>OX459194.1:20401402-22801402 GCA_949775195.1 Diarsia dahlii | reverse complement strand
TATTATTGAGTAAGTACGAGTGTTATGCATCAAAAGTGACAAACAGGCCAACGTGAATGTGGGATCCACTTCACCGCCCGAAAGCGTCGACGGGCAGTGCCTTGTTTTTTTTTTTTTTTTTGGTGGTTGGAAAATCATCAAATAACCGGGGGGGTGAGTGTTGGGAAGAGCGGAAGGGAGTGTCAGACTTCTACTGACTAAAAACCACCCATGTTCCTTATTCGCCCTTGTGCAGAGGCCACGTTATCTCTTTCGATAATCCGCAGCCCCGGCGGGGACGGGCAGTGCCTTGAGATGTTTATCTTACCGGATACCTACTAGGTATAGGAAAATTAATGTACCTAATCCACTACTAATTATTATCGCAATTACAAAGCTAGGGCAGCCCAGCCAGCAAGAATAGGTTAGGATAGAACTAGGTATGTCAATCAGAAAACAAACGCGCGAGAACCTTGGTAGCCATTGGTAGCGCCAGATTCAATTTTGTTGCATGAAAACTTCATGAAAAGCTCTAACCGAAATCACTCGCGCCCCGTCCCGCCAATCGCGTATTCAACACATTGCCAACTGAAGGTTCAGTCAAGTGCTCAAGCAAAGTATATATTTTTCATTGCATACTTTGCCTGAACATTTCAGGCATTCTACAGAAAGCTTAGGATTGCCTAGAATAACGGTAACAGATACAACAAATCATTCAGGTACCTACCCATACCCACTATCATAGTTTGATAACACTATGATAGTAGCTTAGATAGTATCTGCCTATTAATTACCAATTCTGAGGCTTATACTCTGTCAAACCTTCATAAGACCTCCTCTACATTTTTACTCTTCATTAAATCATTCACGGATTGAGATGCTTACGACCTGTTCACTGTTATCATCACTGGCTAGCTGTGTGAGGTGATCAGTGATCACAGGCCTATTCGGTCGCTGAAAGAACAGAATCTGTTCTATCTGATAGGTACCTACCTAGTTAGGTAAGAGGACCTTATCCCCCCAATTTGAAAACAACAGCACTGTACCTAACCTTATTATCAGTGACCGTCTGGACCAATAAAAATAACCTTTCTATTTCCGGACTAAGAAGAAACATAAGCATATTTTTTGCAACGTTACCCCTACCTACTTATCCACTTATATATTCCCGCACTTCTTTACGCCTAGAACTTCAGCTTACAGTGCGATCAAATTATCTTGGCAGCTCCGAACTTCGTGCAGGTCATTTTGTTACAACGAATGTATAAAGTGTTATGATATTTATTTTATTTGTATTTCTCACTGTTTAAATTAGATATTTTCTGATCGTTTAAGTATTGGTTTAACTGGCAATAACAGTTTTATTCCCAAGTTTACATGCGTAAAATTTCGCAAAGTTTATGTTCAGAGCTGCCAAGATAATTTGATCGCACTGTACCTTGATTAAAATAGTCGAAACCAACACTACAGTACATTGAACCAAAGATAATATTATCTTCTCGAACTGTGAATGAAAAGAAAAAAACAAACATAGAATAGGTATTTTAAACCTACCTGCTGTGATCCTTACGTTTATCTTCCGGGATTAAACTCAACACTGACATCCTTTGTATCACATTCAAAACACCATCTTTATACAAAAGTAGGGACGCTCAAAAACCGAGCAGATATTTATTGTTGAAAATAATCCTTTCGACAGCTGGATGTTGTTACGCGCGTTGCTATGGCAACCGATAACATGTCAATCGATAGATTCGAAATTCGTATGGAATCTCTATTATCTATTATAGATTTGTGTCGATGACTCGTATGTATGTCAAATGAGGTGGAAACGAATGATGGTGTTTGGTGCCTACCGGGTGAATTACGTACTTGCATGCTCAGACATTGGCCGCAATTTCATGCATTGACAATGAGCTCGTGCGTGACTATATAATAACAGCCACACGAGTCGATCTTCAAGATTAAGCAGTGCTTAACAAGGTTGGTCTATGGATAGATGAGTATCCTTGACGTATACCACGCGGCGTATAAGTTGAACATGCGCAGTAGTCGTTTTTAAGACGTCCCATACTAATCAAGTAGGGAACCTGCGCAGAACGACGCCATTTTCTTTCAAGTTAGTTGCCGGGGAGTCTACCAAGTTTTCTCCGCTCATCAGAAAGCTCGTAAAAGTGTAAACGTAGTATTCAGTCATTAATCGCTGCTTTCCTTTGCAAATCTTTGACTTTCGTTACTGGTAGTCAGTGATCTTAAGTCGGTCAACCAATCTTACCAAGGTGTATCGTGACTGGTAGTTTCACCTCTGACGGCCACCAACCAGCAACCTTTTTGCAAAGAAAATAAATATCACTGTGGATTTTATGCGTAATGTAAAATTGTGTAAAATCCAGAGGAATATGTAATGGCACCCAAGAGCTCCAAAAATACCCAAAAACAGCCATGGGAATAAAAATATTCTTAATTGTTAATACAATTAATAAAATAAAACACATAATATGTAACCAAAATAATATACTTATTTAACAAGTTAGTTACTGTACATTGTATCAACGTTTTTATTTACATAAACATTTCACAATTCTCAACATTCATCTTTGTGTCAGTTTTAGAGTAACCAGAGATTTACAGTACTTTTTTGACTTGATAAAAATGCCATAACAACTGTCAAATTAAATACAGATCTACAAACACACTGCAAATTCTCGCCATACATACTTATATTCCAGCACAACTCAAATTAGCTAGCTTTCAGTGTCATGTGTGTAGGTCTTAATAAATAGGCACTGTTGGTACAAACTGTCTTGATCTCTAGTTTGTGTAGATTTCATCACGGGAGCCAACAATGCTTTAAAGTGAATGTGTACTTTACTAACGTCTTATCTCATATGCGATTTATTACAAAGAAATTGTAATTTACATTAAACAATGAGGTGTCTTTTAGACTTCACACTAAATATAAATTTGGTATTGATTTTAAACAGGTAGAAAGTAATAAAGTTGTAAGGCTTAAGGCCTATATAAAAAGTAAAGTATTTCGAGGGTATGTTACTTTTTACCCGACTACGGCAAAGCCAAAGGAGGGTTATGATTTAAAGTGATAAATTAACATTTTTATTTTATACCCTTTCGTTTTGGTGGTTGTATCAAAAAAAGTATAATGGAAAGAGTTTTCATATATCACGGTTTCGGTCGGTCGAAGTTTTAATACATTGAATGAAAAATGTACAAGTGAGGCCCTTTCAAATGATACCAAACACGGCGTATTTATATCCATTTTTATTTTTAAGCCTTACTTTTTGTCCGCTAGTGGGCGCCAAATCGCTTTTTGTGACACGTCACGTAGCCTATGTTCAGCGGGAAATTAAGACGGTTCTAACGATACCTCATATGTCGAGTTCCGATAAGTAGATTAGAAGCTATGAGGGAACAGATGAAGATACACACATACATAAATACAAACATACATACATACATACATAGCCAGTCAAAATCATAACCCTCCTTTGGCTTTGCCGTAGTCGGGTAAAAATACTATTGTCTCTCTCTGAATTGATTTATCTACGATAAGAATAAGTTGACATCCAGTCTTACTAAGAGGTATCGTGTTACCGAGTAATCGGGTCGCGGAGGTCGGAAAGTCAGTCGCTCCTTGTATAAATGTTGATGAAGCCGATTCCAACATAGTTAGGAAAAGGCTAGACGGGTGACGTCAGTCTTCACATCGAGCTGTCCCGACCACTACACTTTACACTTGACTATGCCACAGGCGTACACGCTCGCTTGGCTCGCTCACTGTTAGTGCTGACAGCCACTGTGGTCCCCGCCGGCCTGTCCCCCCGCCGGGCTGCGGGCGGGCTGCTCCTTCTGCTTGTCCCACAGGCGCGAGTACAGCGAGCGCGGGTTGCTGACGAGCTGCGCGTGCGTGCCGCGCTCGCTGACGGCGCCGCGCTCCAGGACGTAGATCTCGTCCGCGTCCGCCACAGTGGACAGGCGGTGAGCTATGCAGATGGATGTGCGTCCTATCGTGGCTGCTTTTAGAGCTTGTAGGATTGCCTGTAAACAGAAATACATTACATTTCATTCAATACTCTATTGACAGATGACTGACCGTTACTTTTAACAACAAGTGAAATCATATAAACACAAACAAAATACTGAGTATGGATATCATCGTTCACTAATATCGTAAGTCACATTGGGCTTTCATCAGCAATTGGGTGATAAAGATGGCTCATATAATGTCATAATATGTTATGCCATGATTCTTTACGATAGCGATATGATTCATTCAGCGATTAAATGACAATGCCGTTCAGGTATAAATTAAATTACTGCATGCAAGTTTTATCGAATATTTTGCACTTAGCCTATAACATATTCTAGGTTCGTTAATAATGGATGTAAACAACAAAAAGTGTGATTGTGACATTGGATGCTACTAATAGTAATGTCCGCGATTTTACACTTTAAGAAATGAAGGACTCCCATTGCAGTCTTGAAATATCGCTGTTACTTTATTGCATGTACAGCATGTTTGTTTGATGGCTTTGTCATGGGTCCATTTACGTTCCGAATGAATAAAATATAGATAGATTAATGTACAGTAGGGTATACGTACATGTTCAGTAAGGGAGTCGAGGTTCGACGTGGCCTCGTCGAACACAATGATGGGCGAGTCCTTCAGCATGGCGCGCGCGATGGCCACGCGCTGCTTCTCTCCGCCCGACAGCTTCAGGCCGCGCTCGCCTACTTGTGTGTCGTATTGCTGCGGGGAGATGCGAAGGTTAATCTACACTAATCTACACTAATATTATAAAGAGGAAAGATTTGTACCTATTTTTGTATGTTTGTAATGAATAGGCTCAAAAAGTACTGGGCCGATTTCAAATATCCTTCACCCTTGGAAAGCTACATTCACCCTGAGTAACATAGGCTACTTTTTATCCCTGTATTCCCACGGGAACGGGATCTACGCGGGTGAAACCGCGGGACGTCCGCTAGTATTAGATAAAAAAAAGCGGAGGCGGGGAGGGTGAACCGATCCTTTTAAAAAAAACCTTTACCCAGAAATAACCGGATCCAAGACAGTTAAATCGTTTCTCTGGGACTTCGTCTAGCTTCGACCTCTCGACGCTTTTCTGTTGGTCGCTACTTTTAATTCTGGCTTTCAGAAATTACAGTGGTTTGGGTTTTTACCAATGGGTTTCAGTATATAATTTGACGCGAAATCATGGGCTTCAGGTAGTATAACATAAAGAGATGAGCCACCATGAGTGACATATCAGTAGCGTACCTTAGGCCACGTCTGCACAGAGTCGTGTAGCTCAGCCATCTTGCTAGCCTCCAGCACCTTCTGTCGCGGTTGTGTCAGGTCGCCGTAGTGCAGGTTGTGGAAGATTGTGTCGTGGAACAGTACGCAGTCCTGGAAACAGTGGGTTACTTATATTATAACAGTGTTTCTGAGAAACTTTTATGACTTGGGTCATAGTGAATTTAAAAACCACTTTATTTTAATTCATGAAATAGGATCATTTTGCATTCTATCGGCATGCTAAGCTAATAGCTCGAATAGGGAATATGCAGCACTTAAAATAGTAGATTGTACACCAAGTGCATAAAACGCTCTCTACTTTATATCCATCCTCGCTCGCAAGCTCGCATCGGATGGATAAACGTCTCGCGCAAAATGGGTTTTATGGACGAGTTTTACACTCTACTTTTCACTTCGATTGCGAGGAAATGAAACAGCAACTTGTAAATATTTTGTAAAAATAATTATGGTTCCCACCAATTAACTTTTTTTTTTTCAGTAGGAATCTTGACATAACACCTGACTTATGTCGTTACTCATACTGCTCAGTTGTAAAAACATTTTGAGCAAGCCTATTGCCACCAACCAATGTAATTAGGAGCAAGCCTATTGTCATCAACTGATGTAATTGGGACCAAGCCTATTGCCATCAACCAATGTAATGTCAGGTGTTATGTCAAGATTCCTACTGAAAAAAAAAAAAGTTAATTGGCGGGAACCATAATTATTTTTACAAAATATTTACAAGTTGCTGTTTCATTTCCTCGCTATCGAAGTGAAAAGTAGAGTGTAAAACTCGTCCATAAAACCCATTTTACTCTCTACTTTATATCTATCCTCGCTCGCAAGCTCGCATCGGATGGATAAACGTCTCGCGCAAAATGGTGCGTTTTATGCACTTGGTGTACAATCTACTATTATTGGCCCATATAAACATTGTGATTCACTTGTTTAATTTTCTAATACATCACTTAATAACACACATTATTACATCAATTTATTATTTTATATGGTGATCGTGGTGAAGCGATTACGCCGGTAGTGACGTCAAAACCTATGTGAATTGATGCAATAAAATTGAGAAGGCAACTGGGAAACTATTAGCACTAGCATAACTTGCACCAAGATCCTCATTTCTAAATAGCTTGAATTAATTGGTCAGACTGGGCCTAAGCTTCCATAGCCTAGCTCACTCCATAGCTTGACTCAATATATTTTTTTAAATATATTTCACGCGGGTAATAGCTAGCGTTAACTAAGCTACTTAGTTAGTAGGTAAATACATCAAGATTAGTAGTAAAGAACCGTTAGTTCCAACAGACCTGTGGTACAATAGCGATAGCTTGTCGCAATGTGGCGAGGTCGACGTCTCGAATGTTCTGTCCCGCCACCTTGATGGTTCCCGACTGCGGCTCGTAGAAACGGAACAGCAGACGGACTAGCGTTGATTTACTGGAAAGGAGAATTATTTGTTTTTTACATAGTTAGCGTGATTTTTTACCCACGACGGAACGGAGACACTATATGCGTTTGGGGTGAGAGGATGTTTGTGCAAACACATGTTGCCATTTTTCTCCAAAACTACTAGTCCATTACAAAACTAGTTGATTTAATGGCAGCCCCCGACGGACATTCTTGGGTTTTTTTAAGGCGGGTGTTTTATGTTATTTTATTCTTTTTTCAATTAATTTTTAACCGTAGTGGGTTTTTTCAAAATTTTGGTTTTATGATCTTGTATTTCAGTTTAGTTTGACTAGTCATTTCTCATCATAATATTCTGCAATTCGAATTACCTATGTTGGAGTTGGCTTCAAATCTAACTAGACGCAGCTAAATACCAGTATTTTACATGGAACTACTGTCTAATATTTTTTCATTCTTTTCTTTTTGTTCTCTACCTGTCCTCCACAACTCGGTTATTAGAACTGGATAACTGGATATTTTTCTGAATACATCAGTTACTGGGTAACAAAAAAAGTAAAAAACTAAAACCCGACTACGACAAAAAAAAACGACGCTGAAAAAGTATGAAACAAGATTTTCAGGATATAACAAAAAGAAAAGCCGTAGTCACACGGCAGTGGCGGTACTCTCATAGAAGCAGAAAAGCACAGCTTGCCCTAATAAAACAACGAATTTAAAAAAAAACGGTCAATACAAAAATTAATATTAAAATAATTATCATCAAACTGCATGCCACGCGAAAAACGGAACGTATTGATGCGACGTTGTCAGGTTTACGTACTCAATAACACTATCCATAAAACAGAAAAATACATTGGCGCGCAACTCGCACTGCAACGTTGCCAAACTTCTTCATACGTGTCCCGACCTCTGCCGAATGATCAAACAGATCGATCGGGCATGATCGGGCTCGGCTAGCCCTTTCTCTGTCACACCATTACACTTTCGATCAGCTTCTCCGACCTCTCTATTCTACGAACATAATTAAGAGTTGTTTGTTTACATACTTTTTGCCGGGTTTACGACAAAATGTATAGGATTTTCAAGCTAGCTTTGGACGTTTGAATGTGTGTCAGTGTAAAAGTTTACGAGAGAATGTGAATGCGTGTGTGAATGCAAGTTCGCGACGCGATTGAACTTGTTTGAAGGGAATTTCGATTTAGTTCAAATTTGTCTTGAGCGTTGATGGTTGATGGTGCATTATTATTTTATTGTGATTTGATTTTTCCGTTTCTTGTTAGAATTTAAATAAGTTTTGTGATTAGTTTTTGATTGAAGTTAGTTGATTAATACGAAAATGAATTCGAAAACGCAAACAATAGTTCCTTGTGATGGATTAAAGTGTGTGAAACAATGATGGTGTGAAAGCGTTACTGGGCAAGGTAAATACTTTAAATTTTACAGATAAATATAATCTCATTACTTCACCTAAACCCACTCCTGATTTGAATATTTCTCAGAAAGCTAAAAGAAATACTAGGTACCTATTTTAATCGATCAGCATACAATGTACAATGGGTTGTCGGCTGCTCTCGTATAAACAATTTTTTCTGTTGGCCTTGTAGGTAGATAAGTTTTTTTCGAATGAAAAGAATGCTTGGAGTTTATCAAATTACGATGATTTAAATAACTTCTCTGGTGCATCAAAAAAGACATCAAAATTCTCATAAACATTTGAATGCTGTTATTAAATTTAATTTTGTAGTTTTGGTAAAACACGAATTGAAACAGCTTTATCTCGGCAGTTACAATATGTGTCGAGATTATGTATCTGTAAATCGTATCTAGTAATATTATGCCTTCAGTGTGTTTTGTTGTTTGTCATCTGTCCATGGTAAAGAAGCGAAGAATAAAGAGTAATGGCTGTATGTATACATTGTGAGTAACATTTTTTTTTCAACTTTATGTAGTTAGGAACTAATTTATTATTTTGTGCGCCATCTAGCGGTTTGCCCAAAGCGACTGTATACGAGCGAAATACGTATGCTACAGATACTATTGTGCAAATATATATAACTTTATTATCAAGCAATTAACTTAAAAATAACATACATAAAATAAAAACAAACTAATAATAGGTGAAGTGACAGGTTAATGGAAAGGTTTATGACAAGACGTGGGGAAGAGCAGCACCATCTTCATAGATGTTTATCCGTTGCCATTTATGACGTGTGCCGCGAATGCACATACTACTTGCTCTGATGATGGCTGTTTGTATTCTCGCACGTAACCAGCCTGTAATTGTAGAAAGGGGCCTGCTCCAGCGGTCCGCTAGTGCTTCGGCAAGGTGTGCTATGAATGAAGTCATTTGTGGAGCAAAAACTCCGTCAACAGAAGTCACCAGGGGGGTGAAAGTGGCATGACGCGTCTCGCATGGGCCGCAGTACTTCCTTTTCTTTTTTTCTTCGGCAGAGCGGAGGACAGCTGCTACTGGGCGTGATGCGTAGGAGGGAGCGTCGGTGTCAACGACACGGACATCAAATAACGCCTCCCTCTGGGCAATCCACACTCCGCGGCAGGCGAAGTCTCCACGCAGTCCTGAGTCGCCTTCGGAGATGACTGGCTCCTTCGTGACGTTGCCCCAGGTTTGCTGGCACAGTTCACAGAAAAGGTATTGATTATTATTGACTCGAATAGTTCAGTTGTTGCGTTTATGTCAATAGATGGCTCTTGTTAATATATTATTTTACATGATACTGACAACTTGATATTATTATATTGAAATAGTTGTAAATTTTCTGACAGGATATAAAATACGAAAAGTATTAGTCATAATTAAATAATAGAAAACAAAACCGGTGTTATTAAAAACCAGTATCAGAATTCGGAACAAAAAGTGTTTTTTTTTTTGGAAATTGTGCTTTACCTCCAAATAATTGCTGGCACGCCACTGTCACACGGTATTAAAGTGTTTAGGTTGGTACCTATAACGTGTGACTACGGCTTTTCTTTTTGTTCTATCCTGAAAATCTTGTTTCATACTTTTTCAGCATCGTTTTTTTTTGTCGTAGTCGGGTTTTAGTTTTTAACTTTTTTTTTATTTAAACAATTTTGGTGTTACATATTTTTTTTGACTCTTGACTTTTTGTCCGCTAGAGGGCGTGATTTTAAATTTGAGCAATATTTTGGAAATGTACAAGTGAGGCCCTTTTAAATGATACCAAACACGGCGTGTTTATCTCCATTTTTATTTTTTAAGCCTTACTTTTTGACCGCTAGAGGGCGCCAAATCACTTTTTGTGACACGTCACGTAGCCTATGTTCAGCGGAAAATTAAGACGGTTCTAACGATACCTCATATGTCGAGTTCCGATATGTAGATTAGAAGCTATGAGGGAACAGATGAAGATACACACATACATATTTGGGGGGCTGTGAGGAACAGGGTGTAAAGTTCCTCATCCCCCATAGAAAAGGGAGGATCCTCCGACCGGACGGGTGTTGTGTCCGGCGGGCTAACTGCCCGACAGTTGTAAGTCGGGAACTCCTATATAGGCTTATGTCGCGGATAATGTTCATAGCGCGATGTAGGATTTCTGCCAATCGTTGTTAGTACGCAGGTGTTGCGATAGATGTCGCTAGTCGCCACACATACATACATACATACATACATACATACATACATACATAGCCAGTCAAAATCATAACCCTCCTTTGGCTTTGCCGTAGTCGGGTAAAAAGACTGGCTGTCTATCAATTAGACTTCTGAGTATCAATAAAAACCAATTGCTTAACGTGCTTTCTAAGGTAACGAGGAGTCTCGGTATGTACTGGATGGCCCATCTTGAGCCGACTTCAGCATGTGTTGCTAAGCCTTGAAAATTATATTGACTTTATTTTGGCCACAATTACAGCAAGTCTCCCAATCTTACCCGCTGCCGGATCCACCCACGATGCCAATCTTCTTCCCAGCCGGTATACTGAAGCTCAGGTTGTTGAAGATGGGCTTCCCGTTGATGTACTTGAAGCTGACGTTTTGGAACTCGATGGTGGAGGACTTCGCGTCGCATATGAGAGCGGGGGCTGTTGGTTTTTCCTGCACAGAGGGAAATTGGAAATGAGTTTTCATCTATACTAATATTATAAAGCTGATGAGTTTGTTTGTTTGTTTGTTTGTTTGTTTGTTTGAACGCGGTAAACTCGGAAACTGCTGGTTGGAATAGAAAAATTATTTTTGTGTTGGATAGTCCATTTATCGAGGAAGGCTATAGGCTATATAACATCACGCTACGGCTAATAGGAGCGGAGCATAAATGAAAAATGTTACAAAAACGGGAAAAGGTATTTCCTTTTTGAGAGCTTCCGCTGCGTGCGCTGCGAAAACGGTTTAAGTTACGCTAATATCATATATGAAGGAATTATTCCTCTTTAAAAGTTCTAAAAAAAAGTCCGCGACAGCATATATCTATCTTTTAAGATTGACTCACTGTAACCTTTTTTTACAGTTAAACTGTTAGGTTAAAAAGAATTATTTTTTGCGAAGCTTATTTAACCCATATGGTATTAATCTATATCTAAATAAATGTGTTTGTTAGAACGGAAATTTAATATAGAATATTTGTGTCCAGTCCACAAATCCAGTTTAAACAAATATCTTAGAAGATATCGCAATGTAAAAATATCCGCGCGGCAAAATATTTCGCGCGTCGCAATGTAGGTACGGGGGATTGTGGCTGGCCTCCGGGAAATTCAAATTCAAAATATTTACTGCATCATAATGTTTACAAGTATAGAGTGTTATAGTATATTTAACAGTAAGAGACACCTATAGTAATTCACACTTTAATATAATCTAAGCTAATCTAAACCATCTGAACTATTATAATAAAGAGGAAAGATAAGATTTTTTGTTTGTTACGATTTAGCTTAATTTATGTCAGATAGTCGATATCGAGAAAGGTTATAAGCTATATTTATGTGACGCCAGACGAAGTTGCGTGGGTCAGCTAGTATACAATAAGTGCTCAAACAATAGGGATGTTTACTAACAAAAAAATATGATTCTAATTAGTCCGTCTGTTAGATTATCGAAAAATATTGGATACGTATTTTTTGTTTTATCAAATCAATAAAAAATGACGAAGATAAAACGCGTCAAAGATTTCAGTGGGAGGTGGTGACGTCACTGCTCGCTAAGAAATGGCATACTAATGTCTTAGAATATGACGTCACACGAGTTTTCAAAGCACTGTATCGTCTTCATTGTTTGTTTACGGGAAAAAAGAAAAAATATGTGTCCAATATTTTTTGGAAATCTATCTGACGGACTAAATAGATTTTTTGTTAACATCCCTATTATTCGTTCATAGGAATACTAGATCTGGTCCAAAAAAATATTTGTCATATTTATTGCAGCAAATTCCTAACTAACAATATAAAATACGAAAGTAAGTTTTTTGTTACCTATAATCTAGTCGAATCATTATAGAAACTTTAGTAGTATTTTTATAATAATTTCGCGCGAGCGAAGGTCGCGGGGCTCAGCTTGTAATCACATATTATGGCAGCTGTTCCGTTGCCGATAAATCTATTATACGTTTAATAGGTGAGAAAATAGCCGACAGCTCGTCGCTTATTCGCCGTCAGTGGAATCAGAGCGCAGCGCTCAGTGTCGAGAGTTGATAATAGGGGATCGGACAAAAAAAATCTAATTAGTCCGTCAGATAGATTTTCAAAAAATATTGACCACATATTTTTTCTTTTTTCACGTAAACAAAAAATTAAGACGATACAGTGCTTCGAAAACTCGTGTGACGTTATATGATAGTACATTTTGTACCTTCAAGTGACGTTTCAAGCCCCACTCCATGATCTTTGACGCGTTTTATCTTCGTAATTTTTTATTGATTTGATAAAACAAAAAACACGTATCTAATATTTATCGATAATCTAACAGACGGACTAATCAGAATCATATTTTTTTGAGTCAGTCCGATCCCCTATTCTATAACCCACTTAAACTTAACAATAATTACTTGTAACTTAGTGATTACCTTGATCCTGGACTGCACAGTCATGAGCGTGAACATGGTCTGCATGTCGATGAGAGCCTGTCGCACTTCCCGGTACACGGAGCCCAGGAACCCCAGCGGTATGGACAGCTGGAACAGCAGACCGTTCACCATCACCAGGTCGCCTACTGTCATGTGGCCTGCGGGGGAACAGGTGTGAGCGGGTTACTCAAAACTAAAATAACTGTTTTCTCTTTTACCCACTTCCAAGCAAAGAAAAATAAAAAACTTTATTTTTGTTAAGAGCAGTGGTGGCCCAGCGGTGGCGGCCCCGACTTACGAACAGTAGGTCGTGGGTTCGAACCCAGGCAGGCACATTACTTTGTGTCCCTCTCAAAGAAAGGAGGCCTGTGTCCCAGCAGTGGGAACATTAATAAGCTGATATTGATGATGATGAATTATTATTGCGCCGTCAATTATTTGATTAACGAATGCATTCAATGGGGCGACCATTAGACTAATTCATCAGTCAAATAACTTATTTTCTATTTCTGACAGCTTAAATTTTATTTATTTATTTATTAGCTATCCCGGGTCAAATAGGTTTTTATTTTCAGCATTGCGATTATCATTAGGTATCAATAGTTATTGGTTATCACCGGAGATCGAAATAAATAGAGTTGCGCCCTCTAGTGTTAATTGTCCAAAGCACTATGAGCGGAATCAATAAAATAGAAGACTGGAACTCACATAGCCAAACCTTTCGCTTCACTTTGCGCGATTCGCGGCTAAATGCAAGTCAAATGCAAATACAAAGTGACAGGAGTGTACCTTGTGCGATCTGGTTGGCAGCCATGATCATGATGACACTAAGTCCTGCGCTGAAGATGGCGTGTTGCCCGAAGTTGAGTGCGGCCAGACTGGACGCCGTCTTCAGCGACGCGGCCTCGTAGCGCTGCAGGCTCGCGTCGTACTTCTCCAGCTCGTACTTCTCGTTGTTGAAGTACTGGAAGGTAGGGTACATAGTTTCAAATAAAAGTAGGAAATAGTGTAGTTGGCGAATTACTACGGGTATCTTTAATATCATGTCTGTAGTCCATGAAAGGTTAAGAAGGGGTGTACAGTCATAGTGGGACAGCCGGCTGCAAAAATACCTACCTCATTAGGTACCCCAATAAGCTATCTTTAGATCGTTAACCGACACTTAAACACGTAAAAAAATCAGGTCTGCCAGTGCCGATCCTGCCGGGTCATGGAAAAAATTCATATTTTTTGTCGTATTTTTTTGTGAAAATTACGTCACAAGGTACCCGAATTAAAGTGCTGGCAACAGTTTACCATTGATTAATTACGTAAAAAAAAGTAGGTCTGCCATTGCGCACTCTGCCGGAAGTACTTGGCAGACCTCTAAAATGTGGCCCCTCCAGCACCATGAACCTACCTCATCGAGTACCTACCCTGATGGAACCTACGCCAAATAATAGCCAAGATGCCCTCGATAGAGTATCAAAAGGTCTGCCAGGTCTAATCTTGCCGGAACTTAGTGTTCAAAGCATTTGAAGTTGGTATGGTAGCCTACCATTGGTAGGTAGGCAGCATTATTTCATAAGAAGAAGAAGGGGCGAAACGTCCCGACCTTTGTAACACTATTTCTACTATATATCAATTGACATGTCAAAGGCATTTGACTTCGTTGATCACAAACTGCTTCTCTTCAAACTTAATCGTTATGGTATTAGGGGAAACGCACTACAGTGGATAGAATCTTACCTAAATAATCGTCAACAATGTGTAGAAATATCAAGGCATACTTTATCAGAAAATAAAACACATAGATCAGCTTATCGTCACAACTCATGTGGTGTGCCCCAGGGCAGTATATTGGGTCCCTTTTTATTTTTGCTCTACATCAATGATTTGCCCAACCAAATGGGGTTACCCCCATATTCTTGCATTCTATACGCCGACGATACAACTCTTAGTATTGAACTCACCGATGACAATATCACGAAATATGAAAAAGAGATTAATGACACGTTAAACAAAATAATAGAATGGCTAAAAGACAACAATCTACATGTCAATATTAGTAAAACCAAGCTTATACAGTTCCAAACTTACAATAGCAAACGTCAACAATTAGAAATTAGATACGCAAATAACGCTGTAGAAGAGGTTGAAAGTGCTACTTTTTTGGGTATAACATTAGATAGGTATTGTAACTGGAAAGTGCACATTGACAAATTATGTACTAAGTTGCAAAGATTTGTATTCGTTTTAAACCGAATAACTCGCGTAGCTGGTATAAATGCAGCACTTTATGCTTACCATGGTTACGTAGCATCAGTTCTCCGCTACGGCATCATTATATGGGGAAACTCTGTTGATACTATTTATTTATTTATTTATTTACTATTAATGCATTTCGAGCCCAAAAGAAATGTATTCGATCAATGACTAAAGCCCAACCATTACAAAGCTGTGTCCCAATATTTAAAAAATTAAGAATATTACCACTCCCATCTTTATATATATTCGAACTCTGTATCTTTGTACGTAAAAACTTAGCGTTATTTCAAGTACGCAATGATGTTGTAATAAGGAAAAGTCGAGATATCCATAAATTATGTGTACCCCCACAAAGAATTAAACTGTTTTCGAATAATGTTTACTGTATGGCAATTCAAGTTTATAACAAATTACCTAATGTCTTTAAAAGTCTTAACATCACAACATTTAAAAAGAAACTTTTTAACTTTCTATTGCAAAAGTGTTACTACTCAACGAATGAGTTTTTAAATGAAAAATTCGATTCAAAATTTAAATTAGACGACGACTTACCTCCTGATTGAATGAAATCAACTCTGGGACATTGTATTTAAATCTTTATCATTCTTCTTCATCGTATTTAATAATTCTTGACATTGCAATTAATAAACCCTGACAGTATATGTAATAATTCTTGACATTATATTAAGTAGTTATTAAACCCTGACATTGTATTTAATAATTCTAGACTTTATAATTAATAATCCTGACATTGTATTTGATAGTAGTTAACGTATTCCTTATTCTTGACATTTTATGGCTAATTTGTATTCATTATATTGTATGTCAATTTTAATGTTAAATTTTAAATGTTAATTTTTATTCTGTATTATAAATTCATTACAATAATTATTCTTTAAAATATTTGTACGCTGGAAACAGCAGAATATTATGGACATCAAATTATGTGTAACACCTATAGCAACAATATTCTGACAAATAAATTTATTATTATTATTCCCTTTATTCAATATATAAACAAATTTAATACATTTTTAAATATTTCCTATAAAAACAATAAAAAAACATTTAAAAATATAAAAAATTGTAGCCCACCGGTATCGGGAACAGGGTCCAAGCTACCGGCGGTCAGGGCTCCAGAGAAAGGAACCTCCTAACAATGCGAGCCGTGTCCAGGAGTACCGCTTTCTGCATCAAGCCCTTGATCCAGCCGCCTAACGAGAGCCTCCTCAGGTGTTGGTCGAGGCTCTTGGCAATTAAGCCACTGGCTGTGATGACTATCGGCACAATGATCGCTGAGTCCACATCCCACATGTCGACAACCTCGCGAGCCAAGTCAAGATACTTGATTTGTTTATCTTTCTCGGCTTTCACGAGATTCTCGTCATGCGGGACGGTTATGTCAACAATCATTGCGCGCCGCTCTGATCGATCCACCACCACTATATCAGGCTTATTAGCGATAATAGTCCTGTCAGTGATGATGGATTGATCCCAGTACAGTGTGATACTGCCATTATCGAGAACTGGGTCGGGCACATACCTGTAGTACGGCACTTCCGATTCCACAAGGTTGTATTTCAGAGCAAGTTGCTGATGGATAATCCTGGCTACAAGGTTGTGTCTATGCAAGTATTCTCCGTTAGCCAGACGAGAACACCCGGAGATAATGTGACGGATTGATTCGCCCGGACGGTGGCATGCCCGACATATGTCAACCGTACCGTCCTTCACAATAAATCTCCGGTAGTTATTCGTCATCATAACTTCGTCCATAATTGCACAGACAAAACCTTCGGTTTCTCCAAAGAGTTCACCGGAACGTAGCCAGGCTACGGACGCTAGGAAGTCTACATCGGGCCCGTGTAGGGCCCGAAAAAAGCGTCCGTGGAGCTCCTTGCTCTGCCATACCTCCATGCGGTCTTTAGTGTCAAGCACTACAGGTTTGCGCCAGTTCTCTTTAGCCAAGGAGAGCGGGGTGAGGCCCTTGTCCACCGCGACAACATCTCGATGCATCCCCACGTCGGCTTCTAGGAAATATTCCCTGAGACTGCATATCTCACGATTGTGGAGAGTCTTAGCATTTAAAAAGCCTCGACCTCCACACTTCCGTGGGATATACAGTCTCATAACCGAAGAACGTGGGTGATGCATTCGATATGTCGTCAACAATGTACGAACCCGTCTATCCAGGGTGTCTAGCTCTGTTTGAGTCCATTTGAGTATGCCGAAAGAGTACATCAAAACCGGCATGACCCAACCGTTGAAGGCACGCACCTCATTTCCGCCTGATAAAAGACTGTTACATACTTTTCTCAGGCGGCCAAAGAAGCGCTCCCTCAACGATTGCTTCATATCGGCAACGTTAATGCCCAGCGCTTCCGACATACCCAAATACTTGTAGGTTTCGGTTGCTGAGAGGGATCTAAGATTTATGGAATCTGTGAGCTGGGTTCCCACAGATTCCACAATCCCCCCTCGCTTTACATGCATGACCGCACACTTATCTACACCAAATTCCATTCTGATGGCGTTACTGAAAGTCTCAGTGACCTTCAGTAGCTCCATCAGGTGCAAATCGTTGGTGGCGAAAAGTTTTAGGTCATCCATGTAAAGGAGGTGAGATATAATCTGACCACCTCTCTTCAACCGATAGCCTAGACCTGAATCCTCCAGCAGCGTGCTAAGAGGATTCAAGGCTAAGCAGAACCAAAGTGGACTCAAACTGTCACCCTGAAATATACCCCGCTCTATCCTTATCGGTTCGCTATTCCTCTGAATCTGTCGACATCCTGGATAGCGAAGGACTGTTCTCCATTGCCCCATACACGACACCAGGAAGGTGCGCAGGGTTGCATCAATTTTATACAACTCTAGCACCCTCATGAGCCATGTATGTGGCACCGAGTCATAGGCCTTCTTATAGTCTATCCAACATGTCGACAGATCCTTTCGGGAACGGCGAACCTGTTGGCTAATGGCCATATCAATGAGGAGTAGCTCCTTAGTACCACGGGACCCGTTCCTACATCCATTTTGAGAAGCAGACATAACAGAATTTTCGTTAATATGTTTATTTATTTTAGCTCTCAAAATGGAGGTAAGAACTTTATAGACCGTTGGAAGACACGTAATCGGTCTATAATTTTTGGGTTCCGCAGTACTACCCGATTTATGGAGCAGGTGGGTTATTCCAGTTGTCAGGAACTCTGGTAGCGACCCTGACTCTAAGGCTGACTGGAATAGGGCTGCCAAGCAAGCATGCGATCTTGTAAACCATTTAATCCAGAAGTTGTGCAGTCCGTCCGGCCCTGGTGATTTCCAATTAGGCAACGGACGAACTGCACAACTTACATCTTGGGGGCTGATCGTTATTGCCTCCATTTCTGTTATTGGATCGCACGCTCGCTCGACCTCCCGAGTCCATTCACCCTCGGAATGACTGACAGGTACCGACCAGATGTTGCGCCAAAATGAACACATGGCGTTGTCATCCGGTAGGCACCCGTCAGTCACACCTTGGTCCGGTCGCTCCCATGCTCTGTATACCCACCTTTCATCACTTTGGAAGGTGCGATTTAGAGTGTACCGTTCCACCCGACGCTTATACCTACGAATACGGTTTGCCCATGCATACACTTTCTGCTTCCAGAAGTCGATGCGCTCTGTGATACGTGACATATAGTCACGAGGACTGATATCGGTCCCCGCAAATGCCCGCTTCACAAAGCGCAGAAGCAGGATAGTTTGCCGATGAACGCTCTGGCCCCAGCAATGCGTCGTT
The DNA here is from genome assembly GCA_949775195.1 of Diarsia dahlii. Taxonomy (NCBI): domain Eukaryota; kingdom Metazoa; phylum Arthropoda; class Insecta; order Lepidoptera; family Noctuidae; genus Diarsia; species Diarsia dahlii. Next base: position 22,782,621 of record OX459194.1, on the reverse strand, counting down.
CAATCCTGCATTGCCAAGCCGGAACGGCTGGTTTCTGTCGTGTAACTCTGTCATCCGGAAATTTGACATGAGCTACACGACATGCCGCTACAGCCGCGCAATACAGGATCGAATGAGCATCAGTGAGGTTTTCGCAGTTATCAAAATAGCTTGACAACTGCGAATCCAGAACAGCCACCAGCGCCCTATTTCTGTTATGCATGGGCAAACGAGGTAATCGTGGTCTAAGTTCGGGCGACATAAAACGATATTCTCGGATCGCACCGTCCAAAGTACTCCTCATCTCCTCACTGCACTGTGTACTTACGTTAGTAACCATGTCATTACTCACGTCATATTCACTGATAAGTATTGTGGTAGACTGTGGTGGTACCACAGCCTGTGACGACGTAGCAATGACATGGCTACCTTGCGTTTCAGTCCGCAAGCGATCAAGTACGGTGTCATCCAACATACGATTACGTTGGATGACTCGCACCTGATCCGACAATCGTTGTGCCGATACGTTGACAGCCGGCTCAAGTACCTGAAAAAGAGAAAGCATCCGAACACGGTACGCGGTCAGATTGTTTCCTCCCTCTGTAGCCCCATAGTATGAGCGCATGACATTTTCGTTGATGGCTTGCGTCCATCGCATGCGCTGCACACTTCCGCCGGGAGCTGGGACCCTATCAGAAGCCGGTGGGCCTCGAGGTCCTAAGCCGTCCGGTGGCCGGTGTCCTCTTCGTCGACGAACAGGTGTTGGCGTTGGAGACGAAGAAGAATACTCGTCGCTCGAGCTCGACGCGACTGCCACGGCCGGTGTCACAGCACTCACGGAGAGACTGGGTTCCGGCGGCGGCGAGGCGGAGCTGAGCGACGAGCCCGGAGCTGGTTGTCGTGCACGTTGAGCGGCCCTCGTAATCATATTTCATCATAATTTCATCATTTCATTTTCAATTTTTTCATTTTCGTGTTGACGTTATTGACATAATATGTCATTCTGGAAATTTTTGTGACTATTGTATTTTTGTCCTTCCTGGTTTTCGTTTTTTATTTATTTTCCAAATATCTTCTTCCAAAACCGTTTAAAAAAATATATTAACAAGTTTCAATTATGTATATTCCAATATTTTTAATTAAATGAAAATAAGAATACAGATGATTATTATTATTATTATATACCTAATTATTATTATTATTATTATTAATGAAAGAGCGTAAAAAGTACATTATTTTATTGTATAACAGTAAATGTGTGAATAATTGGGGAAAAAAGTTATTCACCGATGAATTGAATTTATTTTTTATTTTTCTTACTAGCGACCTGCCCCGGCTACGCACGGGTGCAATGTGCTACATTGTAACGAGGCTTTTTAGCTCGTTACATGGTTGTCAACTCTAGTCGATTATCCTCACTGTCATGTTTGGGTGTTGCCATTCAAAAAATTCACTTCGATAAATTTCGAGGATTTTTTATGGCAACAATCGAAATTGACGGTTTTTGACGTTTCCGTTTGGCACTTCACTTTTCGACTGGCCCTTCAAAAAGTCATTGTAAAAAACATGACCTAATTTAAAAAATCTGTGTTTTGCTGCCTAATCTCATGGCATCCGGACCCAAAATTGATGGAGTCCCGCTCCTGATGGCAGAGTCCATTTAATTTCGCTTCTATTTTTTCGGTAAGTAGGAATAATGATGATTTTTATGAGAATGTCAGTCTGACCGACGGTTGTTATATTATTTTCGATTGTCTTCATTGTTACAGGAAACTAGACAGATTGTTTGCATTGGATCAAACCCTATAATGGGAGTTCTAGGTGTCTGTCAGTGAAAAAAACGGTATGTACAATTGGAATTCTTATTAACCCATGCGTGTCACCCGCCATTTTCGGCATACAAATGACGGAGCCCTATTTGACGTGATCGTTGTTGTTACAGCTTGATATCAGGCGTTTTTCTCACGGGATTAAATTCCCAATCGCCGCTACCTGCTCAAGTTCTCGTGATTTTTCTGGCGAGGAACCCACGTGTAGGACGATGAGTGCGTGCGTCTGGTTTGGTATAAATTTCTCTCCCAGAAACCACCTTTAAATTTATCGTTTAGTTCACCTAGAGGTATGTTATCTTTACAATAGATTCTAAAACAGAAAAAGTGCAATGATGACCATAGTAATGATCATTATATTAACCTTAATGATAATATTAAATTTAGTTTTAATTTCCATTAGAATATAAGAAGGAATTTTCTTTCATAATTATTATTTGTACCATCCCCTGCAATAATGCATGGGCAGTTTAGAAAAAATACCGTGTGAAGCAAGAAATGACGCCACCTGGCGTAAATAAGTACTCGATTAGCAACATTGATTATATTGTTGATGCTACACTAACTAGAGGGCGCTCACGCTGTATAAAATGTTTATGTAGTATCTTTTTTCTGTTTAAACATTCAAATAATTTATAATGAATTATTTCTATTATATAAATTTATTCCTAACTACCTACTATGTTTGTTTAAATTGAATATTATTATCATTTTATAACAATCTGATTTTAATTATCTATGTTTTAGTTTTCAAACTTGAGGGTAGGTCGAATATGAATTCATAAATAAATTAGTAGGTAGTAGAAATAATTAGATTGAAGATTTATGAGTTATGACTAAGCTCAATTGATTGTTCGCTAAGTTTGTTTCGATTACCTCATTCGAGTGTGTTTAGCTCAGTTTTATTTTAATTTAGGTGAATTAACTTATTTCATCAAAATGAGTACGCGTTGTAATATAAAATCAAAAAAAAAAAAAAAAAAAATCAAAATTCATTTATTCAAACTAGGCTGATAATCAGCACTTTTCGAAGGTCAAAATTTACTTTACCTACTTTACTACAGTGAAACTTGGCCAACTGGGACTTGGATAAGTGAGAAACCTCTATAACTGGAACTCATACTGGGGTCCCATGAGACAGATTTGAATATCTGAGACACATTTAGCCAGGTTTCACTGTATTTACATTTTTATAAGACAGTCCCCCAAAACGCCCACCCATCGACACTTCCTAGTGTTTAGCTGGAAAGAAGAAGTGGCGGAACAAACTCCCCAGCACACATCTGTCTGTTAGGTTGGTTAGAAGAACCAGACTCGATACAATAGCAAGGTGTCAGTTACATTTAAGATTTACTACAGACACAATCAGTAATAAACAAAAGTATATAACAATAAACATTGTAAAAATAAAATAATAAATACATAACATAACAGTAAACTAATTTTGGAGAAAGAACACAAATAACAAACATTGTCTTGTATTCAACTCAGCGACCAACTATTCTTATCATCTAAGTAGTCGTTAATAGAATAGTAAGCTTTTAAACAAAGATTAGATTTAACTTTGGCTTTAAACTCATTAAATGGCAAGTCTAGAAAAGAAGATGGCAGTTTATTATACAATGTAATCCCGAGCCCTACGAATGAATTGTGAACTTTGTGAAGCCGGTGAAAAGGAGCGCGTAGTTTATGCTTATTTCTAGTGTTAAAGTTGTGGATATCACTGTTTTTAGTGTACAGGTGGATATTTTGTCTAATATATAAAATGTTGGCAAAGATGTACTGAGAAGCAACCGTGAGAATACCAATCTCCTTAAAAAAATCTCTAAGGGAAACTCGGGCACCCAGCTGATAAATTGCACGAACCGCTCGCTTCTGCAGTACAAATATATTTTGAATATCAGCAGCTTTGCCCCACAGCAGAATACCGTAGGACATAACGCTGTGAAAATAACTAAAGTAGACTAACCGTGCTGTATCAACGTCAGTGAATTGTCTTACTTTTCTGACGGCGTATGCGGCTGAACTTAGCCTTCCCGCTAGGCTTGATATGTGTAAACCCCATTGTAATTTTGAATCTACTGTTATGCCCAGAAATACAGCAGAGTCGGCAGTTTCCAGCTCCTGATTGGCGAGGATAATATTGGGACCTAGATTTCTAACATTGGGTAAAGCGAACTTAATTATTTTAGTTTTCTTGGCATTAAGAACAAGGTTGTTTGTTGTGAACCAATCCGTGACCATTGATAGCGCGCTGTTTACGTCGTCAAAATCGTGTCTATTCCTATAGTTTTCGTTACAAGAGCTCAAATAACTGATTTGCAAAATCAAGGCAAAAACTTATCGACACTCGAAACTTGTCGACTTATCTTATTGTTAACGTAAGTAGTTTTGATTTCAAATTTTTTATAAGAAAAAAAAAATGTTTTAGTAACGACTATACTACTTAATAAATAATCATTATTGCGTATTATATATTTCTGTTATATTGTTGCAGAGAAAAACAGTTGTTCTATTGGTACGACGATTTGAAAACGAGGGTTCTTTGCAACACCATCAAAGAACTTAGTAGACCACGGCTCATAAACACATTACAGCGTCAAATCGTGTTATGAGAGTATGAAGAAAATGGATTCCTGCCGATGACCGACTATGCTGCTATAAATGACTCAAGTGTTGACAATGCCCGTCGTGCTCTTAAAAGTGAAGAGCTGCATTATAGGAGGCATGTTGTGAAACCCTGGCCCACAGAAAACCTTATAAGGGCAAGATTACAGTTCGCTTTGGATCATGTTAACTTTGATTTGAGTAATGTTTTTTCATCTTTACAGATGAAAAAACTTTTAAGTCCAGTGAACACGGACGCTTATGTTTGTGGTGCCGAAATAATACGTGATAAACAAGTGGTTATGTAGTGTAGATAAGTGTTGCCGATCCAGGATTTATATTTCATAATACTTAAAAATAATATTTCTTAACTTTAGTACTTATTATTTATATTAACTGGAGACCGGGTTATTATAACCTATTACATGACTTACGTATTTTTACTAACTAAAAACAGTCAAACACAACATTTTTTTTTTTTACATTACGTAAGAACCTTTTCGTATGTTTTAGTGCAATTGTATACCTGTTATCCTACCTATTTAATTAATTTAACTTTTTCACTTTTGTGATGAAATAATCCGGTCTCCTGTTTGTCTTTGTTGAGGTTATAAAAGCTTCAATCCTCTTTCCGATTTTGGAAACGAATACTTAAGCTATGGCCTCAATAAGAAGTTTTATATAATATAATAATGTTGAACGATAATAAATGTCTGTTTTTGAATAATAAACTGTAAGAAATAAACCTCTTAAATTTGTGTGATAGTGTCTTTTTGTTTGTCTCCGTTCATCCCTGTTGCTAACTGACTACTAACTCGAATATTATATTTTTGAATGCTATGCGCACTTATTAGCTTAATGAAAACATTCCTTATGGTTTCCTTTGTTTTTTTTTATCATTTAACTTCTCACTTAATCCAACCTAATACGACGTGTTTCCTAACTTCTTACTTACCTAACCTATTCCCAAGTCAAAGTCCATTTTTTTCTATATCTCAACAGAATAGATTACATTTAGTTAGGACTAAGTTATAAAAATCTACCTCCTTTTTATTTCACCTACAAGTGACACCGGGTAATCCGGATATTGTCATTGCGGAAAGTAAAAACTTTAAAGGTTTAATTTCTTATTATTATTTAAGTAGGAATTACAAATTAAATTGCTGTGAGCTAGAAACAGAAATAAAACTTATGCCACCTACAACTGACACTGGGGATTGAAGAGTTTAATATCACAGTTGTGCAGAAACCAAACGCCATCTATTAATTGTTTTCGAAAATTTGATTTCTACCTTCACAGAAAAATAGGCCTTAAGGTATCCATGCACTTATGTGGGCGACTGTACCTTGGAACCCTACGGGTAATAAAACCAGTCCAAACTTCATGGGTTGAATTTTATTGACACCCCCCGCCCTAAGATTAAAAGTTGCTGGTGCATAAGGTGAGTCTATCCCTGGCATTGTATTTAAAGTGTGTTACTGGCGCCCGAATTTCATTATTAGTTAGTTTTTCTTTTATATGGAACACATTTTTGTTAGATATATGTAAAGAAACTATGTTTATGTTTCTTTAATTTGTACTCTAATTTATTGATAGATGGCGCTAGCAGCCAACAGTTGATAAAGCAGTTTTAATGTTTGGCGTTGACACATGTCAATGAACTAATTACTAAAGTATTTTCAAGATTGTTTTAAATAGTAAAAAGCCTAAGAATAGTTATTTTAAGTTAATAGACTTTAAATGTCGTTTTTCTATTTCAGGTAAGCTATGTTTAAGATAAGTTTAAGATTATAATATTGTTATAGTATGTTACAAATTACTTAAATAAAAATTCTATTTCAGAACAACACAATCGTCTATTTAATTTAAAATTCCAAAGAAATTGTCTTATATATATATTCTATTTTCACCTATCACAAACACCAAATGGTCTTAAACCAATAAATCCTTTACAACATATTATAAACCTTCCTCTTGAATCACTCTGTCTATTGCTGAAAACTGCCCCAAGCTAACTACTCTCTGTGTTAGGATTGAACGAAATATAAGTTTTTTTTTTTTATACGTGCCACGATAAAATGCACCCTCTCAGCAACACGGATCCGTCGATTCTGATTTCTTAGTCATGCATTCTTGGACTTTCGTTTAGACATACTTCTATGGTGTATACACCATAGAAGTATTCCATTTCCTCAATTCAATTCTTCAATTATTCACACGGTTCAGTAACCGTGTGAATTATTGAAAAAAACTAAATGTGGCACTCGGAGACTGCCGCGGTAAAGCTATTGCATAGCATTTTTATCAACAGCAAATAATTAATTATTTAATTTGACAACCTCAGTTGACAACCTTGTTATTTTCCGTAACCATAGCAACCTGGTTGAATACTGAATCCTGAATATTTTCGTTAGGGAATCTGTGGATTCGCTCTCCACGCTCAAGGCCCGCGATAGAAGCTATGCAATAGCTTAAAAATAATGAATTCTGTGAAAAAAACTTGCCAAGTGTGAGTCGGACTCGCACATGAAAGGTTCTGTACCATCCTTATAGGGAAGTCCCCTTTAGTTTGTATTATTTGTTGTTCAAGCGGCAACAGAAATACACATTTTATAATAAGTTTGTTTTTCATAGTGTTTGTATGAATGACAAAGTTATATTTGCGGTCTTTTAAATGTGCTATATCTCAAAAACTGCTAACTATATCTCGTTCAAACTATTTTGGTTGTGAGTTTTTATTGCGATCTACAGCATATATAGTTTAAAAGTTAGAGGGGGTGGGGATACATTTTTGGACTTTGAAAGTGTCTATCTTTCAAACGATTGACTTTGAGAAGGAATGGTTTTAGTAACCACAGTGTCATTTTAAAAGACCTATCAATAGACACCACACTCAAGCAGGTTCTAGGAAAAAAAAAACTTTCTTTATCGATGAATAACTTTTTTCCCCCGTTATTCACACATTTACTGTCGTACAATAAAATAATGTACTTTTTACGCTCTTTAATTTGATATATAGTAGAAAGTGTTACAAGGGTCGGGACGTTTCGCCCCTTCTTCTCCTTCTTATGAAATAATGCTGCCTACCTACCATACCAACTTCAAATGCTTTGAACACTAAGTTCCTCTATCGAGGGCATCTTGGCTATTATTTGGCGTAGGTTCCATCAGGGTACTCCATGAGGTAGGTTCATGGTGCTGGAGGGGCCATATTTTAGAGGTCTGCCAAGTACTTCCGGCAGAGTGCGCAATGGCAGACCTACTTTTTTTTACGTAATTAATCAATGGTAAACTGTTGCCAGCACTTTAATTCGGGTACCTTGTGACGTGATTTTCACAAAAAAAAATACGACAAAAAATATGAATTATTTCCATGACCCGGCCGGCAGGATCGGCACTGGCAGACCTGATTTTTTTTACGTGTTTAAGTGTCGGTTAACGATCTAAAGATAGCCTATTGGGGTACCTGACGAGGTAGGTATTTTTGCAGCCGGCTCTCCCACTATCACAAGCAAAAATATATTATGGAGAGAGCCTATTGTCATCTACGGGGCCCAAATTCAGACTGTGTGGCTGCAACTGCCCAATAATACTTTTCCCCCACCTGGAAATCGACCTGTTGATTCTCGGTCTATTAGAAGTCCAAGTCTGTGTATAATATTGCTATACCCGGAGCAGCTAGCTAGCGTAACCACAACATGGGTCCTAAGCAGCAGCAAATGACAACGCGAAAGTAGTAGATGGCGGGTCGAACTCGACTCTTTTAGGAGCGATTGGTGAATAACAGCACTGGCTAGAAATTAGTGAAAAGGGGGAAGGGAAGACTGCCCTGCAATGGTCTGTGGGGCACAATCAAACAACACAACCATCACGCCTGTAAAATCCATGAGTACACCCACATTTGGCCATTTGTTTGGGTACCATGTAAAAGGGGGCAAGTCTATTCAACCGAAGACAAGTCCAGACCGAAGCACAAAAGGCTAATAATAACTTTTCATTACTCATACTCTGAAAGTAGGTCAGAACATGCCTGCGGAGCGGGTTGAAAGTACTACTTTTCAGCCCTAGGGAGAATCGCTTTCTACTGACAGCTGTCAAATTATTTGTTGTAATTGGGAGCAAACCTATTGCCATCAACCAATGTAATTAGGAGCAAGCCTTTTATTGCCACCAGCCGATGTGATTAGGAGCAAGCCTATTACCATCAACAAATGTAATTAGGAGCAAGCCTATTGCCATCAACTGATGTAATTGGGACCAAGCCTATTGCCATCAAACAATGTAATTAGGAGCAAGCCTATTGCCATCAACTGATGTGATTGGGGGCAAGCCTATTGCCATCAACCGATGTAATTAGGAGCAAGCCTATTGCCATCGACCGATGTAATTAGGAGCTAGCCTATTGCCATCAACTGATGTAATTGGGGGCAAGCCTATTACCATCAACCAATCTAATGAGGAGCAAGCCTATTGCCATCAACCGAAGTAATTAAGTGCAAGCCTATTGTCATCCACCGATTTGGGTAATTAGGAGCAAGCCTATTGCCATCAACCAATGTAATTAGGAGCAAGCCTATTGCCATCAACTGATGTAATTAGGATCAAGCCTATTGCCATCAACTAATCTAATTAGGATCAAGCCTATTGCCATCAACTAATCTAATTAGGAGCAAGCCTATTGCCATCAACCGATGTAATTAAGAGCAAAGTCTATTTACCGATTTAGGTAATTGGGGGCAAGCCTATTCCCATCAACTTTCCTTGTATTCGTAATGAAAAGCACAGTGTTTACATCGGGTTAAAGACTTATTTAGTCCCTCGAACTATTAGCGCCCTCGCTGCGCTCAGGCGCCAAACCCCGTCTCGGGGACTAAATAAGTTCCTTTCACCCCTAAGGTAACAATGTACTATACCTTAACAGTTTCATAGTTGATAAGCGAGTCGATAGCCTTATTGCCAGCCTCGTTCTCTGCCTTGTTCATGTAAACACGGAACTTTGTCCTCCATTGTGTGATGGCTAACGTGAACGCTGCGTATACGCCCACGCAACCCCATGCTAGGCCTGGAATAAAGGATTTGTTCGTTAGTATTATATCAAGGATACGTGTACTCGCTGCCCGAGTTAAGTGAGACTGATCAACACAGATCCTTAAAGCTGAATCTACGTTTATTGGTACCTATATCACATCTGTAGTTCCTAACGGTTTTGAGATCAGATTTTCAAAAAATAGTTTTAGGATGTAAAATGTCATTTAACAATAGACATAAAAATAGGTTTATTCGACCCAGCTATACTATTAGGTATAATTCTATGCAAGTAAATACAGAGTATAAGTTTTGTAGTGTGCCTGGACTAAGGATGTTACTTGGGGAACTGGGCGAAATAATCCACAACGAAAGGACTGATCGCCCGTCTGGTGTCTGCGGCGTCCCCGAATTAAATAGAAATAGAATAAATAGAAGGATATAAATAAGTTTTTAACAAAATATGACAACTTTAACCGGGAGGATGGGTTTCAACTGTCGAGAGCCTGGAATCCAGTGGTTAAACTGTGTAAAAACCGAAAAAGTGCCGAAAAAAGTTCGCGATTGGACACAGTGAGTTTTGTGTGTCGGGAACAGAATCGTGTAGTGAGTGACAATGGTAGTGGTACCGAACGCAAAAAACGAACAAGAAAGAGGGTAGACCGTTTTGTCTGCTCATAAACATCCACCCGCAATGACTTCAGTTTATCCGTGATCATGGTGCTTGTAACAGCGCCGAAATATCGGGAACTCGAAACAAAAATCAAACATGGTAAATATCCCGTTTATGATATTAATAGTAAATAGAAGGATGTTACTTAGTTATCATTCTCCTGGCCTTATCAATTTTTGGTCGTCGCAGCGTATTCTTATTCCATACTTCTCTATTACCTCGTCATGTCAGCAGTCACCTCCTTTCTAGCATACCATCGTTCAAACAGTCCATGTTCACTTTTTCGGTCTTTCTCTACTCTTATAGCCATCTACATTCATTCTCAACATTTTCCTCATTCCTCAACACATTTTTGGCGCCACTTTCAAACCTCCTCTTATGTACTCACATTATTAAATCCATTCGAATTTATTTATTACTAGCTTTTGCCAGCGGCTTCGCCCGCGTGAAAATGTCGATTTTCCATACAAACTTTCATCCCCTATTTAACTTCCTTATGGGTTGAATTTCGAAAAATCCTTCCTTATTCCTTGTCTACATTATAAAGGGAACCTCTGTGCAAAATTTCAGCTTTCTAGGTTCAAGGGTTTGGGCTGGGCGTTGATGAGTCAGTCAGTCAATCAGTCAGTCAGTCAGTCAGGACTTCTCTTTTTATTTATATAGATTATTATGGGGGTAGCATTATCCCTTCCTTCCTTCCTTTAATTTACCAGTAAAAGCGAGTCCTCCTTTGAGCCCCAGTATTGTGGAGACGAGCGCCAACTCGAAGATCGTGGGCACGATGTTGAACACCATCGCTGATAGCACGAAGTTTATGGCGCGGGAACCACGGTCTATTGTCTGTGGATATTTAAAGTAAGACATTACTATTGGACCTGGATGACCTGGTGAGGCTTGAGGGGTCCGCTGCATGCGAGACGCACGGGACCGGTCTATGTGCCGACACTTAGATCTATGTCCAGCAGTGGACGTCTTTCGGCTGAAGCACAGCTGAAGTGATGATGCATTACAAATAATTACAATAGGGATGTTTACTAACTAAAAAAAATAGTCCGTCTGTTAGATTTTCGAAAAATATTGGATACGTATTTTTTGTTTTATCAAATCAATAACAATACTTTACGGTATAATAGGTACATATTATGTCAACCTCTGTCTAACTCGTTGGGATAACGTTTTCTCACGTACGCAGGAAATATTTGGCACAAGACGTCATGGAGCCGAAGTTGACGTCATATGTCGGCCGTAATAAAAATTGACGAAGATAAAACGCGTCAAAGATTTCAGTGGGAGGTGGTGACGTCACTGCTCGCTAAGAAATGTCATACTAATGTCTTAGAATATGACGTCACACGAGTTTTCAAAGCACTGTATCGTCTTCATTGTTTGTTTACGGGAAAAAAGAAAAAATATGTTTCTAATATTTTTTGGAAATCTATCTGACGGACTAATTAGATTTTTTTTGTTAACATCCCTATCGAGTCAAAGCCTTCGATGGTTATTACTTTCTTGTGTGGTTAGTGCCTAACCTAGTCAGCTTCATGCCGCCCATGGCCTCCGACTTGGATTTACACTCCGTCGAAAAATATCTCAGGCATACTTACTTGTTTTCTCCCGATGTTTTCTTTTACCGAAGCAAGGGATAACCTTACAATATGCACATGAATTCGAAAAATCAGAGGTGCGTGTTTTGGGTTCAAACTCGAGACTTTTGACTTGGCAGTTCGACGGTCACACACCTTAATTGTTTATACGACAATTAGGTCATTTCCAATTAACCTATTGAGCGCCACAGTCACGTATAGACGACAAGCCGAACAAGCAAAAAAGTACCTTAAGTCGACAGACCTAAGGTACTTTTTGGCTTGTTGTCTGTGGCGTTCAAAAGTTTAATAGGAATTGCTGTCAAAGGTCATAAAATCAGTTCATTTCGACGTCAAACATACACAAATAAGAAATATAGTTCGGAAAAAGAACTTTGCCCGATTTTAGCCAACTAATCGATAAACGCAATATAGATAAAAAATACCTGATACTGATCAGATATTTCACATGTTCAAGTGGTTTTGTGTTATCAAAAACATTATAAACGAATGCAGTTCGGACCTGTTATTGTTTTGGCAATCGTTCTTTTATCTAACTGAACTAAGTAAGCGGTTTCAAAGTGTTTTACAATAGCTTAGTGAACGCGATACAATACTATCGTCGTATTCTCCAATAAGTTGCAACATTTGTAACGATTCCGAGTATTTCATCAATGTTGCAACGAAGCAGATCTATTAGATCATCTTTCTGCCCTTTTTTGGCGGGTGGGAAGACATAAAATGACTCCTCCCGCTCTGGGCAGAGCGGTAGGGGGTGTCAGACTTCCACTGACTAAAAACCACCCATGTTCCTTCTCAGCCCTTTGTATCGAGGCCGCGGTTTCTCTTTCGAACAACCTGCAGCCCCAACGGGAAATTCCTGCCTTTATCCTATGTTATTTAGTGCCACTCTCAGGTTACGTAGAATCACGTATATAGCAGCGTAGTGACCTGCCAAGAATCGAGTTGGCGTAATAGGGGATCGGACTGGGTCAAAATAATATGATTCTGTTTAGTCCTTATGTTAGATTATCGAAAAATATTAAATACGTGTTTTTTGTTTTATCAAATCAATAAAAAATTACGAAGATAAAACGCGTCAAAGATCTTGGAGTGGGGCTTGAAACGTCACTTGTGTCGTCAAAATGTACTATCATATGACGTCACACGAGTTTTCGAAGCACTGTATCGTCTTCATTTTAAGTTTACGTGAAAAAAGAAAAAATACGTGTCCAATAATTTTTGGAAATCTATCTGACGGACTAATTAGTTTTTTTTTTGTCCGATCCCCTATTGGAGATGTCCAGTTCAGAACAGCTTTATACTCTTTTTCTCGTGTGGTTAGTGCCTACCCTTTTTTTTTTTGGAGGTTGGGGATTCATCAAATATTAAGTGTCACTGACTAAAAATCACCTATGTTCCTTCTTAGCCCTTTGTGCAGAGGCCGTGGTATCTCTTGCGAACAACCCGACGCCCCGACGGGCTTCGGGCTTGGGCCCACGGCCACGGCCTGTTGTTGTCATAAGACAGCCAGACGGCTCACTAGCCCATTACTCACCGTCCACAGGCCCGCATCTACGGTGGCCGGAGGTCATCGCGTGACCCCCGACGCCCGGAGCGTCTCCCGCGGCGGCTGGGACGTTGAGAGGTTCTCTCCCTCTCTCGTTCCGCCACCTCCTTCGCTAGCATCACTGCTTCGTAGAATGCGACGGGGTTAGTGCTTTACCTAGTGTCAGAGTGTCTATGCCGCCCATAGACCTTTGACTTGGCTTTACTTATCGAGAAATATCTCTCAGACAGATTTCCTCACGATGTTTTCCTTCACAAGTGATATTGTGAGCCTGATGATTGTAACTTACTTTAGACAAAGCGCCAGTCTGTCTCCCCAGATGGAAGCTCAGGTCCAGATTGTGCAGATGTATGAAGACATTGCAGGCCAGCTTCCGGATGGAGTGTTGCGCCACTTTAGCGAACACCGCGTTCCGGAGCTCGTTGAAACCGGCCGCTGTGCCACGAGCTATGCCGTCTGAAATTTATAATATTGATAGTTAGTATCTTACACTGATTCTAGACATTTCAAAGCAAGTTTTTGGTTGTGCTCACATTTACAGATCGATCTGAGTCGGTAGCAAATGATACATTCGATTTACCATCCGGACAGTTGCCACTGTAGCAGTTTGCCTGCCGTATAATATGCTTGTGGCACAGCCTCCATACCGCGCAAGGGCAGTTTGACTCGTGCGTCGACTACGCATTGACGTTATAGTAAGTGTAAAAGTACCCATAATTAAGTCGGAAGGTACTTCTTCTCCCCGTTATTGCAATTTTTTTTTGTTCTAGTGCATGGACCTTCTAGATACAAAGATATTAGAAGCCAAAATTGTAACTTACCCAGGTTTTTAGAGTTGTAACTTTACTTTAAATACCTCCAATACATCCATCAGCACAATGTTTTTGAGTGCAATATATTGAGTCCCTGTAATACGTGATTTTTAACCACAAAATTTTAGTCTCCCAGCAATATTTTTTGCCGAGAGCTACTTAGTTTGTATAATGCATGGTCATATGGGCACAATAACGCATACTCACATCCAAGCAGCAACGAAAAGGCAGTAGTCCCAACAGCTTGAGGCACAGTTGCCATGCCAAGCAAGGCATCCCCCGCAGGTGTGACCGCTGCCATATTGATCTCATCCACAGCGTACTTGAACAGGAACGGCACGGACACATTCACTATCTTAGCACCGAACAGCAGGGAGAGGGATAACATCACGCGGTTTCTGATCATCTCATTGTCCTGGAAAGGGATGATAATTATGAGTATTGGTTGATAATTATGTGAGTCGGCCAGTTAGTTGCAAACGTAATGATCTCTAACTATTGTGAATTCAGTAAACTAAACTTCTTTCTTTAAACAAAGTAATGAATTCTAAGTGAAATTTTGGCATGAGATTCGACCATGAATGAGTACTCAGACAAAGTAATGCACATAATTATTGCAATCATCTTATATGAGAACTTTTGTAAGTGTCCATGTAGACTTATGTGAAATAAAATATTTTGATTGATTTTGGATGAAGATAGATAATAAACTGGGTTACAATTAAAATGTCTCAACTAAATAAGAGAAAATTGTAATCATCAATATGACTGTAATGTAAAAGAAATGATTTTTTGCTAACATCAACTAATTTCTTGAATGAATATAAATTATTGAAAATTCAAGGCTAGTACTTATTTGAACAGCTGCTCCAACACATCTGTCTAAATAACAAACAGGTACAAAATCTTACCTTAGGCCACACATACTCCATCATCCCGCGTATCATATCCATCCCCGTCACCGGCTTCGCATCCGCCAAGTTTATATCTTCACGAGACAAAACAGATGCACCTGGGTGAAAGCAGTCTCTTTTTTGGATACCTAAGGAGGGGAGAATACAATGAGGATGTTTTTAAGGATATGCGTATAGGGTTACGTACAAGGAAAGGTTACAAGCGGGCAGGACACATGCGGGACGAAAAGGACATGAAAGGAATAAACAAAGAGCTGCGTTCCAACCAAGTATTAGTAACAAAAAATACACAAAAATAACAGTAGCAGGTTGCAGTAACGTGTTTCGGAAAGCTGAAATCAAAAATGTTTGTGCGGGTACTACGTTACTATGAAGTATGAAACTGTAGTATTACAGGTATTTGTTGCACATTTAATTTCAAGCAGAAAACGAGGCTAAGTGCATGTAACTATGTTAAAATAAAAACACATTCACAAGAGGGAAATTAAAATAGTATGGATAAATTAGAGAAAACGTCACAAGGGAAGTCTCTACTTTGGCACATACAAGTTATGCTAAACATTCAAACATTACATTGATAGTAGAAAGTAGGTATGTAAACTAATTTTTTGATAAAAAAAACTTTTAAATAGCACAATTCTAAAACACACTAAATATTTTAGTCATTATTGACTCCAGTCAGTATCTACAATACTTCTAATGTAATCTTGCAATTAGGTGACAATTTTGTGAATCATCATAATTTTTCAAACTATGTTGGGGTCAGCTTCCAGTCTAACCGGATGCAACTGACCTCCACCACCCAGTTAACTACTGAGTAATATGATATCCTTTGGTAAGACTGGGGAATCATCTTAGTAAAATATTCTTATTAGAATATTCAAATGTGTTCAGCCTTTTCTTGTCTTTCAGAAAACCTAATTATCATCAAATCTGCATAAAGACACTTTTGGATAAAGGCTTCTCTAAAGCCAATCATGTTTAGATGACCACTTTAAAATATTTTTTATTGTATTCTATGTACCTATTAGACATTTCTTCAATTACTAGCTATTCCATAAATCATAAAAGGCCACTGCAATAAAACTAGTGTAAACAACATTAACAATGAGTATGTTAACTTCAGGTAGTCTTAAATATTTGACAGTCATTTTAATGATACATTTTGTGTTTATAACACCTAAATAAATGTTTATAGATTACTCGGCAGATTCACTATCAGTACATTGTAATATTGGACTGAGTATAAGTTTACTTTTATGCTTATCATTCAAGTATGCTTACTCGGTGTCTAGTGATTAAATTAGCATTCCGTACAAGGTCATTTCCAAATATTATGTAACTGTCTTACTTCCGTAAACTTCAAAAAGTATAAAGAACTGAATATACAATTTTTTATATTTAAATTGTTTCATTATAATATCCAAATTGTTTTATTTTGCTTACCAACAGGGATTTTTCCCGTTTTAGGTTTGTTTGCCAACACAGCTGCCAACACATTCTTTGCCGCGTCTGAACTTCCAGGGGGTGTCGGGCTTGATGAAGAATAATGCTACAACCAAGGGAGATTCCTTAGAACACCATTTCTTTACGCAAAACCTTTTTAAACAACGACAAATATAACCAAATGAAAATGAACAGTTAAGACGCAATATATTACCCTGTAATGGCTCGTGGCTGCACATTGTTGACATAGTAAATTTACCGGTGATTTGTTCACAATATTAGATGCGAAGGATGGTAAAGCTTTTGCTAAATTAATATGATGTCGAATTAATTTGCTTAGATGCTTGTTTGACAGCAGTGTGGCCGCCATGGTGGTAAACTGACAACTCCGTCTGGTTGACACATGACAAACACCGACAACGACAAGTGACAACTGACAGTAAGGTGATGTTGCCACTTAAACTAATTTTGTTGGAAAATGTCACAAAATAATTCCATTTATGACAACCACGGAACAGAAAGAACCTCAGGAAAGAACTAACTTGGAAAAGGGAAAGAACGACAACAATATTTAACAAAAATTAGAAATGGGAACTATATTTTATTACTGAAACAAAATCTAACAATTTTATTGAGGATAAAGATCAAGGTAAAATAGATACCTATTTTCGCTTGTTCCACGTTCACATAACATAAAAGACCTACAATTTTATCAGGATGTAAAGAAGAAGGATTAGGATGTGAAGATTGTGGTGGTCAACTGGTCATGGGGCATCACCCACATAATATGGACAGCTGCAGAGGATAATAATTTTTTTTTTTAAACTAATACTCTAAAGCGTGAAATTAAGTTAAAAAGTAACCAGATTATCACTTTTTGTTGCTATTATTTTATCAAAGGCATGATTTTAAACTTTTCGACAGCACAGCCATTGCTCTAAAGTTTAGAGCAATGGCTGTCGAAAAGATATTTTCGTGTAGGTATGTAAATCTGTAGGTACTTTAGAGTAGTGCAGATTTACTTAACTACACGAAAATATCTATGAACATGAACGTTATGCTGGGTTGGGTTGAACAAATGGAATAGGTAGGTCCCTATGGTCTATGATCAGTTCTATATTTCAATATTTATTTTCTTAGCGCGTCGAAGGCATTAAAACTAGTCAGCGGATACAATATAAATAAATTGTATCCGCTGACTAGTTTAAATGCAGTTTGGCAAGTAGAAATGAGCAGCCTGCAGAATCTGCTTCAAGAGATTTTGTCTGCTTGGTTGTATGTAGGTACATAATATGTAGGTAGAAATGACAGAAGTCCACCTTGGTTATTCAATTTATTGGCTATGTGACATGATAGAGTTTAAACAAAAAACAAATCGTAATAAAACCTACAATAAAGGTAGGTACTTATTACCTATCAATCACCTTAAAATATGATAGACATTTTAAACTCGGTCGTCTCAACGACTAGTGACCATAAAAAAAATAGTAAGTCAGCGAAGACCATTATCTTTCAGCTTCTCCCGCTATCATAATATTTACAAAGGTACTAACATATAGAATCGATATCGGAAACGGGGCAAGCGTCAGCGTGATTGTAATGAATGGTTCTTTAGATGGAAATAATTGAAAGGTTGAGCATATTATTGGTCGATTAGATATTAACAAGAAGGTACACACGTAGCATCAGGGTATATATCCAGAACTGGGTCTCGTACGGGCCCTTAATGACATGTTAATGAGAGATTTATTCCTTTTACCTAGGCTAGAATGTAACCCATTTAATTCAAAATAGGTACTTATGTACATAAAATATTTAGGTACTTGTTTTCCACCATTTTCCTTCCCTTTCAATTTCTCCCCGGACTATGTTTTTGCAGCTGAACACCATTTCAAAAACTGCATGACATGAACAGTTTTTTGATCTGTGTGCTAAAAAAAAAACTCTATATCCCACAAACTGAACCCCAAAACACTAATGGCCCGTTACGTTGTCGACTCGATAAAATATCTATATGCAATAGTCTTCCGCATCCGCGTAATACCCTTTGATCGTTAGCGTTATATTTAGATGGTGTCCTAGATTTTTGAGACATGTTATAATAGTCAGCTTATTGCCAGGTTAGTGTGCTGATCTAAGCGTGCTGCGTGGCGTCTAAATTCTGAAATGATATTTTAAGTTTTATGGGAAAGGTTCTTGGAAGCATTTGTGAATGAGAGATACCTGCCAAAGTGCATAGAGCAAGCGTAGCAAACAAGATAATAATATTTTCAAGATGATATAAGTAGTTGCTAATGTTGAGTTTAGTTTCGACCCGATCTTTAGGTAAGTAGGTACTACACTTAGTCCCTAACACAGGTCCTACCTACAGTTAGGTTACCTAGATGTTAAGTTAGAACTTTCTGCTTATTAAACTACTTAGCTATGGCGGAGCCACAATACAGAAGATGAACGCACGATGACACACATCGATGAACACAAGAGCTGCAAAAACGGACAGACAAGCAGCGAAATGAAAGCAATCAGGCAAGTGCAATGCAAAAAGGTTACTAAAAACAGCAGCCCGAACAGACCCTGTAATACACAACACAACATCGCTCCAAGTAAAAAGTAAAACCGTTGCAGCAACACGCGCAGTCAATACAGAACCCGCTCACACAACAAACAAAGAAGGAAAGCTTATAAAACGCCATATTTTGACAACAAAGCGCCGTACAGGTGTATAGATGTTCTATTTCTGCCACATCTACCTCGGGATAGCGAATCGGGTCAGCCGTTAACGATGTACTGCTGCAGTAGTGGTTCCCTGACTCTATTTTGGTGTTTTATGTCGTTAAGTTTTTGTTTTGAACATTATGAGGGAGAATGGTGGACGATCATCAATTCAACATCTTTATTGGTGGTTGTCAATTTGTCATGCTTAGGCACAGTATGGGCACTTTTTTTTGGTTCCTTTGTGAATCAATTCGTGAATTTGTCCACCGCTAACTTGGTTCCAAATTAAGAGCAAATGTGCTAGTCTGATACTTCCTCATTCAACCTTTTATTTCCTCCAAACCTATGTAGTTAGGTCCTTTTCAAAAGTTATGGACCAATATTATAATGGCATTAAGGCATTAAGTCCGCCTTTGTACGTTTTGTTGTGCATAAAGTTTTAATAAATAAATAAATAATGATCCTTCCGAAGATATTTTGTATTTCTTTGCATTTGCAGTGATTTTTTTTAATTACAATAAAGTATACTGCATGCACTCGAAACAAGATCTATCAATACCGATTACAAACAAGATAGTAATACAATCATGAATGTAACAATTAATTCATTACAACTTTAAAATAATAAATAAAACCCCGATTAACTAGTTTAACAACAGTAGTAAATGTCCAGAATTACGTACTCATTGATCATGAATTTACCTCTCCTCACTAACTGACCTGTTTTCTGGCAGCGACAGTGGGTGAAAACCTGGAGTTATTTCGCACAGGGTATCATTACAATTCTCGTTTCCTCTCTGAAGTTTAGTCTGGAGGAAGAAAAATATCGAAGGTCTTCAGTCACTTGTCTTCTTGTTTGCTATAAAATTCTAGTCTGCAATATTGCATTTGATGAATCCATTATCAAGATTCTCCTGCCTTTATTCCAATTTATTTGGAGGTCGGCGCTGCATGTCTTCTTCTGCCATAGGTCACTATTACTCGTCATCTCGTCCTTTTTAGCTTTCTTTTTAGGGTTCCGTAGTCAACTAGGAACCCTTATAGTTTCGCCATGTCCGTCTGTCCGTCCGTCCGTCCTCGCTTAATCTCTGTGACCGTTAGCACTAGAAAGCTGAAATTTGGTAACAATATGTGTATCAATCACGCCGACAAAGTGGTATAATAAAAATTGGAAAATAATGTTTTATTAGGGTAGCCCCCCTATATGTAAAGTGGGAAGTGGTTTTTTTTTTAATTTCAACCCTAACGTGTGATATATTGTTGGAAAGGTATTTAAAAATGAATAGGGGTTTCCTAAAATCATTTTTTGATAATGTCAATAATTTCGGAAATAATCGCTCCAAAAGTAAAAAACAATGTGTCCCCCCCCTCTAACTTTTGAACCATAAGTTTAGAAAATATGAAAAAAATCTGAAAAGTAGAACTTTATAAGGACTTTCGAGGAAAATCATTTTGAACTTGGATGGAAACAACAAATGGAAACAGCAGTTAACCAATATAATTTGGTCCCTGAATCGTATGAGCGCCTATACAATCCAGAGGTCAAGTTTCATTGACCCGTAGAAGAAATTGTATAAATAAACGTCGAACCCTTCATGTGCGAGTCCGACTCGCACTTGGCCAGTTTTTTTTTATTTATCTCAGAGTCCATCCATCGTTTCTTTACTCTTATAGCCGTAGACTACATTAATAGGTACTCAACATTTTCTCACAAAATGTTCCTCATTCCTCCGCATCGTATTTGATGAACTAATTTCCAAAACAAACACTCAGAATCATTGATTTTTTTTTGGTGTCGGAAAATCATCAAATGACCCCCCCGCTCTTGGGCAGAGCGAAGAGGAGTGTCAGACTTCTACTGACTAAAAACCGAACCCATGTTCCTTCTTTGCCCTACGTCATCTAGTACTAAAATCCGCGGCCGAGCAACTTGCCCTTAAAATATTTGTGAGTATGGTATGTGGCCCAGATATCGGGCGGTACAATTTCACTGCGCCCTCTCTTTTAATCAAAATAATTAACTACACATATGATTTATTGCCTTAGTGCGGGGAGGGGGCATGTCTACCCGCCACTTTTTACCTTGCCGATAATGTACAGGCGAGCGCTAAAGTGTTTGCGAATTTGTTTCTCAGAACTGACTGTATTTGTAAATTTTGTAAACGAGAAGATTAGGAGTTTGGTTTCTGTTGCGCCAATCTACTATTGTACTTTGATTTAACTGATTATTTGGTGAAATACCTAGTTCTTGTTTATTTATTAAGATACTGTGAAATCATTATGCATAATTTAATATTCTAGGTGTAAAAATAATTTTCAAAAACCTAAAAAATTCAATGCCTCAAAAACTGAACCCTGTGGAACTCCTTTCACAGCACCTCTTTCTGGAGGTTCCATTTCTTTAGTTTTAACCGAAACATGGCTCGAGATATCCAAAATCTTTTGGTGATACTTTTTAAGTGGGAATCATCATTTTGAATTAAAATGATAGTTAGGTAGGTAGTTGATCCACCTTCAATAAGGACTAAACACTTATCCATACACCAGTACATGTGTTTGGGAGAAAAAAAAGCGGCGAATGCCACCAACATCGCAGTACTGTTACGGTGATAAGTCTGTGTAATTTTTTTATCTGCTTCGATATAATTTAGCTTTGCCGTTATTCTTGAAGGGAACTGTCACACATGCAGGCAGTCATTTGCTTTCATTTGCCCGGTATATCCAGTAATTGAACTTTTTTGGTGTTTTTAATTGTTTTGTGACACATTAACGGCACGATAAAAATAAATCCTAAATAATCGAAATGCTTACATAATTATATCGAGACATAGGCTTTGTAATTATATCGAGACATAGGCTTTGTAATTATATCGAGACATAGGCTTTGTAATTATATCGAGACATAGGCTTTGTAATTTATTTTACAAAGTAGTCTGTTATAGCAATGGTCTACATTGGTCAAAGATCAATGCTGTACCTTTAGTGAAAAGTGATATAACTCGACTTGTAGCAGTTTTGAGTTCTGTATACAATCTTGAAGCTTGAATTTTATTTGATTTTTCTATCTAATCGGTATAACTCTATCTCTTATAGAAAGGGAAATAAGTTTCGTGTTTAATGATACAAGTGGCATTCTTGGTTAATTTTGATGATATTTTTTGTGTATACTGATATGTCTTTAGTTATATTAAATTGAACTAAAGCTTAAATTTAAACAAGTACGTGTAAATAAGGCTATCTCGATTTATATTACTTGACACATTTAATATTAATGACACGAGTTTTGTGCGTATTAATACAATACAATTTGTATTAAGTGACACTAAAAAAACCCTACAATTATCAATTGTGAATGATGATATAACTCAAATTGTATCTCATAAGTATAAACACCATAAAAAATCACCAACGTGTCAAGTGATACAACTAAACCTGTATCAAACTACACGTGAAATATTTTAAGTAACGCGTTTAGTTCTCAATAATATAAATTGATTTGTATCGCTGTAGTATAGGATCTTTAGAAACCGATCGATAGTGATTATTGTGTAAAGTGATCTATGCAGTGATCTATGTAGTAAGCGAGAAAAGCCATGATGGCGGGGGATGTAATCACGCTCAAACTTCGTTGCCAGATGTACGAGAAATCTCGTACATTTACGAGATGTAGCACTCTCTGTACGAGAAGCGAGAAAAAACACTCGTACTCCCTTTTACGAGAATTTAATAATTATTTTTGCTAATACAAACCAAAAACATTTAAAGAAAAGAATAGTCGCAAACGATTAACTTAGCAAGTCACTAGATTCATTAGCTTATCACTAAAATGCATCTTTAGTTGTTGACGGATAATGTCCGCTGGGTGTATTTTTTGTTATTGTCCATATTGCACTCATGATTATGTTGTTTTCTTATTTCTTTTGCACTGATTGAAACGTGAATAGAGCAATGTATTTTAGAAGTGACAGTGAATCTTCATCCACTCCATCATAAAATAACAAAAAACTGACCAAGTGCGAGTCACTCGCACAGTAACGGTTCCGTACCATCGTAATAGTTTGTATCATCACCTTTAATTTGTATTTGTTGTTGATAAAGTGTCAACAGAAATACACATTTTGTGATAATTTTGTTTTTCATAGTGTTTGTATGAATGACAAAGTTATATTTGCGGTTTTTTTTAATCTCGTTCAAACTATTAAAGAACAGTATTTCTTTAACTCTATTTTAAAGTTGGAGGGGGGTGAACTTTTGTGTGTGTGTGTCTTTCGTTCAAACGATTGACTTTGAGAAATAATGTTTTTAGAAACCTTAATGTCATTTTGAAAAATCTATCTATAGACACCCCATACCCATAAGATTGACTTTGTTTATAGTTTAATTTCCTTTTAAGGGGGGGGGGGGGGGCATACAAGGAAATCAAACTAAAACCCTTAATCTTTTATTTTTGTATAAAAATCGTAAAGCGTTTCACAGAACACATCTACCTTGTACCAAGTGTCTACTGTGTAGTCTTAGTAGTTTCGGAATAAAGTGGCAGTACAGCAGACGGAATTACGGACTGGCGGACTGACGGACAGACAGACATGACGAATTTGTAAGGGTTCTGTTTTTTTGCCATGCGGCTACGGAACCCTAAAACGGTAACACGATTTGAGAAACAAACCTGGTTCATCGGGTCTACAATCACAAAAGTTAAACTTTATTTGGTTCATCATCATTATTCATCATTTTAGCCGAAAGACGTCCACTACTGGACATAAACCTCCCCTAAGTGTCGCTATATTGGCCGGTCCCGTGGGTCTCGCATTCAGCGGATCCCCGAAACCTTCACCAGGTCATCGGTCCACCTAGTGGAAGGCCTTCCTATTCAACGTCTTGTGGTTCGTGGTCGCCACTCCAGAACTTTTCGGCCCCATCGGCCATCTGTTCTGCGAGCAATGTACCCTGCCCATTGCCACTTAAGTCTGGCAATTTTTCGGGCTATGACGGTAACCTTGGTTTTATTCGGATGTCTTCATTTCTGATTCAATCACGCAAGAAAACTCCGAGCATAGCCCTCTCCATTGCCCTTTGTTTGACTTTTTACCTTCTGATAAGGCTGATCGTGAGCAAACACGTTACGGTCCCATTATTATGTAATCACTGGCAACACACTGGTCATAGACTTTCGTCTTGAGACACTGAGGTAAGTTGGACAAGAAGATACTACTCAGCTTCCCAAACGCTGCCCAGCCGAGTCGGATTCGACGATTGACCTCTTTCTCAAAGTTGAACCTACCTAACTGGACAGTTTGTCCCAGGTAGACACATAATTGTCTACAATTTCAAGTGTAGAGTCTTAGATCTTGATAGGAATTTGGTTGCTGAAAATCAAACAAGCTCCATTCGACCGAAGCGTGGTTCCTCACAATGGGCCTCATAAGAAAGCTCAAAGTCACCCAAAAGGCAATGCACCCGATGGGGCTGAAAACTTCTAGAGTGGCGAATGCAAACCGGAAGTCGTTGCGTTGGAAGGCCTTCCACTAGTTGAACCGATGACCTAGTGAAGGTGGCCACCGCTGGATGCGAGGCGCACGGGACCGGTCAATGTGGCGACACCTGGTGTAGGCCTATGTCCAGCACTGGACGTCTTTTGGGTGAAATTATGATAATGATAAGGGCAGTAGGCACTAGGCCCCACAATAGAAATTAAATTAAACTTATATTACTTTACACCTCAGCTCATTTGATATAAATAAAGATAAATCGAAATACACCACATCTTCTATTGTGTTCATTGTGTGTAAATTGATATAATTTAGATTTTGTCATAGCACACTAAAAAGACACGGTACCCATGAAATCTCGATGCTTTCGAAACAAAATTAGTTCCAGTGTTTTATTATTTATAACTCTGTTACTATTAAAAAGATGTTTCAAAAATACTTGTAACATTGAACACAAGTGCATTTTATAATAAGTAAAATGATATAATTGAAATTGTATCATTATACACATGGGAACTTAAATGTGGCTAATGATATAAGTCTAGTTTTTTTTTAATATCTCAAATTCTAATAATTTTTTAACAAAATCAAAACATATACGATATAATAAAAACAATTTTCAATTGATAAAAGTTAACACGTCAAAAAAATATACTGAAATAAAAATGCAAAACTTATTATCTGTTTTTCTCAAAACGAGGATTTGTGACTTGTATCACTTTTCACTAAAGGTACAGAATGGATTTGGAGGTCTTGCGGGGAGGCCTTTGCCCAGCGGAATAACGGCACCCTAAACTAGTTAGGGAAGTCTAGGCCTAGTTGTAAGCAACTAGGACTCAAAACAACAGTGTTTTGATCCAAGCCACATGTGGACCACTGGTCCGCAAAACCATTGGACCAAGGTCTGCCAAAAATATGTAACTAAATGATGTAACCTAATCATAGAAATCAAAAGCCTCTCTCAAAAAACCCCCTTTTTCCCATAACACCTTCAAAATCATCACACTACGTCTTCGAAGTTGGTTAATAAATAAATAAACATACAAGTGATTACCGACGACCGCCGGGGAGTTGCAAAAAGTCGAAAAAAATATAAAAAAAAGTCCGCGAAAGCCGTACAACTCAATTTTGGAGGCACAACGCGATGGAAATAAAGTTGAAAAAAAAGTCGTACGGGACTTTATTAGTGTGCTGGGAAACGGTATCGTGGATTTTGGCATTTTATTACAACTTTGTCTTTATTGAAAACTCTGATAGTAATCAGTGCCACAAACCTTTGTTACTTGAAGTAGGAATGCAGAGATAGTTGTAATTTTTTTGTTGTTATTTTAGGGTTTCCTAGTTGTTATATAGTTGGTTCTTTATTATGTATGTAGGTAAATAAGTCACAGCAAGGTTTGCTCTATAAAATCTTTTTTTTGGTAATTACCTATCAAATCAAACCAGTGCCGTCCTAAAGCTAAGCTCGTTGGGTTGACAACTTCGTCAAAGTCGCCGGAAATACCTGGTTAAGAGACGCACATCATCACGACATGTGGCGAAGAAAGGGAAGGCCAGCAGTGGGAGATTCCAACAACAGAGAACAAACCAAAATTTAAATTATCATATACAATCTTTAAGTAAGTAAGAAATATAAAAGTATGTTTATCAGTTGTCTAGTACCCATAACACAAGCTCTGCTTAGCTTGGGACTAGATGGCGTTGTGTGATAGTTGTGGAATATTATTATTATTATTATTATTATTATCTATAATAATAAAATACAATTTATATTGGTGAACTAGTAACCTACACCGGCTTTGTGCGGGTGCAATGTAAAATAAACCTATTGCTGAAAACTCCATTCAAATCGGTTCCGGAGTTCAAAAAAACTAACAAACAGCGGGAGCGACATTTTTTTAGTTATACGATGATGTAAAGAAAACCTACAGAAAAACGCGGGGTAGGTACACCTGGATGAGACGAATACCTGTACCTGTATTTATGATACTTACCAGTTATACTGATGGATGATAACTCAAAATCCCTTCAGCACACGAACAAAGGTCCTGCGCAAAAGCCCTGCGTTCATATTACAGTGGTCGCGAGCCGCGTGCGCACCGGTGGTCCCCCCCGCGCCCCGCACGTCGCACCTAACGAGACCCACAGCGCAACTGCGATTAATTTGCTGAACTTGTCTCGCCCGATTATGGGGCATACTGGACCCACCTTTGCTTTGTCACGTGGGCTGCTGGCCCACCCTACCTAATTCTTCCTAATGGACATAATTTGGAGATTATTATGTCAAGATTATGGAGGAGGTCTCTCGTTTAAGTGTGTCGCACGGCTGTCAGTGGATGTTTAGTGGCTGGAAATATCTGAAATTGGAGGATTTTTTCTCAGTTTTCAGCACGGATTTGTGCTCTGATACATACTAGAATTAAAAACTTGTACCTAGGTACTTACAGCTCTGTCAAACTTTCTTACGAAATAGGGCCTTATGCTATGTCAGGGGATTATTTACTATAGGTACTTTAATAGGCCGTGGAACATGTTCTTTTTAAATCAAAGTTCTTTATTATGATGTGTAGCCGTAATTAACAATAATTAACAAACATTATAATAATATATTGCGAAGAGGTATGAGCTAAACCAGCTAAGACAAAACTTGCATTAGGGTCTAACACTAATCAAAATACCGTCTCAACTGTATGAGTCGATAGATACCATAATAACAACCATAGTCTAATTACTAATATCTAAAGAACGGTCCGCCATCCAGTCCTACCTTAACAAAAACAAAAAAAAACTACCGGTCGACTTTCGCTACGATTCCCACATTACGTTGCAGTCAATTCGTGACTTCCGACAAACAGAGTAGCGCCCAAAAAAATGATCATCAATGACAGCCCATACAAACGTGTTCCCGTCGGGGTTTTAATGCAAAAGGTATTATTCGTCATGGGGTGGTTCCCGGTAGTGGGTCCAATTTAATTTTTTAATCCCTTAAAAGTGCGTAGAGACACGTTTTGGGTTGAGACGGCACTCACGTAGATTTTAAGCTCCCTTTATAGCACCTTAATTATTTTTAAACGATCATGTGGAATTTGAAATTGAGTGACTTTGGTATTGGTGTTAGGGGAAATATTATCTTGTAGATATTTATTGCAGTCTTATTACAGTTCAATTATGAGATATCTGTCGTCAGTGTTATAATTATGCTTCATTTGTATCTTGCTTATTTGCGTTAGGCACTTAGATGAATTTGAAATGTGTTGAGCACAGGTTAAGAATGATGACTCATAGAGACCAGAAATTTTCAGCGGGGCCATGTAGAAGAATCCGCACCTCTATTGCGTAACACGATTTTTATCACATTAACATCCTTCATATTGCAGAAAATTACTGATCCATTACTTGATAATACTGATGCATCCGATGTTTGAAACATTCGTCTCGAAAACGTAAATAGTGTTACACAATCAGGCTGCAGACAACAAGTCGAGGTGATGTAGAGGCTCCCAGCAAGACACCAGTAACACAAATAATAACACCATAATTTCAACTAAACAAACAATCCCAGAGTAATGACTACCTAAAAAGAATTGTAAAGCGCATTACCAATATCCGTGGAACATCTAGGTGCGTATCAGAGATAATAAAAGGACACACAATACATACGAGCCGCGTCCCAGTAGAGGCTGTGCCGCGTCCCAACTCCATTCGATGCAAATTCTCACATCGGCCGTTTTATGGTGCGGCCTAAGATGTAGAAGTAAGAGATAGTGGACTCGTGAGAAGCATAAAAAATTAGATTTTAAATGTACAAGAAAATAAATGTTGTTGACAGAAGTATTGCAGAGCATTTGTGTTGGTTAAAAGTCCAAAATTTTGGACTGAATTAAGCTCCTTTAATTTTTGCGTGCCTGCTGCAGATAATTCGAAAGGAGTAGAAACAAATCCAGCTAGGTACCGATCGACAAACAATCGATAGTAAATCCATCCTATTTGTAAAGACTTGATCATGCAGACAACCAGAAATAAAGGCATGCTATGCCTTAAATTTAGCTGGTACGCACGATCGAGTGTCTTCAGAACTTCAAAACAATTCTGTCAATACTTTGGCAAAATTTTGATCAACTAGAGCAGAAAGTGTTGTTTCTGCAGCTTTGTTTGACGTCTAAAGTCAAGTAACAAAGTTAAAAGCTGAAGAAAGAATCTAACAAGAACCTCAAGTCCTAGCTGCAGCTTTGCCTGAAGTCTAAAGTCATTTACAGAGGTAACAACTGCAGAAATTATCGTAAAAGGATCTTAAAAGCTGCATTAATCTCCTACAGCATTTCTACTCAACACTAACTAACCAACAGCGTCTGACTTGCACCAAGCCCTCCGGTATGCAAAGAATGCAATATTCGCTTCTACGGTGTAAGGGCCGACTTTAAATAGCGTCGCGGACGAGTGAAGGATTATGGTATCGTACAGTTCCACGTACGTACTGTGTGTGAACAGATTTAAAACGCGGTAATTATGTCGATATTGCTTGTGACGTATTTGTACTGGTCGATTATTTGGGATGATGATTGATCTTAGTAATCGTTGAAGATTGTTAGGTTGCAAGATTACTGTATTCTGTGTCATGTATATATGGAAGGTGTAGTAGTAGTGTTTTCTTTTTAAGGAATCCTGTTGACAAGACAATAGACCAATATAATTATGATTATAATTATGTCTTTTGATGTTTCGCGATTTACTCACGGTAGGTAATCCCCATTAAAAAACTTACGATAGCTTTATGATCAAACCTGTCCAATGATCCTGAACAATCTAGCTTCCGAGAATCAGCGAGAGTGCAGTTGATGATATGTATTTAGGTAGAGAATTAATCCATTACTTACATAACACAATTAAACTACTTTATTTATATTTTTATAATGATACTATTTACGATGTCATTATTGACACGTCTACAATCACTTTACAGGGAGTTGTTAACTCCCGTATTTGGATTGACATCCAAAACAAGATCGAAGAAAAATCGCCTTTATGTACCAAATATAGATAACTATTTTTCATTGTCACAGTTATAAAGGCGTCAATTATATCATAATAAATAGTTTATAATTAGAGCAATCACGCGATGAGAATCTCTTTTAACTTTATATGCAAAGAAATACTGCCTAATATTAGTCATTAGAGACGATCTTTGTTCTGAGTTCACCCTATAAATCGTGCTATAATCTCTTAATGATCTTCCCATAGTATGCGACATGTCTGGTTATAAGCAAAAACAGCTCAAAGAAATAAATAAAGTATGCAAAGTGGCGGGAAGCATCGACCGATGGATTAATCTTAGAGAATCTGCGAGTTCCCACGGTCGCCCGCGTGGCTTGGAGGGCGCTGATGACTTTCGATTCGATTGCGAATGTGTTTTGTGAAAATATTTTGTCTAATAGGGTAAGGCGAATGTTTGTAAAATATTCTTCTTCTGCTTCTTAACGTGTCTATTGGCGACGAGTCTTCCACATTTAGTAGCGGTGATCAGTTTCTTTAACGTGCCTCATAGCAGGATAGGCAGGCGCGAATATTTAAAATAGAAAACCTACTAACAAAGTACGATTTGTTTATTTGGCAAAAATAGGTACAGATTGAGTAGTGTTTTGTTTGTAATAGTTACTATGGGAAGATAGAAACTGCAGTTGCACTAATATTTTATTTTTTTAATGAGACGTATAAAGCTTGCGCGAAGTCGTTTCAATTTATAACATTCGCCTCAACAAATACAGTAAAATATTCGCTATCGAACAGCACAAACGCACCCGGTAGCCCGCCAATAAGCATACGCACACAAGTGTAAATTGCTTGGTCGACCGACACCGCACAATGGCGTTGGGTGGTCGGGTACTGGCCGTTTCCAGCTTTGCCCAATTTGAGCGTTTCACCGACACATACGCGTATATAGATGTGGGAAAGTTTAGGTTTTATATAAATTCGTTTTAAAGGGAAATACGGTTGATACTTGTATGGGAGTTACGAATAGTAATGAAGGGGTGAAAAACGATGACGTCCAGTGTCGTGGGAAGTTGGATCTTGAGCTTGTGTCTCGAGATATAAAAGGAAGCCGTCGTAAACTAAACTTTAGTTCGGAGATCCTTCGTATATTTTCGGAATGTGAGTGGATCTTGAATGACCTGGTGAAGTTTGCGGGTATCCATTGGATGTAAGACGCACGGGACCGGTCAATGTGGCAACACTTATGGGTGCTTATGTCCAGCAGTGGTCGTCTTTCGGCTGAAGTGATGATGGTGACGAGTGGATCTTTTCTAAATAACAGTTTTCTCAAAATTGTTTATCTAATCTGGTGATAAGTTGATCAATTGCGAGGCAGCTGCCAGACAGTCAGATACCTGGAACTGCTTACAAAAAATCAAACCAAAGCAACATACCAAGTGGAACATCTAGAGCAAACTAAGATGACTCCTTTATCGACCAGCCATACCATTACTCACCAGACGACTAACTTACAAATTTACCCATAAAACCACCGCATTGAGTTGTCAAAACTAATTTGATGAAACATTTTAACGACAGTGCCGTTAAAGTCGCCAGTTCGCCACACAGCAACGACACACAGCCACACAGGCAAATCGTTAATGGCCGTCAGTAACAGACGGCCGATATTATGGGCAATGCACGGGGGTATAAAGTTGCTGTTTAAATTCACTATAATGTTAGTTATAACGATGTGGATGATGAAGTGACTGGAAGTGACTCCTTTGTGTGAATTGAAGTGTGTCTGTGTAGTGGAATACCGAGTCTGCGTATCGCCTGGTCCGTTTCCCACACTCGTTAGTTTATTTAACTCACTAGTTTCGTTATTATTCAGTTTTGCTGATTGGAAAGTTTTGTGAATTAGACAGTTGTGTCAATTATCATTAATAATTAATTAATTAATTATTATCATTTTCGCCATTATTTGTGTATGTGAGTTTAAATGTTTGTGAACGCACTCACGATACAGGAGAAATGCCTGGGCTGACTTTATTCATTTTCAATTGTATGAGATTGGTTTACATAATATTGAACACGTATTTTTTCTTTTTTCACGTAAACAAAAAATGAAGACGATACAGTGCTTCGAAAAGTCGTGAAACGTCACAGGTTGGTCCATTTTTACCAGACTATGACGTCAAAAGCCCCCTCGCTATGGTCTTTGACAAGCTTTGTTTTCGTCAATTTTAATTAATTTGATAAAACAAAAAACAAGTACATAACCAATATTTTTCGCTAATCTAACTGACGGACTAAACAGAATCATATTTTTTTTAGTCAGTCAACTACCCTATTACTCTGCAGAATCTAAGTCACAAAACACTACCATCATTGGATTAACAAGCCACTTCCAGGCCACAACATCATGGTAGGTACCGAGAGATAGTAAAGCCGGTCGCGTCGCTGCGGCGCCTGGTTGCTAGGCAACCGGTGGCGCCACGGAGGCTGGCACGCTGGCTGTACCTACATGCTACCCTCGTGGAGATTAACTAGGAACTATGGGAACTGTTAAGATGGTCATTCATAGTAAAAAATATGATTTTGCTCTTTTGGTGTGAGCTAAAGTGTTAGGTACCTACATTGCCCGCTTTCAATTACTTTAGGACACCCCTAATTACCATCTGAATATTATATAATGCAGCGAGCAGCAGAGATGAAAAAGAAATTCAACAGTGCGTCCTTGATTATGCATAGTTTCTTAGGCATCACCCTCTGCTAGTTCATTATTTAGTCAAACAAATATTTTCGCAAATAGAACTTCTACTGAACTTAATTGAATAATATGAAAATAATAATATATGAACTAAATTCACAAAACTTTTTCATAGCAGGAATCAAACCAGTACATGGAGGTTATCTTTCAACCACTGAGCCAGTGAGCGTGGCCAGGCGTGCTCTTTTAGCAATCGAAAACATGTAGGTTTTTGATAAATTTTTCATTACTTATAGGTCTTCGAAACCTTTCTCTATCTCTAAATTAATTTTATAAAACAAATAGTTGTTATTGGTGGTCCCATGGTTTTTCTAACTTCTTTTGCTAAAAAGATAAATAATCATGAATTGTGTGTAAGAGCTTGTTTGCAGTACTAGGTAGGTAGATTATCTATAGGTAGGTATATACATGTATGTATCTACTTATGTAGAAATACTAAAGTCACGTGAAATACTAAAGTCACAATTATACACTTGTATCACGTAATTTGTAAGCGATTCGGTAATTTATGCCGAGAGTAGGGTGAAAAGGGCAGTTGTCGGGCAACGACAGTTTTGTGAAAGTTGTGAAGTTCAATTCCTGATAAGTTGTAACCCAGGTTTATTTACCTAATCTTTACAAGTCAAAGTGACGCTACTGCAAAGGTGACCTCAAGGCCTAGATGCCTTTAAATGTATTTAATACTAGCTGTTGCCAGTGGCTTCACCCGCTGCAACTCGAAAATTATCCCACGGGAATATAAAATCGGGATAAAAACTATCCTATGTGTTAATCCAGGTTATAAACTATCTGTGTAGGTACCAAATTTAATCCTAATAATAAATATTTTATCCAAATCCGTTCAGTAGTTTTTGCGTGAAGAAGTAACAAACATACACACTCACACAGCCACACACTCACAAACTTTCGCCTTTATAATATTAGTGTGATTTCTACGTCTTTCAAGAGAATTGATAGGTATTTAAGCTGCCACTTTGTCAGTTGGTTAAGACTGTTGGCTGGAGGCCTTAAACTCAAGGCATCCACAGGGATTTGCCTGCTTAAGCAGAAGCCAGTCTCCTAGACTGAACAGCGAGATGACACTACCAAAAAAAAAGTTGGTTTAGACTTTCTGGAAAAAAAATCTTAGTACTACTAGTGAAGCGTGCATTGCTAGTGCCGAAAACATGTGATCATACCAACTACACGATATTAGGCAACAAGTCGATCGACGCTAGTTTTAGTAAATTCGTAACAAAGCGGTTATAATTCGGAGTAATTTATTAAATGTGATGCTAGTTAAAATTTAACCTATTACCGCTGTACCACTTACTATGACGCCAGCTATGATATCATAGTACAAGTAACCAATAGATAATTATTTAAATGTATATATAAAGCAGTTCCGTTTGCCGTATGATTCTGAGTAAATAACAGAGACACTCCTGTTTTCTTGAGGGTTGTTCAAAAAGACTGGGGTAAAGTTAAAAATGGGCTGTATGAAGAATCAATATCAAAGACTAGTGAACCAAGCAGGTATAACCTATCTAGCAACAGAAAATGCAACGGCTGAGGTAGTAATTCAAAATTCTGCTGTCAAATTGGAGCAACGAAGCAACCAATCACCAGGCTGACGAGACTGGCTTTTTACTTCAATTTGATTGGATTGGATTGTTACTTTGTTACTCACCAGTGCACTACACCTACATTTTAGCCGATCCAAAGAAAGAGACTAACCCTGCGGCTAATTTAGATCGATAAGAGTTTCTACAAAAGGACCGGTTAGACTGGAAGCCGATTTCAACTAAGTTCGAAGAAGCGATCATCGATGAGTTAGTTAAAGGTGTTTGCAAAAGGCTCTATCAGCCAAAATTCACCATAGAAACAGCTCAAAATCCAAAGCCCCATAAAAAGCTTCAATCAAGTCCCACTTTCACATGCGATCTTGATGCGCGTCACGCTGAATGCGTCCTACGCGTTGGATGTTATCGCCAGTAATTAGTTCGTCTGGGGGCGCTCTGCGGACCGTGGAGAGGTCGCAACGTGTGACCGGAGGCACGGAGGACCGGAGGTGAGGACTATAAGAATGGGATTGTTTGAGACTGAGACCTGCTCGAGTTTTTTTAAATGGCATCTCGCTGGTCAACCTATGAAGCTGGCTTCTGTTTAACTAAACTTCTGCTCGAGTTTGTGGTTGCAGGTATTTTGTGCTGGGCCTATTTGGGGTGTGTTGTGACTAAGTCATAACTGCCAAGCAACAACAAGGTCCAGCGAAGGTTTGGGGAGGTCAATGCTGGATGGATTAATTTACATAATTGTCATGCAAACTTCGCACTTTGGAAAGCTTGATAATTATACTGTTGATCCTGTCTGATATAAGTATGTCTATGTCAATCGTTGCCATTCTGACAAGCAGTCTTGCCAAGGGATATCGTATTACTTATTACTTAGTAACTCGGGTAGGGAGTCACTTCGTATAAAATATTGGCATTCAGCTGCATTCGGGAAGCCGACCGCAACAAAGTTGGGAAAAGACTAGGCAGATGTGGGTCTTATAGCCTAACACATTTCTAAACATTAACCATTGTCTGAAAGACAACCAGGAGGTGGGCTATTAACCATTCCATCTTGTGCCGCATACACTGACTTCTGCAGACTTTATGACCTTATGTAACATCAACACCTGAAAATGTACATTATGGATTGCAATAAACGTTTTGTATTTGAATCAGTAAGCGGAGTTCACGTAGCTGAATTTTGCATGACCGACCCATAGTCACACTAAACTACCACACCAGTGTGAATATGGTTAATTATATTTATCCGTAGTCACACTGGTGTGACTACGGCTGATCCGTAGTCACACTAGTATGACTATGGATAATTTAACCTGATCCGTAGTCACACTGGTGTGACTACGGCTGAACCGTAGTCACACCAGTATCGTAGCTTTTGGTCACGTCACTCATACATGCAACGCATGTACTCCATGACGTGCGCTCGCTTCGCTCGCATATTAAATAACACTAATATCTTCTGTCCCCGAAGTGCCGGGCCTCCGCCGGCCTCCTTCGTCGGCCTACGGCCCGGTGCCCATGCCGCCCATAAAGGATACTGTCGCGAGACGGTGATTCATCCACTTAGCGGACGACTAGCAACAGCCTATAATTTTGGTTACCTATTCATCCGGGTGTGACTACGGATCAGGTTAAATTATCCGTAGTCACACCAGTGTGACCACGGATCAGCCGTAGTCACACCAGTGTGACTACGGATCAGGTTAAATTATCCGTAGTCACACCAGTGTGACTACGGATAAATAAAATTAACCATTGTCACACGTGTGGTAGTTTAGTGTGACTATGGGTCGGTCACTGAATTTTGGGCCAAACTTAATTGAAATTTTTTGTCATCATCGTCACGATAAGAAGAGCTTCCTATTAGAAGCGTTATGATGGAAGTTGGTGTATGATTGTCTAAATTCTATATTTTCATTAATGAGACTCCCAGGTTCATAGGATAAGACAATCATAGACAGACAAGGTGGGTTTGTTTCTGTAGGCTAAGCAAAATAACAAATCAAATAGGTAATTTTTCATCCGTGAAAGCATAATCAAAATAGGATGAAATTAATAGTCTGCGAAAAAACCCGACATGTTACCCTCTCATATTGCTGCACTTCTTGATTCGAAGCCTTAGCTGATTTTTTGTGAACGAAAACCTTTTGAACTTTATAGCTCTGCTTAGTGGCAGGGCTTGGGTTTCCAAGAAAGTTAAGTAGGTAAGCAGTTAAGGAGTATGAGATCTTCTTCTTATTCAAAAACAATCGATCACGCCTGTAATCCCCAAAGGGCTACGCAGAGGTGCATTAGTTCCATTATTTTCAGATTATTTTAAAATGGAACTAGTGATAAAAAAAAACAATCAGTAGTTCCATCATGGAACTGTTAATGGTACTAGTGACAACGAAGCCACTTTACAGTACACCCACATTTCACAAATTATGTTGGAGTCTCTTGTAATAGCCAGAGCCTATTGCGTTTTGTCATTCTGAGTAAAAAACGAGGACATGCCTTCAAGTAGTTGCAAAATTACAAGTCGATATAAAAACACCATTGTCAAGGTCGTTTCGCGAACCCTCATGTTCAGCGGAAGACGTCTCCACCCGTATAGGTATATGCTTCAAGTGAAAGCTCCCTACCCCCAATTGTTCCATTGTGTGAGCTATCTTTATTGCAAATCTACCCCAAGCTTGGGCAGCAGACCGAGGCGCCGTATCACAAGATACCACCGATCTTTATAATCGTTCTGTAATTGCTGTGTTTGTTTATTAGCATAATAAAATATTGTGGAGAAATTGCAATATTTTCAGGTTAAGGTTTATTCAGTTTTCTTTGAGATGTGTTGCGCGATAGAGTCACGGCTAATGTTCCTACGAGGGTACTCGTGATATCTTATACTATAGTTAACACAATACTCGTTTATCAATGCCTAATATCCCAAGGGTTAGGAAGAGCTGTACACTATTCACTCTTCTTCTTCTTAACGTGTGGGCAGCATTCAGCAAGGTCTTACGACTTATATTTCAAAGTGTATTGGGCCTATTCTGCCGTCCTATCACTAGAAAGCAGTTAACCGACAAATGGTCAATTTTTACTTTTTGATACAGAGTTCAAAATTCTCTATCTTTCAGTCTAAGAAACATTTTTATAGTATGAATAGTTTCAGAGATACAAAAACTTTTCAGGCAGTTAAGTAACATAATTTATGATGATTCCTTCACTTGAAAGCGGCTAACCCGCACTTCTTCGCTAAATATACGTTAAAATACATTAACTGCCGGATTTGTCTATAATTGTCTGGTCTTTTACTTAACTACAAACACGTTATCTCACTTTTCTTGACTATAAAGAAGCAAAAGGACTATAACTACTTTGTAGTTTAGTTTTTTCTTATGCATATGTTTTAAAAAGCTAGCTTAAATGCAGTTATCCGCCTTTAACGGCTGTTTAGCTAAGTATTTAATATTTTACTTGAAAATATTTCGTAGCTGTTTGATGAAAACGGTGGAAAAAAATAAATAATGCTTAGCTACAAAGCAGTTAAGCCTCATTACTTAGCTAAAAGGCAGTTTGCCGACTCTCGCTTTTGATTCACTACGGGGTATTTCAAGTCTTATTCCAGGTCATGGTCTACCAATGTGTCACATTTCTATTAAATCGGATCAGATTTAGAGGCGTGACGGAAGAATAAATGCCCTCAATCAAAAATATCAAAGTTAAAGACAAATACAAACAAGCTATTCAGTTGATTTCACCCACAACGACTGCATTTTATGTTTTTTGTAGAAGTTTAGGTGTACTACTTTTTCATATGCTCTCATATTAGTAGCATTTCCAACTTTGGACGAAAAACTTTGTTACAAAGTGGTCATGTCAGGACACCTTTGAAAATTCATAGTTAGGTTTTCTAGGTTTAAGGTCATCGCGTTTTAATCTACAGGTGAAAGAGAGCTGGAGTCAAAAAGTTACAAATGACAAAATCGTAAGACGAATATTATAGGCTAAGACCTCAAGTGCATGCAGACCATCAAACAAAGAAAGGTTGCTTAGCTCGGACCCGTTATAAATAGTAGTGGCAGTTGAGATTTAATGCAACAAATTATAATGGCAAAGCACCTAGTGGAAAAACGCCATCGGTCGGAGGAAAACGTCTTGGCTGACAAACATTTTCGAATGAACCGTAATCAGGAGCGTTGCTGAGCTGTTCCATCTCGCAAAAGAGAAGTGGAGTTATTCCTGGCTAACTTTGAGTAAAGGCAGCAAAATAAGTAGAATTCTGACCATCTTTGAAATGTAAAAACTGGCCGACACAGTCCCATTCAGAGTCAAAGATACGCTTAGTCTCTCATCGTGATTTGAGATTTGAGACGTCACACAATAACTTGAGATCATGAGAACGAAAAACTTTGGGTTATAGTTTTACAAATGCTACTGCTGAACCTCAACTCTCTGATTTATTGCGTCGAGATTCCCTTTGAATGTGATGCTGCTGCCTATTTCAGTACTGTTGTTGTTACTTTTAACTGGAGCTGATTAGAATATTAAGAGCTGGTTGTCTACGTTCATTGCCTTTACATGACGTCTAATAAAAGGTCAAACGTTTCCCTAGTTCATAGTGACCCCAACCTATTTAAGTCGCGAGTTAATACCTAAGCTTGTTCTGGGTTAGCACGTTCCAGCGTCAACCTCATCTCAGTCCTCAGAGCAAGAGTAGGCCCATTTTTAACATTAGTGACATAAAAAAAATGACGTGCATCTTAAAACAAATCGTCTTCCATTAGACGTTTTATCAATACCGATATTTGGCTAGT
This sequence comes from Diarsia dahlii, assembly GCA_949775195.1. Taxonomy (NCBI): domain Eukaryota; kingdom Metazoa; phylum Arthropoda; class Insecta; order Lepidoptera; family Noctuidae; genus Diarsia; species Diarsia dahlii. The sequence goes on along the minus strand of OX459194.1, from coordinate 22,743,885 downwards.
TGGCCAACAGAGAAGATCACTTCAAAAGTTCCACTCTCAGAACGATAACCTAATTATTTTGAGTTTCTGGAACCATTGATTCTGCAACAATTTTTGCAAATACTTTTTAGGGGTCAAGAGCAGCGACTTGCCACGATAAATAAAAATTGCAGTCTGTTCGGTCACATTTTGTTCTTATTATTTATAGTGCGTTCATTCAAGTACTTTAGAAAATTCCACCCACTGTCCCACTCTTCATTCATGAGAAAGAGTTTCTTGGTGACTTCATGAATTCTCACACCCCAGGGTGTGATCGGTTACATTTTGTTCTTATTATTTATAGTGCGTTTATTCAAGTATTTTGGAAGTATCCACCAACTCTTCATTCATCACAAAGTGATTCTTGATGACTTCATGAATTCTCACACCCTGGTATATCAATAAACACTACCCAATTAAAAAAAAGTAGAGTTTAATGTTAAGGATCGTCTAGCCCAGTGGCTTCGGGTAGTATAAGCAATGTGGGTATAAATGTATCTTTATATCATAATATTTTATTTAAAATATTGAAATATGTTTTAGGATTTTACAAGAACATGCCATTAAATCTCACATTTGCCTGATTATTGCTTAACTAAAAAGCAGTTAACCCACAAGCGAACTACTTTTAGCCACCTTTTAGTTAAGTAAGGTAGTTAACATTTTACAAAGTTTCCAATTATTATTGGCATAATTAGCTTAAAAGCATCTAAAACCCCATAACTGCTCCTAAGGAAAGGTATTGTTACTTTAATCTTAGCGAATACCATGTCTATAAAGCAGTTACGTCACTTAACGACTTTTTAGTTAAGTATTTCTGCATAACTATCAACCAACATAATGAATGTCATAATTTTAAATAAATAACTTAACTAAAAAGCCGCTAAGGTATGGTTAACGGCGTTTTAGTAGAGTAATTAGATGAAAAATGTTAATTAAATGCTTAACTAAAGTATAAAAATCAATTTTTAAAATAATTGGTAAGAGTTTCAGAACAGAAAGAATTCTTGAAACAAGGCAGAATACCATACCAATTGATACGTTCAAGAATGATAATTCTAAGTATCATAGTTTTTTAGAGACAACGATTCGCACCTTTTTTGCCATTATCTCGAAAACAACTTTTGTCACTTAACTGCTTTTTAGTGATAGGACGGCAGTATTGGCCTATTGGCACCCAACCAGGCAAAAAACCGGACAATGACCTGTTACAGAGAAATTGCCGTTGGCAACACCTAATAACACTTTGCCCGACTCGGGAATCGAACCCAGGACTTTTAGCTCAGCAGTAGAGCTTGCAACAGCTAGACCAAACGGCAACAAAGCTGTTATTTTGTAGACTTAGTAATATTGGACTGCATAAAGGATCATCTCATGAGATGACGAGAGTAATAGAGAATATGGAAGAAGATGCTGTGCCGTCCCCAACTGAATTGGGATAAGGGCAGGAGAATGATGATGAGTATTGCTGAATATGTGAGAGTTTCAATAAAGGCAGCAGTCTTATTTTAAATCAACACTTTAAAACAAATGATTCAGAAAACGACATCGATCCGACTCCCACGCGTTCTCGTCGCTTTTTGCCAAATTTTATTTTTACCCATTTTATATGCATTTTGTTCTTCGATTCAGCCTTTGTTGTTAAGGCGACGTACGATTGGCGCTAAGAAAACACAAAAAGACTTCCTACGGAATTTGGTTCTCATAAATATATTATATGAACTTTGCAGGCAATTCAATGATAACTCCCTTGCTTTTCACAAATCATTAATTGAGTTTTTTGGGGTTGATTCAAGAAAGCTAAATACAAATTTTCATTAAAACTTAGTTTTCGATACCTAGAGTTTTGATATTAATTTTAGCATTTTAGAAACCTCAGTCCAGGAACCAAGGTTGACACCGTAAGTTTTTACATAAAAAGTTCAAGGTATCTATAAATCAGAGCTACCTCTTAACAGCTACTGATGCATGCACGCAAAAAGTCAAGAAAGAAAGATTTATTGCTTAATAACAAGACCTAGTTTCGATTCCAAATGAACCCTAATTCCTTATACTATGCCTGGAATTTGATCATAAATTAGGATCATTTTGAATTTGATCATAAAAAGTACATGCATCGGCTCGCAGGCAAAAGATCTTGAGTTCGAAGTACCTACCTGTATTGTCCGTAATGGATAATGAAGTTAACTGTCATAACCATACTCTTCCCAACAGACTGATAACCTAGACAAGTGGCAATCGAAACACGAATTTCACCACTCCTGGATGCAATTCCCAAATCGAGTAAAAAATTATTGTGTTTTTCCATCAGGAATTTTTCAGTAGCAGCTACGGAGTCTGAATTTGTGCCCAATTACTTTACTTTATAATACTTTATAATATTCCACAACTATCACACAACGCCATCTAGTCCCAAGCTAAGCAGAGCTTGTGTTATGGGTACTAGACAACTGATAAATATACTTATATATTTCTAAATACATACATATTATAGATAAATTACACCCAGACACAGAACAAATGATCGTGCTCATCACACAAACATTTGTACTGGGTGGGAATCGAACCCACGACCTCCGGCATAGCAGTTAGGGTCACTAACCACTAGACCAACAGGCCAGTCTATCTAATTGATGGCAAGAGGCTCACCCCTTTTACATGGGACTTAAACGTAACTGGCAGAATGTGGGTGTGCTATTATATTTTTTAGGGAGAATACACGCACATTTTTATTTGGTCTCAAAGTACATCATCGTTATGTCTGACGTAATGTCATATTATCCAGACTGTCTGTACTAAAAACCCAGCCTTTCAGACTGTAGAGAACTGATTCAGACTAGAACCGTGGCAGGGCTGGGCTAAACCCATTCTGTGCGCATTCCATCCGTGCGTTGCACATCTACAAAGGCATTCTACGCATGTCTACGAACTTAGAAGATGCTTATAAGGTGAGACGGCTTCGTAACTGTGATAATTATATTTATATGATATTAAAATAAAATGATGTCCAAGATAGGATTTGAAATCATTAAACCATAATAAGATTAATTTGGAAAGAGAAGAAAAGAGAATATATTTTGCATTATTTTTTGTGCACGTGCCACAAATGCGCACGGTACGAACATGATCAGCCGCCAAATAGTTCCTACAGAGTACAGCCCCATTACAGGGTACCGGATGTCACAATATCTTACTTACCGAATTCTTCAATCATCATTTGCTCAGCCTTTTGCCAAGTATTTTGGGGTCGGCCTTGAGACTAGCAGAGTTTTCAACGTGATGATGAAAATAATCAGTACAAAGTTAAGCGTTGGGGTTCAAAAGAACCTTCAAATCTTTGCTTAATCCGATAGAAACCTACACAGTGGTCAGAGCAACAAAGCATTTAAATTCTTAATTTGTTAAAAGCAAAAAATCTATTGCCACCTAAGTCGAGAAGTTCTATATTTTTTGGGATTCTTCACTTAGCGCTAAGGATATGTTTCTGTTACAAAGAAGTATTTTAATTAGTGGCTAGTGTCAGAGTGATGTGGGTTTAGCTAACAAACGCGTTTTTGTTATTTTGTATCATTTTTATTGTTTGGTGGTGATTCATCTGATAGGTATTGTTAGCGGGATTTCTAATGAGTATTATGAGTGGCTTTAAATGTTGCGTATTCTAAAAGACCATTGTCATAGGTACCAAAAGAGTAAAACTAGTAGCTCAGTTCGGGGCCGATTTAGATTCCATTGACACGCTCAGAAGAAGATCGATCGTCATCTTTCTGCATCGAGATATAAGTACTAACGTACTAGAGAAGACACCGTAAATTCCTACTTTGTCCCGTTCAACTGCGGCGATCGCGCCGCACCGTGGAAACTGAACTAATTTACTACTTTTCTTTAACTTGTGGTAAATTAGTTACGGTTTAGACGAATTGTTATTATTTTAGCGCTGCAGCGAACTAAAGATTCAAATTACGAAATAGGACAATTCAGTTATTTGACATAGCTTCTCTAGTACGTTAGTACTTATATCTCGATGTCTTTCTGCCTCTGTCCCATTCTACTTGGGGTCGGCCGTCGGAGCAAGGTTTTCTTCATTCATTCTTCCCTGTTAATCTTCATGGCGTAATGTATACCTTTCTCTTTCATATAGTTCCTCACACAATCTGTCCACCTTTTCTTTGGCCTTCCTAGAAGACTTAGGTTATAAAAAATCAAACAAAATCGTTAAATGATTATTTTCTGTGGGAGGCTACAGAAAATAAATTACTGCTAGTTACTAAGATGGGTATCCTTTCACATTTTTCTTAGTTGCTTTTATGACCCAAAACATACAACCAAAAACTTCAATAATAGACAATCGACAATAGACAAATTTGATTCAATAGCCCCACAAATAATTTTTTTAGAAAAAAGTTCCTTGTACCTCCTAGGTTCCCCAATTTTAGAAGAAAGTTTTTCATTTTTCATCGATGACAAAATTAAACATTTTCTTGATATTTCGGATAGACTCTCCAATATTAACCTACATTCGGCGTTCACCCTCATCAGATACTGTTGTTTTGGTCCAAATTTTATGTATTTTCTTCGTTCTTCTCCTCTTTGGAAGAAACCACAACTTTTGGACAAAATTGACCAAATTATTCACCAGACTTTAACATCCATTCTTAATGTGGCCTTGGACGACCGAGCGTGGCAGCAAGCCACCCTTCCAATTCGTTTTGGTGGCCTCGGCGTCCGCAAAATTTCTAGTGTAAGCTTACCGGCGTTCCTGTCGTCTGTCCACAGCACTGAAAAGCTAACCAGGAAAATTTTAACCCTCTCCCTGGTTGACTCGGAAGTGCCGTGCTTGACTGATGCAGAGAGCGCCTGGAGAATGGCTTGCCCGAACACGGATCGGCCCGAGAACCCATTTTCCCAGAGACAGTGGGATGAGCCGCTCTGCAGGTTGGTACGGAATAACCTAATTAATACGTCTACCAATACTGCTGAGCATGCCCGCCTGCTGGCTGTGGGTGAGTGGGAGTCGGGCCTCTGGCTTCAGGCACTACCGTCACCTAATATAGGCACTATGCTAGGTGACACAACCTTCCGGCTCGCTACATGTTTGCGTTTGGGTGCTGCGTGTGGGGCTCCACATCGCTGTCAATGTGGTGAAGTAGTCGACGGCCTCGGACACCACGGCCTTTCCTGCAGCAAGAGCGCAGGTCGGATTGCGCGGCACGCCAGCATTAATGATCTCATCCGACGTGCTCTGGCCACTGCCGGTGTGCCTGCTGTTTTGGAACCCAATGGGTTGGCACGCGTCGATGGGAAGAGACCAGATGGTATGACCATAATGCCGTGGAAGTTGGGTAGGCCTTTGGTGTGGGACGCAACTTGCGTCGACACCCTTGCGCCATCCCATCTTCCTAGCACGGTGAGCTGTGCTGGGGCGGCTGCTGCAGGTGCTGAAAACCTCAAGCGGCGCAAATACAACAACTTAATTGGCAGATAGGTGTTTGAGCCGTTTGGGGTTGAAACACTGGGGCCTTGGGGTCCGAGTGCTCACCAAATTTTTAAGGAAATTGCCAAGCGGTTGGTCGACTCTTCACGTGACCAGAGGGCTGGCCTATTCTTTGGCCAAAGAATCAGCATTGCCATCCAACGTGGTAATGCTGCCAGCCTTCTGGGCACTTTTCCTGTTGACAGCAATGTGGACGAATTTTTTGACGCCCTGTAATTCTTCTCTTTTTGCTACTTGTATATATTTTATCATTATTTTAGTTCTGTAAATTGTAGTTTGTAAATATTGTAAATAAAAAACCCAAAAGGATTGGCCAGAGGGACATTGGCAATCTTTAATTAAGTAAAAGACTACACCATTGATTTAAAAAAATAACCCCTTTTTTTAAACACTTAATAACATCATGTCAAGTATTTGGGGCGAAATTCAACATCGCACATTAAATCGATACGAAATTCGAGTATCGATAAGTTTACACGATATCGATTTTAACAATTTTAAATGTCGATTCGAATCGCCGCGCGATTATAATCTAAAGTAATGATGACCTCCCAAAATTTTAGGATGGAGCACAGTAAAAGCTATAGCGAGCTGTTTTTACAGTTGCAAAAAGTAATACGATTCTGAATTACCAGTCAAGAGCTGCATAAATTTGCTGAAATAAAAATAAACTTGCGATTTACAAGCAAATATTCTATGGATGGCTCAGTCAGATATATAACAGATCCAAAAGGATAACGTAGGCAGGTCTTGCGAAAAGGACAGCATGTAGATACTTTCTGCAAAGTGAACATACGCGTAATATTCATTCAAAGGAAAGTACTGTAACTGTTGCTGTTACGCTGTGTCTTCCCTTCTATCACCAGTATGTAGTACAAACTTGGTAAAGAAAATAAACTATTTGTATTTGTATTCCCATTGCTAGGCTTATCCTTCCTATTGCCTAACCTCATTACCTCCAAATCTTTCGATCCAGGCTCAATGTGTACAGCGTGGGACAATGTGTCGAAAATAAATTAAATCAAATAATTTACAGTTTAATTTTGGAAATAAAAGAAATATAGTAGCAGTTTTAAATCGCAGCCCATCTTAGCTTTCCGTGTACTCTTATCCAACTCGTATAGCCCGCGGCAGCAGTACCATTGCACTGGCCGCTGAATTTATGAAAATAACGTCTGATATTATAAGTATGCGAGTACATTCCAGCCCTCATCATTCAATGTACAGGTGTATTTGAACACACAGGAATGCGTGGAGACGATGTTTTTGTAAAATTTGGAAAAAAGCACTTACACCGTAGATTTTCTGAAAAAATGATTCAATTTGTAAAATATGACTAATACATTCGATGACTCATTTGATTTCTGTGTTATAATTTTCTTGAACTAAGGGTCTATGTCACGATGATCAAAAGGCCTCGGCACAAGGGCAAAGAAGGAACATGGGTTCGGTTTTTAGTCAGTAGAAGTCTGACACTCCCCTTCGCTCTGCCCAAGAGCGGGGGGGGGGTTATTCAATGATTTTCCACACACCAAAAAAGAAAAAAAGGGTCTATTTCACGATGATCGAAAGGCCACGATTTACCTACCCTCCTACCTAATAAATAAAAAAAATGGAACAAAATTTGTATGAAATTATCTGCCAAGTAATTGAACAGGAACTTAATCGTACGAGTAGGTCGTGAAACAGGCCCTTGAGTGTTTGAAAAGGAAAAAACGGAACCCTTATAAGATCACTCGTGTGTCTGTCTGTCTGTCCGACCATTCCCCCCCCCCCCCCCCTTATCTCTGAAACTACTGAGCCTAAAATTCTGAAAAAATTACAGAAATTAGTTCAACATGTATAGATTACAGGAAAACCTATAAGAAGTAATGGTACGGAACCCACTTGAACCGACTTGCTCTTGGCCAGTTTTTTTTGCATTTTCATTGTTGGGTTGGGTGTCTAACCTAGTTTTGGTTTAAAACATTTTCGGTCATAGGTAGCATCAGTAAAAATCAAATACCTACATTTAATAAAGCTCAATATGAATTTAAAATATTTAAGCAACGAAATCTGTTGAGTCGAGATTGCATGTTTGGTACAGAAAAACAAGTTTTTTATAACTAGTAGTTGTGATTTAGCAAACAAGTCTCTATAATAGATTAAAATAATTAACATAATTATTATGCCAAAGTGATAGGAAAATAAAATGGGGTGGATCAAATAAATATAAGGTCATGATTGAATAATAACTTTTGAACATGTCACCATATCCTTTGAAATTGAGACAAATACGATTCATGAAAATATCCTTTTTTTAAATACGAGCACATTCCACGACTACAAACGTCAATGTACAGGTGTATTAAGACCGTTTGAAACAGTGAAATACATGGAGTAGACTACAAGACTAAATAATTTATGAAAAAAAATATTGTATTCTATTAATTTATACAATCGAATAAGAAACCAGTAGTTTTTTATGTGGTGCATTATAAGTTTTTTATATTTTTGCATATAAAACTTACCCACAAATGTCAAAAGTTATTTATTGCCTTTGGCGGTAGTCCGATCAAATTAAATGAGACCTTTATTTAATGTACAGGTATATGTGTGGCGATTGTTTGAGAACAGCGTTGACCATGGAGCCTCCTCGCAACTTTTGACATAATTATTAAGAACAATTTCTTTTTCAAATGCATTTAATAAAAAAAAAAAACGTTTACCCGAACACTAAGATTTCTCCTGAATGTGGGTGCGTATACAAACATTTTAACTCTCATACAATAACAGCCCTGTAGGCCTTACACATGTCGGTAAGTCCCCTCTTTGAGGAGTGGCTGTGGCCCGGATGCTTCCACTGCGAGGATCGACCGGGGAACACGGTGGAGCACACTGTGGAGGCGTGCCCTGCTTGGGCAGAGCCCCGCCGTGTTCTCGTAGCGGCGGTCGGCGGCAGCGACCTCTCGCGTCCGGCCCTGGTGCAAGCCATGGTCCGGGGCGAAGAGGAATGGGACGCCGCCGCCTCCTCCTGCGAAGCAGTGATGCTAGCGAAGGAGGTGGCGGAACGAGAGAGGGAGAGAACCTCACAACGTCCCAGCCGCCGCGGAAGGCGCTCCGGGCGCCGGGGGGCACGCGATGACCTCCGGCCACCGTAGACGCGGGCCTGTGGACGGTGAGTAACGGGCTAGCTCGCCGTCCGGCCGTCGTCATGACGGCAACAGACCGTGTCGGCGGCGCGTACGTGTTCCACGCGCGCCTCAAAGAGATGTCAGCAAGGAGGGGCCCGCAAGGGCCGACGCCCGTCGGGGCTGTGGCTTGTCGAAAGGATAACGCGGCTCCGACACAAGGGCGAAGAAGGAACATGGGTTTGGTTTTTAGTCAGTAGAAGTCTGACACTCCCCTTCGCTCTGCCCAAGAGCGGGGGGGGGTTATTCGATGATTTTCCACCCACCAAAAAAAAAAAAAAAAAAGGCCTTACCTACACATGTCATATTGGTTCAGTAAAATATTGATCCCTTGATCTTTCCAACTCTTTTTTCCGCTTGATAGAGTAAGATTCCCGAGCTTTTCGGTAACACTTATATAAAAATGCGTCAATTATAAAATAAGAATTATCAACTCCAACAGTAATCATCGTCATCATCTGAGCAAATGCAGCTTAATGCTAGTATTTTAGTAACAAAAACCCTGAACTTGGTACGAACAGTAATTGGATCATGTCACATTCAAATGGAGCAAAAAAACTGAAAAAGTATGTACAGAAAAACTTGAGCCTAAAACCCTCTCCACATCATTCGTATGGTGGTATCTAATTAAGTCGGCCGGCGAGTGCGACACGCGACCGACCGCAGATGCGCCGCCGCCGCCCGTCTGTAGACGCCCTTACGATGTTTATTTTTTAATTAAACGCCAGTCTGGAACGACAGACGATTTTTTTAAAGACGATATTTCTATATGCGGGGTTGTAAGTGGTATTAACTTTATTACAAGTATTGTGGGAGACGAAGGTTTAATAGCGATATGTGTTGTAGAACTTGGGTGGTACTGATAAGGGTTCTAAATGTAAGATTTGTGTCCTGAAAATATGCTGAAATAAAATTAAACAAAACTCTATAGGAGTATTTCTCAAAATAAGTGTACATCTGTTGAAAAAAAAGTGTGCCTCGAAATAGTAACAAAGTTTCAATGTTTTTATTTAACCATACATACAAAAAACAACATATTTGTGAAGAAAAACTATTAAACTGTAAAGTTGTAAAGAATAAATGGTAAAACCATAGTATTCAATCAATTTTAGAAAGCTTTTTTAAAAAGATGTTTTTTGCGTTTCATACAAAAATCAAATTGCCACCCTACGACTTCATACATGTAACACTTCATAAAATTCGATATGTCGCGTTAATATTGTCCATTTTTTGTATTACAGACCTTGATTAAATGTAGTTTCTTAATTAAAGTGATTTTCTATGGGGTTTCATAGTAAAATTTAAAAAAAAATGCGAAAAACAAAATGAGTCGTGCCCATTTACTTTTTAGTAACTTACTCTTTAGTTACGTTTTATTTCTACTTCCACGTAATTTCTGAACGCATCCGTTACCTTTTAACACGGACAACACTAGCATCATTCTGATTGGCTGTAGGTCTGACGTCTCCGCCATAACTTTTAATGTGAAAATCAGTTTTGAACGTGTTGTCCAAGGGAGATTACTTTTTCGTAATAAGAAATACTTTTTCACTTTTTCACATTAAGATAAGTCTTGATTTATATATGTTATTGTAATACGTGTCGTACGAACATTTAAGCGTATTATATTATTTGCAGTTTCAGGTTTTATCAAACCATCGACTTAATATGTTTTTAATTTGTAAAATTTTCGTTGCTTTTTCGTAACGTTTTTTATGAATTTCGTTACGTTATGAAAAAGTGTATTCAATGTGTGTGTAAATCTGAGTGTATACAGTTCTTAAAACTTTGCCAATATTAAAACCTTAGTGAACATTCACTGGCAAATAGTTCTTTACGAATTTTAAAGTCTCTTAAGCTTTATTTAATAGGTTGGTTTATAGCCTTATGTATACTATTTAGTAACATCTAGAACTATTTCATAACAATATTTCGTAACAACTTTTTCGTTACGTACACTTTTTTTGAGAAATACTCATAGGTACTAGTCCTACTCAATAATTAAAATTAAATGATATTGATGGTTTTTACTTTACGTAACTCCCCTCATGTTTGCTCTCTCTCTTCGTCGTAAAATAAACGAAATTATAACTTCATCCTTCTAGACCAAGCTATTTTATCTGAGGTCATAGAGTGAAGTTAAGTTTTTTTTAAAAGGATATCCTCAATGATGCCCTCATAATAGACAAAAAGATATACCTCATCTATTATATACGTAACTAGTGACCCGCCCAGCTTCGCACGGGTGCAAAGAAGGTATTAAACCCTACCTCTTAAAAAACCCTCCTCTTAAAAATCTCAATCTATTAAAAAAACCCGCATCAAAATCCGTTGCGTAGTTTTAAAGATTTGAGCATATACATAGGGGCAGACCGCGGGAAGTGACTTTGTTTTATATTATGTAGTGATAGACATAAATATTATTTTTTATTCTAATCGTTAAAAGTAAAATTAATATTTTAAGTCAATTTAAAACATTAATATCGATGACATGTGTTTTGTAATTTGGTAATTCCTGGGCAAACTATAATAACCAGTTTTACCAAAAAGACCGTGACACACTGCAATTTGAAGAGTTTGATTTTTATTTCTTGTTGGCAACAAATCTGAAAAGCAGTAAATAACAATCAGTAAGTTACTGAAAACGGATTATCAGTTCAACTAGTAGAATAACTGTAATACCCTGATATGGCTAACAAATGTAGTGAAAATACACATCACTAAGTCACGTGGTAAAGGTGAGAGCACTACCCTAACTATTGGTAGACCAATCGATAATAAACTCATCTTTAACTAGCGCTGTGAAGGAATATTGAGTTTTAATACTCGATGACTTCTCCTGTGATAAGGAAGATAGCACAAGATCATTGAAAAATGTAGGTAGCTAACCTACTTTTTACTCAAACTTGAAAATTGTCTGCTCTATAGGGTCTGGAGCTGGCCACATGCATCTGACTATAGTTGAGTTAATCAGTTGCTTGTTTTATTGAGTAGGTTTGTCTGATTGCTCACAAAAAATCATCCTTCTACTAAATAGAACAATCAAGACACCTAATCAGTACATTCTAATAGACAAAAAATGACACAAGACATTTCCCTTCGCCACTTCCTAGTGCTTTAGTTTTGACAAGAAGAAGAGACGGAACAAACTCTCCAGAACAATCGTTCTCACAAACTTCAACACATTCATCCACTTGAAACTCCACGACTTCCAATCGACTAAAACGTTCCCATAGTAGTGCTAACACCCGTAGCACACGAGTTATATTTACTCTCTGGCGCGAGAGAAATAAACCACGCGCGACCTACCGAATGGATACTTTGGCGGCCGCCGTCAGCTTTGCTGCGTACGAGCCACTGGTGATACTCATCATTTTGTTTCTATGCTGGATTATCTAGGACGACCATTATGATTCGATGTATATCCACGGAAAGGTACAATACAATCATGTAGCAGATTTTACGAATAGCTGAACGGGAACGAATATCTAAATGGTGTTCAAAATCTGCCAGTGTCAATATACAGTAGCAATTATAACACTGACAGCTTCTGTACAAGAGTTAGATGTCTCACTGATCAAAGTTGTTTATAAATATGAACTTTGGTAAAATAATGTTTCAAATAGATGATGAACCTATCTGCAGGATTATGACATTATTATAGGAACACAGGCTCTGTACCAATGATGGTGTAAGTCCAAGCAATAAGTTTGTAATACTTCGCAACATTGATAAGGAATTTCGTCAGCTTCTATGTGGTGTGAATATCTAGAATATGGGTATGAATACATGGGTTTCTAACTAAAATATAACTGAATATCATATCTGATCTAACGTTGTATATAAGATGGCATAATTCACTTCGGTTGACATAAAAGATGTAAACTGTTTATCAGAACAAGCTAGTCCTTTTTATACGTGCAATACTATGTAGCTGTAAAGTCTTTGGCATTAGCAGTAATATTAAAATAACACATTTATAGGTCTTTCTTTAAATTATCATTATACAGTTTTCCTTAAAATTTCTCGTTTTTCTGGTTGCGTTCCAGTTTACAAGTACATATATTTTTACTCCGGAATTTAATTCAAACTTTAATAACGTGTTCTCACAATAAAAGCAGTAAAGCATCAGTTACGGAGCCCTTAAATCATGTGAGGAGCGCTGGTCATCAGCAATTTGGTTATCAGTAGTGGCCCGATAAATAAATATTTATGTGGCTACATTATGCGGGCGAAATTATGACAATTTAAACAATTATACGGTTAACGAGAAACGAACGTCACTGAGGGTGGCCTGCCGAGATGTACGGGTTTGAAAGAGGCTCTACTTGCAGGGAGATAGTATTTTTTTTAGGTCAGAGAATGGGTAAATGCTTGTACTTTGTTTCAAATCGGATTTAAAAAATATTTTTTAAAATTTTCTTTGTATCTAGGTTTATTTGATTGCATCCTAGTTTAAAGTTTTAACGGTCTAATTATAGGTATGGTGGATTTAAACCGAGGGGTTATTTGAATTATTTCATAAAGATTATGCGCGAATATAAATTAGAAAAATAACAAAGGATTATTTAGAAATAAAGTTGCCCGCAATAAAATTAGGAACTCGGACTATGTTGAAGATATTTCTTAATTAACTCATATAAACAGACGTTAAATCCTTGTTATTTTAATTAAAAATTACACATTCTTTTGTGTAGGTCAAATACCACGAATGTCAAGGTTTTAATTGTTGTACTAAAATGTGTGGGATTAATAGAAATAAAATGTCTAATTATTTCTAGAGAAAACTACACCTAGTTACCTATATCCTTCTATAATCTGTGAAGAGTTAGGTAAAGGTGTATCTAACATCCACATTTCCGCCAGTTATGTTTGTCCCATGTAATAGGGGACGAGTCAAACTTTCTTATCCATTTCATGTAAGTCCACAATTTTGTGACACTCAGACAGACACGCAAACATCACCAAGTACTTTATTATTTCGTCAAGTAGAGCCACTTTTCATTCGTTTCGCCCACCAAATGTTAGCGTTTCGCGCGGGCACCAACATTATAATTTATTTTGTCATTTTTGCATTAAGATGACTTACTACCGCGGGCAGGCTGTAATGAAGACATCACAAAATTCGACCATCTGGACCATTTTACGGGAACTTGGAACCTTTTTTTGAGTTTGTTGACTGCGGTGGACGTTGGACGTTTTTTGTATGAGTATGAAGTTATTTCATGCTTTTGAAATGTGTGTAAGCAAGACAGTAGGTACTGAATAGCAAGCTTCGTTACTTTTCTCGAAGACCTAACATTACAGCTCAAAAGAACCACATTGTTTGTGTAGCAATTGCATACAGGAACCCTATAAAATAAAAAAAATACTGCCTTGTAGGTCTAGTGGTCGCAAGCGCGACTGCTGAGCTGAAGTCCTGGGATCGATTCCCGAGTTGGGCAAAGTGGAATTGGGTTTGACATCAGGAATTTCTCAGTCAGCCACGAAGTCTGGATTTGTGATGGCAATTTAGGCAATAGGTTATTAGGGAGGTGGTGGGGTAGGGTGGTGGTGGAAGGGTTGTTAATAGGGGGAGAGCCTATTACGAATTTGTCATAACTGGAGAAATGTGGGTGGGGTGTTAGGTAGGTACACCTCTGCCTAACCCTTCGGGGACTACAGGCGTCATGTGTGTGGGTTGTTGTAAAATAAGTGTTACAATAGATGAATAATACAAGCATTTTATAAATAGAGAACAAATCAAAAGAACTTAAAATCAATGATTCATCTTCCCTTTAAAACACACGCACCAACCATCCTTGCACCGAAATCTCACCTTGCAATAAAAAAAACACAATAAGAAAACGGTTTTGACAAACAATAAAATTGTTTTTGGCGTTCCCACAACAGTAATTACAAACACGTGTTGTCAAACAATACCCGGCTTATTACACCTTTACGGCTTTATTTTATTGTTTTATAAAACATTTCTTTTCAACAATTTTAGGAGTTGTTGTTTGAAAGGCAAAGTTCCCACCTGTTTGTAATTAGCCGATTTGTAAAGTGCAACGGTGCAAGGTGGCAACATGTGTTTCGGATTTGGCAGGTTTTTTTTCTGAACTAAGAAATTTGTTAGAAAGAGAGTGGTGTGTTTTGGTCTATTTGTGGTCCTTCACTGGAATTGCTTTCACTTATTTGTGTTAGCGGAAGCATTATTACTTGGATTAAGATGGAAAGATAAAAAACTGAAGTTAGTTTTTCTTGCCACGGCATCATAGTGCAATGAAGCTTCCCATTTTATTTTTAAGAAAGCTGGAGTTCTCTTGATTGTTTAGATATTTATTTGGAACTTATCAAACTTCAGTTTTGTCGTCACTTGTAAGTACACTTTACCTCACGTATATGACGCCTGTAATCCCCGGAGGATAAGTAACAGGAGGCGAGTCTATTGCCATTCACCGGGCACTCGTTCAGACTCTCTTCTGGTTGCTGCTGAGAAATTCTTGATGAAACGACACAATAACATTTTGCCCAACCTGGGCATCGAACCAAAGACCTCATGCCCAGCAGCTACGCTTGCGACCACTAGACCAACGAGGCAGTCCTTACAGTTCCTGAAAATATAAGAAAAACGTATGTGATTCCAACATTTATAGCCCTAAACGCGGACTGATGAAGGTATCATTCGACTATCGTTTAGGCTTTTCATCGGCAGATGTACTGGCGCTTCAATAAACACTACTTTACTCATACTTCTAAGAAGAAAAGATACATCCTTTATTTGTCCCAAACCAGGCGTGGAAGCTATGAGCCAATATTAGCAGTAATTCATCTACAAACGAAGGCCGCCCGTCACACCGTAACGCACGTGCTTGCCTGAATGGTACACGACAAAAGGTAAGTTCCGGCCACCAGGGCCACCCGTTTTTGTGTTCGGTGTAAAAAATATTTTGAGTCCACTTTGAAAGATGGGTTCTGTTCTGTGAGTTTTTGTGTATAATAGAAGATTGTCAGGCATAAATAAACAAGAGAAGCATGGTACTCTAGTAGTAGTATCCACTTGCACTTTAGTGGTAACAATTCTTGCACTTTAAGATTTAAGAGTTAATATTCAAATGACAATTAATTTAATTTTATATTGTTTATAAGAAGATAACAAAACTAAATATTTTATGACCAGAGCTTTTCCTGTTGACAGCGGTGTGGACGAATTTTTTGACGCCCTGTAATTACTCCCCTTTTTGATACTTGTATATATTTTATTTTTATCTTAGTTCTGTAAATAGTAGTTTTTAAATGTTGTGAATAAACTTTTTAAATGTAAAAAAAAAAGTTATTTTCTACATATATTTATAGTATTATGATATGGCAAGAAAGGAAGTGTCCGGTCAGAAAAGGATTAATAGAGAGGTATGGAAGAAGAACATACGCTGCGCCGACCCCAAATGAATTGGGATATGGGCAAGAGAATGATGGTAGTAGTTGTTAAAGTTAAAATGATTGGGTATTCTTAATTTATCTATTCTATATTTTCTAAATCAAAGTAAGTGTATGGTGTTTGAAAAAATATTTGTATTGTACTCCACAGGCAGAAAAGGATATGTTTTTCTACACACAAAAACAATTCCAATCTACACTCTACTTCAACAAAAATGCAAACGTAAATCGTCTGCGGTCCCTACATCTTACTACTACGGAACCCCAAAACCCACCGGTCATTCATAACCATTATGAATGAGTCCATCTACCTGAGACGCCGAGTACGATCGAAACATAGTGTTCACACTATTTACCTTTTTTTTACCTCCCTTACCGGATGTGAGGCAATTGGTCGCGAACCGTTAGGTCTCAATCATTCATTCATTCGTCCTGTGGGAATCGAAGATGCTGATTCCGGGTATTAAGGATGTGATTCTGTGGTATTTAGTAGTTTTTCGGGTGTGGTTTTGGTGCTAGTGAATCATAAGACAATATCACGCCTTTAATCCCTCAAAGGTAGGCAGAGGTATATCTAATAGTACACCCATATTTTGCCAGTTCTGTTTTAGTGCTTTGTAATTGACGGCACGGTTGGCGCAGTTGCTCAAGCCATGGACTGCTGCGCTGCGTGTCGCGGATTCGATCCCCGCACGGAACAAATATTTGTATGACCTACAGATAGTTGTTCCGGGTCTGGGTATTTGTGTATGTGAGTTTAATGTTTGTGAACGCACCCACGATACAGGAGAAATTCCTAGTGTGGGGCAACGTTTAAAAAAAAAAAAAAAAAAGGGAGCGAGCCTATTATGCCATCAACCGGGTGTGAATCAGACTCTCTGGTTGCTACTGAGAAATTCGTGATGAAAAACCCAATAACACTTTGCCTGACCCAGTAATCAATCCCAGGACCGATCAGGGTGATTGTTTGAGTTACTGATGTCTTCGTTTTGACCAATAAGTAAAGCAACGATAACTTCAGTGATAACCATGATCACAATTGAAGTGGAAATGGATGGAATTAAATAAATCAGTGCCAGCGCAAGGGAAAGATAACTATATCCTTGTATCAGAAGAGACTTAATTCACACCCTTTTAAGTTTTATAACTGACCTGCTCCGACCTATTTCGTCAAATAGGGTATCAAACAGTGTTAAGTTCAATTAATTACTTTTTTGTGTTGTGTCTAACTCTACTGTTTTCAAACCACGTAAAAGCCTTACGTACTTTGTTTATTTTTTACTTACACCACACACTGTACAAAGAAACCCTAACACTTTTTTACAAATAAAAAAAGCAAGTAGAGCTTGGCAAAGATTTTTCGTTATCTTATATTAAAGTGCAGCAAAACTAATTGCCACCTTAGGTCTAAATCAAGTAACATATTTCACTAGAATTGAAGTAAGAATCTTAAAGAACATTATAATTTTGAGCTACGAGCACAAGGTCGTGGGTCTACGCCTGAGGTCAAAGCTACGGTGCGTCTACGCGCTACAGCGTCCTCGTAGACCGGCTACGAGCGAAAGTCGACACTTGAAAATCTCGGCTACAGTGGGTAACTACGTATTGGTTACTAGACAAACGCGTATCACAAAAGTGCTATGTAAATTTTCACACGAGAGATAGGTAGCGTAGCAGATTTCTAGATATGGATTGTGCACTTTTAACTATGTACTTAATAAAGAAAAAGGATTGATCAAATATATTCGAGTTTTAAAAAAATACAAAAAAGTTCAATTACTCCAAAAAAAAAGAGTTTTCAAAGTTCAAACTTTCACTCAACTTGAATCAATCGCACCCCAATCAAACAATCGACATGGTACCCACTAATTACATATAACAAGCGCAAATTAATCATCAGACGAGATAAATTAGCGACGCGTGCTCGCTCCGTACCGCGACTATTTCGGTGTGGGCGGGGAATGATTCAGTTGGGGCCAGTCGCGCGCCGACCGCTCACGGGAGAACATAGGCGCACCGCGAACGAGCAGGGAGTCACCGAGCGCTGTTGCGATGGCGCGATGAAGACAGAAAGGCGCGCGGCGTTGTGGGCTCTGCTGTCCCTGTGCTGTGCCGCCGTCGCCGCGCCTCGCCGCCTCTACTGCGACCGCGCCGACGTCGCCTGGCGGGCCTACCGCGCGCCGGCCGCCTTCGAGGCGCGCGTCCAGTCCCTTGCCAAAGACGCCGCCACCGTCCAGATCAAGCGCGTCTTCCGCCACCAGGGACACTGGCCCCACGAGAACGCCGTCATACGACTCAAGCTGCCTCCCGAGCATCTCGATTGCTCCGGACGCTTCGAAGTGCCTCTGAAAAATAGACGGAACTATATCGTGTTCGCCGAGAGGCGCGGTCACTCCGCTGTCGCCCTCGGCCCGCCCATCAAGAGGACCAGCAAGTTGGTTAAGAGGATTCGTGCTGTCTACAAGCCGGGTTACAGTGAGTGATCAGTGTTTTATTACAACGACGTGGTGTGATGCGAGCCGCGCGGTCGCATGGAACTTGAAGACACGTATGGAAGGTATAAAAGCGTCACAATTTTTAAATCAATTTTGAACCAACGTTCTATCAAATTCCATGTGATCATGCATGCTATAATAAGTCGTATCGATTCGCGAATATATCATTAGCCGCACATAGAATTTTATACGAATAATACTGGCAGCAAATATGCGATGACAGCAGGTGTATCGTAGGAACAAGTAGCCATTATGAGTCCATTTTAGGCTGAGCAGTGAATAGTGGTCGGCAAACGTGGTCGGCTGCAAAACATACTAAGCGCATGCCACTTACTCGTACAAAGCCGGACCTCATTTATGCACCCTTCATAAACGGTCAGGTGGCTAGGAAACAGATAACACAAGCTAAAATTAAACGTTACTTACAACACTTTGAATGAAACTACAAAAACGATATTATGAAACGAAATCTTTTCCAGTTCCATAAAGTTGTTTTTCTTGACAAATCCTTGACACATTTTGTTTATGAAAAGCACGAAAAATGAGATGAGTTTCAAAAAAATTACGAAATGGGATTGCAATTAATTTTTAAAAGTAGAACACTAAAACAAAGAAACAACGTAGGTAGATAGGCCGATAAAAATACAGGATAGGCATATGCTAGAGTCTAAAAAATAAACACGGAATAGGAAAAAATAAACATCACAATTGAATCACTTCGAATCTTAGGACCAATCAAAATACGTTCGGTTGCTAGGATAATCCTCTCATACCCAGCTCTTCGTCACAAAGTCTTGCCAGATGCTATCAGAGTTTCAACTGCAGTAAATAGTTATCACCTCATTAACAGAGACCAGAATGAGTTCCAATAATTGCAAATGATGAACTAATTAACCTGAAACCGTTTCTACAAATAACGCAATTGTAATCATGTATTCAGTCGCACCACGTGGATTTAGCCGATGCAGACATTTTGGCATTTTTACATGAGATAAAATCTTTTCTTGTCTAACAAGTCTGTATTGAATTGTTTTATATCTTCTTCCCACATTCTAATGTTTAAAACTGCACAGATGCGTATGAAATATACCTTGTTTTGATCATGCAATCCAGAAACACAAGAAAATCAAACGCTTGAAGTAAAATAAGAAGATAAGAAAGTATAGATACGAGTACAAGAAAAGGTAGAAGTTTATTCTATACATATTTTGTCTGAGACTCGGTCTGACATTGCAATTAAATAAATAAACACATGCGATCGGGGAAAACAATTAAGGAAAAAGGCTAATCAATTTATTCTTACCATTTAGTTTCACTAGCGAGTCACGGAACCATGTGATTACGGAAACAATGCAAAAGGAAAAAGTCCAAGTACATGTATATTTGCAATGACCTTACATAACATAGAATCATCTGAAATGCTGACTGATAAGAAATTCCAGCAATTTGACAAAAAGGAAAATGAGCATCAAATAAAAAAATCAAATTAATGAGTATTTTGAACTGTACTGCATTTTTGATAGCACCTCAGCCCATACTGCAAAACTAACAGGAGCGTAAAGGTATAAATCCAATAATGATAAACTGATGATCCGTTGCGCGTGCGACTCAATGGGTGACGTCATTGCACGCTCTAGTTCGGACTTGTCGCTGCCAGTTGCGATCTCTTACGTGAAGTTTTGGCTACTGGTTTATTGTCAAAACTATTGATTTACGCCTCATTTCGGCGATGCAGTCGGTAGAATTCTGGAGAACTCTGAAAAGATAGTCCAAGATGCTTATATTATTAAAGAAGTAGCACAAGAATAAGCCTATGCCGTTCCCACTGCTGGGACACAGCTCCCACATGCCTCCTAACTGTGCTAGTCAGTGGAGAGTGTCGAAGGCCTACAATTGAAGTAGATTCAAAACGAAATTAGCTACATGAAGAACTCTCTAATCGTTATAAACTCAATAATTGCCCGAGCAAATCCTTGGAGTTGATCTTATCTGCACCTCTCACTAAATAAGAGGAAAGAATCTTTTAAATATTTATTCACCTGCGAAAACCAATCACTAATCTCTTTTTTCTGAATCATTCGCTGTTTTCTGGAAAGCATTTCATTCAGTTTTCCGTATCTAAACATCTATGCTCCACAAGACCAAGATCCGTATTCATTGCTCTATGAATTCTCCTAATTCATGTATCATCTTCTTGCATGATTAATCATAATTCAATATAATTTGGATCCCACGCGTTCACAATAAACTTTAACGTGCAATAGCTTGAGAATTTGCACCTGTCAGGCATTAAGTACAGCTATTGTAGCTTTTTGTCTTTAGTTACTGTCATAAGACTTGGCCATGACACATTCGCAGCTACATTTTCTGTTTAAGTTATGTCAAGTTCAAGAAATATTAAGATTATCTCAGCATCAACCTGAGTCAGCATCGTTCGACCAAGCTGCTACAACCACGGGTCTTTAGTATCACTATTGTTAATCCCCTCTCTCATGGTCAAATACATAAATATTCCTATGCTTATAACTGGTCCGTTTATCTGCTCTTACACAACCATGTTTATCAATCTGCCTCTATCAATTTCCAATCGAACTCTTTCGACTAAATATCAGTCCATTAACTGCAATTAAAATTACCATTAAAAACTTCACCTTCTCGTAACACGTGGCTACTGTTTACTTCGTCGGTACGATGTTTAGCCAAAATGTTTACCTTTCGAGATCCTTCGTTTTTTCCTTTGTTAATGTCGGGACTCGGATGCGATTGTAAATCTTTAGAGCAAGTGTTGTGTGTCTACTGTCTACTCGTCTAAATGGCGTCTGGTTTGCATTGAAAACTACTGTGTGGATAGTTTTTGGTACTTCATTTTGGATTTTTGTAACAGATCATCAAAGTAAATTATTTCACTAATTGCCACATTCACGTCATTATTTACATCAACATCTCTAGGTCCTTAAATTCAAGCTTCATGAGTTTAATCAGCAGTTTGACTGTCTCCATTAAAATTGATAACAAATCCTTTCATGACATAACTTCAAAAGTTCACAATGATATTTAAAATATTTCTCCGTTCCAAGCAGAAACGGGATTTATGCTACATAACAAGCTTTGAAGTATATCCAGTTCTCACATTAATAATTATTATCAATGATAGATAACATATTAATCAAACATAATCAAAACCTACGACAAATAAACGCTAAAACTCCTGGCTGCAAGTCCTATGGCTGTTAACACGCCGTTCCGCCCTGCCACACCTCCATTACCGCGTCGCACTTCGCTGGCTTTACTGTCCTATTATATATTAACATACGTAAAATTATTATATTTTACGACGACCGCTATCTTTATAAGACTGTACTCGTTGTTATCGTCATGAGGTTATTGTGCATTTGGTAGAACAGGCAGTTCTTAAGTTTCATCTTTGAAACAATCTATAGAAATTCTAATTTAAATCATCATTATGTTGTTTAGCTTCTTATCAGTCTCAGTGACGTATTGTATGCTGATGCAGGTATAACAAAAGGTTTATCACACAGGAAATAATCAGCTGCTCTGAAACCTGCTGTGACATGGCTGTGACTGCAGATGCACGTCTATTGCAATCTGCAGATCAAAGACTATTTGACATTGGCAGTGCCTCTATGTCATAGCGGTAAGGACAATTATTGGAGCAAGTGTTACCAATGATAAGCGGTTGACATTTGAATTGATTTAATTTATTGTCATGTAAGTAAAAAGAAACTGTGATGCATTACAGTTTAAGATCATCATAGATCTTCCAATAAGTGCTACAATTAGGAATCGTGACTGTTTGCCAAAATCAACACTCTTGTTACATATAGGTGACTGAAATGCAAGGATATTTATAAAACTAGGAACTCTGTCTTCAACTGAACACATTGCAGTCGCTGCAGTTGAGGAATAGCTTTTTGTGGTAGGTGGGGATCTCATTGATAAGTTGATAAATTACCTTTTTAGTTAACTTTGAAAATAATATAAATAGAAACAATGTTACTATTTCATCATCATCATCATCATTTTCCTGCTCTTGTACCACGTCACTAGGGGTCGGCTCAAACCGTCTTTTATTCCATTCTCCTCTGTCAACCACCACACTATCATTTACTTCATTTTCTTTCACATCATTCCTCACATAAATCTATCCATCGTTTCCTTGATCTTCCTCTCCGTCTCTATCCATGCCCACTTATACAGTGTGTATGGTTTCAATGCTGTCAAAATTCTGGTATGTTGCGTATTTATAATCTGTAGTTCTGTACACATGTTTTACAATGTAAAACGTCATGAAATCCAGAGTTTGAAAAAAACAAATGAGTAACTGCTATCACATAAAATATCGCGTAAAATCTGTCTGCTTAACTTAGTCTGAAAATTGAATTAATGATCTAGTAATGTAATAAATGCTAGGTTTATAGTGCAAAATGTTTTATAAAATTACTCCGTACGTTTAATTATAATCAGGAGATTGAAGTAAAATTATGTTTTGAGTAATTAATTTTAATTTTGTAGCTTTATTTGCAAAGATTTTATCGCAGTTAGATGATGTCATTTCGTTCAGCAATAAGTTCGTTTACATAATTATTATGCATTTATGAAATATAACTGTTTCCTTTGAATTATTTTTAGCACAGCCCAGTGTTTTTTTTTTATAAGTTTACGATTTTCCAACACAAAGTTTAATCAAATTGCATCACACTACAATGTAATGTCAATAATCGTATAGTTTATTAATACAAAAAGTTATAATATCGATGTCCTTATAGGGCAATACACCTGTTAACCCCTCTAACCGAGCTAAATACGTCTCCTAGTACGAGAAGTAGGTTCGCCACAAAATTGATACGAGCTAGGATTGGATGTTAAACTTTTACTGGAAAACTATCGATAATTTTACAGGCATTCGTTAAATATTTTTGGGTTCAAAGTCTACTTGTCATGGCCTATAATTAGAAATAAGGAAAAGTTAGACATTAAAAAATCGCGTACAAAAAACATTAAAACCAGATTTTTCCAGTTCACCAAAAATATTTTTAGTATTTTAGTGTTTCTAAAACAAGAATAACTTCAATAAAAACGTGTCTGAAAATTATTATGAGCCGAACTAAATTCGTTTCATTAGCTTTCAAAACGAAAGGTGTTTTCTATTTTTAATGTTCGGGTGATAAATCCAATTCCTAGTTTTATTTTAGCACAACGACTCATCGTTCAGTCTTACTAGACTTTATTAGAAAATACATAAACCAACACAATAAAATTGCTTGATTAAACATTACTTTATCGAAGAAAAAGTATAATAAAAATAAATGCTATTTAAACGAAAGCTGTACCTGATTCAGCAGAAAAACAGCAGTAAATCCTGAGGTCATCTTTTGCCAAATTGGCTTTAGCAAACATTTAAATTACGATCGATGGGACAACGTGATCAAAATCGTATTTTATTGCCAAAGTCAAACTGTTCCGGTACAAGTGTATTATTTAAAACTTGTCAATTTTGTTATTGTGCTTCAAGCCATGGGATAACATTTTTTATGACATTATTCGTCTTATTGCATTTTAATCTAAATAAATCAAGACCAAACTTCCACTAAAAACTGCAATCAGCCCAGCAACAATACCCTAGCTGGTATATCGGTATATCGCGATCCATGGGGCCTGCGACACGATGGCCGGAGTTCGACAATGGTGTCGATCGATCTATGGGCTCGGTGGCCTCGCAATTAACGCGTATATCCGCACCCGCCCTCCTAGGCATAGGGTTGCCATGGATTATGAATGATTCAATTTTTTTTTATTAGTAATACCGATATCAGAAACTATTAATGGGGAACTGTAAAATAATAAAAGCGCTGTTATGTATGCCTCTAATTATCTAATAAATTTACACAGCATTCACTTTTAGGAAACTACTTAAATATCTATGAAAAAAGTGGACAAGAACGTGAAACATCAAAGTTAGTTATTTAAGTTAAAAAATAATTTCGTCATGAGTCTGGATTCACTTTTGATCTCAAAAGCTCAAAATTAATAGAGAAATATTTGAAAGGTATTTTAGTAAGAAGAAACAGAACAGAAAACCAACAAAATTAGATAGAAAATAGGGGGGGATAACCCGTGAGTTTTTCATAAGTAAATCTGGGAAGTCCCAGATAAATGAATAACAAAACAAATCATCTCACTGCACTCTTTTTTAATACAAAAACTACAATCACCAGGACTTATCCTACCCATTCTAAAAACCTGGCGTCCCTACCGTCCAGTTACATTAATTGTGTGTCATTGGTAGCTAAACCCGCGTAATGAACAGCTGTAATGAAAATGCATCAGATACGATAAGGTCGAGGATTCCACTTCTAAATATAATGTAACCGTAACGAGTAACGACGTAATCGTAAAGTTGCTTTTGAAAAGGTCACCTGGCTTGTGTGACTCCTGAACTTTAAGGAAGAAGTTGGTCAGTCTCTTTATGAAAGCGGTAATTTGTTTAAAGTTTTCTTTTTGGTTAAATGATTGAAATACTTGTAATCTCTATTTACACAAATTACAATTTTCAGAAATAAAATTATAATAAAATATGTACAAATATCAAAAAAGGAAGAATTACAAGAACAAAAAATGCGTCTACTTTGTTGTCAACAGGAAAAGTGACCAGGAGGCTGGACACTTTCTTCGTTGGGTTTGAATAAATTTTATGTCCAAAGAACAATGAATAACCAATTTAACACAGGTCAATCGTTAATCATCATCATCAACAGCCTATTAATGTTCCCACTGCTGGGACACAGGCCTCCTCTCTTTGAGAGGGAATGGGCTTATAATCTACCACGCGGGCCCAGTGCGGATTGGTAGATGTCACAATGTGACATCTACGGCAGTAGTCCTGTGTAGGCAGGCCTGGCCTAGGTGTAAGTAGGCCTGTGTCCCAGCAGTGGAAACATTAATAGGCTGTTGATGATGATGAGTAACGATTGATCTGTGTTAAATTGGTTATTCATTGTTCTTCGGACATAAAATTTATTCAAACCCAACGAATGTCTTCGAATTTTTTGGTTCTAAGACATGCCGGTTTCCTCACGATGTTTTCCTTCACCGTTTTATTCGTAAAATCAAATTTACAATCTTGCAGATTTCGAGGTGTAAGTTACAATTATGAAGTAGCTAGATCACTAACTTCAATGATTAAAGATCTCGCAATGCAAGTAAACTTCTCATCCTATTTATGATCTTGGAGTATTAGAAGCAGTTTTATACGTTTCAACTTTGTTATTTAACCGTACTTGCTAAATTTTCTCTGAATCTGCAAGAACAACCGACGATACGATACTGAACGCCTTTAAACAATATCTATACAAACAAATAAATAAGGAATACCTTCACATGGCGCTAAAACATAAGCGGTGAAATGTGGATGTTCTATCGGTACACTGCTCTAACCTTGCGGGAAAAACCCGGTGTAATGTCATAATTATTGTATGTTAAATAAGAACGCTCCATAATTTTTAATTGACGTTTCTCTGTTGGTACAATAGTGTCAACAATATTAATGAAATTACTTGTATTACGAACATCAGCAAGTATATTCATTAGTTTTAAACTAGCCCAACACAAATGTTGGAAGAATATTAAATTGTGTAAGGCGACTTTTCAAAGGTGTGTTAGCAATAATAAGTCGGTTTTAGCAACCATAACGAATATACCGGGGTTGTCGGCCCTAGGATTTAGCATAGTTGAAATCAATTTGTCTCAGAGGTCTGTTACGACTTTGTAAAGTGGGCAATGCACGTACTTAGTACCTCAAAAGCGTGATTTTTATGTGTGTTGAAGAAGTAATGCATTTTGCTCTAGTTGTACAAGTTGACATTGTAGTATCTTACGTGTCCAGCTTTGTTTCTTGAGAGAAATCTAGTTCATGATGGTAAATGCTTTCATCTGCAATTCCACGTTATTTCTTTTTCTTAACGTTGATCATAGTCTAATTGAGTTAGCCCAGAATTTCACTACAAGTTGGCAACCAGTCGTTCAGTCTGGCCTGTAATATCAACAGTTCTTAGTGCAGATGCACGCACGAAGGGCACTACACGACTCAAGTGCCTCATCGTTTGTGGGGTTGTCCCACATTTAGACTCCAGGACAGAGTCATCAATGAATGTCACTGTGCACTCATCGCTAAAAATTACCTCGTGCTTCTATTTTCACAAGTAGCCGTTGATGCACCCCCTCCTATTTTTCAGGAGGTGTTCAAAACCACTGTTATTTTTAAAATGCAATCACTTTTTATATCCTACACACGAGATGAAAAGAACGCTAACATTTCATTCGGTTTTACTATCAAACCGTGGGGCGGCCAGACCAATATATCCAAATTGTGGAATTTTTATATGTCACATAACGTCGTCTAGGTATTTGGTGGGTTCCAATTAGACGGCGCGACGTCTGTGCGGTTCCGACGCTTACGTTTTGTTGTTTTCGTAACATCTTTTATTATTTACGTCACTAGTTTTAGTGTTGCGAATACGGTAAAGGTATAATTTTTGTTGATGTTGATTTTTTGCATTATTATCAAGTTTCTGCCCTTATTTTGATTTCTTCTTCAAAGCCAAACCTCTAACATCATCATTTCAGCAGGTAGACGTCCACGACCACCACCATCAGGTCACAATTCTCTCAAATTTTATCTAAATATTGACTTTCTTTCTTGTCATGTGCTCTGGTCTTCTCTACTAATTCTGCTTGTTTGTTGAGTCAAATAAGCTTTACCCAGAACTCAGCCATATCATTCTTAAATTCATGGCGAAGTGACTAATATTGTCATTGAGGCTCTTAGGATCAAACTATTGTTAACTGTAGGAACTTTCAGTTTAAGAGCAGCTAATAAATTAGACTAAACATGGAACTGACGACTTTCAAAGACTATTGTAATAAATATTGCATTGCTTGTGTTTTGAATTGTTTTGTGATTAACAAGGTTGAAGTAAGTCAGTTATTAAATAAAGGTGCACGCTACTGTCAAATTTTCTCAATCAATCTTGAACCTTATGTTTTAGCAATTAAGTTAAAATCTGTTAAAGAAATTTGATAGATTGTAGTAGATAGATGTGCTAGTTTTAATCCTAGTCTTAACTATGATTAGTCTGCTATGATTAGACAGGACATTGTTAAAGCACGCCATTTAATATGAAACTACACCTTCCTATTTATTTGAGAAAGTAGCCCCTAACAAAAAACAACCGAAGAACTTCTGTCCTAATTAAAGGACTGTGCTACTCTGACCCTAAAGATATACCTATAGCCAAAGTCGCGACTAGGTCACTATTATCCTTCCACGCATTCTAACTCAGTAAAACGGAGTGGAAATTCGACAATTTTATTGTCCTGGGAGACGTGTTTTCGTCCAATTTAACCATTAACTCCAATTGACAGGTTCAACAGTGCTATTTATTATCTATGTCTCTATTTTGTGTACAAAAAGTTTGATAACGATCTCAGTGTGCTGTCTGCTGTTACGTAATTGTGGGAATAATAATGGTCCATAATGGCGAACTTGTGTGTGGTGTTCTTAGGAAATACTAGATATACGGTGTGTATATAGATTATTTGTGATGGTTTTTGACGTGCAGTAGCAACTTTTTAGTTCGTTGTTTTAGTTATTTCAGCACACTTGTTATTTCTCAATATGCTTCATACCCTTTGTCGGAGAAACCCATATAGCTGTCGAAAAGTAGGAGTACATAACATTAGTACACGCTAAACCACTCGAAGATTACAATTATGTTATTTTTTTACATTAAGTACCTACAGCATAAATCATTATTAGATACTAAATTAAGTACCTAATCTTTTTACTCGGTCTTCTCACAGAACCACAAACATTTTGTCATTACACCGTTTCCTCTTTTTCAATGCACTATAAACCAAACTTAATCGCTGCTCTTACTTTTCTTTACCTACAATATTCATTATATAATAAAAAATCGCCCCGAAGGACCAGCCCAATTTTCCTCTTACACCGTATCTAGAAGCAATACAGCATTTTCCTTTCAAACTTTAAAAAAAATCTTCATTTAAATCAAAACAGTCCTCGCAGCGATCATTTGATAACGCTTGCTGGCCGCATAATAATCGTTATCGTCGAATATGGCAACATTGCCAGGCCCGCTTTTTGCTGAACGCGTCTGCCACACATACTGGCGCGGTCGAGGCCCGTTACTGTTCGCCATTTTATTACTATAGGCTTTTTACCCCGGATTCACTTGAATACAGATAGGTCAGTGCAAGAGATACTTTTAGACGTTTTAAGGGATGGATGTTTAATAAGCTTAATCGATAGTTAAAGATGAAGAAATCTTGACAAAACTTAAATAAGAAAATTGCCCTGTAATGATAACGAATGAAATGTATTTGTACTTTTCTTACTGATATTTGGTTTTAAAGTAGGTACATAGATAGGTATACCAATAGACATAAATTATTTTACACCAAAATTGTTTCACTTTTCATAAGTAGAAGATATAGGAGCTCAAGTCGTCAATACTACTCGTATGAGTATCAACAAATCCCATTCTTGGTACAAATGTAACTGAGTAGAACCGATCCTGCATTTCTGGTCTGTTTCATTTAGCTACTACAGCCATGACCGATGCGACCGAGGGCCTAGCGTACCCATTGTCCTGCAAAGTAGTAAATACCATCTATAGCAACATGATATCAATAAACTTATTGGTGCAAACACCATAAATGTAATCAAGGAACAGCGACACAATCATAGAAGAAAATATCTATTTGTATTACTTATTACTTATAGATAATACTTCTTTTAAAAGTCATGACTAGTTTGCTTCACATGACTATTTTATGACAGGTCTCAAGTTCGAACCCAAGAAACCCACCTCTGATTTTTTGAATTCATATGCGTATTGTATAATTATCGGAACACTTGCTTCGGTTAAGAAAACATCGTGAGGAAACAACCATGCCAGAGAGATATTTCTCGGTGGCATATAAAGCCAAGTTAGAGGCTCATGGGCCTTTTGGGGGGGTATGAGGAACAGGGTGTAAAGCTCCTCATCCCCCGTTGAAAAGGGAGGATCCTCCGACCGGACGGGTGTTGTGTCCGGCGGGCTAACTGCCCGACAGTTTTAAGTCGGGGACTCCTATATAGGTTTATGTCGCGGATAATGTTCATAGCGCGATGTAGGATTTTCTGTCGATCGTTTGTTAGTACGCAGGTGTTGCGATAGATGTCGCTAGTCGCCACAGCCTCATAAAAACTCTGACACCAGGTTAGGCCCTAATACCAATACCCCCGTCGGGGCTGCGGATTGTTCAAGAGATACCACGGCCTCGACATAAAAGGAACATGGATGGTTTTTAGTCAGTAGAAGTCTGACACTCCCTTTCGCTCTGCCCAAGAGCGGAGCGATTATTTGATGATTTCAAAGCCCCAAAAAAAAATAAAGCCACTAATATCACGAGGTAGGAATACCTATCTATAATACACAGGGGTAAAAACAAAAACAAGGCGTTAAATCGAGAAAAGTGTTAATAGATAACAATTTCATCTTAATGATTAAGAATCTACAAAATTTATTTAATTAAGACAGTTTTAATGAGTGCGGAATTCGCATCGATATAAACATTGACATTCTTTGGCGATGTCTAACACGTAGCACACTATAAACTATCTTGAAAATGTATGATATTTCTGGATTAAAAACTTTCTGATAAAAAAAAAAATTATGAGGGGAATATCCGTGCCCGTTGGGGCTCCGGGCTGTTCGAAAGAGATACCGTGGCCTCGGCACAAGGGCTGAGAAGAAACATGGGTGGTTTTTAGTCATTAGAAATGTGACACTCCCTTCCGCTCTGCCCAGAGCGGGAGGGGTTATTTGATGATTTACCACCCCCCTCAAAAAAAGGGGAATATCAGTGAATGTCGATGGGTATAATAGTAAAAGCAGCCCAAAGAAACGATGGATGAACTGTGTAAAGCATAATATGGCAAGAATCTGCATGATGAATAGACAACTATGGAAGAAAAAGAATGTTGCGCCGACTCCAACTGAATTGGGACAAGGGTAGGAGAATGGTGATGATGATGATCACTCTCTGAAAATAATGTGTGAATACCTTTGGATTAGAGAGCAGTGGTGGCCCAGTGGTGGCGGCCCCGACTTACGAACAGTTGGTCGTGGGTTCGAACCCAGGCAGGCGCATTACTTTGTGTAATTTATTTCATCACCACTGCTCTCAAACCGGTGAAGGAAAACATCGTGAGGAAACCGGCATGTCTTAGAACCAAAAATTCGAAGATATGCGACATCTACCAATCCGCACTGGGCCTGCGTGGTGGATTATAGCCCATCCCTCTCCTAGAGAGGAGGCCTGAGTCCCTGCAGTGGGAACAATTATAGGCTGATAATGAACCTTTGGATTGACCTTTTGACCGCCACAGTCAAGTAAGACGACAAGCCAAAAAGTACCTTAAGCTGTCACACTTAAGCCACTTTTTTGCTTGTTCCTCTTGTCGTCTATACGTGACTGTGGCGCTTAAAAGGTTAACCAGGTGAATAATCTCATTTTTCCTGTATTAAAAAAACACCGTCCATATTTCGACCCGAAAGTTGATGTTCATGGTTTTCTGAAAAGAAAACATATAACAAGTTTTAGATAATGGTTTGGGCAGGGTTTTCCCAGAGAGGAGATCTATTATGTCCCAACAGCTGTCGGAGACTTGAAATTGTTATGTTTGAGAAATTTCTGTTTTAAGCAAAAGTTAAGCATTGCATGATGGAAGGATTTGTCTGCAATAAATCAATTACCCAAACAGTAAGAAAATATTTAATCAACAGCATAACATCAGAGTTTTCAAAGCAAAACGTATCTATGACTTCCATCCAAATCACAATCACACTGCATCCGATAGAAAAGCCAAACTTTTTCTAGACGAGAAGCGCTTTACTACAACACTCTAAAATAGATCTTCCTTAAATAAATAACACGCGATTAACGAGGTCAATAGAATTGTGCGAAGCTTCTGAACACTAAATTGGATTCACCTTTAAATTTTAATTTACTTAAACAGACAAATATACGTTTATGCTCTTATTCTTTTGGAGTCAGCTCAAGATTTATGAGTCGACGACTAGGACAGACACCAGATTCCTCTAAGACTTCACTATCGGTGTACTTCACAGCCAAATCAGGTCAAATTAGAGTTCGACTCAAAGGACCAATAAACTTTATGACTTGTGCGCGAATTAACACCAGAAACTTAAAATATTTCGAATATGCCCGACTTCTGATTTTCGAGATACAAGATGTTGGTCATGGCTACAAAATAAGTTTGTTTCATAATTTTCTCAAATAACAATCTATCACCTTTTAATTTCATTGAAACAGCTTCAAACCTACTCGTCCAAACTTTTTTCTTTATTGTTGTCGAAAAGGAAGCGGGTCGTTGAGTGATATGCGACATGTGACGGCACATCAAAACCTAAAGGACATAAATACTAGAAAAGTTCACAGTACAAATTAAACTTTATGAATGAGGAAGCAAGGTCGGTATTGCAAGAGATAGGGAAGGCAGAGCTCGGTCTCTGAACTCCTAAAATAATATTCACTTCGAACCACTCACATGTTGCGCAACTCACGTTATAATTAAAGCTAGGACGAAGTTTTAAGGCAAAGTTAACGCGAATCGGCCGTTTGATCATCAAACTGAGGTGAGCTTTAAATAGGTTTTTGAACTAGGAATATTTAACGCTTCCACATGTAAAGATGACGAAGAATGCGCCGACTGTAGTATAGGAAGAGTTTCCTACACTTATTTTCCTTAGTTTACAATTTACCATAAAGACTTCAAGATCATCAACTTTTAACAACAAGCATGCATGGACGCTTTTTGCTAGTAGTAGAGATTTACGTAACAAGTTACTAGTGCTGACTAATTAACGAGTAAATACCCTAACTTGAGCTGCTTTGGAATGGTTTTTAAGGGAATTCATTTACCTCCATCTCTTTATATCATCTTAAATTACTACGACATCTAACTTTACTTTAACCTCAAACCATCAGATCCAATAAAAAACGCCCAATACATAAAACAAATTGTGTCTATATACGGGTCCGAAGCCGTGTATTCCCCTCTTATGCGGGCGCCACACTATGCTCCTCGCGCTGCTCATCGCCATGCTCCTCGCGCTGCCGCTATTTGCCGCGATGTTCTACTCGCGCAATTAATCGCGACGCTCCTCACTTGTTATTTGCCTTTGGTGGACGATGAAACTGTGGCAGCGTGCGCGTTATGCATTTTTAGTATAGTTAATTAAATCAATGTCATAAAAAGAAATATACATCGTCGGCATCGTCCGCGCCAACGGAGATGGAGGATCACATGTATTCATCGCGCGATCATCGCGGAGCGGTGGGCAGGACGAGGAGCATGACGTGCGGCATGACGAGTAACGTTGCCACACTATGTCCCTGCCTCCTTTCCTCGCTACTTCCCATGCCACTCGTCGAGTGTGTGGCGCCCGCATTACTTGCGTCTAAGGTGAAGACATTAATTTTCAAATCGTTAGAAAAACCCTGATCCCTTTATGGCGTGGCGCCTGCCTGATCTTGCGATCTGAACGACGTGAGATGCCTGTTTATTTTATTATTGAATATGGATAATTGCGGAAACTAATTGCGTTTACAATGCTGAATTGGGAGTAAGCCTTGAGGTAATCTGCTTATGATAATGTGGTGGCTAGATAAAACTGGTCAAACATCAAGAAAATATCCTCTGATTTTTATCTTGATGAGTATTTGATGAAAATACGAAGCGACATTGGCAGGCTCATTCCACCCATAGCTGAGTTAGGAACTCCTCCATTATTAGTCATGCTTTCCTGGTTTGTGCGACTATAGTCTTACCAGATTTTTTTTAGTTAAGATTTTTTTTAATTTTCATTAAAAAAAACTGGCTGTAACTGTTGGTTTTCCAACATTTCTTCTACTATGACATCATCATCTGCCTAGCCTTTTCCCAACTATATTGGGGTCGGCTTCCAGTCTAACCGGATGCAGCTGAATACCAGTATTTTACATGGAGCGACTGCCTATCTGACCTCCACAACCCAGTTAATACTAGGTAATACCCTTTGGTAAGACTGACTGGATGTCGACTATGACGTCGATTGATATAATAAATTGGCATTAATGTAGCAAATGTTGATTATCTACACTAATATTATAAAGAGGAAAGATTTGTACCTATTTTTGTATGTTTGTAATGAATAGGCTCAAAAAGTACTGGGCCGATTTCAAAAATTCTTTCACCCTTGGAAAGCTACATTCACCCTGAGTAACATAGGCTACTTTTTATCCCTGTATTCCCACGGGAACGGGATCTACGCGGGTGAAACCGCGGGACGTCCGCTAGTTAGAAATAATTCCTGCCTGGAAATCGTAAAGGTATTAGACTAGAACGAAGCTATCGATACAATACAGCAGTTCTTCTTCTAATCGTTCTAAGACAATTTTTCTTTCCACTCGATAGTCATTTTGAAAACCATTGATTTATTTATTTAATTAATGTAAAAAAAACAATGTAAAAACAAATCCATTTAATAAAGGTACACACGGCTACACATCAAGCTATACATTTCCAGTTTACGCTGATCTCGCACCGCCGTACAGAAATCCTATACAATGCGAGACCAGTTTATACTGGAAATGTATAGCTTGATGTGTAGCCGTGTGTACAAGTAGGTTTGTGTACTTTAGCAAAATATAATCGCATAATTATATTTTTTGGATTGTATTGTACACACGGCTACACATCAAGCTATACAAAACCAGTTAATCTTGGCCTCACTTTACTAGATATTTTCGCACAATGAACGATCAGATTATACTGGTTTTGTATAAAGTAAAGTAAAGTAAATTTTATTTTGCAAATATGGGTACAGTACATGGTGGAATAAAAACGAGGCAGGTTCAGCCATATTTTACCGATAGGCATGCAAAATTTATAATCTTACGCTAACGCAATAAAGAAATGAATATATTAATATACATCACTGCAGCACAACATTGGATCATTATTACATTGAAATTATATTATTAATCAATCGAATTACAAATAATATTAATAAATTGGACAATACTAAAACTACTAACTAAATTGAAAAGAAAGGTAATCTTTCCTTACCTAACAAATAATAACAGTATCAATACAGCCTCCCAACCTTCTATAATATATTCTATCCAGTTAAAATCAAGGGGGTATACGGTAATACAGGCATACAGGGGACATTAGTGACCACCCGCACTATAATGAGTGTAGCGCACCTGTGCGCATGCGTAATTGACTTCGGTAAACATCGGGTATTCTCGTGTTTAGTTATTATGTCATTTATCAATGCATCGGCATTGGGATGGCAGAACGCTAAGCTAAAATTTCATAAAAAAAATAATAACAAAGGCTTTTATTCTGATAAAAAAAAGAAAAAAAAAACTAAATGGATATTCTTTTATTCTTGGGCCTGTCTCGGTGACAACGACGGCCCAAGAAACGCTGGCGGGTCGATTTGGACTCGTACGTGACTGATTAACCAGACAAGGCACAACACCAGAAGAGTTAGAAAATAATGGGGGAGCCAGCAGTGGGACACCATAGCCTGTTAAAAAAAAAAGTATTTTGTTATTTGAAGACCACCCGAAAAATTGTTAGACTATTGTCCCTAAGCCTGGATGGAGGATTTTATAGGGTACATGAGTCTTTCGGCAGGAACAAGACCTTAGAGCTTTTTGACCTTTGAAGTCTCGCTCATCCACATTATCTTGTACACCATGCCATAACGCATCATTACTCCTTCATCAAGACAACCATCTCCAAAACCATTTAGCACTTACAAAGTTCACTACAAATCAACCACAGCATCCTCCGATACCATCAACCAATAAAGCATTTTCCGTACGACCTGTCCACAATAAATTCGGGTGCACTTTTCCCTCCATAACGCAGTGGAACGATCTTATGCCCGACATATTGCGTAACAGCTGACCGGGTTGCAAGCAGCTCGTTTCGGTAAAATTTACCACGTGCAAATGTCGAGGGCGAGTTTGTGTGGTGCAAGTGTGGAGCGGTAGCGGGGATCGCATGCCATCTTTTTTTTTTTGCCGGTCACAGGTTCTAGTGTTATGGAGGTGATACGTTTAGTAATACGAAGACTGTTGTGTATTGTAAATAGTTAGTCTGCATTTAGTTTTTGCATTGTTTTTCGTATTATATTATGTTATGTTTTTATGTGTCTACTCATAAGCAGCAATAACCTCCTTTTGGGCTTCGCCGCAGTCGGGTAAAAAGACAGTTATCATCTTTCTGCCCTTGTCAGACGTCACGGTATCATTTACTCCTGTCTATTTCATATTGTTCCTCACACAATTCAGTCATCTTCTATTTGGCCTTCCAACTCAACATGCGTTTCATCTCTCTTATAAGACAGTAACAAGCTTAATTTGGTGTTATAAAATTAATCTATCTTTCATAGAATAAAAACTTGACCTTGACCTTGAAATCTTTTGATATTACTAAGACTATTTTTATACCTGCTATGTTGCTTATATTGTAAATATAGACTTTTAAATACTTATTTATAATAATAATAATATTCCACAACTATCACACAACGCCATCTAGTCCCAAGCTAAGCAGAGCTTGTGTTATGGGTACTAGACAACTGATAAACATACTTATATATTTCTAAATACATACATATTAGTCACTAGACCAACAGGCCAGTCAATATTTATATAAATCCTTCAAATCAACTACATACGTTACAAATTAAAAATAACCCATAAATTAAATACTGCTGTTCGTCACTAAAATACGCGTCAATTGCAACACAACAAATTCCCACGAAAACCGCTGTCAGTAAATAACTTAAATTAAAATTAAAGTGGGCGATTCATATGACATTTAGAATTAATTGCAGGGCGCGCCGAACGGGTGAAAATGTCGACCGAAATAATAAAATGTCGACGAAAGTGCAATCTCTTTGTAATTAGGGGGTTACCGACGGCCGTAATAGACATGACACCTGCTGAGATACTTATCTTGTTATATTAAGTATACAGCGGTTGTCGTCCATTCCATCACTTTTCATCAGGTAAAATCTTCTTCATAGCGTGTCATCATCATCATACTCATGTCCTTATCCCAATTCATTTCGGGCACAGCATGTCCTCTTCTTCCATACTTTTCTATTACTTGTCATCTCATCAGACACCTCTCCTACCTTGACGAAGTTTGGCCCTTCGAGTAACGGTCAAATGTAATCCTATCAAATAGTTATGGAATAGCATTGAAATTAGCTAATGGATACTGCTAATTCTTGGGTCAGGTAATTAATTGTTAAGTTTTCTAAGAATTTCTCGGTAGCATTCCAATTTATAACAATAAGCTCTCCCCATATAACATGGAACTTGGAGCTACATAAATAAAAATATATATATACATGTTAACAATAAGCAAAGTTCCTTTCAAACATACTTTACTCTCTCTACTATCAAAAGTAGGTTTATTAGTTTGTCATTTATTATTAAATTAATTTCTATTGCAACTAATAAATCAATATTAACGACTGATGCGGTAGACATCTAAACGTCCCTATTTTAATTGATTTAGAAGTAGTTAATGTTAGCTTGTATCTATTTTCATTAAAATCCTACTTTCATGTGAATCTATTTTTATTCTTCTAACTTTTCCTAGGCAAAGGTTTCTGTTTGTCTGGAGAACAGTATTTAATTCTTTATCCTTTGGCATTTGTCGCTACACCAAACCAAAATTCACCAAAGCCATTCGTCTTAATCGTAATCGTAACTGACCGGTTCTGATTACGCACTTAAATATGATACATACTTAATTACTCCATTAAAACGACATGCTATCAATCCATCTCATGCAACTAGGCTATTTGATATCAGACGGACCTTTAAACACATAACTCGAATAGTTTATAATATTATTAGTAACTCGCAGAGTGCGGTTAAATTGAACTCTAATTAAATATGATGTCACTTAAATGGCAAATTCTACAATCTCTATTACGTATTTGTGCAAGTCGATATGATTTACGACGAAACAGTTTCTCGTGAAACCTAATCACGAATGTTTTATAAACAATGCAACTAGTAACTTTTAAAGGTTTGGTTAAACTGGAGCTTTCGGACAAATTACGGACGCGGTTCCGAACAGACAATCTTCCAATGATTCCGGACTCTGACAGGTAACGTACTAATGTAAGTTAGTGTCTAGTCTCCGCAGTCGTTCCACAATCTGTATCTACCAATTATTTATCCTGAACCTCAACTCAGCCTTGCAATTCACTGCTGCATTTCTGTTTCATCCAACTTACACCACAATTCTTGGATCGCCGCTTTCTACGTATTGGTAGTCATTAACAACATTTTCATTGACAGCTTTGTTCTGACCACTGGTGAGTCCAGGCATATTTCCTTTTGTGCCATACTTCTCTGGTTTACGGGTGTCAAACAGGTCAAATTACAGACAAACTATTTAGGTTTCTCGCCCAAGTTATGATATCACCAGTCGAACTAGACTTAACATCATTCCGTCCCTTCAAATAGCTAAATCAAATGCTATTGGAAGTAGTATATACGGTAGCTAGTAGGTTTAGTAGTACCTAGTAGTAAGGCAAGCTGCTCATTGCTAACGCGCGTCACATAGTCTGACCAGCGCCTAATATGTATGGCCGACCTCGGTCGTGCTTAGCGGTGGTGCAAGATGAAAGGGGTGGCGTTTTCCTTGTACGATAACATCATTATAACAAACATTTAAGGTTTGTGAATACCGTAAAACATGGTACTATTTTTGAACAAGTCGAAGTAAAGTGAAATCTAAGTGAACATCAATTAATAATTATACACAATGAGCAGTAAAAATAAAACACAATAAAAGAAAAAAAATCTAGTCAATTGTGGTAGGTTTGCAAAATAGGCAAGAGTAGGTATTCTTGTTGAATGTTAATCATGCACCGTTACAAGTGACAGGAATTAAAAATGCAAAACACATGCACAAACATCCGGATTTAAAACAAATATACACATGTTTGTGAGCCATTAGTTTTACATAATAGCATTTATAAGACAATCGAAGTCGTAAATCGTTTCCTACAAATACTCAGTAAATTCAAAGACATGATGAGTATGCCACGAAATTATAACTGGTGCTTATTATTTGTTATAAAAACGTTACATAACACGTTTAGGTTTCCATTGTTCACGTATTTACCGAAACGTATGCACCTTCAACCAAACTGAAAAAACATTTTTGTGAACCAGAAAAATTTGTCCTATACGCTGTGATGAATCCGCGGTATGTAGCGCAGGTGTCATAGCTCTTAGCCATTGCTTCAACTATGACTTTATTTGGTATTTTCATGACAGTGACGAGTGCTGCATATTTAGCTTAAAGTTAACAAAACTCGCTGTCACTCACAATTTGGACCACAACCACCCGTCCTAATCAATCTAACGTTTATAGAGTTACAAGCTGACATTAACACATTAATCTTTTATATAAATAAGTACCGTTTATTTGTCATTGCTGACTGATCTTACCGGCAAATTGGCGGTTTATTTATTTAACTTTTGATTGACAGATTATTATATTTTATTGGGATAGCATTGTAAGCAAATGTGTGAACTAGTTTTAACAGTAATGTGTAGGTCATAATTCCCCTTTCTTTAATAATATGTTTTGCAACTAATCACTGAAGAAAGTCTTTGATGGTTAGCAAGTCGATGACTTGGTCGATGTTTAATGAAGCTCTCTTTCTAACAGCTTAAAGATTCCACTATTCGAAGATCCATCTTTACTTAGCTATAATGATTCGAGAGCATTGAACCAAACACAAATCATTGTATAATTTAAGAAGCATTTTGTTTAAATAAAAATATTTTTACTTACTTTACTCTACTGCTCTAAGACTTCAGTTCATTTACACAAAAGGCAATTATGAATTAGTTTTCTTTACCCATGGCTGTTGGCAATACAACAGTCAATGTTGCAGTAGAGTGCAACGGCCACTAAATTCACGTTGATCCAATCTGTCAGCAAGGCCCAGTCAACTGTGATGATGAGCCATCTGATTCGACAGGCCGTCAAAACAGAAGTGTGAGCGGCTGAACAGACGGCCCATCACAGTTAGAACTCGGCCTAAGACTGGTACTTACTACTGTTTTGTTTTCTATATGTGTCGGACTCGATCTGCCTTGGGATCAACGAAGTTTCAACACTCAATAACTCCTGCAACAATATTATATCGGATCTGTTTGCGCAGTTCATCGAATGTAACCCATTTTCACAGAGACACGGTACAATAAGCAGATAGTACTCGCATTGTTTGCATTCCTTGATTCGGAAACCAAAACAGAGATATTGTTTATTAATATCCACAGGCAGTTTTGGTATCTGAGTGCAATTTGTGTTTGAAAATCAAAATGTAGCTGTGATAGAGTGTGAATTTTTCAGAGCTTGCTACACTTTGTAGTTTGACTAAATGAGTGGAGCAGCGGTCTGAAGCATACTTTTGATGTTCTTCTTCATTGATTCATTCAATTGAATGACAAATTCCGTAGATGGAGACCGATGGTGTTCCCTTGTCAATAAAACTCTACTATAGTCATGTAACTGCTATCAGTTGAGTTGTACATAAGAATCTGAAAGTGTAGTTGTGAGCCCAATCGGGCTGAGGGGCTCTACTGATGGACGGACAGATCTAAAACACCACATTCGCATATCACCCATAACATTTCGCCAGTATTTATGTTACTCCCATTAAACAAGGTAATTTACAATAATACGTGTATAAAAGCTGCCCTCCTACAAGATTCTGGACCATTTTACGATAGTCAACAAAGTGACAATTTACAATTAGCAAAACACTCCGAGATTCGTTCTGGGACAGTGTCCAAGGGTCGTTGTAGATGAGAAATCGATAAATTAATACAAAACACTTCTTGGTACCGTGGGTGGCGCTATATAGTTTGGCATCTATTCCCCTTGTATCATAGCATATGAGTCATTTACTCGAATATTTATGTAAGTGAATATGTTTTACTTAGAATCTCGGCTTTAGACTGTGTTTAGGAAACTAGGGAAATAGGTCTTCGTGGATCTGCAAGGTGCCTGGTTATAAGCTTACTGATTTCTACATATCTTATTCTAGCCTATTGATACAGACATCAATCTGACTCATCTCTTCATCTTGCAATTTCCACGGTAGAAAGCACTATTCAGTAAAATTGTATTAGTGAGTACCAAAGCAAATTTCTTCTGACTTCATACTTTCTCTTTTAATACGTTACTGGCTTAACCCAAAATCATTCAGAAAACTTAAAACAATGAAGTCAAACTGAGTCCAAAGATCAGCTATTTACAAGGTGAACAATGCGATTCCATAGCAAATATTCCAGTAATTTCCCGAATCGGTTCCCCACTTCCTGACATCTAGACTTCACAAAGCACTAGACTAAACAGCCGGCCCTGCTCTGTCTGGCCTCACGTAAACAGTTGAAGGGAATTCTTCAAACCTAATGTTATTGGACGGCCTAATGGTTTCTTCGTATATCTTTTGAACTTCATAATATTTGGAAGCATTATCACTTGTTCTAGTACACTCTTTGCATAGAGGAATATAGATGTTTTTAGTACGTACTTTTTTTGTCAGCCTTAACTTCCCACACCTGGGTAAAGACCTCCCACTTTTCTCTATGTTGCGTCTTTTCTCGCCAATTAACGAGCAAGCCATTCAAGGTGTCACGTCATCTTTTTCTCGACCTAAGTCTTTTCTTACAAACTACATTAACAATTTGAGTACTAGATCTCAGTGTGGTGTTCGTTATTCGATCTGTAAGTTTAACGTTAAGTATGCTGCGCTCCATTGCCCGTTCGCAAACTTTATTTTTTGACTTTCGGATGTTAGTCCTGTCATTGGAAGAAAACAGTCAGACATCAGTTTGAAGTTCAGATGTTTTAATTAACTGCGGTTGTAAGAAAACCATGCTTAGCTATCACGGTTTACTTTGTTTCTTTACTAACTTTTGCACTATTATCATTAACACTGAAAACGGGAGGCTTACCATGTTTACTATTTGTTCAGAGTTCCCGATATTTCGGCACTGTTGCAAGGACCATGATCACGGATCAATCTACCCTTTGGTCTTCAAACAAAACCTTTCAAACAAGTCAATGTATAATTTGCCACACAACAGATTTACCAATACTGCCATTAGCCCAATTTAAATAACTGAATCTGCATCTGCCGAACGGCATGCGGTATCCAAAATCATTCCGTATACACACATAGATATCCCATAAATTCTCAGCGGAGAGTGACGGACCAAAACAAAGCGGCGTTCACGTGTTTACTTTCTGAACTAAACTTATAATAATTGATACGGTTCATGATGTTCTGGGAAGCTTGGCTCGTTGGCGCCAATATTCTGACTACTGAAGTAAACAATGAATGAA
The DNA here is from genome assembly GCA_949775195.1 of Diarsia dahlii. Taxonomy (NCBI): domain Eukaryota; kingdom Metazoa; phylum Arthropoda; class Insecta; order Lepidoptera; family Noctuidae; genus Diarsia; species Diarsia dahlii. The sequence goes on along the minus strand of OX459194.1, from coordinate 22,701,726 downwards.
CTGAAGATTCGGCGCAGATAAAAGGTGGATTCGATAGTTTCAGTTGAGTGTTTAATGAAAAATTAGGTTTGTTTGTCTTGTGAAACTGTATTCGTACTGAAGGGATATTCGTACTATAAGGGTACTAAGGGCTGCGGGTTGTTCGAAAGAGATACCGCGGAAAGGATAAGAAGGAACATGGGTGGTTTTTAGTCAGTAGAAGTCTGACACTCCCTATCGCTCTGCCCAGAGCGGGAGGAGTCAATTGATGATTTATTACCACCATAAAAAAGGGATATCTTTGTAGGATGAACCAGCCGCTAATCCAAATGGTAGCTAGCTATAGGTTTTCTTTATAAACATAATTAATTTTAATCAATTTATTAGTGGGTGCCACCCAGTGATTACTGTTCTGACCATAAAAAAAAATATTTAGTTTCCTTCACCACCCACTTCTAGTGTTTTATGTTACTTACTTCACTTTAATGTATATCCGTGTTATTAAATAATATATAATGAGTAGTAATAAATCTAAAGGGCGTCGAGTGACACTAACATGCTATTCTAAAGCACCGATACTGTTTTCCGTCATGGCCATAAAAATGTTTTGATTTATGATTACATTATTAGGTATAATTTTATAAATAACACTCGTAAACTTGAATATATAACAGCAATGAGAAGTAACGTAATCTTACAAAACTCATTTACAACTAAAACAAAAGTGTATTTAATTTTGAACGAAACGCAATGGTACCGTCTTAATATACGAAAACTTTGAAATCGTATAATTATTTCGTCTTGGAGGTGAGATACAATCTAAAGAAGAGGTTTTGGAAAACTGATTACATTGACACAGTAGTGTGATTTTCCAAGCTTTATTTAACATTTTCCCGATTTGTTCTGTTTTGACGGAAAAATGGTAAAAGTTTACATTTTGTTTATACAGGATTTAGGAAAACTGTACTCTCTATGTTTTTCTGTGCTGTTTCGTGTTTAACCTATTTCTAACACGTGCTTATCAGTTTAGCACAGCTTGAAATGTTTTTAGATCAGCCTGAATTCACAAACTTTTTAAATACGATTCTGTTAAAGCTGATTGGAGCAACGTCACGTCATGTTTAAAAAATTTAAAGCACAAGACCATCATTCAAGCTTGCGTCTTCTTCTTCTTTAACCGTTGACCACCCAATGCTGAGTATAGCTCTTTCAAATCTCTCCACTTTTGACGGTTTTGTATCTTGGCTATCCAGTCTATTCCGGCCACATTAATGAGATCATCTGTCTGCCTATTAAATATTTATTATGTTTATTTATATTTATTGTCATTACGGACAATATCGTAATCTTTAAAGCGACTCGTACTTGGAGTATCACAAGCTCTTTTAGAGCTTCTCGTAAAGAAAAATCGCGTAAACTTTATACATAGCTTTCCGCGTATCCTGTGTGACGTAATATGACAGAACAATATTAAAATTATATTCGTTACCTTGATCGTGGCTGAATAGAAACATATCGACCATAAGATTTAGTATTCGCGGAATCCAACATGCCACAATACGTTGACCCGACTGTTTACATTAGATCAGACCCATTTTTATAGAACTCCGTAGATACTCGTATAAAATGGAGTTTACTTGTCTAGACTCTACTATATTTAGGTGAACTGGTTTTACGTAATAATGCCATGGGGAATTCTGGATGGGTTTGAAGGCTTAGTATCGGTTGTTGTGTACTGTGTGTTATAATTTGGCCGGTCTCGTATAGGTGGGTGATACACCAATCAGAAAGAGAGAAAATTTTAAGGCAACGAAAAAAAACAAAATAAAGAAAATTGCTCACCTACACAAGAATGCTAATACAATGGAAGTCATTGCACTGATTCAAACGAATAAATGCACTTATCCTCAATGCTATCAAGGTAGGCGGAAATTGTCAAACATTTCACTTACATGACTTTGATCTTTCCTGTCAATACAAATCACTGTCACTTTTCTCTTTTGTTTTAGGTTCCGGTGATTGATAATTGCTAAAAGCTAGAAAAAAAAAATGCATTCCGACTATAATCACATCGCATCGCATTTTTTTCTAGCTTTCTAACTAGATCCGCTTAAAACTACATCAAATTTTTATTCCAACCAACAAAATTCATCAAAAATCTTTAATTTTTATAAGAAAAGCGTTTTTCGTTTTCCATTCCAAGCTTTACAAAAAATGTTACTTCTGCCGTTCCGCCAAACTAAGATCAAACAAAATAGTAAATCTGTGGCCACATTAACATAAAAATTATAATACCTAAAGAATAGATCGGTATACAACAAGTGTGTATTTATTCTGTTTGAAACCATTGTTATGCCTAATCTGGAAGCAAGGGATCAAGGTTCGGTAAAGAATTAGTGTTACCTAATTAATGTTTGTTGGTGCGTTATCAGTTCCGTAACCACAAACTGCGGGTTGTGGTTTTGTCGTTCCGTCTAAAAATATAAATACGGTTAAGAAAAACTGAATAAATAATTTATAAAGAATAATACTCATAATTTTTCTAGAATTGTATACTACCCACATAACGTGGGAACCGAACCAAAACTGTTAAGAAAAATGTGATAGAACAAATTGCAACAATCAACAATCCAGCCGCATATTATGTCCATTTACCTCTTTATAGACAACATACTATTACGCACACCATTTACCTTCTTATACTGCAAGACGTTTATAAGGTCATTATTTTTCATAGACTCGTGAAACAAAGGAAATAAATCATTCGGCTGATTGTCTATTATGTTTATTATAAAGACGTTTGCGAGATATTTGCATGGATGATGTAATATTTGAAGAGGTGACAGCTTGCTGACAGGTGTCAAGTAGAAACTAATCAATCTTCATCAACTTGGATTCAATAGTTAGGAGAAAAACAATAGCAGTGATTGGCAATGTCAAGCGAAGTCATATTCATAATCATCTTAAACCTACAGTAGTCACTACTGAACATAGGCCTCCTCAATCGTAAGCCATTATCTCGATTCTCAGCAACTCTCAACCAGAAGTTTTATAGATGTTAGTTAATCTCTCAAATTTTGTAGTAAATTGTAGAAAAAAACATTAGAATCCATGCTTGATAAAGGAAAATTGAGGATCTTAACGCAAAAGAAATAGTTATTAACACAAAAGCTGCTGAAGATCACAATTAAACTCACAACAACGACACAGATCATCTAACACAAACAGGGACAACAGAACAATTTATAATTTTCCCTGATAACGATCATATTCAAATCAAAGAGATAAATGATCTAAAATCAAGTTAACAAGATAATGCGGGGTAATTTTGATGTTTGATGTATTACACGCCTCGTGAACTGGGTGAAGGTTACGATGCAAAGGTTAAAGGCTCAATATCCAAGATCACTCACTTATGAGTAATATTCAGGTTGTAGGTGAAGCAGATACTATAGAGCTGAAGAGTTCAACAATTATTATTATTTAAGAGGAATTATAGATTATATTATATCTGGCGATTTGGACTCTTTCTTGACTGATTGGCCAGAAAAGGCAAACCACCAGGAGAGTTGGAAAGGAATAAAGGATGCCTTTGTCCAGCAGTAGCTAAATAAATAACAAAAAAATTGACTATTATGGAGAAAACAGACTTTAGAAGTATAGTGTAGCATCATGATGATTGAATGAAAAACATGAAAGGCACGCTAATCTAATGCAAAAATTTCCATAAATAAATTGTTCTGATTTTCGTTCAGAAGAAAAACGGCCCAATTAAAAAAATTGCAAAAGAAAGTTTCAGATTTATTACTTCCTTTGAAAATATCAGGTCAACGTTCTTCCAGCAATATTGTTATACAACATGGATATTATCTTGGATTAACATTTAGATATTTATATCTTATCCAATAGAATGCTGTACCAATAACTTATTCATGTGAAAATATTTTGATATTACACAATACAGAAACACTAAAATAAAAAGCTTATTCATACTCTTGTAGTAAATTCTGAGAAAATCGGAAAATTCCCTGAACAAAAACGAAGTTGGATCATACAGACCACACAAAAAATGACACCGAAGCATATTGCACAATCCCACAGAAAGTGAGTCCAGACATTTTTTTATTTAGTACTGGAGACTTGCCAGGACCGTTTACCGTTAAAAATGAAGATATAATGCACTATGACTTGGTAATGCATAATAAAATACATAAAAAATATATAAAACAAAAACGTAAGGCAACACAATTTCCCAGCTTCTGATATAAAAACTTACCAATATGCAATCCTTTTACGACTTCTCCACATCGTGTCATTAAACATTTTCATCGACAATACCTACAGTAAGGTTCTTTGATTCTAAATTCCAAGACGGTCGATCATACAGTCAAATTTTCTTTTACAGCGCACTCTATGTTATTTTCTTCTCTTTATTTTTTCATTAGAAGTATAGTTAATTCATTAGTGAACTTTGCAGCACAGACAATTGCAATAAGTTTCAACAGATAGCTTGCGTTCAGTGGAGTAAGACAAAGTTTGAGCCCAAGACTGGATTTGTGTTGAATTGAGAATCGATATTGAATAGTCATAAAAGCTCTTCATAAAACTTATCATCTTTCTTTTGCCCTTATCTCAATCTTTTGGGGTCGGCGCAGCATGTCTTTTTTTCCATACTTCTCTTCAACTCGTCATCTCAGCAGTCACCTCCTTTCTAGCCATATCATACTTGACACAGTTCATCTATCATTTCTTTTGTCGTCATCAACTCATAAAGACATCTAAATTCATACTATAAATTCACCGGTAACCGTATAATAAATCTATTACGTATAATAGACGGCAAACTGCTTCACGTGGTGTTGCCCTGAGTAAACAAGTTTGTTATCATTTCTTTAAATTGCACCTTTCGCCAAGAAAGCTAGAAGTAGCCACCGCCAGAAAGTACTCTGATCAATGACATTAGTCACAGTGCTGCCAAAGCAAATGAAAAACTAAAACATTGGCAAGTGCAAATTCAACAATAGATGAGTTACTCAGCCTCGCGAATGACTTGTTAGACTTATTATTAGATTCAGTCAGTAGTAGCTTTAGATGCGTTCGTGTATTTTTAGCTAAGAATGTTGGTTTAGACGTTCGCTATAGTGCTTAACACAACGGTGTCGGCAGTAGCCCATGCGGATGAAGGAACACCATTGATTCTTACTCTAAGTACAGCAAGGTATGAGCAGCCGTTTATTTTCCACACTCCATATCCTATATCCTGGTTGGCTAAACAACGTTGATAAATAGCAAACTGAATTAATGGTTGCAAATTCTACTAACAAACAAGACAAATTGGTTTACTTTCTCAGAGTGTTATGTGCTGCTGTTGTATTGCCTGAAAGTGGTAAAATTTAAGTTGACGAAGCTGCATGGTGCCACTTTTGGGTAAATAAACCTCGTTAGGATTGGTCTAGTCACCATTAAACATCCTTCTTCATTCAATATTATTTCACTCTTTGGTGACGATCAAAGAATGCAAATCTAAACATACACCGGAGATATTTCGAATTTTGTAGTTTCAGAGCACCCAATCAAAGGCCTAATAATGTGTTTTCATACAGAAACATGCGTACCGGCGTTTTATTTAGTCTGACACCTACTCAGGTGCTCACAAGATCTCTAGGCTAAGATTTTCCTGGAAATATCTCTTACGTAGAATTGTCTGCTCATTTAATAATAGTAGTGCATCGACTTCTCGTCATTTCACTATATCTTCTATTTCATCACTACCTTCATATACCCCCAGTTTTATTATAGCATAAGTTTCCTTCCCAATTAAATAATCATAATCGGGTTTCAGCTTCAAACTAATGATTTTGATAAAACAATGTACCCTTTAGCAATTTTACTCCTGGCAGCTGAATGAAACCTTTGATTATGTAATTCGGATGCATATAATTGAAACACCTGTAGATACCGACCCACGTGATCTTTCAGTGCTAATGCTACGTCACAGCGATCGATCGTTACAATAAGTACAGCAGATGTTCGACAGTTCGACTGTTTGTACAGATGTCTTCTAAGTGATGCCGCTGCAACTACATTCGATACAATCCCCAAGCATGAAAACTGAAATGGAGATGATTGATCTTTCTAAGGCTGCGCTTAGTGAACGTCCCATATACCAATTTCTATTGCATAAGGATAATCAGTCTATAATGTTCCCACTACTGGAAATTCTGGAACACAGGTCTCCTCTCTATGATAGGGAATGAGCCATGCGGACCCAGTGCGGGTTGGTAGATGTCACATATCTTCGATTTTTTTTTTGTTGTAGGACATGCCTGTTTCCTCTATTTCTATTGCTTGAATTCTAAAATTTGCTCAAAATTTCGGATGTTCTGAATCATCAGTGTGGTAGCCAACTGTAAAGCTTTCCCATAAAATCAATCACACGTACCCATCAGGCCGATCACATAAACGTCAAAGCTCATCTAGTCAGAAGTCAATTTGAACTGCCAGGTAGAGATGAATGTGCTATACTGTTTCTTTGTTTGTTTATCTTAGAAGGTAAACAGGAGATGGTGCTCTTTGTTAAATAAACTGTACTGCCACTTAATACTGACCTTCAGAAGAAATTGTTCATACAATAACACTAGACAGATATTTTGTACTTCAAATATTAAAACTGAACTATTTCGTAAAGTTTTAAAAGTTTTCTGTGTTAGAGAAGGTTCTGATTCTTCACTACTTTACGAGTTGTTTATAGACAAAGCTTTAAAAAGTGATCTTTTAACTCATTATTCTCGGTTCCTTCCCGTTCATCACAATTTATTCGGAGTCGGTGCAGCATGACTTCTTCTTCAATACTTCTCTATAATTACTCGTCGACTCAGCTGTCACCTCCTTTCTAGCCATATCATCCTTTATACAGTCCTTCAGTGAAATGAGATCCTTCAAGTTTTCATTGCAATCTCATTCTAGATATTACAAAGGACTGTTTAACTCTATAGATCGCGATAACAATGTAGCAACGAATCTCAGATAATACATATAGAGATGAGCTAGAACATTTTGGAAGCGCATGCTAACGCCCGCCCACCTCTTGAGTTATGTGCTGCCGACGGATCAAAGAGCCGGGCCGATGTGCGTAAGGCGCGTAACTGAACATTCCTAACCTCATGAAAACCACGTGCTTTGTATGTCGATAAACTCTTTTCATAGGTGTGTCATCGTTGTTAGTCTAGCCTTTTTCAATTATATTGAGGGCAGTCTGCAAGTGGATGATGGTGTCTTTAGGTTTTTCGATTGCCGCTTGACATCTTCTACATGCTACTACTTTTTTTTTTTTTTAATTATAATGTTTATTGAATGAATAATGTATTACAGGAGTTGTCCAAATAAAACAAAAAACCAATTACAAATTAAAAATGAGTACTTACATAATTATATACACAAGCAACGACCACTTAGGCATCCTAGAACTCCTCCGCATAACAACAATACTACTTTATTTGTCTGCACTTCTTCTCTTCTACTATAGGTGTGCACTTTTTGGTACCTCTGGTTATTACCCGACTGCGGCGAAGCCCAAAAGGCACCATCGTTTTTCTTTTCCTGCTGTGCTTTTGATATGGTAGTTTAATTTGATCAACTTATGTCCACTTATTTGCAAATTCAAATTTACAAGGCGCTAAAATTGTAAATACATTGCAACGGAATATAATTGCATATTTGACGAACAATTGCACATTTTCCATAATTCCATGCATACCCACAATGGTACCTAATTATCATTATTCGAATTTCTTATATAAAAAATCTACGTTATTCTCATTCAGACTTAATAACCTGTGAATAAGTAAAGAGCAAAAAACTTTGGTTCTATACTTAGGCGTTTAATATAGATTTTCTCGGAAACTAGAGTTTTTTCGTATAAATGTTGATTTTGTTGAAACAAAAACTGTTAACTGTGGTATAGTTTTCTGGCTAATTAGTGGGCGTTGGGATAAATGTTGAAAATCTGCGGAATTTATAGAAGATCTAAGTCCTAATTACATTACAGGTAATGATTAAGGAACTTATGTGGTTGGTCATTCCGGTTCTTGTTATCCACAAATGTATAAGACATACCAATAGTATTGTTCTGCTTAATGATCATCCTAGCAATGATGTTCATCTTTATATTCATTGCTTCTTTTCTATTTATCTGTATGCCATTCGGAAATAGTATGAATTTCTACATTATTTAATCACTGTATAGGTAAACACCGTAGTACACGCACGTAAGATCATAAAACTATCTTGTCCTACTCCTAACACTAAAACAACATTTACTCTTGTCTTGACGTATCTGATTGTTTCCTACCTTACTCATATTGTGTATGTTTCTCAAGCTTAACTACATTTTCATCTTCGGATCTACTATCGTATTCGCCCCTAACTTGCACAGACACTAATAGCAAAAAAGTGTTGCCACGCTCCGCTGCATCGACTATCGATTTCGTTCACACCGAACGACGCTAATTATGTTCTTAGCTAAAAAAATATAAGCTGGTACGGAAACAATAGGAACATTTGTATTTTGTATCTTGTTTGACGAGAGAAAAATGGATGGGAATTTAGATCTATTTATTTTGGTCTAAGAAATTCTTATCGATGAAGACAAGGTAATTTTGTCTTATGTAAATTAGTACTAGGACCTTAGTCACATGCAGGAATAAAATTATTACATCATTTAATGGAGACCAAGATTTATAAATGATAAAATCGTTCAATTGTATTCCGCAGCTGTTTGCTGTTTATGATCTGAATTAAACGTCACTTACATACACAATGATGGAAATTATGTTACGACCGTAAAATAAATTGTTTTTCGATAAATTAAACGTCATACTTGTGGTCATTTACAGCAGTTATTTTAGCCGGTGATCTAAGCAAAACTATCAGCATTAATCGCTTCCTAGGCCCTTTTATCTGGTTTATTAAGTACAGGCATCATCATCAAACTATTACAATCTGTCAAATCTCTATAATAGATTTACAACTTTATCGCTAAAACATTAGGTTGCTAAAACACATATTTAACGCATGGGAGAAAGCGCAAAATGCAATCGTTGTTTTCTGCGATCTCTCTAAAGCTTTTGATTGCGTACATCACGACACGCTTTTACGAAAACTGCGTCATTACGGTGTTCAAAATGAGGCCCTAAATGTGATAGATTCGTATTTACAAAATAGATTCCAATGTGTAGACGTAAATGGCGCGAAATCTTCCGGGCTACCGGTTCGGCTAGGTGTACCTCAAGGTTCAATACTGGGTCCGTTTTTATTCTTGGTTTATATTAATGATCTGCCATATTATTTAAAGGGTTTTTGTGACGTTGTACTATTTGCAGATGATACCTCTTTTATCTTTAAAGTAGATAAGAATAGACACGATTTTGACGACGTAAACAGCGCGCTATCAATGGTCACGGATTGGTTCACAAGAAACAACCTTGTTCTTAATGCCAAGAAAACTAAAATAATTAAGTTCGCTTTACCCAATGTTAGAAATCTAGGTCCGAATATTATCCTCGCCAATCAGGAGCTGGAAACTGCCGACTCTGCTGTATTTCTGGGCATAACAGTAGATTCAAAATTACAATGGGGTTTACACATATCAAGCCTAGCGGGAAGGCTAAGTTCGGCCGCATACGCCGTCAGAAAAGTAAGACAGTACACTGACGTTGAGACAGCACGGTTAGTCTACTTTAGTTATTTTCACAGCGTTATGTTCTACGGTATTCTGCTGTGGGGCAAAGCTGCTGATATTCAAAATATATTTGTTCTGCAGAAGCGAGCGGTTCGGGCAATTTATCAGCTGGGCGCCCGAGTTTCCCTTAGAGATTTTTTTAAGGAGATTTGTATTCTCACGGTTGCTTCTCAGTACATCTTAGCCAACATTTTATATTGTATTAGACAAAATATCCACCTGTACACTAAAAACAGTGATATCCACAACTTCAACACTAGAAATAAGCATAAACTACGCGCTCCTTTTCACCGGCTTCACAAAGTTCATAATTCATTCGTAGGGCTCGGGATAACATTTTATAATAAACTGCCATCTTCTTTTCTGGACTTGCCATTTAATGCGTTTAAAGCCAAAGTTAAATCTAATCTTTGTTTAAAAGCTTACTATTCTATTAACGACTACTTAGATGATAAGAATAGTTGGTCGCTGAGTTGAACACAAGACAATGTTTGTTATTTACGTTCTTTCTCCAAAATTAGTTTACTGTTATGTTATGTATTTGACGGCGTCGCCGTTGTAAACAGCACGTGCAGCGGGCCAGGTGCGCAGCGCAGGCGTCACTAAGGCCGCACCACTCTCCCCACTGCTCGAGCCAGTCTTTATAAACGACCACTCGGCGTGGAGGGGAGCATTCTTGTCGCAGGCTTGGCCCGGTGCACATGCTGTAGCGCTTAGAGTTTAAATATTTTATCTGAATTATATAGTTGTGTGTGTATAGTGATTTATTTTAAATATCGTGCTATTGGAATAAAAGTTGATTACCGCTATATTTCGTAGTTTCATTTAAGATGACAGACCCTCTGCCTTCATCAGAAGTGTGACCGGATCCACCTTCCACTAATGATAGTAATGCAAAGCTATGCTTGTGGGTTTTGATCCTGATCTATCGGAATCCGATATTGTGAATTGGTGTAAACTCAGTGAAACGATAATTGTGAAAAGAAATTAGATGGTGTAGTCCGTGTATGGTGTAGTACTTTGCGAAGCTTCACATTGAATAATGGGTCATCGTGGCCATGAGTGCCGGAAAAAACAGAAAGCCTCTTCAAAAAACCTGCCTGCTGCAAAAACTGAAATACCAAAGACAGCCGTCATTACGGCCGTTACGTGCTATGTATGCAGTGAGCAGGGGCACACAGCCGATTCCTGCCCAAAGCGATGGAAGAAGGAAGACTCCACACGGAGCACCAGCACTAAGCAAGTGTACCTGTGTTTCAGAGCAGCCCGTGGAGTATTACAGATAAGTGGTGTAGATTTTCTTTTTGTATTTGACTTTGGTTCGGAATGTAGCCTTATGAAGCAAAAGCAACGGTCGATCCGAGTGGTCATAGATGGCTACTTCTCTGACCTTATTGCTATTGATGCCGGAGCCTCAGGGGTCTGTTCTCTCCGCGACACTTCTCCTGCTGCTTATCAATGACCTCCTTGTGCCTGGCATTATTGGGTACGCAGATGACAGCACTGTCATGGAGAGTTATACAACCAGCGCAAAAGCGGTGATGAAGTACGATCATTGAGAGAGGCCATGGTAAAGCGAACGAGTTTAGCTCTAAGTTTTGTCTCCAAGTGGGGTGACGAGAATCTCATTGATTTCAACGCCACCAAAACACAAGTGTGTGTTCTCCGCCAAAAGGAGTCCATTCAATCTAATTAAATCTAGCTCCTACTTTTCAGAGTGCATCTGTACAAGTTACTGACAGTCTCGAGCACAAATCTGAACATCAGCACCTACATTGAGTCGGAAGGTCAAAAAGCGGCAAAAAAAAAAAAATGCTGGGTATCCTAAAGAGGGTTAAGTGGTACTACAAGCCTGGACAGTTTTCAATATTATATAAAACTCAAGTCCGGTCCGGCAAGGAGTATTGCTTTCACCTTTGGGATGGCTCAGCCAAATACCAACTTGACACACTTTTTTTTCTGTATCTAGTGCAGAGCCAGGAGGCTAATTGGTGACGATGAGAGGCTAATTGGTGGCCAAGCTACGTATCCTGGCCCACCGCCGCAAAGTTGCATGTCTGTCGGTCTTGTGCAGACTGTACTTTGGAGATTATGCAAAGGAGCTCCACGAGCTGATTCCACCATCTCCCTTCTTCCACCTTGTCGATCGTTTTACACATTCGTACGAAGCGCTTTGCTAAATCTTTTTTTCTGCGCACAGCCAAGGAGTAGAACTCCCTGCCTGCGTCAGTTTTCCCGAGTTCATATCACTTCAATCTATTTAAGTCGCGAGTAAATAGGTTTCTTCTGGGTGAGCCAGTTCCATCGTCGACCTCATCTCTGCCCTTAGGGCATGATTGTGGTAAAGAGTATGCTCATTTCATATAAAAATAGTTATCTCTTTAACGGCGAATAATTTCATGAACAAGTAATCCTTAACGGCATAGGTATGAGCACAGTAACGTGCCTCATCGTCAGCCATAAGACGTCCCCTGCTGGACAAAGGCCTCCCCCATAGATCGCCATAACGAACGGCAACCTGCCGTTTCAATCCACCGGTTACCCGCGACTGTTACGATGTCGTCGGTCCACCTGGTGGGAGGCCTACCAATGCTGCGTCTTCCGGTTTGTGGTCGCCACTCGAGAACCTTTCTTCCCCATCGGTTGTCGGGCGATGTGGCCCACCCATTGCCACTTCAACTTGCATATTTTGAGAGCTATGTCGGTGACCCTGGGTTGTAACGTAACTATAACAGATTGAAATAATTAATGTCCAACGACTATACAAAACCGCTTTCTTGAAATAACTGTCATGTACTAGTTGTTGCCAGTGGCTTCTTCCGCTACGGCTCGAGAATTGTCCCACGGGTGGATAAACTCGGTATGAAGGCTGTCCCATGTGTTGATCCAGGTTATAAAGTATCTGTGTACTGAATTTTGTCCAGATCCGTTCAGTGATTTTTGCGTGAAAGAGTGGCAAACGTCCATCCATACTTATAAACTGTCGCGTTTGTAATATTAGTAGGAAGTAGGATTACCGGATGAATGCTTTAGTGAGGAAATACTACCTATTAGGTCGTGATATTTTAGAACATGGGATTTCAGTTAACGTTAGCGATAATGATTTGACCCTTACCAAAACCAAATTTATCAGTTCTTGTTCAGAAGTCCAAACAATTATTACCTTTTAGAGTTGTTAGAGAATAGGTTTCATTAATTTTAAAAGTCGAAAGTATGTTGCTAAACCGATGAAGTGCCTATCTTGAGTAACAGTTCCAGGTGCAAGAACGGAAATATAAGGGACCTTTTTTTTTAAAAAAAAAAAGCCCGTATTAGAAAATGACCGGTACGAGTTAAGATATATTAACGGAACCAATTGGGTCTATAAATATTCTCACGAATATTTTCGTGTAATGCCTTGTGGTCAAAATTGTCTGGCAGACATCGCGAAAAATCATGATGACGTGACGGCGGATAGTGATGATGACGATATCCTTGTTCATGAAAGTAACCACGAGAACAATATCATGCCTAAACAGTAATATAACTTTGGCTAATAGTGATACCGTGTCTGTGAATAGCCGACCCGATACTATATCGATTAACAGTAGTACAATGACTCCTGACTCGTGGAGGAGAGAGATCTTCTGGTTAAGCCGCGTTTACCTCGGTGGGTCTGTGGATGGGTGAACACCCATTTCATGCCGAGTTTCCTCAGTGCCTGTGAAGGCACGTTAATCTGTTAGTCCCAGTTGTCATGTGTCGATTTTCGGCAGTCGTCAGTGTCCTGAAGTTCCGACAACCGGTCCTACCAAAGGGTATCGTATTATCCAGTATTGGCTGGGTTGTGGGGGTTGGATGGGCAGTCGCTCCGTGTGGAGTACTGATATTCGGCTGCATCCGGTGGGACTGGAGGCCGACCCCAATATAGTTGGGAGGGGACTGGGCAGATGATGATGACAATATCTGCTGACTCCCATTATTTGAGAGCTACCAGCGATAGTTAAAAAAAAAATCATGGTTTACGTTTGAATCAAAAGAGTTTTCTAGCCCATATTCAATTACTTTGATAACTAAAAGAGTCGTACATCGAAAAAATTAATAAGACGATAAAAAAATAAAATTAAAATTATTAATTTGCAGGAACCTGAAGGATCAGCAATGACTGGGCCAAAAATTTGAAGGTTCACTAATGAGCGGTCCAGAATTAGTAGCAAACTGAAGGGTTAAACTGGACCAGGTTGCTAGAATTATGTCCTGAAGGCTCAGTATCGAGCGGTCCAGGTTACTAGTATATGCCCTGAAGGCTCAAGATCGAGCGGACCAGGCCCTGAAGGCTCAATATCGAGCGGTCCAGGTTGCTAGTGCACGTCCTGAAGGCTCAATAACGAGCGGCCCAGGTTGCTCGTGTATTTCCTGAAGGCTCAATATCGAGCGGTCCAGGGTGTTGGTATTATGTCCTGGAGGCTCAATATCGAGCGGTCCAGAAGTACAAGCAAAGTCTGAAGGGATGCACCGGACCAGATTGTAGTCAGGATGAACGAACATCACTCATAATTATGTTCCATGAGACTCCGCGTACGAGGACGTTCGCACGTCAGTATGGCCGTGACGGCGTCGCCGTTGTAAACAGCACGTGCAGCGGGCCAGGTGCGCAGCGCAGGCGTCACTAAGGCCGCACCACTCTCCCCACTGCTCGAGCCAGTCTTTATAAACGACCACTCGGCGTGGAGGGGAGCATTCTTGTCGCAGGCTTGGCCCGGTGCACATGCTGTAGCGCTTAGAGTTTAAATATTTTATCTGAATTATATAGTTGTGTGTGTATAGTGATTTATTTTAAATATCGTGCTATTGGAATAAAAGTTGATTACCGCTATATTTCGTAGTTTCATTTAAGATGACAGACCCTCTGCCTTCATATTTATTATTTTATGTTTACATTATTTATTGTTATATACTTTTGTTTACTAATGATTGTGTCTTTAGTAAATCTTAAATTTAACTGACACCTTGCTATTGTATCGAGTCTGGTTCTTCTAACCAACCTAACAGACAGATGTGTGCTGGGAAGTTTGTTCCGCCACTTCTCCTTTCCAGCTTAACACTAGGAAGTGTCGATGGGTGGGCGTTTTGGGGGACTGTCTTATAAAAATGTAAAGTAAAGTAGAGTAAAGTAAATTTTTGACGTTCGAAAAGTGCTGATTATCAGCCTAGTTTGAATAAATGACTTTTGATTTTGATTTTGATTTCAAGGTTGATTGGGTAAAGACAGTTTTGGTTAGCTTGATGTAGGTATACCTACTGGCGTCTGTACAAAAAGATCGACTCAATATAATAATAGCCCGACTATGACCGAAAGAGAAGAAAACCCTCCCGAAACTTGAACAAAGACTGCTCTAGAAGAAGAACATAAATTGTATTCAAATATCAGCAACATTTAATTCATTGACCTTTCCATGCTTGAGCTATCACGTGGTACTTAGTCTAACAGGAACCACTGTCAAAGATATCTGTCAGGATGACGATACCACAAAAGAAGAAGATCATAAGCACCAATCCGTCACCTAGCAATTAGTCCGTCTGCAAGCCCACCTACGTTAAACCTCGTCAAAATCCGAACAACATCGACTTGTCTGGTGATATAACATTGTTGTGACGTGTTTTTTCGACGGAAGCGACCGTGACTAGCCGCTGACTGCCGAGCCAGTCGGTCGGCACTAATTACTCGGTCGCTCCTGCGCCCGCGCCGGGCTGCGGTGGCGCTACGCTGATGATTATGACTTTAATTGACTAACCACTAGTTGTGAATTGGTGAACTTGAATGCAGTGATTTTTGTTTTAATGAGGCTGTGCGTTTACGCTAAATGGGATTATAAATTATTCGATGTTTTCGTACGAGTATGCATACGTTGCTTTGGAGTATTTAGTGATAAGAACTAGTAGAGGCACAGCAATACGGAAGAAACAATTTTTGATTAGGAATCGTAATTAATGAATAGATTTTAAAGATATAGGTAGGTAAAATTAAGATGAATAATTGTTCTCGATTGTCGTATGCTACCACTTTTAATGGAATAAGTGTTCTCAGCAAAACAAACACACGGCAAATTCCAAATCACAGAGTATGTTTATACTTTTTTTGTCAATTTTTTGCAGCTAGCAACACAAACAGTGTCAGTCTGTTTGATAACTAATATTAATGGCTGGCAACGCTTTGTTTATAAAAACTACTAATGGTTCATGCTAATTAATAGTTTCTTTTTTTACAATCACGAAGTTTGTGAATGTTTGTAAGCACTTGATGCTAAGGACAGAAGAATGTTAATTGTTTTGATTTTGTTGATTAAACGGTATGTTTTCTGTCGACTTCGGAATTTTGGCGCCTATTCGAAAGGGGTAAATGTCCGTAAATTATAAACAAATAGATGAATTATTAATAAAACACTTATACAACATTAAGCTTAGTCATGGGCGCCACTGCCAAATGATGAAGAATAGTTATTAGTAAAATCAAGCAAAGCAAAAACTATCTATCATAGACAGATCTATAGATTCATTTTGATCAGCATATTTTTTTTTTTAAATGGGCTTACTCTTGACCTCAATCTTGCCCTAAGGGCAGAGATGAGGTCGACGATGGAACGTGCTTACCCAGAAGAAGCCTCGCGACTTAAATAGATTAGCATATAACAAAATAATTTTATCGTTAGGTACGTCGTGTATTTCTACTGCCATATAGGTAGTTTTTAAGCTTTAATCTTGCATTTACTTAAAACAAGAGAAACGCGCAGAAACCAACTCCTAACAGTTCACTAACATACTCATCCAAATATTAACAAATGATCACCTTCAAATCATCTCATCACTACTTAAATATCGCTACCAGTTTTCAACACAGCACTCGAGATCGCACTACATAACAATATTATCGAATATCATTTGTCGATAACGCGCCTCACTAAACTGCTAATAACAGATGAGTGCTGCGAAGCCGACGTCGACGTACTTGAGAAATGAATCATGCAAACAGTGAAGTGGCTGAGCGATGGATATAGGGATATCCCTAGAATAGAACTGTATTATATTTAGATTGAAATAGATAGAAAGTTGAGACATTCTGAATAGTAAGTTCTGTGTTTAGTAGATTTCAGTATGTTTGTCTATGGATTAGAGGAAGAAAGTGCCAGTTCGGAGAAGAGACAAAACACTTTTTAATTTTGTGCGAATAACATTAGGGGAAAAGTAGATTACAAACAAAACAATAGATGGTGATTAACTGATTGAAATTCGTGACAGTCAAATCAACGTAGCAGACAGAACTTAGAATGAACCTGAACACTATGAGCACATCATCTAAATTGCTTTCAGTTGCCCTGCAATATTCCATAGCGTTGATGGCACTGACAGCATTTGAACACAGTTTAAATGTGCTGATTACTTTCAGTTTCGTTAGGAAATCGCCTTTAATAGATAACTATTGTCTACTTTCGACTCAGATCAAATAACAGCATTTGATCTGAGACTTTCGATAACTTAGTACTACGAAAGATGGCACATGGTTGACATTGACATAAACGACAAAATGCGTCCTTGAAGTTTGAGCTGGCGTTCAATATAGACAACCTGTGCTCAGAATTGAATATTACGATTATTATCTGATTTGGCTCTGTGCCTATCACATAAGATCTGACACTGCTACTGTGCTACGTTATAATGTAAGTCTTCGGAACTATTAAGGCCGAACTGAATAAACAAATTACGAATATGAAGCGCTATAGAACGCGTAAAGGGTTAGTTACAAAAGTGATAGCAGTTGTACTTCATCTAGGCAATGGACAAAACGTTTATAAAGTGATACTTACAGACACAGCTATAAAACGTACCATGGCGTAGGATACATTGAAATGTGCATGTGAAAAAGAGAGTTGAAAAATGTGAATAGAAGAGTATAAATATAAATGTTGATGGACGGCGACAGAAGGACGGTAGAAGTGAGACGAACACTTAAGAACATAGATGATACAGAGTGTACACAAAAATGAAAAATTATATGGAAAGACAAATGATAGCGTAACAATTGGTAGCTCAGATTGAAAGAAAAGCACAATGCCTTGCAAGTGGCAAGCGGAAGCCCCTAGTAACATAGGACAAGGACAGAAAAATGATGATGAAAATCATGCTCATAATAATTATATTGCAATAACAAAAACAATAAGTCGCAAACGTCCCTAATAAAATCCCCGGAGGAATCCGGAACTGAAACACATTGTTATATTATTCACAGGAGTATTTCCATAACAGTTTCACACGTGTGGATCAAAGTGAGTCCACGATATGTAGTAGATTTAACGACTGTATAGAAACAGATTTAGATGGCATTCAATTGTCTTGATTGTATGCCTTGGTAATGAAATATTATGATCGGTATTATGTTTATTTGAAATTTTGTGATACTAGGAGTTGGTTTTAAATTGAGTTTTTCTGTGAGGGAGCAGTTGAAAAGGTTCTTTTATATACATTACCGGTACGCACACCTACCATATCCCATTTGTGTGATGCCTATTGCATCCTAGCATATAGATCACTGCGGATATTTTGAGGGTTTGTTGGCGTGGCTCTAAATCTCTCCTCTGTTAGCAAAAGACTTTTACATAGAACTAGATTATAAAAGGACGTAAAACCAAGTAGAAACACCATTCAAAAAGTACCATCTGACGAGCAAACCGCACGACATCATACACTCGATCACCGATCATTAAACGGACCACAGATCAGTCATCAATGAGAACCTTAAATCGCTTACTACAGTTACTACCTATAAACACTTTATCAAATATAATCTGATTGATCGCGATATAAAATTATTATGAGCTATCAAACAAGTCAAGTGCATACTTAAATATGATATTTCTAAATGGTGATCGTAAATTAGGTAATAACTTCTTTATATGCCTGGAGAAGATTCTTTAAATGTTTAGTGTGTCATTAAAGGGAGAATTGTGTGAGGAAGAAAGGTTATAAATAATTTCAGTTGAACGTAATTGACTTGTCGCGGGATGGCATTTGGGTTCTGAGAACTAAGTAACTGCTGATAGTTTATCTAATCGCCGTGATGAAACCTTCCTATTCTACATTCTGAAATTCGAAGATAAGAGACAGAAATAACTTGTTCTACATCAATTAAATTTCGTACATAATTCTTGCATCGAAGAAAGCAAGTAAAAGAGACGAATGTTTCTAAAATGAAGTAACTTTTGATAAAATGCTGGTATATTCAGCTGCATTAGTACACACCGTTTCCATTATGTAACTGGGAACAAGCTAAGCAAATGATGCCATAAGAAATAAACTAGACGCCCCCACTACTTTCCCAGACCAACCCCAAATCACTCTCAAACTACAAGCCAACAAAAAGGTCATTAATTAATGAGCCCACAAACAAATGAGATACATCAAAGGACATCCCATCACGTAAGATCGTTACCACCGCGTAAAGATTTACACAATTGGGTAACAACAAACAAAAATACTTCCCCGATCGCGCTGTAAATGTGTTTATCATCGGTGAGGCCAGTTTATGTTAGGCATTAAAGTCGCGCCAGTTCACTGAACTTGTGGGAAAATTATCTTCTGTGATGTTTATTGGATAAGTTTTTTTCGTGTTTTTCATTAACATCGGAACTAGATAAACTGCGAGATTTGTTACTTATTAAGCTAACGTAATCACACAGTTTTTTCTGAAAGCGATGAATGATTTTCCCTTCAATTACTAGCTTGCTTTTCCAACCGCAGTCTGTGTCTTGAGTGCGGAGTTACCACAATACGCATACAATGGAAATTACATTTTGACAATTCAACATCATTCATTATGTTACGTTTACGTTACGTAATTTTCCAAGCATACCTATTTAACAGGCAATGTATTGGGAGTTTTCCTCGATTACTTTCAGATTTTAACTATGGTTACAATTACAATTAGGGTGCACTACTGATCTTGTTTTACATTTTCTAATTTATTTGTTTTTTATTGCAAAATGGACCAGGTCTTGACCTCGATCACGTCTTATGGAAACCCATGCACGAGGTCTATAACGAATGTGCCCAGCAGATGCTTGTTCACTATTGCTTTGAAAGCAGACAGGTTAAATGTGAGAGGAATATTATAGCAAATTGATTTTATTTAGGTCAAAAAGTCACTCACAAGTTACGGGTAACGGCTAAAATATTTTTCATATACCTACATCCTAAGTAATATTTCTCTATAGTGATTAAGCAATGTTGTTAAAGCGAATGTACCTACCTATGTATTATTATCTCTGAACTGTTAGCTACTGGACGACATATTACCGTATGTGAACAATGCATGTTCTTTTTAGAATAAATAAAGAATATTTAAACCCATTCCTTTTCTTGATACAAATGTTAAAATTCAGCGATTTTACTGAGCCATTCGATTTGCAGTTGTGTTCAGAGAAACACAGCTAGTCGAAGCATTGAGTGAAAACTCTGAAAATAACCATTCACAATCGTTGTTTTTCGATACAAATAAATACCTAAATGTTGTTTACACGAATACTCATAAATACGTCAGTTTTTCAGTTACACTTCGACTATTACATAAATATGTCTGGCGTTGAATATCTCTTCATATTTATAACTGTAAACGTCAGATATTATAAACAAGCGTCTGAGTACTGAAATATGTAATTTTATTAGTGGTAGGTGATTCGGTTCCCGCTATTTACTGTCGTGGTTGCAATGGTTAGGTATTGTTTTGGTAGCTAGTTATGATGATATTCTGTGAAGTACCTAATTGCGTAATACACTGACAATAGCATTGCTGGGAATTCTGTTTTTCCTATACTCATTCCACTCTTCTTGAATCCCAAGGCATTTTAAATTGTTTTTCAGGGATTTCGTCGAGCTTCATTGTCCCGGTGTTTTTCTGGTGGTCTCCGCTGGTTTCCAGGAGTTGCAGTGGTTTGAGAATGGGGGGCGGGATGTTCCAAAAAAAATAACCTCTTCTGCACCTTGGTAGGTAACGCCCTTTATAGTTATGATTGGCCTGATGCCTTGATTGATATTTGACCTTTTTTGATTGAATAAGAATTCGAGGATTCTCCCTTGATGTTGCGAAATTGTACAGTAGTCAAGCTATCTCAGCTCTTCTTCAAGTAGACTTAAAAACTAATCTTCTATCTAAAGGTACATAAAATATTGCACTGTAAAAGTTCATTGTTAGCAAAATTTCCGGAAGACGATAAAGATTGTAAACAAAAGCGGAGAATGCATATCGAGTGTCCGATGATGGATGCACAGTATAGGTGAAACAGTAGGTCAGTTATAATCGAATTCATCATACACGTAACCTTTGTTTGTATAATTATAATTTACTTGTACCTACACATAATTATGTCGCCACACTGATTGGTCTCATGCGTCTTGCACCCAGCGCATCCCCACAACCTCCACCTGCGGCCCTATTATGACGTCTTAAAACAGTTCTTATCCCAGTGTGGAAACTTGACAGAACTATACAGGGTGTCTAGCGCCATCTCTTTTTCTCACTGGAATAAGAACTGTTTTAAGACGTCATGGCCTTCAGGTCATCGGTCCACCTAGTGGGAGGCCTTCCACTAGGTGGACCGATGACCTGAATACACTACCTCGTAGTTTTTTTTTCTAATCAAATCTACGTGTCTTGACAGCATTTATGCAGGAAAATTTCTTTTAAAAATAATTTCGTAGGAGCATCAATTTGAGTAACATTAATTTAAAGTCTGATTACTCTACTGAAAACTCTATACAGTGACAACGGATCATATTAACAAGATAAATGTTTTGAATGACACACAGTGATTTCCTGTCTGTCGGTAGTCTAGACATTAAACATACATACAGACAAATTACACATATTACCTACATATACCTACTGGTATTGTATGACGGTAAGTACCCTTGAAATTACATTACATAGGTACCTATGTCATGTTCTAACAGATAATTACCAATATGGTAGTGGACTAAAAAAATCTAATTAGTAGTCCGTCAGATAGATTTCCAATAAATATTGAACACGTATTTTTTCTTTTTTCACGTAAACAAAAAATAAAGACGTTACAGCGCTTTGAAAAGTCGTGCAACGTCACAGGTTGGTCCAATTTTACCAGACTATGACGTCAAAAGCTCCCTCTCCCTGATCTTTGACAAGCTTTATTTTCGTCAATTTTTATTAATTTGATAAAACAAAAAACACGTATCCAATATTTTCCGATAATCTAACTGACGGACTAAACAGAATCATGTATTTTTTAGTCAGTCAACTACCCTATTGTCAAGGACTTGCCCTTATCCCAATTCATTTGGGGTCGGCGCAGCATATCTACTTCTTCCATTCTTCTCTATTACACGTCATCTCATCAGAGCCCTCCTTTCTTACAGTATCATCCTTTACACAGTTCATCCACCGTTTCTTTGGTCTTTCTCTACTCTTATACCCCCATTTTTTTTTGGTTGGTGGAAAATCATCAAATGACGCTCTTTGGCAGAGCGAAGGGGAGTGTCAGACTTCTACTGATTAAAAACCGAACCCATGTTCCTTCTTTGCCCTTGTGCCGAGGCCACGTCATCTAGTACTAAAATCCGCGGCCCCGACGACGGGCGTCGGCCCTTGCGGGCCCCTCCTTGTACTCTTATACCCCTCCAAATTCATACTCATAACTTTCCTCATGACATTTTCCTTATTCCTCCGCTTCACATGCCGATACAATTTTCTTTTTAATAGTAATTATTTAAACATCATCTAATGCTTTATTCTCATACATAGATACAGACTTTCAGATAGTGTTTACTTCCATCTGGTACAAGTTTCTGCAACTAGCGCTATTACGCTGACTAAGTGTAGGTAGTCTTTTCTTTTGTTTGATTTTGAAGCCACTGAGATAGCTCATGCTGTGAAAAATGATACAAAGTAAATAAATAGTGATGAATGGAAGAAAAAGACGTGTTGCGCCCCAAATAGAATGGTACAAGGGCTGGAAAATGATGATGTTTATGTAGTAAAAAATCTTACATCAGAACGCTCTCACAATTTGTCTCAATAGGGGATCGGACAAAAAAAAACTAATTAGTCCGTCAGATAGATTTCCAAAAAATTATTGGACACGTATTTTTTCTTTTTTCACGTAAACTTAAAATGAAGACGATACAGTGCTTCGAAAACTCGTGTGACGTCTTACGATAGTAAATTTTGACGACACAAGTGACGTTTCAAGCCCCACTCCAAGATCTTTGACGCGTTTTATCTTCGTCATTTTTTATTGATTTGATAAAACAAAAAACATGTATTCAATATTTTTCGATAATCTAACTTACGGACTAAACAGAATCATATTATTTTGACCCAGTCCGATCCCCTATTGTAGAAAACACAAATCCTAACAGAAAATACCCGAAGCAAACAAGTTTGTTGGCAAAACGATACAATTCAACCTTGACCTATCTAACGACTAATTACTATTGGCAATGTTACCCAAATACACTGTATAACGTTCAATGGAATACGTGGAAGCTATTTATTTGTTCTTTCTGTATCGTGTTACGTGATACGAGTTTCTATCTCACTCTAACAGCTTTAGGAAGAAAGGAATGCATATATGTTTGATCGTTAGTTTCAAACGTTACAGGTGAGGGTTCTGTTCGTGGATTCGCGTGGGATCCTAATGTCTAAATTGTTATTGGATGAATGAAGCGATTCCGAAAATAGAGTAATGTTCGAGACAATAGGTTAATGGTTATGATGTTAAGAACCTCAGTAGGTTGAGGGATAAAATTCTTCGTTTTGTCACAAACAAGGCAAGCTTCATACTTGTGAAATACAGGAAAGCAAGAAGCTGTGGCAAAAAAAAAAAAAACT
Source organism: Diarsia dahlii (assembly GCA_949775195.1). Lineage (NCBI taxonomy): Eukaryota > Metazoa > Arthropoda > Insecta > Lepidoptera > Noctuidae > Diarsia > Diarsia dahlii. The sequence continues at coordinate 22,678,114 of OX459194.1, read as the reverse complement.
AAATGTATTGATAAACGCTAATGCTTTGTACTTGTAACTTGGCAGAGTAGATAGTTTGTGTAACTTAAAACCAAAATTGCACAATTCGTTTTAGAGCAAACTCATGCAAACACAAACTCAAACTCAAACTTGCCTAAACCAAATCCATGCTTCATCATCATCTAAACCAAATTCAAGCATCGTCATCATCAGGTTTAACCATTTTTTCGTAGCTTCTTCTTTATCGTGTGGTTAGCGCCTAACCTGGTGTCAGAGGTTTTATGCCGCCCATAGGCCTCTGACTTGGCATACCGGTTCAGCCGAATACCAGTAGATATCTTGAACGTAGCGACTGCTTCTGACCTCCACAAATTAATTACTACGTGGTATAAAACCCCTTGATATGATCGGTTGTCAAACGTTGTCATTTCTTCACTGTCAAACGTCTAGAAATGACAGCTACCGGGACCAACTACTCGCAGCGTATTGTACTTATAATATTTTTCTTCCACGTGCTTCCCAACAATAATAACAACTGACACGAAACACCTATGAATCCAAGTTCAATAGAACCATCTTCGGTCATGTGAGATCTTGCAATTAAACAAAAATCTTCCTAGAATAATTTAGAAAGATAAAAGAACTATAAAAAAATAAATAATAATTTGTATGTACGTATGTGTGTAGGTCGTGGGAATATGGCGCTGTTGCTACAATGGCGGTAAGAACTGCTTTGCACCGGTTAGCACTAATTAACTCAGTTCATACGATGAGCTCGATTTTACACGCTGATGTTGGATTTGAATGCGTTTTACTGATACACTGTACTAAAATGTTCTGCCAGATTTTCACAGGACTATAACGTAGTCATTAAACTACATTGTGAAAATCTGGGGGAGCCAGCCAAGCCAACATGTCAGAAAATTGTGATTACTTGATCTTCTTCTTAGCGTGTCGATGACAATTTAAATTGAGTCGGCCCAAAATTTGGCGACGAGTTCGGCACTTTCAGTAGCCTCCATCAGCTCCTGTGGAGTGCAAGTAACGGGACAGGCTGGACACGATATCAGGTGCCCCATAGTTTGTAGGGCAAGACCACATTTACACTCCAGGGCAGAGTCATCTATAATCTCCACCTGAACAGGTTTTCCTTGCTTCGGCCTACCTGTGTCCGGAGTCTATTTAGAGACTTCCAGGTTAGCCATGGCAACTCGTGTCCAGGCGGAAGATTTTCGGCAAGTGGCACATATGGGTTAGGTAAGGAAACACGATCTCGCCACAGCTTAAGTCTTTCCTTAGAGAGATAAGGAACTCGAATTACTTTTGATCAGCTACTGGCGAGCCTATGTCCAGCAGTGGACATCTTTTGGCTGAAATGATGATGACTGGCGGGCCTGGAGTGGCCTGGACTAATTATTTCAACGAGATTAAAAAAGCTTTTCTGTTACTCTAATATTTTCTGTTTTATATACAAAATTGACTGATAAAAAATTCTCATAAGGAAGGCCCTCTGGAATCTTCTTTTCAAAGGGTTTAGTTTGAAATAAAAAAAAAATCCTGAGAAAGTAACTTTCAGAATGAAGTCTTAAAAAAATAAGTTTAAGTTTTTAAAAGGGCAAAATTGATTTCAACGGAAGGTTTTCTATCTCAAGAACTGCCAACTAACGTTTCTTCAAACCTGATGATACCAATTCCATATTATGGTACCACTATTGGTGAATTTGCCATCACCCTTAATTTAAATGCGACTAATAATTTATCCAGCACCATAATTTCCTTTTTACCGATCTAAGGAGAACTCCAGCCAAACTAAACAAAGATAAATGTATGATTAGCGTAAAAGTGAATCGTTTACGTTAGTTGGGTGCGCAGGCGCCGGGAGGCGGGGCCACACCTGCGCCACCTGGCGGCGAGCTGCCCTACTTGTGTATAGAGTAGTAGGTATAGAGCATACGTTGGGACTTTGGGAGTTAACATGCTTTATCTATGGACTTGTATTATGTAGGCTCGCCTAGATCATTTGCTATGTTAGGATTATTGACAAGGTCATGAGCTGGTTTAGAATCAATCGTTGTTGACGTTATATATCTAGTTAAATTGTGTGGCTATCCAAGTAGGTATCCATTAAAAAAAATATTGCAAAATTTTAATACTCACCTATGGAGTCATTGATAGACAAACACACAGATAGAAATGACCTGTGTGAGGTTATCGTAGGATTATTTTTAAGCTGGTGATACTACCACCTTAACACACCTTAACAGTCGTAACAGATTACCACAATAATCTCCTATTGCTGATAAACGTAAAAGCTACATAAATACCGTATCATACTCAAGTAGGTTAAAGATCATCGGTCTTTTCCACGCGTGGGAATACTATAAAGCTTATACTTCAAAATATTAAATTAATCATTATCGTGACGCTTAAAATTAAAATTAAAATTCAATACTAATCTTTGTAACAGACGCCAGTTTCACAAAAAAACAAAGAGCCAAAGCAAAGACAAACAAACCCCAACGGTCATAACAGCATAATTATGAATAGTGATGTGCCTGGTGGCAATTTGCCACTGCCGGTAAAATATCAAAATTGCCAGCAGCATTGGAAATATTGACAAAGTTGCCGGTCAATGTAGAATAAGGCCTTTAAATGCTAAGTGTATTACGTAGTTTCCGTACTTAATTTGACTTATAACTAAGAAATATTCCCCGAATATTTTCATTCCCGGCAATATTCCCGGCAATCTTGCCACCAAAATTCCCACTTCGGGCAATATTGCCGGCAACGGCACATCTCTAGTCATAACAGCATAATTATGACGTCACTTCGGCATCGTTGTCGCGATCTCGTTACATTTCGCGATGCGCGCGCGCAGCTGCCTCAACATCTCTGCCGTCCTATCACTAGAAAGCAGTTAACCGACAAATGGTCAATTTTTACTTTTTGATACAACGTGATAGAGTTCGAAATTCTCTATCTTTCTGTCTAAGAAACATTTTTATAATATGAATAGTTTCAGAGATACAAAAACTTTTCAGGCAGTTAAGTAACATAATTTATGATGATTCCTTCACTTGAAAGCGGCTAACCCGCACATCTTCGCTAAATATACGTTAAAATACCTTAACTGCCGGATTTGTCTATAATTGTCTGGTCTTTTACTTAACTACAAACACGTTATCTCACTTTTCTTGACTATATAGAAGCAAAAGGACTATAACTACTTTGTAGTTTAGTTTTTTCTTATGCATATGTTTTAAAAAGCTAGCTTATATGCAGTTATCCGCCTTTAACGCCTGTTTAGCTAAGTATTTAATATTTTTCTTGAAAATATCTCGTAGTCGTTTGATGAAAACGGTGGAAAAAAATAAATTATGCTTAGCTACAAAGCAGTTAAGCCCCATTACTTAGCTAAAAGGCAGTTTGCCAACTCTCGCTTTTGATTCACTACGGCGTATTTCAAGTCCTTTTCCAGGTCATGGTCTACCAATGTGTCACATTTCTATTAAATCGGATCAGATTTAGAGGCGTGACGGAAGAATAAATTTAATGCCCTCAATCAAAAATATCAACGTTAAAGACAAATACAAACAAGCTATTCAGTTGATTTCACCCACAACGACTGCATTTTATGTTTTTTGTAGGAGTTTAGGTGTACTACTTTTTCATATGCTCTCATATTAGTAGCATTTCCAACTTTGGACGAAAAACTTTGTTATAAAGTGGTCATGTCAGGGCACCTTTGAAGATTCATACTTTAGGTTTTCTAGGTTTAAGGTCATCGCGTTTTAATCTACAGGTGAAAGAGAGCTGGACTCAAAAAGTTACAAATGACAAAGTCGTAAGACGAATATTATAGGCTAAGACCTCAAGTGCATGCAGACCATCAAACAAAGAAAGGTTGCTTAGCTCGGACCCGTTATAAATAGTAGTGGCAGTTGAGATTTAATGCAACAAATTATAATGGCAAAGCACCTAGTGGGAAAACGCCATCGGTCGGAGGAAAACGTCTTGGCTGACAAACATTTTCGAATGAACCGTAATCAGGAGCGTTGCTGAGCTGTTCCATCTCGCAAAAGAAAAGTGGAGTTATTCCTGGCTAACTTTGAGTAAAGGCAGCAAAACAAGTAGAATTCTGACCATCTTTGAAATGTAAAAACTGGCCGACACAGTCCCATTCAGAGTCAAAGATACGCTTAGTCTCTCATTGTGATTTGAGATTTGAGACGTCACACTATAACTTGAGATAATGAGAACGAAAAACTTTGGGTTATAGTTTTACAAATGCTACTGCTGAACCTCAACTCTCTGATTTATTGCGTCGAGATTCCCTTTGAATGTGATGCTGCTGCCTATTTCTGTACTGTTGTTGTTATTTTTAACTGGAGCTGATTAGAAAGAAAGAAAGAAAGAAAAAATATTTATTGCCGCAGAATTATAATAATAATAATAATCATTTATTAAACAGATCATACAATCCAAAAATTATATAGGTACAATAAAAAAGCAGTAAACACAACTTAAAACAAAAAAAAAAAAAATTGGTACAAAGAAGAAAAAAAAAAGTTTGAGTTTACATAACACTTAAAAATTAAAATAAAAAACAACTGCGACAAATAGGTTACCACTCAGCATGGTGCTGCGCTATGGGGTCCCACAGCACAGCGCTGGTTTAACATTAAGAACATTAAGAGCTGGTTGTCTACGTTCATTGACTTTACATGACGTCTAATAAAAGGTCAAACGTTTCCCTAGTTCATAGTGACCCCAACCTATTTAAGTCGCAAGTTAATACCTAAGCTTGTTCTGGGTTAGCACGTTCCAGCGTCAACCTCGTCTCAGTCCTCAGAGCAAGAGTAGGCCCATTTTTAACATTAGTGAATCGTCTTCCATTAGACGTTTCATCAATACCGATTGGCTAGTTGGCTGACAGAGAAGATCGCTTCTAAAGTTCCACTCTCAGAACGACAACCTAATTATTTTGGGTTTCTGGAACCATTGATTCTGCAACAATTTTTGCAAATACTTTTTAGGGGTCAAGAGCAGCGACTTGCCACGATAAATAAGAGTTGCAGTCTGATCGGTCACATTTTGTTCTTATTATTTATAGTGCGTTCATTCAAGTACTTTAGAAGATTCCACCCACTGTCCCACTCTTCATTCATCACAAAGTGATTCTTGATGACTTCATGAGTTCTCACACCCTGGTATATCAATAAACACTACCCAATTTAAAAAAAAGTAGAGTTTAATGTTAAGGATCGTCTAGCCCAGTGGCTTCGGGTAGTGTAGGCAATGTGGGTATAAATGTAACTTTATATCATAATATTTTATTTAAAATATTGAAATATGTTTTAGGATTTTACAAGAACATGCCATTAAATCTCACATTTGTCTGATTATTGCTTAACTAAAAAGCAGTTAACCCACAAGCGAAATACTTTTAGCCACCTTTTAGTTAAGTAAGGTAGTTATCATTTTACAAAGTTTCCAATTATTATTGGCATAATTAACTTAAAAGCATCTAAAACCCCATAACTGCTCCTAAGGAAAGGTATTGTTACTTTAATCTTAGCGAATACCATGTCTATAAAGCAGTTACGTCACTTAACGACTTTTTAGTTAAGTATTTCTGCATAACTATCAACCAACATACTGAATGTCATAATTTTAAATAAATAACTTAACTAAAAAGCCGCTAAGGTATGGTTAACGGCCTTTTAGTAGAGTAATTAGATGAAAAATGTTAATTAAATGCTTAACTAAAGTATAAAAATCAATTTTTAAAATAATTGGTAAGAGTTTCAGAACAGAAAGAATTCTTGAAACAAGGCAGAATACCATACCAATTGATACGTTCAAGAATGATAATCCTAAGTATCATAGTTTTTTAGAGACAACGATTCGCACCTTTTTTGCCATTATCTCGAAAACAACTTTTGTCACTTAACTGCTTTTTAGTGATAGGACGGCAGATCTGCCCTGCGCACGCGACTATCGAGTTGGGTTGTCTGTTTGTAAATGGATCGGAAAGTACGTGTTGGATGGTGTTAATTTATCTTTGGTGGTTTTTGCTTTGTTTGGACTATAATAGTTAGCATAAATTGGAAACTTGTCTCGTTTGGAAATGACGACTTTGGTTTTTTGTTGGTCGTTTAATATCAGAGAGAGATAGGAGGCTCTAGCACGTGAGCGCGGGGTAAAATGTAGCGCCAATACGTCGATTTTTGAATTGAAAATATAAAGTATCTTTTAATTAGATCAACATTTTAGTTAGATCCTTTGCAACAAGCACAATCATTCGTAACATCCACAGATATGAATGCATTTTTTTGTTATCTACGTATTTATATTACGTTTACACCGAGCGATCGTGCTTAGGGTCTAAGTGAGGAAATCTGGGCAAGTCTTTTGATGAGGAAACAATTTCATCTTCTAAACCAGCTTTTAGCTAGCGTCAATTAGAAGAATCAAGTCCCAATGCCAAGACCAACAAGTAACAAGTAAAAATGGTTTCTGCCCAATATAACACCGCAGATATACATTTCATTTTCTTCAATTCATCTCTCTGAGAAAAGCCACATAACTTTTCTTCCTAACCTTATTCTGATATTCTGTATTTACCTTATTCCGCATCACGATGATTTTCATAAGACATACTTTCTAAAAATGTTTTAACGCCCACATTTATAATTAAACTTATTCTGTTTTCAAACATTTTTATAAAGCAGCTAATTTAGGTTGCGTTAATACGAATATGAAACATCAAACTTTTATAAAACAAACAACTCTTCATGATTTTATTAAAAGAACGTTTGACGTAGATAACATTGCTGAAATTGTATAGTTACACTCACACGTGAAAAAACAATGTTCGCGACTGTATATCTATGTAAAAGCACCTTCTTTAATTGTTTATTTCAAACACCAACTTTTGATAACCAAAACTGGGCCAGCTGAAATGTTAGTTTCAGCAGAAGTTCGATAAACCTAGAATTGTCATCTTTACCCTTTCTATATCGAGTGAGACAAAGATAAGAGGGTCATTAACAGACGTAGGTAAAGGAAATATATACTAATTCAAAAGCCTTCTGTGCAACGTTCCGTAAATGCTTACTCGGCGACATGGGTACTGTCACAAACACATTGACGGCGTTGAAATCTTCGTTTGTATTTAAGTTATTGACTGTATCAAATGTATTTTTGTAATCTTTCACGAGATTGGAAGCTTACTCACTTCAAGCCACTTTCATGCAAACCAAGTCCTTATTTGACATTTCAGTTCCGTCTTCATCAGGCATACGTTTCACAATTTGCAATTCTCGTTGAAACACACACAGACAGGCAAAGTTCACGTCGAGACAGTTTCTGCGTTTCGTCTGTCTCGGAAAGGACATCAAACTCAGACTCCGGACCACATATTAGCACGGCACTAGCAAGCACTTCAGTGTGAGGTATTAGCAGTTAAATCCCGGCATAGTATAGCGCGTTAAGTCGTGTCAATAAACTTGGCTGGGCGGGCGTGTACCAAAATAGCGCGGCCGAGACGGCGCGTCGGTGCGATACCGTCCGCAAGGAAAACTGTGAAAACTTTAGGAAATGTCGCGTGTTTTTGTTATTTCTTTCCTTATAAGGTTGAGGAAATAAATGGCCTTATAAGTGAAGATGTAGAAGGTGGGATATATGTCAGGAAATGAAGAGAAGAGCTAATGTTTTTCATATAAAGTGTAGTTTCGGCCAGATAATGAGACCGGCAAAGCACAGCAAAGACAGTGTTTGCATCCTGAAACTTTTGTATAAAAAATCGTTTGCCTCTGTAAAATACTTTCTAGAACATTCTAAAAAACTATGTAAAATCTAGTACTTTAAAATAATAAACCACATGAAACTGAAATCTTAATTCAATATTTAATTTTCAGCAGTCGTTGTTCCAGATTGCTCTGCTAACTCTACCGAACTTCTTCCTTTTCCCCATAGTGCACATTCAAATTGAGACATTACGTGCTTCCATACAAACGTTCGGCTAGTGGGTGTCCCCTTACATCAAGTTTTCATAAGTACCCTCCATTACGTATCACTGAAATCATAACATTTATACTTGAGTGTGATTGCGTGTAAACACCACTTTAGAAGAATGATTTAGTTGGAAGGTTCTTTGAACTAGCACTTAGCAAGTTTGGAATTTAGAAGAAAATACTATGAGGAATAGAGTGTCGTTTGTGTGATGGAAATAGAATTCGTTCTAATCTATCTCTAATTTTCGAAGGAATGGAAAGGGATTTTAAATACGCTAAGAGAAAACAAAACAATAACTTATCACCGGTTACAGATGTCCCTTTATGTCTTTAGGTGTCTTTATATTTCACAGCCCTCACTGGTCTGAATGTCTTGCTGGTGAATGTATCTGTCACGCAGATAATTGGTTGCAATAATGTAACTTATAAACTGTTTGCCGAAACAGTATCATCAAGTTGATAAAAAAATAAAGAAAACATAACAAATATATCTTGTTTTGACAACTCCGAATGGGTTGTTAGTGTTCTTACCTCATCAATTTACAAATGTAAGAAGAAATATTTCATTCGAATAAGACATCATTTAGGTTTCTTAATTATGTGTATCGTGATATATTTGGCAACTTAATAACTCAACGTATACGTCACTGATTTTCCAGAAAAACCGCCAGCTTCTCTGAATAAATTGAAAAATCGGGGTCACATTGTACACTGAAGGAAATAACTTTAAACACGTTAAAAATGTCGCAGTCGACGATTGCATGGAGTGACATAAGCCTTTTACCACCTGTCAACACATTTTTTGCAAATAAATGTTTTTGTATGAAGAATCACGAGTTATTGATGTCGTTGTACCTAATGAACTAACAAATCAGCGCGAAAATATACCGAGTAATATATCTAACGCGAAAATTATGACGTTTGACTAATAAAAAACTAAAACGAGCGAAATTAAGATGATTATTACAACAAAATATGAATTGATAAACTGAAAGAAAATATTTTCAGTATTTTATTAGTTTCTATTATATTTTTTGTATTGCATATTAATTTACAAGCATGGTATGACACTATAAATTATAACGCTGGCATTCTCACTTTGAGTCGAAACGGTATTTTGCAACCAAAATACTTGACGCGACGAAAAAAGTCACTTGGTTCTAAATATAATACGTCTGGACGAGCGAGCGAGCGTTTAACGGAATATGAACTGCAGCTGAATAGAACTTATGAATGAGAATTTATTGTTGTTATGTAAGTTTTTTCTCTGAGTGTACCAATGTGGAACTCTTCGGGATGACATACGACAACATTAAAATTGAAATGTTTTTGAAAATGCTTGACAAACTTTTGGATGAGGTTAATTATGTTAACATAACAGATATTTATCTAGCTCTAGAGGTAGAGAAAATAGAAAACGGGAACACTAATCCTATTCGTTTTAAATAAAATCCATCAGTAACTGAAGATAATTAACATATTCTTGATAGATAACACACAACTGACACGAGATTTGAAACGACTGTGGAAAGAGAAATCGTCTTACAATATCACCATTAAACTGGCTGAATTTCATTAAGAGTAACGTGATGACATCAGAAAGAAGAAATACTATACCGTACTCTATGACGACTTTTGAAGCCTAGGTTGATATTCTGAGTCAGTTTTCCGCAGAACGGAATGGAGACCAGCGATTACTCACAAACAAAATACAGACCGGTTAGATTCAACCGTAAAATGTTATTTATTCCTGAGTTTTCTTTGATTTATTGTCATCTGCTTTGCTTTAGTCATATCTGTCTTGAATTTCTAGCTCATGCTTTCGGGTTCATTCTCCTAAATATGCTTACAGGTTTTTGTTTTGTTTGTCATGTATAATATTTATTTAGATAACAATCGCTTCAATAAAATCCTCAGTAATATCTTTACTATTGAATAGTAACTCATCACTGGCTTTAACTACAGTTCTTCAAGATATTTTTCAGTCGTCAACAGTCTTTTCAAGTACTTATAGTGTTGTTAGTTCCTTTAGTAGTTGTCATTTCCATTAATTCCATATTCATAAACTTTTCGAACAAGTCATACTCAGTTATTCTTAGACAATCCTCCTAGCAACATCGCCTTGCATTTTGTTTTATTTTAAAAAGTTGTGCGAAACAAGTTTTTACTACTTACTACAATTTTTGCGTAAGCTTCGCAGTGCGTGAGTCAGAAGTAAACACGACACATTTTCAAATTCTCGTAAACCAGTTAATCTTGACCTCACTTTACTAGATCTTTTCGCACAATGAACGATCAGATTATACTGGTTTTGCATAGCTTGATGTGTAGCCGTGTGTACATATTTCATATCAAAAATACTTGAAGTAATAAATGTTGTAAATTATGGACACCTGTTCTGCTGATGGAGAGATAAAATATTTGACGTGCGCCGCCCCTGTTATGTTCGGTGCATAAATGTTTCTTTTTTTTATTGCTTCAATTAATATCAATAAGTTGCTTATCAAATATCATCATCTTACTATCGGTCGGTCAACGCAATACGTCTTTTAGGTTCATTCTCCTCTGTAATTTTTCATCAGGTGTAACACAAACATTTAGAAGCACGACTTCATCAGTGCTGATGGAATAAATAGTTTTTGTATAGTTGTAAGAGACCGGAGACCTAATGTTATTAGTAAAAACACCCTTTTATCAATTTATAACAAAATATTGAACGACTGCTAGCTCGTTTCATAAATCTTCCTCTAAGCTAAATTATTGTTTCTGTCTTTTTCATCCCTTCAGGCTTTAGAGAGTAAGATACAGTCCTCACCTGTTAGCACAAACGTGTTATGGTAACTGATGGTAACGGTTTCATATTCACCATGGGCAGGTGCAAAACTATCTTCTTCATTAGCAAGACTGATACATTTCTAGATAGTGGCTCTAGTAATTTAATTGTGTTTTATTGTATTGTTAGTTTTTATTGTACAGATGTCTGTTGTAATGTTCATTGTTCTTTGTTTTGTTTAAGTATATACTATTTTAATTCGTTCCATATTTGTGGAATAATTGGTTTTTATCATTTCTTTGTTGATGGGGAATTAAAAAGTGTCTACTTAAGTAAAACATTGTGATTACAATGTATAACAAATAGATAAACAGTTGCCAAGGTACAGAGAGCACTTTAGAATTCCGTTAAAGAAAATTACCTAACCCAGATTTCGATGTTATCAACTTGATAAAAATATTCAAAAAACAATACTCTTATACTAATAGAAAAAAACCTATATATTCGCTGTTAAAAACAAACGAGTTACAAAAGCTTTTATTTATATTACTACCCACTTCACATCGATCAATTTTGCGAATAGTTTTTTCTCTTAAAGAAAACTGTTGTGTGAAAGTTCGTGATTTATGAAAGCTATAATGCACTTTCATACTTTTATGTACCTAGTAGAAGAAAGCTTAGTAAATGACCGATTTGTATCAGATTTGATGCCAAGAGTCTTAGGGGGTACCTACGTGTAAGATATATAGGCCGTTTCACGTACGCTAAATGATCAAACCGGATTTAAACGTAGACTACGTACAATTTTGAAATACTTTTAATTTTTATTTGGACTTGTGATTTGTATTTATTAGGCATATTAAAAATAAAGCGTAGGAGTGTATATTATGATATTTACATACAATCATTTTGTTATTTTTATAGTCTTCACAGACACCAATATTTTTATATAATTTCGACTGTCCTTGGAATAATAGCCTATAGAACTGTCACCAGACCATTACTTTCGGATGGTTTATTCAATAATATCTACATAATAGCTTAAACTAATATTTCTCGATAGTAATCGGAACATTTACTGAACACACCGCTACCCCAAAACGATTCACAGAAACATACATTAGAATTTGAAGTTCTTCAGAAAAAAATACGTTGACGATTTTAAATTGCGAAAAAAAAAACTAATCGTAGATTATTTAAAGCGAGTGTGAGTAATATATTTGCGTGAGTTTATAAAGGCTGGGCAACACCGCTTGGATGAATCAATTCTCGTAATAATAGAAAAAAATATTATCACATAAAACCATTGGCAGCGAACGCTGAAAGTTGTTATTAAAATACATGAGAACGTTGCGTTCGAATCGTAGGAGAATCGGGAAATCTGATTTTATTACAGAAGATTTTTTATAAACCAAATTTTCTAGGTTTGGTTTTTTTGATAGATAGAACACAAAAATACAAGTTTTAAACCTTAAAAATGTTTTGAAAATAAGAACAGCAAGTACTTTCAAAATAGGCAAGGATTATAGTAGTGGACGTGTTGTTTTGTTTTCATCCTAGTTTTGTATTAAAACTAAGTAGGTAGGTATGAAAAAATTGAGAAACTATATTTTTTGCTTAAAAAAATATAGTTTCTACAACACGTCCACTACTATAATCCTTGCCTACATAATTTTTTGAATAGTAAACACTTTCACTTCGTATTCTATTTATCTCTAGATAACAAAAACGCGAAATTATAATGATAATATATACGACTAATACCCTGCGTCTAAAAACAGAACGTGCCAAACCTATGAATCGTAAATTTTAGAATTGCAATGTTTTATTTACAACACACTGATTCTGGCGCCGACTTTTTGACAGTCGGCCTCTTTGCCGATTTCAAACTGTCAGAATCTAATTACCAAACTTACGATTTCATTTTGCTGGCAGCATCATCTGTATTTTTACAAAGTTAAAGTCCATTTTGGTTCACGGATCTGCGTTTGATTTTGTAAAGAATATTATGGTTTTTGCTGCCCATTCTTTATAGTAGCGTCTGTTGATTTTTTTTTATACCAAAATGGGGTGTTGGGGTCAGTGAAAAGACGGCGCCACGGCTCTTTAAGATTGATGACCTGTTTGGGTTCGACTCCTGGGTTGAATATATTGAAAACTAATTAGAATTTCGATTATTATGTCTCAACTTTATAGGTTACGGCGCTAAAGCGCTTTGATCCTTCAAAGCGCTTGGACTGTTTCAGGGTATTTTTTGAGTGAGGTTGGTCTGCTAATCCAAAGGAAATATAAATTGTAGCATGTATTTCCCAATCTTAAAGTGTAACTAACTCTTTCCTCCTTATTGCTACTCTAAAAAGTGATCTATGTGACTTTTATTTTGAAAAAAATAATATATTACCAAACAAAGCATCACGCTAGCTTTCCAATACTTTCATGAACAAACAATGCTATAAGTAAATATATATTAACAAACAAATGTCGCAACTTTTGAAACTGGCAAAAACAGCAAACAAACAACAGTGTTCGCCATTTACGAACAACCGCTCGTACGCAACTACGATGCAACCCGTTCCTTCTGCGGCGCCTTAGCGGCTCAACAAAGACTCCTCGGTATTTATGTAAATGGCTGAATTCCGAAAATGCCAGCAACCATCGGCCAAAAACAATGTGAGTGTGCAAAAAACCGTGGGAGGGGAAAGTTCGCTTTTTCGGGTTGTGACGATTTCGCACTTGGACTGCGTTGTCACCTTATGTAGGTACTTGGTTTCATGCACGAATTTTTTTAGTTTTACCTTACATCAGTGGCTAAAGAAGACATTAATTATTCACTAAAACTCACATGAAGCATGAGTTTTGGCCCTAAAAGTGAGCGTTATCAATAGGTCTTTCTATGTTACCGGTTGCTACATATATGGGCTATACCGAAATTTCCAACCTGAATGAGCTTAGTACATTTAAAACCTCATCATATCAAATGGGATAAACATCAAATAAAGGCTTAAATCCCGCAGGCCTTAACAAAATGAATCAGAATCTATACATTTCGGCTGTACGAGTACCTAGATACTCATATTAAATTGTTTATCAAATAATCCTCACATTGTAAACTAACTACCACTGTCTCAAGAATATCAAAATCGAAATTGAAAACTATAGCCCTTTGCACTAAAAAAGCGCCTCTCAACTTTTAGTTTCGCGAATTTGTGCAGAGGCGCCTCCGGCAAGGACTAACGGAGTGCTTTTTGCTCAGCTAACAGTATCTCAATTTTATCCATTGCCTCTTCGCCGTTTTATTTTGTCTGATGCTGTCGATCCCAGGGTTTGATTTAGGGTTTCGGCGATAAAGATAAACGATTTTATTGTATTCGTTTTTATTATTTTTTTTTTGACGCATTTAGTGTCAATAATTGGATGAGAAGTTCGGTGTCTATATAAAGATAACGATTTGATTTACTTATTCGAACATATTTATTGAAGTGAGTGCTAATTTATTTGTGGCGGAGTTAGATTGTTTAAGGTCTTTAATAATTATTTAAAGTAAGTTTATTTATTACGTTTAACTAAATGAAATATACCTAAAATAAGAAGTCCTTTGACAGCTAGCAACTGCTAAGTTACTGAATACTCTTCCCTTTGTCAAAGTGAATTAAAACTAACTATAAAACTACGCAACTAACTAGGGTCGTCTCCTACTACGTAGGACTTTAAAAACAAATGTGGGTGTAGGTACCATTAGGTACAAGTCTGCCTAAACCTTTGGGGATTCCAGGTGTGATGTTACTTCATGTAAAAATCAAAATAGACATGGAAAAAACAATTTTATAAATTTAATTCCATTGCATAAACTATTGAGACCATTAAAAACTGTAGAAATTGCAATACTTCTGATGGGTCAGGAACTCAGGACTTTGAGACAATGCAAGCAGAGTGTCAAGGTTCCCGCCCACTCGGTACCACCGTCCATCCAGTATTGAGGCCACGCACTATTTTGAATGAGAGATTTAAATAAAACGTGTCATGTTTTCACCACTTTCCGCTGTTTCACAATAGCCCCAGCTTTTATTATGTTTATCGAAGGTTTTCATTAGTTTTGAGTCCACTTTCATTGCATTCTGGTTTAATACTTTAAAACCCGGAGTTTGATGTGTTTATCGTTAAAATGTTTTAATTTTCATGTGTTTATATTGGCTGATATTAAAATAATGTATTGGCTACTTGGAAGAAACTCCGTGCTGTCCGTGCCAAACAAACTGTTATTATACAGACAAGTCCTGATGCCAGTTTGGACTTATGGTACTCAGCTGTGGGGCTGCACCAAACAGACAAATGCATTGATCATTCAACGATTTCAGAACAAAGTACTACGGGAAATTGTTAATGCACCCTGGTACGTACGAAATAATGACCTCCATCGGGACCTAAACGTTGAGTTCATCGATAAAGTGATCCAAAAATCTGCAGAAGCTCACGACAAGAGACTTCATCAGCATGTGAACGTCGAGGCGATCCAGCTTCTCGACCACACGGACATAGTGAGAAGACTTAAAAGAACAAAACCGTTCGAGTTAGTGTTTAGTGCTAGTGTTAGTGAATAGTGTAATGTAGCACAAGTGTTACCAAATAAACACAAGAAAAAGTGTATTCCCCTTAATAGAGACAATAAGAAAAGTGCCAATGGACACATTCTTAGAACGTAAAGACAATTTAGCAGTTTAAGTTAGAATTAAATTACTTATTAGTCTATATAAAAGGCTAGATTGTAATAAGATTAGGGTCCATCATTTTGATGAACACTAGGAAAAGGAAAAAAAAAAAAAAAAGTGTTTATATTGTGTTATTTTTATTGAAAAGTAAAATAGATAATACAGTAGTTTGTTGGATTATAGTATTAGAGCAAACGCGTGGTACGCAAGTCTACTGAAAAGTTTTTTAATAACTCCGCTCACAATTTTTGATCCCTGCAACTTGAAAGACATAATTCATCATCATCTGCCTACCCAATCTCCCTGCCATCCCAAAATAATAATAATAATAATAAAATAAAAAAAATAAAAAAACAAAAATCTATCTGCCTTTTCCCAACTATATTGGGGTCGGCTTCCAGTCTAACCGGATGCAGCTGCATACCAGTATTTTACATGGAGCGACTGCCTATCTGACCTCCACAACCCAGTTAATACTAGGTAAGACTGGATGTCAGAATTTCAGGTCACTACCTGTAACGACTGCCAAAGATATATGGCAGCCGAGACCAACAGCTTAACGTGCTTTCCGAGGCACGGAGGAAACTCAGTATGTCGGGCGGTCACCCATCCACAGACCGACCTAGGCAAGCACAGCTTTACCTAAAGATCGACCTGAGTGGCAGTTCTTACTAAGCCACGAGCTGCTCCAAAATACATAATTAATACCTGTAATTGTTTTTCTTTATCGTGTGATTAGCTAACCTATTGTTAGAGTTTTTAATGCCACCCATGGGGCTCTGACTTGACTTTACATGCCGTCGAGAAATATCTCTGTCATTTTTTTTTTTTTTTCAAAAAAAAAAATCTCTCAGTCATGCTGGTTTCCTCGCAATGTTTTCCATAATCTTTGATTATCATCTTAAGACATTAATGGCCACTTTCTTCTACCAATTTAAATATTGCCAAGGTTTTAGTTTTTATATATCAATGGTCTGTGATTGACAAAAATAGTATACTTTATTTTGATTTCGTCTGCTTCCCAAGTGGTTTCCGGCTGAATGTGTTGCCAAATCTTTTTCTGAATTGGGGAAAACCAATTACTGTAATGCTATGTGACGTATTGAATGATTAATTAGATATTTATCTTGAATCGACAGAATGAGGTAATGATGATGATGATGAATGCAATAGTGAAGTTTACAAAAAGGGGTAGGTAGGTATCAAGCAATTAGATTATTGCTAGTAGCAACGGCTTTTACGATGGCTAAAAGTTCATAAGAAAAACCAGAAACACAAGAAAGAAAAAGAAAAGTGATCCACACATAGCAGTAACAAGACAAAACAAAAAGTATACAAGTACGCAAAAGTGCAAACTGCATTTGCAATTAAACGCATTTCTTGCCCACGTTCATCAACATAAAAGGCGAAATTCCAGTATCCCTTAGTTTCAGCAATTTGCTAATTCACTTTACTCATGGAAAGTTCAAAAAATCGGCCTCACAGACTGTTTCGTCGTGCCGGCATCTCCCACGGCCGAATCGATAGCAATCGCCTTAATTACCGACCGATTAAGGCCGATTATGGGTTGTCCAGTAAAAAGTTCACGAAACTGTTTAATTAGACCTCTCTGATGTCCTCAAATGCATTCGAATAAGAAACTTTGTTAGGATTAAAGGTTTGTGACTGCTTTTCTTAAATGGATTTCTTTAAAGGTAAAGCGGACTTGCGGTACCTTCGCTTTCTTTTTGTCGTAACCTGACTTGCAGTATAGGGTTTAGGTTCTTCGTTTATATTTTCATAAAGATTGTATCACCCTTGTTTTAGTTTAACATTCGTAAATAGTATGCAGTCGATCGCCGATGCTGACCTTAGACAATGTGTTATATTATACATATGCATACCTAGTTAATTTGGACTAATTTCAAATCACGTTACACTATTACTCGATTTGTCACCCGGCACAGTTCCACGAGATCATCTAAGATGCCTTTATCCCAAACAGTGAATTATCTGTAGTGTGATTGGTTTTGCATATGCCTGACAATTTATGCACAATTCTGATTTGTAAACCATTCACGTTGCTATTGATCATTAAGTGGCGCCGAGCACCTAGGGTTGATACTTCTAAGAAGTAGTATTAAGTTTCAATGGAATCAACAGACGAAGTGAAGGCTCTCATAGAAACTGTGTGAATTCCTGTCTCAGTATTTCTGACGTCACTCGAATCAAATTATTTAATAATCAGGTCTACGTTTCCAATATGACACGCGAGCTTCAAGCTAACTCCACATAGCCTCGTCATTTGCATCACTATGCCAACACACCTCTAATTACAGTAATAGCTGCCATGTTCACCTTTTAACCTACTTGTTGTCGTCTCTGGATTCCAATGCATTGTCACCAGCTCTCATTTGTATTCTGTCCGTCCTTTCATCACAAACCGCTGTGGTCTCAAGTGTTTCTATCTTCTCTCCTTTTTCATTTTTAAGTTATTCTGTATCACCATCCTTTTCTTTATAATATGCCCAATCCATGTGGAAAACAAATACAGTAGGTTCGTTATTGTGATTAAATGTTGTTTAAACATCACCATGTGAAGGTTTTCTGTAACAATAGTTCTGTGTTTGTATTGGGAATGTTTCACCTTTTTGATTAACACCGACTACTTATCATGTTTGCCGGTATGGTTATTTAGGTTTCTTTGCATGTATTTTGTTTATTTGTTCAAATGGTTGGTGTGCATTCCTTAGATGCGTTGACATCTGTATTAATACGCATACCATGAAATTCATGGCATATTTTGATCGGTTGTGTTGTTATTCTGTAACACATACTCGAATAACAACACAACCGATAATATTTATCTCTAAGTATCAATTGGATTTTTTGGAAAATGCGCTGGATTAAGATTGTTAGCAATGTAGTTGAGTTCCATTTTAAAGCCAGTTGCTATATTTTCTCTTAAGGAAACAACAGTAACAACCTTAGCATGTTCAATAAATCCATAAACATACAGTTTTCCTAACGAAAATTGTTTTCGATAAAGTTCAATGAGTTTCCAAAGTTTCATACCTCACCAGAGTATTGCTGTCATTACACCAGAAACAATCACTTCCCACAGTATATGTACCTATCACCACATGACTGTGCCGCATCTAATTCGCGTAAATTAGGCCACGTTGTAAAACTAAAATATGTTATTTATATCTTGGGCAAAGCTTCCAAAATTTCAATGGGTATTTACCGCAAGTACTTGTATAATTCAATCATCGATTGATACAAAAGAACATTCTCGTCATGGTAGTGATCTACTTAAGGTGATTCAGAGTTATTCCTCGTACATCCATGCATTTGTCTCTGACAATGCAATGAAAGATAATTGGAGCAGCGAACCTTCTTCTTCAGTTTCTTTATTATTTTTTTAATCCAACTGATTCGGTCTCATTTCTGACCGATCCACTGCCTACCTAAGGGACGCCTACCTAAGCCGTCCTGTCTCTAAGGCCTTTAAATTTTGGCTAGCAACCATTATCAAGTATTACCATATCAGACAAATAACCAATGCATGTCGTCCTGAATTAATTCCAGACTACTACATCGAAGCCAATCGGTCATTAGCCAGAGAAAGGCAGGTGTCTCGTGCTATCACCATGATTGGGCTCATCCTGTCCTCTGCATGGCAACCCACCATGACCTCTAAGCAAGAGTCATCGAACCCTAAAATATTTCCTAAAACGGTTAACGTCCCGAATGGTTTGCCAATTACTAGGGTGCGAATGGACTGTCCTTTGGTTACTCCATAAGTTAGGGTGGAAATTGCTGGAAATTCGTGATTGTTTAGTTTAAATTAAGAAGTGATTCTCGATTTCTTTTGTAGTTATGGAAAATTAGTAGGTACTTGGTTTATTTTTTGTCGATTAAGACCAATATTTCAAGACAAAACTTAGAACTAATTTAATTTTGTAGATACAATGTTTTGCACAGTTTGTACGCGTGTGTAGGAGTTGTAACTAAAATAGGCACCCAAACATTGTCTCTAAATTTTGTTTGTTGAGACAAGGGTTTCTTTTATGTCTGTTCAGGTCAAAAAATCCTGGATGGTTCTAAACGTTTGGTGGCACTACAATCAAATATCACGTGATCACAATCTATTCACAATAAATTGCTGGAATCCACAGAAATTATACGAAAATTCGCTACCACGCGTGCCCTATAAATATTTAAATTGTAAACCGCCTAAAGCAGGTATTGTTCATGAATTTAAAGTATTCCGATGGCCTGATGATTTCGTACGAAATTTTATACGGTTATAATGGTGATAATTTGTTAATTGTGAGCTTTCGTTTTACTTTCAAGTGAACGCCAAAAGTAAGAATTAATCGGATTCAAAATACTTTTGTCGTTAAGTATTAGGTTTGGAATTTTTCGATCATATTTCGTGTGTGGTGTGTGATCAACTGATCAATCATCTACTTTATCTTTCAACTTCTTTTTACAAACGGTATTGTGTGCTTTACATAAACATACATAACGTCAAGCCTGATATCCCCGTAGGGTTAGACAGGGTGTACTATAAGGTACGCTCTGGCTAACTCTTTTAGTCACATTTGGCCCGCTATGATTAAGTTCCAATGTAAAAGGGGCCGAGCCTATTGATAGCAACAGGGCACAAATCCTGACTCCGTGACTGCTATCGAGAAATTCCTGATAGAAAAACCAAATCTTACTTTTCCTGACCCGGGAATCGAACCCAGGACCCTCATGCTCGCGCTTACAGATGTTAGGAGTTTTACATAAAGTTGTTTAACATTAACTAACACATCCTATTATGCTCATTGTTCAAGACAATTCTTTACCAGATACTCAAATAGTAAGGGGAAAATGGTAAACATCAATTTATTTTTTTTCTCGTTAATAATATTATAATTCATCATCTTACCCCTAATCATACGAATGTATACAAGTTTCAACGAAGATCGTTAGAATTCCATTTAGCCCTTTAAACACCCAATCTCGCCGGTATCGCTAAACATCTCAAATGGCATCGTCACAAAAATAAGGAAAAACGCAAGTAAAAATGAAATAAATAAAAAACAACAATAAATGGATACTTTTACTGTCCTCGGCCGGGATGGGATATGGACTCGCTTATCGTAACTCCAAGCCATGTGCGGATGAACAAAAGATTGTATTTATTTGCCGACTGCAGTGCGTGCGCGCGATTCTGCTGCGATTTTGGTATCGGAAAGATTTTCCTTCAATGCACTGCCAATAGGGCCAAATTCGAGTTATAGGTTTTCTGCTTTTGTTTGTATTTTCTTTTTCAAGTTCATCATTATGGAGTAAAGTTAATTTAAGTAAGTGGACTTTATATGCACTCATTTGAGCATTTTAATTAATATTTTCAAGTAACACGACTTGAACCTTCGATAGCTCACACAAGTAAGGAGACGCAGGCATTACATGTATCCAGTACCCACACAGTAAATATCATAAAATGAATTCAAAGGACGCACTCTAAAGTGACGCGCGACGCGTCGTCTGCACAAGCAGTCGTCATTTAAAAACAATTCTGCGGGGTAGCCTCTCCAGTGTAACTGTATATGGAGTTGCTACGCCAAACTGGGCGCTAACGAAAAAACCAGGCGCTCAAGTCAAAAGGAAACCCGATTGTGGTAAAAAACGAAGTCATCGCAGCCGTAGCGTAGTAGAATGCCCCCCTCCACCCCACCCCGCGCGCCGCGCATGCGTACTACGTGCTTTTTTCGCCCGCGCCGGCGCAGCGTAAACAAACCGATCGCAACTGCGTTTGTCGTGCGGTTTGTAGTTTTTGTAGAAATGTTTAGGATTAGTAATTAATTTCATTTCTTTTCTGTATGATATTTGAATTTGACTTCGGGGCTCTGAAGTAAAATGATGGTCAAGTCTCCAATAAAGAGGATAGATTTTAAAAATACTTCATTAAAAAGCTCCATGATGGTAACGTTTTTCGCCTTTTGAAGATTTAGATAGGAACGGGTCACTTTATTTGTACTGCCTATTTTATTTTGTAACTTAGTGTCACAACGCTTAATTATTTATTTTACCTAAATGGTTTTTGACGAAAAGCAAGCGCATGTATTAGTTACACAAGTGGAAAAAGGAACATCACCACCCTCATCATCAGTTTCTTGTTCATGTCACTCTTGCGTTTGGCGCATCTTGTTTTCATCTGACATACTATTAGTTGTCATCTCTTCTACGTTTTATCCAACCATAATCATCTTTCGCGTAGGCCAACCATCGTTTCTTTGGTTTTACTCTACGTATGTAAAAAAGTTATAATAAACAACATTCACACTTAGAAAAAGCTTTCCTCACGAAATTTTCCTCATTCCTTCGTATTAACTATCCAAAACAAAAAGGAAATAACGCCAACGATTAAAACGTAATTCCACATGGAGTGCCACAAGGGTTAATGTTAGGACTTGTAATGATTAAACTACTACCTGCCGTCAATAGCTATAAGTAGTTGTTTTAATTTTATTTTTCTTTGAGGATGATTCGTTTCGAAATTAGAGGATATGTCAATCCGGGTTGATATCGTTGAGACTTCTTTAGCGTTGATTGCATAGTACTGTGTATTGCTAGATTATCTCCAAAGATCCGAAGGCTTTTTCAACATTTTGCTTTTAAGTACCTACTTTGCCGTCTCATCCATTAAACCGATTCAATCGAGTCGTAAAAATACGTGTTCATCCTCAATTAACTGCCCTTTCACTAATAAATGCCAACGGTCATCGAAGTCAGTGGTCATTCGCAAAATTAATACGGCTGCGAATTTGCCAACTTTTTAAACACTTTTTAAAGACTTGTTGACATTTTTTTTTCGTCGTGGGTGTGGAAGCGCATTGACCTTTAGGTATATTGAGACGTTTCGGAAAACACTACTTAATCCTGGTAATGACAGTGATAAAATATGTAGTAAAATACATGTTGGTGACAAGCAACCCTTCTTATATTTATTATTGACTTCTAAAATAATATGATAAAATTAACATAAGCAGAAAAAGTGTAGAACCTTATTTATGGTGTGACTCAACGGGAGCAAACCTATACTAGATTACGATTTTAGTATATTTCTGTCATAGATAATCAACATCGTGAAAACACAGGTAAAACCTAAATTTCCAAGAAAATTCCCAAGAAAATCTGGCTCGTTCAATCCGTGAAAAATTACAGCATGCATATTCGCATTTCGAGGAAAACCTGTGACTCAGGGAAACGTATTTTATTGTTGAGATCGTTACGTTTAAATTTACGCACACGACTTACGGCGCTCGTGTCATTTCGGAACCACCTATAGTGGGTGAACTATTTTAAAATGTAAAAAATTGGAACGCCACTCGGTCAGCAATCGGTCACTGTAATTACGACTGTTCGGAAGAGTGAATTCGTTTATTTGTTGTTGGGAAATCTTCGGAGTTTCGAACGTGACTTTTGTAAGTAGGTAGGTAATCTGAAGTTGTAACCTTATCAGTTTGATGGTGGAATGTATCTTTTTCAACACGGTTTATGGAACGAGGATGTTTAATATTGATGCGACTGGTTGCTGATTATGAATTCAACCGATCATAGAAGTTTTTGCATGCCTGACAACGTTCATAGATGATTTTTGTCATAATTTCGTTCTAGAAACCGGGCTTTGGTCTGTAATACCTATTTCATAAAGCTTTATGAAATACTTATCTCTAAATAGTTTCAGATTCTGCCAAAACATTTAATGCTAAAATTTTAAAACGCTTTTCATCACTGTAATAAATCTCCTATGCGCATCTTCAACTGCATTTGAAAAATTTCATCAAAAATAACCTGTACGAGCCAAGTTTTTAGATTTCAGGAGCATATAAATTTACCACCCTTCAAACATTAATGCAGGCAATATATCTCTCTCGAAATATAATAAAATACTAGACATAATAACCACCTGAATTTTAATGCCCATCCTTCATTTAAAGCTAAATATAAGTATAACGAAACACCAAGCCGCTCCATGATTGAATGATGTTTTTTATTATGGAAGTATTACTGAAGCACTAAAATTTTTACGAGTCTTCTGATCGACCACCGACGCTTTTAATAAGAAGCTGTAACCTGAATTTATCAAATAAATAACTATCAATACTATAGATGGGCGATTAGTGTAGGGGCAATGCAGTATGCAATTAGTGGTGGTCTAACTGCAATATTGTAGATAAGCACAATTCCACATACATGTATCTATGATATAAGTACCAACGTACCTGGTATGTTAGAAACACAAAAGAAGAGATCTTCAAAACTCATTGCTTATTTTCATGGACATGATGATAATGGCGGTAAAGGCAATGGTTGCCAAAACTGGGTGTAAAGTTGATACACTATTTTTGCTTCTATTGTAAGCAAATAAGGTGTCATTTCTGCAATTTGTCTTGATTTAAATTTATTACAAGTGCTCCGGGGTAAGTCAAGTCCATTTCTCTCAAATATTACAGTCATCATAACCTGTAAACTACAACAAACTACTCTAAAACTGTGAATTTGCAATAAAGACAGCCCTCACACCCGATCATCCCGATGAAGATATAAACACATGTTTTTATGGCGATTGTAACGCAATTTCTCGAAGGAACACACACGATGCCACCACGGTAGGTGGAGATTGGTTCTGATCCTCAGTAAAACATAAATTGCTGTCGGAATTATATTGTGAGGGAGAAAAAATGAACTGCAAGTTGTATTGAAAACCCAATTCTGGGTTAAGCTCGCCTTTGTACATAAGCTTTATAATTGTAATTTTTGTTTATATTTGTTATTTTATGTGTGCAATAAAGAATAAGAATAAGAATAAGAATGAGTATTATGAAGATGGTTTGTATTAATATTTTGAGACAATTAGATTTGCGTTGGGAGTTGAAGATTAAAGATTTTATTGACTTTGATGTTGATAAAGCAAATGATAATAAAATACTTAGTAGATGTAGATCGAAAGAAAAAAGACAATAAAGCTATAGGTAGGTACAGCAAATAATATTCAAGTAGTAGTTGTAAAGAGAACATTGATAGAAAAAGTAAATTACTTAAAAATTACTGTTACTACTTATCACCCATCACCTAGTACTTATCTCAAGGAATATTCTTAGGCGAAACGAAAAGTTTGAAAAAAATGTATGAATAAAACTAGTAATTCTCTAAAACAATCCAAGAAGTTGGTTATGGAGTATCTAGTAGCAATTCATCGATACTAGCCTATTTACATGAACTTCATTATCCACCATGCCCAAGACATATTTCTCGACGGCATCTATAATTGTGTAGCCAAGTCAGATGCCATGGGCGGTATAAAAACTCTGCCACCAGATTATTCACTAACCGTACGGATAAATAAGAAGAATGATGAGAACTGACTTAAAGCTGATAAGCAAGAGGCAGTTCTTATCAAGGTTGAAGTAGCTGAGACCATAATACTATATAAAGCTTTATAATTTAAAGGTACAGAAATTTAACAGAATTGGCATACTGTGCCAATACAAATGAGTCAGTGTTGCCGAAATACGCCAACTGATATTAAATACACTTTCATCTAAGATACAGATAGTAAATAAATGATCATCAACAAACATATACCTAAACACTCAAACTAAGCTGCATCTATTGTGGCTGCAGAGTTAAAAATAAAAAGCAGTTTATTTTGAAACTGTCGGCCCGTCTGCGCTGTCTTTAATTACCACTGGATATTTATATCGGCCAAGCACACTAACGCTCCTTATTTTCATTGCTGGGTAAACAATTTGTTTTATAGTTTCTTTTGATTTGGATAACATATCAATCTGTGATTAATTTTCAGCTGTTACTTTGTGTGGTGCTGTTATTTTCATGTTCGGTTGTTGATATAGCTAAGAGCAGCTAGCGCCATCTGTTTTTGAGTAGCAGAAGCTACCGTCAAAGCCTTTGTGATGTTTAGTTTTGTATATTTTATTTTATTTGAATTTGATAATAAGTATCTGTAAATCGAATTTTATTCATAATCTTAGTTATCCATCAAAAAAGTGCGTAGGTAATGGTTTAATGAGTTAGTTTAATATGAAACTTGGCTGTGTAATCCATAGGGTGACGTTTCATTCAATGAGTGCATCGTACAGGTATTTACAGCCGATTCAGTTTAATGAAAACAATGCCTCGACCTCTGAAAAGTCATCCATTCGAAGAAGTCATGACAAGCTTAACGGGTTTCAGAGTCTTAATCAAGTGCATCCATCTTCTTATATTGCCAAATGCCTTTCAGCTTAGCAATACCAATTACCAGTACCAAAGTCGTAACAGGTAATGAATCTCCGACCTTCGGGCTCTTCAGATTATTGGACAATTGTTTGTCACCCGGTCGTCTCCAACGACACTGTTCTGAGTCACTTGGCTACCAGCCAGTTCACCTCACCTGTGATGTTCCAATTCAGTTTCCGTTCAGGATGTGGTCCCTAGCTACCAGACTATTTATATTAGGTGACGATGTATTTGATTAGCCACGGTCTACGCTCGTAGACTGATTTTTTAGTAGGTGTTTTGTTGAGGGTTATGCAATCCGCATTTGAGGTGACATGCCGATCTATATTGAGATGTTTTACAGAAAATTCGGAGAGTGCACTGAAATTAATACCTCATTCTGCGACCATACCATCCAACATCAGTCTGAAAATCTAAACAAACAAAAAAAAAGTTGACAAAAAATCTAGACACGAGGCAAATAGATACCTAACTATCCGACGCCAAATACCCTGTCTGCGGTCCAACATGACGGTACCTAATGTATTATGTGACGCCTCTTCAAAAGACGTGCCTATTTACCTTGGCAGCTCTAAGCTACTTTCCTCTGACGTAATTGCACGCTTTCGCCAATAGAAATGGCGTAAAAATCCCATTCATGAGCCGAAAACTACTGGTTAAAGACCTGTGACGTTAGGCCGAGAAGCGTGGGTGATAGGATTGGCATGAATGTCAATGATCCTCCATTCATATGGCTTTATGGCATTCCATTCCAGCGTGACGGACGCTAGTGAACCGCTACGTTACTCCTACATTCAGTGTTAGTGAAAAACGTGAAGTATTTAAATTGGAATAGAAGAAAAATGTTCATTAACGACACCTCGAAATGCTGATAACAATATAAAAGCTAAAGACACTAAATTTGACGATTACTTCATTTTAAACTTCCAAAGGATGAAGTAGAAGCCTATACTCAGTTACCCACTGTTAAAGATGACACTTTCATTTTAATTGGTGGCGAGAACTTAAGCATAACCTGTATTGCAGACAACAGAAAATGTAATCCTTCATCCGTACTAGTTGCTAAGGAAAACCTAACTCGAAAATCTTTGCCACTTCACACAAATCTACCTGAAGGCCTTTATTTTACAGGCAGGTGCAATGTTTCACAAAAAGCTTTAATCTCATCGTACTTGAAAACTATCTTAACATGCACACTTCCTATTACAAAGGAAACCCACATTTCTAATGTGTTCCCAGAAGTATCAGTAAACATTTCAACAACAAATAGCAAAACGATTTTGATAATTCTGCGATCAAAGAATGCCATATATCTGGTTGAGCAGTCGAAGTTATGAATGAAATAGTGAGTGGGTGCGAGGTTGAATGGGTGACGTGAACACAATGAGCTCATAGGGCCATAGTATGGGGTGTCAAATGATGTACGCTGACCATTCATTGAAGGACGGTGGTTCTATGACGATAGTTCTGGCCTATATCGCTGCTATTCAATAAAATGGTTCTGCTGATCGCATCAACAAGTCTTAGTACTTTGTCAAAGATAACGTCTTGAACGGAGTATTAGGTACTGTTAAACCTGCGCAAACTCAGTAGCAGCTTTATTAGAGTGGAGACTATTCGTTTCCTTGCACTAAGTCATTGAAGGTCTATCTATATCTTTTTTATTACAACCTAGACTAAATCTAATTGTAGTTCTGTTTGAACACACGCATGCAGCTGTTACAAAACTCCACGTAACCCGGCTCTCTGCCAAAGTTTGTTAACGTTTGGTCAAATTGTATCGTGGCTTATAAAGTTTTCATCAGGCGGGGCGCCTGGAAGTTGAATTCATATAAAAATATATGTCCAACATAAAATGTGTTCGGGCTTTCGCAATCCTATCTATTCCGACCAGACATTAAGGATGACACATCCTAAAGAAATAGTTAATGATTTACTACTAACGCTTTCGTTTTTTTCGCTTTACACACTGAAACACAGCCAATTTTTTTTCCGTCGCCCGTGGATGGGATGTTGTCCAAACGAGTGAGTCCCGTTTAGATAATACGAGTTTATTTCGGTTCTTACATATGTTACTCGTCACACAAAATAATAAGGCCATTGGCCTAATGACAGCGGCTTATTTTTAGTTCGGGACTTTTGAAGGCGACTTGTTTAAGTGTTTGTGTGAAGATAGGGATTTTTCCAATTTCCCTGAATATTCTGTTACTCTCTGCAGTTGCGTATCGTCATTTCGCGACTGTATGTAGGGTACTGGAACTCGACTACCGGGAATTGGATTAACGACGGACGTATAAAAATTGAGTTTGCCATCTCAATTAGTTAGTCACAGAATTTCAGGAATACCTACCGCTAAAAGCGATCTGGGAATATAAAATGTGTGACAATAAAATTCTATGAAGACGCCTAGTGTTTGTAATCGCAATTTATCATAGACTTCTCTTTCCAGGTTGAATTTCAGCAATCTTCAACAACGTCACTATCTTTTATGTCTCTACACTCCCAATTTTATGAATTCATTTTCTTCTTGCGCGTCTCCAATTTCTGAAGATTGGCCATCTACACTTATTACTTCTCCTTGTCTCTCGATGAATAGTGATTCGTTTTGATTTATTAGTGATTGAAGCTCATAGTTCCACCTTCTCCCCAGGTAGCCCAGCGCGCGTGGAACCAATGCAGTCGGTGCGGACGACACGCGGCAACCGGGTGCGACTGGAGTGCAAAGCAAGTGCACGGCCGCCCCCTCGCATCTCATGGTATAAGGACGGCAAGCCCGTTGCTGATATCGCGTTAAGGAGATTCCGGGTGCAGAATTTTAGGTAATCCCAAAACTTGGATTATCATTCAAGATTTCTGGACTTGTCACTTCTAGATTAGGAGCAACTGCCGCTTCAGAAAGTTAGTCAGGCGATGCGTCTCCAAAGTAATCGCCCATGTCCAGATTTTAACTTGAGACATTCATATTGCCATAATAAATCTATGCAGCAAAGCGACATTCACAGACAGATGCGCTAATATTCCCCCTACTAGAGCCATAATGATGACCATTAATAATAAATAAACGCATATTAAATATACCAGCATTTATCTCCCAAGCTGCTACCGTAATGACCCAGTTGACTTCAAGCAATGTTGATCTTGATCCAAAATGGGACCATGTTTGTGTACTGTCGATTAGTGTCGATGTACCTACTTCAGCTAAATAGTAACAATGTTGTCTGCAAACAAATGAGGCATGCACTCATATGGTGCTAACATTAAATGCAACGATTACTACAGTAATCGCAACTGCAGACAGCTGTCATTGACCGACCTGGAAGTGCATCCCCAAATACTTTTGCTGCTGAATCAAGCAAAACTAAACCTTAAGTGGAAGTTATAGTAGACAACATAATACCTTAAGAGGTCAAATGGATGTATAGAGTAATTATTATGATTGAGCGTCGCGGACAATTTCATGGGTCGTTGGGTGTTTTGATGATGATTTAGATATTTCGCACAAGGGGACTGTTTGCCAAATGAATGTTACATCGTCTTGCTGTCGTCTGGGATTGTTTACATGGTATAGAATTAAGAGCATCGATCTTAACTGCAAATGTTTCATGCTTCATTCATTCGACTAGCGTCTTGCGTACTGTATTTAGCAATGAGAGTGAGGATTTCGGTTTATTCATTTAGGCTGTTCATCTGGTGCATTAATTTGTATTTACCGTCTTATTGTCATCCTTTTAACATCCCTTACAACAAATTTCAGGAGGCGCTCGGTATTAGTGATAAGGCACGCGCGCAGTGAAGACTCCGCAGCGTATGAATGCAGGGCACAAGGTGCGGTGGGACCTCCGGCCGTCGCCAGCGCCAACGTCAGCGTTCTACCTCCAGTCACAGCCGCGCCTGATGACTCGAGTGAGTATCTCATTTATTAACTTGGTATTTTTTTGGCCGACTGTGTGTGAATGTGCCGTTACGAGTATAAGCATAAAATATAAGTTATCGCTGACAGAGCTTTCTTGGGGCGGTTAACAATCATTTTGACTCAAGCGTCCCACAAGGACCGATACTTCGACCTCTCTTGTTTTGTTGATCTTCTTGTTAGCGTGTCAATGACAATTCAAATTGAGTCGGCCCAAAATTTGGTGACGAGTTTGGCACTTTGTTGCAATATCACAATTTTAGAACTGTTAGATATCTGATAAAACCAGTTCTTCGTCACACTCTATGTAACTTCATTCTAGTAACGACAATCTAATCAAGGTACCCTCACCTTTATTCAACAGTATCGATACACAAACAAAGGAACACAACAAATCATGTCACATTGTTTACCGATACCCATACCGTTGTACTAGGAACACTTGGGAAATTTACTGCTTCTTCCGCGAATGTCGCTCAAACAATGTCTGTATACAGGCCAATAGGGTGATAGGTTACATTGTATAATGACTTGGTTGTATCATTCGTTTTTGTATCGTGTTCTGTTAGGGGCAAACCGGATGATTGTGAGATGCGTCAGTTGCAAATAAGACTTAGAATGAAAACACTTTTCACATTTGACACGAAACATAAAGGGTCTAGTAGGAGTAGGAATATTAATCTTCGGGTCTATAGAATCAGTAACTTTGAGTACTTTTCCTGCCGCAACTTCTCACAGGGATGATCCTCTCGAGTTCTATAAATTACAATGTGATTTCTTATCCTTTCCACAGCGACGCTGGGCTCGCCATGTCCGATGCCCGACCCGTCGTCCTACTGCCTCAATGGAGGCACCTGTTTGTTCTTCGAGATCGTTCAGGAGCAAGCATGCAAGTGAGTATAATGTTTCTTAGAATTCTTTCTTGTTCGTCTTTAACGTGCCAGCCTGTGAGTTGTTTTTGAGGTAGTAAATTATTGCAGGACTCTTCAAACATGAGTTTTGTCTCACATTACGGAGGGTCTTAGTCACCTGTTTGATTAGTTTTCTACGCTCTAACGTACATATTTATCTTCTCTTTCAGATGTCCGGAAGGCTTCAACGGGCAGCGTTGCGAGAACAAGGATATATCGAACAGAAGCAGTATGTCCCATTCCTACACATGTAAACTGGGCCTCTCGAATACGTACTACTGTTAGCCAGCGAAGCGCAGGCGCATAACCCACCTCGTTCCAATTTTAAATTTAAAATTTTTAGCTCGCGACTTTCCGACGCACTCGGCTGGACTGTGAAAACTTTTCGTTTTACGAGACAGATATCTCTACATCTATTTGTAGATTTACATTCATATTTCTTAAAATTATCAATGTAAAATACGCTTTTTATTCGTTTTATAATTTATACTAATGGTATCGCATTTTTATTTGGTATGCTACAATTTGCTTTATGATAGCAGTTTTTATAGTTTTCACAGCCCTAAAGCCCAGTGATTCCATCGCGAACGCTTGTAGGAAAAAATACGAGAATATTATTGCAAATACGAACTGTCACAAATGTTGCGACAGTGTATTAAGCTGGATACTTAGGATTTTTAGTAGCCAGCCGTGCTTATAGCATTTGTAAATACTTAATAAAAAACATGTTCTATGAACCTCGAGTCTGAAAATTGATTTGAAGATTATAACTTATTATTTTTTTCTCGTTAATATCTATCGCTTTTACGTAAGTAAATTTCATTTAAAATCGGTAACATTTTAACTTCACGGAGCTTTAAATTATTTTTAAATTATTTATACTAATAGCCCAGTGAGATTATAATCTTTTAAGTAATATATTTCCATTTAACAGTTCCAACAATTATATTAACTATAATTATAATTGAACTGATTTTTCTTAACATTTCACGAGTTTTATCGATTTTTCTTTGGTGATAACCGAATTAAGTCAATTGTAAGACTTAACTTTTATATATTATTGCAAAAAGTACTATTTCTTTAACTTTTACTATGAGCGATAACTTTTGCAATCCATTTTTTTTTCTTCTAATAGTGAAGATGTAAATATTTTAAACATTATTTGTAATATTTGCAATTTATTATTGTTATTATTAACAGTAAGGTTTGATAACTAGTAGTATGTAATATTATGATAAAGAGACTTGCAACTTATGTACATATCTATTAGGGTAAGGGTTTTTTACAAAAATACAATTCTGAAAATAGTATTGCGTGCTTGCTATGCGTTCGACTCTCTATGCATCTATTATTTACGTAATACTCAGTAAAACAAAAAAATATTACTATAAGTTGATTTTAAATTAGGTTTATCTAACAAATAGGTTTTGAGATTTAATAACAAAAATGCTAGAATTTTGTACTGACTAATTAATGAACATAAAGCATAGCAAGTACAGCCAAAAACGTAGTTAAAAAGGCAATTCCCATATTTTCACCGGTCCGTTACATCACCTAGTCAGATACCAGTTTTAACTATAGCTAGGTAGTAATAAATAAATTAATTTATATATAATTTTACGAGTGTGTCTAATTGGACGTATGGTTGTGGATATAGCGATAACATTTTTTTATTTCTCTGTTTTTTTCTAACTCGCTATACGGGACCGAATCTTGCACAATAGATTTACAATTCTTGTTTTCGTTTTTTTTTCATTTTGTATAAAGTTCTTACGAATTTAAGTTCACTATTTATATTATGTAATTAAAGTAGAAAACTGACTATTTATTTTTAATAAAATTTTGAGGATTTAAGGGCATTTATACGTCTTAAATGAAATGGCGTTGGTTGGGAAAATTTTGGACTCGTCGGCAAATATTTACTTCGAATTTTATGTTGTTAATAAAAGTCAAGTAGGTACTTAAAAGCTTTTCAATTGAATACATACCACTTGGTACTGCACTTGCGTCATCGACCTGTGTCAGTATTTTCTTTGAGTGACGTCATTCCATTTTTAACTTGATTGAGTTTTTGTATTCTCACAACAAATATTAAGGCGCGAACAACATGTTAAGTCAATGTAATGGATATACCAAAACCACAATAAAAGAATGAGTGTTGGAATTAACAGAAAAGCGACAATGTTATGTTTTTATTTTTCATTTGCATTTTCCTTTATTCCTTTAAAAATACGACGGAATGAACATGGAGATTAGAAAAAATCTGAAATGGTATGTATTTTCGAAATTTATTTTATGTCGTGCACTCGTTTAACAATCCGCACTCAACATCGATGAATGAAAAAATGTAACCTCTTTTATTATTTCTTCCGCTTTTCTTTCATAGTTACATTTTT
This sequence comes from Diarsia dahlii, assembly GCA_949775195.1. Classification (NCBI taxonomy): domain Eukaryota; kingdom Metazoa; phylum Arthropoda; class Insecta; order Lepidoptera; family Noctuidae; genus Diarsia; species Diarsia dahlii. Next base: position 22,645,140 of record OX459194.1, on the reverse strand, counting down.
TCATTTAAACTTTCCTCACGTCCTACTAATGCTTTTTATGTTCGTGGGTACTAATAAACTGGGGTAAAGCATGCAGAACGCATGTTTCTTCTTCAAAACTTACTATTTGTTGTGAGATAACAATAACTTATAGGTATAACAATGCATGCGGAAAAGTAATTTTTAGGAAAAATTTTATCAGTTTTTTTTCTATATACAGATAAAGGCGAACCACTGTGGTGAATAGTGTGGTGACGAAAAGCGACGAAAAAGTAACGAAACGGCACGACTGAAGCGAAATGGTATTTTGGCATTTTTATATAAAAATATTAATAAGATTAAAGCATTCCTGCATATTAATTTTATCCAATGTAGGTAATACTTTGCGATTTGATAATAGGTATTATTGTGCCTATGATTATTATGATGGATAGCCAGGCAACTAAAGACACGATTTCCCACTGCCTATTTATTTGTCGAGTTTATTATTTTAAAAAAATACGGAATTTTGTTTGTGCAAGCCGGTTATTTGAGGTGCCTAGGTTTGATATCACAAATTGTAAAATTTATTTTTATTTTTAAATTAGTTATTTGAATCGAAAGCCTACCTACTTGTTGTTTTAATAGATATGAAAGACATTTCATACAGATTTGATGTACTTTTAAAATGTTTTAGAAATGTTGACGTGTGGCCCATTGGGCATAGTCGTTTGGGCTTGCAACCTATATTGCGGCTTGTACATAGTATACCTAGAGATAAACATATACATCCAGTATACCCAATTATGTGCTTTAGATAACTTTTGTACGAAATCTATAGGTATAGCTTTAAGTATACTGTGGTGCTTGAAAATGTGTGTTTTAACAAAATTAATTCAATTCATGTTCCTAATATTCGAACGGTAGGTAGGTACCTACACTTTAGATATGAATAACTTAGTTTCAGTTTCTAACACCTATTAGGGTAGACCGGGGACAATTGAAACAGGTCATGATTGCAACAACTTCAATTTCTCGGAAACTATGATACTTACGCGTGTGATGCTGCGTTCGTTGCATCGTCGGCCATATTCGGTTTTGTGTTTAGCACGGCTCGAGCGAGCGAGCAATGTAGTCGCACACAGGACGCCTCGACGAATTTCACGCCAAAAAGTAAGTTCTCACCATTTTTATTTTTTTGGTTTTTACCTATTTTAATCTTGTAGTTTGTCAGTTTTTCTTATTTGAGAGTATTGTTTGTCTATTTAAGTTAGTTTTTATTACTGTTAATTATTATTTAAGTCAATATATTACAAAATATTGAGTGTTAAAGTAGAAGATGTGACATGGGTACGTTTGAAACGACGTGGCTGTGGACGTTTGAAACGTTTCAAACGTCCCCGCATATTTCGCATTTTTATCCGACTGCACAGAAGAAGGTTGTGTTTTCTAAAATGAGTCTGCCGCAGGATTTGAAGCCGCTGTCCCATCTTCTCCTAAACTCCACAGCCGAATTCCATGGTCATACATGTGTCGAAACAGTGACCTTACCAGCCCGATGACACTACAACCAGGGTTGGGCAGTATTTGAATTACTTACTTGTAATTAAAATACGTAAGTAATTGAAATACAAATACGTATTTTGTATTTGTATTAAATTTGATTTTCGTATTTCAAATACCTGACGACGAAGTATTTTGTAATTAGTATTTCAAATACTTGAGGCTTTTCAAAACACATTTTCACTTTAAAATACATTTATCCCCACGTCTGTCCACTTTTTTGTGGTGGTTCTTGAAGGCGATTATTTTTATTTTGAAAAAGTTTTTGTATGTATGTATTTTGTATTTCAATTAAAAATAGCTAAAAAATACTGTATTTTGTATTTTATTCAAATACCTTACTTAAATATTTCAATTACTTGCGATACTGTATTTTGTAATTTGTATTTTAATTAAAGCAAAGCATGTATTTTGCCCAGCCCTGACTACAACACCCAACAGTCTACCGCAGGACTTGAAGCAGACCGTCAATAAACCATTGTTATGATTGAAACATTTTTATGATTGAAACATTGTTATGATTGAAACATTGTTACGATTGAAACAAGCTGTTTTGTATGAGACTGGATTATCTTTTTTTATCCCCCATGTAAGTGCAATTACAGCAAAATAGGGTAACAAGTCTTTCAATCATGTGAAATAGTATTCATTAGCACAAATTAAAGCTCGAAAATGATTAAAATAAGAGATATTTTACGTTGTTTATATTAAAGATGTTTTTGCGTTTATAATTTTCAAAATATTAACTTTACGGTGACACACTTGTCACGATCTCAATAAATAATTTAGTAGTAAGTTAAATTTTTAAGATTGAGTAAAAACCTTCAGTAGTTCCTGAAATATTTCAGTGTTTCAATTATCCCTACTTACCGTTTCAACCGTCCTTGGGGTGGGGTCAATAGAACCACTGTGCCCGGTCTTCTTTAATGTGTGATTGTAGGTTAACTATTCAAAATAGAGATATAGATTATGTTTAATTTAGGAACTAGATAACGACCCTTTCAACTATATAAATTCGAGGGATGTAGGTACTATAGATACTTCACTGCACACGATTTAAGTCAAATTGTTTCAATTGTCCCCGGTCTCCCCTACTTGAAACCTTGTCTACCTGGGATTATGTCTACCTGGGACAAACGGTCCAATTGGGTAGATCTAACTTCGAGAAAGAGGTCAATCGTCGAATCCGACTCGGCTGGGCAGCGTTCGGGAAGTTGCGCGGTATCTTCTCGTCCAACTTACCCCAGTGTCTCAAGACGAAAGTCTATGACCAGTGTGTGTTGCCAGTGATTACATACGGGACCGAAACGTGGTCGCTCACAATGGGCCTTATCAGAAAGCTCAAAGTCACCCAAAGGGCAATGGAGAGGGCTATGCTCGGAGTTTCCTTGCGTGATCGAATCAGAAATGAGGACATCCGCATGAGAACTAAGGTTACCGACGTACCTAGCCCGAAGAATCGCCAGACTTAAGTGGCAATGGGCAGGGCACATTGCTCGCAGAACGGATGGCCGATGGGGCCGAAAAGTTCTGGAATGGAAAGGCCTCCCACTAGGTGGACCGATGACCTGGTCAAGGTTGCAGGAACCCGCTGGATGAGAGACGCACGGGACCGGTCAATGTGGCGACGCCTGGGGGAGGCCTATGTCCAGCAGTGGACGTCTTTTGGCTGAAATGATGATGATGATTCCCTACTTGAAAATAAATGCCTAAGTACCTACCTACTTTTTTCCATCGCACCAAAATAATATGTATCAAATTTTGCCTACGTATACTACCTATATAGCATTATTAAGACAAGTAGCGACATTCTATAACGAAATTCAAGGAAACGGGTGATAGGAAACATAAAACAGAAGACTGATAGCAACAGTGACAATAGATTAACATAATTAGAAACTTATTGCTTGAAAATGTCTAAATATTTCCTAATAACTTATAGGTAAGTTTACCTATGAATTAATATTTTGAAATTAATGTTTTTGCGTAAAAAAAAACTATAAATTCTTAACATTTACAGCTGTGCAAATTTTAGATCAATGTGTAATAATAATTCTACGCAATCGCACTATGAATCTCAGCAACATTTTATATTCTAGGTTTTATATACCAAGTCGCCTACTTTTATAATCAATACTTTTCGTGATTACCCATTTTTTTGAGCAGCCAACTGGACCCAGTCATCCCGCGATCATGACGCTTACAACAGCGTCAAAATCCCGCGATCATGGCACTTGTAACAGCGTCAAAATTCCGCAGTTATGGCGAGCACCAGGGTCGAAATAATAATAATAGTCCTCCTGACCGTTTTTCGGCCACGGCGGCCAATCTTAGCGGAGATTAGCCATCAGCGCGGGAGATATTATAGTGCACAAGTGTGTGCGCAGGCACAAGTGCACTCTCTGTTCCCTAGTTCCCTTTACTCTCATATTCCGATCGGACGGCAATCCGACACGACCGGAGAGAGATCAGGCGCAGGACCAACGGCTTAACGTGCTTTCCGAGGCACGGGGGTATTATACCCAACTTCCAAACTCCGGGCTAGGGTACTGGGTTTCTAAATGAAAAACCCAATAGCACTTTTTGGCCGACCCGGGAATCGAACCCAGGACCAGTGCAACAGTGTCGAATTATCGGCAGTTAGGAATAATGGATAATTACGAAAGATGTGACAGTAGGTACGTTCGTTTATAAACCGTGTAAACATTTATTTTCTTAGTTCACTTGTATTTTTTTTAATAAATCTCTGTCGTAGACTAGTGTTTTTGTATTGAAGACAGTTTTAATTCTGATATTAATTCTTCTACCTTTTGTCTTTTCAATGTAGATAACATTGAGCAATATTAAAAACAATACTCTTTCTGCACCCAAATAAGCCTACTTAATTACTTTTTAGGATCTGATTTTTTTGTTCAATTTGTATTTCGCCTTTTGAGTTGTGACAATATTATAAAATAAGCCAATATTAATAAAAATGTTAAGTTATATTAACAGTCATGTACAGTATTATTTGCTGATTAGGTGTTATTTATTGTAGCTTGTAACTGCTATGTTTAAGTGCTTTGTTATTTAATAAACGACATGTGAATATTGTATGGAGTTTCTTTTATAATTATTTATTTAATTAGACAGGTAGGTAGTAACTTCTCACACACAAAAAAGGTACAAAGGCGGACTTAAGCTTTATGAATTCATTATCAGTCAAGTGTCAACCAAGTCCAAGGGTTGGGTAGGGACTAAATTATGAAAAGCCTAACTTATTGACTGTCTTGTTGGTCTATTGGTACAGACGTAACTGATGAGCATTCGGTCCTGGGTTCGATTCCCAGGTCGGGCCGATTGTTTTTCCATCGGGAATTTCTCAGTTGCAGCAACGGAAACTGGATTTCTAGCAGGTTGATGGCAATACGCTCGCCCCCTATTACATGCAGACTTGAATATAACTGGCGAAATGTGGTTGTAGGTAATATTCCTCCTGACCGTTTTTCGGCCACGGCGGCCAATCCCAGCGGAGATTAGCCATCTGCGCGGGAGATATTATAGTGCACAAGTGTGTGCGCAGGCACAAGTGCACTCTCTGTTCCCTTTTCTCTCATAGTCCGATGGGACGGCAATCCGACACGACCGGAGAGATCAGGCGCAGGACCAACGGCTTAACGTGCTTTCCGAGGCACGGGGGTATTATACCGCCAACTTCCAAACTCCGGGCTACTACTGGGAAATTTCTAATGAAAAACCTACTATCGGTTACACATCTGCCTAATCCTTCGGGAATTACAGGCGTTATGTTGCGTTATGAAAACTAGGGAAATTAATTGTTAAGCAACTTGACTGACAACTTAGGCAGTGTGATTATAAAAATCACAACTGCCATGCTTTATCAGAACTTTACGTATGTATGAAAAGAAATTATCAAGGCAAATTGATGGAGAATGAAAATTAGCCTAATTATATTTCACTGACAGCACTCGTACACTTAGTGGTGGTAAGGTGTAACAAAAGTTTACCTACCTTCAATGTAAGAGAGCGTTCAAGTAGGTACCTACTATGTAACGAATTTGGGGAAGGGGTGGTCTTGTAAAATGTTAGGACTGGAGAGGGGGTAACATTGCTTTGTTTAACCTGTCAGAATGGTCGCGTAGAGATAGGTATTCTCTCACGCATTTTATCTCGGGGGGAGGCGGGGGAAGATACAGAAAAACGTCACGGCGCGTTACATGGGGGGAGGGAGGGTCAAGCTACCATTTTTTTTGGCGTGTGTCATCCTCATTGTTGTCCTACGCCCTTGGACGAGCGGAGGGGTCTGTCAGACTCTAACTGACTAAATAAACCACCCCGGTGTTCCCTTGTCACACTAGCACCGGAGATCAAGGGAACTAGTGACCACGATCCCTGGAAGTGAAGCCACCATGATAATTATACTTCTCTCCATGTCATGAATTCTATAACTAAAGGTCAACTATTTTTAACCGACTTCTAAAAAAGATGGTTCTCAATTCGTATGTTTATATAGGTATATTTTTTTTTTGTTTGTTCGGGCAGAACTCCAGTCACTTGCTAACCGATTTCAAAATTCTTTTTTTATTGTCTTCTCAAATGGTTTTTTATCGAAATTGGACAAACGGTTTTTGAAAAATCAACTAAACTAAAAAAATACTACATTGTCCACATCACACTCATGAACATGTGAACTTACATGTGAAGCACTAAAAAGAGAAAAATAAAAAAAAAAAAAAAAAAATTGTTAAAAAGTTTTTTTAACTTTAGTATAAGTACCACGGACCACCATACAGAGCTAAATGTATTAAACATAACATCACGCCTGTACTTGCCGAAGGGTTAGGCAGAGGGGTACCGTACCTATACCTAATAGAACACCCACATTTCGCCAGTTATGTTTTTGTTATGTCCCATGTAATATGGACCGAGTCTAAAGCTATCAACCGGGTACAAATCCAGACTCCGTGGCTGCTCCTGAGAAATTCATAATGGTAAAACACAATAACACATTACGCGACCCGGGAATCGCACTTGCGACCACTACATCAATGAGGCAGTCTATTGTTGTTGCCAATAGGGATGTTTACTGACTAAAAAAAATTGATTCTAATTTAGTCCGTCTGTTAGATTATCGAAAAATATTGGACACGTATTTTTTGTTTCAAATCAATAAAAATTGACGAAGATAAAACGCGTCAAAGATTTGAGTGGGAGGTTGTGACGTCACTGCTCGCTATGAAATGTCATACTAATGTCTTAGAATATGACGTCACACGAGTTTTCAAAGCACTGTATCGTCTTCATTGTTTGTTTACGTGAAAAAAGAAAAAAAAAATGTGTCCAATATTTTTTTGGAAATCTATCTGACGGACTAATTAGTTTTTTTTTGTTAACATTCCTATTAAGATCGCAATAGCGTTCATTGTCTTTTCCTTAATATCTCTTAGTATGAAACAAAACAAAATGAACCATGTTTGGTTTTTCATTAGAAAAAATGTAGTGACGATCGCGATATATCATGATTCAAGACACGAACAGGCTTATTTTTGGATTTCAAAGTTAACAATTTTAATAAATGTAGGTGGGTCAATGACCGCTATTGCGATCTTAACTGGCAGCAACTATAGCTAATCTAAAAGGTATTAAAGTAAACAAAAAAATATGTTTAGTCTAATTTTATATTAAAAAAGAAAACTACAATGCAGTTAAGAATTGTACACAAGCTTAATAAAAACTAACTTTACTACTACTTAACATTCCTTAAGTTTTAAATGTTAATGCGTATTCTAGAAAAAGCCACTTCATTTTATGGAATACTTTAAAAAAGCTCAATATACGTTAGTATCTTGAGAGAAAAATAATTAAAAACATCATTCAACTATTTACATTTAAAAATCCATACAAGACTTGGATAAAAAAAAATTAAAACAGGTGTGTATGAGCTGCTCTTAGGTCTGACTGCAGGACAAATTCTATTATATAGGTACACTCGGCTACACATCAAGCTATACATTTCCAGTACCTATAAGCTGGTCTTGCATTGTATAGGATTTCCATACAGTGCGAGATCAGCGTAAACCGGAAATGTGTAGCCATGTATACCATCATTTACATCTGCCTAGTCTTTTCCAGCAATGTTGTAACCAGATGTAACTATAACGGCAAAAATGGCTGATTAGAAACGACTTTGAAAGGAATTTTAACATTGAATTCAATTGATAAGTAACCAACAAGTAGTCTATTTTATTTGCTTAATTTTATTTTATAATTTAGTAATATTATTGACAACTTACCATTTTAATTCAATGTTAAAATCCCTCTCAAAGTTTTATTTCTATTCATATCTTCTTCTATGCATAATTATCTAAGTTTCACAACAGACAACTCAGTTAGTAGGTACTCGGTTATATGAATGTTATATTATATACGTTATATGTTTTACCCTTTGGTAAAACAAAACTAGAACTAGAAATACTAAGCAATTCAGTAATCATCATCAATTTACAATAAAATGAAAGGGCAAGTATAATGTCACCACTATTATGGAAGTAGGTACCATGTAGTAACCATGGTAAGAAATTAGAGTACACTCATAATAACTCAACTGTTGACCTAACAAAGAAAATATTTTAAACCAACATCTTTGTTAATATTTGGAAATAAGAAGATTACTGAAGTACATATTTTTTCTGCTTTTCCTGATAAATAACTAAGTATCTTGGAAACCAACGTGATAGCCAATATAAATATTTAAAAAAATTGCATCAAGTTGAATTTTTGTTATTGGTAACATTGCATGCAGTAAATGTGTTCAACATGTTTCCAGAAACAAAAACTTGTAACAACAATGTTGCTTAACTGACTTTTCATGCAATCAGACCTTAATGGTTTGAATCAAATTACACAATTTAATTAAAAACTAAAAAACAAATGTATTAAACAAAAACTTTGGTTAAATAACTTCCAAAAATTAAAATTTAATACTGTGAGTACCACATCATCAATTTATTCAAGCAGTATGGTGGTAAAATTTTAATAAAAAACATTTTTAGATAAAAATGCTAAAAAAAAATACCATTCCAAAATTCTAACTAATCTACAAGCTTATAACTTACAACAGTTTCCATTTTATGAAGACTAGTGGAAAATGTTTTTAATTGTACATTCTGTGCGTTAGCAATTGCTATGGGTTCCGCTTCGGCCCATTTCTCCGGAACATCGCAATCTGTTTTAGCGTGAACTAACACATCAAACGAACACCTACAATCTAGGAACGGTAAGTAAGATATCGTAGCAGCTACCTGCAACATGACATCTCTGATTTCCTGCTGGATTTTCTTCACATCTTTACTGCCTACGGTTTCATTCTTCTCTTTGGATAATGCTGCATCTCCATCTTCGTACTGGACGTTGAAGTCCCAGCATTCCAGAACTTCTTTGTTTGCTACGTTGAGGATGATGAGCGATAGCTTGCTTACTTTTTTGTTGATTATCCATTCTGAAAGTATACAAGAAATTGGATTAAGTATTGATGGTAAGACCAGTATAAAAAAGTTATATACAATCATACTAACATGATAGACATGCATTATTATTATTATTTAGTAGCTTCTGCTTACCAGTTGGAAAATTCATTTGAAAAACAAAAATAAATTTAATAATAATATTATGCTTGATCAGAATTCAGTCTAAAAATATAATTATTACCTATTACTAACTTAGTCTACCAGAGAATAAAGCTAAAAAAATTACCTTCACTTTGTGTGAGAAGATTGGTTAGAAAACTCTTGATCTGAGCGTCCTCTGATATCAACAGTGTAATGCCGTACTGTTGTTCTGCCTTGAACGTCTCCGGTGGATATAAACCTCGTTGGAACAAAACTGAATTTATTGCAAATTCTGTAAGTAAAAAGTTTTTTTACAGTTTAATATCTTCATGTCAAGTTGTCTAAACTAACGTACTGGCTGGAATTAAGTGACCAAATAATAAAGTTAGATTCAATACTAGTAGCTATCATTTGTTTTTGTTTTCAGTGATCTATTGTTACCGGTACTTACTGAGATATTCACAAATAATTTGTGCCGATCCTCGTAGTGTTATACAGTTTTTGGTTTGTTGTTGAGACATAGTGAGATAAACAAAACAATTCACTAAAATAGCAGCTGTAATCAGTAAACTTTAGGCAAGTTCCAACAAATTGATTGAATTTAGAAAACCACAAGAACGTTATCGTAAACCGTTTGACTGTTGGAATTCGAATCACTGTAATGACAAGTAAGGTTTTTGAACGAAAAAATCTATTCTAAAAAATACTTTCGTATGTTAAAAGTAAGTCAATTTACCCGTTGCCACCACCCACTTTTTATTTGTTTCTTTTTTTAAATAATCTAAATTAAATGATAGAAATAATATTAAAATTCAAACCTAGGAAAAAATGTTTTACTTGCTGAAATTTCTGAACGACCAAAATCTATTATTGATTCTACGTTTCGTTATAGAAGGAACAGTTACTAATTGGAGTAACCAAAGTATTATTAGAGAATGTTGAATTAGAAACTACAGTACATATTTTATAACTTTAGGTAGGAAAATTAATGCGTTATCTAAATTTACTATCAAATTACGGTTACACAAAATCTGATGATTGAAAATCGTAATGAAATTAAGAAGCAATAAGACGCAATACGTCATGTCACGCGCGACGCTAGTGGCCTGTGCGCGATGCGCGTGTGTGCGCGAGTGCCATGACAACAAACATGTTCGATTTATCCATGCACGAATTCTTAAATAATTAATTTGATTGATTAGCTGGAACAGAAGTATCATTTTAATTAAATTAAAATGTGTGCCATACGTTGAACTCAGATATGGGCCGAACTCGGCGAAAACGAAACATAAGAAAACCGCGCGACTTTTGCGCTTGTGATGATAAAAAAGAAATAATTCAGTTGAACTCCTGGCTTTCACAACATGGCATTGGTCGCAACGATAAGCTGTTCCTGGCTGTCTTTGACGAGACAGGCCGAGGAGTCCTCACGAAGGAGAAGATACGAAGCGGAGAGGAACTTATGAATTTACCCCTAAACTTAACTATCAATGTCACAACAATTTTGATGGACAAATTATTTTATAAAATATTTTTAGAGAATTCCAAACGTTGTTTAGTAGAGTTTAAGCAATCTGTTTCATTTCAATCTTTGATGGCATTTTATCTTGCGTTTTTAAAATTCCAAAGTGACAAAACCAAGTGGCATATTTACTTAGAAAGTTTGCCAAAAGAGTACTCTGTTCCTTACTTTCTGCCAAATGAAGTGAAACAAAATATTGATAGTGACATTCAGTCTGTGATCCTTAAGCAAAAAGATATCATTGATTCCTCCTATAGTGTTTTTGAAACGATTTTATTGAATAATATTAGTAAAGATAATACAATCCAAGATTTTAGAAAGTCTTTTTCTTTGGTGGGTTATGAATGGGCATATTTCACAGTGAACACGAGATGTGTGTTTATGGATCTGACTAAAGTGATTGATTTGAAAAATGTAGAAAACTCAATATTAGCCCTTATATGTGATAATACAAAAATATCATTATGTCCCTACCTAGACATGATTAACCACAGTCCAAACGCAAAAAACGAGACGAAGTTACTGGTTAGCAAGAATGTAGAAAATGTGAATATTAATAATTTAAGTGAAGACTTATTTTCAGATGTACAATTTTCAATATACACCAAAAATTATTTTGATCCCTTTACACAAGTTTTCATATGTTATGGAGACAGTCATAATTTGAAACTGATCACGGAATATGGATTTTTCCTACCGGCGAATGACTTGGATTTTGTGTCATTTACCTTTGAAGAAGTGAATTTATTTTTAAAAACAAAATCCATTAAGTTATCCCAAGATCAGATTTCCTTTATAAATAATCATGGATTATGTAAAGACCTGTATATAGATTGTAAGGGTCTTAGTTATAATTTTTATGGTTTATTATTAGTTGTGAAGTACTACTATGATAAAAGTACAGATGTGAGTAGATTAATATACTCGGCGGCCATTTGTTCCCATGATAATAATCTCAATATTATCATTGCACCGATGGTAACAGCCAAGTTAGAGAGTGTAAAAGAGTCATTAAATAAACTTAGTAATGTCAATAAATGTGTTATTTTAAATAACTGTGTAGAACTAATGTGTCAATATGTTAGAATATTGGAGAAGTTTATTAAATGTTAGATGGATTATAAGTGCTTTTAATTTATTCCATCTATTGATAAGCAAACCATAAGTAATCTTTGAGAAAATATGATAATTTTGCACGAACTGAAAGGAAGTCGAGGTCACATTACAAGTAGTTACCAGCGCCATCTAGTAGTCAATGTAGAAAGTAGTTAAACATGGACCCGCGCTTCGTGCTAATGCACCACATCGAAAACTTATTTTGATTAACCAGGATAGATGGCAGTTTAACTGAGTCAAGTTTTTGGAAATTATGTATAGGTGGAGCTAGCAAGCTGTATTAGAACTTTGGTAAAGTTCGAACTGTCTGTCATAATTTTTTTCCAGTGCTTTTAGGGATCCTCAGGAATTCGACAAGGCTGTTTTAGCTACTCGTTTGTCTCATGTTGAAAAATTGGACTAGGTGTAACTATACTTAAAAGTTTAGAAGTCTTTGGTGTGTTAGTTGGTACCTACACCTATTAACAACATTCAGTTGGTAGAGTCTTGCTTTTATTGACAATCAACAACGGTAGTTAGTAATCCTATAAAACACTAAGCCATTTTATTCTCCAATGTCTTCCTATTTAGTCCTGCCAACAATCATCGTAGTTCCATAAAAAATATTCTACCCTCCCATTTAAAATTAAGGCAAAACTTGTTTATACCTATTCCCACAGAACAACACAAGAGCTCATAATCGTTTACTGGCGAACAAAAACAAGCGCCACAAATAATGTGAATAACAACAGTTTCTGCGCCAATAAGTTGTCAAACAAAACACATAGGTTTGTTACGAATATTCACGCTTTGAAAATTTGATTTGGAGATCTTTAGAGTCGGAGGAAACGATGCGGGGACGGGACGATATAAATCCTAAAAGGGCTCGTTTACGGAGACGCGGGGCGTCGCCTGTACGTAAACACGCACTTAATCGTGTGACTCTTGCCTTCAGAACCTAGAGTGCTCTTGGCTGAGTCAATCACATTATAAGTCTTATAATGTGATTGACTCAGCCAAGAGCACTCTAGGATGGATATGGACCATCCACTAAGTTCCTACAAGACTGAGGGGTTCCCTACTTCTCTAGTTGAGTCTACGTAGCTGTATTTGCTTTTTCTGTTAGAAATCAAAACTTTTTCGGTTCAGCTTTTTTTCTTAGTAAGTAGGTAGGAGGTAGGTAGGTACCTACCTTAGTTTAGTTTCAAAGTTACGACATGAAAGGGTTTCGGGAACTTCACTTCTAATGAAAATTCAGGTAGCTAAGGACTTGGTATTGTGATTTCCAGTTCTGTTTGGTCTCAATGTTAGTGGTATAAAAAGGGAATATCTGATCCGTACCTACTTAATAAAATAAAATTCGATCCATACCTAGTGGGTACCTAGGTACGGTAACCTAAGTAGGTTAGGTAAGTCTAAGTACCTACTTACAAGACTTACCTATCGGTTTCTTCGGCAGAAGGAGGAAAAAAGTGAAACGCGTTTGTAGTGGAGGTGAAAAATAGTAATGAAGACGATGGATGAAACTGATGTTATAAACGTAGGTTTACTTATATAGGTAGGTACCTACCTTTATTTAGAAACACTAAAAGAAGGTCGTAGGGTATAAAATGCTGAAAATGTTAGCCTCTCGTTTAAAACCGAAGCTGTGAATAGTGTTGCGAATCGCGTCGATGGTTTCATTATTGAAGTTTTGATAGCGTTTGTTAACCGACTTCCAAAAAAAGGAGGAGGTTATCAATTCGACTGTATTTTTTTTTTTTTTTTTTTTTTTTTTTTTTTTTTTATGTTTGTTCGCGCATAACTTGCGACTGGGTGAACTGATTTTCATGATTCTTTTTTCATTTGAAAGCTGGTGCTTCCCGTGTGGTCCCATTGTCACCATTTCAATATCTGATGATGGGATCTTGTAGAAATCGGGGGAACTCTTCAATAAATAACAGCAGATTAACCGCGATTGTTGCTATAGCATATCTAAGCATTGTTTACGCCATCACACAACAATATAATATCACGCCTGTACTCACTACAAAGGTTATAAAAACTATTTTGTGAAAATCTGATGAAGAACTTCGGAGATATTCAACGGAACTCCTCAATAAATGATAGCAAATGGACTGGGATTGCTGAAATCTCATATTGTCTGTCTATTAACCGACTTTTGTTTACACCAGTCCTAACATAACATCACGCCGGTACGTTGTGAAGGGGTAAGCACATGTGAAACACTAAAAAGTGAAAAATAAAAACTTTTTTACAAAAAATAAAACCGACTTCGACAAAAAAAACACTCAAAAGTGAAAAATAAACTTGAGAAGAAAAATCAGTTTCTGAAGTCGGTGACAAAAAAACGAAATCAAAGAAACAAAAGTCACCGACTTCAGAAACTGATTTTTCTTCTCAAGTTTATTTTTCACTTTTGAGTGTTTTTTTTGTCGAAGTCGGTTTTATTTTTTGTAAAAAAGTTTTTTATTGTAGTCAGTATCTACGCAGGTTGTACCTACCTATACACGCGTTTTCAGCTCAAAAGGTTGTTTCATAGTTGAATGTGGATTTTTTGAGGTGGTTTTCTGCAAATGAAGGTTCAAATACCTATCTAGTATTAATTTGAAAACGGTACCTAAGTACATGATTTGATGATGACGATGGTGCGGAAGATACCCAAATACTTTTCTTCCTGCGCATCTACGTACTTTCATAGTTCAGCTGTTTCTAGGTAGAAACCTAGGAACAGCTGAACTATGAAAGCTGCCTTTTCGTCAATCTCAGTAGGATGCCTACTAACAGCACATCAATATTGTGGGCATATTATTCGTCTTTTGTCCCACATGGTCCTTTTCGAACAACATAAATTACAAGTAGGTAGGTAGGAGGTACAGTCTCCGGTCGTCTCTCTATTTTCTTTAATTTAAATATGGCCTTTATCCAACATCCAGATTCGTTCTAGAATAAAAAATGCTGTTCCATCGACAAGTTTTCAACAATCTCCCTAGTTCTGTAGTTGGCGAGGATCGGTTTACGACGATCCCAATCAAGAGGCGACGCCGCGACTAACTGCCGCTCTCTAGGGATGCTTATGACGCCCGATTGCACGGAGTATCGTCAGAAGAATCATAGTCTGTTAAAATATGCATGCTTTTTTTGTGGCTAGCTGCTGGATCTGGAGTCCGCCTTGCTTATGAAAAATATGTGTTTTTTTAACTCTTTCGCAGGCCCACGGTAGGTACTAGGTGTAGTTAGCTTGTTATCAGTTTTGGTTATTCTTATTGTGAGCAAAGGTTGCTCTTAACATGTTGACTTTAGTTCCAATTTAACCTCCTCAAAAAGCTTAAGTGATGTTTTGGAGGTGAAACTATGGTAGCCAATATCCTTTTCATAAACGCAATGTGGCAAGATGGCCAATGCTCGTTTCGTGAATGCTTACTTTGAAAGTAGGTAGATACCTAGTCATTATCTGCCTACCCTTTTCCGAACTAAATTAGGGTCGGCTTCCAGTCCAATCGAATGCAGCTGAATATCAGTATTTTTCATAGAACGACTGCATAACTGACCTCCACAACCCAACTAGTGCTAGGTTATATACCTACCTTTTGGTAGGACTGGTTGTCAAATCTTCGGGCCATGGAGGAAACTAGGTATGAAATGGTATGAAATGATGCTAGTAAGTGCTACTATTCCAGATTCTACATTGTAATATCTCTTGAGTAGGTAACGAAAAATATTATTTTGCATATGCCTATGCCGTTGCCAGTACCTAAAAAAAATATTAATTCATGATCTATCTACTTAGCCGATTTCGGCCACAGCGACTGCATTTGATGGCTTTCTACGATGGTTGTTAAGAGTTTTGTTGTGCTGCTCTATATGTGCTCAGTGGCTAGCATATCCAACTTTGGTCGAAAAACTACGAGCACAAAGCAGACATGTCAGAACACCATTGACGACATTAGGTATATGGTAAATAGCTGTAAGTAGTTGGCAGCTTTATGCCCATCGCGCTTTAGATCCAACTAGACCTTCTTCTTTGTAGCAAGTCCAGTGTCTAATAACATGATACAGGATCATGTTTCATCAGGAGGCCAGGACACAGGGCTTGCTAAGTCTTAAGAAGAAAATTCACGAAAAATGAAAGCTGCTGATAATCTCAGATTAACAAACGCCCCATGGTGAAGCTCTCTGCCAAAATTCCAGCTACCAATATTGGTTAATAAAACCATGATCATCAAAACTTGGCGCCGATTTCAACACCATAATGTAAACTGTTTCTACAGACCCACACTATTAGTTTTCGAACACAGTGTTCCTCTCTACCATAAAATCTGTACAAAAAATATCACACAGAAAAACACAGTTTCGTGTTTTGGAAAACATGGTGGGGGATAAATAATAAGGAACGGAATGTCTGTATACTAGTTGTAAAGTTAATTTTTGTTATCTGTTTATTGTTGAGACTTATTGTATCGTTTTGTTTAACTAGTTTTTGTTGGGGGACGAAAACATAATATTTTAGTGTTTGGTGCCGAAGAACGAAGAAACGTAGACTGTCGCTTGTTATGTAGGCTGTAAACATTTTATCTTGATTTGGTGGGAACGATTCAGGCAGTTTATCTTTGTCTCTTCATAGAAATAGGTTCAGGCAATTAGATATCTAGCTATCTATCTACTTACCTATTGTATTTGTTATTTCTTTTATTCTTTCTGTATCGCGTCTGAGTTTAATGCCAATCATCGGGCTCTGGCGTGGGTTTAATGCCGCTCATCGGGCTCTGGCGTGGGTTTACGTTTACATGCCGTCGAGAAATACCTCCCAGGCATGCTGGTTTCGCAATGTTTGCCTTCAACGAAGCAAGTGATACCCAATTATACAAAACGCTCACGAAATATTAGTGTGTGTTATTTTATAGCTAAGCATTTAACTCGAGATGGCCGTTTGTGCCGACAGACAAAGCAATGATTGAAATACGTATATAATTTATTCATTACGGTTTTCTGCTTTATTTAACTGGATTGAAAAGTGTTAAGTCAATTTAATTTCAATTATAAACAAAAACTTCTATAAAGGCATTTAAAGATCTTTAACAATACCTACGAATATAAAAGAGGAACAAAAACCTTCGCATTCTGTTATTAATTTCCAAAGACTTGCTAATAACAAAGTTCGAAAACATTATCCACGAGTAGTCTAATATTAATAAAGAAAATGTGATATAAGGCTTATTTGCGGTCGTATTCTGCAATAATTCATCGATTGTTTTCGTCGCATACTCAATAAGGCATAACGTAAGCTTTGCTTGCAGAATAGCCCCGCATAATTTATAATAGTCGTAAGTAATACATTATTGCCTCTGCCTACTCGAAATGAGATAGGTAGGCTATAAAAAACATGATTTTCTAGCTTGGTGTAAAGAATAAGGTTCTTTCATGAGCCTATTGAAACTAAAGAAAAAGTCTATGTTACTTTTTCGTATACCTAAGAAGAAAAATTTATATTCTTGTTTCAGCCCCCAACCTAGCTATCCATTTGAGCTGTTTTTTTTCTAACGGGGCACTGCTTTCACGTGAATAAAATTCGTATGCTTACACGATTTAATTTGTGAGAATTGATTTAGTCCTTTGAACAGTAACTAGTTGCTTTACTTGACTAATATTCATACTCGCTACTCCTTCACATTTTTGTGCAAATCTCAAATTGTTCTTTCAAAACACGAAGCTGAACCAAAAGCTGTTTACAAATAAAAAAGCCCTACCCCTTATCATAACACCATCAATCATAATCGGACTTTTCTTATTACTCCGTCGGAGTTTTTCCTCCATTATAGAAAAACTGTGACTCCATAGATTTTATCTGTCAATGGCGAAAACACTGTATCTACTGATTGACCATATAAAAAACCGGATGATTTATCATTTTTATTGCGACAAAAACATGTTTATGAGCATCTTAAGAGGGGTAGAGGGCGAGAGGGCGCCTATTCTGTGTGTGCTGGATTGAATTTGGTGTGGGTTTTTAACAGATATTTTTTTTGTTTAGTTTTGAGGTTTTGGTATTGAAGTTTGGAAGTGTTCATGTTCAGATTAAGAGAACATTACATTGTAGAACACTATTAAAAACATAGTATGATGACTAAAATAATAGACTGGAAATCATCGAATTAAAAAAAATGGTCAACAAGGTAATAAAATTAATTATGAATAGAAGATAACATCATAATATGAAGATTATTTATGTCAGTTTTATTTAAATGCAATTATCGACCATTTTGTATGAACTTATTGGTTTATGAATGTCATAGCCTGTTCCAGTGTGGACCTCACCAATAAAACTAAACACCATCAACACATCTTTAAACGCATTCAAGTTCAAGAGCACGACAATGAAAGCTTTTGATCATAGCTTAGGCGTGAAATACAGGGCGTATTACGTAGTTTCACATAACCAAAATATGCATGACCAAAAACATTAAACAATCAAAACTAGATTATGTTTAAGGTAATGACCTCAGAGAAAAACAGTAAAAAAAATACAATCCTCTCAAAGCGGCTACCAGAATCGGCCCCTTTACAGCGAAACAAAATAATCATTGGCTAGTTATAATGTTCCCGCGGGACTGCTCTGTAACTATAAACGCGATATTGCCTCGCCTCGAATGGGGTGACAAACTTTGATCGCTTTTTGCTTATTATTTTTTCGTCACTATTTATGTTTTTGTTCTTTGGTGCTTAGGAGTCGTTTGAGATTGATTTTGGAGGCATTCACTTTAACAGACTTTTGTTTGTATTGTGTTGTAGTACACAAAACTTCTCAAAAGAGGTTAAGGATACTAAGTGTACCAATGAAGTAATATACACAAGCACTCCCATATTTGGTTGCAAATAGGGCTAATATTCGCAGCTTCACGTCCAAGGCTCCTATTTCACGAAAGGTAGGGAAAATTGTATGATGTACTCTACCCCAACTCTTTAAAAAAAGCAGCAATGCCTTAGTGTTTCGGACGATCTCGCATGGAAAGTATCTGGGTTACCAAAGCAAAAGGTTCTTAGTGGTCAATTAAAAAAGCCAACAGATAGTTCAGAGTTGAAACTGAAGGGAGGCACCCATCCCGTCGGGGCTGTGGATTATCGAAAGGTTAACACGGCTCCGACACAAGGGCGAAGAAGGAACATGGGTTTGGTTTTTAGTCAGTAGAAGTCTGACACTCCCCTTCGCTCTGCCCAAGAGCGGGGGGGGTTATTCGATGATTTTCCACACACCAAAAAAACAAAAAAACAAAAAGGGAGGCACCGTGGGAGGCACCCACCAAATTATCACACTGGAACTTTCTAAGTAGGTACTTATTTAATTATGTCCTTGTACCGCGACGCGATAAATTGATAAAAGATGAATGTTATAATTGATACAATATTAATTAATATCTTTTACCATTATAACGCGATAATAATCGAATTCGAAAGAGTAGATATAAAATTTTATGGTTCCTCCAAATCAACGCAAAATGGTTTCAATTAACCAACAAGCTAGATAACTAAGAACTTCTCTGGGGCTCCAAAATAAGCGTGTAGGAATGCGTGCATCATTTTTGTTCTACCACTGGTTTGTTTTTATCATGATCATCTCTGACCGTAAATATTATACTGGTGAACAAAACCGTTCTGTGCTTGCCATAATTTTAATCTAAAAATCCAGCATTACTTCCCAACCCATCCTAGTCAAATCACCATGATCACAGTTACAACAGTGCTTTGCTGCTCATAAGCCTTTCTAACCGGGCACCATTAACCTCGATTCTCCGTTCCACATTCAGCTGCTACCATCAGCCACCCTGCGAAGATCATTGCTTCACTAAAACTCCGAGGGTATTCCATTTCCCCCGTTGGGGCTGCGGTTTCTTGGAAAGAGATACTGCGGCCTCGATACAAAGGGCTAAGAAGAAACATGGGTGGTTTTTAGTCAGTAGAAGTCTGACACTCCCTACCGCTCTGCACAGAGCGGGAGGAGTCATTTGATGATTTCCCAACCTCCAAAAAAGGGTATTCCATTTTGTTTCTACTAACTATACATTAATTTGTAGTTTTCTAGGCTTTTTGTTGTCGTTCTTAGGACTCGCTGCCTTCAAAGCCTCATCAGTAAGTACACAGAGCGCTGTAACCACCAAAATCTCTGTTCCGCGCAATTAATTTATATAAAACGATAAGGTTTAAAGGCGAGGAATATGCAAGGCGCGAGCCCGATCCGCGTTACGTGATCTAGATAAGGCTGGAGTTCGCTTCTTGTGTTCTAGGGGTGGTGATGCTAGCTTTTGTTTAGAGACTAGAATTTACAATGGGACAAAAAGAGACATTGGAAGCAGAGGAACAATGACTATCGCGTGTTTGTTTCTCGTGCAAATTAATGCTAGCGCAGAAATGTTTTTTTGAATTGTTTTTTTTTCGCAATCGTTGTTTAACCCATAATAGTGTTCAAGGTTTTCCGAATACCGTTAACTTGACACTATCAGTCAGTTTGAGTTCAGTTTATCCGTGATCAGAGTTGTTCCGGTCTGATCCCCCAAACCGATCCACAGCCAATATTTTTCTTTTGTTTATTCCTTTCTGATCCCCTGTAATTTATCATTCCGTTCTGATCCCCTTTTTGACACAAGTACAAGTGAAGTACAGTCAACCGAAAAACAGTTGTTAATGAAAAAATAATCAGTTTTTATTTCTTTAACTTACAAATTGTACGATCATCCCACAAACTACCAGGAGAACAGAAGTAGGAAGGAGGTATTGGAATCTTTAAATCAAATCTATATTATTTTCTTTCTAAAACCATGCACTTTTTTTTTGTTGGAGATAGGAAACCAGGACAGTAAAGTCCCACAAACTACCAGGAGGCCAGAATGGTGAATTATTAAGTGTCACCATTGCTTATAAGACACACATAAGTGTCATATATTTTTGTAATCTCCTGAAATGATGATGATGATGATGATGCAATGGTGAGTCTATACTACTTCGCCATTCTGGCTTCCTAGTAGTTTGTAACACTATGCTATATACTGGTTTCTCATCTCCAACAATGAAATGCATGGTATTAGAAAGGCTTATTATAGATTTGATTTAAAGATTCCAATTTCCAATACCTCCTTCCTACTTCTGTTCTCCTGGTAGTTTGTGAGACTTTACTATACAGGCATAATGTTTATTTTATTTGAAGATTCCAATTTCCAATACCTCCTTCCTACTTCTTTTCTCCTGGTAGTTTGTGGGACTTTACTATAAAGGCATAATATAGATTTGATTTGAAGATTCCAATTTCCAATACCTCCTTCCTACTTCTGTTCTCCTGGTAGTTTGGTGGTTTTGTGGGACTTTACTGCCTATTCTTTTTTTTTTTAATCTAATAGAACCTGTACAAATATTTTGTTGCTGACTGTCCTAAAAATGTGTCAGGGTATCCGATTCTTTTACGGGGGATCAGACCGGAATAGAAAATAATTTATAATAAAACGGATCCCCTAGGGTATCAGTTTTAGGGGATCAGACCGGAATAACTCCGTGATCATGGTGCGCTGACATATCAGGAGCTCGAAACAAAAAGTAATCATGGTAAATATTCCGTTCTCAGTGTTTATGATACCGTTAACTTGGTTTTGTTTGTAAACAGAACGAATCCATAGGATCTAATAATATATTTCAATGTCCAATGGATTATTCAAGTTCTGACGAAGCCACTACTTACAAGGAAACAGGAGCTCCAACAATTCCAGCCATGTTTCAGAAGATTAAGCCCAAAATTACTTGTTTTCGCAGCAGTCAACCCTAGAGAACAGCGCGTTCTCCGCGAATCTTGCTAATAAAATATTAAATGCTCACTTAAACATCTATATTGCTGCGAGTAATGACTGGCAACACCTTCTGAATACGAGAGCGGATTGAGGTACCCACGCCGAGATGTAAAATATCACGCTTAGCGATAAGAGAAAGAGATTTTTGAAGAATTTTTCGTGGTAGTTTTAGTTTTTGACTGGTATATTATTACTAAATTAATGAAGATTTACGGTGAAAAAGGAATAACTATGGATCATGTTCTCTTTGTGAGTATCTTCAACCGAAGTTGTGATTTTACAGTCGATAGGGTTTTGTTTTTTTCGGTTGCCATCTTCCAAAACTTTCGTCACCCTCCGTTATAGCTAGAAACTACAACAGATAAATAAATTATACCAAAAAGATTTGGAACGTCTTTGCTCCCTCCAAAAATATTTTAGCAACCTCGCATGAAATAAACAAAATCCCGCATTACGTTGATATCTGTCAAATCTACATACGTAACATCTAAACTCCACAAAATCTGATACATGCCAAACATACCTATTGTTTATCACAAAAGTACGCCAGAAAACAAACGTCCAATAACATTATTACAGTCAATAAATCTGGTTGATAGTACAAACGGAATCAGATTCGCGGTGTCGGCCCGTATCTGTTGAAGTTTCACGATAAATACCGAGCGAATCTGCATAACTCCCATGTGAGTGGCGGCGGTGGGGCGCGGGCGTAGATGTGGGAAAGACAAAGTTACGATGGATATGATATTATTCATCACCTCCTGGTTTGAGCAGTTTTAGATTATGAACAGTTAAAGGACTAAAGCATTTCGTCATCATCATCTACAGCCTGAATTCACCCACTGCTGGGTACGCCTCTGTTTTCTGGTGCCAATCTGCACGTTTTTTGCAAGCCTCATCCAGGTTTTCACCCAATGGCAGCAATGTCGTCTGCCGATCATTATGGCCTAAATCTTCTTCTTAGCGTGTCGATGACAATTTAAATTGAGTCGGCCCAAAATTTGGCGACGAGTTTGGCACTTTCAGTAGCCTCCATCAGTTCCTGTGATGTGCAAGTAACAGGACAGGCTGGACACGATATCAAGTGTTAATGGCCTAAATCATTCAGCCTGTAATAACGTCATCGCAATTGGAAGATCCTGTCACATGCTTTCGCCTTTTAATATATAGGACTAGACGGTTTCCCATTATGTTCTAAGCAGTGTCTTGAGCAAATCAGAAAGAGACCCAGACATTGAGCGTAGGATAGGAACAGCCACAGGAACAATGGAACCCTTCTTGACACTGTAATCACAGCTTGCTTTCAGAAAATATGTGAAGACAATAAGACATTTTCTGATTATTTTGCTGAACATAACTCGCTGATGGTGCGTTTAGATTTTTCTTCCTTGTTTTTATTCGGGAGGAGTTTTAGCTAAATATTAACAGTGCCTTGGGTCGAAGTTAAGTTTTGCTTTCCTGCGCTGGTCCGTGGATAATCCACCCATTACATAATGAGTTTCCTAGGTGCCTCGACAAGCACGTTAAGCCGTTGGTCACGGCTGTCATTGATACATCCTTTACAGTCGTTACAGGCCCAAAAGTCTGACAGCCAGTCTTGTCAAGGGGTATCGTAGTACCCAGTACTACGAGTATAACTATGTTGTGGAGGTCAGTTATGCGGTCGCTCTATGTAAAATACTGCTATTCAGCTGCATCCAGTTAGAGCCAGTGGCAGCCTACCCCAACATAGTTGATAAAAGGCTAAGTAGATCATGATGATTATATTTCAGTAGTAAAGGCTATGCATCGTATAACCAGCCAACCAGACTTGAAAGAGAACATTTATGTAATTCCACTTCCCATCAGGCTAAACTACCTTCTCCACCTCAGCGACATTCGCACCTCCAGCCACATCCAGTCGGGTGAACATAAGACATTGTGTGCGGTACCACACTTCCGGCGTTATACTCGCTAGAACAACTGTTTGTTTGTACGGAGCTCATATAACATATATTATTATGCATATTCCGAGCTGCCTTAATTTATAGGTATCTGGGGTGAGCGAGGAATTGTGTAGGTGGGAGGTATGTAGGTATCCACGTTGTTTTCAAGCACTGTTTCCTCTGCTTTGCTAGCTCCTACTGTAGGTACCTACAAGGTCATGTATGAAATGGCTGCACAAACCACCTTGTGTTTGTGCAGCCATTACAACAAGAACAAGAATATAGTAGGAACTATAACAATAAAATAGAATAGAATAGTAGGTACTTTTTCTTTAATTCCTTCTGCTGGTTTACCCTCTAGGATATGGATCATGGAGTCCCATAACAGATGCAATTTGATGAAAATCAATAAAAAGTACCTACCTCAACTGCGTTAATTTGATAATATTATGGACATCTGTGTAGGCAGTCAGTAACCATACGTATTGTCCTACTACGCTTTAGTCGGAGAAAGATTTTTATGTCGTTTTCATTCGTCATCGTTTAATTTCAAATGACGCGACTCACATTTAAGTATTTCTGACTGGCTCATACGTTGATAGAAACGTGATCAACGATTGCCATATTCTTCTCTGTAAATACATAAACAAATATCTTCAAAATCTTAATCCCTTCAGGTCTTAAAAATCTTATTTGTCTAACAAAATATATTCAATATCATAAGGAAGGTAAGATTGTGCATAAATTGGATCCGGAGTGACCCCTGTCCGTTGTTCCCCAGTCCTTTGGGGAAACACTTTAGTTATAGTATATTGTCTCATTTTCATTCTGTTTCGATTTTATAAAGATAGAAGTATTGATTTATCTTCTTTTTATTTTCAATGTGATCTTGTTGTAATCGGGACGGTTTGAAGATGCCTTCTCTTCTCTATCTTTTTTCTTTTTCTCTCTATCTATCTCTCTATGTCTCTCATTTTTTTTTTTTGGATAGAAGGGTTTTTCATCAACAATTTTGTTGAACCTGAAATTCGTTAGAAATACGAACTCTATTGCCATTGTTTAAGTTCTCTTGTCACTAGCCCCAAATAAGTCGCAATGACTTCCTGGTTCCAAATCTTCCATCTTTAATGTATTGAAGTTGTAATTCGTATTTTAGAGTGTTTTTGCTGCTGTTTGGCCTCTACAACAACCCATGAAATTGTTAACAATCAGATTAAAATAGAAAAGTCATATTTTAATAAATATTTTACGCGGACGATGACCACGGTTAACAGCCAGTTCATAATTACTTCTGTGCCTATTAATGAGATAGTCTAACATTGAACTAATAGCGTCATCTGTTTATTATTTCAATAGAAATTTCCTCTTTCCAAACACCCACAGAACTATTCTGAAGTATATCAAGTTATACAGAAGCAGGGCCATCAGTGGACCGCTCCTTCAATATGGCTGCCCCGCCGCTGCCAATATGTAAGTTACATATTTTACGCCAGACCTCTTCCTATTTTTTATCTTGCACACCGGGTCTGCATGGAGTTTTGTTCACTGGATACGCTTTAATAATATTTTGTTGGTACTTATTTATTATCTGAGGTATATGAATTCCACGTCGGGGCCGCGGATTTTAGTACTAGATGACGTGGCCTCGGCACAAGGGCAAAGAAGGAACATGGGTTCGGTTTTTAGTCAGTAGAAGTCTGACACTCCCCTTCGCTCTGCCCAAGAGCGGGGTCATTCGATGATTTTCCACCCACCAAAAAAAAAAAGGTATATGAATTCGTACCTATGACTTTATTGAGACTTTCAACTTCTTCTTGGTCTCGGCCCAACTCTGAATTACTAGTTTGGCGCTTTCAGTAGTGTCCATCAGTTCCTGTAGTGAACAAACAACAGGTCTTTTTACGGTTATCGTTAGAGATTATATAAAAATTACTTGCTTCAGCTAACTGCCATGAACTGCTCGATTTATATGAGCTATTTGTGTACCTACTTCTTCATTTTCTTTGTGTTCCTGGGAAAACATATTTAAAATTTTGTACTATTTAAAATTAGTAACCCGCTGTGTCACTTTTACGGCGTTTTCAATAGTAAAGTCACATTTGAGGCACAAAGTCTTTCCTCTCATAACTAGATTCAATGACCGAACCTTCTCAGTTTTGTCCATACTAGAGTTACTTCCCAATTATCCGTTTTATAGAGACGATTACTCAAAAATTGAAAAAAATATGGAGATTCGTTATCTCTGCTAACTATTCCTTTCCTTCTACATCTTTGTGATGTTTCCTAGTTACCACAGAGCCTCGGGCGGCGAGGTAATAGGAAGGCGGAGTCAGGGCGTAAAACTATACTACGGACATCTCATTTCTTGCGACTTGAATAAGATAATAACATATTTCAGAGCCCTGTTCTGGTAGAACAACCTGTGTGGGGAAAAACAGGAAAATGTAGATACACACGTAGGTATTAGGTACCTTAGAATTAAGTCTTTCAACTGATTATGGACTTAACTAAACGTTGAGAGGCGTTCAGCTGGAAATTATTATTGGTACGGTTTCTTCAATAATGTTACACATTTAAATTATAAGCTTTACATTACATACCGTTTATCACTTTCTAAAAGATATAATATTTCTTGTCAGCATGTAAAGCCAAGTCAGAAGCACATGGCGCTCCGTGGGTGGCATAAAATCTCTCGACACCAGGTTATTAGGCACTAACCACACGGAAAAGAAATAACACATCATTAAACAGGAATGACGCATATGTATAATTTGCATGTAGTTTCCTATGTGTTTGGCAATGTCTTTAAATATAACAAAGTAAGAAAATTACCAAATCAACAAAAAAACTTGCAGATCTTAACAACAAAAAAACTCCCACATCAAAAATTAAAACCAACAGTTATTATAAGGCAATAAACATGTCGTGGCCGTTGAAACGAAGTCGGTATTAAATCACATAAACAAGTGGGTATCTACGAGTCGTAACATTTACATACGGGGCGAGAGCGGCCCCGGTCCCGGAAGCGGGGCGGCTCGGAAGTGGAATCGGCACGTGCTTTATGGATGTGTGGTACTACAGGTACCACTTGTTTATTCGATGCGAATTTTGAAGGTTTATGTACTGGGTGATGGGTAAATAGGTGGTTTGGATATGTAGGGGAGAGTTTTTACCTATAATACCTTTATATATCTGCTTGTTAGTTCGAAGGTTGGATATTCGGTGTCGACGAAGCTTCTTTTCTTGGAAAATGAAATTCAAGTTGGTACTTAAGCCTTTGATACGGCTGCTATAATTATATAGATCTTTGGGTATCCTTACATGTCAGTGGTCGGAACACTAAAAGGTGGTGACTGTTTAACCAAAGGGTGCCGTATGACCCAGTACTAACTAGGTTGTGGAGGTCAGATAGGCAGTCGCTCCATGTAAAATTACTTAATCATCAAAAGATAATTATAATTATTGTCTATTAAAAACAAAAATAAGTCTGAACGGTCAAGTGGATCTTCTCCATCTTAAATCATAAAAAAAAAACTTACTTCAAAATCTAAGCCAGATTTTCTCACAGTTCCCTAGCAAGAGCGTCTCTTTATTTCCATCTTTCCATTCAATTACTTAGCGATAAGGAATGCGTTATGCCTCGGACACGGCCATCTTTATGTATATATTATGTACATATGCGAGCATACGGAGAGGCTTTTACGTAGGATTGTTCTCGCATATTGTTGCCAAACTATACAATGATGTACGAATGAAAAAAATATTAATCTATTTTGTCCGTCAAAAAAAATGTAGAATAAATTGTACATGGCCTGTAATAGTTTCCATCGAACATTTTGTACTAAAGTCTCATCATTGTCATAATTTCAGCCGAAAGACTTCGGGCATGGGCTTCTCCCAAAATAATGTTGCCACATTGATCAGTGCCGTGTGTCTCGCATCCGTTATAATAATATAGTCTCTACCACACTATTTATATGGAACTCAGTGCTTTAAATTATTCGAAAAACATTGATATTCGGCAATTCATGTTTTTAATGTTCACTGTAGCATCTGAAAGAACAAACATTTGTTATCTATTGGAACAGGCATTTATTTTTTATTTTAAACTAACCATGTACTTGTCACCTCTACTATCACCTACATCGAAGTTTCGGCGTATTGTCGCCTACCGTACTTTATAGCGAAAAGTCTTAAAGTTATCGCCCATGTTTCAGTGGCGCTACGGGCAAACTGTTCGCCATTATAGTTGGGCGACAAAACTGCTGTATCATTGTGTTATTTTGTTTATTTCTGATTTAGGAGCCGTGAGTTCGGCAAGATTGTTGAGTTGTTGGATATGTCGGTTTGTTTGTGAAAAGAGTTGATTTTTTCACAAGTTTTGTTCATCTATCTATATAAATAAAAAGAGTAGTCCTGACTGACTGATTGACTGACTGACTGATTGACTGACTGACTCATCAACGCCCAGCCCAAACCCTTGGACCTAGAAAGCTGAAATTATGCACAGAGGTTCCCTTTATAATGTAGACAAGGAATAAGGACGGATTTTTCGTAATTCAACCCCTAAGGGTTTTAAATAGGATGAAAGTTTGTATGGAAAATCGTCACTTTCACGCGGGCGAAGCCGCTGGCAAAAGCTTGTTTTTTATATTGTTTTTGAACATACAACTTTTAAGAAGCAGTCTCATAAAACGTCTTCAAAAAGTACCCTTCAACATTTTTTGATTTTGTCTAAGAAAGATAAGTTTGAGGGAGCAAAAAATGCAATTAAAAAAAAAATGTTCTTGTATGCGCAATATCGCATACATTCGCTCTATTGGCATTTGCACTGTGCCGATTTACAGACCTAAACATTTTCCTATCCAAAAAACAACACGTCATCTGATTCTAACACGATGAAACGCAGTCCCGAAAATACTGCTTTTGTCGTAACAATGTGTCATACAATTATCTGATTCAAATTAAACAACAAATCTGTTTATTCGTATACCATCAATTTATAAATTCAAATAACATTATTATGATGGTATACGAATAAACAGATTAAGCTTTCTTTCTTTCTTTCAGTAATTCTACATGACAGTCAAATTATTACAGTCAGTAAAACTATTTGATTGTTTAAAAACGCTTCTAGTTTTCCGTGCCCCAAAAAAAATTGCTTTATTCGCAACAATTTTTCATACGATCCAAACTAAACAGATAATCCGTTTATTCGTATATTATATATGGTGTTAATATTTTAAAGTGTCGTGTCGTGTAGACTCTGCTCGACACGGGCCGCATATTTCATCTACCCGTCGCCGCCCGCCGGGCGGCAGATTCTGTTGAAGCTGGAATATTGTTGTATTCAGTTGTGGAGGATTGTTGAGAAAGAAAATAAGGTGAATTAATTGATTCGGTAATAAGTTTGGTACGAGGACATGAGACGGACATGAGACTGCATTGAAAGAAGACTAAAAAGAAAATCATTAGTTAACATTCCTGAATCTCGAAAAATCTCTCCAATTGCTTGATTTTTTTTTAGTTCCTAATTGTTCTAAGTAATTAAAACACAATGAACTCAAGTAAGTTTCTGATTTCAAAGGAGATTACATATTATAATAATATAGGTTTTTCTGAAATTCTTTCTCGTATCGAATCAACAATTGAATGTAAATAATTTTTGTTCTTAGGTTTTTCATTCAAATTGTTTCTAATTACTTTTAACATGCATTGTGTTGTCGTCATTTATTTTTGTTGGCTCTTGTGGTTCCTCTCTTGGGCAAAGACCTCCCGATTCCTTCTACTTCACTCGATGGTGTGTTTCTTCTCGCCAATTCACGAGCTAAGCAAGTTAAATGCTATGAAGCATAGCGACATCGTTCCGACATCTCCAAGTAACCCCAGAATCTCCCCACCCGTCGGGCAGTTACCATCATTTTGATTGAAATTTACTGCATCGTAGTAGGGCAGAGGGCGTCGTAATAACGTTACTGCAATAAGCTACTTCGTGATTAAATGGACCCATTGTAGTCAACGTATTGTTTAGTGTACACTGTGATTTACTTCTCTGAGAAGAACAGGTGGGTTTGGACCTTGGCTGACAATGAGTAAGGAGTTTGTGGCAGGAAGATGTTCAGTAGCTGAGTTGTGGCCTGTACTTGAAGAGGCATTAGGATTGTCAGGCCTATTGTAAGTAAATATAGTCATAATAGAGACCAGATACATGTTTCGTCCACGTTAATACGGCTTACCTCTATTGTAATATTATAATTTTGTAGATACTATTGGACCGTAGCAGGTGGCGTTCTGTAGTTTCTGCTTCCTCCATCGGAAAAAGTACCTAAGTTTTATGTTGGTGAATGTAGATGAATTAGTTTTAAAGCTTGGTAAAAGGTAAGATCTTTTAGCTACCAGTTGTATACCACGTTTTGTAGGAAGGATAACCGTTCACAGTTTTTAAATTCGAAGATAATTATTTGAGTGTATCGAAGGCAGAGTCTACAATAACAGATTATACTCATGTTCCATCTGTGATATTTTTCAGTATAAGCAGAATATTGGTAACATTTTTCCTTCAACCATGTTTTCAGCTGTCCAAAATCCTAGCGTCCACTTCGTTTGAAAGCATAAGCAATTCAAAACCCAAATTCTCCACCCAATTCAATATGGCACAAGAAATACAATCCTAAAAATGGACCAGCCTGAAGAGTCTGTCTTCACAGCAGATATAACTTTTGGCAAGCGCTCCACAATACGTATGCGTCAGGACATGGTGAGGAAATATTAAAAATGGCTGGCGACCCAACAAATATAATTAAATTGGACAACGGAACGCAGTGGACCTGTCAGAACGTTTGATGAGCTTGGAAGGAGGTGGTGTGGATGCGGTATTATATGTTTAGAAACTACTAGTACTTTTTTTTGTTAATTCTATCTTTACCGTGTGGTAAGTAATAAAAACTCTAAACGGCTAGTGCCGGATTTTCACCCATGGGCTTCTGGCTTGGCATAACTTGCCATCAAAAATTATCTCTCTGGCATGATGGTTTTCTAACGATGTTTTTCTTCAACAAAGCAACTGTGTGTTAAAACAAAGTGACTCTGGATTAAGTGACTCTTGTTACTGATAATGCATGCATACCTAATATAGAAGGAAACTCTTGGAGGTTTGGAACTGCACAACTGATCCAAGCTTATTAGTTAATTATTTTTTCTGTTTATTACTTTACTAATCTACAGCCTTCGTCATCATCATTCATCATATAATTGCCTTCTTTTATTTGAGGGATATTCTGGTTGGTTAACTCATTTCTTCCGCCTTTTCAATTTACAATTACGATGGCGCGCTGGCGCACTTTATACGAAAACTGTGTCCTGTTATTTGCACCTGGTTAAAAAGATTGAATGCACTTCGTCTTGTCGATGACAATCTATTCCAAGACAAAACAAAACACTCAAGCCGAAGGCGCTAAATTCAAAGCCAAATTCTAGGTACACTCGATTTATATTACCATTGATAAGAAGAAGTTGATAACATTATTTCATGGCATATTAAAACATATGGCTATTCTGATCCTCTTTTTCAATTAAATAACTCTCTTTATTCTTAACTCCTGGTAACCATTTAGTAGATTGCAGTGTGACGTCAGAGCCATCACATATGCGGCCGACAAAGTTGTCGTCACAATATGAACATGGCGATACGTCAGGACCTACATCATCGATCATGCCGTGATATTACAATATTTTCAAGAAAATATTGGAAATGTCACTTGGTTCTTTGAGGATTTCTTGATTATTTTGGGTATACTGTTATGTAGCTTTCTACTCTGTAGTATTACTTTTGTAATCGATAGTTTTTCTTTCAACAGGAATAAAAGATTTAATATCATACTGTAACTAAAATTAAAGACTATTTAATAATTTATTATCTATACATATAATAAAATGGTAGGAAAGTCAAAACTGTACATTGAATATTTTTTTAAAAGAATACTTGGAGGGTGATCTACAATCGATACCGAAACCAAAAATATAGTTTTTAGAATTTTTGTCTGTTTGTCTGTTTGTCTGTCCGGGATAAACTCAAAAAGTACTGCACGGATTTACTTCAAAATTGGCACGAATATTATTAAGAAGTCGGGTCAACACATAGGCTACATATTATCACGCTATCACCTACGGGGAACGAGCAGTGAACCTTTATTTCTTCAACGCATTCTGTAACAACGTGTAATCCAGCGACGCATATTTGGATGTTGTTATTATGTTAATTAACCATGCTATAAG
Organism: Diarsia dahlii; assembly: GCA_949775195.1. Lineage (NCBI taxonomy): Eukaryota > Metazoa > Arthropoda > Insecta > Lepidoptera > Noctuidae > Diarsia > Diarsia dahlii. Next base: position 22,613,369 of record OX459194.1, on the reverse strand, counting down.
CTAGCTTCACACTATAAAAACACGCAATATAAGTAACTTAGGCCGATAAACATAATTATAATTAAATGAATATTTTTAAAGCAGCGCCATCTATGAGATTTCCAAAACATCAAGTCGAATTACATGTAAACCCTTTTTGGATATAAATAATTAAAATTTCATCATGTTGGCTAGGTTAGTAGTTGTTTTTAAAAGTAATAGATGGAGTTGTGCATAAAAATGTGTACCAACGTCAACGACGAGGTGCTGTGGAAGGTTTTCCGGGAATTTTCAAGGACACCGCATTGTAGATTTTATACCGTGCACCCGAATAATGGCGAATGCTATTTTCTGCGGTTGTTACTTCACACGGTCCGAGGCCCAACATCTTTCGCCTTTCTGAGGACATTTGATGGCGTGGAGTATCCCACTTACCGCGCAGCCTGCGTAGCACGTCACGTTCTCGACGGTGACTAAAACTGGGATGACATACTTGCGGAGCGTCAGTGAGAGTCCCAGCCGCATGCGTCATCTGTTTGCCGTCATCTTGGTGTTTTGTGGAGTCGCGAACCCGGTAGCTTTGTAGGAGAAGTATCGCCATCACTGTCTGAAGATTTTCTACGAGCTTTGAGTCGTGCTACTGGAGAAAAGTCGAAGTAACTGATGAAAGCGTGCTGAACACCTGTCTCAGTTCACTTCAAGACGTGGTCATTTGTATCGCGGCAATCCACTGGTAGAATATGGGTTACCAGCTCACTAATCATCACCGCATCAAGACCGTGGAAATCGGGAGTATAATGCTGAGATAATTTAAATTAAACGACCACCATACGAAATGACCATGTCGCTTTAATCTCTTCAGAGGAAAAACTAATTTATGACACCGTCCTTGAAAGCGTTGGGCAAAACCAGGGTAAAATGTTTTTCTTGGATGCTCCTGGTGGAACAGGAAAAACATTTGTTACCACTGGCATACATGCAGAGGTCAGGAGGCAAGGCAAAATTGCCATTGCTGTAGCGTCGTCGGGAATCGCTGCCACACTGCTTCCGGGTGGCAAGACAGCACAAGCCATGTTTAAAATTCCCATCGATTTAGAGAGCGCCGAAACGCCTGTTTGTGGTGTGTCACGTAACAGTGATAAGGGACACGTGCTCAAGGATTGCTCTCTGATCGTATGGGATGAGTATACGATGGCCAATAGGAAGGCAGTTGAGGCCGTGGACAAAACCCTGCAGGACACAAGCAGGAACGATCATTTGATGGGTGGTGTCACAGTTCAGTTCAATGGCGATTTCCGACAAACGCTTCCCGTGGTAACGCGGGGTTCGAGGGCTGACGAGGAGAATGCTTCGTTGAAACGATCTTCGTTGTGGTCACGAGTTCGTAAACTGCGCTTGACCATTACTATGAGAGCTCGGCTCAGCGGCAATGCACGTGCTTAAGAATTCTCCGATTTCCTTCTAAGTCTTGGCGAAGACACTCTACCAGAGGAGAGAGGTGGACAAGTGGTGCTTCCTGAGTCTCTCGGTAGAGTTATATCCAGTTTAGAAGAACTCATTCGCTGTGTGTACGGGGACATCAGATGTATACCGCACCCTCAGAATTCTTGGGTGTGTGAGCGGGCCATTTTGACGCCGAAAAATTATCAAGCTGCAGCGAATGCATTCTCTCGAAAATTGAGGGAAATGAAGTGGTCTACACCTCTATAAACACTGTCGTCGAGCAAGATGACGCCACACATTATCCCGTGAAATTTCTGAACTCCCTGTCAGCAAGTGGACTTCCAGCGCAAGCCATCAAGCTGAAGGTCGGTGACCCGATTATGCTTCTTCGGAACCTATCTCCTCCGAAGTAGTGTAACGGGATCCGCCTTAAAGTCATCTCGCTCCACAGACACACCATTCAGGCAGAAATTCTTACGGGTTGTGGCAGAGGCACTATTTATACCACGCATTCCCCTCATACCTCATAACTTCCCGTTCCAGTTCAAACGCGTACAGTTCCCCGTGAGTGTTTGCTTAGCGATGACCATCAATAAATTGCAGGGGCAGACACTGAGGGTAGCGAGTGTCGACCTCAGGACGAGTTGCTTCTCACACGGGCAGGTGTAGGTACGTTGGTTGCTCCCGCATCACCAGTCCTGACTCTCTTTACATTTTGGCTGCGGAGAGCCAAACCACTAATGTTGTTTATCGAGAAGTCCTTTAAGTATGTATTTATAATTATCCTATTCAGTATTCCTTATTCATTATTTTCTCCATCTGCTTCAGTCGTAACTTATGACTTAATTCAGCAGAATCACCATAAAGTCATTTATTCAAAGCAGGCTGAAAATTAGCACTTTTTGAAAGTCAATTTTTCAAAAGTTGTCTGTAGATATGAAATGTGAAGAAGAAACGGGCATGTTATTTTAAAAGGTACCTATAATCGTAGGTATTTTTGATGCTGTATAGCGTTCACGCAGACGACGTCGCGGGCAGCAGCTAGTATAGTATATAACAATCTATTAAGAGTAGGTATCATAAATCTCCTCTAATAATATTGTGTTATTATAACGTGTAAGTAACGGATTGAATTTGGCATATTTAATAGGTATATACACTCGGGTATGATGGGCCTAATGCCGTGGGTTTGAACATAGGATACTGTTTCTTGGTAACACGGTTCCACGGGCTAATTTTATCAACTTTTACGCGGTCGATCAACGGGGTAAAAAAACTAAACAAAAAACGTTTAGTTTTTTTGTTTTCTGGTATAACGTTTAATTTATATTTACTAAAGTAATTCGAATTTACTTGTAAATGTTTTTCAAATTCAGAAATATATACTAGCCGCAATAATTAATTAATCTTATTCTGCAAAAGAATTTCTCTAGTTTCGGTGACAACCAAGGTGACCACTATCCATACCAAAATATATCTAAAAATTAAACAGTGGCCATGAATGAATGGGCAGTGGACAGTGGTAGATAATGGTAATGCTTACGGGCAATCTGCGCCGAGTGGTGGTAATGAATTGGCCGTGCGATGATTGATGCGCTGCTATCGTCATTCGCTAATGGGTGGGTGGACGCACTGGGTGCGGGAAACGCGGCGTTTTTTACTTAGTCTACTTCTAATTGAAGTGTGAGACAAATATAGTAGGAGCAGTAATCTTCTTAAAATCACATTAATTTCATAATTAGCATTCGAAAATATCCACCAAATGTTATAAAACTATGCGAAAGTGGGAAATCTGTCAAAGCTTATTTTATATGAAGTGGCCATAGCTTTGTCTGAATCTCCGACCCATATCAATGAAGTCAACGTAACGTACTTGACTTAATTTAGAATTAAATTATTTAACAGATTTTTATCGATTGACAATGCTTGTAACTAGCCACGCAAACACCAATAGTTGCGTCTTGGAATATTCCAAACACATACAGTGGAATTTAAATAATTAAAAAAAGTGGCTATGTTAATATTTTTGTAGATGTACACACGGCTACACATCAAGCTATACAAAACCAGTATAATCTGATCGTTCGTTGTGCGAAAAGATCTAGTAAAGTGAGGCCAAGATTAACTGGTTTTGTATAGCTTGATGTGTAGCCGTGTGTACATGAATAAGTATGCATACATTTTTGAAAAAAAAAAAAAAAACGTAGATTTTGGCTCAAACGGTAATGCAACGAAAACATTTAAACAAAATCAAAAACTAGTTCAAAAGCTTTGTAATAGGAAACTGCAGCGTTAATTTCTCAAAGTGCGTTAAATATGTAGGGTGTTCTCCGCATTTCATTACACAACAAAATATGATTCAGTGTTGCCCCTTGATTTAAGAAAGACGTTTAGCCATAGACACTACGTTTCATATTTTGATTGCTTATGATTGTTAGCTTTGTAAGAATTGTAGGTAAAACGAGAAATGTTGAATCATGAACACTATTGTAATATCAATTTAATACGTAAATTAAGTACTTGTTAATTGCAAGGGAAGATTATATTGTAGACAGTTTTTCAGATAGAGGTTATAATATTATGCAGTAATCATTATGGACTTTACACACAAAACCCGCACAAGATCTGAATCATAATTTATATGCCACCGATAAGTTGGTAGCTTTAATGTATATAGCTGCTACTGTTACCGCTACTTCTAGAATTATACAAATATCTCTTAATATAATCTATTACAGAAACAGTTAGCTAAAATCTTTGTCACTTGGTTTTATTGTAAAGGAGAAATTTTGTAGAGGAGCGTTTTGTGGTTTCTGCCTACCACAATGGGAACAAGGCGTGATTTTATTGTTAACTCTGTGTTAGTTTGAATTTAGTAACGTTTTTTTGCCCATTATCTCTGGCAATGAAGTCTTTAGCCTGTCAAAAAGCCTTTTAAACCAATAACAATAAATAAAACCAGTTCCACTTATAGCACTAATCGTGGAAAAACAAAACCAAAGCCTCATTCCATTTCAGCTTATTTTCATGCAAATGTTACCACAATAAAATCAAGCTAAAGCAATGTAAAACTGTTTAATTGGCAAACCCTTCCGTTAATGGTCTGTAACGGAAAGTTAGGGCGGCGCCCAACCGGCGGGCGGGATGACATGATGGTTATAGGCGTTTTATTGTATGCAGGCTATGTAGGACGTGGTAGGCTTGATGAGAGTTGATATGTATGGTGTACATCTACTTCAATGTAGTAAAAATTGAGGTATTTTTTTCAGTAAAGAAGTAAAACCAATCGAAGTTAACGTTTTCCTTGCCATATAAAGATAGACTTGATAAAAAAAATTACAAAACATGTCAGATTCAGTGTTTACTATAAGTAGGTATACATTTTCGGGTGAAAAATTGTGGCAGCAGAAAAAAAAGGGTTTGTAAAACGTTTAATAAAATATCGTATCACACATACAGTCTTACAGTATTACCTAGAAAATACAGCAACAATTTTAAACTCTTTGGATTCCTAAATAAAAAATCCATGAAACAAAAAACGAAGACCCTAAACTTTATTTGATTTGAGGATTTCATAATCAAAGTCAAAGTCAAAGTAAATTTTATTTGTGTAACATTGGTAGTGAATACAGTTCTTAAATTAATGTTAGATTGATATGTTATGCCAAAAGGCGTACAAATAGTTATTGTTGCATAGCATGCGAAATAATAAAAGAAAAATGTATCATGCGAGAGGTAGACACAAATTATTTGGTAGGTATGTCAAAATTAATAGAATTATGCTAAAAACATGTTTTATAAAATGTCATAATATCACTGATGTACATAATATTATATCAAGTAAATTCTACAGCCAAAAAGAAATAATAATAATAACAAAAATGTCAAATATCTGTTACTCGTGATGATGAAGCGTTAAGTTCTAATTATAGACACCTTACTTACATACATACTAACAAATAAAATTGACCCCTACTAAAACCAGTAACAAGTGATATAAGTGGTGTAATTTATCTATAATATGTATGTATTTAGAAATATATAAGTATGTTTATCAGTTGTCTAGTACCCATAACACAAGCTCTGCTTAGCTTGGGACTAGATGGCGTTGTGTGATAGTTGTGGAATATTATTATTATTATTATTATATCAAACTTCTGGCCACACATTTTTCGGGCCGCCTACGAAAGCGTAGCGGTTGCTACGCCGTAGCGCCGTAGCGCGTAGCCCGAGGCTCTACGAGATTGGAATATGCAAATACCAGATCCGTTTTAACTTGGACAACTGTTGTGATGTTATTTAACCTGTTATGCAGTGTAATGAAAGTGGTGTACTGGTAGACGGTGAATTTTTTGTTGTAGACGTTTATTTTATTTAAGGTTTTGTGAAAAAAGAATTATGAGGGATGTTTGTTGATAAGAAATAAGTTATTGCAAAGAGTTGTATGTGATTGGATGGCTTTAGAATAATAATTCAGATATCAAATACTGAGACTATTATTTAAATTGCAACTCATTCAGTTACTTAAAATTACAAAGGAAACAACATTACAAATCATTCGAGATTTTAATTTTTGTCAAAGAATTTTAATATTTTATATTAGTATACAAGGTGAAAATAAGAAGTAATATATTATGAGAAGAATTATGGACAAAAAAAAAGTGGTGCACCGCCTTCAAATGAATTGGTTTAAGGTCAAGGGAATTATGATGAGGCTGGACACCTATTAAGGTTTTAAAATTCTTCCAACCATACTACGTAATTATGTTTAGCAATATTCTCTACTAGATATCCTTGTTTTCTTTGATAACATGTTATTGTAAAAAGTGTCGATATCAATTGGAGTATAAATCAGTTACAGAAGATTGTGTTGGAAGATGACGGTGTAACGCGGTTTGAGCGGGTACGCTACCGTTTAGCGCCCGCAAACACTACCTTTAGGGTTGTCACTAAGGGTAGTATTTTGGAATATTTCAATCTTGGCGTTGGTATAGAACATTCGATTGAAACAGAAACGAGAAAGTACCATATTTTGTTGTCTTTTTTCTGTTCCTTGTCAATATGATTTAAGAAATGGATTTAGAAATAAATTATCTGTGTCTTATATTAATTATTAGATACTTGCTTGTGCCAGCGGCTTAGTCCGCGTGGACGACTACCGGGATAAGAAGTATCCTATGTGTTAATCCAGGCTATAAATTATCTGTGTTCTAAATTTCATACACATCCATTCAGTAGTTTTTGCGTGAAAGAGTAACAAACATCCATCCATACATCCTCACAAACTTTTGCATTTATAATATTAGTAGGATTTCATTATAATTGAATGTTTGTGTATTTCAAATACGCCAAAGATTGCTTACTAAGGTTTTTTTGAGTCTCAATCTTGTCTTCTCCGCAAACTTCTGTAGGTTATCCACCTATCTGGTTATTTGTACGTAAAAAGTCTTGCCATCTCTCGGCATCTTTATTTTGTTTCAATTTGTATTTTTTGTGTTCGAGTAAAAATGAAAAAAATAATCATTTGTTTAATCAGCTTACTAAGATGTCTAGTTAGTCCCCACAGTAGAGACTTTGGCCACTTCAGAAAAGCTCCGTTCTTCTAAGCGACAACCCTACCGCTCCCCAGTTATAGCCTAAAGGGTTTCTCTCCCCGTCAAATAGTCGTTTAAAAACAACGCTATTAAACAAACCGCACGCTGATGCGTTTTGCGAAACTCATAAATATTAAACAGTCAACGTTCTACGGTGTTGATGGTGCCCTGGTACTTGCTTCATCAAAACATTTTTGGTAAATAATGATGGTATGTAAGTGAAGGGCACACTGACGAAACAAGAAATGACAAATTAATTAATAAAATAAATTATAAGTATGTGGCAAGAAGGGATAAACGAAAAAATTATAAAATTCTTTGATGCTATCAATATTACAAGACCTTGAACAGGTGTAAAGCTGAACAACTTTAAAACAATCAAATTTTAATTACACAAAATCCAATTCATGTTATTATCAAAATTAAATTGAACCATTCCTTGTTTTGCCATCTCGGTCTCGGTCTTCGTTACTTAAATACTCCGTATCGTAAGTTCATAGGTACAAGAAGGAACTGTTAGTTTCATTTGTTGCGGAATATTGACACTGACAGTTCTTGAACGCGGTTGTGCCAATCGCTTTGATGAATTTCATCCTCAGTTGAATTTATACTAAACATAAACATTACAAGCTCAGGCAAAATTACTTTAGAATTGCCACACACCTGACATTACTGATACAATCGTATAAATCATAAATTGTTACGTATCATTTATTTCAGTATTTTTTATTCAAATGTATTTTTTCTGTGGAACTGATCGATTAGGCCGTCTTGTATAGCAAAATGGGGAATGACATCATTTTTAATTGCAAATTCATTTTGATAAACTGGATTCCTCCTTTCTGGCCATAATGTTACTCAGAACTGCTGAAAATCCTCATATTAGTCTATAGTGATTATGTCTGTAGTGGGGTTTTTGCAGGCCTCCTCTCTTTGTGGGAGAGTTAGATGTAACCCATTCGCATGTGAGTGTGAGGAGGTAAATCTTCAAGTTGTCGGTTCAAAGGCATACCGTTACCAGCGGTTACCAAAAATAATCGAAGTCATTTTCTGCTTTCACTCGATCTTGAATTGTTTCCTAATTGGAGTCAAGATACTATTAATTGTTATTTTTTTTCCATTACCTACTTACTTGAACACACTCTCCTTTCCATAAACAACCGATCCCGTATCCTCCTAATCACTCGCACATTAGAATAAAAGAACTGGATTCGTTCCGTGCCATTTGTTTCAGCAACATTACGATATCTGGTTTAACACGTCGACACACTCGTCCCAATGTTATGTAGGACTGTTATGTGACGATTAGCAGGTGAGCTTGTTAAGGGGATGGTAGAAAAAAACATATAAATAGATAAAGGAAAATAAGGAAATAATCGATGCATCACTTTGTTGCAGTATTTATACTCTTCATCTTAGCCTATCGATAGCAAAAAGGTCAGGAAGGGATTCGTAAACAGACTTCTCAAGAGAAGATAAGATTCATAAATGGGCCAGATTCCATGTTCATATGCGGCGAAAACGGCCAATCTCCTCTCTGAATACGGCCAATCTGACATCTTCCGCAGCATAGGCAGGTACAGACGGTTACTTCATTGAGTAGGCACTGAATTGTGCGCTCAATAAACTAAACGTCTGTATCTTAGCATCAGAATTCTGTAAGTTCTAAGGTTTTGTGAAGCGTAAGAGCAAATTTTTAGAATGTTGAATGATTGATGTTGAAGTGGGACCTTATAATTTTGAAGCGCAGTATGTTTCACTTTATATTATGTTACATTTAAGTGGCATTTTTCTAGTGACTTGATTGTGAAGGGCCATGTTTAGCAGACGTATGTCATAAAGGGAAGAATGCAGGAGTTGAAACTGAATCTTTTTAAATAGAGGTGCATTCATGGATTTTTTAATTTCTTGCTATAAAACCACTCAGCCAGTAATAACACTACCTAAAACAGTCATACGCATACAATAAAGACCAATGACTGTGTCTTCTTCTTCTTTTCGAATCGATGACTAAACTCTGTCCACCCAGTACGTGGCAACCTGGACGGCTCTATCATTTGCGTCATTCAGGTCTTTGAGCGTGCAGTTAGTTGTGCAAGACGGGCACGAGAGTAGATGTGGCATATCCTGTATTGGGGTATCACACTCGCATTCTGTTCGAGATGGGTCGATTATACCCCATCTGGCTAAATTGGATCGGCAGCGGCCAATTTGACCACGCAGTTTAATGACTTCCATATCGGCCACTGCAGTTCGTGACCAGGGGGTAGATTTTCTGCCGGTGCAATGAAGTTTGGAGGGGGTGGATGTTTGTTCTCCCACAGTGTGCGTCGTTCATCTGCCGCACTGTCTTCCGAAGAGGTGGTGTGTCGGAGAAAGCTTTTTCGGTTCTTCAAACGGGTTCGTGGTAGTTCATGTCCATACAAGGGATGTCGGCTGTCTGCTTCCTGTTTGCCTTTCTCAATGTGAGTTGCCATTTCCCGACGCATTTTTCGTGCGTCGGGAAATGACTGTGTAATCACAACAAGAAAGTATTTCGTGTTAATAGCTATTTTTCTTCTAGTTTAGATTTTCGAACCCTTTTCAACAAAACAACCAACCCCTTAACAGCAGTTTTTAGAATTCGAATTTTGAAACGTTTCCCTCGCCAAAGTTCGGCGGCATTCGGCGACAGTCGTAACTCGCGTGCCCACTGATTCGTTGCGCGTTCGATAAGATAATAATGGCCGAAGTGCCGCCTACCGTGATAGTTCGTTCGTATTTAAGTACATAATGTTTCGTCTCTTCCTTTGTAGATTTGTTTATTCTTATTTCGTTGGTTGAGGAAGTTGCTGTTTTACGGTTGTATATTTTTAAGAAAAACAAAAGGGAAATTGGTCTGTTTTCATTTCCCAAGTATATTAAGATAAGTTAATAAAATTAACTTACTTTGATTAAAGATGCTTCATCTTTTTGAAGACCCTTTGATATTTGTCGAACTTGATCACGTGTTACAGACATGGATTTTTGGTTAAAATTTTTGCTTTTGGGCAAAGATATGTCACTGAGCTGAGAAAAAAGATTCAGCTACATATTTGACTTTCTATCAGAAAAAAAATCTTACATTAATTATGTTATTTTATTCTTGTAAGATTTATCAACATTTTCCTCTGATTCGAATTCATGTGCGAAGAGAATACATTACATCTTGTGAAAACCAGCTTCCCTGAAAATATTTCTCCAAGACATCTAAAGCCAAGTCAGAGGCCTGTGGGCGGCATACAAACTCTGGCACTTTTGCACACTAACTACACGTCAAAAAAAGAAATACGTAAACTTTAAAAACACAAAAACTTCCCTTACCTCACCGAAAAACACAATCACATTTCAAAACTACGAACGTTACCAAAAATTTAAGGGGAAGCGCACCCAAAAACATTTAAAGTGCGTTCACACTCCACCGGCATAAGTCATTAACTCTCTCAGCAGTTATTAGACTCGGAAAGTTCCCGGTTTTGTTCGCCAATGATGTTTTTATCTAGTTACAATTTTGTTCGTGATTTGTGGGGAGCGAGACTCTGTTCGAAAACTTTCCGTTCAGTGTTGATTAACTTTCAGACGATTTAGTAGGATTTTTAATTATTATTGGGCGGTTAATTTTGATCGTTGAAAGAGGGAAAGATGTTTGTTATTGTTAGTGGTTGGGACAGGTTTGTTTTAATATGTTAGATTATTTTTATGATTTCCCCTTTATATTTGATTGATAATAACGTTTTGAAACATGCAAAAAGCAATTTTTAATTTTGTATCACGTGGTTCATGTCTAAACTGTTGTCAGAGTTTTATGCCTCCCATGGGCCTCCCAGTTGGTTTTATTTATCATTTATTTCGGACTTAAAACATCCATAGATTGTTAGTAAACATAAAACTTTAAAAACTATGTTATTAATACATGTACGTTTGACAGAGAATTTATAATCGGACAATCAAATTTGCCCGCAATGACACTCAAGTGACTATTCGAGCTGCCCCGGACCCTCCACCAAGCAGTCCACCAAAATGCTTAGTTTGCAAGACCAAGCGTCTGCAGCAGCGACGCGGCACGCTTACGTCTGATCGCTGCAAAGCCATCAGTGTGCGCATCAGCAAACATTCCCGACGAAAAATATCTCTCAGTTAAGCTGGTTTCCTCACGTTAAGAAACAATTGATATTTCAATACCTATCTATATAAATAAAGAGAGAAGTCCTGACTGACTGACTGACTGATTGACTGACTGACTCATCAACGCCCAGCCCAAACCCTTGGACCTAGAAAGCTGAAATTTTGCACAGAGGTTCCCTTTATAATGTAGACAAGGAATAAGGAAGGATTTTTCGAAATTCAACCCCGAAGGGAGTTTAATAGGGGATGAAAGTTTGTAGGGAAAATCGTCATTTTCACGCGGGCGAAGCCGCTGGCAAAAGCTAGTTCACAATAAAATTGTACCTTCAGCAAAGGCCTTATTGTTACTGTTCTATATGACTACTTTTAGTTCGTAAGTAGGTGTTGCACTACCTACATAACCCTTAACCAATTACGTCACACGAAAACAATTAAAACCACAAAACAATCCCTTAAAATTGATACCCAAACATAATTCTAATCTAATACCCTTTATAATGGCGACGCTAACAAAAGGCGCTGCCGTATCAACAATTAGCCGTTACATCGGCCGCCGGTCCGGAACGCGTAATGATCGGAACGGTTCGGAGCACCATTCTAATTCCGATCACCGGACGCGAGCCGGAACAGGCCGCGATAATCACCACCGGGGATTAGGTAGCTTCACTTCTGATTCTGAAATAGGAAGATGAAAATCACAGAAGGCTTTTAAAAGTAACAAACAATTGCCAAGTTCTGGAATGATGACCATTTATCGGTAGGTGCAGCGAAAGTTTCGGTATTACATTAGTGGTAGTAGAAATTTTTCTAATTTTTTTTTTATTTTAAATTGGCTTGTTCTTGACTTCAATCTTGCCCTAAGGGCAGAGATGATGTCGACGATAAAACGAGCTTACCCAGTAGAAGCCTGTTTACTCGCGACTTAAACATATTAGGGTTACCTATATGAACTCGGAAAAACCGACGCAGGCAGGGAATTCCACTCCTTGGCTGCAACGAAAAAAATGCAACGATTTGAAGAGACTGTCCTGTTACTCAGTATTAACTGAAAAATCATGTCAAATTTCCTTTGAATTGTCACGTCTGAGTGAAACCGAACATACCTACTGAAAAAAAAAACCAACACCAATCTAAGTATAAGTAAAATATGACCACATATATATATGTCACATATTTATATGTTGAATATGATTTTAGCCTTTTCCCAACTATGTTGTGGCGGGCATCTAGTCTAACTGGTTGCAGCTGAATACCTGTACTTTAAACATGGAGCGATAGCCTAGCTGACCTCCACAACCCAGCTGGGTAATATGATACCCATTTGTTAAAAACTGGTTGTCAGACTTTCGGGTCATTGAATACCTGTAACGACTTTTTTTTATTTATTTTTTTTTATTTTATTTGGGACAAGCCCGCCACACTATTCCCAAACCACTGTAACTCCTGTTAGCCAGAATCAACAGTGGCGACCACAAGAAAAGCGCCGAGACAATGAAGCTCGACGAAGTCCCAGAGAAGCGATTTAACTGTCTTGGATCCCGCAACGAAATTAATCAGAAAAGAATAGCGGAGGAGTAGGAAAAAAACATAATTTCCACTGTAACGACCTGTAACGACTGTCAAATATCTACAAAATGACAGCAGGGAATGGCAGCATGCTTTCCAAGGCACAGAGGAATCTCGGGATGTACCCATCTACGGACCCACCGAGGCAAACGCTGCTTAACCTAAAGATTTATCTGAGTGGCTGTTATTATCTAGCCATAAACTCCTCAAGGTAAACATGATAAATATTATGTTATCGTTACTTGTAAAACGTAAAGTGTTTTGGTCAGAATCAACCAAACATTATGAAAACAATTGTTTGTCCTAGAAATCGAACCAGCATCCTAGCGATGGTAATTACGGGTCGTTTCATACAGAGGTAATATCCGCAGGTTGATCCGAACGAGCGACGCATCGTTCGCTTTGTACCAACACAACCATTGTTTTACTGAAATATTGCTACGGCCAGGGGTACGCAACCTCACGGTCGACGGTTCGTTGTGTTCCACGTGCGCCTCAAAAAGATGTCAAATCAAATCAAATAATTTATTCGCATAATATGGGTACATTAGTGTTACATAACATAATATAACAATTAAGGATCCTCATATCAAACATTTCTGGTATGCAAAACTAAAAATTAAAGCTGTCAGCATTTTAGACGGGGCCCAGTAGGGCCAGTGACTGCTGGGGTTGCTGAATTTGTTTGAAACGGACACCGCTGCCCTGGAACGAAAGGGCATTGGCAGGAACAAGAATGGGTTTTAATTAGTCAGTAAGAGTCTGACACTCCCATCTACTCCAATCAGCGGGAGAAGTTATTTGATAATTTCACACATCCTTAAAGAAAAAAAAGGGTACGTAACCTACACGGGCACTTTTACAAGACACTTTTTTTTCAAGAGTTAATTAAGAAAAAGGTCTGGCGACGCTTTCTTTATGTTAGGTTGTTCTAACAGATTTTAATGTTCACTGAATCCTACATCATATTATCTCAGATAAAACGTTTGTGCTACCAGACAGCTGTTCATTAAAGTAAGCAGTATAAGGTTTTCTTATGTTTTTGTCATTTCTCTTTTGTTTGTAGAAGTTTTATATCGATTTTAGACTTTAAGTTTTTGTATCCAAAGAGAATATCTAAGTGATTTTTTGGGACTTGACATCTATTCCTTGCTGAATTCAAGTCTTAAAGCATATCAATAACTAACCTCCAGATTTTTGCTGCTAATCACCTATTTTCAATTCCGAATCAGCATAAACAATTAAAAACACCAATTTCACAATCCCGCTCTCATCTACGCACCCCTGCTTGTCATTAATTCACCGAATCGAGTATTGCTTCCTGCGGGACCATCGTCAACGATGCCTCTCTCAATTTGTGCTTTAAAACTGTATCCATCCCCCTCTTTCACGTCACACCAGAAAGAGACAGCACTCGTCAATTGGTAACCCGTCACCGAAGCGATTCGGTCGTTTCCGCCGGGCGGTTCGGCTGTCCAGTGACAACTGAAAAAAGCTTTCAGCAATGTATTACACCTTTTTGTATAAGGTTTATGATGGGGTATTGTTTATTTTACAAGGTTTATTGGTTTTGGTCCTTTTGTATACAGTTACGGGCAGGAAAGAGAGTCATATTTTTAAAATGGCAGTTGTTACTGTTGACACAAAAAAACTTCTGTAGTTCCGATGATTGTAAATGTTCGTATCATGTTGTTCTATAGTTTTAATTATGAATCTCTGAATCATTTTTACATACATACAAGGTGGCTTAAATTAAATTATAAAAAATGACTTATTAAATAGGGAATTTTAAAAAGGGTCATTGTTGTTGTCGATTGGAAATGCCATATAGGACAACAACTCATCAATCATACAGAGCGATGCACAATTTCTGTTATCATTGTTATTTACATTGCAAGATTGCTTTAGCCACATTAGCAGTAAAAGAAACTCCCCAGACTTATCTTCAATAGAAAATATACTATAAAACTCATACTTAAACAAAACACATTTAAAATCAAGTCGAACAAAGACTCCCTCTAGCATATCGGCGTTTTATTTAGCAATATTTGCATGGCGGCTGTCAATATTTTACGTTGCTATCGTGACGGCCCGCTGGTTTAATGGCCACACAATACTTGAATGTATTTGTTTTTACTTTAGCTTTTACATACTATGTTGTATGAAGTTGTAGGTTACCTATATGAAATAACACAACTTTCATGAAAGTTAACAAACCCCGTGTTGTTCACCGTTGTAAAACTTGATTGATCATCAGCCTACAGGAATCCACTGCCTACAGGAATCCATCTTCAACCACACGCCATCCAATTCCACAGTTCCACTCTTGACAACTCTCATCCATTTAATTGCGAGCTACCAAGCCTGATCTCGGGATCAAAATTCAAGAATAAGACTAGGCTTAAAATCATCACATTAAACAAAGCTATTTGTTATTAGAAGAGATTACGTCCGTGTGTAAGAGCTAAAATATAGATTTCACGAGTATTTTTTATCGACACGGCAAAAACCTGCAATGTTCTTTTTGTAACAAAAAGAACGGACAAGCTTTAGCCGAATCTATATTACTTGGAGTAATAGATTCGGTAAGCTTTTTTAAAATACAAACATAATATATGGTACCCAAAAAGAAAGGAACAAACAAGATAATCGCGCAAAACACTCTGTCTCACAAAACTTTTCTTCCACTAAGAGTAATGTGTAAAAAACTGTACAATTATTTCCCTTAGGCGATATATTAGCGATCGCGGGTCCTCTATCAAACACACAATCAAGTTGAGCACATTCTCACTAATCTATAAATCATGGATCAGACGACATCGCGAACGTTTGACAACTAGTAATCATATTTTTATTTAAGGCTCTGTTATTTAGACGAAATTGATTCAAGATAGAGAAAAGCTTTAGTTGTTCTTTCAGCCTTGAAAAACACAAACAGTGAAACGCAAATAGCGAATTTTGTAAAATGCAAAGTGTTAGTGAAAACTTATTAGTTACTTGTTAGTAACGTGTAATTAAGTTTACTAGTTTCAACACTGTGTAAGGGACTCTGTAAAGAATAAAGTGGCAAGATAATATAAGGTGTGTTATGAGATGAGGAGAAATAGATATGTTGGGAAGAAATGGATACGCTGCGCCGACTTTAAAAAAAAAAAAAAAAGGATAAAGATAAATTGATTAAGATAGATTGGGATAAAGGCCTCTTCGCTTTATCCCAATTCATTTGAGGTCTATATTTATGCCCGGATAATTATCAATAGGGTCGCCCCCTATTACACGGGTCCGAAACTTAGCTGGCGAAATATGGGATACACCTCTGCGTAACCTTTCAGGGATTACAAGAGATGTTATTTTATGTTTACCTACCTATGTATGTATAAGGCATAACAACAATATAAGATTTTCAATAAAAATAGCAGATTTTTCACTTATTCTTAAGAAATCACGCATCGCCTTAAGGCCATATAAGCACACCACGTCACTCCATACATCAAGCTAATGTGATATCCGATTTACGATCCCAAATCGAACCTTAATGGATCACACTAGATTCAATTTTATAGCAGCGTCGAATTTGTAGCTCATTCATACCGGGACTTTTTAGAAGATTGTTCGGTTTAAAGTGGCACTTTGTTTTCAAGTAAATTAAGTTTGCTTTTCAGTAGGTTATTATTAGATTAGTGACGCTGATTTTTTACATTTTTAAATTTTGTGCACGATTTAGTTGCCATCGCAGCATCGGTAAACTGACTGAAAAAGACTTGTGTTTACAAAAAATCTTTGCCTCAAAAATTCATAATTTGTGCTTGCCTAAGTATGAAATGTTGCAAAAGCGTTCCTTTACCTGTGCAATATTTGGTGTTTCAAGATCAAGTGGTGTAGGCCCTGTGTTGTCAGTAGATTTAAGTTGTTATAGCTTTTTATTTATTAATTTAACACTTTAATTACAAACTGCAGAAGTGGAATTAATACCGCAGGTATGATAGCATAGCATAGCTATAAGTTATTATTTGAACTAAAAATATTAACGTCACATCAATATGTACTGCCCAATATCAGAAACAAGTTAGACCAAACGTCGAGCTACGAAGTTTCCTTGGTAGGTACTCATTCTAGAAAAAGTAATTCCGTAATGATGGTGGGTCCAGCAAGCGGAATTAAAACTGTCGATTTTGTACCTTATAATCTGTCTCTGGCTGTGTTATGAATGATATGGCAAGAAAGTTTAAAATGATATGGTCGTCATCTCATGAGACACCTCCTCATAAAACAGAGAAGTGTGGAAGAAGAAGACATACGCTGACCCCAAATGAATTGGGATAAGGGCAAGAGCATGATGATAATGGTGATGAATCTGTCTCGGACGTGAAACGTATTACCAACAGTCGATTTGTCCATGAACCATTGGTCAACATTATCTTTAAACCATTAACTTTTGATCCAAAGAACTTTTCACCCACGAACGTTTCGCCAACAGAACCCTACGTCAGTGAATGCTTAACCAACAGAATGTTTTGACCAATAACTATTCACCCAAAGAACAATTTGTCTAGTCGTCCGATTAGCCAAAATTATAATACGACCGTCTCGCGGCAGTATGACTTTATGGGCGGCATGGGCACCGGGCCGTAGGCCGACGAAGGAGGCCGGCGGAGGCCCGGCACTTCGGGGACGATATTAGTGTTATATATATATGCGAGCGAAGCGAGCGCGCGTCATGGAGTACATGCGTTGCATGTACGAGTGAGTGACAGTTGGCCAATTGTTCTTTGGGTGAATAGTTATTGGTCAAAACATTCTGTTGGTTAAGCATTCACTGACGTAGGGTTCTGTTGGCAAAACGTTCGTGGGTGAAAAGTTCTTTGGATCAAAAGTTAATGGTTTAAAGATAATGTTGACCAATGGTTCATGGACCAATCGACTGTTGGTAATACGTTACAGACTCATCTGTCTCCTTTGATCTGTCTGTGTCCTTTTGGCGAATACCTTACCAATAACTTCATAAGGATCATTTTAAATAAACTTACGCCCTAAATATCAACCTCAGAAGCTCACACATATTCATACATATTTACCATACCCTTCCATAAGAGTTATAGTTACCTAAGTAGCAGCGGTACAGCAAGACAAAATATAATATATTCAGTGAATATTGTCGCGGGAGCCCGCTTATTACTTTCGACTTACTTTCAGTCGGGTTCCACTTACGACCTTACTTAATTTCATCTACCTGCGAGTATAAGCGTAAATCAAGTGTAGTTCTCCCAGCAGGTCTTTGGCAGCGTACCATCGTTTGGGAAAAGCCCATGAGACTACCATAATTACACTGAGTCATTTGATTTATAGTTTCAATAATAGGGGATCGGACAAAAAAAAACTAATTAGTCCGTCAGACAGATTTCCAAAAAATATCGACCACATTTTTTCTTTTTTCACGTAAACAAAAAATGAAGACGATACAGTGCTACGAAAACTCGTGTGACGTCATATGATAGTCCATTTTGTACCTTCAAGTGACGTTTCAAGCCCCACTCTGTGATCTTTGACGCGCTTTATCTTCGTAAATTTTTATTGATTTGAAAAAACAAAAAACACGTATCCAATATTTTTCGATAATCTAACTGACGGACTAAACAGAATTCTATTTTTTTGAGTCAGTCCGATCCCCTATTGTATTCATGATTGTCTTGATTATGTATGTAGTTGTTCTCTATATTTTATTCGCAATCAAACGCTAAGTCAGTTTCCGTATCATTTAAAATTTGAACCAAAGAGTTGTTTGTCCAACGTTTTTAACATAATTTTGTTAAAAGTTCACATGGAAATTGAAGAATACTGACTGCTTTTCTCTCATTTAAATTCTTGAAATTAACAGTAAAACCCGTTGTGTCAACGTTTGTGTGAATTTTGTCGAAATATTTTAATTGTGCTAAGTAATTGTTTTGTATAACTGTTTTCCTTCGAGATAAGGTTATAAACCTAGAACAGATAACCTGTTCGGTGTTTTCACCGAACACCTTAGCTTGCACTCTCGGCGTGACGCGTTCACCTAATTTCATTACTTAGTACCTATTTTATATGTATAGATATTTTAGTGCACTTTTGTCTACCGCGTTAGCCGGGTGTATTCAACAACATTTAATTAGCCATTTAAGAACATTTTAAGTAACATTATCATCTCATCTAACATTTTAACATTAAGAACAGTTTGAGTGTGAGACGCGAATAAATAGTGTTCAACATAAACATTCGTTTCTACTCAACAACACCCGACACCTCGCTACGTACCCCGACATAATTTTTGGTCCTTCGAAATGATGAAGATGAATGAAGGAATTAGTACAGTAGTAGACCAAGTCTAGATTAATTGTCCGGTTCATGCCAGTAGCAATCTACTTTACCTAGGTCAAACATTACACATCTACCTAATCATTGGTGGTCCAAATTCGGGCAAAATAATTACATAAACTGTCTTCTATTTCAAATTCTCCATCAAAGGGAGTACCAAACGAAGCCCACCAGCAACAGCTCCACGCGGCGGCATATATCCATATTAATTTAAACCATATTTCACTGTATTTAATTCATATGCTAAATAGATGCGGTGTTTTGTCAACCGTTCGCTATTTCGCTGCAAACTTTATTGTTTTGCTGTTTGGGGGCCATTATTTATAAATTGCCAGCAAATGTAGGGTTATTGTGCGCTAATTTCGTAATGATGCAGGTTAATTTTGTGCTTGATGTATGAATGAACATGCATTTTGTATTTCCATGTTCTAATCTGGGTAATACCGGAAAATTTGGTGAAATCTAGGTACTCTTGGGAAGAGTTACCTACAGTGATCAAACCACTACAGACCATCATCATCTGCCTAGCTTTTTCCCAACTATGTTGGGGTCGGCTTCCATTGTGACCAGATGCAGCTAAATACCAGTACGTTTTTTCTTCTTTATGTAAATCGTTCTTTATTAGATTTATTGATTGAATACTTAACGTGATTGATTGCTGCGAGATTTCGAGATTCGAGATTGCAGCAGTGGCCCAGTGGTGTCGGCCCCGACTTACGAACAGTAGGTCGTGGGTTCGAACCCAGGCAGGCGCATTACTTTGTGTAATTAATTTCATCACCGCTGCTCTCAAAACCATGAAGGAAAATATCGTGAGGAAGCCGGCATGGCTTAGAACCAAAAAAATTCGAAGACATGTGACATCTGCCAATCCGCACTGGGCCCGCGTGGTGGATTATAGCCCATCCCTCTCCTAGAGAGGAGGCCTGAGTCCCTGCAGTGGGAACATTATAGGCTGATGAACATGATGATGACTTAACGTGAATTCGTATGCTACCACAGCTAAGAAGAGTAAACAAACCTATAGGTAGGTAGTAGAAGGTTTTTGATTGAACACAAAGCTAAATTACATCAAATTGATTAAATATACTTCCTTTACTATGTCAGGTTTCCAAATTTCTAAAAGTGATTGCTTTATAATCATCATATTCCTGCCCTTGACGCATGTTTTTTGTTTGTAATACGTTTTTTTTCTTCCATAGTCCCCTGTCAATTGTCATGTTATCATTTACTCCTTTTTCCTTCTTAATAATATCATTTTCTCACTTAATCCATTCAACTTTTCTTTTGTCTTCTTCTGCCTCTCCATCTATCACAATTTATATGATTGCTTCATTATTATTTTGAATAGTTCTAGTAATAACTATTCAAAATCTTTTTCCAATCGATTTTTTCTCTTAAAGAAACTTATAAGCGTTTTCACATACATTTTTGTTAATTCTTCAGTTATTTGAGTTTAACTGTTTATTCTTACCGTATAATTTTACTCTAGACTATTATTTTAAAATATTCTGGGCTCCATATTCCAAGATGTGCTTCCAACAAAATGTAAATAAGGCGTTATAAATCAGGTTTATTTTGAACCGTATCCGTTCCGAGCCAACCATCTGCTAATTCAGTGAAAACAGTCGCTGCTTTATATTCTAATTTATTTGTATTATATTCTATTAAATATCTTACGAAATACTATATTTTTAGTTATTAAAAAACGACCAGAGCTGACTCTGATTTTCTCACTAGATGAACTATGTATTAAAGAAGTTCCTACAATCTACTTTCATCATGCAATCTACATTGTTATATTTTATTTCAATAAATGTGCGTGTGACGTTGCGTTGGAAGGCCTCCCACTAGGTGGACCGATGACCTGGTCAAGGTTGCAGGAACCCGCTGGATGAGAGACGCACGGGACCGGTCAATGTGGCGACGCCTGGGGGAGGCCTATGTCCAGCAGTGGACGTCTTTTGTCTGAAATGATGATGATGATGATGAAATGTGCGTAGTCTTTACAAGACGAAAATGTAGGAGTTAACGGACATTAAATACCTTTCGTATCATAATAGTATTTCTTAAAAAAACCTATCTGTTTTCATAAGCATAGGGACCTGAAACATACGAAAACTAGGTAGTTCTATAAACTTCCTGAAATTTTTTAAATGAGCAAATTATGATCGGAGAATACAGCGTGGATCATGAATTTTGTAGATTATAATTATGTGTGTAAATATGTGTTCCTCACACGTACAGTTTCAGTTTATTAAAACACAAACCCAACACACACTGTAAATAAATAGTTTCGAAACAAAAAGCCTGAATAAAGGGCCGTGTACAATGAAGTACAACGGAAGGTCCCAAATATTTAGTTCCATTGTTAGTTGTACGTCACAGCGGATAGGGAAGTGCGTTAGTTCCTCTTATTTACGATACGCCTTTGTCTTTCTTGTGTTCTTTGGGAAAGGTACAGGGATAGTTAAGGTGACAGTAGGTGAGTCGGGTGGTTCAGGATGAAAGGTTTGAGGGAAAAATTGTTTTAAGGCTGTGGTGGGACCGGTTGTTATAGTTCCTGCTCGAGAATATTATGAATAACTTAAAAGACAATTAATGAATCGGGTACAATTTCAGACTCTGGGGCTGCTACTGAAAGTCCGATGCAAAAACTCAAGAAAAAATAGAAGAAATAATAGTTACTACAACTACTATAGGCTCATACACAGACACCCACAACACAACACTCACAATAGAATACAATACACACCCACACCACACACTTACAATCACCTCACTATACGTATACAACACACATCAATTTAACTTTTAATTATAATGTCCGTATTTAAAAAACGATTAAATGTAATGTCCAACCATTGTTATTACCGCTCAAAACACTGGGAAGAGAACTGTGACCTGAAATACAGGCTCAGCCTAGCTCGGGCACAGTTGCTCATATTATGTATTGTACTGAATTCTAACTGCATTTAAAACTGTTCAACATATTGTGTCTAATTTTAAAGAAGAAATAAATTATTATTATTATTATTTGTTTTTATACTTTTACATATCTCGGCTTTATTACCGGAATTATAGAATAATACGGGCCAGAGCCAAGTACTATTCCTGGAGAGTGGTGATGGAATGAGATGATGATATAGTTGGGTTGTGTGATGATGAGTGAGCATTAAACTGTGTCTGTGTGGCGATTGAGGGTTGAGTACGTGAGGTGGAGATGACTGTCTCATTTTCATTATGTAAAAATTTTCTCACAATCCTGCAGGTATTAAGGATTGCGGCCTTCTGAAGGCTTTGATAAGTGTATGGTGGTAAATCAAGTGTTTTTAAAGACTGGTGGAGCTGTTTAGGTATAACACCTGTTGTTGATAATACAATAGGGACTATAGTGACATTGTTAAGATGCCACATTCGGGTTATTTCAATTTTAAGGTCGGTATATTTTGCGAGTTTTTCTGCTATTGTGTTTTGAAGGTTGTGCGTATTTGGTACGGCGATGTCTATGATTAACGCGGTTTTATTACATTTGTCTAATAAAGTGATGTCTGGTCTATTGTAGTGTATTGTTTTGTCGGTGAAGATACCTCTATCGAAGTATAATTGGTGAGTGGCGTTTTCAAGACTAGTTTCGGGCTGATATTTATAATAAGGCACTGGCGGTGTGGAGATGAAGTTATATTTGATCGCTAATTTTTGATGAATTATGTTCGCTATTTGATCATGTCGGTGCTTATAATCAGTTTGGACTATTGCTTTACACGCACCTGTGATGTGCTGAATGGTTTCCGAAGAACTATTGCATCGCCTACATATATCTATTGTCTGTGGGACTACTCTTATTATGTGTTTCTGGTAATTGCGAGTTTCTATGACCTGGTCCTGTATCGCTATCATAAACCCTTCCGTCTCAGGGAACAGTTCTCCACGCCTTAACCACTCGTTCGACGCTAACTTGTCGACGTTGGGTAGATTAAGGTCGTGTCGGTGTCTCCCGTGTAGTGACTTTTGGGTCCATTCAGCGATTTTTGTCTGTCGGTCAGTCTGTTGTTCATTACTCTGTGTTGTCCTGTCATACATGTTCAAAGGGGTAAATTTTTTGTCATTATACGCTATTGCTTTGTGTAGGGTTGAAGTGAAGCTTTTAAAATCGAAGTATTTTCTTAATGTTGTTATTTGTTTGTTGTGTAGGTTAGTGATATCTATTATTCCCCTGCCACCGTCGTTTCTTGGTAGTGTGAGTCTCTGTACACATGATCTGGGATGGTGTCTCCTGTGTTTAGTGAGAGTCGTGTTAATAATCCTTTGTAGGTTTTTAAGGTCAGTCTTGTTCCATTTTATGATGCCAAAGGAATAGGTGAGAATGGGGATGGCATAGGTATTAATAGCTTTAATGGTGTTTTTAGCGTTTATCTGAGTGTTAAATATTGTTTTTAACCTGTGCTTAAATTTCTTAGTGAGTGTAAGGCCCTTACGCTTGGCCCTTGGGCCTTAGGGGAGTCTAACTATATAGGCTCGACCCCTACTACATGGGACATAAACATAACTAGTGAAATATGGGTGTACTATTAGTCAGGTACACTTCTGCCTAACGGTTCGGAGACTACAGGTGAGATATTACTGTTAAAGACATAAGTACATAATGGAATGAACACGGTTTTAGTAACATTAGAATTCTCAACACACATTTCTGAGAGGAAACAAGCAACCGTACCTTCGGAAATTATGTTTTTTCCTACTCCTCCGCTATTTTTTTCTGATAAATTTCATTACGGGATCCAAGACAGTTAAATGGTTTCTCTGGGACTTCGTCGAGCTTCATTGTCTCCGCGCTTTTCTGCTGGTTTGAGAGTAGTGTGGCGGCTTTGTCCCAACCATACCTTCCTGATTTATTCAAAAACATTAACCGCCCCGACCTCTTTCAATTAGTAACTCTCTAGAAAGTCATGCTCATTGATTTCTTTCTTGACATGATCTAGATACGCGATAAAACCTAGAGAAAGGATTTTTTTTGCTTTGAACCGCTGGTATCCCTGATAGTTTACCCTCATGTAATAGGGGATGAGGCTATTGCCATCAACTTCGTGGCTGCTATTGAGAAATCCCTGATGAAAAACCCAATACCACTTTGATGGACCTGGGAATCGAGCCAAGGAACTCATGTTCAGCAGTCGCGCTTGCGACCAAACTACCAATACACCTTTATTCTTGTATCAATAATTATGTATTCATTTTCCATGTAAATAACCACCATCTTCCCAACATCCCAAGCTGCCCATACATTACAACATTACCCAAACAATTCTCTGTCGCCAGTCTTGGGTCCGGCGAGCGTGTCCAATGTTTTCCGTCTGTTCTTGCGTTGTTGCCCACCCTATGTCTGCGTAGGAAGTATTCATTGCCATTGTTCCTTTTAGTTATGATCGCCTGGTACTCCTGGTACTATCCGTTGAATAATTAGAGATTATTTTAAATTGTAAATGCTTTGGAGACTGTGAAAGTCGAAAATCTTTGAAAGGATTTCCGTATTGCGTCTGTCGTAGATTTTTGTTAAAGGGAGAATCTATTATTGTAAGGTTATTGTTAAAAAACATGACTCCACAAACTCTTGGTATTGAAATAATTAAAACTAATTTTTCAGCATTCAGTGTATTTTGATTTTCATATAAGTAGATAAATCTACGTCTACAATTTATTTTGTCATTAGATTGAAGATACGGCCAGCCAAGTCATAGGTCCATAGGCGACATTCAAACTTTGTTGGACATTAACCACACGATAATTTTAAGAAAGAAAATTGAAGATACAGGTTTCCGAACACTACAAAAGCCTGACATTAATCCCAAATTCTGAATTACAAGATAGAAATGTAATGTCTGAGTATACTCACTACATTTATAAAACAAAGTCCTCTGCTGCGTCTGTCTGTCTGTAAACTCAAAAACTACTGCACCGATATGTTGTTTTTACCTATGGATAGAGTGGTTCTCGAGGAAGGTTTGACTATATAATTAACCGACATCCACGTGGGCGTAGCCGCGGACATCAGCTAGTTGTTATAATCAAAACGGACGGATATAAATTGGGAAAACATTAGTGAT
Source organism: Diarsia dahlii (assembly GCA_949775195.1). Classification (NCBI taxonomy): domain Eukaryota; kingdom Metazoa; phylum Arthropoda; class Insecta; order Lepidoptera; family Noctuidae; genus Diarsia; species Diarsia dahlii. The sequence goes on along the minus strand of OX459194.1, from coordinate 22,588,192 downwards.
GCCAGAGATTTCAATAGGAGAGATTCACATTTCAGGAGCTTTATTTCATGCGATGACTTAGCAACAGAAAAAGAGAAAAGTAATGAAATCCTTCATAAAAATATTCCGTTTTCCTCACACAATGATCACAACAAAATCACCAATGAAGAGACACAATCATCTAAACAATCACTAAACGCCAACACTTAATTCAATAACAGAGATCCCTATCAAGCACGCCCGGTTATCTCTTCACCCCACGCACCAATTTACATACAAATACATACAAATCGGGTACGGAACCATAATCGGTTCCGGGTCACGTGGCCTCCGTGGTGAATCGGTTAAAGAGACCATTCGTTCACGGTTAATAAAGTCACAATCTTCTCACAATACAAAACAGGCTGCCTGCCGCCTTTCCCTTGCCTCGAAAAAATATTCGCGAGGGTAGAACAGATTCGAAATTAGAATTTGATTATCGAAGTGTGCCGACTATTTATCATTTGTAATGACGCGTTCGCATCGTGAGGACGTGCTCGCTAATATTGTAATCTTGTAAATGCGTTCAGCAAAATACATATTTATTATTTTTCGGATTCTGTGTAGCTATTTGAGCGGAAAATATTGCTTTTGCATTGATTATGCATGACGGTCTAATGTTTTGAACGATTCGTGTAGATGTCTAGTCATTTATATCCATCTGTTGGTAGTTTTGGGAGTTTGACCGTACGTCGGTTGCGAGGTCGGGAGTTCAAACGCAATGAAGTATTGCTCTGCCTTAACCTGCGCCAGTTCACTATACAAATAAACAACTTGCTTACCTGGAGAATTATTTCGGTGGTATTTCAAGTCTATAAAATTTGTCATGAACTATTATATTGTTGACAGTTAGGTAACATCCTAATTAATCAACAGAATTTACATTATAGTGTCACATTATAGTAAATAAGTAGCATCAACTAAAATCATGAGGTATCAAAATTGTTGGTCCTTCGAGCCGGATCCGGATAGAATACCTATAAACCTGGTCGAGTATCAAAAAGAACATAAAAACATAACGTCCTCTCAAACAGAAGATTCTATAATAACCCACAGTCCATTGAAACTCGTGAACAGTTTGGGTCTTAGGGAGCGAGTCGGTTCTAAGCTGCATATCTTAGAGCGAAGGCAAAGCGTATTCAAATGTAGCTGTGTGTTAGGCGACCCATCCGTCTTATTGCCTGGCGTCTGCTAACACCGTGTGTACAGGGTGTGGCTTTAGCGGTGATGCTTAATTTTACATAAATATGTTTAGAGGCAAAATAAATTATTGACTTTTCAAGTTTACAGTGAAATTTTACAAGGCTAAAACCTTGCAGTATTCTTATCATCTGCTCTTTGTTAAATATTATGTTGGGTCGGCTTCAAGTCTAATCGTATACGGATACGAATACGAATATTTTACATGCAGCGATTATCTATCTGACCTTGGTAATCTAATTATTGGGGAACACGAATCTTCTTGGCAAGACTGATATGCTGAAAATCATGTAATCATTTGTGTTCTAATAAGAGAAACATTTTGTACCAAAGATCAGAATATTCGGCCTCCCACTAGGTGGACCGATGACCTGGTCAAGGTTGCGGGGACCCACTGGATGAGAGAGGCATGGAACCGGTCAATGTGGTGACACCTGGGGGAGGCCTATGTCCAGCAGTGGACGTCTTTTGGCTGAAATGATGATGATGATCAGAATATTCAAGACATATCTGCAAGACCCGTGCCGTATGTGTGAAGCTGAATGAGAGGTTTTCATATTTCTTGAAGAGAATCAATTTTTAAACTCAATTATTATCCGAGAGATTTTTTTTGCCCTTTTCATAACAAGAATTTACTACGAATACGGTTTTATTTCATTTACAGTTTTATCAATCCTACATGTTTAGTAAGTTTAGCTCTAAAAAACAACATACCATACACTCCTGTAAAGGGGCGCCGTTCTCAGTCCCCAGTATGAATATTTTCTATTGAATTACTCACGGTTCGGCAGACCACCAAAAATATTGTCCTGTTCGCACTTTACACGTTACACGGACACCGCGAAGTTTCCACATTACGACACACAGATGTACTTGGTACTGCATGTTTGTTTCAAGTTTTTGAGTCTCAGTTATGCGGTCGTTGGTCGAAATAAAAGTGGAGTTATAGATTCTGCTTTTGTGGCACGTCGAAGTTTGGCAGGGACAATATTTTTATTTAGTGAATCGGGAACGTCAAGAGCGGCTGGTGTTAACACGATTCCTGGAGCTTCTTTCCTTGTTGTGTGGTTAGTTCCTTACCCGGTGTCAGGGGTCTGTGTCTTGGCTTTACATGGTGGCATATCTAATATCTCTCGGCATACTGGTTTCCTCATGATATTTTTCTTTACCGAAGAAAACTGAGGCCTGAAGCTAGCATTCTATTATAATAATCTAGAGTCATAAACAGCATTATAAGTATTTTTCAATAACCTGTGTCAAGTATGTTTTGAGTATCGCTTTTAATCTCTTAAACTCCGATATTTGGTTGTGTGTAAAATCTCTTCCAGCTTATATTATAATCCAAAACTTACAATCCAATGTCACAAATTCAATCCAACAAAATGATTAGCACACGACACTAAACATTTAACATCCCTAAACCGTTTCTTCATGCCCTACAGTCACCGAAATCTGGTCCTAATTTCCCATAGCGATTCACCACGGCCGTCTCTCCAACGAACCGGACTAACCTACATCGGTGCCAAACGTCGTCCAACACATGGGAATCGCAGTGTTCGCAAGGAATTCGTCATGGCTCCTTAGTTCCGCCACAACGATGTAGAAGGGATGTGACTTTTGTATAGAGCTATCGGGTGGACTGATGTGATGATGAATCTGATTATTGATTATGTATGTCATGTTTTAAATCGGGTGGATATGGGAATGGGTGGAGGATAGGGTGTTGTTTGTGTGTCATCTAATTATGGAGACTTCTGAAAACTTAATCAATTTTTGAAAGATTGTAATTTTGGAATCGTTTTTTTGGCTTCATTATTTCAGTAATTGTCTATTGTTGGTTCAATTAAATAAGGAGTGATACAAAACAACTCTATTTTCTCAGTTTTTGTCTTTTGCATTTATTTGCAGTTTCTTTTTCATATATTTTACCGCGTGATATCCTAAATTCAGAAATAATTTCGATATTCATATTTCTGTTTAATTTTTCCAACTCGATAAAAATAGAGAGCTTGGCTAATCTTAAAAAGTAGGACAGGAACTAGAAGAAGATGTTGAAGATTAAACAACAGCTGCTGAAAAAAAAGGCTGGTAGCCGCACCCAGCTATGGAACTCTTTGTAACTAATGTGATGCATACTCACGGCTGTACCTAATATCTGATTGTAAACCCTTCAGTTTCAGTGTGAGGATTAGGTTATGTATTTAATAAATATTTATATATTTGAAAACTTAACTCAGCAATTATACAAACCCAAAGAAAGTTGGTCTCTGTATTTCTATTACCCACTGCTATGTTATTAATGATATCCTCTAAAACTCTTCTTCACTCACTCCAAAGTAGAAATAAAACCATAAAGATAACAAAATAGGACAATATTTTAAATCAAATCATCCAAAACAGGAGTACCTCTACAATGACGTCTATATCTGTCGCCCCACGCATAAATTCGCTACGCTTCACCCTGTTAGCGAGTCTAATACTAGCAGGGAAGCTATGCATCAGATATGTCTCATATCGAAGGGAGTATGGAAGTGATTGTTATAATTGTGGGAGCTATAAAGAAAATTGGTTTTTGTATTAACTAGTGGTTTGATTATTCCCATGGGTCTATTTTTGGTTAGAGTGTAATTAGCTAGATGGAAATAAAAAAAGTTGAAGTGCTTTCGGTTTTGTAAAACAATCAGTTGAGATTTAAAAATGTTTTCTAAATGCATTGAGTTATTCTCTGTGATGTTGATCAAATTATGAATTAGCTGTTCCCAATATTGATAAAACAATAATTACAATTCTGCATTAACTGTATCTCGCTCTGTGTACCTAATAAAATTCAAATTCTCCATGTAAAATACTGGTATTCAGCTGCATCCGGTTAGACTGGAAGCCGACCCCTGGCTAGGCAGATGATGTACCTAATAAAATTCAAGATATTTAAAAGAAGGATAGTAAAATAAAATCAATGTAGACTTTAAAACTCTGTAATTAATGATCCGCTACTATAACTAATATTTACAAAATAAATACTTAATAACTAATATTGCACAATATATTAGGTGATAACAACAATTAACATTATCGAAACAATGGAACAGACTCGAACTTGACACATTCCCCTATTTATAGTCATACTAATTAAAATACATTATTTCCGCCGAAACACTAAAAATAATTTATACTAAGCCTTCGGCAGTAGAAGGAATTTCATCCCAAAATTGAACACTAACTTTATAATACATTCAATTTTATTAGACTCACTTCTCGTTGCGCAGTTTTCAAAGACATTAATTTACATTTAACAGTTTTCGACTCATGTGTTTCGGCACTTAGTCTATAAACACTGTTTTATTTATGAAGGAGAGAATTGCCGTTGTGTGAATAAAATTGTTTGCTTTTCTTATGACCAGCTGGCACCTCGTCTAAATCACCCTCTTTGTCCTGATGAGCTGTCATGTGTCTAGTCAGGTGGTGCCTCTCGCGGAAACTCTCGTTGCAAACGGGACATTTCAATTTCTCTTCCCGTTTTCTTCTATGCGGATCTATCGCCGACTCGCTCTTGTGATGAGTTCGCATATGATACACTAGATCGGAAGTCATTCGAAAACTGATACTGCACTTCGCACAAACATTTTGCGACGGCAGAGAAAATGCGGCCAAAGTTGGAGGCAATAGTGTGCTCAGGATGGCCGCAGCAGGATTAGCTATCAAAGGATTCTCCCTCGGTGGTACAGGAAACTTCATAAAATCTGGATTCGGTGACTGGAAGTTCTGCACTCCAAAGGGGTATGACGACCCGCCTTGAAGATACGGTATGTCCGGCCTAAATGGCAGAAAGTTTAATTTATTCGGTGACATTTGCTGTGTTTTTGTATCGTGTTTTTCTTGGTACTCCATATTATTTTTATTAAATCCTGAAGATCGTTGATTCATCGCTGAGTCTGGATAGTTTGGTGAAGATGACGGCGGATTCTGACCTTTAAAGAAGTGGCTGCCATTTATCATATGAGCTGGTGTTAGAAGATTGTTGAATGCTGGTGTCTTATTGTAAGAACTGGTGGGAGGGCTGGCAGCAGATAGCGGAGGACTGATGGAGTTCTGGTACAGCAGATTGTCAGGGCTAACTGAAGGATTAGGTGATCTCATTGAGTAGTTTGAAACTTTTGTAAACGCACTTTTTGGAGACATATCGGTCTTATCCGAATACCTTTCATACCTCGCCCTTGACTGCATGCTAATCAAAGTTGGATCATCGAATATTTTGTTTTTATATTCCGGCAAAAACTTCGGCTGACGCGCCGCACTTTCATTGGAATTCGGCCGACTCCGTGAGCGCTCCGAATTATCTGAGTCACTACAATACATAGACTTGCTAGGGTACTCATCTGTTCCGACGTCAATGTTGATATCAGATCCGAAGCTCGGCGATATGTTGTTGTTCGCACCGATTCGGTCGTCGTCGTGGTCCTTTAAGTCCATCGTGTTATCACTGGAGTAATCACTGTGCTTATAAATTTCAGGCATCCTCTTAGGAACCTGCTCCCACTCTTCATTGTGGAAAAGCTGCTTTGAAACCCTTAACTGCCTTTCTGGAGGTTTTGGTCGTACCTTCTCATCCGGCATCATCAGAAACGCCACATCAAACGATCTCTTGGAAGCTTTTCCGGTATTCAAGACAGTTGACTGCATCTCAGGTTTTATTTGCGAAGTTCTAGCACTTTCAATGTTCAAATTTGTTTCTTTAGTATCAGGAGAAGTCTCTTTATAATTTTGATAGCTATTTTGAACGTCCATTGTCATCGTTTAGTCATTTAATAAACCGCATACGAACTCGAAACTTTTTGCACTTATATCGCGGCGATACAGAGAAGACGCGTGCGTACTACCCGACGGCTACAATACGAATGCGAGTAACATAAGGGTGGAAAATATATAAGTGGGGTTTTGAACTACCCTTAACAGAGCGTTTGAAGTTGTGAAGGCGTGGCGAGACGGACCAATGAGAGCCAACCGGGAGGCGTGAAAGGAATCGGCCGACCAATGAGAGAGCTTTACGACGATAGAGAGCAGGAGAGCTCAATCACCAGGTCAAGATAATAATAACTGCTGTGAATTGAGAGCGCATTGAGTTGTGGTAGGGTCAGCTTGACAATAGCGCCGCGATATTGAAAACTGTGGTTTATTTCACTATTCACTGTGTACGGTCAGCAAAATTATTGCATTTAACATCTTACGATGGCTTTTGAAAAGTTTGATCTTTGTTTCGTGATCGTAAAAAAAGTACGACATTTCTGTTTAAAAAAAATTGTACTTTTATTTATGCAAATACGTAACAGAAATAAATATATGCTAAGAGCTTATTTTTAACGTCTATGAAACAGAGAATGCTCATAATAATACCACTAACAAACAAAAAATAGGTAAACTAAGTTCATCAATAAAAAAAGTTTTCCCAAACATTATCTTCTATTTATCTCACCCAAACATGGCACTGGAGAAACTGAAACGATTATGATTGCAATAAATATGTTTTATATGTCGCATAAAAAATGATACTTCATATAGTCGGCCTAACCCCCGACTGTATAGATGAGATTGCGAATAATGCTATTAACACAGACGCTTCTCCTCAAATTGATATCATACTCCAAGATGTTGCAAACGAAATTGAGCCCAAACTAGAAAGTAATAAAACCACAAATCCTATAAATGTGATCGAAGCTAATACCGTAAAAATTGCCAAAGTAAAATCGGTCGTAAAAATAAGTAGACAGGGCATAAATTCCACTGATGGGGAATATATAGGAAAGTTAAAAGAAGACTCAAATGAGTTCTGTTCGGTAGTGGGTAACGATAATAAGATGGGCGCAGACGTTAAAGGAAAACCATTTGTCAGATTTTAGTCATTTTTTTGGCCATTCGTTGGCTCTCAATGAAAATCTGTTCCATTTATTTTGCTCGGCGCGTTAATGAGAAAATTTAAAGAAATATTGTAAGGATTAGTTGGGATCTGGCGTTGAATCTGGTTTTACTTACTTTCAGACTTAAATATATCGGTGTTTATAGATTTTGTCTGGAATTAGTAGTGTAATGTTTCTGTCTTTAATAACTGTTTATTTTAACTTAATTTAAGAATTTCATATTAATATCTTTAGGAGTACCTACCAACCAGAGCATGATGAAAAAAAATATTGTAAAAAGTCATTAAGTTCACAGATATCAACAATTTTATGATTAATTACTCCATTCTATCACAAAAGTCTTTACAAAAAAGCTTTTTTTATTCACCCATTGTACACAGATTGTATAAAAATGATAAGAAGCAAGTAAAAAATGTGTTTGCGATGGACGGAGAGAGAGAGAATCAGCCAGGCTTGCTAGTCATTTGTCTTCGCCGCCACAATAAAAGTGATTCGTAAGCTAAAAACGAGTATCTTTTTGGAAAATAATATGTTTTTTCCTTAATATACTTTTGATGCTACAGAGAGTTATACAGCTGTGAAATATATTCGGTGTTTTATTGAATATGATATTTTGGAAGCTGTAGATGTAGAGTATATTCAGAAGCTGCTTAAAGTATTCATTAGCAAAGCTATCCAGTGAACTGGCTGCTTAGGTGCTAAGCACTGTGTTGTAAGCTTAATATAGATTATAAATTATTATTTCAATTGCCTATCTTCCTGGCACGGAAGAAGCCGTAGCAAACAAATATAGCCCCACTATATCTACCAATTTTAACGTAAAGTTACAGTTTGGGCCGTCGCATCGGTAGAATGATGTTCAAAAGTAGTAAAGGGTAAGATAGACTGAGTTTGATTCCTGAAACAAGAAAACTTTTAATATGTCTACAATGAGGCCATCAAGAATATCATTCATGAAATTATAAAATACCGTTTTGAAATGCACATCACAATATCAGCCTTATCTTTTTAAGAAATAACGTTGTGTATGTAACAAGAGCTCGATGGACGGACGGTCCCAACCAATCTTCCGGAGGACATGTCTGTGTTTACTCCTAATAAGATGTCAATGACGAGTCAGCCTGTTACATAGATTGATGGAACATTTGCTCCGGGGAAAACGACTTGTACTGTTTTTGAGAAGATGTAAGATTCACAAGCTTCCATTTTGATCTCGGGTAAGAAGGTTCATTCTATGAAAGCTGTGTTTGGAGAGAAGGTTGTTTAAAATTTAATCAGGGTCAAGTTACGGATTAGTAATAACAACTGATATTGATTTCTTAAAAAACAAAAAAAAAACTTATTGACTTGATGAGCTTGTGTCTTATTGCTGAAGATGATTTTCAAGATGATTTTCAGAGTCAATTGCATATCAGCTCTAAAAGAATTATCCAAAAAAAACAAAGTATGACTTGGTTTCATTATAAACGATGGTCCAGGCATATATTTTGTCCTGCTCTTTAGAATATTCTAGCTAATAGCACCTTCACATACCTGTCAGAAGACACTACTAACGCTGTTAATGTAATTAACCGAAAATATTAAAAGAAAAAGACCACAACGTTTACAATTATTCACTCTTTACCCCTAAAAATACTGAACTAAACGATACTGTAAATCAACATAACGACAAATATCAATAAATTGAGCTTAATCGTATATCAATAGAGGTACCTCCGAATTCCTTGATAAGTAATTGTTGGCACACGCCACGGATATACTCGCACGTGTCATATGAGGGTAGACAGTGGCCCTGGATTTGTGGACGTATCGTTTTTGCACCACCGTAATCCTATTTTATGATAAATAACAGATTAGAAGATTATTTATTTAGATTATTGAATAAATGTGTTAGGGTCGAAAGGGTGATACGAAATATGAAAAAGTTTTAGTTATGATCATCACAGTACGTTAGGATTTACATTTTTTTAAACTATTCTTGATAAATAAAATGCCGATCCTTAACATCAGTAGGTAGTTGACATGAAGATACTAAAGACAAGTGGATTCTAATTTTATGTAATTAGCAAAACCTAAATTATGTCCATCGCTTACACATGCAGTGCACTCCCATAAACTATGCTTCAAGAAGAAAATCCCAATTAAGTACCAATATTTGAGTGAAATACTTGCAAACCATACCCCAAAAAGATACCACCTAACCCGTTAAGGAAAATCTTCACAAAATGAGTTCTGCGTCGTGACGGATGATGCCGGAGCAAAGTTCACATGTGCAAGTTTGATTGCGATCGGTCCTGAGACAAGTCCCGACAGATTAGCTGCTCTGCTAATGTTGTTCCGATTGGACGATCGGTCTGTGACGCGTCCCTTAGGAGCGAAGTCGATTGTGTACAAGACAATGATGAAGTGGGTGTGAATGTGGAAGTATTGACTGAAGATGGGATTGTTTTTGTTGGATTTCATTTGGTTTCTTTTGGGGAGTGAGGTAATTTAAAGCAAAAGTAAGATAACTAACTGATTTGGCTCAATCTCAAAGTATTTATTTCAAAAACCGTTTACAGGGACTTTTCAATACTCAAGGATGCCTTAAAAAGTTGAACATAATGAATTGTTGTTGGATCTGAAATAATATTTTTGCTACATTTCTTTTGAAAATTAAATAACAAAGTACCTAGATGAACTCTAAAATATCGCAACTGCAAGCTTGCTAAAGTTACACAACATCCAACTAAAAACTAGTAAAGTTGTTGAGTCAAAATAAAACAAAATTTTAAAATTACTATACAACTTTTTATGCAATTTTTGTGACACTCCACAGCAATACATTGCGTGTCATCCACAAAGCAAACAACGACCTCGCAAATAGAAACAACACCTCTACTGCTTATTAAAATATGCTCAGTTTATTCCCCATAATACAGAACGCTTCTAATACCAACCTACCATATGGTGTCCTGATCACCAACAATATAGCCCTGCTTCGTAATCATCCCTTTTGTACTCTCAATGGCCTTTGGATCATTCACCCTATTAATTGTGAAAATTCTTTTATTGTTACTATCGCAGCAATTTCAACTTTATCTTGAGGACTTCTAGCATTATAATCCCCTAAAGTGTGTTCATTGACAAGCTCGTTTATAGTAGTTTTGTCGCGTTTAAAACTTGTGCTTAATACTTTTGTATTTGTGTTTGGATGTGCTTCTGTTATTCTGAATCTAACTACTTTACCGTTAGGGTTGATATTAGAAAAACGTTTTGGATTAATCAAATCACCATTACTTTCAAAACTACTTTCGACATTATCGCCTAACAACAAAGTTCAAGTTTGCGTTTTATGGTATTTGAAACCAAACGTATGAGTGATGGCAGAGTATAAAAGTGGGATTTTGCGAGCACTTGTTTGTGAATTTTTGGTCCATATGGTGTAAAAGCCGCGTTGGACTTGGACAATACGCCCCCATGGTGGTACCCCATTACCATATGGGACACGTTAAATACGTATTTCAAGAGTTTCGTATTGCGTCGACCTTAAAATCTGGGCGATCGATAACTATGCGTGTATGATGGATGATAGGCGAGGGTTGTTAGAAACATGCATTTTGTTTGATTCATCTACAATTTAAGTTCGACTGACCAACCCGAAAAAATTGTACAGCAAGGGGTTTATAGTTTAAACTTGATTTCTTCCACTGACTTTATGATTTAAATCACATTTATTCTCATTGTATTTACCTAGTATCTAGTACTTTTCATGTGAACACGACATGAGGTTCAAAAATTATTTGAGAGTTTTAAGATTGCACAATATAGCAATCTCAATCAACGATCATCTTGAAAAATATAAATTAAACTGAAGTTTCAACAAGTAAATTAATAGAATTACAAAACGTTAGTCTATCTATTGATAAGCACAAGAAATCGATCAATTATACAAACTAACATGTATGATAATGTACCGACTTGTCGAGTACAGTTACTGACGGGCCGGTGCGTATGCGCAAATAAACAACATTTTGGACAATGCGACGCAATAATGCATATGGTATGGTCTGACAATACTAGAGCAGTGTGTAGGAGGTGAATGATTTTGATACTTGATGTTAGGATACATCGTTATTTTTATAGACTGATATTATTCATCGATTTATGTTGAACATAAAATGACGATTGATACGATTCTGTCTATCTTTCTTTATCGTCTGGTTTGTGCCTAACCTGGTGTCTAAATTTTTATGCCACCCATGGATCTCTGATTTGACTTTACATGCCATCGAGGAAATCTCAACTGACTAATGCCCTGACTGTGGTTAGGCCAAAATTAATTAATTTTTTTGTTTCAAACAGCAACAATATGACTTTGACGTCATGGGTTAGTTTCCTAAGATGTCGAAGCAGTTATTTTTAAGAGGTGAAAAATAAAACAATAACAGATAGCTGACATTTAATGTAGGTAATCTAGATTTTACTAATTTGTGGAGGTGAAATAAGCAGGTAATCCACGTCGAGTATATGTATCGCATTTATCTGGTACCCGGTTACTCGTTTAATGGAAACCGAAACCAAAATAGTTAAAATAGTAAAAAGTCCAGGCTGATGATGATTATTTAGTACATAGTAAGCAATACCTTATTCATATTCCAAAAACGATGCAGCAAAGTATCAAGACCATTTGACCGCTTATTTTATACGTTACGATCACACAACATATGCGCTGTACAGAGCCATTTGATCACAATAAGTATAATCGTCGCAGCGCATCCCCCTGGGCAGTTATCATTGCAATCAGGGCTCAGGTTGGAAATAGTTCAGATGAATACTTTTAGGTTTTGATGTAATTGTTGTGAGTTTTGTGGAAAATAATTTTAAGTGAAAGTGGCAAAATAGAAAAAAAAGATTTCAATCTTTGATTATATTTATTCTGTTATTGATTCGATAAAGAATATTTTATTTTTCTCAAGTAATTTAGTGATCTTAAATGTATTAAATCACTGATATACACATTAATACACAGTCTACTGGATACAGAAGTAAGAAATATTGCTCAAGACTTCCTTTTGTAATGAAAATGATCACTAAGAAAGAAGCTCTGGTAATACAACACTTAAGAAAGGTTTAATAGAATATTTATTGAATTTTGCAAATTCGTTGTTTTTTACCGATGGGGAACTTTATCATGCACGCACGAATTCTTTCTATATAATTTCCTACTATAACAACAAATAAAAAAACTATACATACAAAAAAAAAACCTGTCTTAAACAGATGATCAGTGAGTCTTTCCAATTCACCATGAACCAAACCCGAAGTTGCCCCACGATACACACTTCAAAAACTCCACAATAACATTGTACAACAATTTGCAACCGCATCAATATTTTTAGGGCCTCTAGAGAAGGGCTGCTACTCAATACGAAGAGCATTTACACGCCATATGTACCTTTGGGCTTAAAGGCTCTAGGGACAACGCCCTACGCTAATGAAAATGGAGTAGCGCTTTTAATATCGTCAAATGACAGTGGTCGCTGTTGCAATTGTCGTTTTTGATGTAGGGATTATAATAAGACCAGAAGTAGGTAAGTACTGTTTCCAGCTAAGTGCACGCATACAGGTGCGTCGTCAGACTGTGAAGGCTGTTTTAAATAAAATGATTATTTGATTCGAAAATCACATATCAATCATCATGCACCTAATCACAGCTAGGCCTCTCTTTGCTAGCTCCACGTTCAGTCAGCCTGCCTCATCCAGGATATTCTCGCGACGGGAACTATATTGTTTGCCTATTCCAACTTCCTACATGTAGTCTTAATCATTTTTGAAAACTCTTGATAGTATCGACATATTTGAAGATAGTTTCCTGGTTAGTAAATACTTTAACTATGCAATAGCTTGCCTACATTTGTAAGAACAAAAGATATTTGTTTGCCAACAGCTGATGATAACAGTTATCATGCAAACACTCGCGGTTAGCTGGTGGTAGTGCAAAACCCACATTGCGACCAGAATTTACCCCAATAATTCCAAAAACATAAAATCAATATCAAAAAACTATAAAACTTCAAAATACTGCACTCATTCGTTCATCGTCGTTTAGAGAGCGGAGCCCCACGTCACAAGCGCATCTACCGCCATATGTCGCGAAAAATTCACTGTAATTGCATTACGTTACCCCAAGTCGAGTGCAGCTTTTAATTATGACGACCCACTTAGGCATATGTGGTGTTTAGGGATAGTTGCTTGTGTGTCATGCTGGGCTGATGGTTTCAGCAGAGTTCTAAGTTGGAGATACTATTTTTATTGGTCTTGAATTGAGATATTGCTATTTCTATGGTTCGATTGACAACGCCTACCGCAAATCAGACGTAGTTGTAAGCTGTGTAATTCAAGCAAAAATAACATTTAACTTAAAAAAAACAATTTTGCTTTAACAAATCAATGCAAATCGAAATTAAATCAGTCGAGTTATAATAATATTAAACCACATGTTGGTATCCAAATTCATAGTCGATCAATCATAAAAACACCATAATATCAAGTGAAACATGAAAAAATATTTTGATTTTATTTGATTGATTTATTTTGTTTCAAAGTGTATGAAATGAAAATATTAAGAAAAAACTTCGAACAAACTACAAAAAATCTTTTACAAAGCCAAATAAAAACAAAAGAGCTCAATAAAAAACCCCAAACAAAGAAGCTTCTAAAAATGTTACCTTTAAAAAGCAAAGCAAACAAACTTCAGAGTCTAGATGCAAATTGGGGACAATATGAGCGTGAAATATGGGTTCAAGAAATCCTGAAGCTGAAAAAAAGGGAAACAAATGAAGAGAAAAAGTTCCCAGGGAAAAAATACAATGGTTTTGAACACAGGGCAGGAAACACTGCGTGAATAAGTGTCCGCCTTTGTACAGGAAAGGAGGGTAGTCGAGTTTCTTTTGTTGATCATTTGTAATTAGAATGTTTACCTGCTTTAAGTGTGCGTTGAGATGGTGGAAGTTAATGAAGATGAAAGGAAGTTGGTGTTAAAACGGCTATGCTGTTTAAATTGGATTGATTTAGGGGGCTCTTAACTTGCACGTCTTTCTACACCGTTCTCACTTAAATATTTGAACAAACCAACAACCAACATTTTGTTCGAATATTTTAATTTAAAAGAGAGTCTCCAGAAATATCCAGTAACTACAGTTCTTTTACAAGTTATTATGCTTGACTGTGGCTGGAACTTCGCTATCTTTATATTTCTGAGACTCAAAAGTGTCTATAATGGTCTAAATATAAGGGAATTAAATACTTCGAGTTTAAAGTTAATTAGAAAATTTTGCGTCCCCAGTGTTCTTACAAATAGCTGTATGGAGGCTCTTAGCATTTCTCACATACAACACAAACAGAAGTATCTGTACTAGTTATAACTGAACTGTTTGATGTAGATCAAAAACAAGATGTTGAGGTTATCACAATATTTGAATTACTGTGTTATTATCTCTATTCATAAACCTACTCATGATAATTTTCTAATTTTATTACCTACTGTCGTAAACGTCACATATTAAGATGAGTTGCAAACGTCTCCAAAATATATAAGAACTGTAGGTACCAATAACAGCTTAGAACTGCCGAAACACGTAATATTTTTCACAAATAACGCGAAAAAATCCATACGAAACGATAAAAATGTGGCCGGTAACCCCCAAATGAATGGTAGTTCATTACGTATTCAGAATTCTGCCCGCCCGTCTGCCCGCTATGATTTATGAACTATTTTTTGTTGATTTTCTCCCCTCCAGCCAAGACTCTGAACTCTGCCAAGTAATGTGAGAGCATATTGATAGAACTGAGTTAATTAATTCTGCAGTTTTTGGCGACTAGTTTTTGGTTATTGCCAAGTTGGTGCTCGTTATTGTGAAGCAGTTTTTTTATTATTTTAGTCTTATTTGATAGTTTTTCATGAACAAATACATGACTGATGGAGCTATACCACGATAAAACGTGAACGACCACACGTGTTCTTAAAAGGCACATTTTCTCATTGACATTGCTAATCAAAGAAAGTAGAAGCTGTGTCATACATAACCAATGAAAATATATTTGAACCTCTTTCTAAATAACTTTGATTATATTATAAATTACCTGTCATTGAAACGTATCTCCTAAACATGATTACATTTATAAACAGTCATCCGTGTTAACCATTAACACAAAAGGCTCTCAATGTTAAATGTCTCAATTTAATGTAACAACCGCGTCGCCCTCTCGGTGCGGTCGTTATGACCCACAGTCGGTTTTGTAGGGTTAATTTGATGGAAAGATTCTCGCTAACCGCGCAGTTGTAAACGGGTTGTCTTTGTTTAATAATATTAATGGTGGTTGAAAATGTTGGGACATATCGTCTGTGATAGATATACTGGGAATACAAAAGACTTGTATTGTTTAGAGTTTGGCAGATTTCATTTAAATTTGTGCAGATTTTGGAATAAAAGGGACTCTCGCAACAGGACCAGCATAACGAGACTTTAAAGTAGATAGGGCAAAAGAGAAGACAAATTATCATGAAATCATAATAATATGTTTAAGTGGCCTACGGAAAAGTAATCAGTTGATAGAAATATGACGAAATATTGGTAACATCCGTCAATAAACCTGAAACTTTCTCTTGAAGACATTCATCATTTAAAAGACATTTCCATGAAAAAGACAAAAGCAAAAGCCAGATCAATTTTCTCAGCCGAGGCAATAAAAATTGAAGTGACCCTGCCCTTAGATTTTTCAATCCAAATTTCATAACCGAGATTTGTGAAAACCTGATAAAGCTAAGTGATGTATACAGACCAGTCAAATAGATCACGTTCAAGTCCACATGGCTGGCACATCACATAAATAAGCCTATAACAGCTTCGCATTCACATTCGGTTGGAACATCAGCATTCTGTCTCCAATGAACTGAAAGCCAGTGAATCATGGTTGAGTTACGTCTTATGTCTGGCTGAATACATATCGAGGTAGACAGTTCGAAATACTGAAATTATCTAGACATTTGAATCTAAATATTTAGATAGATCAGAAGGTTGTCACGTGGTAATCCATTTTATAAAGCGTTTCGTGTTTTTGCAAGTTCAACTATCAAATTTATTCTATTTCAGATAATAGAATGTTACTGTGTCTCTGTTTTCTAAATCCTCTTTTTCAAGCTAGAAAACTCCTGAAAGTTCTAACGCGCTTTGTCATCATCAGTTTCATCATCATCAGCCTATAGCAATCCACTGTTGGATAGATACCTCTTCAATCGCACGCCACTCACACTCACACACAGCTCGATTATCGACAATTCTCATCCAGTTTCTACCAACCACCGTCATCAGCTTATTCATCGCTAACTAGCATATGCTCTTGACCATTACTCCACCTACAATTACTGCTTCATTTGTTTCAGCTTTTGTTTCAAGTTCATCCTTAGCTACACTGGACGTTCCTTTGTCTTCCACATCATAGCTTTCCTGTCCACTTACATATTCTACTCTGAAATCGTCACTGACATAACCCTACCATATCCAAACGTTGAACCCTTCACACGTTAACCGGTCGCTTCCGGCCGTAACTCAGCACAAACGTGGCAATCCTGCTGTCCTCTACTAATTAAAGGAAATGGCCCAGAAACAAGATTGCGATATTGTTCTCTCTAAATCTCTACCCGTCCTTGTTTCACTCATAGATTTCTACATCCTTCCATCTCGGTCCCTCTAAACGGTGCGTGGAATGTCACTCATTATGTTAAGTATCTTCCCCCCTTTGTTCGTTGAGATTGGCGATAAAACTTTAGGTTCTTTTTCTTTTTTTTAACTTGACAGTTGGTATATGGAAGCAGATTAAGATAATTCGGTCGAGGTGTTTTTATAATGCTTAATTTTATTGTTTCGCTGATTCGCTTGGCGGGGTTTTCTTTTTATTTTGTTTGTAAGAAAATGTGGTTGAGCTTTTTCGTAAGATTTTTCGAGTCAAGAATTTGTTTCGACTTTCAAGGAAATCATCGTTATACCTCGGATTTTCGTGTTTTTGGGTATCATTGCTAAATCTGAAATATCCATATCAATAATAAACAATTTTAATTAGCAGTAAACATTTTGAATTAGAGTTAACTTTTGCAATTAGCAATCAGAATTCCCTTCTCAATTAGAACAGCTAAAATCGAACACGAACAAAAATAAAGCAGCAGATTCTGAATCACAGCCGCATATTGAAAAACGAGCGATTTTTTAATAAATCGTCTCGAACATTCTCCATTACGAGCAGAAATACCTTATTTCATTACGCCAACCGTTCCATTAGTAAGATACGCCAAATTCTATTAAACTCTTTTTTGTAAAAACAGCGCTTGAAGCGGATTCGTCGCTTGAAAATGTTAAAAACTCACAACCTTCGGACGTAGCCCGCTATAAGCGTTGCAGCAATAGGATTGTCCTTTTAGACTTGTTACAGCTCCATTGCTTGACCAGTTAGAGCTTTCTAGCGATTTCGCTGGTCTCAACACTCAATGGAACTGTAAACAGGCAGTATCAACTTTTGGTTTGTAATTACCAGCTTGGTTGATCTGTTGTCGCTTACACCGCTTGATTTTTGAAACACAAAGGGTTTACACCCTACGTTTCTAAATTAAAATTTATGTTTTGTTAGATTTGATCGCGTTTAGCGGCATGCGCTGGTCCAAATGAACCGATAGGCACTTTTTTTAAACATGATTTATTCGCGCTAAGGGGTTTTTTGTATGATTTGTTTCGGAACAAAATATATTTATTAATATTTAAGTGTTTAACTAATGACCGCAGTCATTGATTAAATGCTTCTCATAAATCTTTGCAGAACACTGGATACATAATACAAGCAAATGAGATTATTTCAGCAGTGCTGATGTGTGTGGGTCTAACCAAAGTTTTAGAGTATTTCCGTTTAATATAATGATTAGTAGAAAATCGAAAGAATCTTTTGTAATAACCACTAGTGTTTCTTTATTTCAAAGCATTTCCTATGTAGGTATGCAACAGCTTTTCACAGTACATAATATATTATACTATAGTACATTTTAACTATTTCTTTTATACGCGTATTATAAAAATCCTTGAAGATTTTAGTAAATATTATGTCAAGAATGTTTGCTCCTGACTTGAATATCTTTAATGCGGGCGCCACACTATGCGCCTTGCGCTGCTCATCGCTTTGCTCCTCGCGCTGCTGCTATTTGCCGCGATGTTGCTCGCTCTGGCCACACTGCTCTACTCGCGCAATTAATCGCGACGCTCCTCACTTGTTATTTGCCTTTGGTGAACGATAAAACTGTGGCAGCGTGCGCTCTATGCATTTTTAGTATAGTTAATTATATCAATGTCATAAAAAGAAATATACATCGTCGTCATCGTCCTCGCCAACGGAGATGGTGGATCACATGTATTCATCGCGCGATTATCGCGGAGCGGTGGGCAGGACGAGGAGCATGACGTGCGGCATGAAGAGTAACGTTGCCACACTATGCCTCTGCCTCCTTTCCTCGCTACTTCCCATGCCACTCGTCGAGTGTGTGGTGGCCGCATAAGATAAGAATATAACCATTGTTCTGAAAACTACTAAGCTGCCAATGTTTTCAAATACATATCGTGCACTATTTCTAATGAGGAAACTACTGTTGTTTATATTCAATCGTAACAAAATTTGAGACACTCCATCCAATCCAATCAGGAAACCCATAGCGAGGTACATCACACTCCTCAATATTTCCCTCACTTCCGAACAGTTGTTCCACACATTCGTATAATATCACCATTAGCCCACGCTCCATTGGACAACGAACTCGATACTTACAAATTCAATAACGATTTTAATTCGATTTCGTATCGATATGAGAACATTTGCGCCATCGAGTTGTAATTAATGGTGGTTTCAATCGGTTATGATTTTTGGTCGTATGTGTAATGTGTTTTTGAGAATTGAATTTTTATTTTTATGGTTTGGTTTTAATGCGTGGTTATAACCGTATAGCTGCTGTTTCGGTATCATTTCACTTGTTTTCTTTTCTTCTTTTTAGCATGTCGATAACAGAAAGTTCAAGATTTCTATAGCCCAAAATTCAGCTATGCGAACCCCTCACTGATCAAGTAAATAGATCATCAAGACTAGTGGCATGTGGTGAGAAATGGAAGGAGGACCATTGTCTGTGGGGAGCCGTCTATGAACCCCCATCTACAGAGATATTCTTTGCTCTGGCTGACTTGGATGATTCAAAGTCGGTTTAGGGATTTCCAAGTCAGCCACGGCAACGCGTGCCCAGTTGGAAGGTTTTCTATTGGATGGACACAATGGTCCAGATACAAATATTTGACATTGCACACATTTTCACGGCAATTTCAGTAGTAAAAGCAAATAGTTGAATTCTCGATTTATGAAATAGATAGTTAATTTATGAACCTAATTTCAAAATGAAAACCTATTCATCTAATTTTCAGCAGAAACAGATTAACACTATGTTTAATTAAGGCTAGGATTATACAGGGTGTGTTCGACCGTCAGGTGTGGGTCGACATGTGGCTCCCACCGGCTGAGTTTACATAAGCCGGTGTATCTCTATGTCTTGTGAGGTACAGGATGGTTGCAACGTGATATTGTTGCCTTCAGTAGATAGAACTTGGTTTGAACTAATTATTCTTGATTTTGTGATATTTATTCACAAAATCAAGAATAATTAGTTCAAACCAAGTACCTAATAAGAACGATCAAAGTTCTTTCACTGGCAGAAAGCAGCATTATTCGTGGGTGCTCCTGGGTAATAAATTATAATTATTATGTATATCATGTACATTAGCCGAGCTTTCACAATTTTTGTGGACAAAGTCGCAGGTGAAGTGTAGTCGTAAACAAAGTCAAGTAGAGAAGAAGTAGAGAATTTCCTACCAATTTGATATAGAGCTGGGCAACGAGAGTATAAAATGACCTAGATCAATTTTTAATATAATTATGAGCTATCAGTTGATTATTTGACTTTTCTAGTATCGATGTCAGCGCTGTTACTTGTTAAGCACGGTGATCATGGATTTAATAAACTGGAAGTATTGCAGGTGGATCCCGAAACAAAAAGTAAACATGGTAAATATCCCGTATTCTGTGTTAATGATAGTGTTGGTGACCATGCCAGTTTAAAGCTATATTTCCTTAAAGCTTCGTAAATATTACTTAGTTGTACAATATTTTAGATCCCACTGTACGCCCACATACATATGCGAAGGAACCGCTCAGACTGCAAACTGTGCGCCGTCTACACGATATTGTAATTCAATCTAAGATTAACATGTTGAATATTGAACTATTGCGAATTGAATATTATGGGAAGGTATCCTTCAGCTCAGGATTTGTCTCGGAGGAATGGCAAATAGAGCAGTGCGTTGTTTCAAACAAAAACCCTGTTTCTGAATACATACATATTTTACATGTAGTGATTGCCTATCCGACTTCCACAATCCAGTTAATTTAGATAATATATATATATTTTTTTAAAACGTTGCTCCACACTAGGAATTTCTCCTGTATCGTGGGTGCGTTCACAAACATTTAAACTCACTTATACACAAATACCCAGACCCGAAACAACTATCTGTAGGTCTTACAAATGTTTGTTCCGTGCGGGGATCGAACCCGCGACACGCAGCGCGGCAGTCCAATAACTTAGCCACTGCGCCAACCGTGCCGTCCATAATACGATATATGAGTTGTCAGACTTTCGAACTTTAAATAACCCTCCTTTTGGGCTTCGCCGCAGTCGGGTAAAAAACTTGAACGTCTTTCAAAGACCTACAAGTGACAGCCGAGACTAAGAACTTAACGTGCTTTCCGAGGCATAGAGGAAAGTTGTATGTAATGAGTGGTCACTCAGCCATGGACCAAGCTGTGCAACCTAGATACACACGAGTGGCTGTTATTATAAAGACCTAAAGATGTGGGTCTGCGGGTTGTTCGAAAGAGATACCGCGGCCTCGGCACAAGGGCTAATAAGGAACTGGGAACAGTAAAACAGTAGAAATCTGACAGTCCCTACCGCTCTGCCCAGAGCGGGAGAAGTCGTCAGTGACAATAAATGTCCACAACCAATAAAATAATCTATCTTCTTCTTCTTTACGTGTCGATGATCTCAAATTGTGTTAGACCAGTTACGTAGCCACCTATACAGCTCTATCATTTGCTTCGAGTAAATCCTGAAAGGTGCAAGTAGTTGTGCAAATCTATCAAAAAACCCCACAGGTCTTTCAACCACTTAATTACTTCCGAAAATAATGAAGTACTTAATAACTCCACAAAAGAATATCCGCACATGTCCGGTACCCGCAATAAATTATCCGCGCGGCGCTAATCCCAAGTTCTGCGGCGGCCGGCGGCACTATCTGTTTGCCGCACGCCGCAACCTTCCGCGCTTCGAGCAGAATACGCACGCTCAAGTACCGATGGCAAAGGAAATGAAATAAAGAAAGAAAAAAAAGTTTATCTTATTAACTTTAGTGACGCCAACCCAAAATGAAATACCAGCCAATGATATTATCGTCTGGCGAAAGATCAATTAAGGTAAGGGACAAAATGCAATTTTCCAGTAGGAGCAGACAAAGATTTTTTTCCGGGTAATTTAAACATAACTTTTTAATTTCTAAGGCTATTTATGATCGAGTTTCACAGAATTATTTAGTTTTTGACGGCTCATTGTTATTGATGATGACCATTTTCATAAACACGATACTTTAAAAGATAGCTGTCCCTTACTTTAATGTAATTTTGACAAGTGATCCCTTACTTCAAGTAAGGGATCACTTGCCCTAATATTTAATTAGTTTTATTGAGACATTTTAATGTAAGTGTCAAAAGCAAAACCAACGATGTTTTTTCTTTTAATGTAAATAGATTGTGTGAAATTAAGTTGACTGTCATTTAAGTTAAGTATTTAAAAAATGTATGGAAATTTAAAAAATGTATTGATTGTGACCTTACATCATTTAGATATTCTTATCCTTATAGGTATTTAAGTAAAACACGTAAAAACAAATGAAATAAACCTTCTTTATATTATTTTAACCCTTTAGCTCGCAACGTTAAGCCGGCTCAACGTTCACTTTTAAAAAATATTACTCAAAAATTTGTAACTTTTTACATACGTATATTACGTCAGTAATATTCACAACGGTGTCACG
Source organism: Diarsia dahlii (assembly GCA_949775195.1). Classification (NCBI taxonomy): domain Eukaryota; kingdom Metazoa; phylum Arthropoda; class Insecta; order Lepidoptera; family Noctuidae; genus Diarsia; species Diarsia dahlii. The sequence goes on along the minus strand of OX459194.1, from coordinate 22,565,859 downwards.
GTCGCAGCGACTCCGCGGATTCCAGGCAATTTAATTTTATAAAAAATATTATAGATTATTATTATAGATTTTGATTTTGAATACATTTTTAAATATTTCTTATAAAAACAATAAAAAAAACTTTAAAAAATATAAAAAAATTGTAGCCCACCGGTATTGGGAACAGAATCCAGCTGCCTAACGAGAGCCTCCTCAGGTGTTGGTCGAGGCTCTTGGCAATTAAGCCATTGGCTGTAACGACTATCGGCACAATGATCGCTGAGTCCACACTCCACATGTCGGCAACCTCGCGAACCAAGTCAAGATACTTGATTTGCTTATCTTTCTCGGCTTTAACGAGGTTCTCGTCATGCGGGACGGTTATGTCAACAATCATTGCGCGCCGCTCCGATCGATCCACCACCACTAGGTATATCAGGCTTATTAGCTATAATAGTCCTGTCAGTGATGATGGATTGATCCCAGTACAGTGTGATATGACCATTTTCGAGAACTGGGTCGGGCACATACCTATAGTACGGCACTTCCGATTCCACTAGGTTGTATTTCAGAGCAAGTTGCTGATGGATAACCCTGGCTACAAGGTAATTGTGTCTATGCAAGTATTCTCCGTTAGCCAGACGAGAACATCCAGAGGTAATGTGACGGATTGATTCTAAGCCATTTTATTATTACGTTTACAAATAACTTCATTGTACTGAGTAACTTACGAGCACAGAGTTCATAAAGTGATACGTTGAGCATTCTTAACCTTGCGACGTAGTCAGTGAAGTACTTCGTAACATGTATGTTGAGCATGCTCAACATTGCGGATGTACTAACGATTAACTTAGCATGCATTTATTAACATTTTCATTTTATATAATAATTGGTGTTTTGTTATGCTTTGGGTGTGGTTTTGCATATTTTTTGTTGCTTGCTTCAGACTAAGCCAATATCGCAAAAAAACACGATACATTATGGCACTAGTACCTCCAGAGAATGCTCCATCAGATAGTTGCAGTACTAGAACTGACGATAAAGTTATATATAATTGAAGTCAAGACGAAAGAAGTGGAAACTCTGATTGGAGCAATCATTCCAGGTCATACTCTTCTTCACTGAACGACTTGCACGTCATAGGTCTGGAAATAAATCTCGCCTTAACTCAGTTCAAGTCTAACAAAGCCTGCGTGACGAACGCAAAGTGGTCCCAAGTTCAGATATCGTGAGAATGAGACTTGCTGAACGGAATCTGTCTCCAAAGAGAGCTGCAACAGGCCCAGCATTAACGGTAGCCCATCGTCGATCACGACTTGAATTTGCTCAAGAGCATAGGGATTGGACGTTAGAGCAGTGGGGTAATGTACTCTTTACTGATGAGACCAGGGTGAGTCTATATTTAAGTGATCGACGTCAGAGAGTAATTATCGTCGCCCTGGAGAACATTATTCACAGTGTTGCATCGAGGAAACTGTTGCTTTGCTGAGGAGGATCGGTAATGGGGCGGCATCTCGATAACCGCACATACTGCGTTGGTTTTCATGGAACCGACAGGCCGTACTCGTAGATTGACTTTTCGTCGCTACATTACGGTAATCGTCGCAGACTATGTGGTACCTTAGGTAGGATATATCGGGTATACTATGCAGTTGATGCATGATAACACGCCCTTATGTTGCTCATGTGATAACCCAGTATCAACGCGACATCAACATTTGTACAATGGACTGTCCAGCTCGAAGCCCGGACTTGAATACGATAGAACACTTATGGGATGACCTAAAACAAGCCCGGATACCTGCTCTAAAAATGCTTCCAAAGCTGCGAATCGCAATTGAAGAGAAGTGGAGTGGTCTGTCTACCTGTCACCGTCGCCTGTATCTCATGAACCGTGATAGTTTCACGGTTGAAATTCTAAAAGATTATGTATTTCAGTTGCCGCTTTATCAGCAATTTATAAAAAACAAAATAAAATAAATGTTTAAAAAAATCACGTTTATTGTATGGGAGCCCCCATACAATAAACGTGATTTTTTTGCCAAATTATAGATAATGGTACGGAACCCGTCGTCCGCGAGTCCGACTCGCACTTGTTATAATACATAATGACTGATTGTCCATAAAATGTTTTTTTCAATTGTATTTTTTTTATAATGAATGTATGATAATTGTAAATAAATGTTTATTATTATACCTACTATAAGGTAAAAAACAGTAAACTAGAAAATGTACGTATTGGTTCAAAATTACTGAACGGACAATTCTAAATATTAGTTATTTATAGTTTAAACTATGTCTGTTGTTTTATTAACGTGTAAACGAAATAGTAATGTAAGGGACAAGGACCAAAAAAGACTTAAAGTTAAAATAAAGTAAGGGACATGGGTTTAATAAAAAACGTAAATTCAAATTAAAGTAACGATGTTTAGTTAGATTTACGACAATTACGTTAATCGGATTCCATTGAAAGCAGGACTAACTTCAATATGACTTTTTGGATCGAATACAATGCCCGTTACACTAATTTTTAAAAATAAAATTGCATTGTAGCATTGAAAAATCCTTACTGTAACGGTCATTTTTTTAAAGCTAGAATTTTTTTAAATATAGCATTGGAAAGAGCGTAAAAAACTGAGTAGAAGTGCATTTATAACTCATTTTCGATTTTTTGTCCCTTACCTTAATTGATCTTTCGCCAGACGTTATATAGGTAGATACGTTTTACCGACATCTGCGCGGCGATACAAAAGTAAGCTAATCAGCTTACGTGAACTCAGCCCGTCCTGCGTCTGGCCGCGATGCGAACGTACTTAGAAGCGGGAGTTTGGTGTATGAAAATAAACAAAAATGCCTTGTTGTGTGTTCATAAAGTGCAATACTTATACTGGGCCGGCTGTAAAAAGCAAGAAGGATGTGTCTTTTCATTGTATTTTCCGTTTTAAATAGATTATACGCGATCTATTTAAAACGGAAAATAATAAATTTTATTTTACTCTAAAATCACTGACGCGCTGTTGCCGCTTTACCACCTACACGAACGAGACAAATAGTGCGTTGCATTTATACAGAGAGAACGAGAAAATGGCGCGCGGTGTTGTCAGTTCGAACGATGCTAGAGGCAACGCCATTGGCTGTCGTTGACAATTGCCACGAGAACAATATGTTTATCTCTTTTTGAAATTGGGGTCCTGTAGAGCTCTGTCATCTTCTAACGTACTCAATGATAGAAATGAATTGGCTTAGGTTCTTGTAGGTAGTTACTAAAATATCGCCATGTTTTTATTTCTTTACAATGTGTATGACGTCTCTATTGGTAAAACCTCATTGATACCAGCACTTTTAAACGTCAAAATTACATAATAATATAACAGTTCTCCAAAGTGATCAACCTATTATGGCCTATTTCACGATGTCCTAACAGTCAATACTTTCCGAATAAATTCAAAAATGAAACAGAATTTTATGAAATTATCTGCCAAGTTAACGGGAACTTAATCACAGGTGGTGAAAGAGGCACTAAGTGTTTAAGTAACAGAAACATGGCGGAAAAACCCAGCATCCATAACGATGTATTATCAGTACTGTCCTCGTAAATGAAACCACAGTAACTCCAAAAGTCTAGTACGAGTATCAACTAGCTGTCGCCAGCGGTTTCGCCCGCTACAACTCGAAAATAATTATCCCACGGAAAGATAAAATCGGGATAAAAACTATCCTATGTGTTAATCCTGGTTATAAACTATCTGTATACCAAATTTTATCCAAATCCGTTTAGTAGTTTTTACGTGAAAGAGTAACAAACATCCATCCATCCATTCATACATACATACTTACAAACTTTCGCGTTTATAATATTATTAGAATATAATCGAGGGCTAAAAAATACCCAAGTGGTAGATCATGCTAACTAAATCTTTTGAAAGCCGACTATCTTACTGAAAAGGTCTAGTCTGATTCTAGTATTAAATTACTGGTTTATCGCGGTGACGTATCAAACAATAAAAAATAATTATTTGACATGACGTTATAATTAGGTACGAAAGAAAAATCTTTTGTGCTTTATTGTACCAAAGCAGATATTCTATACAAAACGTTAAATAAACCAGCTTCCTCAATAAATATTGTAAGTTAGTCTGCAGACGGTACAGTCCGTCGGCACGACTATTAATCATCGTTTATCGAGTGCTAATCCAGGTTTAAACAGATAACTATTCAGTCGGGCCATTGTCACGTTGAACGCACGGTTAGGGATGTCCAAAACTTGTAATTATTCAATGGAAATTGTTTTTGTAGGCGTTACGTTGATAGATTGGCCCATTTACTTTTTTTTGTATGACAAAGAAGCATTGAAGCAGAATTAGGATTCTTATATCAGAAAATAATTATAATTATGTGGTTTTTCGTACTAACACGAATAAATTGTACAGGTTTTTAACATTTTGGTGTTGAAAAGGTCCGATTTTTCTGACACACTTGAGAAAAGGATTTCTTATAAATAAAAAAAAATGCAGATTATTTTACATCTTTCAATTTGACACAAACGAAACGGGAGACTAAAGAGTATTACAATAATTCATCCGCAAGTAACCCTCAGCCCTAATACGACTTCATTGCCTTAACAAAGCGATTGTTTAGCGCCCTTCGTCCTTCGTGACGTGTCCGTTAACGATGCATGGTGAATTCGGCCCTGTTAATTTGTGGGTTTTAGTGCGGAATTTCGTTCGTTTTTTGATACTGTGGTTTAGAATCCTACTTGTTCTATATTCTGGAAAGAAAATTATCATGCATGCGAACATACAAAAACTTACGCCGTTCACCCATGGTGGTAGCCAGAAATATCAGAACAACCACCGTCACTTGCTCCGATCCTTACGTTCTTTAGCTGCGGTCACGTTCATACCGAGTTTCCTTCGTGAATCAGAAAGCACATTAATACGCTGGTCCCGGCTGTCATTAAAATTTGTAAATCTTCGATAGTCATCACGGGTAGTCAGTGAGTCGAAAGTCTGACAACCAGTTTACCAAGGAGTCTCGTATTACCCAGTAATCTCAGCTTAGTTGTGGAGGTCGGATAGGCAGTAGCTAAAATACTGGTATTCAGATGAACCCAGTTAGACTGAAAGTCGACACCTACATTGGGAAATGGCTAGACGGATGAATCAAAAGCACTTACCTTAACCGGAGAGAGAACGCAAGAGTCCTCAAATAGTCTATCTCTCGCGTTACTTAGTCTTTTGTTTATTCAGCTAATAATGTATATATTGTGTGGGACAACCCTGATGTTTCAGGTGCATCAAGTTGACACCTGGTTTATTTTGGAGGCACCATTTTTGTGTGGAGAAATATTTATATGCTACTGTGGTAATTTTAAGAGGTATTGTCCTTTTTTTTGCGGCGGTTATATATACCTACCTAACGTATACCGCACCATCAGGGGAGACAGTTTCGTTATGTGGGGCTTGCACCCACCTAAAACATCTCCGTGAGCATACTGTCGCTTTGGCGGATGAGTCGCGAGAACTGCTACGCAAGATGTTCAGGACCCATCCAGCGAAGCCTGCCTCTGGGTACCAAACTCCTTTGGTCGTCCGGGCTCATCACTGACATCGCTATCATTTGTGAAGGCCGTGCAGTGCGATGATGATAGAGTAATCGGTTTATCACCTTTGCCGCCCCGTCTTCCTGCGACAAATCGTGTCAGCCAGTCATGGAATTCTGCTTCCTGACGCACTTCACCGCCTCTGTTTTGCGAGATGATGTCCTCGTAAAATAATACTACAGTCTCTCACTGCCCCCATGATGTTGACCGATTCGGCCACGGCCATGGGCACGGGTCTTTCACGAAAATGGTAATACAAATACACCATACCTGTAATTCCCGATGGTAGGTAAAGGTTTATTTATAGCTCACCCATATTTATGGAAATATTATGATATAGAGGATGCGCTCATTGCCATCCACCGGGTACAATTTCAGATTCCGAACGGCAATTCTGAATCTGTACTTAATATCCGATTCTATGATTAAAAGCAATTTTTGATTGATTTTTAAACCTTCTTTCGACAGCTATTAAAAAAAAGTGAAATAAAAACAACAAAACCAGCTGGTAATAACCATGTTAATTCAACCACCTTCCTCCGAAACACAATTTATTTTTAAAATACTTGAAAAGCCCTCAATAAACACAGCGACCACATTTCCTCTAAGCCTCTTACCGTCGGCCATCTTATTCGGGTGACGACGACAAAATGGCGACGGTCTCGGCGCGCCGTTCAATTTGAATATAGAACAGCGTATGTCGCGCGCGCTCTGCGACACTAACTCATCGGATTGAGTGTGATGGCGTGGCAATCGTAAAAATATATTCGTTCTTTTTGAACAGGAAATGAATGGAAACGCTCTGGTTCTATCTTTTTATTTCGAACTTCTAATTTTGAAGGCTAACTGAATTGTCTAGGGTCTTTCTGTCCAATGTAAAAAGAATGCAGAAGATGGACCGTTGTTGAAAATGGTGCTGTGATTGGTAATCTTGAATCGATTGCGTATAATTATGGACTATGATTGATTTCAAATCTATCTAGAGCATTAGCGGTTACTAATAAGTTGCACTACCTTACAAGTTGACAGAAGCAGTTTAAAGTAGTAGGTCATACACATTTAGTCTTAGAGTTGCCCAGTGCGAATGCGTACTATAATAATATAGATTAATATTATAGATAGGCTCGATCTTATTGGAGATCAGAAAAAAAGTATTTTTTCAGTGTCTCACCATCATAGTATTCCTTGGTGTTGGAAAACGAGACTCATTTACTCTAGAACTTTTGAAGTTAGGTGATTCAATAAGAATCAGACCCAGGACCTCACACTCGTAAATCCGACCATACGGCCAACGAAGCAGTCTCTCACATACACATCAAAACACGCGAACTAAGACACATGTAACAGCTAGTAAGTAAAAGATATTAGTATACCCACAAAAAATTAAGGTCCAACCGACTCCACACTTCTGTGCCAGGGTTCGTAAGGCAAGCGCTAAGAATATGTCGGTCAAACCACGGCCGGTGGAGATAGCGAGAAAATCCGACACCCTCGAATGTTCAGCGCCGTAAAATATATAATATACCTTATTAATAAGTGCTATGCTGGGAGCTGTTTTGATACTGCTGTTATATACTAGGTGATATACCTTGTGTTTATATAGTACTTTGAGGACGAGGAGTATCTTGGATAGAACTGTAGTGCAGATTAATGTAAGATTGTTTTTCCAATCTTTCAGGTTTTGAACACAATCAAATTGAGCGCTCGTCTATGCATTACTTGTTTTGCATAATGTCTTCACAAACACTGTAAGATTACACGGTCTAAAACTAAACATACAATGTCACTGTGATTTTCAATTAGAGCTCCCTATACTTCGATGTTCTCTTCTCTTCTTTATTTAAAGGCATTATGTCTAAGCTCTAATGGATTGATGAAGTATTTGAGTTACAAAGAGGTAATGAACTATATAAATAGTCATTTTGTTAACCCACTTAATCATTTGTTTCTCATTCTTCATCATTCATTTGCTTAACGTCTCCGTTGAGGACCAGGCATATTTTTATATTTACTGATTCGCACTTTTTCTCGAAGCCTCTACGTTATCGTACCGCCCACTCAGTGCCATAATAATATTATTCTCATAAAACACCACACAAGCAGCAGGCGCGTGTTATTAACTAGATATATTTTATGAGTCGCCCATTCTTACTATGTTAACGATTTGTTGATATCTGGGTATGTGTGGTCCAAATTATGTACCATGCTTGTTGGATGTGGATATTTAAGATTCCACTTGCTTTTCTACTTACTTTATCTTCTTCTTCTTCTGGTACCTCTCGAGTTATTAAAGCTTGGCCATCAACCCTAAGTACATCTTCAAGTCTTTTGCTACGTGGATCAGCTCAATACCAATCCTGATTTCGGTTCATTTACGAATGTTTCTCGACCAAAACATTTTTCTCCGGGTAATACCACATATTCCGGCTACTTCGTTTGTTATACTTGCTTAGGACCTGTTTCATCACCTATAACTAAGTTCCCATTAACATACGTGGCAGTAATTTATAGATAGGTAGTTTCATCCAGATTCTGTTCCATTTTTGAATTTACTCACGAAGCAGTGGCTATTTGGAAATCGTGAAATAGGCCCTTAGTTGCATTAAGGCAAAGGTCTCGTGTTGAGGTATACAACTTTTCTTTGTTATCCTACCGGTCCACCCCCAATCGTCCGATTTCATGCGCCAGCTACATAGAACCTTTTAAATACGTTTCCTTTTCGTGTATCTTTAGTGAGTTAGTTATTTAATAATGTGGTCCATTCCGCAAATAAACCCACTCCTGTAAATAATTCCCACAAACAAAACTCTTAAACAATACCTCTTTTGTTCTACATTAATACCGAAATCGTGTCGTCTTGCAACGAGAACCTCTCGACCAATATTTTAAGAGTTCTTCAAAAGCCATTTTTCCAATAACCACTTACACACCCCATACCAAGTTATATTCGACCCTCGATAAATGGAATGTCACCCTTCCGTCTATCGCGATAAAGTTGATAAAGGGTTTGCTGAACTGTAAAATAAAGTGGCAAAGTTTTCAACCCGTGCAATGCGATAGGTGCTTGACTTGAATTGATCAAAATAAATGAATAAAAATGTTCTATAATTGTAAGAGATAACGGCTCAGTGGTTTCAGGAGAGTTCGTATTGTTTTTTTTTATTAATTTTTCCGACATTTGTCCCGGTGAAGTGCGGCGGTCATTGTCAGGTTTTTTCCTGTGAGAATATTGGTTTTAAGTGCGTTTTGTAATGAGAGCAGAAGTTTTGGGCAGATTGTGTGAAATAAAACTCAAGAACTTTTTATGAAAGACATTGAAATTACCGGTTTTAAACAGTCTAAGACTGATCTTTTCAACATTTTAAATGATTTCATAAGAATAGCATTGCTACTCATTGTTTGATTTATAATATTTGTATCAAGACTTGTATAATTATGTGTTTCAAGATGTTCTTGAAGCAATTCAAAAATCTTATAAAACGCTGTTAGTCACTTCATCTCAAATACATTCTAACCAAAACCCCAACATGTTTTCTTTCATCCCAACACAAAAGCTCGCTTAAGTAGGGCACGATAGTAGTCCAATCAAAAAATCAATCATCGCCCACACTGCCGGTAAAAAGGTTCCGTACCCAATATTTTCTGTTATCGGGCGACAGTTGAGCCCTGCGAGCACTAAAAACTCAATACAGTATTGCTTTCACAGCGAAGTAGCTGTGTTGGACTTTATGGGGATGTGACGAGGAGGATTTTTTGCAGGTTTTGTAACTCACTGTACCTATCGTCATTGATACTATGATGATGAAGATTAGGCTATAAGTATTAGAAAGATAATTGCTATGATAAAGTAACTGACTTGAAGAAAAATTAAATAGTGTTTTCCATATTTTTTTCTTCATTTGTTCTTTGATTACATTTTGATGATTTTGTCGGTTGTGGTTTCAGAGAATCTATTCGACTAATCGTCTTTCAACAATTATAAGTTTAATTGGGATAAAACGCCCTTTTCTCAAGGTGTAGGCCGAAACAACACCACCTGATACATACCTATTCTTATCATTTCTTTTGCATTCATGTTTATTATTATTAGGTACGTCCCAAATACAACAAGATAACGTAACTGCTTCTGTTAAAAACATACATATTTCTACTCAAAAAAATAATTGACTTTCCATAAAATTGTCGTCGGTATTGCTCCAGAAAAGTACCTTCTAAAGCTTTTTACCCTATTCAAAACTAGCTGCCCAAAATAATTACAAAGCCGGATCCACCCTATTCCATCCCCTGCTAGGTCAGCGCTACAAGGCGAGTCGTGGACACATAACGAGTTTAACAGAATATGATTTCCCCACTCCGGGCGAATGAGAGACGTTTTAGCGTCACTTTTTATCAACCCTCGCGGGACCGGCCTGCAGACTGCTGCGAAATATGCAGCTTTTATAAATTGCACGAGAAATTATGGGAAAGGTTTTTGGTTGATGATAGTAAATACTCGGATTTCGGTTATCTAGATGGCTCAATATTACAGAAAAACATGCAATATGTGTGGTCGGAAAAGCAAATCGCATATGCAAAGGCTCTGACAGGTACATTACTTTGAGTATAAAGTATTTTATCACAACTGCTCTTAAAACAGAGAGGGAAAACATTGGGAGAACCATTACAAGAACCAAAAAATCTAAGACATAGAACTTCCCACGCTTAGCTCTCATAATGTATGAGGCCTCTGTCAGCAGCTTACACAGACTGTAATTTCCTTTTGTTTCAGAAGAACTTGCAACAGTGTACTGTCGGACCCCAACTACAACCGTTGCAAAATAGCAAAGTATTTCAAACCCATATCACTTTGATTCAAGCTTAGGAGCGACATTAAAAATAATTTAGTCACAGCATGGCATCACGCCTGTAATTCCTGAAATGTAAGGCAAAAGTGTACTTCGTGTTTCAGCACTTATGTTTAAGTCCCATGTAATAAGGGGTGGGCCAATAGCCATCAACCGGGCACGAATCCAGACTCCTGAGCTGCACAAAAATCCTGATGGAAAAATACTTTGCCCGATCTGAACACGTCGTGCGATCACTACAATAACGTGCCAGTCAAGGATTTCGCCTTGTTTACTGGAATTTGCCTTCTCATAGCTGCATATACCTCTACACCATTACACCTATAACGCAACAAAACAACATTTACCCAAAACGCACCTGTTCAAAAAAACTGAATAAATCCCGTAACATACTTAAAGCGATGATCTAGCCTCAAACACCACAATATCATAACACGGAGATTTTGTCCTAAGCTGCGTTAATTTGCCGGCTCTCCCCGCGTCCGAGCGAACGTCAAATACAATTTTACGGTGCGGTGGACACTGAGCCGATTGTGAGAGACAAGAGACAAGCCTGCTGCTGGCCAGGAGTTATGGGACGGTGGATGTGGTATTAAATGTCGATATATGAATGTTGTTTGATTAGCGATTGACACAGATGAAAGTAATGTAAAACTCATTTTAAAACCTTTAAAGGTAAACGCACAATTCCTTATAAAACTTTAATGGGATTGTCATCATGGTGAAAGGCTTAGCCAGTCAGCGTGACGGGTCGTGTTTGTCTACCCAACTCATTTTTGCCTATTGCCGAAAATCTCCCATTCTGGACATAAGCAGCCATGGCTACCTGGAAGCCTCCAAATAGACTCTACCTGTCCTAATATTTGCACATCACAGGAGCTGATGGACGCCACTCCCAATCGTCCCAATTTTGGGATGAGTCGATTTGAATTGGTATTGACACGCTAAAAAGAAGAAGACAGCCGTCAATGATTCGCAATGTCTAACTTTCTAGTGTCGCCTTGAGTGCATTATTTTCAATCCGTTGATGATTTTGTTCGTGAAGATAATAATAATATGGTGAAGATCTATCAGTTAACAAAATCTGTATAGGGTTAGCTTCTCTAAGCTAATAAGTAATTTTAAATAAGTAACAATAAAAGTATGTGTGTGTATATATGATGTTTTTGCATCACTCTTATTTAATTAGCAAATAAATTATTTTAAAATTCGAATTTATGTAGATACTGCTCAAGCCATTAAGTTCGCCTTTCTAAGGTTTTGGAAATATCGATACCACATCCACAATCTTCGTACATCGTACCACATAATGCCTGTGGTCACGTATTGGTTAAAGGGTAGGGCGGGGTTGTTCGCGGATTATATCCGTAGCTCACAGCTCAAACGCGATGCTTTATCGGTTAGCTGCCACAGGATTACTGCCTTAGTTTTGAGCTTAGTTTTCAAATCTATTTTGTGCACATAGGTCAGTTTAGTTTTTGACGACAAAAGGAGTATTGTTTTAATGGCTTTTCCACATCCACTTGGCTGAATAGTATGTACCTTTCTGCCATTTTTTATTCAAGGGTGGAAAATCCTAATGAACGTCTTCTGCCCTTTTATGTCAGACTCTAACTGACTAAAACCCGGGGTTCCTTTCCTACACTATCACCGGGAATCATGGGAACTAGTGCGCCTTCCTCCTTATCCTCAGTCCTTACTTTTTCAGCACCGTTCTGTACAATTTTATTCAACTGAAGACACGCTAAGATTGTGTTGGTGCCGCATCAATGGTTGGCATTTTACTCTTCAAAAGACACTATAAAGATAAAACAATACAATGATTTTACCGACGCTATGGTGTCCACAATCACACACGTGCAAAATAAAAACACATCACGTTACTTAAAATCGACACTTGACCAAATTACTTCGTACACCTGCAACCACAAAAAAGTTATATTCAATTAAATAGTGCTTTATCAAAATGAACATCACTCGCCAAAAAATGAAACGTTCATTCAAAATCATTGCAGCGTAAAAACACATCAGCTTACTGAGCGAACGAAAATAATGAAATAATTTTATTTTATTTATTACAGCTCCGAAAAACCGATAAAAGATAATCAGATAAAGGTTTTAATTCGACGAGAAAAAAACAAATTAATAAAGTTCGTCAGTCTGTGGGAATGTTGACAGTTGTGTGCGAGCGAGACGCAAGATAAAATAAGTTGGGATGACACAAGTGGCGGGGCTTAAGAGAGATTATGAACGTGATTTTTTAATGAAACAAGAGGAGTTTGTTCTAGTTTAAGGAGAACAAAAGGGTTATAATTTAGAACATAATTTACTTAATGAACACATTTTGAGTAAGTAGGCATGAATAATCTTTGATTTTATGTAAATCATACTGTTTAATTAATATCTCTTTGATTGACGGTGGTACGTAGCGGTAGAAGGGTATCACTACGATACCCAGAAACTGCTAGTGGGTATCGTAGTAATACCCTTCCCACTGATGACCATGTTCAAAAATCATAATAATGGTTCTTGTGTCTATTCTACATGTGCTTTATTTTTGCCTGAATCCATGTGAAAATGTTATTATTGTCCTTAAGTGGAGTAGGATTGAAAGAAATACTATAATAATCTGCTTACTAGGATCGAGGATCTACAACAACATACAAAAGCAGCCACTCAACTCACACATTCGCGCTAATCACTTAAACCTTTCTCTAGGCTAGCAGACCATCCAACGTGCTATCGATCTCCAATCAGCCGTAAGCCGAAAAAGTGCGGTCTGTAAGCGCTTTATCACTTGGCAACTAAACCCGCTTGATCGAGTTAAGCTCCAAGATTCGAACAATTGGAGACGCTTCGTTGTCGTCCCGCATTCGTTGGCAGCACGTGACGTGGCTGCTAAGTGGAATGTGTAGGAAGGAGTATACGGAGTTGGCGGTTTGGAGACGTTTCGGGTTGACGGGACGGGGACGATACGATGGGTCGTGTAGGAGTGAACATGAAATAAAAACGATGATCTTACAAAAAGAGAGCTCTATTTATATCCTAGCGATTAATGAAAATTAATCACCAAATTTTGCTAACCCTACACAATACAGGATAGGAGTAACGCTGACGCACAAACAAACTCCCCTACAAAAAAAAACATTGGTTCTACACTACAAAAAACTGCGGTTTCCTACGCGATCAAAATTTAAGGAATATCTGGTTTTTTTTTAAATTGCTGATCAACAATTTAGGGGATTCGGTATGATGTATTGAACAATTGATAACAGTTTGTACGTCGATATTCCTTCCATCATATAGGTATATGAGATTGAGTATTGTGGTGTCCATAACATAACTCACTTACTGCAATTTCGTGAATAATAGCAACAGAACTTTTGCGACAAACAAATTCTAGCGTTTTCCACCGTACGGTATAAAAGTCGCCACACTCAAGCGGTTCCCAACAAACTCGGCTGGAGTGTCTCTAACAACCGGCCGCAGCCCCGCAAATACGGATTTACTTAAGTTTGTCCATTTTATCCACTTTGCTCGCTAAACTATTATGATAATCGGTTCCAGTGGTTAGCTGCTTCGATATTATTTTCTGTGTATTTTTGGATGAGAACACTTACGGCAATACTGGAGTAGAATGGAACAGATTAAGATTATTTTGCAGCATCTTGAAGTGGTGACCGCGAACCGGATGATGTTGCGTTGGAAAAGGCCTTTCACTAGGTTGACCGATGACCTGGTGAAGGTTGCGGGGATCCACTGGATACGATACGCACGGGACCGGTCAATGTGGCGATACTTTGGGGAGGCCTATGTCAAGCAGTGGACATATTTTAGCTAAAATAATGATGATGAAGTAATTATGGTTCTAGTCTTAAATGATTCAGCAGGACCTTGATTCAGGCAGAACAGGCAGGTTATTCTTCTAATATTAGGTCAAAGTACCACAAAATTCAAGACAAATTCGAATCAATGCAAATTCGTTACCTTCACTACGAATTCTTCATGTAAATGTGAAATATTCCAACAAAGTCAAAGCTTTCCGTAAAATAAGTAAACCTTTGATATTTTTATTGATTGCTCCACCTTTAAAGGCTCATTATACTTCGAAATTCAGCGGAAAGGCGAGCCAACCCGTCAAATTTGAATTTCCGTACCGCAAATTAAGAAAAGGAAAGGAGATGTTCTTTCAAGGGGTGCAAGCGAAATGGAAAATGTTATTCAGAATAAAAATGTGACTGACGAATCCAGCTACTTACATATTTTTGCGCCATCAAAAGGAGTCGATGGTTCTCGAATAATTTTGAATTGAGAATACGCTTTGGCGCCAAACGCCTTTTGTGCAATCAATATTCAATGTTGGCAACACTGCTCTTCCAAGTTTGAATTTGAAATCTATCATTTGAATTTTCTATCGAAGACGTTTTGTGTGAAAATTGGCTGATAATGTATGCAGGGTCAAAGGATTGAAAGAGTTTTAGCAAGTTTTTCAATTAAGTACCGTACCACTCATGTTGATTTTGAAATATTCTACCAGTAACAACTTTGCGTTAATGCTGAATTTTATATGGTTATACCTATAACCTAGTATTGAACAATAAAGAGAATCATTAGTGTCTTAATTTAAATTAAAAAATCTTATATACGTTTACTTATTTAAACGTGGTGACTTCGCAACTTGTTTTAAAATATCCGGCTTCTACCATTGTATCTTAATGCTTCTCTGTGTTCTTAAATCGCCAGCATCGTACATGATCTACTTCTAGCTATTCTTATGTACACACGGCTACACATCAAGCTATACAAAACCAGTTAATCATGGCCTCACTTTACTAGATCTTTTCGCACAATGAACGATCAGATTATACTGGTTTTGTATAGCTTGATGTGTAGCCGTGTGTACCTGCTGTGGAAGTCTTAAGAATTATCCCTGGAATTGCTCTTAACTTCTACAATCCAAATTCAGTACAGAGTTTTTAAATTATTTTTTTAACTATCGAGCACTTCTATTCTATTTCTATTTATCTTCGGGGACGCCGGCAGACACCAGGCGGTCGATCAGTCCTTTCGTTGTGGATTATTTCGCCCAGTTACCCAAAATCGAGCACTTACTACAACTACAAGAACTATGAGATTTTTTATTCTTGCCCTGTGCTGGCTGGGGTCCCACAACAAAAACTGACCTAATGAATGCTGCCATCTATTCTATCATAACCGTAGCTTCTCTACCCACCGCTTTAGTTAGAAGCATTCATGAACAACGAACTAAAATATGTGGGTTCACTGTTGTAGAACAACCCCTGGTAACGTCATTCACCACTGGAAACACAGATTGCGTTGTACACAAACATTCGCAAAGCGACGCCTATCGAGTTGTTTCGGAACTATTTACGAAAGTTTCATACAGCGCCATCTATCGTTCATGATTGAAACTAAGCAAGTAGTGGTGAGGTGAGCTTTTTGTCGGAGCTTTTGGAACGCGACGGGTTTAACTCGACGAGCTTTATTCGAATGGGATTTTGCACTAAGAGGTTTATTACAACTTGAACATAGATGGCGCTATGTGCCTTGATGTAAGGTTGGTTGAACGTAAGCTTTTGTTCTCATTAAAATAGTAAGTTTCTATTGTTGACATACAAGTTCTTGTGTTTGTTGTATAAAGTTTTAATCGACACACTGTATTGTTTATCCTTATCCTTACATAGTATAAAACAAAGTCGCTATTTTTGTCCGTTTGTTTGTCTGTATGCTTAAAAATCTTTAAAACTACGCAACGGATTTTGATGCGGTTTTTTTAATAGATAGAGTGATTCAAGAGGAAGGTTTTAGTATATAATTTGAACGACATCCACGCGGGTGAAGCCGCGGGCATCAGCTAGTAATCTATAAATTAACAAAAGCAAGACGTATTAAAAATAAAATATTACGGATACGTAACTTTTGAGACCTTTATGACCTAAGTTCACTTCAATTAGCGATCTTCACACGCAAATTTTTCTCTTAACACATCTTAAACATTCTGTTTACTCTTCAATTGTTTCAATTTCTATTCTCATTAGAACAAAAAATTAAAAGCGGAAACGCAATTAATATTAATTGGTACGCATCCTATTTCCCATACCGTGGCCATACAATGTATCACCATGATGTATGGGGTAGCTTCATTCATTTCGTTCCCCAGTAACCCGCGGACTGCCGCGACGAACGCACGCTTGTTCCCGTTCATTCGTTTTTCAAAAAACATCGCGATAAACAATTGAATGAAGTTTTTGTGATATTGCAAACAGTGATGATTCTGAAAAGGACTTTAAGGATTTTGTTCGCAGTTGTCATGTGTGCTTCAAGTGTCATGAATGGAGGTAAGATGGTTTTCATTGTTATTTATCTGATTATAAAATGTTTGATTGATATACTGGTCAGTTTATTTTTAAGGGGAGCTTTTTGTATCAACCCTTTGACCGCTTGAGTCATACGTGAGGGGCGATTATAGGATCGCAGCTGTTCAAAAAGAATAATAGTGGGTGTAATAATAACCTTTAATTTAACAATGATCGCATGTTATTTTATTTCATTGTAGTCTCAAACCGATTAAAATTACCTATAAGGGAAATGCAAAAGTGCTTGCTTTTGACAATTATACGCACGATTTAGATTAAAGGCCCTTCACATTTTTAGATATCCGCTCTACATTCCAAATCCTTCTTGCACTGTCTTACCTAGTAGTTAAATCATTCATTTAATCGTCAATAAGGGCTATATTGCCTCAAAATGTTATGAAAACAAAACACTAATACACACACATGCATGTAATCCCCGAAGGGTTCGAAAACGGTAGGTATGCCACTGTTTAAGGTATTACAGGATACAAAACAAACCAAGAAGAAGCGTTTACGAAAATAGTGTCTTCATTTCAAGAGCTCTATTTAAAACACATACTTAATCATCCATGGACGGATGTCTAAGTACAGCTGTAACAGGCCATTAAGAACAGTAGCCACAAGATTATGACCACTAATTGAATCGATTACCACTTGAACTCATCCTATTATAGCGTGAAGGATGTATGCTTCAATTATAACTGTAATGGCGAGGCAAAGATCGTTTAAGAACACATTGTCATTTTGTTATTCGTCTACTTATTATTTTAAAAATCTTATGGTGTCATAACTTAACACCACGCTTGTAATCCCCGAAGGGTAAGTCAGAGGGGTACTCATTAGTACACCCACATTTTAGCAGTTATGTTTAGGTCCATGTAATGAGGAGAGCATAATGCCATCAGCGAGCACAAATCCAGACACCGTGGCTGCTACTGACAAATTCCTGATGAAATAACCCAAATGCACTCTCCCCGACCTGGGAATCGAACCCGCACCTCATGCAGGGCAGTCGCGCTTGTGACCACTAGACCTACGAGGCAGTGTTAAAGTATCAATAATTGGGTAATAGAAAAGTAGGGAAGAAGAAGACAAATTACGCCTTCCCCAAATTAATTGGGACAAGGAAATGAGAATAATGATGCAGGTATTAATAATGGCAGTCAATGGCTACCGCTGAACATGGGCCATGTGTAGATCCACATTGCCCATCTCTTTCATGGCTGCGATCAGTTACATCCATACTAAATAGTATTCATGTGAAAGTAATTCAGGCTATCTTTTGTTACTGTTTCACGTTTGAACACAGTCCCAATAAAACTAGACACACAGTAGACCTGGGTCAAAACATAGGATACTTTTAATCCCGGTACTGCGTTTCTGAGGGTCAAGCTTCGACCAGTAGCTACGTGGACGAAGTCGCGGATAAGAACTAGTAATCATATTATTATCATTAAACAGTCATATTCCCGACGCTTGATTGGTGACTACATGTTATTAGCAGAAAGGAAGACTGCAGCTTCCTCTAAAGATAATTTATTCCACTTCATAGTCCCCGGTGTAAGGAGGATATCCTGCTTTCGCGGGGAACTACCTTCTTGGCGTTATGGTGACATTTAGGTTCGATTACTAACTACTAAGCGACTAAGAATAATAACAGCCACTCAAATCGTTTTTTAGGTTAAGCCAGGCTTGCCTAAGTTGCTCCGGGGACGGGTAACTGCTCATTACATTCCAAGTTTCCTTCGTGCCTCGGAATGAACGTTAACTGCCCCGACTGTTGTTCGTAGATCTTAAGACAGTCGTTATAATACAAGAAATATCAACAAGAACTAACAAGAGCAAGTGGACAAAGAGATCAAACTGCAAGTTAATAGTACCTACTCGTAATTGATATTTAATTTTTTTGGAAGGCACTAACTAGGTATTTTGCTAGATATAGTACCAAACGGTAGTTGACTAAAACCCATAGAGATGATATAAAGAGAGATACAATATCAGCCCGCAGAATCGCTTCTGAACATGATGCTTGTCAAAGTTACAACGTATCTCCCGGAGATAAAGCACTGATCCCCTCGGATGACAGGATCTGTAATTTGAGTAGCTATTGTACTCAATGCAGCTGCCCATCCACCTGCATCACTCTCTTCATGTACTTTAGTCGTGTACAAAAAGTATCTTTGTTATCTTGTTGTTCAATTTGAAGTTTCTCAGACAGTCCGGTTTTTTTTTAATTATTAGCAGTTTCATGTTACTAGTTGCCGTATGGGTCGAGTTTAACGCCAAAGTCATGTAGCGTATTGCGAACCCTAATGGAATTTGATTCTGTGAGTACTCAGTTAGCATAATAGGGGATCGGACTGGGTCAAAATAATATGATTCTGTTTAGTCTGTAAGTTAGATTATCGAAAAATATTGAGTACGTGTTTTTTGTTTTATCAAATCAATAAAAAAATACGAAGATAAAACGCGTCAAAGATCTTGGAGTGGGGCTTGAAACGTCACTTGTGTCGTCAAAATGTACTATCATATGACGTCACACGAGTTTTCGAAGCACTGTATCGTCTTCATTTTAAGTTTACGTGAAAAAAGAAAAAATACGTGTCCAATAATTTTTGGAAATCTATCTGACGGACTAATTAGTTTTTTTTTGTCCGATCCCGACTTGCCTATCTTTTTCTTGACTCTGTTGGGGTTGGCTTTTAATCTAACCGGATCCAGCTGAATATCAGTATTATAAATGAAGTGACAATCTGTCTAACCTCCACAACCCAGTATTCAGTCAGCATAATCAGTCTAAAATGTCTCCACCGCTAGGACATTTCTCAGAGCTCTTCTCCGTGAGAGAGAACCGTTCGTCCACAAATACACCAAACCACAGAAACACATTGACTAGGAATATATTGTGGTTTCTTCACAATGTATTCTTTCAGCGTTTAAAGTAATGGCAATATAATAAATTACATATTTAAATAAGATCATTACAGGGACTTTTGAATGTCAAAAACTCAGAACTACTGCTCTCAGTTAGTTAGATATAAATATAAATATAGCTGCAGGTGTAGCTTAAAAAAAAATAACAAGGGTTAAGTTGTCAGTACAACTACAAACCCAAATCAAGATAACTACAACATTCTATTAAAATTTACCATCCAATGACTTACCTCCTAAATGAAGCCAATCCAATACGTCAACGCCACCCGCTCTCCGATTGATTACATTCACAGTACATCGTTACCGATATGAATGAAAATATGGAATGTATCTGCTTATTATTCCGCGCGAGCGTTGTTCCCGAGAGGAACGGGTTACTACGCGCGTAAGCGATGGCTTGACATCCTGTCAGTATCAGCTCAGTGTGTATGTGTATGCTATGCTGGGTATATTAGGTGATATGATTGCCGAGGTGAGTGTGCTGTGAGAACTATGTTTAAAGGTACATAGTTCTCACAATATACTCACGTTTTTGTGATACCGTATCAGTATGTTCTTCTTTGGTACTATGGTACTATGTTTTTGTTTGAGGACTAGGGCTCAACGTAGGTCAAACGTCTTTCTACTCTTATTTTGATTCTCTGTATCTGAAGTTATTTTTATCGTAAGTATTCGGATCCTCTCGTCATCTCCACCCGGGTTTGCCGCTATGTCCCTTGTCATGTGAACGGGACGTATTGCCGTAGGTCATGCGTTTGACTTACTGTTTGTCACTACTTTGAAATAGAAAATAGCTGCTCAACCTACATAGGCTTTCAGTAATACTGCCGAATATAATGTTTCTACTAGAGGTGAATTTACATTATAGTGTAACAAGCGTCATTTCTGCTTTGCAGGTTCATAAGAACACTTAGTTTTAAAGGTCCTTTGTCTTTCTGATACTAAACATAATCTTCAGTTTAGTTTTATGAAACAGCTAGATATTGTATTGTATTGCTTTTTCTTCGTTGTTATATATTTTTATATTTATCTTTTCCATGTTTAGATAAGATATTGCGTTTAGCTGTCGTTTGATCTTCTTATTCCTAGGGGAGGCGAGATTTTCACAGTATGTAGTTATTAGTGTGATGGATGCTGCTCATCCACTTCATATAATCCCTGAGTCGCCACTTATGACACCCTGGGTGGCGTTAAACCAAAGAGCGTAGAAAGGTTGAGGGGAAAGCCTCGCGAAGGGTCGCAGTGTACTTTAAGATACTCGTAAATGAATACACAACGTACAGGCTTATTTTGAACTTAAAAACGATTATAAGAGTATTTTGTCTTTCTACTGGGTCACTGACTAATGGTTTCAGGACGATTCTCTCTAGTTTTGCCTTTTCAAACTCGAAAACTATGAACGTAAACCAAAATCAATGGGGACAGTTGAAATCTTGGTATTTTAACCTTTCCATTTCCATCAAAATTCAGAAGTAAACATAACTGGTCCTAATAATTACTTATTAACACCTTCCAATTTGCCAAAGCTAATAAATTCTGACGTAATATCCTGTATGTATAATCCAACACGGTTTAAAAGGAAGTTACGCAACAAGTCTTGATACTTACATGGAGTGAACATCCTAAATTTATTAAAGTCAATTAGAAGACGAGTTTCATCCTCTGATTAACTGGTAAGACGTGTAAATTGTTGGTTCAACGGATGGGTTAATGGCAATTGGTGCTGTTACGGTTGACTATTTGTAATTTGCCCTTAAATGGCTGAGATGCGGTATTGCGAGATGTATTGATCGAACGTTTGTGCTGACATTTCATTAGAACGTGTGAACGTGTGATATTGAAGTCGAAACTTTGAACTAAATTAAATAACAAAACATTTCGTAATTCCCGAAGAGTTAGGCAGAGATGTACCTACTCAATACTCAATACTTTATTGCATTTCACATGTAGTACTTATAGTCCACCCAATAAATCACCCTTATGGAGTTAAGAAGAAGAAGAAGAAGAAGACTTCTTATCTCCATGACGCACCGTTTAAAAGATATTAGCGAAAAACTGAAAAATGGGAACTTTAACCCCCTCCCCCCACTCCGCCTCACCCCCTAGATGTCAGGACTTTTAGTATGTTAACTCTCTAAGTATCCTGAACAATTTTCTGAAGTAATTGCTTAGGGCCTAACTCACGCACTCTACAATCTCTTTGTTGGATGGACTATTAGGTGGTAAAACTTAAAATTAGATCGGTCGGGCACAGCAAAATAAGTGAGTTAGGAGAGAGGAAGCACTTTATATGACAATCACGTATCACCAGTTTTAATGTCCCATGTAATAGGTGCCGACCCTATCTCCATCAATCGGGCCTAAATCTAGCCTTCATCGCTGCTACTAGGCAATTTTACTTTGAATAACACTAAAGTGTTTAGTTATTACCCGACCCGGTTATCGAACTCAGGACATCATGCATTGAAGCCATTAAGTATTTAAACGTGAAAGGTGCTACCAAAACAAAGTAAATTTAATCAAGTGTAAATTCTACAGAGACTTCGCATAGCATGGGACAAACAGCCTATAAGGTCCTGCTGGGTCACAAGTCTCGTCTCTGTCAGAAAAAAAAGAGTCGTGGAATTAATAGGACAGAGCCAATTTTATTGATGTGTCATCTATGGCCGATGTCAATGTATCTTATTCATATTGCACATAAAATTAAAAATATGCACACTAAACTACAATATATTATTATAGCTCGTATAACGGATAACTTTGACCAGATTTGAGTTTCTTCCAGCAAACCTAGCTTCCAACAGATACAACCTTAATATTAGTATTAAAGTTCAACGGTTCACAAGTTACGTTGTCGTCACCACATAACACTGGCAGAATCGATATCGGCATGGAATACATAATACTTTATACCGGCTCAGTTGCCAAAGAAGAAAAAAAAAACTTTGTCAAGGTTTCGTTAGTCATATTTCATATGAACTTTATCGCTTCTGAACCATAAAGTTCTATCCATAAGACTCCTGAAATCATAACTTTATATTTAATGGCTTTGTTTACCTCGTAAAAACTCGTCTTGAAGCAGGTTGACATCACTCCACACAAGTACCCAAGCACCAATTACACTAACTTTTTAATAGTCGTCAACTTGTTTATTGAATACCTAATCATAAAATTACATTGTATGAGTCTTCAATTACTTGTCTAAAAATAAGTCTAAAGACAAGTGGAACGACTTGCGATCAGTCGCATTTTTCAATTAGGTAGATGGCTGAGACACGCAAGCGCGATTATTTTCATTTACTCGTTTAAAAATCGTAAGTGGTTCGAACGAAATTGTTATGGTAATCGGGGGCTTTTGGTCTGTTGACAACTTTATGGAAGGTGTAGCTATTGCAAGTGCTAGTTTGTCAATAACAGGATGTTTAAGGCCATAATTAGCGGTTAAACTGATTTAGCAAACAGTCAACTCATTAAATTACTCCGGCTGCCTTGTTGGTCTAGTAATTACAAGCGCTACAGCTAACCAATAGGTCGGCTAAAGTGTTATTGGGTATTTCAGACAGAAATACATCAATAACAAAACCAAGTCTGGATTCCTGGCCAGTTGATGACAAAGCGATCCCCTCTATCACAAAGAACTCAAAAGTAATTAGCGAAATATGG
Organism: Diarsia dahlii; assembly: GCA_949775195.1. Classification (NCBI taxonomy): domain Eukaryota; kingdom Metazoa; phylum Arthropoda; class Insecta; order Lepidoptera; family Noctuidae; genus Diarsia; species Diarsia dahlii. The sequence goes on along the minus strand of OX459194.1, from coordinate 22,542,460 downwards.
GTTTACTAGATGTACACCTTTACTTAACACTTCTAGAATGTCACTCGAAATAATGACATGTAATGTTCTGTCACTAAATTAACTATTACTACGAAATACACCGGGTTATATTTTGCCATTTCAGATTTGCGACGAAGTTTTGTTAATGGATTTTTGTTTTCATTTTTATTTACTCCTAAAGGAACCTTATCAGGAACAAAACAGTTTTCACACTACGCTGGCTCCATCTGCATAATCATTTTGAGTCGTGATTCATTTCGGTGCGTTCCGGGGTGTGCCGTTCAAATCACTTTAGCCGTACACTTCACTCACCGTTCCGCCACAATGTGCGCGCACCCTTACCATAGTATAGATTAGTACAGAAGGTAAGCGCCATAATTGACGAAAACACAATACGAGTAGCAAGGACTAAGGTACAGCAGGAGGTTTTCAAACAACATTCTGATTTATATTTGTGCCCAAGAAGTTTTTTTGCGTGATCACCTCCATAGATATTTACGCTTCGGAATAGGCAAAGGACTGCATCTTTTCACAATTATGCCTTGCGGCTAGGAATGTAGATTATTTTTTTTAATGAAACCGATTTAGACAATAATATTTTAATTTAACTATTCTATTAGAAATAAACGCTTTTATTTTTATTTTAATCAGACAGTTAGACATTGCCGTACGTAGGTTCCGCGTTAGTGTGTGCGTTTATTTGTGCTTGTTGTTCGGAGTTGTCCCTCTGTACCAAACTATTCCATGCCCTATCTCTGTTTGTGGCAAGTCTGTGTATGATTATAACGCGTCGTTGATTTGTGTGTGTAACCGACCGTTTGCGATTGACAGGTGGTTAACGAAATTGGGTGGGATAGCGATAGCCTTTGTGGTGATACTGAGTTTAATGATATGATGATTGGGCTTCGAATGTTTGACATAACATCACGCCTGTAATCCCCGAACGGTCAGGCAGAGGTGTACCTAATAGTACACCCACAATTCGCCAGTTATGTTAAGTCCCATGTAATAGGGGGCGAGCCTATTGCCATCAACCGAGCACAAATCCAGACTCCATAGCTGTTACTGATAAATTCTTGATGGAAAAAGTCAATAATACTTTGCCCGACCCGGGAATCGAACCCAGGAACTCATGCTCAGCAGGTGCGCTTGTGACTACTAGACCAATGAGGCAGTCAGAATGTTTGACATTGCAGTATTAACGTTTGACGGAGTAATGATCTTTTTCGTGTGATTAGTGCTTAACCAGTTGCACGAGTTTTTATGCCGTTCATGGGCTTAATCCGACTTGTAATCATAGGTCTTTTTTTTTTTGGCTGATGTTAAATCATCAAATAACCCCTCCCGCTCTTGGGCAGAGTGAAGGGGAGTGTGAGACTTCTACGGGCTTAAAAACACCTATATTTCTTCTTAGCAATGTATGTCGAGGCCGCGGTATATCACAGTATCGCAGTACGGTTATGGAATGCCTTGCCAGTGTCTATAAGGCGGGCTCAATCTCACCCAATTTTTAAAAGCATGATAAAGAAACTGTATCTGTCTCCGTAGGCTTAAATGTTTGTTAGCTATTTTTAATTTAGTTCTTCGCACTTGTCTATAATGTAAATTTATATAAGTATGTATGTATGTATGTTTTATGTATGTATATGTGTATATTTATTGTATATAATTATGTAAATGGTACACCACAGGCTACCTGCAGTATTGTTTCTCCTTCTCCCATATATCCATCCAAAGGTTGTCTTTAAAAGATCGCTTTAAGCGATAAGACCGCCCATTGTGTCACCCCTTGTAAAATGTTTTACTATTGTTTTTTTTTTTTTTGTAATTTGGTGTACATAATAAAGAGTATTCTATCTATCTATCTATCTTGCGAACAACCCGCAGTCATAGGTCTTGTGTTCGTAATTGAGATCTTAACTTTGCAGTCCAATGGTCACGCCACTTGGCTACTAGCCTACTACTGGTTAATTCATAATTAAACGAAGTGGCTCATGAGTTTGCCCTGCAGAAGATAGCCCTATGCAAGTTGGTTGTATTCATGAAGAGCATAGGCATTAGAGTTCAACTTAACAGTATTATAATAATAGTGTGAGTTAGACCTGGGAACGTGTAAGACAGCAATTTGTACTATCGTATCTGAAATCTGTATTGTTTCTGATGCATTCTAATAGTGCGCCTGCATACCTGCCAGTGTAGATACATCATTATTTTAGTATTAGAATAAAATTGATCCTATACCATGTTTATGGCTTGTAACAATACTTTACTGCTAACTGTACTGGCATGTAAATGACTTGTCATTGATTAACTCACTATAATATTACTCATGTACCAGGAGTAGCATCCAATATTCAGCTTCATCCGTATAGACTGGATGCCGACCCCAACATAGTGGGAAAAGCTAGGCAGATAATGATGGTCCTCACAAAATGACAAAATATTTAAATGTATCAATCCTCTAATAGTAATCATAGTATACCACGCGGCATATAAGTTGAACATGCGCAGTAGTCGAATTTTAGACATCCCATACAAATCAAACAGGGAACCTGCGCAGAACGACGCCATTTTGTTTCAAGTTATTTGCCTAGGACTCTACCAGCTTACAAAGTAAACGTACAATCATCTGAGCAAATGCTTGTTTATAGCCAAAATAAATAAACTCCAACAAAGATCAAAACAGTAATTTATTCATTCATTTTAAGCTCAGTAGGTATCAAACTCCATGAATCATCTATATGCATCCTTGATTACGCCATTATCTGATCTATTTTCATAGCACAGATATGCACGCTTAAATATTTATGATCTTAGTTTAAAACATGCAGTAGCGCCGGCTTGGCTTATGCGCTGTAATCTTGACTATTTATCAACGAAAATACAGCTACTTGTTGTGGGCTAAACTCTTTGAAATACCGACAGATGGAAACTAAAACGTTTAGTGTTTTAATAGAATCATTGTCTGCTTTTTGAAATATTTCACAACAGATGGTATCATATTTAATTTTGTAGTGAAGTATTCTGTGAAGGGTTAGTACCATCACTGGGACCTCCCAAGACTAACGGAGCGTTTGTATGATAGTACGGTAAAAAAAATACTTGAGCACAACTAGTGTTTCCATAATTTCTAAATGGCCGAGAGTTACACTTTTCTGTGTGTGATCGTAAAATTGAAAAACAATAATGTGAGTAACAATCTATGAATTACAAACTAACTCCATTAATTTGTTGCAGATCCAGAACACACAACAAAAGAAACGAGACCAGAATACATACACCCAGATGGTCTTCTAAACTTCGATCCATATCTCTCGGACTTCAAGGCAGAGGCTGAAGAAGAAGACGACTACATACCGTTACCAGAAAACGATGAAACGATAGACGGACTACCAATATTCCTATTAGAACCTAAAAACTCTTACGTTCTAAGGAATAGACCGGCAAACTTACTCTGCAGAGCTGCTAATGCTCTTCAAGTGTACTTCAAATGCAATGATGTAAGGTCTGATAAGACTGTACAGCTAGAACATGTCGATCCTCATAATGGAGTGAGGGTTGTTGAAGCAGAACTCAATGTGACGAGGAATGAGCTAGATGGAGCTAATATGAAGTTTAGCTGCGAATGTTACGCGTGGAATAGTAAAGGCAGGATAAGAAGTCAAGGGGTTCTGATTGAGTTTGCTTGTAAGTATAAAATGTGTAATGATTTAATCTTTTAACTGAAGGCCTACATAAAGTGAGATATTATATATATTATTATATTATTATTATTATTATTATAATATCAACGATAACTACTGTCAACAAATGATTTGTCATAGAAATAACCACGTGACATTTCGGTGGCTCCTGTCAACTCCAAACATTTCGAAGCTTTTGACAAGTGTGTTATCTCAGATGGAATCTCACTTTGTCTAGGCTCTCAGACATACGTCGGCTCCTTTGTTAGGTCATGTCTCGAAAGATAAATGATAAATCAGAAGATCGCATCTCTTCAATAATGCTTCCAACATTATATCTTTAAGTAACATTTTTCATTTGAATATTAATTCAGCAGTCTTTTAAAGTGAAAATAAACCCATTATCACTGGAATCGATGCTCTTACCATGCGAGTCCTACTTCCAACGGCTCGTATGCACCATTCACAATGTCGTTTTGGCGCATTTCTCCGCCAAGAAGTGTTTTCCCCAGCCAACTGGGTTTGCGTGCCAAGTTAGCTCTGAACTTTGGAACTAGACTTTAGTGCATTGTTTTCCAAGTTAAAACTTTGGGGACACTGCAGTTAAAAGTACCGTTTAGAATTTTAACTTGGAGATCGTAAGATAAATAAAAAAATTAATCAACGTTAAGCCTAGAATTATAATACAGATAGCAATTAAAGATCTTAATCTTTTGAGATAGATAATAATTAAGTCTTACTAAAAGATAATAAATGTTATTTATTGCGTAGCAACCTACTATTAAGCGAAGGACTGATATTAGTGTTGAGTGGTATCTACATACATTAATTAATATTATACTCAGTTTATCATAATTATAACGCAAACTGGCTACAGTCAGTCTGACGATGATACCCTTAGGGACACCAATTGCTCAGCTCATAAAACGTTATCAGTATCACTGTTTGCTTCTCATACATTACCCGTTCTCATATAAACTCCCAAGGTGGGATGAATTTGGGAACACACGGAATCATGATTGATCACAGTCCCATCGACCTAATGTTTTTTGTTTCCTCTTTATAAATGTTTACCGTTAACCGGAGCATGCCCTTTCTCATAAATATTCCCCACCGAACAGGTAAAATTAAAAACTTTACGATCATCATAAGTAGAACTAAGAGCCGTGCCGCATAAAGTTTTGTTTTCATTAATATATTTTGTTTCTACAAGTTAATAGTTTCCGCTGGTTAACGACATTCCCTTTGATACTCATTAACATCCGAATGTTTCTATTATTTAGTAAACGATACGCCTGGAGCAGTTTTGAGATCAACATTTTTTTAAATTATGCTAACGAGAAGGTTTATCAATTTTATAGAAACGTTTCTTGTATTGAAAGTTATGACATAATCGTAGGGCCGCGGGCAGAGTTATATTCACTGGAATGACTGTCTGTTAATCGAAACCTGACAGATACTGTTAAATATTACTCAAAAACGAACATGGCGTAGATAGGTTTTTTTTAAATGAAGAAAGTATTGACCGACACAAAATTGAATATAACGACTGACAGTGCTGTAAGTCCGCTAGCACTAGTCAAGCAAGACGCCGTTCTATCAATATTCCCTACATCAAATCGCAAGAACAAGTTATCCGCCGGTGTAAGACTAATTTAATTTAATTTACCCTTCTTAGCCTTTTATGCAGTGAACTGAATTGTAAGCGGTCACACCAGTTGTGTCAAAGAAGACTAGTATAACAGTATCGTGTTAGGTTTACAGGACAGGTTGCCTCGCTTACCAAGTACTTAAACTTGTTTTTGTCGCTTAGAACCTGTGCTTATGTCTTACAGTTTAGCACTATGTCTAATATAGACCATCTTTGTACTAGCCGTGTTTCTTACTGTGAATTTGTTGATATAAATGATAGCTTTGTAAGTATGATTGTGTGTAAATACTTTCTTCATATAATGTTATGGCTGGATTTCGGCTTAGATGAATATTCGACCACAGATTTTAATAAAAAAAAATATTACCGAAGCATGAACTGAAAACTCAATTTTGTACATCGTCGTCGCGCCAAATGATAATATAATGAAGCACACTCATAATAACTTCATAATTAAATCTCGACGGTACTCCGAAAATAAAATAAAACAACAGACAAATGTAACACAAAACTCCGAAACGTAACGCATAAATTGTAACAATAAGAAGAAAGACGAAAATAAAGTGGATTGCAGACAATTAAGGGGCACGCCTATTGTCTAGAAATAAACACCCCACGCCACGACTCGACACGCCATGTTAACGAAAGAAATAATCAACGAAATGACAGTTTGAAAACCTGGAATATTTTAACGACTTTATTAGTTTTCAATGGAATTCAAGATGTGTTAGTTTGGACGTGTGGAAAGGATGTGGAAGGCAAGGGAGAAATAGAATGCAGAAATGTCAAATAAATACGTTTTGTTGATATAAATAAGAAATGCGATTCTCTTTTATATCAATTTCGTAAAATAAAACTTGTTAATCTAAAAAGTTCAAGAAGAACTACTAAGTGGAAAGGATAAAAGTGTTTAGAATCTTCTTTAAAAAAAATGAAACTTCGATAATAGTGTATCTTCAGGCACAGTTTCACTTACTTTTGATTTCCAGACCGTTGTGTATTCATCGAAAAAACTCAACTTTTAACGATACATCTCAAAGTTAGGTGTCCAAAATTTTTTTACGACTATTTTATTTTCATCCCTCGTTTTTTAAGAGGGTGGGTAACGGAACCATTAAATGGAGGAAACATTATTTCCGCTCGTTAACTCGAGCACTTTGCACTTTGATGAATGCTCACTAGCTTTCTATTTGTGATACGAGGGTGGATCTACGTTTGTTCTAGTGAAAGTCTCTGACGAAAGTGGTTCGTCAGTTTTCTATTTGCTAATGATTTCACTTGACATAGAGCTCCATGAAATTTGAGATCTTGTAGTTTTCATGCTTGTATTAGTTGTTGAGCGTTTACTGTTTGTGTACGTTTTAGAAATCGATCAGTTTCTCTTTTCATGTATTGTCCTGCTTACATCTAAATCAGCTACGAGAGATCTTAGACTTGCTTTTCAGAATTCACATTTACATTCACAGCGTTCACTTTATTACTCATAAACTTCTATAGACTGTAAATCGTATTTCCTAAAACGAACCTTTGTTCTGCAGTCATAAAGAAGCAATTCCTGCAGCAGCCTCTATCTGCAACGATAGAGGCTGGCAGAGGAGTGACCTTCAGATGTGTGCCACCACCAGCAGCACCGCCACCTACCATCAAATGGACGAGGAATGGAGTCACCATTGAACCTACTGTAGAAACTCTTGTGTTGCCGAAAGTTGGTTTACAGGTAAGTGCTAATTATGTGTTCAATTTTAATATCTTTCAACTCTTTAATTTAATTTTGTTATTGCCTTTCAAAAACGTCCACGCTTTGGAATGGGCAACTATTTCAGTACTTTCACAAGCTTCTTTTTAAGATACAAAACTGCCTGTAATGATCTAATTGAAATAATAATTAATTGCTTTGTGTTTTGAGTTCATGAACGTTATTCGTTTCGTAAAATCTTCCTAGCACTATGAGGTCGTCAATTAGGTGTATTACAAAAGAACTGATAATAATAAATTACTATCTTCTAATTGATCACATAACGTTTAGGATATGGCGAACTATACTTGCGTGGCCGAGAACATTGCCGGTCGGCGGGAGTCCGACGTTGCTGTTTTGTCTGTGTACGGTATGTTGACATAACTTTATATTATTAGTTATTGTTACATCAATGTCCTAGCCATTGTGATGTAACTTGTGTAACGGATTTTGTTATTGAACTATGATACTAGCGGCTTTACAGGTATCGGTAGGTCGCCACTTGTGGTCAAGGAACTGCATTTTTCTTTAATAGTAATATTTGGTTAGAGGATTTTTGAAGCTGGACGGTAAACATTGAACACTAATTTATGATTATTGAAGTCAAAATCAGTTAAAAGAAAGCAAAAAAACTGTGTGAAAAAACCATTAAATCATTTGACTAATGTCTACTTCATTTACCGTATAATATATTTTGATAATCTGCCAATACTTTATTTTGTAATATAACTTGTATCGTGAGTGTTTTACAATAACAGACATTCATTTGTTATGCAGAAACGCTTAAACCAGTCCACTACCCCCGAAGGGTTGACTTCCACAATCGATTTCTTTCATAGAAACACCGGAAAGGCTGGCTTTCTAACTGCGGACTTGATGGTAATTTTCTATGTCTGCAATGACATGGACAAATTTTGCATATAATTCTCGAGGAATTAGCTTAAAGTACATTTCTACAGTTACTTTGAAGTTCCATATAATAGGGGGAAAGCCTGTTACCTAAACGGGGAAACAAATCCAAAAATCGTACAGCTGACAATAAATTCTTGATGGAAACATCCTATAACACTTTGTCCGATCCAGAAATGGTAACTACAACATCATGCTCAGCAGTTTGCACTTAACAAACACTAGACCAACATTCTCAAACTTGCAAGTGCACAAACCCTTTTCTTTTAGTAAACGGTGGCTGGTCAGAATGGTCAGGCTGGGCCCCATGCCGATGCGGGTCAGCTACAAGCGGTCGTCGTAGGTCACGCAGCTGTACCGAACCGCCCCCAGCCAATGGCGGAGCACCGTGTAGGGGACACGCTTCGCAGAGCGACGAGGATTGTGTTGCATGCCAGAATAGTAAGTCATGAAGTCGTGATAGAAAATGGTGTTGATAATAATAAAAATATACTTTAAAAGTATCTCATTTTATAGAGAGAGTAGACTGATCCAGATTTAATGGATGGCCTACTCAGATCACCGAGTGGTAATGAATGAGACACACACAGTCAAAGGACGAATGACACAAATTATGGGAAGCCTACACTCAACTGTGATTTACCCACAGTTGAGTATAGGCTTTCCTTATTTTGCATGGCTGCTAAAGATGAAGTTTTACTATCACAATAAGTATTTAGTTATTTGTCGCACTGATACATACATTAGATGGTCTAGTTAAACATCTTTCTTTATTTTGTCCTAAATGAAAAAAGTTGGTCATGCAATAACTCTTTTTACAGGTGGTTCTTGGTCATCATGGACTTCATGGTCTACCTGCAGTGGAGAATGCGTGAGGATACGAAGAAGGGAATGTTCTGGCAACAGCTGCCCGGGTTCGACACTTCAACACGCTGCATGTGTCGACGGCTTGTGCACTAGTGGCATAAGTAAGAAAATACCCTTTTTTCGACCGTACATTCTTTTACTCCGATTCCAGTGTTCTGGTCTTCGCCCTGTTAGACAAAATATATCATCATTCTCTTGCCCTTATCCCTACTAATTTGGGGTCAGCGCAGCATGTATTTTTCTTCCATATTTCTTTATAACTCGTCATGTCATCAGACACCTCCTTTCTTGCTATATCATCCTTTTCACAGTTCATTCATCGCTTCTTTGGTCTTCTTCTACTCTTAAACCCCAGACAAAATATACATCTTATTCCTATTTGATTTATTAATTTATGTTTTCAACTACTGATTTAATATTTGTGTTGTTTATACATTAATTCTTTTTGCTTCTTTATCTTCCACGAGACCATTATCGTTTTCTTCTTTTGCGTAGGATTCTATACCAACAATACGACGCTATACGTCGGTATCGGTATCACAGTCGCCATGCTGATCGCTGGCGCGGCCATCTTGTTTGTGTGGTGCAAGTACAGAAGCAGACCTGGCTACTCTGCTGGCAGAATAGGTATGGCAGTGTTCATGTTTTTATTTGTTTCTTTTGGTAATATTAATGAAACTTTATTGAAATTGAACTGTTTTATTATAAAAACTTGAGTGCAAATATGATGCAGATAAATTAATAATGGTTGTGACCATTATGTCACTAGAATTGACACTTTCGGTAAACTAAGTACCAAGCACCCCGCATAATATGGATTGAACAATAAATAATTCGTTTCTGTGCCGACGACCCGCCTCCAAGTCGTCGCTATACGTAGCTGTAGATGAATTGGCTTGGATGTAGCGGGACATCTGCCGGAGATAGAAAGAGATGATAATTATGTTTTATTAGCAATTCATACAACACTTAGGTATACCAAAGACACATTCAGGCAGGGACAAGAGCACGGCGGGGCCTGATCTGACGAGGACCTGTAACGAGTACTGGATGCAGGGGCCTGACAACCACTACGATATGCCTCATGTTAGAGACAGGTTAGTAATACATTAAATCTGGTTGATTAGGTTCAGCTGTAGTTTTTTTTATTCTATTCAATGATTATTTTAGGATTTATGATATTTTGAGTTTGCTACTAAATGATTTTACACACTTCTTAACAAACAGATTCTGATTGAGATACCTCTTCTACCCCTCACTCATAAGTATCCCTATCTGGATTTCTAACTAGCCCCTAAAAAGCAATATCCCCTACAAACGTCCGAATTCAAATAATATTGCACAATCTATTTTTATAGTTCCGTATTTTTCAAATACTTTCCTTTGAATACAACCAAAAGGGCTCAACTCCTGTTCACCGTAAAAGAAAAAGATCGTAACATAAAAAGTGATGTTATGAGATATTGTTGTTTGCGTAGTAATAACTTTTCACATCCATTTGGTTTATGCCCCATTATTCTTCTACCCCTAGCTATTCGTCCCCATTTGGGAACCGGAGTAGACATCAGTCGTCAGCCGGAAGTAACCATTACGAGATGAAGCCTTACAGCCCTTCCGGGGATTCGGCGTCCAGTTGTTATACCAATTGTGAGTATATTCGTTGTTGTAAATAAAGAAAATGAAGGCAATGTCAATATTTTTGAAGGAAAAAAACACACAATAGCTATATCGTATTACGGTTAACGAAAAAATAACTGCAGATTTTTAGAAACCCAATTTAATCGTTTTATCAGCATTATCTTTTGCATAGAGTAAATTTTGAAAATCATTTGGTACTAAGTGGTTTTTAAAACTTACGCCCTGCTAAGATAAATATTTACCTGCACCTTCAAAGATTGAAACTTGATATTTTTAAGCACAGCTGCACTCAAATATTAGACCCCTTTTTAAAAGTCAGTAGACCTTACCAAATGTAAAAGGTATTAGGGGTCTCTTACCGGTACCTAATCAATTCCGGTGTTAGACCCAAAATTTTAAATGTGCTTTGATTGACATTATCTACATTACTAGCACCGAGATCAATAGAGGACTGTACACTATAACTTATTGGTGCAATTACACCAAAAATTGTGTGCAACATTTGTGCAAGAAACATTAGTTTGTGTGGGATTATACCGCACACCGCACCGGTGGAATTGCACCAAAGGATTTGTCATTGGCTGCCAATCTCACGTACTATTTTTAATCTGTTCTGTTACTTGTTAGTCTTCTATAGGTGATAAATAAATAAGAGCATATAATTTAGACGAAAATTCTAACTCCTAATCTCTTTACAGCGCGAACTATGACATCCAGATCAAGTGAATGCTCGTCTGCACTAGCTGAGCTGGTCACAGCATCACCCACGTCAATGTCTAAAGTAGATGTAGCGGTAACGTTACCCACAGGACACCTGGATACCAGCTACAGAGATAAAATATGTTTGACTATCGTCAAGTGAACTTGTTTTACGTTGTTTTTGGACGGAACTAATGGGAATTTATCAGCAGCATTTTTTTATTGTCTTGTACGAATCTTGCCTTCGAGAATGTCTGGCTACTGTAAATATAGTGAACTGTTACCTTGTTTTGATTTAAAATAGTATAGCTTGGTGTTTACTCTTCAGTCCTTAGTTTCATTTACTACTTACCTGTTAAATACTTCCTTGTTTTAGCTGATTGTTGGTATATTATCTAACCGGATTAGTTACATCATGTCATGTTCATATTCTTTCATTTGTTAGAAATGTTATAATGAACTCCATGCTATTTTAGCTACGAACCTGACCATCATTTAATTCTGAACTTTGATCGTATTGTTATTAAGTATCTATCGGATAAGAATTTATGTCAGAATGTTATTCCTATTAGTTCCAAAAGATGTGCCTAAGACAGAAGATTTTATGATTAGTCTTGTTAATTATGTTATTTATTTCTTCTTTTTTCTAAATTCGTATATTATTAGGTTTCTTTTGTGTTGGATTTTGTAGTAATGCGAACTTAACTTTATATTAATAAGCTAATTTATGGTACGGGTATTATTAAATAGTCGGCGAATTTTTGTAAAATCGTAATCGAAAATTGAAGGCCTACTTTTAAACGTCCATCGAAGATTCTGTCTGCATTAAATAACTTTTGAAACAAAAGGATTGGTGAATGGTGACTTTATTATAAAAATTACAATTTCCACTCAAGCTTTAGAACCTTTTTCAAACAATACTTTTCTTTTAAAGACTGAAATCAATGAATCAACTGCCAATTTGATATGCATTTATGATTGTTTATACTTTTATTATAAGTTTTGTATATTACATCACCGGTTATAAATGAAAATATTACTATTGAACTACATCTGGTGAGAGTACCGATGATAAATGATATAGAATAGCCCAACGTGATATTTCCATTTAAAACATCACGGTATTTAGTTAAGTAACTATGTAGGTACTAACCGAATGTAAATTTTGTATTTAAATCTGTGATATTAAATAAATTAATTTGTAACATTTTGTCTGTTTTTTTATTTATTCTATGTTTGAAGACCCTATAATTATTGTCTTCAATTGATGAGCCTACCAAAAATATTAAACTATACCGTAACAGGAAAGGATAATAATATGTCTGATGATATGGCGAGTAATACGGAAGTACGGAACAAGGAGATATGCTACGCAGCCTCCAAATAAGTTGGGACAAGGTCAGGAGAATGAAGATGATGATAACGGCTGTATAATATTACTCTTTCATACGGTACATTCATTTTGGCAACATTCCCACCTGGTACCTTCTCAAGAGTATCCAATTACAAATGATAAAGTAAAGATCCTTAATCTCGCAGTAACAGAACATTCAACTTATTATATTGATCTTTCCCCCTAGCTTTACCACGTGGCTTTCTATGCCTGCCACAAAGACAGAGAATTAAAGAAAGTTCACTTCACACATCAAACGAAAACGCACGCACACCTAAACTAAATTTCAAACGTATCACCTACGAGCTACGTTTGAAATTGGGTTTCGAATAAACGTACATGGAACCATTACCAATTAGAACATTTTTTTTTTGATATTTATGATATTTGGCCTTTGGGTAGCCCAACAATAGAAAATTCAATTTTGAGATGATTTTAAGTTCATTTTTCTCCCAAACTCGGGCTGTCATAATTATTATTTTGACATTCCAAAGTAGGTATTCTATCTAATTTCAATAAATGTAACTATGCTGAAGTTTGTAAATATGTACAGTCAGCAGCACCAATATGTATAGAGTTAACAACGTTTAGAAGCAATTTTTGCCTTATAAATCTAAAGATTTCATTTTCATGTAACGTAACGAAACCAATATTTTGGTCGTCCATATTATCATAAAATAGGGCTTCATCTCAAAGTTGCAATCGATGTTTCAGAGAAATTTGTGTTTGAACTTTACCAAGTGTACATTATTACTAATGCTGGTGACTGTTTATGCGACTTCGCTTGTTCTATATGACAAACCTTCTATACCTATACCTCAATCTTGCCATTAGCACCACTTTGATCGCAACCATTCAACCGTGGTGCACTAAGTACATACAGTAGCCAGTCTTAATGGTCGGTTATTAATCGTACGTATCTAATTACTGTGGTGGAACTCAGCGGGGCAGTCTGGTCAATGTATGGGCTTGGATGTCTGGGAAGATAGTTGCAGAAGGCTAAGTTTATATCGGTATGATTGATCGTTCACACAAACTAATATAATTATATACATAACAAAGTTAAAACTAAGAATAATTGTCGTTTCGACTAAGGCGTCGCTTCGATCGATGACCTAAAAAGGTAGCTGGGAGGGATTGTGTGTAGAAAGCAGAGGACGGGGTATTCTAGTGCATCTTGAGAGCTCTACACTCAGCTTTGGACAGGTTTCGCAGGGTAGGCTTTTGATTGGAGAATTGAAATGAGTTGTATTTCATTTTTTTCACTGTTTGGCAAAGGCCTTCCCATTTTCCTTCCATACTTCTCTACCCTGTGCGATCTTTAGCCATGTAGTCCCGCAAATATGATCATTTTCCGTCTCAGGCGTCGAGTGTGTGATAAACTTTGCACATCTCTCCAGGTGCTTCCGTCACTTCCGTGGGAGGTAACCGGCCTACTCCCACTTCAGCCCGACCGTTACACAGTCACATAAGGAATGAAAAGAAAAAAAAAATGTTTGAGAAAAGTGGTGGCTTTTGACAGTTGCCACGTTGTATGGCAACACATAGCCTCTGGCCAAAGAAAAAGCCAGCCCTTGGTTCACAGGAAGCGTCAACAAGGAGATTCGAAAATTTCTTAAAAAGGATGTGACTACATCAATCTAAATTATCGTGAGCTATTTGTAGTGAACTTTCTGTCCTCTTATCAATAGTGTCTGTGTGTAACATAATTGTACGTATGTTTGTAACGTCAATAACCCAACGCTTTATGACCGTGTTCGATCACCCAATAAAAATTAAGCACTTAAAACAATTTTTAAAACCCTTTTAAATGATAGATAAGAGCTATTAATAAAATAGAGAAGCTTTTATGGCGCACGACATTCAGTCACTCATTGGCCTAATTTTCAGTCATACAACATCACGCCTGCAAACCCCAAATGTAGGCAGAGATGTACCCATTAGTACAACCACATTCACTGATTGCTATTAGAAATTTAAAATAGGATTTTCTTAAGTGCTTTTACCACGACAAGGTTGTATAAGTGAACATTTAGTCCAAAGAACGAGATTCCCTATCTTAGGTACACAACACGTACACAATAAAAGTTTGCAAAAATTTTCTCAGAATTCCTGGTGTTTGTTAAGTTTCAAAATCGTATCAATATAATTCTTCAAAAATCATATAAGTATTTACTTTTCTCCCTGGTACATGGATGCAGTCACGTAAGACAATCGCATCGCATCCGTCACGTGACTACGAAATGGCTTCTCAAGTAACAAATCAAAGCTATTTTTGTATGAGCCCATTAGTCAAAATGTATGACTAAAACAAGTTCAAAGTTCCTTTTACTGCTCACATTTGTCACTTAAAACGCACTAATTGGGACACTTTAAGTACTTTAGTGTTTTAAGTGGAGTTACTGATTTTTCATTTTTTGGACATCCTGTATTTATTGCGTGTTTTAGTTATTTTAATTGTTTGTTCCGTATGGTGTCGGACGCAAAGAATAGCACCATCCCATATCTTCCCGTGGGTGTCGTAAGAGGCGACTAAGGGACTTACCAGAGAATGGGCAGCAGCGTTCTCTGTGCTTTTTGTATCGACCGTACTGCGATCGCCAACCCGCCTGCCAAGCGTGGTGATTATGGCAAACCCCCCTAAGCAAAAATGACACTTAGGGGAGGCCTATGTCCAGCAGTGGACGTCTTTCGGCTGAAATGATGATGATGATGATGAATTGTTTGAGTTCTTGAAGAATTCAGAACCTTTTCTATTTAGTTTTGAGATAAATCCGGTTTATTTCCTACATTTTTGTGCTTATTAATTGGGTTAAAAAGACTCAGCTTTACGAAGATTTTATAATTCTTGAACCTTTAATTATGAAGGTTACTTTCCGGTAACAAAATCAGTCGTCCCATATAAAATACTGGTATTCAGCTGCATTCGGTTAGAATGGTCGCCAACCCTAATATAGTTAGGATAAGGCTATTCAGATGATAATGTTAGGTTTTGAATAAAATATTTTCAGGAAAAATCACGTGAATAGTAATACGTACGGTCTTATATTCTTTTTCTTTTGTTGAATGAATATAAAGTTCACAGCACAAGCACGAGCGTACACATGCATATTGCGGAGTGTATGTAGTTTGTGGTAGAAAATAAATCAGGATGAATCACCACACAACACAAGAAAATATAAATAAATATACACTAATACAATCCTATCATCCAAAACCAATTTCACAACATCCAAATCAAGACAAAGGAATGGCCTTGGTACTAGGAGCACATAACATAGAAAGAGGTTATGAGTAACCTACTTGTGACTACGATTCCAAGGAAGAATGAGTAATGCAAACAAAAATATCGCTCGGATTGGTATGAATAAGAATTTTCCGAGGAATCTATGGTTCATGAAGTCTATAAAAATAGCTTTGTTTTTATCCTTACTGAACTAATTTTCCCAGAAATATCCTGGGTATTGTCCTGTGGTCCGATGACTTCTACTTCTTTTATATCGATCGATTGACTTACCACATTTCTTGGGTACAGTAGGATAATAGCGGCTTTAGCATTTCTAAGTCTTCTAAAGTGTACTTAATAAAAATACTTAAAATGCTTTTCTTCTTCTGTCTTGACGCCTGAAGCCCTAGAGACAATTTGAACTCTCCACATTGTGACTGCAATGTTACATTATATTATTATACTGCACTTAATATGATTATTTCGTGGTATTGCATGGGTAATACATAATTGTCTTAATGCATGTAATTATTTACTTGGTAATGGCTGTTTATTAGTTTGGTACTGGCAGGAACACAAACATTGACATGCGCAATTAATAATTCCTAATAGTGATATCACCATATTTTGAAAAACAAAATGAGTAAATCGAGATTAAATAGTTACTTTCCTAAGTAGGTAGCTAGGTACCTATATTATTGAATAACGTAAAATTTGCATTTCAAAACATGAGGGTAATATCGTGTGAGATCAGGCGTGAGCTAGAATCATAACCCACCTTTTAGTACCTTTGTGCTCTTCTATTTGTTATGTTTTTATCCTTTTCTGTATTTTGTGTGTGCATAAAAAAATTAAATGAATGTGTATAAATAAATAAAATCGAAGAATAATATGCCTATCGAACAAATCTCAACAGTGGGAACACTATAGATGGGATCACTCTTCAATCTTACTTTCTCTTATTATCATCTTCCTGCCCTTGTCCCATTCTATTTTGGGTCAGCTTAACACGTTATACTCGTATACTTCCATTTTCCCCTTTCTACGTCACGGCATCATTTACTTAATTTTCTTTCGTATCATTCTTCCAACAATCCATCCAACTTTTGTTTACCCTCTTCATTCATATCCCATACTCTTTTAGCCACATGTAGGTATTTTAACGATTTCAACCCTACTTCCTCTATTCATTAAAAAACCTAAATTTTTAACTCAAGTGCAGTTTATATATTTTTTTCAAACGTCCAGCAATAAACTTTTCCTCCTGCCTGTAGTACCCGCCTGTAGTGCCTGTAGTGTAATTACTGCGGACGTATCTAATGGAAACCACTAATCAATCTATCAGACAATTATGTCGCATATGCGTGATTGCTACTTGCGACGGCGGACATCGATTTATTGAATCACTGGCCTCTGGGAATATTGTTATTGTAGCATTTATACATAACATCACGCTTGTAAGCTACCGAAGGGTTAGGCAGAGTTGTACCTGACAGTTATACTAGACCCACTGTTCACCAGTTATGTTTAAGTCCCATGTAATAGGGGTCGAGCTTATTGCCATCAAACGGGCATGAATCTAGATTCCTTGGATGCTGCTGAAAAAATCCTGATGGGAAAACCCAATAACACTTTGCCCGACCTGGAAATCGAACTCCGGACCTCACGCACAACAGTCGCGCTTGCGACCACTACACTAATACCTATACATAAAATTATTATTTATAAACCAGTACAGAAACGATAAATATAGGCCTACATTATTATTTATATCTGTTATGAATTTAAAAGCGTTAATTACCGTTATTGTGAGTTTCATATTGCTGCTAGCTAATTGAAATACTATTTGTAACAGTGAATTTATGCAAATAAAGCAATGGGATGAAAATTCAAACATTACGCGTTTACCTCATAACTGAAAACCCATTTACCTCAATATAAGCAAATAAATAAATAAAATATAATACTTGACACGTACAATAATCCACTTTAAGGACTAAGTGCGAAAACCAAATCACTAAAGTAGAACATAGAATGATGTAGTAGTGAAGTTAGTTCGTGCGTTTTCAGTTTCGAGGGCAGTATTCATAAAACATCGTTGAATATGTAGTCAAGACAAGCTATAAACCAGTAAACTCACTAAATAAAGGTTACATTAACTCTGCTGTATACAAAGAACACGAATAAAAGTTCGACCTGAACTCATCGTTGAAGAGTCAAAAAAAAAAAAATGAAATTATACATTATATTTTTCAACAAATACGGTGGTGATGATGGGGCGAGCTGGACTGAACCAACAACCAGTGGTCATGGGGAGTCCTTTGCTCAGCAGTACAAACAATATAACAGTACAATAGTATACACTAATAAGAAAGCTGATGACGTGTGATGTTGAGAATCAATTTAATAGAAGAACCATTATTTATCATTAATCAATGAAAACCTGCATTTCCCTTATCTGCATTCAGGTACGTTTGCCCATACACAGTCGAGACAGACACACGGAGTGTTTGCTCACAACTACCCGCATATTCATTAAGTTAATTGTTCTGTCAGTTCCGGGAAACTATTACCGTAATAACAGTTTCCATGCTTCGCTGGTAATAGGCACATTCGGAAGGCTCAGTTTTCGATGCAGCTTTGGACAAGCAAGGCATGTAAGTGGTAGTGCTCATTAAATGTAATCAAATCTCTTGTATTAGTATGTAAGGATCGTAGCAGGTGACGTTCTGTGATTTCTGCCCAGCCCCATAGGAAAAGGACGTGAGTTTGTAAATGTCTATGTCATCATCATCATTATGTTACATAATGTTCCCACTGCAGGGACTCAGGCCTCCTCTCTAAGAGAGGGATGGGCTATAATCTACCACGCGGGCCCAGTGCGGTTTGGCAGATGTAACATGTCTTCGAATTTTTTGGTTCACGATGTTTTCCTTCACCGTTTTGAGAACAGTGGTGAAAAAATATATAACACAATATAATGCGCCTGCCTGGATTCGAAACCACGATTTACTGTTCGTAAGTCGGGGCCACCACCACTGGGCCACCACTGCTTCAAATCTCATTTATTGCAAGGTTTGCTGAAAATCAGATCCAGATCATTCCGAATAGTTCCAAGTATTTTAACTTGGAAGAGTAAAAAAAGGTAAGTGAACTCATTTGTCAGTTATCTAAGTTAAGGACGAATATATCAAAACGATCAAGTCTTCAAGTAATTAAAAAAAAAAAAAAAAAACCTGCATTGCATTTGTGCGTAATTAATAAAGTTCCAATGGTTATTAAACTAGTAACTCAGTACTGAGCCAAAACAATTTAGATAGTCAACGGCACGCTAAGAAGAATGGTTATTTTCAGGCCAGATAGCACATTTCCCTACTGAAAACTCCTCGTACAAGTTGCTTAGCTATTTCACTTGCTCTATTCATGCCTAATTATGAAGCTTCATTTACTAAATACCTAGTTACGGCCATCTCGGTAACACAAGAATCTTTACGCGGAATATCCAGAAATGATGCTCCGTTCACAAGTATGTACCGACGCATTTCTCCTTGCAAGCTTTCTGATAAATGCCATTGTTACTCACAGGACTATAAATCCTACTGCTGTAGTACCAGAGGTGATTGTTGCTTGGTCGTGTTCAAAGGCAGTTATCTATTATTCGGTAGTATAAGCTGCAGAATGTTCCGGAGATGTTCGATTGCAGCGGACTCGACGTGCCGACTGCGAGTTTAGGAACGAAGGCCGCTAAAATGCTGCTGTTTGCAACTTTTGCTTAGAAAGTTTCCATAGAGCAAAACAACACAGTAAATCTTCACAAATTATCGATTTGGCAAAAAAGCACTTAAACCTAATTTAAACTACATAATTATAAAAGCTGCACTCCAAAGATAAAAATGTAAAGTGTCAATTAAAAAGAACCTTGTTAAATTGCCATTACTAGTCACGAACCGTCAAAGGCTAGGATTAATGAATCATGCAAAAACGGAAGTATTCTGGCTATTGACCACCCAGCGTCATTTTATTAGTGCGCGTGTCAACCGAGGTATGGTCAGACATGCACGTCGTCGGATGTCGTATCCGTCCACGACACACGTGGAATTCATGAGACATGCCGTTCCGTGGCCAAGTGATAGTAAAGAGAATTATAATAACAATATTATAACAATATTTATTTATTCATCATTGCACACACAAAATACAAAATAGGATAAAAAAATAACAAATAGAAGAGCACAAAGGTACTGCTTATTTCAAAAGAAATTAAAATGAAATAATATTAATTATTATTTATTTTTAATTCTTTCTTCTGGGTAAGCTCGTTCCATCGTCGACCTCATCGAAAAAAAAAAACATGTACTGTAGGTCTCTAGTTTGTTTTTACGTTTTATCAATACATATCACCATCAAAGGTTCCATAATAATTGGTTGACGCTCTATCAAATGATACAAAACATTTATTTTGCAAGGAGGTTAAAACACTTTAACACATTTTTTTTTTCAACTGTATGAGGTCGGTGTTTCCTATCTGATTACTCCGATAAGAAACAGCTGAAACAAAATTCAGAAGTTATAGTCTCTTTAAAAATCCAGATATTTTATTGGTCACACCATGTAAGGACTATGCAGGTTATCAAATAAGCGTGGACCTGTCCTATCAAGACTAAGAACTTAAACCGCCTTATTACAAAACGTAGTTAAACCTGGTTTAACTTAGACTTGGTTTATCTCGCATGACGTCTCACTTCAATAATATTCAAAAGAAAGTGACAGCATGCGAGATAAACCAAGTCTAAGTTAAACCAGGTTTAACTACGTTTTGTAATAAGGCGGAAAGAGCTCAACGACCCTATAAACAATGCTCAAGAAAGGACATTTATAGGGTTGCCCACATAAAGTACTCTACTACTATCTTTTTAAGGGTCACCCGTGTAAAACGGAATTCTGCCATTCATTTCCGTTGATTCACCACACGAAAACTGATCTTCTTTTCCAAGAATTATTTGACCTTGCTTAGCCAATTTGAAAGCTATCATGATTATTTTACTAAAAAAAGCTTTAAGGTTTATAAACACATTGACCTAATATAATAGCAATTTTCAATTTTTTCATCTTTCAGCGCCATTTTAGCCGCCCGTGTGTATGTCGTGGTATCGTCAGACATGCACGTCGGATGTGTCTGCGACAAGCGTGCGACACTCGGTATGTGCGCGACTTGTCGCACCGCAACCATAAGATACATACAAGATCTGTTGTGTTACTACCTAATTATGTTTTTTTAGGGGAGCACTAATCGTCTGGTCCATCCTGGGCAGTAAGCTTGGCAATCAGTCTTTATCTTCGGAAGATCTGATACTGTGTCGATATGAAAAGATTAATTTACAACAAATATGCCGAATCAATTTTACAGGTGTGATGGTAGAAGGTCTTCTAACTGATGATGTTGGTTCAATCAAGGGAAGTGCTACTAAAGAAGATTTACCAAGAATCAGATTGAAAACGATATTATTATATTATAGCTAGCCCATATGGTCCCACTGCTGGGCATAGGTCTCCCTCCATTCCTTCCAATAGTTTGAAAATAGACAGTCTTAAATCCATTTAAATAAAAATTAATAGTTTAAAAAAACACAAAAAAACACGCTCACCAATAGGTGCACGTAAAAGTAAAAAAAAAATACGGATCGTTCAAGTTGTCTCTATTTCTGAGCTGAAGTGTAAACTGTGCTTTTAATTATAATATTTGATTGTAAAAGCGTGGGGCGCTGGAGCAGGAAAGACTTTCTTGTAAACAAATACACGAACAAGAACTCTACATTTTGCCACTGTTGACTGGTACTTTGAACAGACTGTTTAATGTAGAGCCTCCTACTAGTCGTGCTGCAACTCTAGTTAGAGCGCCGACCTCTGTAACCTGATTCCCGAAACATCGCTTAACTTGATTTCTCAGTAAGGTATACAAAAAATCTTTCCTGTTCCAGCGCCCCACGCTTTTACAATCAAATATTATAATTAAAAGCACATAGTTTACACTTCAGCTCAGAAATAGAGACAACTTGAACGATCCGTAATTTATTTTTGACTTTTACGTGCACCTATTGGTGCACGCAAAAGCGTGTTTATTAAACTATAAATTTATTTTATACTTTTTAGTCTTTGCTAAATGGCATATTTTATGTTCTAGTTCAAATCTTCCGGCTCCATCATCAGATCAGCTCGATAGTACCATATTATTGTATTCAGACCTTAAAACCTAATCGTGGTCAAAGTTCATTTCGTGGTCAAAGTTCATTACAAGACCTTTCTAACAAGTCCAAACAGGGCTATGATACGATCATCCATCATGAAGTTCCAGTTCATATCTTCCGGCTCCATCATCAGATCAGCTCGACAGTACCAGATTATTGTATTCAGACCTTGAAACCTAATCGTGGTCAAAGTTCATTACAAGACCTTTCTAACACGTCCAAACACGGCTATGACACGATATTTCATCATGGAATGCTAGTGCCTATCTTCCGGCTTCATCATCAGACCTTGGAACCTAATCATGGTCAACGTTCATTACAAGACCTTTCTAACAAGTCCAAACACGGCTATGATACGATCATCCATCATGAAGTTCCAGTTCATATCTTCCGGCTCCATCATCAGATCAGCTCGACAGTACCATGTTATTGTAATGTCATCAAAATCACATACAACTGCCAATTTTCATAACGCTACGATCTTTAGAAGATGGTTAAATTAGTTTTCTTAGATTTGATTACATAGTTACATACATACAGGTCAACCTAATAAAAGCGTGTTAAAAAAAAAAAAGAGAAGTCCTGACTGACTGACTCATCAGCACCCAGCCCAAACCCTTGGACCTAGAAAGCTAAAATTTTGCACAGAGGTTCCCTTTATAATGTAGACAAGGAATAAGGAAGGATTTTTTGAAATTCAACCCCTAAGGGAGTTAAATAGGGGATGAAAGTTTGTATGGAAAAAAGTATTTTTTTTAGTTAAACCGACATCCACGCGGGCGAAGCCGTGGGCAAAAGCTAGTATTTATTAGTCTTTCGTAGACATGTTTAGGAGACGAAGCCTTGGAAGTTTAGTCATCTTGAAACCCCAAGTTAATAAAAGAGATTACAAGAGCTTTATTGGAAATCTGGAAATAC
Source organism: Diarsia dahlii (assembly GCA_949775195.1). Classification (NCBI taxonomy): domain Eukaryota; kingdom Metazoa; phylum Arthropoda; class Insecta; order Lepidoptera; family Noctuidae; genus Diarsia; species Diarsia dahlii. The sequence continues at coordinate 22,519,496 of OX459194.1, read as the reverse complement.
ATCATTATTTATTATGCCTATCTTCGTCATCTAGTAGGTAATCAAAGAAAAATATGTTAGTTTTATCTTTCTATTTATTTTCCCAATCTCAGAAGAAAATAGGTAATCATAGCGTGGGAGTCTGTTAATAGCTTCCCATTACTAGATGAGTCATATTATGATGGGGTCATGGCATATTCAAGATATTTGTGTTTCTATGTCGGAACATTGTTTTCTCATTGGTGAGTCATTTATTGATTAGTGATTCGGTCGAGAATTTCAGACATACGTAATGAGTAAGATGAGTCTACCAAAACTCATTTTGCCCACACAACTGAAAACACAGTAAATTCTATGTATGAGGGCTTATTCACAATATCCGGATAGCCACTATACTTACTGAATAAATTCAAAAATGAACATAATTTGTATGAAATTATCTGGCAAGTAAATTAACAGGAACTTTATCGCAGGTAATGAAACAGGGCCTTAGTTATTTAAGATACTGTGATTTTAGCCACGTGCTAGTTTTCAGTCCACAATTGATTATAGACGTATTTCAGGAAATACAGTGAAACCTGGTTAAGTGAGACCTCAAGGGACCTGATAATTTGTCACACTTATAGAGGTATTCCACTTACCCAGTGTCTCAGATATCCAAATCTGTCTCATGGGACCTCAGCATGAGTTCCAGTTATAGAGGTTTCTCACTTATCCAGGTCCCAGTTAACCAAGTTTCACTGTACATAGAATTTTTGGCCACATGCCTAATGATCACAACATTGATGTGAACATTTTCACTGACTTCTCATCATTCTCCTGCTCTTTTCACAATTTATTTGGGGTCGGTCCTATAATTCATCGTACATACTTCTCTATCATTCGTCATATCAGCAGTCACCTCCTTTCTAGCCATATCATCCTTCACATAGTCCATCTATCGATTCTCTGGTCTTTCTCAACTCTTATAGCCTTTTCACAATAGGGAATATTCATGTTTTTCTTTTTTGTCTTAAATTAATAGTTTACTATTTTATAACGTAGAAAAAAATATTAATGGGCTTCAAAATACTCTAGATATTTTTAAAAATGAAATGTAAAATTTTTAAAAAATTTAAGCAGTTCAAACGCCGCCATTTAGCGCGCGCTTTGCGTGACGTCACATGACACGTCCAGTGGGTGTTTCACAGAACATCTACATACCATAACGGGATACAATGTCGTGTCAGATGACGTCACATTTCGTTCGACCAATGGTGGCGCGTTTTGGAAGTTTGAATTTCGCTCCTTTATTTTGCACTTTTTGAATATTATTTTAGGGGTTTAAATAATCAGTAAATAAAAAAAATCCTTTTCATTATAATATTACGATGATAAGTATTCGAGAAAAAAATATTTTAGGCCATTTCAAATTTTATTATTATTAAAACATTTAATTCAGATAAAAATCCATAGTACATTACAAACATTTACAAATTTCATACAATAAAATCACAGTATACAACATAAAATAAAATAAATTAACACATACATAATCAAATCCATGAATATTAAATTAATTTTCAAAAATACATAGAAATAAGACATTCACAGAAAAAAAAAAAGAAATAAAATAAAGTATAATCTATCCATCGGGGAGCCAGACACGTCACCATCATACCTCGTCACTCTTCGCCAGACACCATCAAACTCTTGCGCTAGTTTGCTGATGTCTAACGTCCAAACACGATATTCATCCATTTATTTTGGATTGGGCAATCAGCACGTGAAGCAACCATCTTCAAGATGTCGTTGCTGCTGTCTCTCACGCGCCTAAAAATAAATGCAACTTTCTTGCGAATAATCGCATGAAAGCCGTCTGTGCGCGCCTCAGCAAACATTGCAGATGCACTGCAGTAACGAGGCAGCCGCAACAGCATCCTGAAAATGTTGTTGTACTGAACTCTTAGGACAATTTTTTTTTTTTTTTTTTGTTTTGTGGATTTCATGCATATTCCCTATTTTTGTTTTAAAGAGCCAAGTTATCCGTAGCAAAGACAATCTCGTTAGATGGGGGTTCATGTATGGGTCAGATCTCAAGTGCGTAAGCGGCGTATCTCCACAGACAATGTTCCACCTTCCATCTTGCGCTGCATGCTTTGACACCTGCACACTTGACGATCTTATGACTGCATCAGTTAGCTTAGTTCACATAGCTTTCATTCTTTAATGACACAGTCATTGAATGTGAAGAAACAATTTTTTTTTTATATTAGATTGGCGCACTCATGACGTCAATCTTGCCCTAGGAGCAGAGATGAGGTCGACGATAGAACGAGCTAACCCAGAAGAAGCCTATTTTCTCGTGAAAGCAGACGTTTAACTCTTTGTCGTAGTACAAATCCTTCAGAATCTTCGGAAGCCATAAACGTATACGATAGGTACCTAATTCATACGTTTATTGCTCAGCAGCATATTATGAGACAGATATCGTTGGCCATTTCTGAGATTACCCAATATCCAGTAACCTCTTCAGTGAGATAAGCAACTAATATACGGCTTATGATCTGGAAGTCAAACGCAGCACTCAATTACAGCGCGAAACAGCAAACAGCGGCAAATGACGTCATCACAGTGCGGACACTGTTTGTTGGACTCTTGTGGCAACGTGGTGTGCGTACATTCTAATAGTACGTGAAAATTATGTTGAAATCGAATCTAACTTATATATGGGAAAGACCATATCAATCTCCTTCGTACTTGGGAAAAGTCTACGTAGACGGTGATGATACAAACATAAACTCGCACCTTTTTTCTTAAGGGGAAGGCAAAAAACACAGAAAATCATCGGACGGTCTCTATATTATACTATTTTTACCTCGTCAACGTTCATACATCTGGTCATACGCGCACGCCGCGAGTACAACACACCTGTCCTATCTGAAGACCCTTATTACAAATAAGGTCAGTGTATGTCTTTCTAGAGCGTTCCTTCCGGATGTGATAATGATCTAGCTAAAAATGAGCTTGTAAGTTATTTAAAGGAACCACTTGTGCAAAATCCGTTTTTGTTTTTTTTACTTTGATTTTGAGATTTTTTCACGTAGTACTTTGCGTGTTTCACCCGATTTCAGGTAACTATCTACCATCACTGTGAGTTAAGTGCGTTGGCAATTTCTACAGACCGGTCAGTCGAACTGCACAGTTTTACGAACTGTTCCAACTACTGAAACATGAGTAAAGAACATTATAACAAAACACCAATATCCTAAAAGCAACAACAATGTACGGTCACCGCATTGGATGCCGATGCGCGCAATGACGCCTAATTAACTGCCGGTCATTACCCGCTATTGATATGACGTATTACCGTATGGGAGCGACGCCGAATTCAAATGATGAAGTGTTATTTTGCACGCTCGATTGGCGTCGAATGCAGCGGCCGTAACTAGTGTTTGTTTTGTTACGTACGGTTCGCTTGCTTGTGTGGTGTTTGGTTCTGATGATAGAGTTAGTGGAAAGACAAGTTAATGATAAAACTACAATAATTATAGTAACTGGTTTTTGATAAGTAATTTGTATAAATAAATTTAATCAAAGGAATCGGCAACAACTATGTGAGATATTATAGACCCAACGATAACTGATTTCTGTAAAATACTACAGAATGTTTTGATACGGGACTTAATGTATTCTTACTAGTGCCTAATTAATAACTGACGAAAAATTTCAGCACTGGAATTCTTAATTTATGGTACACACGGCGACCAATCAGGGTATTCAAAACCAATTTATGTGAATCTCTCATTGTACGGGATATCTATCCGAACCGAGGCCATGTTATACAGCAAATGTTTAGCATGATGTGTCGCCATCACTATCACTATCACTATCATCACTATCACTATCACTACATAGTATAAAACAAAGTCGTTTCCCGCTGTCTGTCCCTATGTATGCTCAGATCTTTAAAACTACGCAACGGGATTTAATGCGGGTTTGATTGGGAGTGATTCAAGAGGTAGGTTTATATGAGCACATTCCACCCGAGCGAAGCGGGCGAAGTTATGTATAATGTTATGTTATGTATATTCCATAGGCTGTAGCCTATGTCATCAAAAAAACCTGTACGTTTAAAATTCACTGAATTAGCGAAAGTCACAAATGTTTCAGCACGTGTCTAAAATCTATAAAAACAATCTGACACACACAATAGGAAACCAATACATCTCCCGAAACATTAGTCTAACACACAAGACATAACGCCCGAACAATTCTAATATTGAATCAGTAATCGTCCCGATTGAATCGAATACCGTGGTCGACTCGATTCCCTAGTGCATTGCGAAGGAATATCTAATCGATTATCGAATTGTTTCCGAGTAGAAACTGTATCGAGATGTTCCGAATATTAGATGGGTTTTAGATAGAAATGGTTAGATTGGAATAGTTTAGTGTGCTGGAAATTATGTGTTTGTTTTGTGGTTTTGGTTTGGTAGAGGAAGATTTCAATGGTCTTTCTTACTTGTCCTTGTTTCCCTTTCTTTCGGTCTTGGTTTTCCTCGCACTTGAATTATATATATTGTGGTCTGAGTTTGGATTTACATTGAGACATCATGAATTAACTCTGAAATGTATGTCTTGTTAGTTTTGTGGTTAGTTAAGCTCCATTGCTGGTCTTGGGCTCGATTTAGGAATCGAACTGAGAATTTTTACGAAGGTTTTAATATTCTAATTTTCTGTGTTGCAGCCCGGAGTCTAGAGTGCCCGTTGGACAATAGGCATTCCCAATATATTACCTACATGAAAACGTTTATCGATTATACATTGAATACGTATTCAAAAGTCTCATGTCCGTGCTATTAACCGTTGAGAAGTTCTCTCGAGATCATCCTGGTTGATATATTATTGTGTTTCAATATCATTTTTATCAAGCCATAAAAATGTATTGTCACTTGAGTCAAAAGTGTGACCAAATTTTAGCTCAATCGGTATGTGGGAACTGGTTTGAAAATAATACACACTAACTAAGTAACAATCTAACAAACAAGGCAAGTTAAATAAAAGCTTGTAAAACACATATCTTGCTCAGATAGGTACACGTCATTACATGCAAAACCCTACATTTCACTAAAGACTAGTACCCCTTAAATATATTAAAATCTAAGCCATATCACCAGACATTACAAACGAAGACATTCGCCAAACGACTTCATAAACCTGTCATAAAATGTTTAATTTACGGGAGCATTTAGTGAAGTTCGGATGAAGCTCGTCCTACTGACATTTATGACAACATAAACCGTTTATGGTGGTCACTAGACTGTGTTATGTTGTGTGTGTGCGTTCATTTGCTGGGTTGTGTTGAATGAAAATAAAATATAAGGTGAAAAATTATCTTTTACGAAGCCATCGACCCGTAGACAGAGAATGCTATAGACTAATTGATATCTTTGGTCGCATTCACACAAGAAAAAGAGCGACTTACGCCGATGTCGTGTAAAGAAATGAAACAGAACGATGAGATTTTTTGTTTCACTGCGCGTGCCATGTTTTTCAAGGTTAGCATACTACTTTGCTAAACAAAGTTTGACAGCTAACGTGCAGCTAAACATCTTCCTATAAAATACAGTTTTATGTGCTCTAAAGTTAATTAATGTTTGTGAACAATTTAGACATAGTATTTAAACCATTTAAAAAATAAACATGGTGCGTTGTGGCGTTAAAGGGTGTAAAAGTGATAGTGGAACGAAAATGCCAGATTTGTCTTTTCATTCGTAAGTATACCACTCTGTATCAATTAATATATGATGATAACATTTTATGGTGTTCATATATTGTGTATAATGTACCCTAGACATAAATTAATCGACAAAAAAGTACAATAAGTATCAATGATTAATTCTAACCTAAGAATTTTAGTGTTGCCAACTTTTCTGTAAATTAATACCCAATATTATGGGAAATGTGTATTAATTATATAGTATCTGAAAGATTTTATGACTTGTTGCAGTTTTCCTGAACATGATAATTTACGTCGAATATGGATTGTAGCTACAGGACGAACAGATTGGACACCAAAACCGTCATCAAAAATTTGCAGCAGACATTTTGAGAAAAAAAATAAAAATAAACAATGTTGTATTATTTACTCACAAACTTCGATCAATAATGTACTAGATTCCCGATAAGCGCTTCAAAAACGGCCCGAAATATAAGACCACAAACGTATTTGTGGTCTTATTTCAAATCAGTACGGTCCAATCATAGCCAACATTAAGACGTCAAAATACCGCAGTATGCGTTCAAAAACTGCGTAAATAACCACCGTAACACCAAGGTTTTGGAAGGAATATCTTTTTTTCGGTAATTTAATATCATTATGTGCTTTTTCATAATATTTAAACATAATTAAACTGTAAATATAATTAAATCAGCGAATGTTATAATTGTTTGGCCAATGTTTGCTACAACGCACCAACTATTGTATCATGTTCTTGAACAGGGAACGCTAGTTCCGCAATAGAATAAGCACGACATTGTACACAAAATGCTTATAACCGTATTGCTTAGAGTTTAAGTTTCATTTTAGAATGAATATTTTTGTACTGATGACTTTTTACTTTGGAGCGACATTTAAAATGTTTTGCTTCTAATCTTTCTCCGATGAAAGGGCATAAATAAATATACTTTACAATGATAATTAAACGTTATGTTTACGTGTTAAGGTTTATAATCATCTGAAGTTGTTAGTAATATTGAACTTTTTTTCTAAGATGCTATGTAGATGTTTACGTGTGTGCAAACGTGGCCACTTGAGCGACTTAGTTTTGTTCCTGATGCTTAATCTAGTACTATTATTGATCGAAGCTCACAAAGCCAAAACCTTCTATCACAAAATACGCGCTTTGACGTGGAGTTGCGGACACCAGCCCGCTAAACAATACAATACAATAACATCCATCGTCATCCTGCCCTCATCGCAATTTATTAATTGAGTTCGGCAGCACATCCATACACCTTTATTATTCCTCCGCATCACATGCCTATACCGATAATTATAAGTGTTATTTTCAGGCTCTCTTACATAATAATTTCTAATTCTATCAATTCGTGGAACACCACCTTATTTAGACAAATCACACAAATTGCGGGGTAAATTTTTCCTCACACGGTAACCCTAAATATGATGACGTTATTTTTTTTGTCTCTTTCTGCGACACGCTCTGCAGGTGTCTATACCATTCTCTGTCTACGCATCGACCGATCCCGTCGGGGCTGTGGCTTGTCGAAAGGATAACGCGGCTCCGACACAAGGGCGAAGAAGGAACATGGGTTTGGTTTTTAGTCAGTAGAAGTCTGACACTCCCCTTCGCTCTGCCCAAGAGCGGGGGGGGGTTATTCGATGATTTTCCACCCACCAAAAAAAAAAAAAAAAGCCATCGACCGATTATTCTGTGCGTAACATCACGCCTGTAATCCTCAAAGGTGTAGCTAATAGTACATCCACATTTCCCCAGTTATGTAATAAGTCACTGAATACAATAGGAGGCTAGCCTATTGCCATCAACCGGTTACAAATCCAGGTTCCGTGGCCGCTACTAAGAAATTCCTGATAGAAAAACCCAATATCACTTTGGCCGACCCGGGAATCGATCTCTGGACCTCATGCTCAGCAGTTGCTTTTTATGACCACAGTAGACTCAGCAGTCGCCCAACGAGCCAGTTTTGTACAATCATGATTAATTATGTCACACAAAAAACAATTGCTTACGTCTTACCAACATAGCCCAAAATCAATATGACGTCATCGACGCGAAACGTACACGAACGTCTCTATAGACACCACAACCTCAAATAATACAATTTGCAACCACACGCCCTCCCCTAAGTAACACGTTACCCTTCTTACATCGACTTTTAATTACCCCAATTTCCCTCAAAGGCAATCAAAGTTTACACGCCCATAATAATAACATCTTCATTACGGGCCTATAGGAACAGCATCCTTATTACGTATATCACTTGCAATCTCTTTCATGTTGACAGTATTCAAGTTACGTGTGATACAGCTAATAAGTGAAACATTTGTTTACAGTGGTTTGGGAATGGTTTGGCAGGCTTGTCCCAAAAAAGTGAAACATCTATAAATGGGAATGGAATTACCTCTCTTTGGTGAGTTTTTCCAGAAAACTCATCACCATCATACTCAGTCCAGTCAGTTCAACCAGTTGAGCTCAACTGAGTACACACGGCTACACATCAAGCTATACATTTCCAGTATAAGCTGGTCTAGCATTGTATAGGATTTCCGTACAGTGCGAGATCAGTGTAAACTGGAAATGTATAGCTTGATGTGTAGCCGTGTGTACATACCTGTTATTTCTTTCTTTAAAATACCATCTCAGACACTAATCTGCATGACCCTCATATTACTACTTGATCAGGTTATATGCCTGGACTTGCCTAAAGAGTTAGTGGTATCTCAGTTTGTTTCTTCTCAGAGTATCCGGATACCTCTTCTAGTTTCGTTGTTGGGGGCATTCGGTGGCGTGTGGTTCGGCGTGGTGGCTTTCGGAATGACGTATTGCACTCGTCGTTTCGTTCGGTTTTTTTTCTGACTTTCAAATGGCTTAATTGAAATAAATGCTTTGAGTTTGAGTTATAAAACTAAATCGATTGTTTCATCTTTGCAAAAATCGTTGGAACTGTCCAAAATTGAAAGAGATTCTCACTGTGAGCGTGTTACGCAATCAGGCTACAGGTCTACCCTACAAACTCAATCCCTTTAATCAATCCCTATCCGTGATTAAGGGGAATGATCACCATCCCCTCAAAAACTTCAGAACTGCAATTATTGTGGTGCAACGATTTGTTATTGAAAGCCCTAATTTTGTGATTTTCAAAATTGCTAGGGGACGATGTATACTGTGATTAGGCTGCTTGTTTCTTGCGGTTTTGAAAGGAAAACCCGAAGTATTTTTGTCGTTGACGACTTCGTATCATGAAGGGTATGACTGTGAATCATGCTTGGGAATAAAGGTTTTTGAACTGAGAAGGGTGATAAGATTGTGCAAATCTAAGCAAGAAAGCACTTAGGATTGTTGGTAGAAAGACATTTCTGTCCATAGTTTTTCTATATTTCTAGAATATCTTCTTGAACTCGCCTCTACACTGTTTAATTTAAGATAAACTTTTAACTAATTCGCACTCCTTGATACAGGGAGTTAAGTTTCGCCACTAGGGAAATATGGTGAAGATACTAACACACTTGCGAAGTTTGTGCTAACAGTTTGGAACTAGGTTGATAGTACACACGGCTACACATCAAGCTATACAAAACCAGTATAATCTGATCGTTCATTGTGCGAAAAGATCTAGTAAAGTGAGGCCAAGATTAACTGGTTTTGTATAGCTTGATGTGTAGCCGCGTGTACATTGCTCATCGGATGAGTAGTAGTGGTTATGTCTACACCACTTGAACTGTATAAGGGTGTCGTAAAAGGCGAGCAATATACGATCATTTATTTCATACCGAGAAAATGGAATGTAAGTCAAGTTCTAAATGGGTTTTAATTTATCAATCTGCGTTGGAGTTAAATGCTAAAGCTTTCAATTTGTTGATGTCAATCAATATACACGGAGAAATACATAAAGAAAATAGCACGTCTACATTTTACTAGCTAAGCAGTCATTTTGCCGCTTTCTGTGCACAAATCTACGGGCTTGACTAGCGGACCCACCGAATAACAAAAAAATTCTTTGCGAAGACCGATCAATAATTCTCTCAAAGTAGAAGGCAAGCGACCCTCAGACAAACTCCCCAGAATCGATTAAAAAATAAACACTGAACTCCAGAATCCAATCAACTCAAACAAATAAATAAAAAACACTTAAACAAAAAAAGCGAATCAGAATGTTTAGCAACAGGAAATCTTGGTGTTCAACTTAAATCACATTAAGTCGACAAGGCTTTTTAACCTTCCCTCGTCGTGGGGGTAAATAACACCGCGACAGCCGACGGAGCCGTGGTCGCCAATAAAACACTAATTTTTCCCTGTTGGGCTAGCTGCACAGCCAATGCGACGATGGAGATATGGTATGTCAAGACGTTTTGATATAAAAATGGCTTGAAATTAAAACCCAACCATTTTTTACTGTAATACCCGTTTAGACGTGGCGCAAATTTCGCCAGTCTTGCTTAAGCCCAATCTAATTAGGGTGAGCCAAGTTAAAAATTAGATAAAAATTCAGAGAAAAAAACCATGAGGTATTTAAAGCATGCTGTCAAATGACATCCACCTTGGCCACTTAATCTTGAATCACCTTGTTTCCTACTCCTTCACTATTATATTCTGATTAATTTCATTGCAGGATCCGAGACAGTTACAATGGTTTATCAGGGTCTTCGTCAGGCTTCATTGTATCGACGCTTTTCTGTTTATCGCAATTGTTGATTCTGGGTTTCAGGAGTTGCAGTGATTTAGGTAAAAGACACTAAAACCAACAATTTCTTACTCTTGGGCTCAATACCTACCAGAACTCGTATAGATACGAGATCTAAACAATTCTATGTAATTACTTGTTTGCGAATTAAAGCTATACTATAATTCATCGCTCACCTTACACTGGACAAAGCCCCGTCTCCTGCTAGATTGGACGAAACAGGAAATTAACTTTCGCCTTCTCGCGTGACAAGTTTATTAAGAACAATTTCTCTGTTTATTCTTTTTGCTTTTTTTTTGTTTCATTAAACACCGAGACGACGCCGGTTTGGGCGGTACTTGCATTTTTTAATTAACTAATTTTCCCTTGAAATGTTTACGGGTACGTTTGATCCAGGTGGAAGTTAACGGGTTAAGTTGTAAAGTTACCGTGATGTCTTTATATTGGGCGTAACGTTTGTTGATCTGAATGCAAAATTAGAAAAAGTTAAACAGATAATAAAAAATGTGGTCAAGGCCGTTATTAAAAAAAAAACTATATGTGGCACTCGGAGACTGCCGCGGTAAAGCTATTGCATAGCATTTTTTATCAACAGCAAATAATTAATTATTTAATTTGACAACCTCAGTTGACAACCTTGTTATTTAACCATAGCAACCTGGTTGAATACTGAATCTTGAATATTATCGTTAGGGAATTTCTGGATTCGCTCTCCACGCTCAAGGCCCGCGATAGAAGCTATGCAATAGCTTAACATTTTGTGGCTCTTTACGAAATAAAGCCTTATAGGCAAAGAAGTCAGTCATTTACAAAGTTGGAGTTAAGCTACAAAGTTTTCATTATGACTTACTCACTCTCACCTCGAATGGTTTCTTCGCCTATATCAGCACCCGAAGCCCTACACTATTTCTTCACAAGTTTCAGTTACGAAAACGATCCTTTTCACTTACCAAATACAGCGCATGAAGGCAATTCAACCTAATATGCCACCTACTAAAAAATTAAAACGCCAGAGCATGCAGTTTCCCGTAAAAAGGAATAGACGCTAAATGATTTACGACGCGGAAGCGAGACCGATTCTCACAATTCTGCAGTGCTGACAAAGATTACAATATGATTGAAGACGCGATGCTAATATGAAAATTGAGATGACTTGGAGAAACAGTTGTGGATTTAAATGTATTTCTCGGATTGGTTTCTAGTCGAGCGAATGGCAGGGCAATAATATTTCACGTAGTTTATCTTTATATGAGACCTCAGACTAATAGAGTTAGGTCTATGAGGGTGCATTCCAAAAATTGCCGATGTCGCAAACAACTGTCAGTCATGCTCTGTTTCTACCAATTTACTAATGTCTCTGACCAAAATTATATAACTGGTTTAATAAATTGCAATCGTCAATGCCAAAACTCTGAATATTTAATTTAAGGGTGGCAAAAAGCAACTGGAAACCTTCCAAATGTTTTATTACCCCTAAAACTGTAACAACACCTATGCTGTCAAGTGTTTTCGTTTTAATTATTAACAGAAACTGAAGTGCAACATAGACATAATTTATTTATTAATCAAAGTAGTAAACAATTTGATAACCATTTACAACTTAGAGAATTGCAGAAAGCACACCCTTTAGCCGATTTCCCACTAGGCGCATAAACCCTTCGTCAGTTAATCGTACTATCCTACTTCTTACTATTACGAATGCGAAAGTTTGTGAGTGTGTGTGAGTGTGTATGTTTGTTACTTCTTCACGCAAAAGCTACTGAACGGATTTGGATAAAATTTGCTACACAGATAGTTTATAACCTGGATTAACACAAAGGATAGTTTTATCCCGATTTTATCTTCCCGTTGGATAATTTTCGAGTTGCAGAGGGTGAAGCTGCTGGCAACAGCTAGTAAGCAATAATATAAACCTCGGTTTCTACCTACTTAAACATCTACGCATAAAACATTTCTATTAACAAATTGCATGTTCTTCTACGAATGGAAAGCTTAGAACTGGCGATATTCAGAAGTGAGTTGCAATCGCACACACACAGAAACATTGTTGCATTGTACTTGCGAATGTTTACTTTATGACTGCAAATATGGGTTTCTGTACGCCTATTGAGTGACTTTGTTATTTGCCTCGATATTTATGATAACGATGTAGGCAGTATTTCAAGATGTGGAACAAACTAAAGCTTAGGACGATCAAAAGCGATCAATATGTCTAAACGGCGGCGTTCAAAAGGTTATTGGGTTTGACTGGAATCATCATCATCATAACATCACGCCTGTAATCCGCAAGGGGCTAGGCAGAGGTGTACTCGTTAGTACACAAACCATTTTGCACAGATATGTTTAGGTCCCATGTAATATAAGGCGACAAATCCAGACTCCGTGGCTGCTACTGCTGATGGAAAAACTCAAAAACAAGGAACTCTTGTCCTTAGAAAACAAGTCGGAAAAAGTCGTAATACTAATTAGATTTGTAAAGAAACATCTTTTCCTAACTTATCAAATGACAGAACTATTAGATTGGCCTGACTCCGTACAATACGCAGACATTTCCTCACCACGGGACAAATTGCACAGCAAACAAATTGTCCACAAAAATTCTTGCCCCAGTAACCAGTTTCCAGATTTTTCCATTCCCCACTGAGCGAGACAAAGTGGCGCCATCTGTCCTTATTACGGAAACTCACCGATATTAATTCTGGTATTACAGCGACTTTGTTTTATTGTGAACATGCGTCAAAAAGTACAAGTAATTTGTTATTTTTGCAAAATAAATAAAGGAAGGTTTTTCATTTTTAGTGTAAAAGGTCAAGCTTTGATGAGAACTTTATTCTGGGTTAGGACTTGTTATTATATATTTTATTGTCAACTAGCGACCCGCCCCGGCTACGCACGGGTGCAAAAATGATACTAAAACATTCCTCTTGAATCACTCTATCTATTAAAAAAACCCAAACCGCATCCAAATCCGTTGCGTAGTTTTAAAGATTTAAGCAAACAAAGGGACATTGGGACAGAGAAAGCGACATTGTTTTATTAAATACTATGTAGTGATTGTGCCAATTTAATAAGGGTCTTTTAAGAAATATCGAAAGGTTCTTTCATATTGGTGATGACCTTCTTTACGACTTTTATATTCATTGTTTCGTTTGGTCTTTCTGGCGTAGTCACTACTGAGCACAGGGCCTCATGGTCCCTGGTTTGATTCTCAGGTCAGGTAAACCTGCTGGACTTTGTGCTTGGATTGCAGACTTCCTGAGGGATCGGTCTATTCGAGTGGTCATTGATGGCTGCTCGTCTGACCAATTGGCTATCAATGCCGGGGTGCCTCAGGGGTCGGTTCTCTCAGCAACTTTATTCTTGCTGCATATTAATAGTCTGCTAGTGCCTACCTAGTTACCTTTGGGTATGCAGACGACAGCACTGTTGCTGAGAGGTACACGCCCAACGCGCGGGCTAGTGGGTCTCAGATCCAGTCTCTACGCGAGGCCATGGTGGAGCGGTTGAACTTGTCCTTGAAGGCTGTCTCCGAATGGGGCGACGCCAACCTGGTCAAGTTCAATGCTGCTAAAACCCAGGCGTGTCTCTTCTCCGCAAAAAGGAGCGATTTCCAACAGTCTCCTACTTTCCGTGGTGTGACCGTGCCGTTAACCGATCACATTGAGCTTCTTGGCGTTACGTTTACGTCAACCTTCAATTTCGGTCCGTTCATCGAGGCTAAGGCTAAACTGGCTGCCAAGAAGCTGGGAATCCTAGCAAAGGTGAGACAGTATTTCACACCGAAACAGCTGCTCAACTTATATCAAGCGCAAGTCCGATCGTGTGTGGAGTACTGCTCTCATCTCTGGGATGGATCCGCTAAATACCAGCTTGATGCGCTAGAGTCAATTGAGAAACGAGCCAAGAGGCTCATCGGCAATGACGCGCTTGTCAAGTCAAAGCTCCAGAGCCTTGAACATCGGCGACGAGTAGCTAGCCTTTCGGTTTTCTATCGGTTACATTTCGGAGAGTGTGCGAGGGAATTGCACGATCTAATTCCGCCAAGCCCGTTCCATCATCGGACTACAAGACGTACGGCGATGCGCCACCGTTATATGGTGGACATCCCACCCATACGCACTAAACGGTTTGGGAATACTTTCATTGTGCGTACAGCTAAGGAGTGGAATTCCCTGCCAGAGTCTGTATTTCCTGATAGCTATAACCTAGGGGTCTTTAAGTCAAGAGTGAATAGGTTACTTCTAGGTAAGCGTGCTCTATCGTCGACCGCATCATCACTTTCCATCAGGTGAGATAGTGGTCAAACGCGAACCTATCAATAATAAAAAAAAAAAAAAAGTGTTTTTGGGTTTTCAAATCCTTAGTAACCCAGAGTGAGATTTGTGCCCGGTAAGTTGTCAATATGTTAGTTCCCTATTACATGAAACATCACTGTCGAAGAGTTGTACTACAGGGAAGTGCATGGCTTTCACATTAACTTTCCAAACGTCTTTTACCTATTAGTAGACTAATAGCATAACACGATTGATTTCAATATTGAATATGATAAAAATCCGTCAAGTTCTGTCGTTAAAGCTGGGGGTAAAGTTTCAAGTGTACAACATTAGCATGCTTCGCTCGCTTAAACTTGGAGTTGGTACAACAGTATCGATCGTTCGATACGTTGTATTAGATGAGGGCTATATACCTAGGGGTTTAAGATCGTAAAGGATTTTGATAACAGGTAATAATAATATTTAACAGGTATAATACTTAAAGAGTTAATCATCAAGAACGCCTTTCTACCATTTGCAACCGAGTTGAATGCTGTTTCGGTAAAATTATGCGAAAATGCGCTGTCTGCAAAGAGTCTAGTTCAATGGAAACCAGAGAAAATATACCAAGAGGACAACTCGACTTTTTTAGTCTTTGTGGTATAAAAAAAGCACCAACCCAGAATATCTACATCAACAAGACAGGTCACGATTCTTAGCAATGAGGGACCTATAACTAGTTTGAGCGGTTCAGAAAATTAAAACTGCAAAAAACTTCGTACAAAATTCTACCTTTATTCCTTTTAATTTACTAGAAGTCATGTTCAGCTTTCATAGTATATATTTGCATTGCTCCCTAGCCGACGGAATCAAGCCCCTTATGACGTTATCATTAATATTGCATAGGCAATTAAATTAAATATTTGAGCAGTATAAGCACAAAGTTGTAGCAAACAGTCCGTCAGCTATGCGTCGACAATATCATTGTTTACTTATCCTTCAGGATGCAATGAGTACGAAGACTGGGGACTTAAGTAAATAACTGGAAAACTGATGTAAATTCTTTCAAATTATTCGTTTCAAATTCATCATTACCATTATCGTCATCATCGATAGTCTTGTTCCACTCACTTTTGTATATAGATCTCCTCTTTTTGAGTCATGCTTCCCTGATCTGTGCTAGTTTCTATCAGGTTTTACTGCCGTCTTTTGAATATCATCTACCTATCAAGCTGTTTGTCTGCAAATCTTTTTAAAATACCATTCTTGTTATAGTTTAATCCTAGCATCAATATCTACACCTAGAATATCCTATTGATATACTTAGAATTGGCTAGGTATTACTTCATCATCATCATCAGCCTATCATTATTCCCACTACTGGGACACAGACCTCCTCTCGTTGAGAGGGAATGTGCTATAATGTACGGTCAGCATCAGAAGTAGCTGAACATTTTGGAATTTTAATTCTTTTATGTACAGGACTCTAGCTATTATTTTTAATGTTTCAGAAGATTATTCGTTAAAATAGTCCTTACACTCCAATAGCATGTAGTAACGAGTAATATCAAACAAGTTTTTATTAACAAAACAGCTTAGAAACTTTGAGTAATGTTAATATACTTCTGATGCTGACCGTACCATATAATATTAATAATCCCAGTGTGGTTTCCTCGCGATGTTTTTCCATCACCGTTTCTGAGAGTACTGGTAACTAAATAAATTGCACAAAGTAATGCACCTAACTGGGTTCGAACCCACGACTTATGGTCCGTAAGTCGGGGTATAATACGTCAAAAATGGCACGTATTTTATTTTTCTCAAGCCTTTTCACAAAATCTTTAACTCCAAAACATTTTTGAAGCACAATAGTTCCAACCATATTCATAGGTATCAACAATTCTTCACTCAAAACGTTTTCGCGTCAGGTAGTAGCATCAGTAATCAAACCCCTAGCTTACTACAGCTGGGGTAAATTGGTAAATTACCCGCAGTGGGGCCCCGCTGTTTACCTTGCGATCCCCTTGCCCTTTTCGAAGCTACCTTGCATTTTAGTTCAAACAGTATTGATTGACGGCATTAAACTTTGATGGGTTGTATATTGTTATGAATCGATTTTTGAGTGGCGGTGAGGGGGTTTGAGTACCGTTCTATTTGAGAAGTTAGTTTTGCTGTCATTTCTTGGTGTAATTTCGTTTTGGTTTTTTGATAAGAACTAGCTTCGTTTGATTGAACTGCAGAACCGAGGTGGTGTATGTTCAGATTTGATTGTACGAGTAATAGAAACTACAAATTTTAGTTTTAGTGCACATGTATTTAATTGAAATACATTAAAAAGAAAAAACAATGTTTACCATATCACTTAAGTAAAATGAACTACAGTAAAAAAACAACCTACCTACGAATAGATAGGTTTCAGTATATTGCGGGAAAAGTCATCCAATAATTCAATCTGCTAGAATTTTTAACTGGAAGTTTTTCATTTTACAGATTATTTACATAATGTGATTAAACAGTAGGTAGCATTACTAAGAGTTTCTCAAAACATTATTGTTGGACCGATGCTAAGTCAATTGTTTGAATTATTATTGAATGACCTGCTGTCTACCCGCAATTTATTGGAATCTTTGTTTATTCAAATTCAGCCACTCGACGATGTACAATTAGCCCAAGGGCTGAAGTCCATCTTCGTGATTTTATCACAACTGACCAGAGGATTCCTGTAATTAAAAGTGTGATTAGTCAAAGGCGTAATCATCAGCAGCAGCAGCAAACGAACTAATGGTCATCTAGCTGGGTGATTGCTGAAAGGTTATGTAAGACAAACTTACTTTGGGCTTATGTTCATAAAAGCATGTCTCTGTACTTCTGTAACGCCATCGCCAGCAATACATAGTAACAAAGCAAATGACGCTTTCCTGATCTCTTGCAGTTGAGCTGGAAAAGTGAAAGTATGATTAAATCTTTTTGTTGCTTTTTCTTTAAATCTAGAATATGAATTAAGAAATAATTTGCTCTTCTTTATAATCGCGTGTGAAATACTTACCGGGAGTAAACGCATAAGGTCGATCACACCTCTCATACCAATGTCTGTCTCCCTTTATAGTCCTAAGGATACCGTTCTTCAGGATGCAGGCAAGAGTCGGAGGAATATGACCTCCTTTGAGGAGGGTCTCAGTCCATAGGCCAGCCATCAAGTCTATGTCTTCGACATCTTTATACACATCTTGCAATATTGGGATTTTCTAAAATATGAATCAAATTAATAATAATAATAATAATTTATTTTATTGAGAGATAACAATGATCCACAGTGGTTAGTAACAATTGGAACTTATAAACTATGTTAGTATGCACAGTAAGTAATCACAAAATAAACATTACAAAATTAAAATAAAATAAAATAGAAATTTAGATTAAAATAAAATAGTAACACTAGTCTGTAGGTGAACCATACAGCAGTGGTTCACGTACTGACAGTCGTAACGTTCAGAAAAAATAACCAATTAATGACCTGTGGTCGGTTTTAAAACTGCAGCCTTTTAGTAATAGTATTTTGTTTCAAATTCTAATACAAATTAAGAAAAACATACTAATGATTCTGTCCAAATCGAATACGACATTATTCGATAATCGAATTAACAGTATTCACAAATCAATTGATTTTCAACTCATTTTTTTTTAGTAATCTTTGCCCCACAAAGGAATTTCTCCTGTATCAAATGTAATTATAACAAATCTTCCTAAACTACAGTTTATTAGGGGAAATAAGAAATTGGACAAAACACTAATCCTTTTTTTTTTGGGGGGTGTGAAATCGTCAAATAACCCCACCCGCTCTTGGGCAAAGCGAAAGGGAGTGTCAGACTTCTACTGACTAAAAACCACTCATGTTCCTACTTAGCCCTTATGCCGAGGCCGCGGTATCTTGTGAACAACTTGCAGCCCCGACTACACAACGCTAATCCTTACTTCATGTTTGGTAAGCCACTTCAGATCATTCCAGCATTTGACTTTGTACCCGGTGCAGAAATGAACGTAGTCGATGTAGGGCCTCAGGCCGAACATGCGGTTCTTGTGCAAGTCACTGGTCGGGACGTCCACGGAACGCTGAATGTATGGTAGACCCATTTGGGCCAACTGAAAATTAAAGGTGATCACAAGGATGAAAAAAAAACGGAGTATGCGTCACTAGACGACTTTTTCCGAGGAACCAAAATACATAGAATGAGTACTGAAAATGTTAAATCACATCAATATTTAAGAAAAGTAACAATCTTATCTTACTACTTTTATAAAAGTGTACATTTTTAAGGCTGGACGTGCATACGCGAAAACTTCTGAATGGATTTGGATACAATCATGGCACAAAGATGTTCTATAACCTGGATTTACTCAGGATATTTTTTATTCCGGTTATCTGATATCTAGGGACAGTTGCCATATTCAACGCGGGTGAAATCGTGACCATGAGCAAGTAGAAACTACTTTTATTTTACACTTAGCTTCTCCCTTAGAAATTAAGTGAGTCACTCACATCATTAGCAACTCCATGATTAGCTTGGGCACAAGGCTGTCTAAAGTGACCCTGTGTAAACTCGTATATGTTCCTGCCTTTAGCCAAATGGCCAGTCCTGAAGGTATTATTGACTATGGGATAGTCTCTGAGGAAAGTGCCATCAGTATCGTACATTCTGAAAGAATAATAAAAAATTGATGAAGAGTTTTCGTATTACAGATCGCTAAGTTTGTATCGTTTTAGCAATCTCACTGGAACCCCTAAACGATTAAATCATTTTCTTATAAGCAAATACTTACTTTGCAGAGCCGTGCTGTATAATATGGAACCATCGGAATACGTAAATTAATTCCAAATACGTTACTGGGTACAAAGTTTCGTCATAAATATCTCTGCATCCGCAAGATTTCGATGCTATACCACAATCTATCAGATATTGTTTACCTAAAAAAATAATTTTGTTTAAAGAATAACAAATCCAAGTAAAACAATTTTAAATTTGCAATAATTATTCGATTTTCCCGAAGCTTACAACACTGAACATGAATTTTTAAAACTAAATAAAATAAAGCTTTGGTGAAAATAGAAATAGGAGAAAACATCAACCAAAGGACCCACCTACTAGTAGCGCCAACCATTCATAAATATCCACTTGCTGATAAAACGCCATATTAATTTCCCTTGCGTTGAAAAACAGCTGGTCATCATCCCAGCATGGATTAAGCTCAGCAAGTTGTGTGGCAATGTAATTGTGAAGTTTCATGAACCATACACAGAATAACTGAGTCGACAGCAAGGCGTTTGAATCTAGAAGAAAACACAATATTGTCTGAAGGTATATTATAGATCGAGCAGTGCATAATAGCCTCTCAATCCTACTAAACGTTTTGTAACAGGCGGTTAGAGAACAGCATTGGCTTTGTTGGTTGGGTTTTAATCCACAGTCTTTATATACACATTGATCAAACAACAGAATAGATTGTTCGAAGAAAAGAAAAAAAAAAGGCCAAGAGCGTGTCGGGTCACGTTCAGTGTAGGGTTTCGTAGTTTCCCGTCCGTCACAATAAGTGTTCCCACTTATGAGTTTAAAGGTTAAATAAAAAAAATGCTTGCATATACGATTATACTACAAACTTAGTCCAGAAATTATTTTGTACAACTTTTGTCTTTTTTGTACAAAAACTGTTGTTTCCATCCAAGTTCAAAATTATTTTCCTAGAAAGTCCTTATAAAGTTCTACTTTTCAGATTTTTTTTCATATTTTCTAAACTTATGGTTCAAAAGTTAGAGGGGACATATTGTTTTTTACTTTTGCAGCGATTATTTCCGAAATTATTGATATTATTAAAAAATGATTTTAGTAAATCCCTATTCATTTAAATACCTTTCCAACAATATATCACACGTTAGCGTTGAAATTCATTTCAACAATAATAAAACATTTTCATAATCGTTTCATTAATAAAACATTTTTTTCAAATTTTTATTTTACCACTTTGTCGGCGTGATCGATACACATATTGGTACCAAATTTCAGCTTTCTAGTGCTAACGGTCACAGAGATTAAGCGAGGACGGACAGACGGACGGACAGACAGACATGGCGAAACTATAAGGGTTCCTAGTTGACTACGGAACCCTAAAAACTGCAGGTCTAGGCCTCTTTTCGCTCCTTCCACTTTTCACTACCAAGTGCGATTGTGGGCCAATCCTAAAGTAGGAAACGATAACGTGGCTGGCCCAGAAAGAGATAGCAGGATGAGCTGGATTCTTTCTCAAAGAATTGGAAAACAACATATTTGTCAAGATAACATTTTCTTGACGATGTCCTGAGCAATAGTTATTTTATATTATGAACGAGTATGTGTATTGCCTAGCATTGAAATAAACTAAAATAGGAATCACTTAACAGATCAGTTTCTTATGATTTTTTTTAATCTAAATACAAAACTTACAGTGTTTAAAGCACTTATCACCAGGGTCGTTAGCGGGACAGAAGGCAGTTCCATTAGGTGGCCAGGTGATTCCATTCTCAACCTCTGTTAGGAGCTGCCCTCCTTCATACGACCGTATAACCTTATCGCCCTTGTCTCCGACGTTGTATACTATGGATAGATCGAATACAGCAGTCGCTTCATTGATCTGAAGCATAATAGAAGCAGAGGATGTCAACACGATCAAATTTTAGGACAGTTGAAAGTTCACATAATATAAGTCGACTGGTAATAAAATTAAATGACTGATACTTAAATACAAGATTAGGAGGGATAAAACACAAGGGACTAAAATAGTGATGGATGTTACTAATGGATGGAGAAGGAGAGGAGGGCCAAAGTAAAGATCGATGGATTGTGTGAGGAATGATATGAAAAGAAAAGAAAAAAAGAAAGAGCAAATGCCGTGACGTCTGACAAAGGAAAATGGAAGAAGATAACGTGTTGTGCCGACCACAAATAGAATAGGACAAGGCCATGGTGATATTGTGTTATTGTGAGTGAAAAAAAAAATCTTTGGGAAAGTTGTTGTTGGTTATCATCAGTACAAACATGTGTTTAAAAATAAAGAAAATGGCAAGTTGGAATGAATGGAAGAAAAGGAAACTCTCTTACCGGTGATGGTGTAGTTTCATTGGTGCAACCCAAATACTGGAAGTCAAGCGGCCTGCTCATATTCAAACATCTAATGCCAGAGAACCTGTGCACGGGGTCGTCTTTCGGTATAATATTTGGGGCACACATGTAGTCATTCTTGCCCGTGGAACAGCAGTCACTCTTGTTTTGCAACAAAAATTCTGACAGGAAAAAATATCTGTTCAGAATCAGTTCCGAATTAATGTAGAGTAAATGTGAAGAAATAACCACATCTTAAGCTGTAGTTAGCTGTTTAGTAGACAAGCTTACGAAGACAGCAACATGCACAAGGTAACTTGACGGGTTCATTTAGTTCCATATTTACAATACAATATTCTCCGCACGTAGTAATCTATTTGACTGGCCTGTTGGTCTAGTGGTTAGTGACCCTAACTGCTATGCCGGAGGTCGTGGGTTCGATTCCCACCCAGGACAAATGTTTGTGTGATGAGCACGATCATTTGTTCTGTGTCTGGGTGTAATTTATCTATAATATGTATGTATTTAGAAATATATAAGTATGTTTATCAGTTGTCTAGTACCCATAACACAAGCTCTGCTTAGCTTGGGACTAGATGGCGTTGTGTGATAGTTGTGGAATATTATTATTTCAAAAATCATCATAATCAACAGCCTATTAATGTTCCCACAGCTGGGACACAGGCCTCCTCTCTTTGAGAGGGAACGGGCTATATAATCTACCACGCGGGCCCAGCGCGGATTGGTAGATGTCACATGGCTTCGATTTTTTTGGTTCTAAGACATGCCGGTTTCCTCACGATGTTTTCTTTCACCGTTTTGAGAGCAGCGGTGATGAAATAAATTACACAAAGTAATGTGCTTCCTGGGTTCGAACCCACGACCTACTGTTCGTAAGTCCACCGCTGCTCTTATTTTAAAAATAATAAGGCCCAAATAAAAAAAAACAAATAACCAACAATGGGTTCATTGAACTCGTCGTCTTGCTTGCCGTTCGCAAGGTACGATGCATTGCGTATGAGGAAATAAAACTGTTAAACCTTTAATGAAATTTTAACATAGTTTCTTGTACCGGTCATCGTAGTGTGATACTATACTGAATTTTATTCACCTCATCAGTCTGTGGAGGGCTGTCTCTTATACCCTGTATAATATTTACAGTATTTTTAGATTGATATTTAGGTATCGTGCTGATAAATTATATAACCTGCCCCAGAGTGCGTCTCGACTTCATAGATTCAGATTCAAATGCAAGTATGGAAAGCAATATCTTACTTATATCGTGTGTTGAGCCAACATCTCCGAATGTGAATATTCCAAAGCCAGGCACGGCTTGTGTCATTACATGGTTGACTGAGGTGCCCTCACAGAGTAACTTCACGCGGACGTTTCTGGGAAGCGGCAGATCCTTGCCGGAGACTGCTTTCCGCGGGTAACTTCCTGTAACAAACATGCAGCTGAATAATAACTGTGGACTTAGTTTTGTAGCTGTTTATTTCTACCCGACTGTGGTGAAACACAAAAAGAGGATTATTAATACGGTATTCTAGTCTTCTAACGTAACTTAGGAACAACTTACAAAATTAAATATTTCATCATAATAGGCACTTCAGTATCTTGACAAAGTTTTTCCATTTTTTTTTTGCTGTAAATGTTGTATATTCGACAGAGAGGTGATCTGTACCTTATGATTTACCAACCTAATTCCTTTCAACCTTTCAAAATTAGGCATTTGTGAACCAGCACAAGTATTTTCTGAAGTCAAGATTAAATTATATAAAAACTTTTTAACAAAAAATAAAACCGACTTCAAAAAAAACCACAAAAAAGTGAAAAATAAACTTTAGAAGAAAAATCAGTTTCTGAAGTCGGTGACTTTTGTTTGCTTGATTTAATTTTTTTGCCACCGACTTCAGAAACTGATTTTTTTCGATTTCAATAAAAAAAATATGGGACCATTTCGGAAGTATACTCTTTCCAACAAAAAAAAATTTTTCAAATCGGTTACTAAGTGACGGAGTTATGCCTGAACAAACATAAAAAAAATAAAAATAAAAAAATATTTAAACATCCGAATTGAGTACCTCCTTCGTTTTTAGAAGTCGGTTAAAAATATGATTACGATTATTTATAAAGTTCATAAATGCATTTTAGTTATTTTTTTTGTAAATAATGTGCATAATAGTCTTACCCAAATAGATATTCAATTAAAAAAAATGTTATACAAAAACTTTCCTACTTATTTTTGCATGCCAATGCCAGCTAAATGAAGAATTATATTGTTTTTAACTATCTAATTGAAGTTTCTCGTATTCATTATAAAGTAAGATGTAGTTAACCTAATATAAAATAGAAAATGTTTTTTGGAAAATGATAACAATTGTTGGAATCCTGATATTCTTGTTTGAGTAAAGTTTTTATTACCGTTTACGTTTTTAGATCAGAGATTATTTGTTTGGGAAAAACAAACAGTAATATATTATTTTATTAGAGCAGCGGTGGCCTAGTGCTGGCGACCCCGACTGCCCGGCCAGTAAGTCGTGGGTTCGAACCCCAGCAGGCGCATTATTTTGTGTAATTTATTTCATCACCACTGCTCTCAAAAACGGTGAAGGAAAACATCGTGAGGAAACCGTCATGTCTTAATAAATAGAACCAAAAATTCGAAGATTTTTGACATCTATACCTTTACGATCTAGGTCCGCGTAGTAGATCATAGCCCATTAATTCTCGAAGATACGAGGCCTGTGTCGTAGCAGTAGGAACAGTAATATGATATTAATAGTAGTAATATAAGGTCCCATTAAAATAGGTGGACACATTTTAACACAGCGTTCAGTAGGTCTAACCAAAGATATCTAAACAAAAAAACCATTAAATAAAGTGATTTTTTTTACTTAAAATAATAAATTGCCGGCGCTCTAGAACAAACTCATCCTTAATGAGTAGGTACCTAAATGCGTTTTTCTTATTATTTTTTTACCATCGTCCTTAGTTTGGTGGTCTATGTGATTTCTGAAATTTTGTCCACCTATTTGAATGGGACCTTATAAAAGCTGATGATGATGATAAATATTATTAGGTGATTAAAACAACACTTTCTCTGAATACGTTACCATTGAAGTAGGCGGGAGGCAGTATCCTCGGATGGCGGATTGTGAAGGTGCCCTGTGACGGGTGCTCGAGGCTATTGCAGGTTCCATCCACGCGTCGGTGCTCCATAGGGTCGCATGGTTTCACGTCAATGGTGCATATACTGAAAATGAGCGAATTTTAGGCAAATAATGAATATAAGTAAGTACTTTACTCTTTACTTGGCTCGTGAGATTATTGACTAATGGGAAGGGCTTGGGATGGGTGGACTAAATGATTAATGTACTGATTTTTTATTTTATTTTATTTTATTTGTTAGGGACAAAAAACAGTTACATGCCAGCTTAACTAAAGATTCTTAAAATAACACAACTTAGAAATACATTTATACACAAATACACAATCTCACATATTTATGTTATTACACATGTAACCAACAACATTGTCCACGAATTCACAAAAAAAAAATAGTTAAAGAAAACAGACAAATCGTGTCCGTCATAAAAGATAAGTAAGAAGTAAGAAAGAAAAGAAAAGAAGAAGAAGAAAATGAAACTTATGAATTTAGCAATTCTATTGCTCTTGCCTTGAAGCGATCTTTAGAAAGAGTAAATAAGTCAAGCTCCATAAAGTGTGCGTTGTACGCATCATACAACTGATAGTTGAGACCGCCAGTGATTTAATTGCCAAGACTCGAAATCAACACATGAAGATACTGTTGTTAGGCAGCTAAATCACCGTCGAAGCTGGGGGTTGTTCGAAAGAGATACCGCGGCCTCGACAAAAAGGGCTAAGAAGGAACATGGGTGGTTTTAGTCAGTAGAAGTCTGACACTTCCTAGCGCTCTGCCCAGAGCGGGAGGAGTCATATGATGATAATTTCCCCCCTCCAAAAAAAACAAAAATGAGGACATCCGCATGAGAACCAAGGTTACTGACGTAGCCCGAAGAATCGCCAGACTTAAGTGGCAATGGGCAGGGCACATTGCTCGCAGAACGGATGGCCGATGGGGCCGAAAAGTTCTGGAATGGCGACCGCGAACCGGAAGACGTTGCGTTGGAAGGCCTCCCACTAGGTGGAACGATGACCTGGTCAAGGTTGCAGGAACCCGCTGGATGAGAGACGCACGGGACCGGTCAATGTGGCGACGCCTGGGCGGGGGAGGCCTATGTCCAGCAGTGGACGTCTTTTGGCTGAAATGATGATGATGATGAAAAAAAACAAGGCAGCTGGATCAAGGCCTTGATTCAGAAAGCGGTGTTACGAAGTTCCTCTCTCTGGAGCCCTGACTTCCGGTAGCTTGGTAGCTCACTTTCTCTTTTATTTACGAATCTTTAATATTGTATTACGAGTTGCATTATAATTATTATGTTTTTAAGTCAAAATAACTAAAATACAGGTACTGAAATGAACAGCAAGTTTAAGGCAAATAATGTACACACTCAATTATTAAGATCGTTAATGAGAACCCGGTGGTCGTTGGTCCGATTCCCACAGGAAGCATACTTTATAAAGTTGTTTTCGGTTTGGCTAGACATTGCAGGCTTAAATCACCTGATTGTCTGACAACACGATGCTTCCGTGCTTCGGAAGTCACGTATAAGCCGGTGGTCCTGGCCGCCAAATGGCGGTCGTCAGTGAGGCCCTTTTTTTTTTTTGGTGGGTGGAAAATCATCGAATAACCCCCCCCGCTCTTGGGCAGAGCGTAGGGGAGTGACAGACTTCTACTGACTAAAAACCAAACCCATGTTCCTTCTTCGCCCTTGTGTCGGAGCCGCGTTATCCTTTCGATAATCCACAGCCCCGACGGGTCGTCAGAGGCCCTTGAGGCGGTTTAGAAAACTCTGACACTAGGGTCTGTGGGGTCGTTAGACCTTACTGCCCACACGGTAAGAAGAAGAAGAGCGGGTACCTTAATTTAATTTGATTATTAGTCTCTTTTATGACAATCTCTGCGAAACTGTAACTTTTATACTCACCCAATTCGATCCGTTGCGTTATAATAGGCCAACATAGCGTCTGAAACTTCGGTGCCATTTCTTCTATCATACAAAATAGCCTCACTTAACACAAGGAATAAAAATAATAATAAAATATTCTTCAGCCACATTTTTTACCTTTAACTTTCACTGGAATAATGACTAAAAACTTGATAACTTCTCTTTTTATTGTTCTGGTTTTCCTAATTTTGTTGCTTAGGCTAATAAATTAATTAGAATTTTGGTTATCTGTTGAATTAAAATTACCTCAATTTAAATGTAAACTACTTTGTATTTATGTTTATCGGTAAACAAACTGCAAAATAATTGACTATTCTTATTAAACTATTCTTTTTAGGGCTTGTGCGTGGGCTGTT
Organism: Diarsia dahlii; assembly: GCA_949775195.1. Taxonomy (NCBI): domain Eukaryota; kingdom Metazoa; phylum Arthropoda; class Insecta; order Lepidoptera; family Noctuidae; genus Diarsia; species Diarsia dahlii. The sequence goes on along the minus strand of OX459194.1, from coordinate 22,492,263 downwards.
GTTTTTTGGCCCTGTTAACCCTGTTAACCCTGTTACTACGCCTTCGACGACCACATGTACGTCCTTCATTCCGTCTGTCTGAAAAGACAGACGAAATTTTTACAAAATGTGTTTTTTGTTCCCGCTACAACTAAACCTAAAGCCTTGTATCTACTAGTGAACATTTAATAAAATCTTGAAAAGTATTTTTTTAGGGTATCTCCTGTACACGCAAAGTAGGGATGTTGTTTTTGTTGCGCGTGTAGTCCATAGTTTGGGATGTCGTTAGGTCTTCGAAAAATGTTGCAAGTTTGTTTAAATGCTTTCTCAATCAGGATATTAAAATATTTAGCTTTAAAGTGCCAATTTTTGTTAGACTACCTACCTAAAAATAATCGTGGGCGTATGAAAAAAAAAACAAAACGAGGAAATAAAAAAAAAAACAGCTATGTAGGATTACAAGATTACGAGTAATAATCAATCAACTTATAAAATGTACTTGTATAATAAAAACGATATAAAATGATAACGATATAATTAAGTATGACGATATAATATAATTCTAAAAGATTTTTCTAAACATAATGTACTGGTGGAGTAAATTTCTTTAATGCCAATGAAAGTTTGTTTATATGTATAACAATAAAAATCATCATTCGGAGGCAAATCCGCTTATTTTGATGGGCAACTACAGAACCCTACATTGTGCGACTGTGGGTGGCTCGACACGCACTTGACTGGTTTTTGAAACATACCTAGTTTTATTTTTTAACCAAACATTTCGCAGGATTAATTGTAGTAATTTCTAGTTATAGTTTAACGCAGTAGTTTGCTAGGCAGCCAGTTGAATTCCATTAACAGTTCTTATTACCACACATTTTTGTGTAATACCTCTTAAGTATTTTCTAAGTAAGGCTAAGTATTTCCGTTATCTATTTTTTCTAAAGTAGAGAACTACATAATAATTATAGAATTATACTAGACCACACTTAGGATTTTTCTAGTTACGGAGATATTGGGTTTCAAAGTTCTAATCTAAAGTTGTTTCCAGTTTGGTTAAGACATTGCAGCCTTGAATCACCAATGGTCGATTCCGTGCTTAAGAAACCACGTATAAGCTGGTGGTTCCCGCAGCCTCGACGGCCGTCGGCCCTTGCCGGCCCCTTCCATGTTGCTGACATCTCTTTGATCCGCGCGTGGAACACGAACGCGCCGTCGACATGGCCTGTCGTCGTCATAGGACGGACGGACGGTGAGCTAGCCCATTACTCACCGTCCACAGGCCCGCGCCTACTGTGGCCGGAAGCCATCACGTGGCCCCCGACGCCTGGACGAGAGGTTCTCTCCCTCTCACGTTCCGCCATCTTCTTCGCTAGCAACACTGCTTCGCAGAAGGAGGCGACGGCTTCCCATTCCCTCTCGGGACCATGGCTTGCACCATGGCCGGACGCGAGAGGTCGTCGCCGCCGATCGCCGCAACGAGAACACGGCGCGGCGGCGGGGCTCCGCCGACGGATAGACTGTGTTAAGAATGATATGGCAAGAAAGGAGGTGTCTCATGAGATGACGAAAAACAGAGAGGTATGGAAGAATAAGATATGCTGCGCCGACCTCAAATTAATTGGGATGAGGGCAAGATAATGATGACGACTTTCAACGGAACTCTCAATAGCACCTACTCTTTTCCACATTAAAATAAAAATAAAACAAGACTGCATATGGGCTCGTTTACGGAGACGCGGGGCGTCGCGCGGCGCGTACAGAAGGCTCGTCTCCTGGTTTTTTATTAATTTACTGAGGGACTGGTCGACCGCAACAAACGCTGCATTTTAAATAATGAGCGAAAATAGCTTCTCGTAAAATCGACGATTGAAATCGTTAACTTTTTCATACATCGCCTGTGTTTGAATTAAAAAAGGCAGCACGCGCCGCGCGACGCCCCGCCCCGCCTGTACGTAAACATGCACTTAAGATGTTATGGTAAACTAAAACTCATTATTACCTACTATACCACCATTATTGTACCTATGTTAAACGAATGAATAAATAACTTATGACTTAAAACCCGATTTTTGGTTGTCTAGGCACGAAGTAAATTTCAACGAGAAAAAGCCAAAAATAATTGCTTTTGAATAATTAACAAAAAAATGAATTATTAGGTGCGTACACCTCTGCCTAACCAATTGGAGATTACACACGTGATGTTATGTTTGTGCAATTGATAGAATCGAAACATATTAAACTATTTGGTAACCAAGTCAGAGGCCCATGGACGGCATAAAATGTTGACAGCAAGTTAGGCACTGGTTAGTGCCTAACCCTAGGCCCCCCGTCGGGGCCGCGGATTATAGTACGAGATGACGTGGCTTCGGCACAAGGGCAAAGAAGGAACATGGGTTCGGTTTTTAGTCAGTAGAAGTCTGACACTCCCCTTCGCTCTGCCCAAGAGCGGAGGGGGTCAATTGATGATTTTCCACCCAAAAAAAAAGGCCCATTTTACGCTTTTTAACGCAAATCATATTATGATCTGCTAATGTGGTCATTGTAGACCACATATGTTCCATGTGACAGTTGTATTCAGCTTCATTCGACTGGAAGCCTTCCCCAACAGAGTTGAGAAAATACTATACAACAATCATCTACCGCAGTTATTTCGAAATGTACCGATAGGCACTAAAATAATACACTATTTATTCAGTTTCAACTTTTAAATTACCATTAATTCAACAGATAACTTGAATAAGGAAAAATTATAAATTAAACAAAAGAGTTGTCATAAGTACGAGTATTTGCTCGAGTGTAGGTAAGTGAGTGTGGCTAATATGTGGCTCACGAGTATTTTATCATTAATTCTATTCCTAGTGTCAAGTGAGTCTGTTTTGTATGATAGACACAATGGCACAATAGTTTCAGACGCTATGTTGGCCTATTACAAAGCAACGGGTCGACTTGAGTGAGTATATTTTTGATGATATTCTAATTCTTAAGATGTCATTGTGTCTATTGACTGTCGCAACTATCGGTACAATAATCACTGAGTCCACATCCGAAAAGTCGACAATGTCACAAGCCAAGTCAATATAAACGACCCTTGTTCCATTATATTTGGGGTCGGCGCAACACGTTTTCTTTTTCCTTTCTTCTCTGTCAGTCGTCATAGTATCATTTACTAATTTATCCTTCATATTATTCCTCACACAATCCATCCATCTTTTCTTTGGCCTTCCTCTCCCAGCTCTCCATCCATCACTTTTTTGACACATGTGTTTCATGAGTTCAGTACGACCAAATGTACATTATTTGCCTGAAACCTGTCGCTCATTTTCAGTACATGCACCATTGAAGTGAAACCTTGCGACCCTATGGAGCGCCGACGCGTGGATGGCACCTGCAATAGTCTCAACCACCCGTCACAGGGCACCTTTTCAGTTGTCCATCCGAGGCTATTACCTCCTGCCTACTTCAATGGTAATGTATTTACTCTTTGTGTATGATCAAATTTCGAAGGAAAAAATGTGAATAGAGGTAGGAATTGGGACGGAATAAACCCTAAATAGAATGGGAAAAGGGCAGGAACATGACTTTCTTTTTGTCCAAAGCGAAAGTGTTGTTTTTTTTTTAATTGTTTTATTTGTCTAATCTAAAACAAAACCGATAATAAAGACATTACTTAAAAAAGAACATCTGGATTCCACCAAATTGGCGAATTTTTATCATTTTTCACAAAAACACTTTCCTTTTCATACCGAGTAACGTCTTACTTTAATGATTACAGACTCTATATTTAATTATTAAAAAGAAAGACAAACTCAACATTTAAATAGTAAATAATTTTATGATAACCCGTGTGAGAAAATAGGTAGGTACTATAATATTAACAGGTTTCAAAAGTTTATTCTGAGTAATACATAAATATTTGTCATAAATTGCGTACAGTAGATTTTTTTAAATGGGACAAGCCCAATTCTATTCCCAACTCCTGAAAGCCATAATCAATTATAGTGGCGACCACCAGAAAAGCGCCGGGAAAATTAAGCTCATCGAAGTCCCAGAGAAACGATTTAACTGTCTTGGATTCCGCAACGATATTAATCAGTAAAGGAGGCAAAACATAATTTTCCACTTCCCTTCCCAGCGGGAGACACATTCAAACAAGGCACAAAAGGACATATACGTAGATTAGCCGTATTAATAACTCTCTCTTTGGACTTCGACACAGTCGGGTGGAACGAGACAGCTACACACTAAATACACAGTTAATTCAGCCCTAACATGTTTGTTACAGGCAGTTACCCGCGGAAGGCAGTCTCCGGCAAGGATCTACCGCTTCCTAGACGAGTCCGCGTGAAGTTGCTCTGCGAAGGCACCTCAGCCAACCATGTCCTGACACAAGCCGTACCTGGCTTCGGAATATTCACATTCACTGACGTTGGATCATCACACGATATAAGTAAGAAATTGCTTTCAATACTTGCATTTGGATCCATGAAGTTGAGCCGACGCCCACTGAGGCAGGTTAATTATAATGAACATGATTTCCAAAATTAAATAGCTTGCTTAAATGGCCAGCCCCAGTGTGTGACGTTTTTTGTCGAGGATATTATCTAATAGTAGTTTAAAGGGCACATGAGCCCATGAGGCTAAAAACTCTAGAATGGTGACCATACTGGAAAGACCAACGTTTAATGACATCCTACAAGTACCGAGGACGTGGTGACAATAATTAGGAGAGGCTTAAGTGCAGCAATAGACGACAAATATGATGTCCTTATGATTATATCTTTACGTTTACTCTATATTGATTTGAACCTGACGCTTAACTAATATTCTTTTCTGGCAGAATTTTTCTTAGTGAACAAAACTGACTGCTGCTCCACTGGCAAGAATGACTACATGTGTGCCCCAAATATTGTACCGAAAGACGATCCTGTGCACAGGTTCTCTGGCATTCGATGTTTGAACATGACCAGGCCGCTTGACTTTCAATATTTGGGATGTACAAATGATAGCGTGCCATCACCGGTAAGAGGGTACTTTTTATTTTCCTCCCATTTTTATGATTTGTGTGACGTAATTATTTTCCGAATCTATCGTAAAGAGCTGTAATTTTAAAACATAATTTGGGAAGTTATTGACGTGAAAACATCTAATGAATCGATGAACGCCGGCTGCATGCACGAAAAAAGATGACTCATTGTCCCGTTACGCTCATTGTACGCTTGCGCCGCATCTATCTCTCTGGGTTCAATGTTTCGTTATGAGTTATGACGTTGTCACGTTACACTATCGTCCGTAAAGCGACTTTACAGACAACCAATTTTTTTTGTGCTTTGGTTTGTCGCATTTTCATATGTGATTTTTCAACAGTCATACAACATGATAATGTTTACATCTTCTGCTTTTAAGGTCGAACAAGCCACTGCTGTATATGATCTGTCCATAATATACGACGCATTAAACAAGGGCGATGCAGCTATAAGGTCGTTTAAAGGAGGGCAGTTCCAGGTAGAGGTTGAGAATGGGATCACCTGGCCACCTAATGGAACCGGTTTTTGTCCTGCAAACAAACCTGGTGCTAAGTGCTTTAAAAACTGTAGGTTTTTTGTTAATTTAGAATTACTATTGTTCTCTTTTATAGTAATTTACTGTCAGTTGTCCAAATATGTTTAATATTTAGTTATGTTGTAATCTTTTACCTTGGTAAAATAGATAAATTAAAGACTAATCTTTTTGGTGATTTCTGTTTTTACTATCCGAATGGGCGAAGTCCAAAAAGAGAGTTGTTAACAAAAACATACACATTGAATTTTATGTGACTGTAAAATTATGTATGAATATGTAGGTACTTGCACATTATACAAAAAATCATTGTTAAATACATGGATAAAACCTCAAGCAATGGTAGTTTTGCAACAGCTTATTAATACACAATAGGTTTGGTATCTGGGGATAAAATAAGAAATGAGTACATATGAGGAAGTCTGAATTTGGCGCCGGTGACTGAAAAGTTGTGTGGAAATCGGTCGTCGTGGTATGGGCATGATGCGGAGGAATGAGAAAAATATCGTGAGAAAGGTTCTGGGTATAAAAAAGTCCAAAAATTAACGGTGATGAGGTTTGGTATCTGGGGGTCTAAAACGGCCACTTTAGCAGATCATAATAGGAATTGCGTCAAAAAGCGTAAATGACCTTTCATAATAGTAACAGCGTCTGGGACCATTAAGGAAAATAGATCATAGGTAAGTAATAATAGGAAAACAATATGAATTGCGTTAAATTCGTAAAATGGTCACAGACGCAGTTATTATTTTGAAAGGTCAATTCCTATTATGATCTGCTAAAGTGGCCGTTTTAGACCCCCTGCTCTGATTAGAAGATGTGCTGCTTATAACTTCAGAAAATTTATATTTTTCTAGTTACAAACGCCTTGCTGTCAACCCAGTTATTCAGTACATGGTTCGTGAGACTTCACAATTACATTGCCGCACAACTTGCTAAGCTTAACCCATGCTGGGATGATGAGCAGCTGTTTTACAATGCAAGGGAAATTAATATAGCGTTTTATCAACAAGTGAATATTTATGAGTATTTGACGCTATTAATTGGTGAGTCTATTTATTCATTTTTATGCCTTGTCCTAAATCACGCGAAGTCAAGATTCTCACATTCTTTTCCGTTTTGGACGAGCGTTAGAACACCTATTTGAATCAAGTGTCAATAGGAGTAAACAGCATAGTGAGTGAGTGACTGCTAAGTTCTAACCCCAGTACTGTTTTCACGTTTTGTGATTTTCTTGAATATTTTTTTGATGCACTGAGATTTCAATTTTTTTTTGGTTTAAAAAAAGAGAAAAAAAAGCAAAAGATGTCAATCCTTTGCATTTTTTTCTCTTTTGGTCGTTGTATTATTATGGAGCTACTATAATTAAAATATACTGCATTAAATACTCACCCTGCATTATTTTTTGCTTCATAAAACTTTAGCTGAGTTTTATTCACGGGTTTCCCGGAGAATATATCATACAGAATGGCATTTATCCCTCCGAGGCAGAGACAAATATAAGTCAAAAGTATTGTGTTTTTAATCATCTTTGTCGCTTGCTGTTGAAAACAGTACGTTATTCAATTGTCACTATGATTAATTTGTATTATAAAATGTCACTCAATACTCCGTATGGTGTCGGACGCAAAGAATAGCACCATCCCATATCTTCCCGTGGGTGTCGTAAGAGGCGACTAAGGGATGTACCAGAGAATGGGCAGCAGCGTTCTCTGTGCTTTTTGTATCGACCGTACTGCGATCGCCAACCCGCCTGCCAAGCGTGGCGATTATGGCAAACCCCCCTAAGCAAAAATTACACTTAGGGGAGGCCTATGTCCAGCAGTGGACGTCTTTCGGCTGAAATGATGATGATGATGACTCAATACTCAATCATTACTTAACACTAGATTTAAAACAATTGTGTCCTCATATATTCTATTTCCCAACTACGTTAGGGTTGGCTTCTAGCCTGACAGGATGCAGTCGTATACCAGTATTATTATACATGGAGCGACTGTTTAATATCAGTCTATCTCCACAGCCCACTTAGTACGGGATAATACAATACCCCCTGGTAACTGCTGTCAAAAATTTAGAAATGGAAGTAGGGGCTAACGGCTAAACGTGCTTTCCGAGTTATACGGTAGAAAGTCGGTAAGACTGATACTGCTAATTTATCAAAATATATCTTATCTGGTTTAATTAAATTATTGTTTAATTTAAATACTTACATGACTCAAACGCGACGAAACTGATAAGAATAATTATATTTGTGTATTTTGTACCAAAATCGTGATATGGGTTTTTTGATGTACAAAGCACGAAAAGGTGTTAAAATTATTTAATAATTTTATGGTATCGTGAACAGATAGGGAAGAGTATTGATTTTGTGTCACGGTGTAAAGCTATATTTAGTACGATATCTTCTCTATAATTTAAAGAGGTAAATAAATAAATAATTTCATTAATGAGATACAATTCCCGTGTGATTTTTCGACCATAACGGGAGCATAGAGCTGCGGACAAATGCTAGTAAGACATAAAAGCGTGTTACGCCTTCTCTATTTCTATTGCCGTCGAAATGTAACACGCTTTTATGTCTTATGAGAATTGAATTATTTTTAACTTTTTCATTTCAAGAAATCAAAACTTATTTTAAAAAAACTTGTCTTTTATTTATTTGTTAATTAGTTTTAAAACCCTGCTGAGTCTGAGTGATCCTTTTTTTCATCTTATTTCTATTTTTGATGTTTTAATTGAACCTTTTGTTTTGTTGTATTTTTAGGAGGAGGTTCTCAATTCGATTGGTATATTTTTTTTTGTCTGTATAAAATGCCCAACGAATAGTTTGGCTAATCGTAACATTAAATTCACAACACTTTTCTATTATTATTGTTATTTTTGTCCCTTCATATTTACAGCTTAAGGAAAATCGAATAATATTGCATAGGTAGGTATTTTTGTTTCTTTCCGAATAAAAATTTAATTTTTCAGGTAAGAAAAATATGGTAGAATGTGGTATTGTATCAAATTCTTGTGGATGCAGAGATATTTATGACGAAACATTATATCCACTAACGACTTTGGAATTCACTCACGTATTCCGATGGTTCCATATTATACAGGCCGGCTCCGCAAAGTAAGTATTTCCCCTTATGAAAATGTTTTCATCGTCGTTCTTCCTAGGGTTCTGAAGCCAGATGGCAAAACCAATACGACCTCATAGATTTGTTCTGCCCGTCCGCACACAACTAAACCGCTCTACACAAAAATGACAGAATGAAAAAAAATTAATATAATTTTAGTGTGTCTAAGAGGGGATCGGACTAGGTCAAAATAATATGATTCTGTTTAGTCCGTAAGTTAGATTATCGAAAAATATTGAATACGTGTTTTTTGTTTTTAAACGGTTTTATATCAAATCAATAAAAAATTACGAAGATTAAACGCGTCAAAGATCTTGGAGTGGGGCTTGAAACGTCACTTGTGTCGTCAAAATGTACTATCATATGACGTCACACCAGTTTTCGAAGCACTGTATCGTCTTCATTTTAAGTTTACGTGAAAAAAGAAAAAATACGTGTCCAATAATTTTTGGAAATCTATCCGACGGACTAATTAGTTTTTTTTTTGTCCGATCCCCTATTGTCACATTGACCGTTCCAATGCGTCTTGCATTCAGCCGATCCCCGCAACCTTTTAGTAATCACTCATCGGTACATCTAGTGGGAGCCTTTCAACGCCACGTCTTCCTGTTTACGGTTTGCTATTCCAGAGCTGTTTTGCCTGAGCCTAAGTTTGGCTATTGCTAAACATAAATAACTTCTGCAATTTTTCTTCCAGAATGTACGATACTGATGGCACTTTCCTTAGAGACTTTCCCATAGTCAACAATACCTTCAGGACTGGCAAATTGGCTGAAGGCAGGAACATATACGAGTTTACACAGGGTTACTTTAGACAGCCTTGTGGGGAAGCCAATCATGGAGTAGCTAATGATGTGAGTGACTACAATTTCTAAGGGAAAAGTGTGAATGACGGATGAATCCTTACAATTTTTTAATTTGTATAATAGTAGTACGATTATGAAACAAAAAGTCTTGTGAGCCTTTTTTTTAATTATTGTTGCGATTAAAAGATTTGAGCACTCATTCCGTTTTTGCTTCGCGGAAGCATCTCCTGTCGCATGTAATTTTTTTTTTTATCCTTATTCGCACATTTGATTTTCAGATGGCTGAACTGGGTCTACCATACGTTCAACGTTCTGTGGACATCCCGACTAGCGACTTGCATAAGAACCGCATGATCGGCTTGAGGCCCTACATCGACTATCTTCACCTTTGCTACGGGTACAAAATCAAATGCTGGAATGATCTGAGGGAGTTCATTGATGAAGATGTAAGGATTAGTGTCGTGTTTCATTTTTTATTTTCATGTTTTTTTTAATGAGCATTCGTTATAATTTTGTGTTGATTCATTCATTTTATTTATAATATTTTATCAGGCATAGGCATAGTAATCATAACGAATCAATAATATCGTGTTTGGATAATAGTATCATAGAAAATTCTGAAAAAAATACGAAAGTTAGTTCAACACTTATAGATTACAGGAAAACCGATTATAAGTCTAATTACGGAACCCTTCATGCGCAAGTCCGACTTGCACTTGGCCAGTTTTATTACTAGATTAAAAAGACTGCAGTTCTAAAGAAAATAATTAATATTATTAATATTATTAATATTCCATTATTATTTATTATTCCATATTTTTCCATATTATTTTTTTATTTCCATTTTTTTTATTATTATTTTTATTTTATTAATATTCCAGAGAATCATAATAATGCAAGATGTTTATGAAGATGTCCAAGACGTAGACTTATTGGCTGGTCTGTGGTCTGAGCGTATCCTCAAAGGAGGTTATATTCCTCCGACTCTTGCCTGCATACTGAAGGACAATATCCTCAAGACTATTAAGGGAGACAGACATTGGTATGAGAGGTGTAATCGACCTTATGCGTTTACTCACGGTGAGTATTTCACAAAATACCTTTTAGAAACTTTTTGATTAAATGAATAAATTGACGATTTAAAGAAAAAGGAGAATTTGTTTAAAGAAAAAGACTGTAATCTTACGAATTATGTTTTTTACTATTCCAGCTCAACTGCAAGAGATCAGGAAAGCGTCATTAGCTTTATTACTATGCACTGTTGGCGATGGTGTTACAGAAGTACAGAGACATGCTTTTATAAACATATGCCCAGAGTAAGTTTGTCTTACACAACCTCTCAACAATCATCCAGCTACATGACCATTATTATTGTATTACAAAGTAAAAGCTTTTGCCTACAAAAACAAATCATATGATTAAAACTTAAATTTAACCAACCTCAAAATTGTGCTAAGATACTCTCAGACTGCAGATGTGGCATTTAGAACTTACTTATGTCTTTGATTTCAAATGCACTTTACTGATCAAACTTTTTGTTACAGGAACCCTTTGGTCAGTTGCGATAAAATCCCGAAGATTGACTTTAGCCTCTGGGCTAACTGTACATCGACGTGTGGTTCAAGTTGAATAAATTAAAATAAATATATTAATTTATCTATAATATGTATGTATTTAGAAATATATAAGTATGTTATATATTTCTAAATACATACATATTATAGATAAATTTATATATTTATTTTAATTTATTCAACTTGAACCACACGTCGATGTACAGTTACGAAAAAGTTTTCGAGTTGTCGTTTGGCGTTGTGTGATAGTTGTGGAATATTATTATTATTTAGGGAAAACATGTTCTGTTTCATAGCTCGTTGGCTAGTTTAAGCTACGTTAACGGGCCTTAGCCAAAGTCAGCGTAGCGTGTGTGTGTGTTGTGAAATATTTCATTTTCGTCAATCTGCATGAACTTCCTCACTATTCTGCAGGTGTTCAAAATCGCGGCTTTTTGGAGTGTAATGTAAATTGAGTCTTTGAGGTCTATTAGTTTAAGGCTATGGTGGAGGTGGTTGGGTATAACACCCGTGGTGGAGACTACTATTGGTACCACGTACACTTTTTCTTGATTCCACATTCTAGTGACCTCTTCTTTCAAATCTGCATATTTACTAATTTTCTCACCTATTGTTTTTTGCAAGTTATGCGTGTTCGGTACTGCTATATCTATGAGGTATGTGATTTTATTTACTTTGTCTTGAAGGATTATGTCCGGTCTGTTATAGTGAACAGTCCTGTCGGATAATATGCCGCGATCGTAAAAGATTTTGTGAGTGGTATTTTCTATAAATGGCTTCGGTACATACTTGTAATAAGGAGTGTTTGAGTCTTCAATGAGCTTATGTTTGAGTGCCAGATTTTGATGGATGATATTTGCTACCTGATTGTGCCTGTGGGTATAATCTGTTTGTGTGAGTGTTGTGCAAGCTCCTGTGATATGTTGGATGGTCTCTGGTTGGCTGTGACATTTTCGACATTTATCGTTAATTATCGTGGGGTCTTTTATGATAAATTTCCTATAATTTTTAGTATTTATGATCTGATCTTGTATCGCGATAATAAAACCCTCGGTTTCCGGGAATAAAGAACCAATTTTAAGCCATTTATTTGATGCTAGTGTGTCTACATGAGGTTGTTCAAGATCATGGGGATGTCGCCCATGCAAGACTTTCTTCTTCCAATCTTCTAACTTTTGTTTTTGTGGGTCTTCATTGTTAGTGTTTTGTGTATCTGTCTGTTCGTTTAGGTTAAGTGGGGTGTAGTTGTTGTCGTTCATTACTATAGTTTTATGTATATTACTTGTGTGAGATTTTTTGTAAAAGAATGTTTTCAACCTAGTTATTTGTTTCTGCCAAAGATTATGGATATCAATTAGGCCTCTCCCTCCATTTTGACGACTGATAGTTAGTCTTTCTATTGCAGACTTAGGGTGTAGGTTATTGTGTTTAGTAAGTGTGGTGCGTGTCATTCTCTCGATTTGCTGGATGTCAGTTTTTGACCATTTGATCACTCCAAACGAGTATGTTAGTATTGGGATCGCGTATGTGTTTAATGCCTTAATTAGATGTTTTCCGGAGAGTTGAGTTTTACAAACTGCGACCACTCTTCTCTTGTATTCTGTGTTCAATGTTTGTTTAATTGTTGTGTGATCTAATCCTTTGAGCTGCCTGTATCCTAAATATTTATATAAATCGGTGGGTTCCATAGCTGTAATTGTGTCAGTATTGTTAATCGTATAGTCGCCAGGTTTAATTTTGCCTCTTATTATGTGTACTGTTTTACATTTATCTAGTCCAAACTGCATGTTTATGTCTTTGCTAAACTCTGTCGTGATATCTATTAGTTTTTTCATCTCTTTTTCTGTTTTTGTATATAATTTAATGTCGTCCATATAAATAAGATGAGAGATAGTGGTTTCTTCTGTTGTTTGCTTAAGGCGATATCCGGCCTTACAACGCTGTAGTAGGTGAGATAGGGGGTTTAGAGCGAGGCAAAACCATAAGGGACTCAGGGAGTCTCCCTGATAGATCCCTTTTTTAATAGCAATCTGGCGAGTTGTGACTGTGTTATCGCGGTAATTTAATTGTAGCGTAGTTTTCCATCGGGACATAATATTTTGTAAGAATTCTATTATTGTAGGATTTATTTTGTAAATATGTAATATTCGGATAAGCCAGGAGTGTGGAATGCTATCAAAAGCTTTTTTATAATCTATGTAGGTACAGTGTAAATTTCTATTTTTTGTGGCAGCATGTTTGTGTATGATTGAATCGATAACTAGTTGTTCCTTACATCCCATGTGTCCTCGCCTGCAACCCTTTTGTTCCTCTGCTATTATGTTGTGGTGTTCTACGTGTTTATTGATTTTTGTAGTGATTGCTGACGTTAAGATCTTGTATATTGTGGGTAGGCATGTAATCGGTCTGTATTGGGAAGGTTGTGGTGAGTATTGAGTTTTTGGCAACATGTAAGTTATTCCTGTAGCAATAAATTCCGGGATGTTTTGTTTTCCTAAAATTATTTCTGTTAGATTTTTAGCTAAAATTTTGTGCAATGATTCTAATTTTTTGTACCAATAATTGTGTATTTTATCAATGCCAGGAGATTTCCAATTGTGTAATCTCGCTGTAACACTGGTTATGTCAGACTCAGATAACTCGATGAATTCCATTTCTTCAAGTGAGCTCCATTTAGTTTCTTCGTCTTGAATCCATTCAGATGTTTCTTTGTGATGTACTTGTTCTTCCCATATGCCAGCCCAAAAGGTTTCTAATTGTTGCGATGTTGGTAGTTCTATGTTGTTTTCGGTTGTCGGTGTGTCGGTGTCAATTTGTGGTTGCTGTATTTTTCTGTAAAAGTTCTTTTCGTTGGCAGCAAACAAAGCGTTGTCATTTATACGTTCTTGTGCTTTCTTATATCTTCTCAACCTATGGACTTTTACTGCTAATTTCTGTTTTATTGTATCAAGGAATTCTTCCGGTTCTTTATTGAGCCTTTCGTGTCTAGTATGCACAGCCATGTTTTTGAATATTACTTCTACTCTTTTAACTACTTTATTTGATCTATTGTTGTTTATATATTGAGTTAGTCTACCGCAGTCTGCCCTAAGCTTTTCAATGTCCTTTTCTAGTCTCTGTTGCCACGCTGGCTTGTTAGTATTTGATTGTCTCCTATTGCCTCTGAATTCTGTGATTTTGAAATTGAGTTCTTCGGAAATAACTAATGCTGTACAATATATCAGAGTATGTACGTCTATGAGTTGAGTTTCTTAGCTAATATACTGAGTGAGAATATTTTGATTAAATAAATGAACGAGTTGAGCAAGTTTTGGTGAGTACCTAAGCTTGGGAAGTTTCGGTCGGGATGCCGGGTCCATCCCGGAATATTGAGTGAGAGCTGTTTTAAACTTATCGTGTATATCTTGAATACGTGAATCTGTGGGCGGGTTTTGCTCTATATTTGCAAGAACCTCAATATCATTTTCTACCATTATGGTTTCATTTTCGGTTTGTGTGGATGTATGCGTGATTTGTGAATATGTCTGTGACTGATAGTGTATATACGATTGTGTGTGAGGTTCTGATTGAGTGTACGACTGTGGTTGTACTTGTTGAGTGTTATCGATTATGTTTTGAGTTACTGTGATATTGTTAGTGTCTTCATCATTTACTGATTCTTGATCTAATTGTGTGCGTACTTCTACTTTTAACCTATCTATTTCTTCTAGTGACAAAAGTTTATTCCTGACGATAGCTCTTCTTTGATCCGAAATTCTTTGTTCAGAAACAGTTATCTCTGGATATCGGCGTGTGAAGAGTTCATGCAGTTGTTGTCTGTAGGTTGTCATATCTGTTTCTAATTTAGTAATGTGTAGGTAAGTTCGCATGATAAATGTGTTAACATCTTTGCTCCATTTCATGCGAAATCTTGATTTTCCAGCCATGGTGGACGCGGGTAAAAAGGTAGAAACCCCCCGCGCAGCATTCAAGGTCGGAGTGGGTGAAAGTGTATTTAAACTAATGATGGGGGGTGATGAAAGTGTTGGTGACGATGGTATGGATGGTGATGATCGCCCAGAAGGTGCGTACGAGACTGTGCTTGGACTATACGGTTCTACAGGGGTGTCTGTCCTGTCCGTCAGTCTGTCCCCATCGTCAATGATTTCGGCTGTAGTATCTTTGTCGGTGGGAGCCCGCCTGTTCAACTCCTCACCGCTGACGGTTCGCATGCTGTGGCACCCAGCGTCAGCTCCAGATGCGCCCCGGCGATCGCCCCCGGGTAGCGGTCCTATACGTAATCTCTTTGAACGAGTCTCCATTTTTAGTGGGTTTCCAGAGCCACGTTAGCCACGCCAGTAATTTCTCATTCGTGTGTCCGCCCCCCACGTGATTAGATGGTCAATCAGGACGTGTGGTTGTTTAGGGGGCTTATTATTATTATTATTATTATTATTATTATTCCAGATTTGAGATTTCACGTTGCAGGTAGACTGAATTGGAATTCTTTACTGGAAGTTTTCCATTTTACATATTATTAACTTGTGATTATACAATAGTTAGCATAACTAAGAGTTCCTCAAGGCATCATTATTGGACCGATGCTAAGTCATTTAATAGAAATTCTTGTTTTTAACTGATGTCGTAAATATTGTTTTTTCTTTTAATTAAATGCATTTCACAAACATTTTTGTTTTTTGTTTATTTTTATGTAATGTGATGGGACAGCAATGTGGTGGACATTGCTGTCCTATTTGACTCAAGGGTTGACTAGTAGAGAATGCCTTGTGGCATTAAGTCCACCTATGTACCCTGTTTGTTCCTGTTTGTTTGTAAGTTGAATTAAATAATAAATAACATCACGCGGTGGACATTATAGTGCTCCCATATTTCACCAGTTTACACAAACAAATTCCTGATTGAAAAATTCAGTTACACTTGGCTCGACCCGGGAATTGAACCCAAAACCACAACCTCAGAAGTCGCGCTTGACCACTAGACCAACGAGGCAGTTAGTCAATTAAATAAATAAATAAAATTTTAACATCCATCGGATCCTGACAGGTTAGAATTGTTTCAACCCTTCATGCAAGATTTACTTGATCGATTTACAGATTTAAGGTCAAGATTCAAAAGGTAAGGCTAAAGTATACTGGTAGAAAATGCCTAAGGCATTAAGTCCGCCTTTGTACAGTTTTATTACTAGTGCATAAATAGTTTAAATAAATAAATAAAACATAGAAGGTTGCAAAAAACGAGCTTACTGAGCTCGAAATCTTTTGTACACCCGGCTTTGAATATCAGAATTGTTTTGATCCTTCATACAGGATTTGCATGGTCGAATTTAAGAATATAAAGTTTAGATGCAAGAAAAAGAAGTCTGCAGAGCGAGCGAAGTGAACTCAATTTATCACCTTGCGTATTTTCGGTAGGTTAGAGTTGTTTCGAACTACCGAAATTACTTGGAAGACTTGTAGACAAAGTTAAAATTCAAGGAAAAGTAGTTTGGAAGAGCGAGCGAAACGAACTTAAAGATTTATAAATCTTGCCTCGAATAAATTGAAATATATAAATGCATCAAACCAAAAGGAGTAGCAATACATAAGCAGAAAAAAAGAGTGATTTAATTTCGAGCCTACGCCAACCAAACAAACAAGAATATTAATAACGAGCATTAAATGACCAAGGACATAAAAATAAATAAAACATGTTTTGGAAAATGCATTTAATTACAAGAAAAAACAATGTTCAGCATACCAGCTAAATAAAAAACATTAACTTCTTCATCAAACATTAACTTCATTAATTTCGAATAAGCATGGGTCCAATAATTATGCCTTGAGGAATGTTGGGAATCGAATCCAACAGTCACACGCAGACGGCACACGCAGGCGGCGTGATCAACATGCGCGCGCGCGTGGCAACCGAGCTGAGGTGCGTGCGGGGCGCGCAGCGACCGCCGGACACTCGCTTCCTCGGACCCTACCAAGACGGACGACACTCTCTAAACGCTTATTTACTTATCATATGTTTGTCCGGGCAGTTATAATTGTAGATTTAATCGGCAATACACCAAGCCTTTATATACAGTCCACTAATCTTTTATTTACCACCACGAGCAAGTCGAACAAGGAACTCTTACTAATGTTACCTTCTATTTAATCACATGTTAATAATCTGTAAAATGGAAAACTTCCAGTAAAGAATTCTAGTAGAATGAATTATTGAATGACTTCCTGTCTACCCGAATCTTAATTAAGTTGATGTGCAGTTAGCCCAGGGACTAAAGTCAATCTTCGGGATTTCATCGCAACAGACCAAAGGGTTTCTGAAATGAAAAGAAACATTAGTCAGTTAAGAACATTTGAAGTCAAAGGCATTCTTTAGTATTAAAAATATCATATCTGCAGACTGAGAGTCTCTTAACACAATTTTGAGACTAGGTAAAAGAAAGATTTCATCAAAATAATTGTTGGCGAAAGCTTGACATTTGTAATCAATATCAGCACTTGTCGAACGCCAAAATTTACTTTACTTTACTTATTTACAAGAGACAGTTCCCCAAAACGCCCACCCTTCGACACTTCCTAGTGTTTTAGGTGGAAAGAAGAAGTGGGGGAACAAACTCCCCAGCACACATCTGTCTGTTAGGTTAGGTAAGATTTTAAATATGTTAATATAAATAATAATGGTCAATATGGTCATATAGCTCGGTGATTGGTGATAAGCTGTGCTGTGTACTACTAACTTACTCTGGGCATATATTCATAAAAGCATGTCTTTGTATTTTTGTAACGCCATCGCCAACAGAACATAGTAACAAAGCAAAAGACGCTTTCCTGATCTCTTGCAGTTGAGCTGAAACAGTAAAAAGTTTATAAAATTACAGTCTATTTCATTGAACAAAATTTCTTGTTTCTTTAAATCATCAATTCGTTCATAAAATCAAAAAGTTTCCTGTGGTGTTATGTATGGTATTTTGTGAAATACTCACCGTGAGTAAACGCATAAGGTCGATTACACCTCTCATACCAATGTCTGTCTCCCTTTATAGTCTTGAGGATACTGTCCTTCAGTATGCAAGCAAGAGTTGGAGGAATATGACCTCCTTTGAGGATGCGCTCAGACCACATACCAGCCATCAAGTCTATGTCTTCTATATCTTCATACACATCTCGCATTATTGTGATTCTCTGAAATATTAATAAAAGGAATGACATGTCTGGTTTTAGAGATGCAGCATTTATTCCGATTGCAGTTTCTTGCCTATTATTGTCTGTTAAAATATTATTAACGAATGCCTGAATAGTAAAGTCACAAATTGATTTTTATCGATTTTAAATTGAGGTTTTTAATTCAAATTACCAAAACCTTATCTTTATAAAAAAGCAGGTTATTATGGGAAATAAGCGACTGGTTATAACATTAATCCTTACATCATCATTGATAAGCCGCTTCAGATCATTCCAGCATTTGATTTTGTACCCGAAGCAGTGGCGGACGTAGTCGATGTAGGGCCGGAAGCCTAACATGCGGTTTTTATGCAAGTCGCTAGTCGGGATGTCCACAGAACGCTGAATGTATGGTAGACCCATTTCAGCAATCTGAAAATGAAGAGTACGAATAATAACATAAAATAAAAAAACTAAATGTGGCACTCGGAGACTGCCGCGGTAAAGCTATTGCATAGCATTTTTTGTCAACAGCAAATAATTAATTACTTAATTTGACAACCTCAGTTGACAACCTTGTTATTTTCCGTAACCATAGCAACCTGGTTGAATACTGAATCTTGAATATTTTTGTTTGGGAATTTCTGGATTCGCTCTCCACGCTGAAGGCCCGCGATAGAAGCTATGCAATAGCTTAAAAATATAAAAACATGCGACAGTAGATGACTTCTTCCGCAGAGCAAAATAGGAGTGAGTACTGAAAACGTTTATTCGCGTCAATAAATTTGAGAAAAAAAGGCCTCATAATTTTTTGTCTCGTAAGCTTATTGTGACTGACTGAATGACTGTCAGTCATTCAGCTTAAGCGTACATCTAGGTTTCCATCCAGGATGCCAGGATTTTTATGCCTAAATGAAGACTCCCCAATAGGCAATTTGAGCTAAAATGATACGTAGTAAACATTCTCGCTTGAGAAATCTTCTTCGTGCCCCTTATGCTCGCACAGTTTACCGTAGCAACGCTTACATGCTTCGCTCAATCAAAGCTTTTAACCACATTGTATTGAACGAAAATCCCTCAATCGATTTGTTTACAAGCAGCTTGGCGTCAATAAGTACTGCCTTAACTAAAAGATGCATCACTGCCGATGAATTTCAGTAGCGTGTGCGCCTGCTTTCCTGCCTAAGCAGGTGCCTAATTTTATATTCTTAATTTTTATTATAATTATAAGTATACTAAGGAAAAAAACAAAATATAAATTAACTAAGCTTAATTTAAACGGCTAACGTTTAAATTAAGCTTAGTTAATTTATATTTTGTTTTTTTTTTAATTCTAAATGTATGTGTGTAATAGTTCTTGCAACATTACTTTACTGCCAACTGTGGAGGCTTGTAAATGGCTTGTCGTTGAACAATTCACTATTTATTTTTGTATTGTTAGCTGTAAGCCCCCCAAATAAAATAAAATAAAATAAAAATAAACATATTTTATTTATTTCTTTAAATGTATTTGGATATTTGGCACGCAGATAGCATAAAACCTGGATGAACGATTAGGATTATTTTTATCCTGGGTGATAATTATACAATATCTTGGGACAATTGTCAGGTGAAGCGATGGGCATAAGGTAGTAGAAATTATTTCTACTAAATATACTCGCTTAGAAATTTAGTGAGTCACTCACATCATTAGCAACTCCGTGATTGGCTTCCCCACAAGGCTGTCTAAAGTGACCTTGTGTAAACTCGTAAATGTTCCTGCCTTCAGCCAAATAACCAGTCCTGAAGGTATTGTTGACTATGGGATAGTCTCTGAGAAAAGTGCCATCAGTATCGTACATTCTGGAAGAAAAATATATTTTTATTATTTGTAATTTTTTCGAAAAATTGCCAAACTTAAGAGGCAGTGGAAATTGCTCCACAACGTATGGCCGATGAGGCCGAAAAGTTCCTAAGTGGCGACCGAGGACCGGAAGACGGCGTTGGAAGGCCTCCCTCTATGTGGATCGACGACCAAGTAAAGGCTGCGGTGATCGGTTATAAACAAAGACACACGGGACGAAGAAAAAAGGCTGTGACAAACGGACAGACAGGCAGGCAGAAGGACAGTACAAATCCATAAGATCGTATCGTTTTTACCGTCTGACTACGGTAGGAACCCTAAAAAGGACAACGAGCATTTCGTTATAGGTAATTACTTACTTTGCGGAGCCGGCCTGTATAATATGGAACCATCGGAATACGTGAGTGAATTCCAAAGTCGTCAGTGGGTACAATTTTTCGTCATAAATATCTCTGCACCCACAAGAGTTCGATGCTATACCACATTCTTCCAAATTTTTCTTCCCTGAAAGAATCAATTTTATTATACTGAAATCAACAAAATATTGTTAGACATAATTTAAATAATTATGCAATATTATTCGATTTTCCTTAAGCTTTTGACACTATCACAACATGTCATTACGAAAATAAAATAAAGTGAAGCGTTGTATTACGTTAGGCTAGCCAGAGCTACTCGTAGGTTGCTTTTACAGATAAGTCACTAGACAACGCAAGGTTCAATTAAAACATCATCAGATAAAAATACACAGATAGAAATAGGCTAAAAAAAGGTTCACCCGGAATCAGTAGGTTTTAAAATAAATTAGGAAATAAGAAAAAAGAACTTACCTATTAGTAGCGACAACCACTCATAAATATTCACTTGTAGATAAAACGCCATATTGATTTCTCTTGCGTTGTAAAACAGCTGGTCATCATCCCAGCATGGATTAATCTTAGCAAGTTGTGTGGCAATGTAATTGTGATGTCTCGTGAACCATACACTGAACAACTGGGTTGACAGCAAAGCATTTGAAACTAGAAGAACACAAATAGTCTGAAAGTATAAGCAGCACATATCGACTTCCAATCAGAACTAGATAGATATACTAAATCTATTGTCTAATATTAGAGGTTGCAGAATCACCATTGTCTGAGTGTTTATCCGCTTTCCTTTTCTACACGTTTATCAATGAAAAAATAAGAGAGACAAGAAAAGAGAGTTATGAGTACAATCTTCTTTTAAAAATACATACCTATATATCTAACTATCTTATATCAGAGTTAGTAGTAATTCTAAAACGAAAAAGAAACATACCGCTTCTAAAGCACTTAGCACCAGGGCTGTTTGCAGGACAGAAACCGGTTCCATTAGGTGGCCAGGTGATCCCATTCTCAACCTCTGTCAGAAGCTGCCCTCCTTTAAATGACCTTATTCCCGCATCGCCCTTGTTCCCGGCGTTGTATATTACTGATAGATCGTATACAGCAGTAGCTTGTTCGACCTGAGAAGCAAAACGTGAATATTACCAAATTATATGAAGGCAGTCAAAGGGATATACACAATGGCCCTCATCATAAGGCACCATAGGCAGCAGGGTAATGGAGAGGGCTGTTCTCAGAGTTTCCTTGCTTGATCGAATCAGAAATGAAGACATCCGCAAGAGAACCAATGTTACCGAGGTGGACCGTAATATTGTGCGAAAAACCTAAGTGGCAGTGGGCAGGGCACATTGTTCGCAGATGGCCGATGGGGCCGAAAAGCACTGGAGGTGGTTACTGCAACCGGATGACGTTGCGTTGGAAGGCCTCCCACTAGATGATCCGATGAGCTGGTAAAGGTTACGGGGATCCGCTGGATGCGAGACACACGAGACCAATGTGGCACTTGGGAAAGTTCGATGTCACTTGCAAATTTTTCGGATGACATGATGATGATGACTGTTGAAATTATACATTATGAAAATGCGACAAAATGAAAAACCTTCCCAGCTCATATTTTTAAATTACAGCTTGCAAAGCTAGATTAATAGATTCGAAAAGTAATGATATTACAGAGAAAATGAAGCTGAGAAGAAAGAAAAAATGTAAACCCTCTTACCGGCGATGGCGTGCTATCATTGGTGCATCCTAAATACTGAAAGTCAAGCGGCCTGGTCATGTTCAAACATCGAATGCCAGAGAACCTGTGCACGGGATCGTCTTTCGGTACAATATTTGGGGCACACATGTAGTCATTCCTGCCCGTAGAACAGCAGTCAGTCTTGTTAACCAAGAAAAATCCTGCCAGAAAAGAATATCAGGTCAGTATCAATTCCCAATCAATAAAGAGTAAACGTAAAGATTTGAGCACAACATAATATTAGTCGATTATTGCTGCATTTCGGCCTCTCTAAAGTGGTGCCACGTCTACTAGTTCTGTTACAGTTTGCAAAAGGTACTCGGTCCTTGTGAGAGGTCTTACAACCTTGCACTTTTCGATATGTGGTGTCGATTCCAGAAATGTTAACCTCATGAGCAATCTTTTTTAAAATCACTTTCTTTTTTTTGGTATCGTGCTCATTTAACCTGCCCTAATGTAGGTCGACTCGATGCAAGTATTTGAAACAATATCTTACTTATATCGTGTGTTGATCCAGTGTCAGCGAATGTGAATATTCCGAAGCCAGGCACGGATTGTGTCAGTACTTTATTGACTGAAGTGCCTTCACATAGCATCTTCACGCGGACTCTTCTAGGAAGCGGCAGGTCCTTGCCGGAGACTGCCTTCCGCGGGTAACTGCCTGTAATAAACATGTTCGGGCTGAATTTTATTAACTTGTAACGTAATAGGTTGCACCTTGTGTTTTGTATATAATAACCTTACTTTAATAAAATCTAAACGTACTACACACACGTGGTACACAGATAGATCCGTCCAATAAACTGTCCGATCCGATCGGACAATTTTCATTCCGGTATTATGATCCCCTGTGACAATTTCCGATCTCAATGCGTATGCAGTCGCGAGTAGGTACATGCTAGTACTATAAAAGCAAACGTTTTTGAGGGTGGATGAGTGCATCTTTGTTAGTCTTTCGCTGAAAAACTACAGAACCTATTTTTATAAAACTAAACTGTTGCTTATACATGAGAATAACACGTAGGTATTTATAAAGATATTTTCAATGATATTAAAAAGAAAGATACGCCATGTTCATACTGAATGGCGTTCAGATATCGTTGCGTTCTACGACAGGGAAAGATAATACGGAACGTTTAAGATAAAAAGAGATAGCTAGTTACTAACCTGCACCAATTGCCGTAGTTTGTCCTCAACAATTTGTGCGTGCTAATGCGATATCTACCTCTTTTTATTTATAATATCATTGGATATTTTGTAACAAAATGAACTAACTCGAGTGAAGCCAAGAGCGGAAACTAGTTCTTAATATTTCAGAGTAAATACCACAGGTAAGTACATTACCATTGAAGTAGGCGGGAGGTAGTAACCTCGGATGGACAACTGAGTAGGTGCCCTGCGACGGATGGTCGAGACTATTGCAGGTGCCATCAATGCGACGTCGCTCCTTTGGGTCACAAGGTTTCACCTCAATGGTGCATGTACTGAAAATAAAAAGAAAAGCCCTGACTGTTGGACTCATCAGCCCAGTCCAAACCCTTGGACCAAGACAGCTGATTTTGCACAAAAGTTCCCTTTATAATGTAGACAAAGAATACGAAAGGATTTTTCGAAATTCAATCCCTCAAGGAGTTAAATAGGGAATGAAAGTTTGTATGGAAAATCGTAATTTTCACGCGGTCGAAGCCGCGGGCGAAGGCAAGTAATGTACATTAGGATGTACACTACAAACTTTTATTTTGACTTGGCTCGTGGGGTTGTCGACTTGTGGGATGTAGACTCAGTGATTATTGTTGTGCCGGTAGTTGTGGCAGCCAATAGATAAATCTTAAAAGTTAGTATCATCAAAAATATACTCACCCAAGTCGACCCGTTGCGTTATAATAGGCCAACATAGCGTCTGAAAGTTTTGTGCCATTGTATGTATCATACAAAACAGCCTCACTTATCACTAGGAATAGAATTAATGATGAAATACTCTTCAGCCACATTTTACCCACTTTCACTTAAAGACTGATAACTTTAAAACATCTGTTTCATTTATAACTTTTCCTAATTCGGGTTATCTATTGAATTAAGGGTAATTTAAAAGTAAAACTAAATAAATAATGCATTATTTTTATGCTTATCAGACCGTTTCAAAACTGCTGTGGACGATTGTTGTTTAACATTTCGCATCGATGTTGGGGCCGGCTTCCAGTTCTATGCAGCTGAATACAAGTATGTCACATGGGGCGTCTATCAGAACTCAACAGCACAAAATACCGTGTAATACAATACCCCTTCAAAAAACTGGTCTTCCGTGCCTTTGACTACCTATATTAGTTACCTACTCTTCTTCGTTATCGTGTGGTAAGTGGCTAACCTGCCCGTCGGGGCTGCGGGTTGTTCGAAAGAGATACCGCGGCCTCAGCACAAAGGGCTAAGAAGGAATATGGGTTGTTTTTAGTCAGTAGAAGTCTGATACTCTTTACCACTTTGCCCAGAGCGGGAGGAGTCATTTGATGATCTTCCAACCTCCAAAAAATAAAAAATGTGCCTAACCAATTGTTAGAGATATTATGCCAACCATGCCTTGCGGTACTCGTACTACTGATTTGATACTTTATGAGCTCAGAATAATTGATAGTTGCAGAAGACCAAATAATAAATGTACCTTTCGCAATGACTAATTATAGGCGGAATGTATTCTCAATAAGAAGTGCACTCAGTTTCAATAGGCTTCCTAGGGACCTTAATGTCGACTTGTTCTGCACTAGTGTGGCGACCTTAAGACGGCTATTGGCACAGACATTTTTCAAGGACAGTTAACTTTTCATTAACTTGTATGTATTTTCTTCTTTTTATCGACTTTTTTGTTAACCATATGTGGAGGCTTGTTATTAGCAATTTTTTAATTTTATATTCTATATTTCATTGGTTTGTTAGTCTGTAAGCCTTCTTTAAAATAAAATAAATAAATAAGACATTCCGTATCCCGCCAGCTGTGTATGTTTACTTAAAAACTGGAAAAACTTAAATCGATATGTAGGTATACAGGATGACAGAGAAACTGGACTTATTCCTTGAAAGGGAGTTATACTAGAGAACACTAATTTATTAAGAAAAATACAAAATAATTTTATAAATGTGTTTTAGTACATTACTGCAGAATCCAGTAAGTAAGCCTTCCTGGCCAAGTATGAGTTAACCGGACCGAACCGCAGGTGAGGTCTGGTTATATGCGAGGCCAGGATGGCTTTCTTACTGGTTGAGGTTTGTATAATGCTTTTCTCAAAAATTAAAGAAAGTTTAACAACAAATTCATTTAATTAATATTGAAGGTTACATTCATATGTGAAAAACACAATAGCACTTTTTGGCCGACCCGGGAATCGAACCCAGGACCTCACGCTCTGCAGTCGAGCTTGCGACCACTAGACCAACGAGGCAGTTTAGGAAACAACTTTAGAAAAAACTTTTTAATAAACTGAAATTACTAAATACAATCATAAAATCCCACACTATACTTCTACAACATTACTAAGTACAAAACGCAACGTATAAAATGGCTGTTTAAGGTTCCAAAAATATATGTATCTCATAAAATGTCATACCAAAAAGAGAGATAGATATATATTTGGAACCTCCCTTCTATAACCATGTTATAATGGCTAAACTCTAATCTGTGTCTGGTACTATGTTTTTTTTTCTAAACAGATCTAAAGAGGATGACCTAGTGTCCAGTAAGTAAATTACATACTTACTTACTGGACAGTAGGAGATTCCAAGTTTAAAATCTCGCTTCTTACTGGACAGTTGTGAATAAGTCTCCGGTAAAGTTCACTTTCTGGACACTTTTTAGAGATGTTATGGCAACATTACATACCATTTTTGAGAAAAATATAATTTCTGTAGAATAGCATCAGGACAGATTATGGGCCGGAGTCGTCACGCAGTGTCGACAATACATCGAAGGCGTGGAAAACGTTGGTTTCAAGTGATTGGCCGAAAAAAACAAAGCTAAAATCGATACAGGTTGAACTTAGAAATATAAAAATTGATTGACTCAGTGCATTCAACTGCTTTCTGTGGATTCCTTCCAAGGAGACAGGTCTAATCTTCCTATTCCAGGGGAACAGCATTTCATCAAGGGGTTTCTGTAAATAGAAAATGATTATTAATCTTATGTGATGCCAAAACAAAACCCAAAAGAACAGTGGGTAAAACTACTAAAACTAAGAAATAATACTTTGACGGCAGAAACACAACAAAAACCATGTTTTTTTTTGGGGGGTGGGAAATCATCAAATGGCTCCTCCTGCTCTCGACAGAGCAGAAGGAAGTGTCAGACTTTTCTGACTGAAAACCACCCATGCTCCTTCTTAACCCTTTGTGTCGAGGCCACGGTATCTCTTTCGAACAACCCACAGCCCCGACGGGCAGGTTAGCCACTTAATTGTCAGAAAAACAAAAAAGAAACGAAGCTACAGTCACAGTCACAAGGCATAATAACTTGTGAAAGTACTGTAGTTGCCCATTTTAAAGCGTAGATATTTATGGAAAAGTATGGGCAAGAAACTCCATGGACACTTATTTTGACGACAAATGCAAAATTACAAGGATCTGTTAACACAAATTCGCTGTCCCATGACTCCAAAAGGAGTCACATTTGACCAACCCATAATGACCATGACTAACCTCTCAAGCGCCGCGCGACATAACGGGCCCCCCTCCCTCACGCACCGCCTGGTTACGTCATCGCATGAGTCATCGGACCTTGCTCACTAAAACGCTTATCGCTCGAGTTCTGTTATCTCTTATCTCAAACGGTAAACAGTTTCGTGTTTCTGAAGAGCTAGACGATGTATTATTATATAAACAACTCTTTTATAGCTTATTTAGAATTATAAATATCGTATAGTTAGGACAGAACTCGCCGCCACACGACCTGTTGCGTATCTTATTTTGTTTTGGTAAAACTACTGAATCAATTTACACGAAACTTTAGAACTAATATAACAAATGTACAAGTAATACGGTGACAGTGTTTTTTTAGGAGACCTACATACATTATTCTAATAAGATTTTAACTCAACTCCCTCACAGACCGCCTAGTTACGTCATCGCATGCGTCATCTGACCTTGCTCACTAAAACGCTTAATGCTCGAGTTTTATTATCTCTTATCTCAAACGGTAAACAGTTTCTTGTTTCTGAAGAGCTAGACGATGTATTTATTATAGAAACAACTCTTATTTTAAAAGACGTATATTGTCATCCCACAGACGACCGGATTTAGGACAGAACTCGCCGCCACTCGACTTGTTGCGTATCTTATTTTGTTTTGGTAAAACTACTGAATCAATTTACACGAAACTTTAGAACTAATATAACAAATGTACAAGTAATCTAATGATAGTGTTTTTTTAGGAGACCTACATACATTCTGTACCTTTAGTGAAAAGTGATACAAGTCACAAATCCTCGTTTTGAGAAAAACAGATAATAAGTTTTGCATTTTTTAAACGGATACAACTTTTTTATTTCTGTGTATTTTTTTGACGTATTAACTTTTATCAATTGGAAATTGTTTTTATTATATCGTATATGTTTTAATTTTGTTAAAAAATTATTAGAATTTGAGATATTTAAAAAAAACTAGACTTATATCATTAGCCACATTTATGTTCCTATGTGTATAATGATACAATTTCAATTATATCATTTTACTTAATATAAAATGCACTTGTGTTCAATGTTGCAAGTATTTTTGAAACATCTTTTTAATAGTAACAGAGTTATAAATAATAAAACACTGGAACTAATTTTGTTTCGAAAGCATCGAGATTTCATGGGTACCGTGTCTTTTTAGTGTGCTATGACAAAATCTAAATTATATCAATTTACACACAATGAACACAATAGAAGATGTGGTGTATTTCGATTTATCTTTATTTATATCAAATGAGCTGAGGTGTAAAGTAATATAAGTTTAATTTAATTTATATTGTGGGGCCTAGTGCCTACTGCCCTTATCATTATCATCATTTCACCCAAAAGACGTCCACTGCTGGACATAGGCCTACACCAGGTGTCACCACATTGACCGGTCCCGTGCGCCTCGCATCCAGCGGTGCCACCTTCACTAGGTCATCGGTTCAACTAGTGGAAGGCCTTCCAACGCAACGACTTCCGGTTTGCATTCGCCACTCTAGAAGTTTTCAGCCCCATCGGGTGCATTGCCTTTTGGGTGACTTTGAGCTTTCTTGTGAGGCCCATTGTGAGGAACCACGCTTCGGTCGAATGGAGCTTGTTTGATTTTCAGCAACCAAATTCCTATCAAGATCTAAGACTCTACACTTGAAGTTGTAGACGATTATGTGTCTACCTGGGACAAACTGTCCAGTTAGGTAGGTTCAACTTTGAGAAAGAGGTCAATCGTCGAATCCGACTCGGCTGGGCAGCGTTTGGAAAGCTGAGTAGTATCTTCTTGTCCAACTTACCTCAGTGTCTCAAGACGAAAGTCAATGACCAGTGTGTTGCCAGTGATTACATAATTATGGGACCGTAACGTGTTTGCTCACGATCAGCCTTATCAGAAGGTAAAAAGTCAAACAAAGGGCAATGGAGTGGGCTATGCTCGGAGTTTCCTTGCGTGATTGAATCAGAAATGAAGACATCCGAATAAAACCAAGGTTACCGTCATAGCCCGAAAAATTGTCAGACTTAAGTGGCAATGGGCAGGGTACATTGCTTGCAGAACAGATGGCCGATGGGGCCGAAAAGTTCTGGAGTGGCGACCACGAACCACAAGACGTTGAATTGGAAGGCCTTCCACTAGGTGGACCGATGACCTGGTGAAGGTTTCGGGGATCCGCTGAATGCGAGACCCACGGGACCGGTCAATATAGCGACACTTAGGGGAGGTTTATGTCCAGTAGCGGACGTCTTTCGGCTAAAATGATGAATAATGATGATGAACCAAATAAAGTTAACTTTTGTGATTGTAGACCCGATGAACCAGGTTTGTTTCTCAAATCGTGTTACCGTTTTAGGGTTCCGTAGCCGCATGGCAAAAAAAACAGAACCCTTACAAATTCGTCATGTCTGTCTGTCCGTCAGTCCGCCAGTCCGTCAGTCCGTAATTCCGTCTGCTGTACTGGCCACTTTATTCCGAAACTATTAAGACTACAGAGTAGAAACTTGGTACAAGGTAGATGTGTTCTGTGAAACGCTTTACGATTTTTATACAAAAATAAATGATTAAGGGTTTTAGTTTGATTTCCTTGTATGCCCCCCCCCCCCTTACAAGGAAATTAAACTATAAACAAAGTCAATCTTATGGGTCTATAGTGTGGTGTCTGTATATAGATTTTTCAAAATGAAGGTTTCTAAAAACATTATTTCTCAAAGTCAATCGTTTGAACGAAAAACACACACACACAAAAGTTCCCCCCCTCCAACTTTTAAATAAAGTTAAAGAAACACTGTTGTTTAATAGTTTGAACGAGATTAAAAAAAAACGCAAATATAACTTTGTCATTCATACAAACACTATGAAAAACAAAATTATCACTAAATGTGTATTTCTGTTGACACTATAACAACAACAAATACAAATAATTAAAGGTGATGATACAAAGTATATCGATGGTACGGAACCGTTCATGTGCGAGTCGGACTCGCACTTGGTCAGTTTTTTGTTATTTTATGATGGAGTGGATGAAGATTCACTGTCACTTCTAAAATACATTGCTCTATTCACGTTTCAGTCAGTGCAAAAGAAATAAGAAAACAACATAATCATGAGTGCAATAAGGACAATAACAAAAAATACACCCAGCGGACATTATCCGTCAACAACTAAAGATGCATTTTAGTGATAAGCTAATGAATCTAGTGATTTGCTAAGTTAATCGTTTGCGACTATTCTTTTCTTTAAATGTTTTTGGTTTGTATTAGCAACATTATTAAATTCTAGTACGAGTGTTTTTTCTCGCTTCTCGTACAGAGAGTGCTACATCTCGCAAATGTACGAGATTTCTCGTACAACGTAGTTTGAGCGTGATTACATCCCCCGCCATCATGGCTTTTCTCGCTTACTACATAGATCACTGCATAGATCACTTTACACAATAATCACTATCGATCGGTTTCTAAAAATCCTATACTACAGCGATATAAATCAATTTATATTATTGAGAACTAAACGCGTTACTTAAAATATTTCACGCGTAGTTTGATACAGGTTTAGTTGTATCAATTGACACGTTGGTGATGTTTTATGGTGCTTATACTTATGAGATACAATTTGAGTTATATCATCATTCACAATTGATAATTGTAGGGTTTTTTAGTGTCACTTAATACAAATTGTATTGTATTAATACGCACAAAACTCGTGTCATTAATATTAAATGTGTCAAGTAATATAAATCGAGATAGCCTTATTTACACGTACTTGTTTAAATTTAAGCTTTAGTTCAATTTAATATAACTAAAGACATATCAGTATACACAAAAAATATCATCAAAATTAACCAAGAATGCCACTTGTATCATTAAACACGAAACTTATTTCCCTTTCTATAAGAGATAGAGTTATACCGATTAGATAGAAAAATCAAATAAAATCCAAGCTTCAAGATTGTATACAGAACTCAAAACTGCTACAAGTCGAGTTATATCACTTTTCACTAAAGGTACAGCATTATTCTAATAAGATTCCAACTCAAAATTCTTATAAGATTCTTATTGGCGAACTGTCATTTTAGAATTGCGAAATAACCTTGAAATATAAATAAATACGCAATTATTTGCTTCGAATACACGATATAATGAATTATCACTATATTTTATGTTGATAATAATGTTTCCAAGACCATATTTCAATGAAAAGGAGTCAAATTCATATTTTCAATTCGCTCATTCAATGACGACGACGAAATCTTTGTTATGATATTTTGTTGGCTCGAAAACTAATTTTGGGATATGAATTGCCAAGCAAATTATTATCTACAAAGTTGCAATAGGGACTTCTAACCTAATAAACATTTACTTACCAACGTTTCACAAACAAAATCAAACACAAAACACAAAAACACTACGACACCCACACTTTACCACACCGTTTTTTGCATCAACTGTCAAACGTCACTATGGCACCTCTCAATATTTTTTTAAAAGTGTTCCAGGTTTATGTTTAGTAATTTATTGGTGCCATACGCAGCTCTAGCTAGTTACCCTTTGGCACAAATTTTGCCAGACAATTTAGAGCCATATTTTAGGTAAAAATAAGGTTTGAATTTGATGCGCCCGACTGGAACGACGTCGTTCCAGCGGGTCTCAACGGAATTTTCTTAGTGGAACGACGTCGTTCCAGTCGGGCCTGAACGGTTTGGAGTCATGGTCATGGTTTTTATTTGACTAGACGTATGAATAAGAGGAAAGAGATAGTATGGCTAGACAAAAATGCTACCGAAAATTTTAAAAAGATGGACACTTATATAAGTTTGTATTGGGACAGGGAATGTGTTGAGACAGTAGTTAAAATTTTTCTTATTTATAAGGAGTTCGCCAATACTTACTTAGGCGTGATGGTGAGAAAAGCACTTGGCTGTATTTCAGTAACGTTGTTACCGACCCAACAAATCATTCCTGCTAGTGTAGACTTTCGGATTGCTTGCAGTTGTGCTGAAACATAATAGTGTCAAAGTTTTTAAAAACCAAATGTATTTATTTTCTTGTTCTTGTTTCATACGATACTATAGCTTATATACAAAAGCGAGCTTCAGCAAGAGTTAAGTTCTCTGACAGTAAACCGCAAAACGTATTTAAACTACAGTCGCAAATTAAGATTGACTCGACTGTTTTATACCTATTCTTTATTTTAAAGACCCACATTTACCGCACACTAAGAATATTTTCAATAATATCGTGGGTGTGTTTGTTATATTGCTACTTGCGATACCCTTTATTGTTAAGAAGATGACTCCGCGCTGTGCGATGCACCGTGAGATCCGCCGTCTCAGCAATCCGACCAGTGACCAGTGTTAATTTTAGGTTTAGTGCTTCACTCTTGTTTCTCACATCGATCAATTGTCACGCAACTTAGAATTACCGATTTAAATGTAATTTCTACATTAATTAAACTTCATATGTAAATTATATCGGTTTTATTTGCATCCTCGTCTGCAGCCGAACGTAATTTGTTCACAAACATTTTAACTCTTAAACATAAACACCCAGACCCAAAATAGCTGCCTGTAGGCCATACAAATATTAGTTCCGTGCAGGCATCGAATACGCGATACGCAACACAGCAGTCAATCGCTGAAACACTGCGCCAACCGTGCCATCAAAACCGGTTATTACTCGAAGATCAAACAAGAGATTGAAAAAAACTTCTTTTACTTCTCAATTTTTTACTTCTATCTATGCAAATACCGAAAATATATTATCAAGTCTCACCTTCATTAAAAGCATGTGGCCTGTTAGGTCTCTCATACCAGTGCCTATCAGAGGCAATGCTCCGCCTCAGCTGTTCTACGAACACACAGTACAGGGTCTCAGGAACCTTCCCACCCTTTACGAGTTTCTCTGCCCACATCCCAGCCAACAGCTCCAAGTCCGATGGGCATTTGTGATTTTGCATCAACGTGTATAGACGCTGAAAGTGATTAGGTGTTATACCATATATTATATGTGTGCTAAAAATCCCTCAAGGCTTAGATAGGGTCCCTTCGGGGCTGCGGGTTGGTCACAAAGATACCGCGGCCTCGACATAAAGGGCTAAGAAGCCACATGTTTGGTGTTTAGTCAGTAGAAGTCTGACACTCCCTTTCGCTTTCGAGGGGTTATTAATTTGATGATTTTCCACCCGCCCAGAAAAAAGGACTAGATAGGGTACCCGTCAGTTCACCTACAATTTGCCAGTTATGTTTTAAGTGACATGTAATAAGGGGGTGAGCCTATGGCCCTTTAATGGCCAAAAATTCAGACTACGTGGCCACAGAAGAGAATTTCGTAAAGGTAAAAACTCAATAACACTTTGCCCGACCTAGGAATCGAGGATACTTGCAAAAATTGCTGCTGAAATAGGTATGAGCAGAAAAAAAAGAACTAAAAAGGAACCGCTGGATTAGACCTATAACATAGGTCTAGTCCAGGGATAATTACAGAAAAAAAAAACCAAGCATCCCAGGTCACAAGCATCGTCATTGGTTAAAAATCTGGTAATGTCATTGTAAATTTCAAAAAAGCTTGACCTCATTGGTCAGATTTAGACCTAGCTATGGTCACGCTATTTGCAATAATTACCTTTCCCGTTGCTTACCTCTGGATAAAAATGATCTTTTAAGTCGGAAAATGTCTTGTATGACCTCTTCGTGCAAAACTCTTTATACTTTATGTATGGCGAGAAACCAAAGAATCTTCCCTTGGCTAAGTCGCTGGCACCCACGTCTGCAGCCATAAATACTTGACCCATAACTCTATCACCCATCTGGAAAATAAGGTTAGTGTATAATTAATTTTAATATAGTGGGTACTTGCTTCTGTGAATTTTAGAGGCCTGCCGAGGTCAATGGATGAGTAACTAGGTGATCCTATCCAGGGCTCAGAACCGGTTTAAAAAGAGCGGTTAATTTCGGTTAAATACCGGTAAATATATCGTTCCTTCATTTACCGGTTAAACAAGTGAACTGTTTTTTGTAATCCAAATGATATAGGTTACCAGTTACATAACCACAAACGATTGAAAACCGTTATTAACCGGTTAATTCAATAATTCGTTATTTTTTTTGTCTACATCACTAATGTCATCGATAATGTCACTGTAACTTGTTATAAGAGTTAAAAACTCTTCTAACAAGTTACAGTGACATTATTGGTAAAATATAACCGGAAAACATAAATGGTGCGGGTAGATTCATGTTTCGATATGGCGGGGGCGGGGGTAGTGAAAATTCATGCAAAACCGGTTTTCCAATTAAACCGGTAAATACCGGTAAAGTACAACCTTTAACCTAAATCGATTTCGGTTTGGGGTCAATTACCGTAACTGGTTAAGAATTTACCCGGTATTCGAGCCTTGATAATAACAGACGCAAGCCCTCCTACTATTATTGCCTCTCCTGCCTCCTCCCTCGGAAAGCAAGTTAAGCTGACTTAATGGGGAGTTAGACAGCATAAGGTTTGACAGCCAGTCCTTCTAGAGTATAC
Source organism: Diarsia dahlii (assembly GCA_949775195.1). NCBI lineage: Eukaryota > Metazoa > Arthropoda > Insecta > Lepidoptera > Noctuidae > Diarsia > Diarsia dahlii. The sequence goes on along the minus strand of OX459194.1, from coordinate 22,457,917 downwards.
TGTTTCTTAGTAGTGCGATTGTAGAAAGCAGTCGCTCCATGTAAAATACTAGTAGGTTCATCTGCATCCAGTTAGACTGGAAACCAGCCCTAATATGGTTGGAAAAGGCTGGGCAGATGGTTATGGCGGGAAACCGAAGTATAGAAAACCGAAAGAAAAGAAGAAAATAATAACTTGAAATGAACACAAAAGTAATACTCTGTAATGCCCTCACAAAATGCCATCATCATAATTCTCTTGCCCTTATCCCAATTCATTTGGGGTCGGCGCAGCATGTCTTCTTCTTCCTTATTTCTCTGTTTCTCGTCATCTCATGAGACACCTCCTTTCTTACCATATCATTCTTGTAAATGTGTACATGCTAGTACCAAATACTTACATCAGGATCAATCGTGTAATCAACCCTGCCACCCGGTTGTCTAAAACTGCCTTGAGTAAATTCTACCATGTTATTGTCTACGGTAAAGAACCCTGGTCGCGCAGTTGCGTTTGCCATAGGGAATGTTCTAAGGAAACATCCATCTTTGTCATACATCCTGAAAGGAAATCATTAATTATTATTGAATAGAAATGCACAGACACGTAATTATTCAAAAATCTGCAAATAATTTAACTCTTAGTAAACCATTTTTTTATTATGCAAATAGCGAATTTGTTTGCATAATTCCTACTAGTTTTTGCCTTGGTTACTAACGTAACATCTCATTAATAAAAAAAAATAGAATCAGAGCAGTAGTCATAAAAATAACCCCCAAACTTAAACCTTTATCTGTTTATAATAAGATTACTCATAATAATATACAGGGTGTCAGATACTCAGATTACGTTAGGAAAAGGTAGTAGTACTAATCAAATGAAAAAATATATTATGGGGTCATCCACCAATTAACGAGAAAAAAAACAGACGGCCACCAGAAGAATTGATTAAAAAATAAAGTTGTTCGAAAGAAAAAGTTGATCGTCAGTATTTAACTAGCTTGTCTTTTGTTTAACATCACACCCTCTAGAATGAAAACCATACAAACTTCATAGTAGTCTCCTGAATAGTGTGGAACCATCTGTGCGAATAAACGTATTCATCCGTCGTTTGTGGTGGAATCGTTTCATCGTACAAGTCCCTGAATCCTCCATCGCAGGATATGATGCCGTCCCTCATCAAGTTTTTCTTGCCTGGGAGAGTAAAAATTACAATAGTGAGAATAAAGAAGAAATAGTATACTTATAATAATTGCAGTAAAGAAGTAACAAGCTGCATAGAGTTTTGGTGGCTTTAGGCTGCGGTTCCGCTGAGGCGGACCGGAGAAGAGACGTACGGAAATCGACAAATTACATCAGTGAAAATTTATATTTGGTCTGTCGCCCTTCCTTTGATTGGTGAATCGCGGCACAGCTCGTCTCCACTCTGCTCCGCTGCACTGGTATACACCACTGGTGCCGCGATACGACACATAAACTACATCCATGATTCCAGACCTCAATATATACAACCTTCGTGATTCATAGCCTATATCTATGGTTCTATGGAACCGGCTATGCTTGAAATCTCTCTGATGGACTGCATCCGGAACTAGGAGATCAGAGAACCAGTTGTTGATATAGCTCACAGAATAAGTAAGCTGAAGTGATAGTGGGCGTAGAACCGATGACTGTTAGAGTACGTGTTCTTTGTTGGAGATCGCGAATCGACGAAGCTTTGAACTCCCTCAGGCAAGCAACAGCTGTTTGGTTTATTAACCATAATTTACCTTGTATAGGTGGACTGTTTACCTCCTACCTTGGGAAATAATCAAATTACCCCACCCGCTCTGGGCGGAGCAGAAGGGAGTGTCAGATGATTCTTACTGATTAAAACCTATCCGTGTTTCTCTTATTTCCTTTGCGTTCCAGAGCCGCGGTAACTCTTTCGAACAAACGCAAACATAGAGGACTGGATGCAGGAATAAAACTTACCTAAGAAAATTGTCAGCAGTTCATGAAAGAATATCTGCATGGAGATGGCGATGTTGATATCTCTGGCGGTGTAAAATAGACGTTCATCACTCCAGGTAGGGTTCAGTTTAAGTAGCTCCTCAGCTATCTTATTGTGTTGTCTATAGTAAAGAATCATTATGAGATTCGTTCCCAGGGCGTTGTTTGCGTCTGTGAAGGGTAAAAAGAAATTATTTTTTCTTTCTTTTTACGTGACACACACAAGTAAATTACGGCTATATTTTTGAAAAAGTCTGTTCGTGTTCTAGCAGGAAGCAGTAGGAGCGTTTCGTTACGCTACGTTACGTTTTTCGAAATGACTAGGAACCGATTACAACTTAATAAAAATAAATATCTTATAGAAATAATTAAACTTCACACACCAACAATATTTTAGAACTATGTATCCTACATAGGTCTAAAATATTGTTACACTTAAATTAGACCAATTTTAAATTTTCCATAGAAACAGAAAGTTTCAACTATCTTTTTTTGAGGATGTGGTCTATGATAGAACGGACGTGACCAGAATGGCCTATTCACTCTTGATATTTACTCTTAATATTTTGATTTGCACTTACGATATCTGTGGCATCGGGTCTCTCTTGGAGGTTCATTCCCAAAACAGAGCTTCGATTCAGGATTTGATGGTGGAAATATAAGACCTTTTTCTTCTTCTGTTTTTAGCAATCCGTTCTTGAATGTCCTAAGTAGTTCGTTAAAACCGGGACTAACGTTGTAAATGTTTGATAAATCGTACCCTGGAGTCTGAAATACTATCTAAAAGAAAGCAAAACAGGCGGAGATATTTATTGAGATTCATGTAGGATATCGGTTGTCGTGGTATGGGCATGTGATGCGGACGAATGAGGAAAATGTCGTGAGGAAGGTTTTGAATATGAATGTGGATGAGTATAAGAGTAGAGAAAGACCAAAGAAACGATGGACGGAATGATATGGTAAGAAAGGAGGTGTCTCATGAGATGACGAGAAACAGAAAGGTATGGAAGAGAAAGACATGCTGCGCCCCAAATGAATTGGGATAAGGGCAGGAGAATGAGGATACCGTATTTGAAAATGGTCGAAGACCAGTTTCACGTACTATTTACCAAGGAGTGTGTTAGGTACGTGACTTAGAAAAGTGTAAGGGCTCCCACACATAAACACGATACGACGCCGCATCGTTGTACGACGTCGCAACGTGCCACGGCACGACAACGTGCCTCGTTGAACGACGTCGTCGTATTGACGGTGACGCATTTGTAGAATTGCCGCATTTTATTTCATGAAATTGACCACACTAGACGTGTTCTCTTCCTACTGATATTAAGAAGATGGATAAAAAAGGAACAAATACAAAGAAAATACTGGATCCATCCATAATATCTTTCTTATCGTCACGACGACGTGCCGTGCCGTGGCACGTTGCGACGTCGTACAACGATGCGGCGTCGTTTCACGATACGACGTCACGTCGTGGAAATCTACGACGCGACGTCGTATCGTGTATAAGTGTGGGAGCCCTAACACATAATATCACGTCCCCGTTAGTGTTTGAATACGAAACACTTAAATAGAAAAACGATTGAAAAATATTGTAGCTAACGCTTACCCTCTTAAATTCAGTGCCATTATCAAGACAACCGTAAGTCTGGAAGGTCTGTGGTCTTGTGAGGTTCTGGCAGCTGATGCCAGAGTAACGGTGCACAGGATCGTCTACCGGGATTTTAATTGGTGTACACCTGTAGTCATTTCTGCCTTCTGGTTTGCAGCAGTTTGTAATATTTACAACATAGTTTACTGAAAGAATATGAAAGGAGTTTTGGATATGTAAAAAAAGACCGAAGTAAAACACTTGAAATAATTTGTCCAACTGATGTAGCTACGGCCCTTTCGCAGTTATTATACCTCCGGTTTTCCAGTTTTATAAAAATCCAAGTGATCATTATTTTTCGTCTTAATAATAGGTTGCTGTTGCACTAAAAGGTCTGTCAAAATTGATTGTGATCTTTATCTCGAACAATAGTGTTGGTTTTGGCTTGCAGCTGCTGTCAGACGATAAACAACACAGGACTCAGGAGGTCAGGACTGTACGCACTTATGTTTACTCATTCTGTCATTCAAAATTTAAGCACTGCAGCTCAAGCTACTTACAAACATCATGAATAGAGTTGATATCTCCAGAACTGAATAAAATATAGAATGCAGCTAATTGGGTGACCCTGTCCGAAGCTTTGCCGGTTCTTAGTAGGTCAGTTCGCATTTTTCGCGCTAACTCTAATTCACTGCCATCTGCAGCTTTTCGGGGTTCAAAATCTGAAAATAAATTACATATATAACATCACGTCTGTAATCGCCGAAAGGTCAAGCAGAGATGTACCTAATAGAACACCCACATTTCGCCAGTTATGTTGAAGAGCGTATGCTACCTTAGATTAGCAACCCTATTGTGGTGGTTCAAACTTCGCTTGAAACACTCTTAGGTAGTTCTAATCAGCTTGCACTACAAAGCGGTTGTTACGTCTTTCGCTGCGGCCGAATAGTGCGAAATTAGTGGTATTTTGCGATTTACAAAATAAACAATTTATTGGACTAAAAAAGTAAAACACTATGATTTTAGTATGTTGCTTGCAGAATTATTTGGCAAAAAAATCAGAACGATGACATGTATTTTAGTATGGTTTTTACTCGTTAAAAGACATTTTTAGAGGTATCTTCGCGATTTTTTTCTATCAAGCAAAGTTAGTTGTATTATGTTTTCACAACACTATGTCACTAGCATTATATCCTGAAGAATATCATATATTTTTCTGATTTTGGTTACTGCAGTGAATCATATACTTTTACGCATTATAAAACTAGCGTTTGAGGTAGTAGGAGCTCTTAAGTCTCATGTAATAGAAGGCGACCTTATTGCCATCAACCGGGTACAAATTCGGACTCCGTGGCTGCTAATAAGAAATTCCTCATGGTAAAACCCAATAACCCTTTCCCGACCCGGGAATTGAACCTAGGACTTCATGCTCAGCAGTCGCGCTTACGTCCACTAGACCAACGAAGCAGTCACGAGGGAAAGTAATTCAGTTTGTATATAAAATGATCACGGCAAGCACAAACTTTTCCGAAATATCTTGAGAGCATATAAATCGGGAGGAGTCATAACAGATTCAGCTGACTTCCACTACTTAACATGTTACAGCTGTCTAACTGGCTTCTGAAAACCCAGATACTGGGTAGCACGATATCCCTAATATATATTTTTTAATTTGCCTATTGTGGCCCACTTTTGGAACTAATAATAATATTCCACAACTATCACACAACGCCATCTAGTCCCAAGCTAAGCAGAGCTTGTGTTATGGGTACTAGACAACTGATAAACATACTTATATATTTCTAAATACATACATATTATAGATAAATTACACCCAGACACAGAACAAATGATCGTGCTCATCACACAAACATTTGTCCTGGGTGGGAATCGAACCCACGACCTCCGGCATAGCAGTTAGGGTCACTAACCACTAGACCAACAGGCCAGTCATAACTCCCTATTATTTTTCATATTTTTAAATGCACATTTGTGTGCTAGATAAAATGTTTTAGTAAAATACATATTTAACTTACTTGGACTGAAATCTATCGGAAGCATCCTAAGATTGGGAGTTCGATGAGTACCTCTGCTGGGTAGGTTTAGATTGTTACATGATCCGTCTACACGCCTCCATTCTTCTGGGTCACAGGGTTTCACGTCAACGGTACATATTCTATAAAGATATAGATAGAATTAGTCCACTAAGGAAACCTTTGGAATGGAATAATATTTACTCAATATATTCGGAACATAATGGTACTTGACCATAGTGTGACCGCTCTGTATTAGTTATATATCGAATTATAACAAGAACAGTTGGAGACGGAATGACAAATGAAAAATATTTATCTTTCTTAATAAAATAATAATAATAACAACTACAACCGCGAGGTGTGCAGTCTCAGAGAATATTTTTTTAAAACCGATGTGGGTATGCACCGAGATGTGGTCGCAGTGGACAAGGGACTCACCCAGCTGTCCATGGCTAACGAGAACTGGCGCAAACCTGTAGTACTTACTGCTGATGACCGCAAGGAAGTATGGCAAAGCAAGGAGCTTCACGGGCGCTTCTACCGGGCTCTTCATGAGCCCGATGTAGATTTTTTCTAGCGTCCGTGTCCTGGCTACGTTTCGGTGACCTCTTTGGGGAATTTGAAGATTTTGTCTGTGCGATTACGGACGAAGTTATGTTGACGAACAACTACCTGAAATATATATTATGAAGGATGGGACGGTTGACGTGTGTCGGGCATGCCACCGTCCGGGTGCAGTCCATCAGACATTATTATTTCTGGTTGTTCTCGTCTGGCTAACGGCGAGAACTTGCACAGGCACAATCAAGTGGCCAGGATTATTCACCAGCAACTTGCTTTGAAATATAAACTTGTGGAGTCTGAGGTACCGTACTACAAGTATGTGCCCGACCCGGTTCTCGAAAAAGACCATGTTACGTTGTACTGGGATCAGTCTATCATCACTGATAGGGCTATTGTTGCCAATAAGCCTGACATAGTGGTGATAGACCGATCAGCGCGCTGCGCAGTGATAATCGATGTTACCATTCCGCATTACGAGAACCTCGTGAAAACTGAAAAAGAGAAACAAATAAAATTTCTGGATTTAACACACGAGGTTGTCGATATGTGGCATGTGAGCTCGGCTATCATTGTGCCGATAGTCATAACGGCCATTGGCCTTATAGCCAAGAGTCTGGACGACCACCTGTTCAAACTCCCACTTGGTGGTTGGATCATTGGCCTGATTCAGAAGGCAGTACTCCTCGATACGGCATTGTGAGGAGGTTCCGGTCTCTGGAGCCTTATCCACCGGTAGCTTGGACCCTGCTCCCGCTGTCGGTGGACCACTATTTTATATTTTTAAATGTTTTTTTATAAATTTTGTATTAAATATTTAAAAATGTAAATAATAATTATGTTGTAAGATAATATTTTTTTTTTATAATTTTATTTGTGATGATTATCCAATAATGTTTGTATTAGTTATTTATTACTTTTTAATTTTAAATATGTGACATTATCACATCAACATCAACAGCCTATAATGTTCCCACTGCATGGACTCAGGCCTCCTCTCTAGGAGAGGGATGGGCTATATAATCTACCACGCGGGCCCAGTGCGGATTGGTAGATGTCACATGTCTTAGAATTTTTGGTTCTAAGACATGCCGGTTTCCTCACGATGTTTTCCTTTCCTTTCTGGTGACATTATGATTATTTTTAATTTGTTGACATGTACCAATTTAATCTGTAAATTGTATGTAATTGTGTTTTGTCTTATTTTTCTAGTATTTTTATTGAATGTACCTAATTGCTAATTATGATCACTTGTGATTGAAATAAATGAATTATTATTATTTCCTTTATTCATTTTTTAACATATTAAATACATTTTTGAATATTTATTACAAAAAAGCATATAAAAAACATTTAATAATATAAAAAATAGTAGCCCAATTATTATTATTATTATAACAACTACATAACTTTGAAGTTATTGAGGTGGTGGTGTTGAGAGGAACATGACTTCTCACGTTATAATATTATATTAATCTCTTTTCATAATGCTGTTATTTGTCGTACATGGGATGTTAAGAACCATGCTTGTTCCAAACCCGCTAATCCAAGATATTAATAGAAAAATTGTAAGAGTTGTACGAGTACGTTGCCTACCTAGAGAGAGCTAGAGTTGACGTCGAATTAGAAGTAGGTGTTAAGATTCCCCGCCGTTAAGCTCATGTCAGTAAAGTTCCACGTAAGGTCAAAAATACACTAGAAGAGTATGTGATCTTTACAATCCGTACTCACAATACATAAAAAGCTCAAACTACAAGCACTGCAGGGTGACCAAAACAAAAGATTCTGTATACTTACGCTGTATTATTTCTCTGTTCATAAATCCTCAGCTGGGTTCTATTCGCAGGTTTCCCAGAGACACAATCATATAGAACAGCATTTAACCCTCCGACACTCAGGCTTACGACAGTCAGAAGAACCAGCCGTTTAGCCATCTTCCACGCTTGATGCAAACTAACTTACACTGGATACTATGCGTCTCTAAATATAATAAAAACAATATGACCTTATTAGCGTTGAAGATCTATTCTGCAAGGCTAATCCAGTAATTAAAATGGTTTAGTTTCCGCGAAATGTATCTAAATTGTTGGTTTATCAGTTTTGTACTTGTTTACGAAAATATTCTATGGCAGTTTCGGTGATATCTATTATTTTATTGAATTCAAGTAACTTTTATTTTGTTGACCTTATTCTTATTGCATTCATAATATTATGCTTTGGCTATCAGTAACCCCTTTTCTAGCTATCAAATTTTTATACATTTATATGCATTTTGCTAAGAATAGTTACAGTGCTGATGACAACAATGATGACGTCTGTGCCACATTAGGTTTCGGTTAAAGATTCGTATCTTATCTGCATTTCTCATCTGAATCGAGAATTCTTCGGAATTCTTCTTACAACAAACTCCAGACCTCTACGTGGTTTTTTCAGCGTGATATCGGCGATAACGTGGTTTTTTACCGTTTCAATAGCACGGCCATGGGGTTTTAGTCTAACAGCTCCTAAAATATAGTCCTAGATTTTTTTTTGTGTATTTTTACAATATTTGACAAATTCAAATCTAGGTTTTACAAGAAATTTCAGACCTCTACGATGCTTTTTCAGCGAGATATCGGCGATAACGTGGTTTTCACCGTTTTAATGGCGCGGCCATGGGTGTTTTAGTTTTACAGCTACTAAAATTAAACCTAGGATTTTTTCCAATATTTTTATATTTTTTTTACATATTCAATTTGTTATTTACCTAAATTTCAGGTCTCTGCAACGCTTAGTTTTAAAGATCTCCGTGGCCGCGCGGTTCTCCGCGTTTCGATGGCGCGGCCACGTTGAAACCCTTACAACTTTGTAACCATAACTTTGACAAATTTATGGTTTTGGCAACCAACTTTTACAAACTTTTACATAATCTTGGCATAGTTTTTTTTAAAAAAAACGTCGTAGCCACGCGGTCGGAACTGACACAAATAATATATTGTATGCGTTTCTCAAGTCAAAATTAGTTGATATAGGTTCATCCGCCAGCCAGCTACTATAAAGGAAAAACACTGCACTCTCTTTTTTAACTCAATTTCGTATACCTAAACGATTAACTGGTAAAAATTGGAACAGGAACTACGTAAATGGCGGAACATAAGTTGGTTGATCGTTGACAAAGTTTCAATGGTCTTGTATGAGAACTTACAATTGTGTAATTCATTTGCAACTACAGGAATGTAAAAATAATGATAAGATGATTAGAGGTGTAAGCATTGTACTGCTTCCTGTAAAAGGACATTGGAGCTTTGCCTGCGAGTTAACCGTGAACATGAGGTAATGGAATGATGACCACGTGATGGTTTTCGGCCACCGCAGGCGCGGGCCTGTGGACGGTGAGTAATGGGTTTGCTCACCGTCCGTTCGTCTTATGACGATGATAGGCCATGTCGACGGCGCGTTCGTGTTTCACGCGTGCCTTAAAAAGATATCGGCGCCTGTCAGGTCTGCGGGTTGTTGGATAGCGATACTGCGGCCCCAGACACAAAAGGCTAAGAAGGAATATGAGTGGTTTTTAGTTAGTAGAAGTCTGATACTTCCTTCCGCTCCGCCCAAAGCGGAAGGAGTCATTTGATAATTCACAACCTAAAAAAAGAATAAAAAGGAACGAAATGATGGTCAATATTTATGTACGTGCTATCAGAGGCGATGGGTGACGATATGTGAAGAGTTCGGGTACGTCTGAAACGTAGTCAAATTGACCACCTATGGGCGCAGCACCATATCAAAGTCGCAGGACAACACGCCTCTGGCCATAATGTCTGTGAATCAAAAATGTTTATAACCCTTGTTTTGGGCTTTGCTGCAGTCGTATGAAAAGAAATATATTGCGGCTTCTGTTTATAACAATAGAAGGGCGTCAGTGAGCAAAATCGAGATATTTACCTTGTGTTATTTCTCTCCGCGTAAATCTGTAGCCGAGTTCTATTAGCCGGTGTCCCAGAGACACAATCATAAAGAACGGCGTTCCAGGCTCTGACACACAGACTAACAAGAGTGAGAAGAATCAGCCATCTTCTTCATTTGATTCATACTGACGTTGCGTGACTAATATAAAAATACCTGACTGAAAAAAATACCTGACCGATTACATAAAAGAGGGTCATTAGCGTGTGTATTGAAGATAACCATAACAGACTAAAAGGCATTAAATCCGAATTGTGCCTCAAATTGTGCGTTTATCGTTGAATAAGCTAAGCTGGTTTTCTTTTTGACTAAATTCAAGTTTTTCGTACCTAGTTGTAAGTCATTTTGTGTTCCGAGTTTAAACTGTGACATTTACCTGACCATTCTAATTATTCTTCCATGTGTTAATAATACACACCTCATTGTTTTGTGTTTTTTTTTATGTAATTGGAACTAATTTTATACTTAGTTTTATTTTCTGCAGCCAAAATTGTTTTGAATAAACTACTGAAATAACTTGTTTAAGTATAGCATTTTGTTAACAGGTACTCACAACGAGGACATTTTATATTACAAAACCTGTCAATTAAAGATATCAAATTTCTTTATTTACTGAATAATCAGGAAATAAAAGATTCAAAATTGAGGGAATTTCCACAATAAATTACAATTGTAAGAAAACAAACACCTCACAAAAACACATTTAATATTATATATCGATGTAGATGTACATAAAAGATTCAGGAAATATATGTTCTTAAACCCATATGAATATGTATGATGCATAATAATAATGTATGTGTTTGTTGTTCAAAATAAGTCATTTTTTTAATTAGTTTTTCTAAATGACTTAATTCAATACCTAAGTAGAAGTGCACTATAGAGTAAATTAAAATATAATAAGTAAATATGCATTTGAAATAACTAACAATCACAAAGTGGAATCCCAACAAAAAACATCGTGGGTAGAATTATATTAGTATAGGTATCTGATAAATATAATTATTTATACTGTAGCTGTGTATAAAATATAATTTGTTTAAACTGTTTGCTTGCAATCATAAGTTTCTTTCCACGGCGCCAAGTTCAATTTTCCGATTTTAGTAGAAGTGCATTTCGTCAAAGGGTTCCTGTAAAGACAACGTGGTATAATAACTATTGCAAAAAATATTTCAGAACATTTTGATACCGTAGCCCCAGAAACATGTTTAATTTTTTTTGATGTCAAATAAGTTGGAAGTGTTTCTAAACTCGTTACAAGATTTGGAAGATCGAGTAATAGCGTATTATCTAGAAAATTAACTAGGTACGATAAACAGATTTATAAAATTAGACTGGAAATGCAAAGATGCATAGGCATTAATCGCGCTCTCCAAACAGATCCACATATCAACCAAAAAAAATGTATTTCACCTTTTCCAGATTATATAGGCCGTATTATTGAAGAGTGTTATTTTTGTAACTTACCTCGAAGATATGGCATAAAAGGCATTCGGCTGAATTTCCGTGACAAAGTTACCAACGGAACACAACATGCCTGCTATCGTGACTTTTCGAATGGCTTTTAGTTGTTCTGAAAACAAAAGAAAGAGAAACAGCTTTATGAATAGACCAACATAATTTATTTCGCAAAAACTATTAAATGGATTTACATGAACACGGCTAGCTTATAAACTTGATTAACACATATAACTTGTATCGCATTAGTACTATTCCGTGGGATACCATCCGAAAACTACACTGGTAAAGCTTTGGGCATCCAATTCGTCGTGTGCCTAGCCATTTCCCAACTTTTTTGTGGTCGGCTTCGAGTCTATTCAGCTAAATACCAGTATTTTACAAAGGGTGACTGCCAAACTGACCTCCACAACCCAGTTAGTACCCCTGGCAAGTCTGGTTGTATTATCCAATTCAATCATGGCAAAAGAAAATACTCCAGAATCTGACTCACCTTCAGTAAACGCATGTGGTCTATTGGGTCTCTCATACCAATGCCTATCTGAGGCAATGCTCCTTCTCAATTGTTCCACCAGCAAACAGTACAGGGTCTGTGGTACCCTTCCACCTGCTATGTGCTTCTCAACCCACAATGCTGCCATCAGTTCAATGTCTTTGGGATTTTTGTATACTTCTCTTAGACGGAATAGACGCTGAAACGTTAGGGTTAGGTTAAACTTTCAAGATGTACCGTGGACCTTAAAAACTTAGACGGGATGTAAAAGACAAAAGATTGGGTGTCGTAGTGCAGCTTGAGAACAGCCTATGGTCTAGAGTAGACTGGAAAAGCCTGATTAATTGTGTTAACTTCAAGTGGTGGCTATGTCTCGTCAACTTCTGTACAAAAAATATACCGATCACACGCTCACATCCGATTGCTAGAAAACGCTGAATGAAGAGACTCAGCTCACTCAGCGGACGGTTCTAAATTGCACTGAAAATGTTGTGCTGCATTAAAAAGAATTCATTAAAATATTAATTTGAGCAATGCCTATAATCTTCATCATTATCATGTCATATCATAATAATAATTATGTAGTTTATTTGTGCACTCTTTAACACCATGCCATGCTATTTGACTCAAAGGTTGACTGACAGAAAATTCCTTGTGGTATTAAGACCACGTACCACTCTTTTACTTGAAGTTTAAATAATAGCTGAAAGATATCCACTTCTGAGCTATAACGTCAAACAGTTGGTCCACCTCGAGGCTTTTAAATGTTGGAAAGTAACATTACCTCTTCACTGAAACTATTATCTAGATCATCAAAAGTTTCGTATGTCATTTTCGTACAAAATTCTTTATACTTTATATAGGGCTGCAATCCGAAGAACCTTCCTTTAACTAAGTCATCGGTTGCTACATCTGAAGTCAATAGTAGACCGCCTAGTACTCTGTCAGCCATCTGAAATAAAATACGGATATAAACAAGCTATTATAGTATATAAAAAAAAAACATTTTTAAAATAAGCTTGATGATATTATAGGTATATCGTCATCTTTTCGTATTCTTCTCATCTTTGCAAACCCCTTTTTGACACCCATATCCTGGAGTTGCATGAAAAAATACTACTCTGCCATTTTTGGAAGTTGGCAATTTAGAATAACATCACTTAGCTAACATTGTCATCTATAACTGTTTTCAAATTCTGCTACAAGATTTGACCTAAACAACCATTGCAAGATTTTAACGTTTTCTCGAGTTAACTTAGACTTCACTTATAGAACTCGTTTGAGCAGTTTAAGATGTTCCAATCTGTAGTGATGCCGTTACGAATAGTATGCACTTTTAAACAGAAATGATTGTGAACAGCTCTACTCGTAAGAATGTTGATACCGGGCAGTACCTAAGAAAAAGACAATAGAAACTTAAGGATCACACTCACATCATAATCAATAGTGTTGTCAAATTTTCCACAGGCCTGTCTGAAACTCCCTTGAATAACTTGTTGCATGTTGTCATCAACAGCTAAAAACCCTGTTCGCGTCGTACCGTTGATGTAAGGGAATGTTTTAGTAAAATGACCGTTTTTATCATATAGCCTGAAATTAGCAAACGTAAACCGTTAGTAGCAAAATTCTAGCGTAGCCGAATCTGAAGCTTTTCTACTGCACTGCTTACATACCATATAGATAGCAAATAAAATAAAAACAAATGAAACGACTTTAATTTACAAAAAAACAAACATTTTCTCATATTAAATAGCTAAAAATCTAAAAAACGGGGTACGTACATTTTTTTTTTCATAGAAATTAAATTAAAATAATGAGAAACGATGGATGGACCAGTGTGAAAGCAATAGGGGATCGGACAAAAAAAAATAATTAGTCCGTCAGATAGATTTCCAAAAAATATTAACCACGTATTTTTTCTTTTTTCACGTAAACAAAAAATGCAGACGATACAGTGCTTCGAAAACTCGTGTGACGTCATATGATAGCACATTTTGTACCTTCAATTGACGTTCCAAGCCCCACTCCATGATCTTTGACGCACTTTATCTTCGTCAATTTTTATTGTTTTGATAAAATAAAAAACACGTATCCAATATTTTTCGATAATCTAACTGACGGACTAAACAGAATCATATTTTTTGAGTCAGTCCGATCCCCTATTGCAAGAAAGGAGTTATCTGATGAAACTACGAGTAACAGAGAAGTGTGGATGAAGAAGATATGCTGCGCCGACCACAAATAAATTGGGATAAAGACAGGAGAATGAGAGTTGACTAAAATGTACAAACTTCAATGTAGTCTCCTGAATAGTGTGGAACCATCTCTTCACGTAAACATATTCATCGGACATTTGCGGCTGTATATTTTCATCGTATAAGTCTCTGAAACCTCCATCACTGCATATTACGCCGTCTCTAATCATATTTTCTTTACCTGGGAAAGCATATTGTTTTTTTTGAAAATATTGGTTAACAGTGCTAACATTGTTTTGTATGATAAAAACTTAACTAAATCTGACTGTGTTTACTAGTAGAGACTATGCAGAATGCACAAATGGATTATGATTCAAATGAAGTTTTATAAAATATTAAAAAAAAAACCTAAATCCAGACTAAGAGCAACACTATAAATGATGCCAATCAATCAGTAACATTATTATTATCAGCCATGTGTGCCTCTCTGCAGGGCCTCTCTTTCCTTGTTCTACCTATTCCTACCCAGTGCTATTATTTGCCAATCCTTGTGAAAAAATATGAGTTCGTCCTGCAATCTTCTTTTAGGTCTGCCACGTTGCCGTCATCAATCAATAAAATAATTCTAAAAAATCCAACAAACCCAATAAAGCAGGCAGCAGCTCATACAAGTAAATCTGCAGCGATATAGCAATATTGATATCTCTTGCAGTGTAGAAAAGACGTTCATCATTCCAAGAGGGGTTCAGTTTGTGAAGCTCCTCAGCTATCTGATTGTGTTGTCTGTAGAACAGGATGTTGAGCAGATTCGGTCCCATTACGTTGTTGGGTTCTGTGAAATAGGCAAGGTGAAGATGAAAGTCATCAATTTGTCGCATATGAATAAAAAATCGGCTAACGTAACGTAGGCGAAACTAGGTAAAAGGTCACTAGGAGTAACTCTGCATGCAGGATATTGTAGAAGAAGCTAATGCCACACCTCGGACACTCCATACAACGCCCGCAAAATAAGTGCAACGGTCTGCGTCGCGAAAACCGAACGACGACTAATACGAGCGCGAGCCATTGCTCAAGAGTCGGCGACGACTACCTCGAAGTGCGGGGTGAGGTGCGGTATTTAATATGAGCGCGGGGAAGGGAGTGTCCCTTCTGTACGTAGTACTATTATGTATTCTGTGCTAATACTAGCAGTGAACTGTAATGTAGTACTTCTGTAATTTTTTTGGTGGAAACTAACCGAACCATCACCTTGTTTAATCAATCTTAATTTTCCCAATATTGTGGCTAATTAATAACAGCCGCAAGGGTTGATCTTTAAGATTAAGCCGCACATGCCAAAGTAGGTCTGTAGATAGGTGACCAGCAATTACATATCGAATTACGTGCGTGTCTCAGAAAACACGTCATGCCTCGTCACCCTCACTTACTAAACCATAGATGCTTTAGTGACATTACCAGGAGGGGCAATAGAAGAACGATGGAGCACTATACGCTGAGCTGGTCGATTGATTCAGTTTTCATCAAGTCCAGAAATCTTACTTACGGTACATATGACAACGCGTTTCCCGTGGTCTTTGATTCAAGGGGCAATAATCAGAATCGGGATCAGTCGGTGGAAATAATTGACCATTCTCTTTCTCCACTTTCAGCAGCCCATTTTTATATGTCCTGAGTCTTTCGATAAATCCTTGGAGCAGGTTGTAAGTATTGGATAGATCAAAGACTGGCGTTTGGAACACGTACTGAAAGAATAGGACGCTGATTTATTGTACTTGTGGAATCAATAATGTTTAACTAGGCCTAAATGTTTTGAAAGCATTGTCCACCAGCGATGGAATAGTATATAAAGTAGATCGCCTGCCTGGATCCAAACCTAAGATCTATAACACTTATGTAGGTACGTGTTACTATACCATCACCAATTCACCATACTATACATCAATCAATATAAGTTAGCCTTGCTCCTATCTTACGAACTGATTTCTGATTCTGTTGTAGGAGTTTGTTCTTTTTCTCCTCAAGTAAAATTCTAGAAATTCTTTAAGAAATGGTGTTTTGGATGACATTCTTGTGTAATTTAGACGTAAATAAAATGCTGTCTTATTAAAATGCTTTAATTTTAGTCGTGCTAAAGAACTACTGATACATACTCTGACAAATTCAGTCCCATTATCAAGACACCCATATGTCTGGAAACTAGTAGGTCGAGTAAGATTCTGGCAGCTGATGCCAGAATATCTGTGCACGGGATCATCTACAGGAATCTTGATCGGTGTACACCTGTAGTCTTTTCTACCTTCTGGTTTGCAGCAGGTTGTTATGTTTCGGACGTAGTTTACTGAAATCATATGAAATTGTGACGTTTCTCTATGGTAGTTCTTCGTGTTTACCTGTTAGGAAAAAAGTTTTTTTTTTTTTTATAAAACGTTTCCCCCACATTAGGAACTTCTCCTCTAACGTGGATGCGTTCACAAACATTTAAACTCACATACACAAACACCCAGCGCCGAAACAACTATCTGTAGGCCATACAAATATTTTATCCGTGCGGGGATGAAACCCGCGACACGTAGCGCAGCAGTCAACTGCTTGAGCCACTGCGCCAACCGCGCCGTCAAAAGTTACTACAGTAGTTCAGATAAAACTCTCATAAATTATATTACTATTTCTCCACTGATTTAATTCACCAGTATTGGTACTTATTTTCAACGACTTAGATATTTTTTTCGATTGGCTTTTGAGATATCACGTTTCTTACATTGGTTTTTGAAACTCCCGCAATTCATATTCAACTGATTTTTTCTTAATCATTCTCCTGCCTAATCCTAATTTCATTAAGGGGCCGGCGCAGCTCGTCTCTGTTTTCCATCATTCTTCTCTAATAGTCTTTTTCTCATGGTTTACCTATCCATCGTTTGTCTCATCAAGTCGACGAAATTAAAACTGATTCAGGATACATGAACAAATCAGAAAGAGAATTTCGAAATCAATGTGGATGTGGTTCAAATAACTACCTGTAAAAGAAAGTAACTTACCAATGTCGTGAATAGAGTTGATATCGCCGACTTCAAATAAAATATAATATGAAACTAGCTGAGTAAGCCTTAGGTCCGATGCTTTACCCACTTGAAGAATTTCAGTTCGTAATCTTCTTGGTAAAGGAAGCTCACGACCATTTGCTGCTTTTCTGGGTTCATAATCTAGGAGCCATTATAATAATGCATTATTAGTTAACTTTACAATAATCTTAAAGTGCCAATAGCTGTGTGTGGCACAAAAATATCAGTATATTTAATCTAATCTTACCACACCATGCACGGATTAGTCACCGTCTTTTGTTTTTTTCGTTTTTTGGGCCATGCTACTTTCCTTACAATGATTTCATTTGAAAGCAGTTTCATAATCAGCCTATGATGTTCCTAGTGCTAGGTCAAAGGCCTCCTCAGAGAGGGAATGGGCTATAATCCACGGGCCCAGTGCGGGTTAGTAGATGTCTTCGAATATTGGTTCTAGGACATGCCAGTTTGCCAGCTCGATATTTTCCTTCACCGTTTTGACAGCAGTGGTGATGAAATAAGTTACACAAATAAACTGCCTGTTTAAAATCGAATACACGGCATACAACCTTGTATGGCTTTTTCCGCAGCCAGCATGTTATTAATTCATAATTATTATAATCTGATATTTCAAGAACTCTTGCAATTGATAATGATGGGCAAAGTGGCAGGCAAAAGAGCAGTAGGAAAAATCGGGGCTGCGCAATATCCGGGAATGGACGGGAATTAGACTGGCAAAAGACTGAAACGGATATGCAGAGCCGACTGCCAACCTTCACTAGTAGGAAAAGCACTTGAAGAGAGGGAGATATGTATTTCAAGAAAGTTACTTACTTGGACTAAAATCGTAAGGTCCAAGCAGCCTGGTAGTAGGAGTGTTGTGAGTACCTCTGCTGGGATACTTTAGATTGTTACATGATCCGTCAACACGTTTCCATTCTTTAGGATCACATGGTTTAACCTCCACGGTACAATATCTAGAAATATTGAGGAAGTTTTAGGCTTTCAGAATTCAACGGCATATTTTAAAAACATTTTGAACAATACCCTTGGGCAAAAGTGCAGTCATTTTATTGTGATTAATTCAATAATTATGCTGCGCTCCATTGCTCGATGGTAAACCTTGAGTTTGAACTTCTGGATGTTAGTCAAAGACCACTGTCCAAGTCTGTGCACCGTAATAATAATATGTCAGTAATTGCATCGACATGATTGATGTGACGTTACTCCCTATTTACAAATTTTATCAAAAACGTCTAATACCGGATTTGTCATTAATTTCTTTGATTTGAGTCACAGTCCACTCGGATCGGACTAATCAAACTTTCCAATTCGATCGCTTCGTGTCAAATTAAGCGTCTGAGGGATCAGTAGAATGTAGGACAACAATGCATGACTGTGTACTGATTCTTCAACCACAGATCTCTATATTAAGCTTCGTGATTATGACAATCATAAACAACCAGGTACTTTTACCACCTTTATTGTCCTTTCCAGTTATTTTTACTCTGATAGCAGTATTGTCACCTGTGACTTTTTATCAAACTTCAAAGCCAGTATAGCATACCTCGTTTTGTATAGATTTCCTGTACAAGACGAGATCCGCTTTTCGCTGGTTTTTATAATTTGATTGGTCGTCATGCGTCCTGTAGATACAAGCTATTCCTGAGGTCCTGATTCGAGGTTCTATAATTAGGTAATTACTGTATTAAATACTCACCCTGTATTATTTTTTGATTTATAAACTTTCAGCTGAGTTTCGTTCACTGGTTTCCCGGAGAAGTTGTCATAAAGAATGGCACTTATCCCTCCGAGACAGAGACTAATATAAGTCAAAAGTAATGCGTTTTTAATCATCTTTATCGCATCTGTTGAAAAATGAGTATGTGTATGTCAGGATTGATCCGAGCGGCTGTTTATATATATATATGTCTATATTTAGCATCGAGATCTTTCTTACGTCTTGGAGTTTGCTTATGTGAAAAATCTCCCTAACCACTGATATGATGTTTTTCTAAATATTTGTTTTAAGTTTCGTTAATTATTACATATTTAATTTAAATACTTACATAACTCAAATGCGATGAAACTGATAAGAAAATATTTTGTGTATTTTATTAAGTACGGCCAAAATCGTGAACTGAGTATTTTCATGCGCAATGCACGAAAAGGTGTTAAAATCACTAAATAAGTGTTATCGTGAAGAGATATGAATGAATATTGACTTTGAGTCACGATGTAATGCTATATTTTTAATACGATGTCTACTATAATAATTATATTCTTTCGAACTACTGCTTCTATTTTCGTAGCCTGTACTGCCCTATGCTGGGTGAAAGGCCTTCCCTAATTCCTTTCATATGCTTTTTTCTCATAATTCCTTGAACCACCTCTCGCATTTCGGGTCCTGATCGTATCACCACCTCTTTCTGGGTCAGCCTTGGCTGAAATTAATATTAGAAATCGAATCAGTAGTAGATAGCCCCTATCTACTACTGATTCGATTTCTAAAATTATTTCAGTAATGCGAGCCTGTTCCGTGTGGTGTCGGACGTAAAGAATAGCACCATCCCATATCTTCCCGTGGGTGTCGTAAGAGGCGACTAAGGGACTTACCAGAGAATGGGCAGCAGCGTTCTCTGTGTCTTTGTAACAACCATACTGCGATCGCCAACCCGCCTGCCAAGCGTGGCGATTATGGCAAACCCCCCCAAAAATGCCTGGGGGAGGCCTATGTCCAGCAGTGGACGTCTTTTGGCTGAAATGATGATGATGAATGATGAATGTGAGCCTAAATTAGTTAATTAAGCTTTAATTAATTATTATTAGCCCCGAGTGCGTTTTCCGAACATAACAGGAGCGAAGCTGTGGATAAAAGTTAGTAAATAGCTGCATGCTGACTGAGCGAGGCAATTCATGCGGTCGGTCAGGACGTGCCTCGCTCGAGGAAAACAATGAAACAATGAAAAAAATTATCATATCGCGTGGCATACGCCCAAGGCTGCCTCACGAGGCTATGCACTCAGTCAGTACACGGCTATTGATACAGGAGAAAAAGTAATAATTAAAACACTGTAAACGTTCATAATATTATTCTAAGTATATTTGGTTTGTTTACAAAATTAAACCTGTCAGTATTCATTTTATGATAAGCTGTAAAAAAGTGCACGTTGAAATAATCAGTGCAGAGCCATGGCAATTTACTGGTTTACCCCGGTATCGTAAAGTCTGTTTATGCTGAACAAGTATTGTCCACCCACTTCGAATAATCGAGGGAAGGAAGCTCGTCACAGCTGACGAACTCGTTACTGAAAAGATAAAAGATACATTCAAGCTAACGTTTTCCAACTATCGGCCGTCGGCTTTCAGAGTTGCTGAATATTTGGTTTTTGAATGGAGTGGCCATAATGGTCATGGAATTATCGGTTCTCTGTTAAAGAGAAGTTTTCACTCCAAAAATCATAAAACATGGCGGCATCAGCTCGTGGTGCTTCTGCACACACTCTCCGAAGTACTGTAGAAGACCGACAAACATCAAACATGCTACTTTGCGGCAGTTTACGAGTTGAAAAAGGAAGTAGGTAAGAGGGAGAAAAGTGAACAAAGTTGGCATTGATTGATTGATTTGATTGACGAAGATATTTTTTTTGGGTTCAAACGCAAAATCTCGACTTGATTCTTTCATTGCCATTATAATTGACAGACCACTATAACTGTCAATAATAATGGCAATGAAAGAATCAAGTCGAGATTACACACACCGATACCTAGTCGACATTCCACACATTCGAACGAAGCGCTTTGCTGGGTCCTTGATTATGCGCACAGCCAAGGAGTGGAATTCCCTGCCTGCGTCGGTTTTTCCGAGTTCATTTAACCCTAATCTGTGTAAGTCGCGAGGAAACAGGCTTCTTCTGGGTAAGCTCGTTCCATCGTCGACATCATCTCTGCCCTTAGGGCAAGATTGAAGTCAAGAGCAAGCCCATTTATAATAAAAAATAAAAAAACTCTTCTACAAATCATCTCAGTAATCACCGTCTTTCCAGACATTGCCAACTTTCACACAGTCTTCAGTTTCACACTTCAGTCTAAATATATAATTTATTACGAGTATTGGCCAAAAAACGTAATGGATAGAGGAATGTGGAAGGAAAGTAGAGAAGCCTTTGCTCTGCAGTGGGACACAAATAGCTCATAATAATAATTATTATTTGGGACACTAACCCTAAATTAAGAACTACAGTTCTTTAAAACACAATGTAAGTAAAAGACAAGTTTTCTTAACTGAAGTACTACGACTACCGAATTTACTCAACAATCACCTTTATAATGCAGGCACCTTTTTCTTTTTTCCCAGCCCAGCACTTAGTTCGAACATGAAAACATAATCAAGAGCTTAGGCGGCGGCTTATATTCCATAATCTGGGAAACCGGAGACTATTGTTTACGGGTAGGACGAAGCAAAAATAAACAAAACGTTATTCAATCTACCCTCCTACTGTAAGCAATCACTTGATGGTAGGGAAGACAACGAAGCTATGAAGTAAGCGTTTGAAGTACAAATACTAGTAATAATAAAAATAAAATAAACAAAAATAGCCTTTATTGCCCTGAAATTTACAGTATTTTATTTTCTTAACTGAAAATATTCACCACTGTTCTCAAAACGGTGAAGGAAAACATCGTGAGGAAACCGGCATATCTTAGAACCAAAAAATTCGAAGATATGTGACATCTACCAATCCGCACTGGGCCCGCGTGGTGGATTATAGCCCATCCCTCTCCTAGAGAGGAGGCCTGAGTCCCTGCAGTGGGAACATTATAGGCTGATGATGATACACCATTTGTTGCCATCAATTTCTATGTTAGGTAATATCAAAATTATGATTTTAATTGAACTGCCATTCAAAATCTCCTGGTTGCGGACAAAGTAGCAATAGACACATTGAATTCAAACGTCAATAACTTAAAATAAATTATGTATTTCAGTAGTGAAGTTATTGTTGTTTACTGATCTGTTAATACAATACAATAACATAATCTGAAGATTTAGAAAACATACAGCGGTTTGTCTCTCACTACTGTTTGAGCTTGTCTGTTTATAAATCTTATGATTCCTTTACATAAAAAAGTTTAAAACAAAAAAAGGACCTACCATGATCAAAGTCAACTGCTTAGTTCAATCCCGCTCACTCCATGACCCCAGTCTCCCCAACACTCCGCCACATGACGTGACAGGCGGCCGCGACTGACATATCCGAAATCGCTGCGACATTCTTCCTAAACGTCTTCCCAAACAATGCAACGAGGGTCCACTGACATACCACACCAGATTTACCCTCCCACTAAACCTTAAAATCCACACAAGAAAGACTAATTTAGACTGCCTCAACTGCATGACCAACCCTGTATGATGACCAATAATGTTTAAAGATTTAATGTATTTTATTATAATGCCTATAAGGCTGTTATTCGCTTGCTGAATAATAGTTTTAAAGTTGTATAGGTATCAGGGGTGTGATGTTAGAGTATTTGAGAAAGTTTTCGATTTGCAATGAGGTGATGGATTCGATTTTAAATGTTCGTTGTTGGATGGAGTCTTGTTTGGGGAGATAAATTTCATTTATCTTGCATTTATCTACCTTGATATATGTAATAAAAAATAAATAAATAAAATAAATAAAATAAGCCTTTATTGCTGTAACTTGCATGCTTAGTACATAAAATTTAAAGAAACTACTTGACTAACGTTAAGTTTTACAAACTAAATAAATAAAATAATTAAGTAATTGTTTCGGAAACCGGTTTTTCTTTTACAGCTTGTCCTTCGACAAAGGCCTCCTCTAAAGCTTTCCATTTTGTTCTGTCTTTTGCAGTACGTGTCCATTCTGGACCGGCTATCTTTTTCATGTCGTCTTCCCAACGTTTAGGTTGTCTACCTTTATTTCTTTTACTATCTCGCGGGTACCATTCTGTTACTAGTCTTGTCCACTTCTGTATTCCTTCCCTTAGCATGTGTCCTGTCCATCTCCATTTTAGGCATTTATAGACGGTATATATACTTCTAAATTTAGTTATTCTCTTTATATTTTGTAATTTCACTTTGTCTCTTCTTTTGACTCCGATTACGCTTCTTTCAATTCCATTTTGACATACTTGAATTTTTTTAAGTTGTTGCTCAGTCAGTGCCCATGTTTGACATCCATACGACAGACATGGAAGGATACAGGTGTTATATATTTTCCTTTTTTCTTTGATAGGCATGTCTTTGTCCTTCATAACCTCGCTCAGAGACCAAAACCGTTTCCAACAGTTTGCTATTCTTCTATCTATTTCTTTTTTCATTGTGTCTTCTGTAGATATTAGTTGACCCAAATAAATGTACTCAGTGACATACTCTATTTGTCCACCATTTACTATTATGTCTCTTTTGGTTGAGTTTGTCATAACCTTGGTTTTTGATGTGTTCATTGATAGGCCTACCTTGGCGCTCTCATCTGATAGTTGTTGTAGCATGTCTTCCAAATTATGTGGGTTCTCAGAAAACAGGATGATGTCATCCGCAAAACGTAGATGGTTGAGTTTGTCTCCGTTAATGTTCAATCCATTTGTTTCCCAATCCAGGTTTCTAAAAATCATTTCTAGAACCGCAGAGAATAGCTTCGGCGAAATGGGGTCGCCCTGCCTGACACCTCTTTCGATAGCAAATTCTTCCCCTGTTTTTTCTAGTTTGACTTGGGCCGTACTCTTTGAGTAAATGTTCTTTAGTATTCGAATGTATTTGTCCTCAACACCCTGACTTTCTAGTGCTCTCCAGATGCTATCGTGATCCAGGGAATCAAAGGCTTTATTGAAATCCACGAACCCTAGATAGTAGATTTTCTTGTATTCTTTGTATTTTTGAAGCACCTGTCTTAGTACGTGAATATGGTCTATTGTCGAAAACTTACTTCGGAAGCCAGCCTGTTCTTTCGGTTGGTTTTCATCAAGAGTGACAGCAATTCGTGATAGTATTATCTTTGAGAATATCTTATATATATTTGACATTAAACTTATTGGTCTGTAGTTGCTAATATCTCCTTTGTCCCCCTTTTTATGTATCAGTACAATCGTTGACTTGGTCCAATCATTCGGAATAATTTCAGTTACAAAGATGTCGTTGAATAGTTCTGTTAATCTAGGAGCAATCACCGGTATTGTATATTTTATTACTTCGTTAGATATTTGATCTGAACCCGGTGCTTTGTCTAATTTTTGTGAGTCGATTGCTCTTATAGTTTCTTCCAGTAATATTATTGGGATTGGTTCTGAGATTGTTACTTTTTGTTTTTGCTTTTCTACTGCTGCTGCCGTTTGTCTCTTGTATAGTAATGTATAGTAGTCTGTGGCGATTTTGAGTATCTCTTGTCTTATACTTGTGGGGTTTCCATTTTTAGTTTTTAAGTTTGGCATCCAAATTTTCTTTTGGTTTAATTCCTTTAAGGCTTTTTTAATCCCTCCAGTTTTTTCAATAAAAGATTTAATAGTTTTTTGTCTTTTTATTTTTCTGTCTTTTCTTATGTGTTCATTAATCTTTTTACTTAATTCAGAAATCTTATGGCGTATTTGTTTATTTTTAATTTTTTCTTTACATATAATTTCCTTTCTCTCATTAATCAATTGTTTCGTTTCTAAGGATAGTGTATTTTCAGTTTGTTTGTTTGTTTTCCTGACTTCTGTTTTGAGTATGTGTAATATGTCTACGTATCGTTCCTGAATTGGTTTATAATTCATAGTTTTATTTTTATTTATTGCAGTATTTAGGTTATCAAGAAGTATGTCCACATTTCCAGTTAATGTAAGGGCGGTATTCTGTTGACTATTATAACAATATCTTCTTTTCTGTACTTGCGTCCCTGATAACGAAGTTCTTATCATTCTGTGGTCTGTATTAAAGTTAAGTTGGTTTATGGTACATACGTCTTTAAAAACCTTTCGGTTGTTGGTCAGAATGAAGT
The DNA here is from genome assembly GCA_949775195.1 of Diarsia dahlii. Taxonomy (NCBI): domain Eukaryota; kingdom Metazoa; phylum Arthropoda; class Insecta; order Lepidoptera; family Noctuidae; genus Diarsia; species Diarsia dahlii. The sequence continues at coordinate 22,432,617 of OX459194.1, read as the reverse complement.
CGATTTCGTTCTTGTATTTGCCACTGGGTGACATCCATGTCCATTTTCTTGACTTCTTTTTCTTATAGAAGCTATTCAAAATACTCAGTTTATTTTCTAATGCAAAGGTTACTAATCTTTTTCCGTTTTTACTTCTCTGGCCATGCCCATATTTTCCTATCGTATATTCTTCTCCTTTGCTACATTTTCCTATTTGACCATTAAAATCTCCCATCACAACTAGGTTTTTATATGAACCTTGCACGGCTGTTTGTAGATCTTCGTAGAATTTGTCCGTTATTACGGTGTCTTTCTTATTATCTGATTCAGTTGGTGAATAAGCTTGAATTATGGTCCAATTTTCTTCCTTACCTTTGTGTGAAGGTAATTTAATGTTGAGCAGTGCTATTCTTTCATTGATTCCTCTAATTTCTATTATTTTGTTTGCTAGGTTGTTTTTAATAAGGAAGCCGACTCCATGTAACCCCGGAGTCTCACCAATATAATGTAGAATGTACTTGCCATTATGGTCTTCAATTCCTTCACCAAACCGTCTCATTTCGCTGATTCCAATAATGTCCCATTTGATGTTTTCTATAGCCAGTTCTAGTTCCATTAGTTTTTCAGGTGTTCGTAGTGATCGTGTGTTCAAGGTCGCGATGTATATGTTTGGGATTGTTCTGTTTCTGTTTGAATTGCTGATTTCTTCTTTTTTCCTGTTTAGAGGGTCGTGGTCATTTTCCCCCACGAGGACCAGTCGGCTTGGGAGAAGGTTTTGTTTTTCAGTTTTTCCATTTTCTTTATTAGTATTAAGTTTGGCATTCCGGTTTCCGTTTGTTAGTTGCTATTGTTTATTATTGATTGGATAGTTAGAAAGCGAGTTTGATCTATTTCTCATTAAATCGAAGGCATTGGTTCTGTTGTCTTTTGGCGTTCGTGTAAATTGCTTTCTTGGTTGGATGTTAGTTTCTGGTGACGAAGACATTTCTCTTTTTCGGTTTTCTTTAGTTGTGTTTTCTTTTACAACGAGTTTGTCATGCTTGAAGTACGCAATATTCCCCTTCTTCCTTTCTTCTTCCAACTTTGGGAGTAGCTCTTTCCTTTTTTCCAAGACGTCTTTTGAAAAATCATCTTTTACGTACAAGTCCTTTAAGTTCTTCTTATTTTTCATGACTTCAGTTTTTCTCCATGCACTTACGAACGACAAAAGAATTGGTCTGGGTTTATCCTCTTTTATTATTTTTCCAAGTCGGTATACTTTGTTTACTTCACAGTCTTGTATGTTAATCCCTAGATCATTCCTAAAAGCCATCTTTATTTTATCTAGTATTTGGCTAGTAGATTTTGTCCCCTCCTCTAAGCCAAATATGATAATATTATTGCTTTTCTTTTCTCTTTTCAGATATTCTATCTGGGTGCGCCAAAGTTCACCTAAAATTTCAACTCCGATAATTGGAAATCCGAAAATGTTCTTCCTAACATTTTTCATCCTAACAATCGCAATTCCTAACTTCTCTGTCTCTAATGTTTTAATTCCGAAGCATTCGACTTCATAATGTCTGTAGCAATAAACATCTATTACACTATTATTTGTTTTCCTATATTTTCTCAACATAACCATCTTTTACACTATTATTCAAAGTCATATCTTTTTTTTTGTTTATATTACTTTTTATTCATAATAATCAGTATTATAAAAGGTCCCATTAAAATAGGTAAATTTAATTTTAGAAATCATTCAGACCGTTAAAATAAGGACAATAGCAAAAAAAATATAAGAATCAGAAATAAAATACCTACTTTTATAGGATGAGTTTGTTCTAGAGTGCCGGCAATTTATTATTTTAAGTCAAAATAAAATCACTTTAAATATAGTGTTTTTTTTTTGTTTAGATGTCTTTAGTTAGGCTTACTAAACGCTGTGTTAAAATTTGTCCACCTATTTTAATGGGACCTTATATACTATGCAAAGATATCCATAGGTTAGGTTAGGTTAGAACTGTGACCAACTACGCGCGAGCCGAGCGAGCGTAGCGAGCGGTGCCGCGGCAGCGGCCGGCGAGCGCTACCTCGAAATTGGTCGCGAAATTTTTCTAAGTATTTTTTTCATAGTGCCCCCAAGACGACACTCTGACCTGAATTTCATTCATTTATTTTATTTCAAGACAAAAATCAGTGAAACGACCTTTAATCATTCTAAACAGTTGTATGAGTGAAAATATTATGGTAATTATGTTTAGGAATAAAAGCGTTAGGATAAAAAACAGTAGGAGTTTAAATATATTTACACTAATGATATTATGAATTCCAATTTTCGGAAACATGAGTGTTATGAACATCGTCGGTAGGACTACAAATAGTATGAATGTAAACTTTAGGATGAAAAATTTTAGGAAGAGTGATCATTCGGATTACAAATCGTTAGGAAGAACAATTTCGGATAAAGAACTTTAGGTGAGCCAATATGGACCCATTCTATCTCTTCTTCTAGTTTTTCTACTTTAGTTTTTAGGTTTTTATTTTCTGTTATAATTGGCTGCAGTTTTTCTTCCATTTTTTCCATAATCGTGTTTGTTATTGTCTCTGTTATTGACCTTGTTTGGTTTGACAGCTCTATTTTCATCTGATCAAATAACAGTTGAAATTGTTCTTCCATTTCTACCAAAATACGTTAATGCGTATTTATACTGTGTGAAAAGGAACGTTTTTTTTGGTAGAAATTATTTTATACTGGCAACTCTGCAACAGTTCTATCAGTAGTATCAGTTGTCAAAAGATGCTGTTTAATATGTCAGATAGAACTAACCTCACTTTTTGCTATTGATTTGGCTCGTAGAATGTAGAATAAATTCCGAAGTATAAACTGGATCAATTATCTCCTTCGCTTTTAAACACTTTTATATCTTGAATGGCGACGGTGATAACTTTCAAAGCGACTTATTGTTATTATTAAGCACGATTAGATTTAAGTGACACAGAAGTGATGTTTACGTGATGGCGACCGGAACCGGATATATGTAAATGGTTTTAAATGTCACCAAATAAGGAAAAAATCTTAACTGAAATAAGAAACAACGGTAGGTACTGACAGAAGTGTAAAATTTTTCGAACACCTGGAAGCGCTAATATAAAACCCTTAGAAACACCAAATATCCATGTAACTATTAAAGTATTAATAAATAAAACATAATTTCCTTACTGTCAAATATGATTATTTTTATGGTCAAATATCTTTTTTTTTTTTATTAAAACCTATTATTTAGTCTCTTTTAAAAACAATTTACTTGCTTTAGTAATTATATTCAGGTTGATATAACTAATCGAATGCTATTGATGATTCCCTAAAATTAAGACATCGAAAAATTTCTCTACAGCTTTTTTCATTTGCATCTTTAAATATCTGAATGTTTTTCTGCTTCCTCAAGTCTGAACGATTGTATCAAAGCACCCTTATTTATTTCAAGCACGTTAACCAATACATTACGTCTACGATGTTCAGCATTTCCAATTCCATCCTTTACAAGAAAACAAGTACCAAAAACTACATACATTTAGTAGCAAATGGCCAGAGCATGCGATTGCTCGCATATTGAATGCAGTGAAATGCATACAGATACTGTGTTTACTGTCTACCCCCTGATGGATGGTCCCGGCTACTTTTTGTGGACGTTTCGCTATGAATTTTGGATTTCTATCTCTATTCATCGTGGGATGGGGTTTCTTTTTAAGGATTTTGGGGATGGGAAGAAAATATTAACTTAATTTTATGCTCTTTTCAGCTATTTGGATAAATACATTTAAGGAAAACTCTTGATAACATGCAATTAAGGGATGTAATAAAACAAAATGACGGAACATCAGAAACAATAAAAATCTTGAACTTTGAACTACAAAATATGCGAATGAGTCAAAGAATTTACTATTACTCCTGAAGAATTATTAGGGACGATTTCAACAGAACACTATACAGACTGCTATCAACATGTACTTGAGATTGTTTGTACATTTAACATCTTTCAGAACCTACAATTTACAATCTGCCTCAATTAAATACCTCCTCAATCCTAATGACAAATTGTTCATTTACCGCATTTCATAAAAGCACAAACTACATAATTGACACAGCCGCCATGGTACCGATCAGGCCTCACTCAAACACTGACTCAGTCAGTCAATTTGAAGACCGCAAATTGCGCCTCTTGCTAATTAACGTGTGCCGTGCACCAGTTTGTAAGTGGCTATGAAGGGAGCGATTTGGCTTGCTAATATTTTGATTGATTTAAGAGCTGGTTTTTTGGCTGGATTGACGATAGAAGTCTATGGAAGAAGAAATTGATGCTATCTATCTAAATAAAATGTGATGAGGGCCAGCAAATAACAATATTATAAAGTTTCTAGTAAATTGGTGACAGTGAGTGATGAGTAACATTTAAACACTGTTTTAAGCTTTCACGGTTCATAACTATATTTAAAATGTCACTTACGGGATATCTTCCGTGATTTTTATTTGTTTTGTTTTGTGCGCGTAATAAAAGACAAAGAAAGAGGGTAGACAGATTCGTCTGCTCCTAACAATTTTTCCATCCACCCGCATTCTCCAGTTAACCCGCGATCATGGCGCTTGCAACAGCGTCGAAATATCGGGAACTCAAATCAAATCAAATCAAATTGTTTATTTGTGATACATGGGTTACATGCAGGTGTTCATTACATTAATTATAAGCTTATAATGTCCATTCCATGATCAGCCACTTGGGCATACAAATGATAAAATAATACAATAGAAATAAGATACTTGAATTACAAAGATTAGACATAAATTACATTACATATTAAATATTATATGTCAGACAGACACAATTACACAAACACAATAATAAGTCAAGCATACATGAAACATTTAAAAAGTTCTAGTCGATAAAAAGTCAGCAACAGAATAATAACATTTTTCTATTAGAAATTTGAACAATTTATTTTTGAATACATGAGTATTGCTACATTCTTTTATATCGTTAGGAATCTTATTGTAAATTTTTGTGGCCATAGCAAACGCACTTTTACCAAAGAGGGTAGTTTTATATTGACTGGTAACGTTGTTATACAAATGACTCCTATTTCGCGATCCCAGCTGTAATGTAAACAGTGATGGATGATTTCTAATAAACAAGGCCATTTCAAAAATATATAAAGATGGGAATGTAAGAATTTTTAATGTTTTAAAGAATTCCTTGCAGCTGTCTGTTCTTTTGAGACCGCACATTGCTCGCACGCACCTCTTTTGACATTTAAAAACTTTTTCCCAGTTGGTAGTATTCCCCCAAAATATTATGGCATATCTGAGTCTAGAGGCAACATTACTATGATAAGCTACGAGCAATGTGTTAAGATTAACCTTTTTCGCTAGCATGTATAAAGCATAAGATGACTGTGATACTTTTTTACAAACAAATTCTATATGACTTTGCCATTTCAAATTGTCATCTATATGTAAGCCAAGAAATTTTGTTGTAGTAGTCAATCCAACTTTTTCACCTTTAAATTCAATTCGAGTATGTAAAGTATTCTTTGTTTTTTGTTTGAATTGCATTAGTTTAGTTTTATTAATATTAATTGATAAATTATTATTCTGTAGCCATTGAATTAAAACTACTATTTATAACATTTTCATCACTATATACTACCGTGCAATCATCAGCAAATAGCACCATACTATCTGTTGTACATTTTGGCAGGTCGTTGATATAGATAACAAGACTAGCAGTTGCCCGCGACTTCGTTCGCGTAGAAATTTTGACTTTCTTGTCTGGACTGCCTGTGGATGGTACTATGTCAAATCGAATACCAAATGCCAATCGAAGCGATTATATTCCCTTGAACCAGCCCTGTCGTAAAATCTATTCCTACCTGAAATGTCTTAACTATATTCTATCTCTCTGCCAATTTTCAGGTACAAAATGCCAAGGATTTCATATGGACTTACGGGAGCCCTTAGTTCAGGTCTTCCTTACAAACTTAGCTTAGATCTCCTACTCCTAAACTCTAGACTTGTTAAATTTCAGGTTGTTAGTACAAAAAAAAAACAGTACATTTTTACAAACATGTGAAAGCCCTCAGACCTCCTTATTCTGGCCATGTTGCTAAACTCGCTAAATCCGTTCTTAGTCAACGTCTACTAACCATAAAGTACCTTCCTGCCAAAATTGTAGCACAAAAAAGGAAGGACTGTCATACAAACTCGCGTGAGCCCTTAGACCTCCCTAGTCCGGCCCTGTCGCAAAATCGGTTCTTAGCAAACTTCTACTCACCTACTACGTCCCTGCCAAAATTCAAGTTAGTAGCACACAAAATGATGGACTTTTAAACAAACTTGCGAGCGCCCTTAAACCTCTCTAATCCGGCCCTGCCACAAAACCTGTACTTAGCAGAGTTCTTCTAACTATAAACTACGTGCCTGCCAAAAATCAAGTTTGTAGCACAAAAAATTAAGGATTTTCTTACGAACTTGCAAGAACCCTTAGACCTCCCTAATCCGGCCCTGTCACAAAATCTGTTCTTACCAGACGTCTACTAACTATAAACTACGTCCGTCTCAAAAATCAACTTTGTGGCACAAAAAATGAAAGACTTTCATACAAACTGGCGAGAGCCCTTAGACCTCCCTAATCCGGCCCTGTCACAAAATCGGTTCTAAGCAGACGTCTACTGCCTATTAACTACGTCTCTGCCAAAAATCAAGATTGTAGCACAAAAAATGAAGGACTTTCAAACAAACTTGCGAGGGCCCTTAGACCACCCTAATCCGGCCCTGTCGCAAAACTAATTTATAGCGGATGCCTACTGACTATAAACTACGTCTCTGCCAAAAATCAAGATTATAGCACGAAAAATTAAGGACTTTCATACAAACTTGTGAGGGCCCTTAGACCACCGTAATCCGGCCCTGTCGCAAAATTAATTCATAGCAGACGCCCACTGACTATAAACTACGTATCTGCCAAAAATCTAGATTGTAGCACAAAAAATGAAGGAGTTTCATACAAACTTGCGAGGGCCCTTAGACCACCCTAATCCGGCCCTGTCGCAAAATCCGTTCTTAGCGGACGTCTACTAACCATAAACTACCTCCGTGCCAAAAATCATCTTTGTACGTCCAGCGGTTTTCGAGATTTCGTGATGAATCAGTGAGTGACCTTTCGCTTTTATAGATATAGATAAAAAGTACAAATCAAAACAAATAAAAATCACGGAAGATATCCCGTAAGTGACATTTTAAATGAGTAACATTTGTTTGGAACTATAGTATTCATTTCATATTTTTCATTTGGAGGTTTCTGTTTCGTTTTTAAAATGTGTAAAAATGTTAATGTGTAAAATGAATAAACCATTTTATTTATCAGGACGCTGAAAGTCGGTACAGTAAATTTTTGGAAACTTTTCGGATTGTTTTCGAAAACACACAATATGTTCCAGTTTATTCTTCAGAACATTTGGTTATTGTAAAGAAAACTAAACACCAGAACAAATCCCGCGAACCTTAAAGCCTCAACCACCGCAGTGCAACAATAATTGATAGTTTCCAGTCGCCGGGACATTCCTACTCACGCGCTGTTATTTAGCACCGACATGTTGACAGTAATAACATAGCTGACCTGTGTTTATTTACATAAAATTGACACCACACTAGTGTGAAAACAACTACTATTGAGGATTTTCTATAGGTCTGCTTTAGTATATTATTATGATTGACTGGTAAATAGAACCCGTTGGTGGTTCGACGGGTAATATTATCTTGTATCGTATTGTATGGCAGTGGAGAAAGTTGGGACCGTCTTTCGTTTCGTTTCCTGTATTCGTCTTCGAAGTTACGTAGAAACAAGGCTTATGCCTCCGACTGACATGGTTAAGTGTGTGTGTCTAGATGAAGTAGTTCTTCTAGTTACCTCATGCTGCTGTCGTATTTTGAAATAATTGGCATGATTATTATTATTTTGATTTACTTCAGATAAAAAAGACTGTTTAGTAATTGATACCAATGAAAATTTTAATAGTAATCACAGGAAAATGATGTCAACATTTTTATAGCAGATTATTCCAAGGAGCGATAAAAACAGGGAGAGGTGCACGAGACTCAAAAGTTCTCCATAAATCTTTAGAATCTGCATCGATATTCGCTGATTATACGTTTACTGTAATCGATACGCACAAAGAGCGAAAACAAACAGCAATTTAAATCGCTCATCGGATTGAATCGGAACAAGAGGTCGTGTTGCATCAATTAAAGGATTACCGCCTGCTGTTAATTCAACCGTTGTTTTGTAAACGGAATGTACGAGAACGTCTGTATTGTTTGTTTTTAGTATAAGTTTTGTCATTATCTACTCATTTATCGATAATATTTTACGTAGCTAGTAACCCTTCACAATCCATATTTGAATTGGGTTTTCAATCTTTGCTTTTTGTACAGATGTACTTTTTGCACATCATGTTACCCGAAATCATCAATTTTTCCCAATTTAACCTGGAATCGAATGCAGTAAAGTTGTGAATAAATATCTAAGACAGATTATATAGTAGTTTGATGTGCTTGGCGTCTGCACCACTCTTAGTTTTCAATAATATGTGCTTGATTTGACTCCAGCATTTTGTAGGAGTCTCGACATCAAGGATTCTTTAGTCTTTTCCTACAATTTTATCTGTGACGTCATCGTTAATTCGAACTCGACCGTATAAGAATAAAGATCACTGTAAGACTGGCAGTACTAATACTCTAAATTACAATAAATTATTCAGAACATTTCTTTAAATGAAGCTGTAAAAAATTCTCCCATCCACTCATATCCTTCACAATCCCCGTTCGTTTCAGCTCAGCATTATGACGAGAGTATACGACAAAGCGGGGCGTCGCATCAATTAAAGGATTAACGAGATGGTGCGTTAAATGTATGCAGTTGTTCACTCCGCTGATTGACCGTTTGTATAGTCTGTCGTTTTAATCTTTTAATTGATTTGATTTACGGAATCTATGTTGCGTCTACTGGAACTATAGTTATGTCTATGAGACGTAGCCTACCAAAAATATGATGTTTGTATTACCTGGATCAAACCACGAAGCATTATTTTAAATAAGGCGAATCCTTTAGAAGGCGTAAATAAAGTGACATTTTGCTATAATGTTGTCAAAACGTATTGCTTGGACATAAGCGGTAGTCTATGTAAAATTCTTTAAAATTCGTTTAAAAGTTTACATAAATCCTATGGAATACGAACCGCGTTATAAGCGATTGTCGCTTGCGTAGGTCCTCTGATCTATTTTACAATGTTTCTGCGAGTACGTAAGTAATAGTGGGTCGTTTTGATTGTACAAGCTTGATGTGTTGTTACCGACGTAGCCCGAAGAATCGCCAGACTTAAGTGGCAATGGGCAGGACACATTGCTCGCAGAACGGATGGCCGATGCGGATGAAAAGTTCTGGAATGGCGACCGCGAACCGGAAGACGTTGCGTTGGAAGGCCTCCCACTAGGTGGACCGATGACCTGGTCAAGGTTGCAGGAACCCGCTGGATGAGAGACGCACGGGACCGGTCAATGTGGCGACACCTGGGGGAGGCCTATGTCCAGCAGTGGACGTCTTTTGGCTGAAATGATGATGATGATGATGATGTGTTGGCGGTCTGTAGGTAGTTAGGTACAGTACAAAACTGTTTCACATCACCATCTCAAGTCTAGTTGAAAATCAGCGTCGGACACTAGCTGCTCGGCAGTTTGCTCAACTAACCCTCTTTGGCGCAGCCGTGAGACACACAATATTGTCTCTTTTTTAACTGTTCAGATTTAAGTATATAATAAGACTGTTATGTGTACTTGTGGCATGTGCCAAATAAACAATGTTTTCTTTCTTCTTCTTTTGCCAATTATGAAATCGTGATCTAAGTGAAATTCCTTGAAAATAATCCACAATACTCACAACACAGTAAGATCTATTTGTATCCAACATTAACTCTGTTTTTATTTGCTCAGTGCGCAATCATACGAAGATGCCCCGTTGTGACGGCTGACTTGAAGTATTTATTGCACACTATAAGATAACGGAAACTGCGGAGAAAATATCAGGCGCAGATATTTTAATATTAAGATGTTGGTACATTTGTAGGGGTGGACGATAAAGAGCTTTTTTGAGGCAATCTTCAGTTTTAGTATGGTATAGATTTGTTTGACTAGGTTGTTTAAGATTCTTTGTAAATGGCAAGAGGTTGAGCTAAGTTTTTGTTAAATAAATGAACAAGCTATTGCAGCATTGTTCTTCAATGGAATGTGAATTAATTTGTCCAACCCCATATTATATAGATTAAACAAGAACTTAGACAAAGCATTGCCAAAATGAAGGGATGGCCGATGCGGCCAAACAGTTCTGGAGTGGCCAAACTGAAAGGCGTAGCGCTGGAAAGTGTTCTACTAGGATCAATGACCTGGTGAAGGTTGGAGGGATCCGCTGGATGCGAGACGCACAGGACAGGTCAAAGTGGCCACACTTGGGGGAGATCTATAATATGCAGCAGTAGACGGCATTCAGTTAAAATGATAATGATGAAATAGAGAACTTACTAAGTCCAGATTTCTACATTGAGGAATAAAGCAAACAAACTGAGTTAAATCAATCTATTTCACTTCAAAACTTCAACCATAAATCTAACACCCAGTCCATCCACAACTTCTAGACCGTAAACTTAAATTCTTACACTCTTGTTTAAGAAACAGAAAGTAGTCTATACAATAAACAACGAAGTGAATGTGTACGATCCCTAACGGCGGCTAAAAGACGAGCACAATTCAATGTGTTGTCTTGCAGCGCGATTTATTCTCATAACAAGCCGCTGTCGTACAAAAATAGTCAACTTTAACGCTGTAGCTATGGGAGAGTAGTTTGATAGAGGTACTTATTCTGTTTTGTGTGGGTTCTGTGTGTATGCTGAATATGTGTTCTTATATTTACTGGAATTTAGGTTAGCTTCGAATGTTACTAATTTGTTTTAGGCATTCAGAAACTTGATTTAGAGTTAGGTACTGGTGAGATAGTGCTAGAGTTACCCATTAATAATAATAAATAATAATAATTCTTTTGTGTGGGTGACTTTAAAAGAGGAAAAGTACCTTGCTAGGTAATAATCAGACATGGTCAACGGTCTTTTGATATATTTTTGATACAAAAAAGGGTCCTGGAAAAGAACACAGGGCACACAAATGTCAGAGGTTTCTATGTCAAATACGACATCTAAAAATATGAACAGTAATAATGTCATCGATTCCAACTAAATAAAAATTCAATTGCAGAAAAATATTCTTCCCATAATAGAAATATCCTTAGCGAAAAGCCGTTCAAAGGACACCCACCCTTGCTTTCAAAGACAAAGAGCTGATTTCCGTTTAAAATTATTTGGAAAAAATGCTTGGACAATACCCGTTACCATGGAAACGGCACGAACGGTGTGCAAAATTTATCTTGCATTTGCAGAAACTATTAACACCTTTGATGGAAGTATCAAAGTCGTGTAGCAGAGCAGTAAAAAGTAAGATTGTTATCAAGTAACAATGTCGAGTGAAGTGGACAATGGAGTAAAACTGTTTGCCTCACTCTTAAGGGCTATTAGAAATGTCTACGAGTTCCGTAAGGGGGTCTGTACGATTTTGTTCGCAGCTATTGTTGGCCCCGAGATGTTTGCTCGATGTTTTACGATTGTTTGCACTGAAAGTTGTGGCTTATCTGGTGCAGATCCTCATTGAAACAGTCCACTGTCCAAGAGAATGGCAGGAAATATATTGGCGGAGTAAATAGCGGTGGAGTTTAAAAAAGCTGGTAGTTTGCAGGGAACGACTCGTATTTAGCTTTTGACTTACGGGAGCAAAGAATTCAGTAAATGAAGAAGAAGGAAAGAAAAAACATTTATTTGTCGCAGATACATGGCGTGGATACAAAAAAATACAATACACATACAATAAATTATTATAGCTGAAATGTTACGGCTAACAGCCGAAGAATGACTACACATTTATTAGGTTTAGCCGGCTAAGACTAGGTAAACCTTTATCTTTAAGGTACAAGTTGGTAGCCGACTGCACGCAGCAGCAGCAGACGACATGTCGCAGCGACACTACTGGTTTCTACGTATTTCTATGAAATTCCCTCCGTAGTTAGCGACATGAAGCTTGCGACGCGTCGTCGAGCGGCAGACGGTAGTGTCGTCCGACCGCAGATCAGTAGTGCCCATAGATAACAGAAACAACAGGAGATATGCCCTTTAGTGAAACGACATGACGCAACGACGTCTCGTGACGACATGAAGCGACGACATGTCGTCTGCTGCTGCTGCGTGCAGTCGGCTACCAACTTGTACCTTTATCCACACGTGTAGCAGGCCATATGCGGTTTGAGCTAGATGTATCCTACTTATCTTCGGTTAGAACTAGGTTTAGCCTTCATCATAGCGACTATTAGCCGTAACAGATACACAAAACAACAGTCGTGGCTGAAAAACTCAGCCTGTGTTGTGGGCCACACACACACACACACACACACACACACACACAGCGCTGGTTTTCTGCTGTTAATGAACTTTTTTTAGTCTTGAATAATCTCCATGGGATCTTTAAGGGTTCGCTTATTGGTCCATATTTAATTAAGATTTTGTTGATCATTTATTTTAGAATTTTGGTAAGTATGTTAACGACAACGGTCTACAAACACCTTTGTTATTATTAAAGAAAAGATTTTCCAAGAATCTGGAATTAACTCATCAATTTCAGACACAACAAAAGATTTAGGGGACATCAAGATCTCAATCCTACTTAATTAATGAACAGTTGGCTGGTTTCTTCCCAATAATCCCTTAGTCACCCTTAACGATTGCATTAGAACATAACTGGAGTATTGTTTACCGTGCTTCTATAGTCACTATAGTAACACGATTCCCCTAATCGCGTCGAATGTCACCAAGAAAATGGCTAGCAATCAATCAATACTTGAGAAGATTGGAGGAACAGTGCGAGTGATTTGTCAGACTTCTTTATTTGGGGAAATTAATATAGGAGCTACTATACACTGTACAATGTAAGTACACGGTTTGTACTGAATGAAAGTTACAGTTACAGAGTCAAAGATGGATAGATTGTGTGAGGAATGATATGAAAGAGAAAGAAATAAATGATGCCGGGAGAATAAAAGTAGACAACAGTCAGAAAGATGATGAATGAAAGCCGCAATGCAACATTTTTGTGGAAACCGGATAGACTATAGAGACAAGTTCTTTAACAAGTTTGTCGTTAAGGTGAAGTATAATAGGTACCAATAATAATCATGAAAAGATACAGACACTGTTTGTTCTAAAGATATTATTTAAATTTTCTCGTTGAAATCGAATTATCCCAGAACCGCAAAATACGCTTAGCATATTAAAATAAAATAAAAAAAGATTGTCAACAACAAGTCTGCAATAGTCACCCCAGAGCAACCCAAGCAAAGAATTCGAAATTCTCAAACTCTGTTTTAATTAGCAAAAAGAAATCGGAGAAAAAAGTTTTTAACAAAACTCCCTCTGACGAGAAACTGAATAATACGATTTTAATTGAACTTAATTAAAAAAATTACACAAAAACGTTCCTGAGAAGAATAAAAAAATAATTGGAACAGATTGTCGCGGACTTGTTATAATTTTATGACTATCAAAGTTTAGATGTTGGGCAACATTCCACTTTGTAGACTTTCTGGAATTGTGACTTATGTTTATTTGATGAAGTAATTAATAAAGCTTTGTTATAAAATTTCGTAAAAAGAAATGAAAAACTTCGATGAAAATAATTTGATTAAATAATATATAAGAGTTCAGAAAGAAATTAAAAAAAATTGAAAATCGTCTTGTATACCTAAGCCAGGTTAGTACTGACAGAGAGGTACAGAAGAATATTTAAGAGATTTTGCCCTGCAGCGATAACAATTATGGTGAAAACAATAGTCTTGTAGAGTAGGTATGTTAATATTTTCTCAAACCTGATATCAGATAGTGCAGCAATACTTTAACTGTAATAAAATTCATCCATCAAAGAATATTTTGTAATCATACTGCAATGAAACTGGATACAGAATATCAAAATGTAATAGAGATGTATGGCAAAGACGATCGTTTGATTTATATCCACGAAATTCAACCTCAAAATTTTATCCGTCTTTTATTTTAATTTATGACTTATATTTATTTTTTGTCATTTGCACATAGCTGCTGTAAGTGGACTCTTGAACCAGTTGGTCAATGGAAGCAGTCTAAAAAGCATTATGTCATACTAATATGATGTACATCAAATGATTGCTGGGAAACAATATTTTTTGAAGTGAAAATCACGTTTTTCGGTAAAACTCACTATAGCACACTGAAAACATTGTCTTCATCAGTGCTTTGAATAGTATACGGGTCCTGGAGATAAGTAGTATAAAAAACTTGTGAATAAAAATAAAGAACTTTGACTATTTGAGTAACTTGAAGGTTCCTAGGTAAAGTACTGAACATAAAATGCAATACTGAGGAAAAAATATCCTTTATTTTAATAAAAGACATTATTTTATATACTAAAAATCTCTCTTTGAAGTGACTTTTCCCAATACCCACGGGTTAAGTAAATAAAATCTCAGTGTTACTCATTAAGACATCCGTGTTCTTAGGTATGTTAAATTAAACTTAAATGTCCCGTGCCGTCTGTTGGCTGAGCTGGTACAGGCAAGCACATTAGTCAAAGTAAGCGTAGCATGCTGGTACATTTGAGAGCAAAACACTTTGATGTTTTGCCATCGAAAATGAATTTTACAGTGGTACGGGATGATTTGCTTTTTGGAAGCGAAGGTGATTCATATAGAAGAAGTAGTTGAAAAAAGAAAATTCTAAGAACTACTATTCGGCGTTTTTTAATCATAAGACAACAAGGTATCTTTTTGCAGGTGGCTGAAATTGCGGTTTTAGTTTGTAAAGAGAGGTGGAGACCTAGATAAAATTGACTTGTTTTCAGCGGTAACGTTGATAGAAAAGCAACTAACCCGTTGTATCGGGTTGAAGCTTCCGGAAAGCTAATGTCACTTATATTAGAAGTTGGTCTAGAATTACAAAGTACTTTCAAAGCTATTACTTACTATACTACACAACACTTACTAACACTAGTCAAAATTTAGTACCAAATTTCTAGCTAGAGTAAGTACTAATAGAAATTTTGATGAGTGTGTCTGAGTAAAATAAAAGTATCCTATGTGCTATATCCATATTCCAGATTTGTTCAACCATTCAGATGTGATTGAGTTACAAACAACCCATACATTCAAACTATCGCATTAGAAATATTAGAAAACATTATTTTTTGTAGATTTCAGTTTACTATGTTACATTTTTTTTCTTATTAAATTTTCTACATTTTCTCAAATAAAATCAAACCAAACTATCGCAGTGTCTACCAGTACACCACGTCATCCACATTTGTCAGTCGGCCGTTATAATTGGCACCAGACATGCGCCACTCCTGCACATTCAAATAACCCGACGTTACACGAACTTACACGAGTATTTCCGAATTTCAGAACGAAGCGGAACTTACATTGATTTGTGGGGTTTGAAAATAAATGTGGTTCTCTTTTGTTTTTGATACTTACGGGAATTGTGTGAAGCTGAAATAAAAAGTCTAAAAAATCAAGTCTACATTTGCTTCGGCTATGTTTTTTTAGACCTCTGTTTGAGGTTTTCATAGAGGTGTCGGATTTGCTGCCATGTCCTGATGCCGCTCACAGCAACAGCATTATACTGTTGGCACACTGTATCCCAAGCAGCTCGCTTCTTCAAAATTATATTGGCGTTTGTCTCTTTATTTTCTATGATTTCTGAAATATTTAACATATTATTTACAACATGAAACAGTTAGAAATTACACTTAGGATCTGTGAAATGATGAATGTAACACATTCATCATCATGTGCTTTATCTGGCAGTATTTGTATCTGTAGGAATCTAAAAGTAATTGTACTGTGGCGTAGCTACGTGTTTCAGATGGTAAGTGGTCACAAGTTTCAATGGATAAGTAAGTGCTTGATACAGGCAACAGTTGCCCTCAGCTCCTGACTATGTACGAGAATGTTAAAGGCATGGATACTAACAAAATATTACATGCACCAGGCTCTTGCGGCTAAACGAGTGTAAAGTACAGTATTTCATTGTTTATTTATGTACTTACTTTTTTATTAGTTCCAAGAGCATATCTTTCTCACAGGTGTATAATTGCATCCACGTTTCTTCATCTTCTCCATCGTGAATCAAATAATAAGTAATAACTTTACTTATACTTATTTGGTAAAATCGCGCGTAAAATGTCAAGTGTGACGTTCCAATCTCGACAATTATGTCAAGAAATTTTCTTTTCATTAAGACGTCTTCTTTCGATATCCATCCGTTTTTTAGGTATATAAATACATAATTTCAATCGTAATTCAAACCAAACGTATATTACGCTGTTATATTTCAACTGAATAATAATAAATAGAAAATATTTGTTCAATGAAGACTGCGTAAAACGAATACGAGACGTAAACTAAATTATTTTGTAACTGAGAACGTGCTGAGATCAATTTTTTAGCAGGATGTTGCCATGATGTAAACATTTGAGGACTGCTTGGCTAATCATGGTTTCAAATTGCTTGAGTGGCGTTTGTGTATACCATTTAAATTTGAGGGATGCTTAGATTTAAATAGCTTTTAGGTGATTGTGAGATTTGAGTGTCGTTCCAGTATTCGGGCGCTAGGTATCTTAGTAGTTGAGTACCTATTGATTCAGGTTTTTAAATTACCATACAGAGTAGTTTATTTTTTGGGTGCATTCTTTTCCGTTCTCCTGATATCTGTGAACTGTCAAAGCTGTTCGTTGAAAATTGATTAAACCAGCATACCTGTGAGATATTTTTCGAGCGTCTGTAAAGCCAAGTCAGAGGCCCTTGGGCAGCATAAAACCTGTAATACTGGGTTATGCACTAATCTACACTAATATTATAAAGAGGAAAGATTTGTACCTATTTTTGTATGTTTGTAATGAATAGGCTCAAAAAGTACTGGGCCGATTTCAAAAATTCTTTCACCCTTGGAAAGCTACATTCACCCTGAGTAACATAGGCTACTTTTTATCCCTGTATTCCCACGGGAACGGGATCTACGCGGGTGAAACCGCGGGACGTCCGCTAGTTACAAGATAAAGAAGAAGAAGGTGATTTTGAGTATGTATGTCATTTTGTATGTATGCAATTCGAGAGGCCTTTGACCAGCAGTGGGCTGCTGTAAGCTGAAGATACTAATCAGTATAATGTGTGTCCTATAACTAAGTTTATGTTGCATACATTGACACCCTCGATTGAAGACCCTCGAACTCACATTTTTTTACAGCTGCCATTTTATTTCTACCTAGATGTCAGTCAAACAGGTTACAAAATCAAGCCAATGATGTAAAACCTGACGGTTGCATACTCAGACCTAACATATTGTCACTAATTGTATACCATTAGTACTAATTAAAATACTACGTGTACTACTGCGTAACTCATTAACACGTTACAGTTAGTATATGCCTAGAATAATAAGACCTATTCTGATAGGGACAAAAAGTTTACTGTACATAAGTAGGGAATAACGTTTATTTTGTAAGATACTAAACTAGATACCACCCAAATGTCCTTTCTTTGGTATTGTTCGTCGTGACGTTGAGCTCCTTGAGTTATAAGTCGAGCTCAACGATCGATCGCTCTTGACAAATGCTTGCACTGACTGGACGGGTTCACTCAAATCTGTGTGGTGCTTTCTTCAAAAGACCATCTCAGACACTAATTTTCATAGTCTTCATGTGTGTATTATACCAAGACTAGCTGATGCCCGCGGCTTCACCCGCGTGGATGTCGTTCAAATTATATACTAAAACCTTCCTCTTGAATCACTCTATCTATTAAAAAAAAACCGAATCAAAATCCGTTGCGTAGTTTTTAAGATTTAAGCATACAGACAAACAAACAGACAAAAATAGCGACTTTGTTTTATACTATGTAAGGATTATGTCTGTACCTTGAACATATTGTAAACCCAAACGATTTTATAAGAGTGTCCATGAAGTTTCTTGCCATTCTTCTCATGAGACCAACGCTTTGGAATGGGCAACTACAGTACAATCACGAGTTATTATGCCTTGTGACTGGGACTGTAGCTTAGTTTATTTAGCTTCAGTAGTTTGCCGCACTCGGAGAGCTTCAGTGGTTGCTTGGGACGTCGCTTGGTAAAGGTTTTTGGCAGTTTTGTCATACAAAAGTATGTCAAGCCTTTGCTGGGTGGCGGCTTGAGTAATCGTTGGATATCTCTGAGTGCCGCAGTTAGTTTAATTCGACTATTCAAAAGTGTCTGTAACGGCCTACTTGAAATAAATGCTTTGATTTTGATTTTGATTTTTAAACTACATCTTTGGTCGACTTGCACTAGTAGGTACTGAGAATAAGGATTTGCTCGTCGGAAAAATTACGTCGTTGTTGGGTTTATACATCTTTGAAAAGAAATCTACGAGGATTACTAAGTCTAGAAAAAAATCTACCAGTCTTGAAATATCATCATCTTTTTTTTGGTGTCGGTGCAGCATGTCTTCTATTTCCATACTTCTTTATTATTTGTCATCTCATCAGACACCAATCTTGCACCATCATTCTAAAATAACCTGAAAAGAAGTTTTGCATATGAACAGAATTAAAACTAACACAAGTAGACATACGAGAAAGCTGCGCCTCATTAGCATCACAAAATTCCATATTAACATGAATCATAAACCAAAACTTTTACTTTACCGCCTAAATGAACGTCAATTTATCATTTGTGTACTAACAAGCCACGTAACTCCATATTAAACATCCTGTATTACAAAATTTATGATAATTTGACAGCCGAAGGAAACCGACAATTGCCGAACTCACCCGAAAGCAGGTTCGTTACTGGGCATTAAGTGCGCTAACAAATGACGTGAACTAGAAATCAATTACTACGTACATTAGAACAAAAAGGGGCCGGTAGCAGAAACGTGATATCTCTGAAATTTGATAATTTGGTTTAGAACAAACGGACAAACATACCCGCATAATACTCCGAATTCTTTCAACTAACAACCTTATTCTTTCACACGTACAGCCTACAATTCTTTAGCTTATTATGTTTATGGACATAGAGTTGTAAAGGCCCCTGTTAGCCTTTCCCACGTTGCTTCATTACATCAAACATTCTGCCACGCGTATTATGGTAATAGAAAAAAAAATAACTTGGCTACTTTGCATAATCCGTGAATGACAGCGTGACATTAAGTTGTCTGTTTATTTCGCCAAGATTATGACCTTTGGCCCACAGTGAATCCTACTCTACAGCTCAGAAAATAAGGTCCATATTAAGAGGAGGTATATTTGTGAGATGGCAACGGTCAAAGTGATGTGACAGTGGTGTGAAGCGAACGATTTTGTTTGTTTTCTTTTTTATTAACGTTTAGAGTCGCCATGTTTTTGTACACTGTCAAGCAGTTATTTTTGGAATGATGTTGTTTTATTGAATCAGTTGGCTACTGCTATAAGCTAACTGCAATATATTCCTTCCTGCTTGAAAACTCTACTATCCTACTGCTATAAAATTTTATATGAACTCTCGTTCAGGTTATTTAAATCACTATACAATTTCTAAAATAAGGCAGAAACGCAAAAACTGTTATTGCCAAAATCGTAGGCGCAATTATGTGTTATTCACTAGGCGATTGATGAATATTCCTCCTCTGTTTATCGGAATTTATCTTAAGAAAACCTACCAGCTCCTGGAATAAGAAGTATCCTCATCCAGGTCATAGACTGCCAGTGTACCAAATTTCAATGAAATTCAATCAGGGTTAAGACGACAAAAGGTAACAGACACACAAACTGAGTTTCTTATACTTTCAGCATTAGCCTATAATAGTCATTAGTCCCCTTTGCTGGACAAAAGCCTCTAACATTCCTTTTCAATCCTGCCGGTGTTTTGACTTATCTTGGCCATCACGCCTATATAATCCAATTACCAGGGGTAAGCAGAGATGTACACCATTTCGCCAGTGTAATAAGGAACGAGAAACAATACAATAAAATATATCAATAGAGATACTCATAATTATTCGTTTATTGCACAGATACAGAAACAACAGGAGATATGGCAAGGAGGCGTGGTACATGCGAACTCATGTGGCCACGACGGGGCCTTATGCCACTTTCAATAATAAGTCGAATGTCAACTTGCGACGTCTTCACTGCTCGTGATTTTTTACAAAATGCCGCGTTGTTCAGTGAATGTTTGTAAAAATAATAGCTGTATTGTGAATTACACGAAAGATGGTATCTCATTTCACACGTAAGTACTACAAAAATAATGTTTTTCATATTAAATTCATTAAAACATTACTTCGTGGTACGAGAAACATGATGAAAAACCAAATCAATTGTTTTCATTAGGAACAAAAACCATTGCTTGTTTAGTACAAATCGACCAGTGAATCGGCTGATCTAATAGCGCAATGGATAGGTGTTTTACTGATGCTCTCACTCACACAATATTTTCGAAAAGCTGCTGCTGTCAGTCTTTGTGAGCTAGAGATGTCTAATTGTGATGTTTGTAGTTGTCGATATTTTATACGATGATTCTGCGTATACGTACGAATGATTATACATATTATGCATTACACAATTAATTACTCTACACAATTGTTACTGCAGTATAAGGCGTATTTTATGGCGTTACTGAGCGTTGCCGTAAATGGAGATAAGAAAAACCAATATTCTGTACTATGTATTTACTAATAAAATATAAATTTATTTTTAGTTTAAACAACAAATTATAAATATAGGTAGGTACTAATAACAACGTTTATATTATCACGCTTTCTTATTTTTGCAAGCAATACTGAAAATAGAAAGTGCTTTTTATTGCTTAATATTGACTGAATAAATAGTATTCATTGGTTGCTCGAGTTATCTATCTATCTATCTATATACTTAAACTAGTATTTGCGTGGCTGCGCGAGCTGCGCGCAGCTCGCGGGTCATGAAGAGGGGGAGAGGGGGAGCTTTGAAAAATGATTAACGCATTGCACCTCTCAATGAATCTGAAAAAAAAATGTTCCAATGCAGCTCGCGGTACTACCTACCTACACCTACCTACTACCTACCTACACCTATCTACCTACACCTACCTACTACCTACCTACACCTACCTACTACCTACCTACACCTACACCTACCTACACCTACACCTACCTACACCTACCTACACCTACCTACACCTACCTACACCTACCTACACCTACCTACACCTACACCTACCTACACATACCTACTACCTACCTACTACCTACCTTCTACCTACTACCACTAAAAAAACATTACCCTAAAGTTTGCTTGTCGTCGCCCCTGAGTTACGCTTCACCCACTCAACCTTCGTTACGCTAAGGAGGTCGCCGGCTCGCTCCGCTCGCCACCTCCCCCCTTCGCTCCACTCGGTCTCGCAGGTTCGCTCCACTCAGGACCTACCTACCACCGGAAAGCTATCATGACATTATCCATACGCTACGGGGGTCGCCGGCTCGCTTCGCTCGCCCGCTCCCCCCTTCGCTTTACCGCTGTACCACCACCGGACAGGTTTCGACGCCTACTATAATATTTGTTCAAACACCTAATGGCTATCTCTAACCGTTATGAAGTTACAGCCCTTTTAATTTTAGGGGAGGTTGGGGAGGGGAGGGTATACAAATTTCAACGCCCCTCAAATAGATTTAGGTAAGAATCAAAAAAAATTTCAGGAGTAAAAAAAGAGGGGAAGAGGGGGGGGTGAAGGGGGGGAGAGGGGGGAGTTTCTAAAAATGATTTCGACTAACGCAATGCCCCTCTATATGAATCTGAAAAAAAATTCGTTCCAAGTCTCTTAACTTTCGAGATCCGCCTAAAGGGGGGGTGAAGGGGGGCAAGGGGGTCAAATTTAAAAAACGGTTTTTACTTCCCCAAGCCTCCTCTATTCGAATCCTTAAGAAAACACACGTAATGTCTCTTTATTTCCGAGATCCGCCTAAAGGGGGGGAGAAGGGGGAAAAGGGGGGCCACTTTGAAAAAATATTTTTACTTTACCGAGCCTCCTCTATACGAATCCGTAAAAAAAAAAAAATACGGGTCTCTTTGTTTCCGAGATACGATAGGGAGGGGGGAGAAGGGGGGGGAAAAAGGGGGGTTTGGGACTTTTCCCATACTCACGAGAGTTACTTGTTTACGAATCTGTCAAAATATACCCACCTCCCCATCCACCATCTGGGAGAACAATTCTGTCAATCAGTGAGTCAGTCAGTCAGTGGTAGTTTAGCTTTATATAGTATAATAAAAAGAGAAGTCCTGACTGACTGACTCATCAACGCCCAGCCCAAACCCTTGGACCTAGAAAGCTGAAATTTTGCACAGAGGTTCCCTTTATAATGTAGACAAGGAATAAAGAAGGATTTATTTTTTGAAATTCAACCCCTAAGGGACTTAAACTAACAGACAGAAAAAAGTGCTGCTTATAATCAGCACTTTTCGAACGTCAAAATCTGTTGCAACACATCTGTGGTGTAAGTTAATATTAGGTACGATTTACTACAGACACAAATCAAAATTTTTTTTTTTAATCAACCTGTTTTGAATAAATGACTTTTTTTATTTTGAATGATTTATGGACATATTGTTTTTTATTTATAATATATTATTTTCAGGACCCCAAAAGAACTTTATTACAATATAATAATAAATAGAAGAATCGATAACTTTTCGATTTAGTCAATCACTAGCGTCGAAGTGAAACAAAATGTATTAAGTAAATTGTGCGGTGCATGGTAAATACACGCTGTGACTGAAGGGATAAGGTTTATAATTGATTGTGTAGTACGTAATGTTTTAAGAAATGCGGATGTGTTTGCGAATGCGTATATCTATTGTTTTTACTGCTCTGCGTGTGTGAACTGACGACACAGGTCCCCATACATTTTCGGCTAAAGGGCATATCTCCTGTTGTTTCTGTGATCTGTGGTTTATTGATATATTTTATTTGATGATTAATAAATTATAGACGCATAGTTGCTTAAACGATTTATCTCCCATTAAGCTATCAAGTCAAAACAAGAGTGAACTATAAATAAAAGCTTCATTCACTTCTTACATTTGAAACACCCTTTTAAACACTAATGGGTAAGGTAGTATTTATAGTGACGAGTGTGCTGTCTGATTTCATTGGAGTAGGAAGTATATGGGTCAAAGACTATCTGGTTTCTGTTATAAAAGCTTGCTATGTAACGTAGATTATAACCACAATAACGAAGGTTTATTTTTGTAAGTAGATGACGTGTACCACAATTTTACACATTATAATATTTCCATAAGAGATCACCATTTTTAATAGTATATCTTTACCCTCTGAAGAAATACAGAAACGAACTGAGAGGTGACAATCTCTTTTACAGTCAAAAACTCCATCCGGCGTCTGAGATGATATTTAAGAAAAAGAAAAGATTTATATTTTAAAGAAGCGTGAGCCTGTCCATCATATAGTTATCAACTGGGCGAAAATGCAGACGTTGTGGCTGCTACTTTGAAAATCCTGACAGAAAATCCTAATAGCAATTTAATCGAACCCAGGACCTACCACAACTAGGCATTAATACATAATTTCTATAGATTTCCTATGATGATTTCTATAAGAACCTTCGATCTCTTAAAATAATTCCCAGACGTTTCTCCTCCGTGAATTTTTTATCAAAAAAGATAAGCAAAGAAACAAAAAAACAATCTAAAGAGAAAAGTATAAGAAATAGAATTTACTCATAAGAGATCGTGTTTATTCCGGAACATCAAACGTATAAAATTTAATAATACATCATTTTATCATGGCGACGTGCTCAACCCGTATAAATAGAGAGGGGATATTATATCTAATGCTTTTTTAAAGAAAATTGTTTTAGTTCTGTATGATTAGAAACTTGATAGACCTATAATATGGCCATACCTGTTTTACTGACTTCCTAAAACATGTTTGATGGTTAAACAATTTTTTCTTGGCTTTTCCTAAACCAATGTAAATGATAACTTGACGAATGACGTCATGAAAGTAGCCGCTCAAACCTGAACTTTTACCATCTTTAAAGAAAGTCATTGCCGGAAAACAAGTTGTATCAAAACTGCCCCTTGCCTATATGTATTAAATAGTAAGAAAAAAAATATTAGTTACTAATTTAATCAATTTAAATTAGTTTTAGGCACACATATTACTATTTTAAGTAAGTAAACACAATATCGTAATTTAAAAAACTTGGTTAACGTTTAAAATTACTTTAGTCAATAAGATTGAAAGAAATATTAAATTTTTATTTACCTAAATAAAATACACAAGACAAGACATACAAGACAAATAAAAACAAAAGTGCAATAAAATTATTCTTATTGAAAACTACGCCATTTTCCTATACATTCACGTATCTACCCCGTAATAGAATTAACTTAAAGATAAACAATAGATTATAAATTATTTCCCTCACATTAGGTAACAATCATCTATTATGTAGTAGATCTAAGAAAGTTTACTCAATGCGCCCCTTACAGGGGATCATACCAATTTCCTTAAGACAACAAGGGGTTGCAACGTATGAAGTTAATTTTTAATGTCATCGATCGTTTTCAGGAGCTTTTTTAGAGTTTTATTGCATTTTCATCAAAGACCTTCATGATGTTTGAATTCAAGTAATGTTATTTTACTTTTGAGACCCAATAAAATAATTCAGTAATGTAAAGATTGTGGCAGTGGCTGGGGGTGAAAGTTTTCATGAAAAAAGTCAGAACAGCTGAGCAAAGGCCTCCCCCGTATCCTCAATACTCAATACTTTATTGTATTCCACATGTTAACTTAGCTGGTAAACTTATAATTTGATCACAATCAGTCTTACTACAAAAAGAATTTTAAACACAGTTTGAATACGTGTTTAGTTAAACAGTGTCTAAAGACTTAGACCTCGTTTAGGAGGGTGTTTAACACTTTGTACCACAAAACCGTGTTTTTGCTTTGTTTAGAAAAACATCTGGTCAACATGTGTTTACTCTATTCATTTCGTAAAGCATAGCAACATTCACTCAATTCTCCCATCATTCGTTCAAGTGTACTTCATTTTAAACAGATAGATGTCAAATAAATCGCAAGTTCTCGGCAAATCGGAATTAAAAAATTAAAAACGTACAAAACTCAAATTAAAATTGTAGTGTTTTCTTGTTTATCAGCACAATTATAATAAATAATTTCAAAAAACAGGCCAAGCGCGTGTCGTTCCACGCTCAGTGTAGGGTTTCGTAGTAATAATTCTTTTTTTGTTTGAAAAAAGATACGTTTAGGATAATAAAATATGTAAACGAAGATAAAAAAAAATGCTTGCATATACGACTATACTACTAACAGTCCAGAAATTATTTTGTACAACTTTTTGTCTTTTTTGTACAAAAACTGTTCAAAATGATATTCCTAGAAAGTCCTTATAAAGTTCTACTTTTCAGATTTTTTTCATATTTTCTAAACTTATGGTTCAAAAGTTAGAGGGGGACATTGTTTTTTTACTTTTGGAGCGATTATTTCCGAAATTATTGACATTATCAAAAAATGATTTTAGTAAACCTCTATTCATTTTTAAATACCTTTCCAACAATATATCACACGTTAGGGTTGAAATAAAAAAAAAAATCACTTCCCACTTTACATGGGGCTACCCTAATAAAACATTTTTTTCCAATTTTTATTTTACCACTTTGTCGGCGTGATTGATACACATCAATCAAATCTACGAATTCTAGCACACTCATTTTAATATTTGGTAGTTCCTAGCCTCACTGGTGCGAATTTCCAAATGAGAGTGATTTAACTTAGTGTTAAACGAACGTTAGACAAGGGATCGCGTGTGTTTAAACTTAAACATAGTTTAACTAATGTCTAACTCTAAACACTGACTAAACACAGATTTGTGGTACAACTTTTTTTAAACACATGGTCGACATCTGTTTATCTTTTTTGTAGTAAGACTGAATATGTCGGGCACAGCAAAGTAAGTGAGTTAGGAGAGAGGAATCACCTTTTTTAATTATAATTCACCTATAATCATAATGGTACATGGTAGGTACTTTCTTCCAGGTATTCTTCTCCTGTGATATCTCAAACCAGCCTTCGTGATGAGCATCCAGATCGTATCGCCACCTCTTTCTAGGCCGGCCTTGGCTGGCGCCGTCCATCCTCAGGTAACCACCGTGTTGAGACCTTTGCCCAGCGGTTGTTATACGGCTGACCTGCCCAGAATAGAAGTAGAAGTGTTAAAAAAAGATAGAAGTGATAAGCACTAGAGGTATAATGCCTTGCGCACTCAAACTGTATCATCAATCAATAAACCTGTAAATGAACCTGAAGATTATCCCGTGCCCATGTTATGAGTCAGGCACAACGTCCTTCCGTTGGGGCTGCGAGTTGTTCGAAAGAGATACCGCGGCCTCGAACACAAAGGACTAAGAAAGAACAAGGGTGGTTTTTAGTCAGTAGAAGTCTGACACTCCCTACCACTCTGCCCAGAGCGGGAGGAGTCATTTGATGATTTCCCACCCTCCAAAAAATAAAAAGGCACAAAGTCCTCTAAAAACAAAGAGCTGCGTAGTTTTTAATTTAATACTTTAACTTACGCAGCTTTAAATTTCTAGAACAAATGTTAATTTGCATAGACTACAGTCTAGTCTCTCTCAAAAAAGGTTTTCTAACTTTCCCAGACAGACATAGGGCTCGAGTAAATAATGATAATATGCGTACATACACGGTACGAAATTGTAGGCAAGTCGTAACTCATTTACTATTAATCATTCCGGCTTTAGCTAATGTATTCAGGGGTTAAAACTATTTGCATACAGTTACATATCTCTGTGTTAACTAGCCTTATGTACTCGTAGTTGAGTTATGTATGGCCAATTTGGGGTTTACAATTATGCGTCTGGGGTGGGGTGTATCTAAAACATTTTCTCGTAGATAGAACCTACGTATTACTTAGTGTTTTAGATTATCAGAAAGCGTTTACTTAAATCGTCATTCACAGCCATTATTCATCCACGGCTGGGTATAAGTCTCTCTTTCTCACGTCAGTCTCTACGGTCCTTTACCATTTTTATGCCCGCCTTCCACTAAAAAAGGGTAATGAAGCGGAAACTGAGTCGATGTTCTGAGCGGACCGGAGTAATATAGTAGTCTGCTCATTCACAGTGGAAGCACTTCTATGAAAAAAGCCGTTGCGAGTTAAACGGAGTCCTTACGGAGCCCGCTCCGCTCGCAGTGGAAGGCGGGCATTATTCAGGTTTTTCTCCCAATGGCAACTATATTATCTGAAATACTAAACCTAAATAAAATGGCCTACCTTGCGTATCAGGCAGCATGAGATGTCAGGCATTACAAAACGCCACCTGGTACGACCCTTACATTATTTCTTCTGTTTCATCCTCATTTATTCATCTGATCATACCAGAACGCTAGTTTCGATAGGTCCTCATCGTTTGCTTTGTGTAAGAAAGGTCAATGCTAAATTTTGTATGGGAGTTTGGTTGTTCCTGGGATTCGACTAAAACATGGGCATCTCTGCTAAGATAGGTCACAAACGAGTAGGAAAACAGGAGGGTTTCGACAATTTTCTTTCCCTGAGTTTTTTTAAACTTTGGTCTACCTGGTTTTCTTTTCCAGTTTTTTGCTGTGTAGCTGTTGTCATCATACTGTGTTATTAAGCCATTCAATTTCAATAACAGTCAATTCTTATTAAGTAGCAAAAACATAATTACCGATGTAGATTCTAGTTTCGTCGTAACTAATACCCACAGAGCTACTTGTAATACAAACCACTTTTCATACCGACGATTATAATATTTCAACAAAAACACCTGTAGGTGTGACCATCAGCTATTCATAAATAATTTATTTTGACAACCACGACACTTTCGACTGTAATAGGATATGGTATAGGAAATATCAAATTAACGTAACTCTGCTCTTACTAATGAACTAATTGATTATTCTTACAGTCAGTTTGTATTAATATTACTTTATTCTTGTTTGCATTGCAACTAAATCATAACCACTTGTCTAAACTAGTGGCGCTACTTTTATGCAAGCCTAAAACTCCTATTGGGTACTCTTCATAATCTTCAGGTTTCTGAACTGTTTGCTTGAGTTTAGAGCTGCCGTATTATAGTCGTACTGTAGCACAGATTTTCTCCCTATGGCAGAGGACTAAGCGGTTATATATCACCCAGGTCCAGTGTGAAGTCACTCATAATTTCCTAAATTATCCTAGGCTGATACAAATTTCGTTTTTCCTAAATCATGTCATCATCATCATTTCAACCAAAAGACGTCCACTGCTGGACATAGGCCATTCCAGAACTTTTCGGCCCCATCGGCCATCCGTTCTGCGAGTCAATATTAGTATTAAGGTCGGTTTTCGAATGGAATTGCTAGATACTGCTTGGATTTCACTCGCATCAAAAATAGTGGCTAGAACCACAAGCAAATTAAAATATCAAGAGAGCAATTATAGGCAATTTATTAGAGATTCTTAATTATTATTACGACGTTACCCTCGGGTGCCGTACAATTTATTACGATCAACAAGTGTTCGATCGTATGAGGTATTCGTTCGCGTGATTAATACAGGTATTAAGGGGTTAAAGGTAAGACTTAGAGAAATAAAATATGGAGAATTATATTTATTTAGTTAGTTTAACAAAGCATAAATCTTTACTATTTGTTTATGGTCTTGAAATGTTTGGTCTGATTCCCAAGAATAACAAAAAGTCAACGGTATCTCTTAATCTCTCTTCTATATTTAATGACAAGGAATACCGTTGTCTTTATTTTATCCATTCTCATTAAATATACGAATTACAGGGGGTGCAAACCCATGCAACACCGTAATTTCTCCACCTGGGTGAAGCACCTAGGGTACCTAGGGAATGGACTGTACTTTTCAATTCTCTATGTATGTTGTCCACAGTAAAAAGTGGATCTCTATAGAATATGAGAAATTTCTCCTCTTTATAAAATCAGAATATGCTAGAAGATATATTATAAGTTACAATCCACTGCACGGGCCAAATGGGGGTGAGTGTGGTGTAGTACCTATTCTTAAACTGATCATTAACTAAGACTTGACCCATATCGCCACTGTAAATGTTAATTGTCGCATCACTGTTCTCATATATTATTATTATTTGCATTGGCTTTAATTAATAACGTTGATGGTGACAAATTGTAGCTGAATTAAGAATAACGTTGGCGCCATCATACATGACATCCCCGTGGTATGCCAAAATGAATAATGCGTCTATCTACACTACAAAGATATCAAATGTTTTGAACGCAAGCCATGAAACAAAATCAACTCAATCGCGAATAGACAAATAGTCGAAGAGCTGTATAGGTATTCTATTACCATTGAAGCCAGTGTTCCTCAATAGACCACTTTATATTTTAGTTTGCGATTTTTTTATGCTGCATATTAACAATTCACTTAACCCGTTGAAAATGTAGATGACAGCATAGTCTTGAAAATATGTCTGCCCACTGCTAGAGTCAGCAGGAAGAAAGGAGCTAATCTTAGAGAAGCCATGGCCCCAGTATACGTCCCTGTGGTATTCCAAAACGAATAAGTAAATTTTACTCCTTCGTCTGTTTGTACAGCAACGCAAGCCATAAAAAGTCATTAGACACCAAAGACCTTACTCAAGTTTTAAGTAATAAAATGCATCCAAAAACAGCCTCCCCTTAACATCAAAATATCATTCACAACGATGATATTTATATCATATTTTATGACACGCATAAACATGGGATGGGCGGTGACGACTGTATTCTGTTTACAACGTCGATCGCTATCTGGACGTCGAGATGCTTATCCATAAATGTATGGAGATGTATCTTCATATTGCAGTCGAGATAGGAGATATTAATTATGATACTTCATTTGTTTGCGTTGCTGTGCTTCGATATTTACATGTAAGTATTCGATACTCCTCAAAATTGCTGTAGTCAACATGATTTAGCAAAACGTATATTATGCAGATACGTTCGGATCATGATTCAGCAAAGACAGATTCCGAACACAGTTTGCTAATCGGCTTGAGTTAAATAAAAGGATTTAATATGTACTGACAAATTGATTGTGCCGACACGAAAATCGTGTAGGTTGAAATTTTGTTATTAGATTTTTATCATATAATTTTTAATGTTTGTTTTTGTAATGTTACAGTGGCCTTAACATAATGTAAAAATAGCTAAGTTAACAGCCAACATCACCTCTCCTCAGGTAAACATTAGATTTATTTCAGACTATCATTCTCAGTACCGTTTCAGTTTTGTCTTATGGAACACAATTGATTTATATGTAGTTGGATTTGTATAGTGACATGACGCAGTTGAGTACGTTCGGTATTGCAGTGTTATGTGTTAGTTAGAATACCCGAATTTAAAACTAAATTCACCTGTATTACAATAAAGTTTATTATCTAATTTATTCTTCCTCCCAGCATGAAAATGTAAGACAAATGTTAAAATTAATATTTCAACTTGTTATGAGAATCGCAATACATTAATCTCTCGTGAATGTCACACACCAAAAGGAATGAATGATTGCTATATTACTTGGAAAACTGGCAGCAGTGAACGAATGACCGGTCAGGTAATTGGTCTTCGTTAACATGCAATTTTAAACCTTAACTCTTCTGTTTAGGATTGAAATTTAGCTTTTGATGACGATAATTGAAAAGGAATTTCACTTTGCAGTAGTCTGATGCCCCGCGGTGATACCTGCAATTTTTTGAATATAATTTATTTGATTAAAATTCCTTTGTTCAGTTTAAAATTTATCAAGGTGCCGAAATAATATAATACTGTGGGTGACCTTACAAGGAAAGCTGTTATTAATATTAATTCGGATTTTACAAAGATAAATGCTTTGACATGCAACACCTAAGACTAAATGTAAGTAGCCGGGGTTCATAATTCACTTAAATCATCAAAAACTGGTGATGAATAAAAATATCCTGACTGGAATTATTGACTCGAAACACATTGCAGGATCTTTTATACTAGCCGAAGTTACAAAAGGTGCAATAGAAAACACTGGTGATGTGTTAGTAAAATAAAAAGATCGTGACTCGAATTATTGACTACACCTTTGGAAAAACCTTGTAGGATCTTGCATACTCGTCGAAGTTAAGTAAGATGTGCCAACATTGACATACGGTTCCTAATAATACTAAACATGAACTTAATTTTTAACCGACTTCTAAAAAAAAGAAGGAGGTTCTCAATTCGAATGTTTTTTTTTTATGTTTGTTCGGGCATAACTCCGTCACTTGCTAACCGATTTGAAAAATTCTTTTTTTGTTGGAAAGGGTGTACTTCCGAAATGGTCCCATATTTTTTTTATCGAAATCGGACAAGCGGTTTTTGAAAAATCAACAAAACTCAAAAAAAAAACTACATTGTCCACATTATGACTCATGAACATGTGAACTTACATGTGAACCACTAAAAAGTAAAAAATAAAAACTTTTTAACAAAAAATAAAACCGACTTCAAAAAAAAAATTCGAAAAAGTGAAAAATAAACTTTAGAAGAAAAATCAGTTTCTGAAGTCGGTGGCAAAAAAATGAAATCAAGCTAACAAAAGTCACCGACTTCAGAAAAAGATTTATCTTCTAAAGTTTATTTTTCACTTTTTCGTGTATTTTTTTTTTAAGTCGGTTTTATTTTTTGTTAAAAAGTTTTTTGAGTAAAAATATCGATAATACGTTTTGTCAGACGTTTGACCATCTTGGTAAGTAACAATGACATGTCCTTAACTATTTTCTTTGTAAGTGATTTAGTACGTAAATGTGAACAAAGTGGGTAATAATGAACAAGATGTTTCTCAAAATAAAAAGAAACGTTTGAGGTGTGGGTTTTATTGTTCTAATGAAGATTTGATTTCATTTTGTTCATAATGAATGTTGATTTATTAACACCTGGTTTTCCTTGTTCACTTTGCGCCTTTTACTATGTTTTGTTTTAAATCATAAACCCGAAAAAACTGCTGTGGATAACTTTATCTTGTGATTATTGCCTAACCTAGTGTTAGAGTATTTACATAGTGTAGGTAGAGGGATTCGTCACCCATGGGCTGACATGACATGACATGGACTTTAGTAGTGATTTTCTAACTCTGTCACAATCAGAATATCAATTATTAAGACCTAACTCAAACATGACAAACACAGTACACAATTTCGCGAAATTCAAACCACGGACACCCAAACCAATTCGACTAGAAACTCATATGTTTTAATTAGATAGTTACAATCGTTCAAAGCGTACGTTATTTCCATCTTCCATTTAAATGAGTTATAACTGTTTCTGAGAAGCACTTAATGTTGTTATGACGCGTAATAAATTGTCAAATCTACTTGTGTTCCAGCTATTTTCAGAGTTGAATTTATATGGGAATTTGTATGTTTTATTTAGTGTCTTCTGTTGGCTTCATGACTTTTATTATGTGTCTAAAGTGACGGGCTATTGCGGGGTTTAGAGAAGAGTTACTTTGTATTTTGAGCTTGTTTTCAGTGTTGTTAGTCGTGACTGTGATGTTCTCATCTACGTATTACTGACAAGACAATTTTTTTTTTTTTCAAAATAATCCTTAATAGGATGCGGAGAGGTTTTGAATTTTGAGGAAAAACGGAAACCTAAATATGTGGATGAAGAACGATGTTTGGAATAAAAATAGTGATCAGAAAATTATCAATCAGTGCTCAGCAGTGGTGAGCAAATCTTTCTGAGTTTGATTTTCAAGTTGCCCCAAGTGTTATAATTGGGATTGTTTCTTTCAGATACCTACCTATGTCTTGATTAATGGTGATAGGCTCGTCCCATCTATGAGGCTTAAACAAAACTGGTGACATGCGGAAGTACATTAGAACACTTTTGTCTAATCCTTCAGGACAGTATATGCTATGAATTGGTCAACCAGCTCCAGACGCAAACACTTCGATACAGCTGCTAAGTCACCCCTTATAATCCACAACACACCCACTAACAGTCTAAGTCTAAGACTGTCTACACCCTCCACACACCCCCACACATCCTCCAACGTATGAATACCCTCAATTTGCGAACTTGGCAAACAGTTTGCGGCTGAATCGGCCGCAATGAGCTCTTAATCGTAGATAAACATGTTAAGCGAGAATAGGGCTTCGCTATTGATGTTATGAAGAGCTCCGAAGTTCTGAAGACTAGTCGGTAATGTGTTGAAGAAGTTTGTGGTTGAAGTTTGTTGGTTTCTTTCAAAGTTTGCATTGTGCATTGGGTCTGCAGTCAGACTTAGGCAAGTCTAGTTTTGTTTACTCCAAAACACCATTAATTTTCGAGAATATTGTTGAAGATTCATTTATTATTTTATGAAGTACAGAAACTGGGAGATATATTGGAAAGGAAAATTAAGATTACACGATGAAATAAAAACGTATTTTAGAGGAATTTCATCATCTGCCT
Source organism: Diarsia dahlii (assembly GCA_949775195.1). Taxonomy (NCBI): domain Eukaryota; kingdom Metazoa; phylum Arthropoda; class Insecta; order Lepidoptera; family Noctuidae; genus Diarsia; species Diarsia dahlii. Next base: position 22,398,948 of record OX459194.1, on the reverse strand, counting down.
AGCCTTTTCCCAACTATGTAGGGGTTGGCATCCAGTCTTACCAGAGGCAGCGGAACACCAGCATTTTACATGGAGGGACTATCGAGGATCTGATGTTCTCGACAACCCTGTTAGTACTGGGTAAGACGATACCATTTAGTAAGACTGAATGTTAAAGAGGAATTGGTGACATAAGATATTGATGTTGACAAGCACCAACATTAAAAATTCACCTATGTTCCTTCATGGCCCTTTGTGTTTCGGGGCCGCAGTATCTCTTGCGAATAACTCACAGCCCAGACAACCCGCAGCCCTTGCAGCCATATTATTATGTAGTACCTACTTAGCCCAGAAGAAATATTGTTGAGAATTACAAACAATAAGTTAACATACTTGAAAATACTAAAGCTAAACTGACATTTACTACGGGCGCTAACAGCCACGTCATGTCACTCTATCACGCTTGCCTTAAAAATAAACTAGCTATGACTCATCATCAGCCTATAATGTTCCCACTGCAGGGACTCAGGCCTCTTCTCTAAGAAAGGGATGAACAATAATCCATCACGCGGGCCCAGTCCGGGTTGGTAGATGCCATGTCACATTTGTCTTCGAATTTTTTGGTTCTAAGACATGCCGGTTTCCTAACGAATGTTTTCCTTCACTGTTTTGAGAGCAGTGCAAGTGGTGATAAATAAATTACACAGTCATAGTAATGCAGCTGCCTGGGTTCGAACTCACGACTTAGTGTTCGAAGTCGGGGCCGCAATCGCTGGGCAACTACTGCTCACTCACTAGCTATGACTAAACGTTCATAAATTCTGTCTCTCTTTCAAACAATAAAACAAACTGAATTGTTCTCCATCACATACAGCCGTGCCGTTGTCATGGCAACCAACCCCCGACCTACCCTACTAGAAAACCTAATAAAAATACATGGCGTTTACCAATTTACTTATGCGACTCCCTCCAACCTTAGTCTCATGGAAATAGGGCTTATGTTCGAAGGTTTTAGAGGTAATAAGTTTGTTAGTGCTAAACGTATAAACAGTGGTCCCTCGCTTATTTAGTAATACAATACTTTTTGTATTTCAAAAAGGAAATGTGTGATGACAGTTTTATTTTGTTTTAATAGTAGTTTATGCGACTGTGCATAATGAAGGGCATTACAACACAAGTGTGGGTTTAAGAAACGAGCCGAAGGTGAGTTTCTTAATAGCATCACACGAGTGTTGTAATGCCTAATTATGCATATTTGCATACACTACTTTATCTACCCAAATATCATAAGGGCTCTATGATGGGTTTAGGAACCATAGGGAAATGACCAGCATTGTTACCAGTGTAATGCAATAAAAAATGTAGATGTTCAGATGTCTTTTTGATGGTCTTAATGTAGATACTAGAATAGCACACTCACTTGAATTTGACACCTGTTCCATTTCCGTTTATTTCTGCTGGTTGGTAATGCTGGTCATTGCCTATGGTTTTTAAACGCATTAGAGAGGGTTTATGATATTTGGGTAGATAAATGTATTTTTCTCAAAAATGGTATGTAATGTTGCCATAACATCTCTAAAAAGTATCCAGAAAGTGAACTTTACCGGAGACTTATTCACAACTGTCCAGTAAGAAGCGAGATTTAAACTTGGAATCTCCTACTGTCCAGTAAGTAAGTATGTAATTTACTTACTGGACACTAGGTCATCCTCTTTAGATCTGCTTAGAAAAAAAAACATAGTACCAGACACAGATTAGAGTTTAGCCATTATAACATGGTTATAGAAGGGAGGTTCCAAATATATATCTATCTCTCTTTTTGGTATGACATTTTATGAGATACATATATTTTTGGAACCCTATACAGCCATTTTATACGTTGCGTTTTGTACTTAGTAATGTTGTAGAAGTATAGTGTGGTATTTTATGATTGTATTTAGTAATTTCAGTTTATTAAAAAGTTTTTTCTAAAGTTGTTTCCTAAACTGCCTCGTTGGTCTAGTGGTCGCAAGCTCGACTGCAGAGCGTGAGGTCCTGGGTTCGATTCCCGGGTCGGCCAAAAAGTGCTATTGTGTTTTTCACATATGAATGTAACCTTCAATATTAATTAAACGAATTTGTTGTTAAACTTTCTTTAATTTTTGAGAAAAGCATTATACAAACCTCAACCAGTAAGAAAGCCATCCTGGCCTCGTATATAACCAGACCTCACCTGCGGTTCGGTCCGGTTAACTCATACTTGGCCAGGAAGGCTTACTTACTGGATTCTGCAGTAATGTACTATTTCTCAAACATGCTTGGAAATTTGAGCATTATTTTGACAACCTTCTTCGAGATAAATCGAAATTGCTGTACTGGCCAGATACATGCGACCAGCGGCCGGCAAAAGTTGTATGAAAATCCATATCTGTCGTGTTTAGCGGCCAAATAAATTACATACTAAACTCATATCTGTCGTGTTATTTAAAAATGGAACGATCTTTTACTCTGAACCATAGCAACCAAGGAGGTAACTTATTAAAGGTTTTATTTAAATTTCGAATTGGCTGAACTCTTCAATGCGTGAAAAATTATTGTTGTATGTGATTTTGAAAAGTAAATTGTATTTAATTTCCTCGCATTATTTGAGAAAAGTACTATTAGTGTAGTTATTAGTTACGAAAACTTAGTTCAAGTTGTAGTAGTATGAATGCTTATGAAAGGGTAAATTTATACCGTCGGGGCTGCGGGTTGTTCGAAAGAGATACCGCGGTCTCAGCACAAGGGCTAAGAAGGAACGTGGGTGGTTTTTAATAGAAGTCTGACTGATTTGAGTCATTTGATGATTTCACCCACCAAAAGAAAAAAGCATAAGCAATGTTTCTACGAAGCTCTGAAGACGAGTCCAGGAAATGAAAAAAGAAGGGTAAATGTTATGGAAGTTAATTAGAAAATCTGAAAGTTTCATTATGAAATCTTGTAGACCGTACACACGGTGACACATGATATAAAATACCGTATATCCTGACCTCCATTTGTATGAGCTTTCTGTACAATTGGAGAAAAGCTTAATTTAGTTTTTCTTAGTTTGAATGGTCGCCGAGCGTAAGCGGCTACAAAAATCGAATCCTTTTTATGAAGGTACAACCTATACATAAAATCACGACTGTAATCCTCGAAGGGTTAGGAAGAGTAGCCACATTTCGCCAATTAAGATTAAATAAATCACATGTAAAAGGGGGTTAGCCTATTACCATCAACTGGGCACAAATCTGGACTAGGTGGCAACTACTGAAAAAATCCAGAATGTTATTGGTTTTTATAACATTTTACCTAACTTGGGAATCGAATGCTGGACGTCATGTTCAGCAGTCGACTTTTGTTTACAGTTTACAGCGACATGTTGCCAGAGGAACTGACGACTGATCATGCATAGGCAGACGGTGCTAAACAAAAGTACCACGCAAAATTTCAACATGTTGGATACGAGGCTTAACATAAAAGAAGTCGGTTAACAATCAATTTGACGGCACGGTTGGCGCAGTGGCTGAGCGATTGGACTGCTGCGCTGCGTGTCGCGGGTTCTATTCCCGCACGGAACAAATATTTGTAAAGCCTGCAGATAGTTGTTTCGGGTCTGGGTATTTGTATATGTGAGTTAAAATGATTGTAAACGCACCCACGATACAGGAGAAAATCCTAGTGTGGGCCAAAGTTTAAAAAAAAAAACAAAAAAAAAATGCCTCATTTGTGTAATGGTCGTAAGTGCGACTGCTGGGCATGAAGGTCCTGGTTTCGATTCCCAGCCTGGGCAAAGTGTTATTGGATGATTTCCTCAGGGATTTATCAGTAGCATCCACGAAGTCTGAATTTGTGCCCGGTGAAGGCCGGGTATTACGTGGGACTTATACATAATAGGGGATCGGACAAAAAAAAACTAATTAGTCCGTCTGATAGATTTCCAAAAAATATTGAACACCAATTTTTTATTTTTTCACATTAACAAAAAATGAAGACGATACAGTGCTTTGAAAACTTGTGAACTCCTCGAAAACGTTACATGTCAGTACATTTTGTACCCACAAGTGACGTCACGACGCTTTTTATCTTCGTCAATTTTTATTCATTCGTTAAAACAAAAAATACGTATCCAATATTTTTCGATAATCTAACTGACGGACTAAACAGAATCATATTTTTTTGACTCAGTCCGATCCCCTATTGGCGAAAAGTGGGTGGATTAATTGGTACACCTCTAACTAACCTTTCAAAGATTACAGCCTGATGTTACGTTATTTCATGAAAACAGTCAATAAATTGTTTTTTAAAAAATAATTCCACGTGTCGCACATTGAGTGGGTCCCCCGCCACCATCACCAGGCCTTCGGTCCACCTAGTGGGAGGCCTTCCAACGCGACGTCTTCCGGTCTATTTGACGACACTTGAAGAAGGCTATCCTGCAGTTAGCAAATTAGACTTAAGATTAATTAAATTTAGTTGTAGAAAGTAAGCGTCTATAAATTAATAATTATTGTAAGAAAGATAACACCAATTAAGGCTATTTTATTTTATTTATTATTCTGCAGCAGTCGTCTTTCGGCTGAAATAAATTGATGATGATGATAAACTCATATCAAGTGAAAAATTGCTAGACTGATTAGTACTCGTAATTCGATGCGTTAAGACTTCAATTACATCAAATGAACTGTACAATCTGGTTTACTAACAGTTAACAACGTTTTACGAGTACAAGGTTAACTTAATAAGAATTGAGACGAACGAACACGAGCGAGTGCTCATGACTGTACGTACAATGACACATTTAAAACAAATTGACATACATTACGACCTCAATACAAGACGTGTCAACATAAAAGAAATATACAGGATGTACTGCAATTGAAGGTGCAACGATCTATGTAAATGTCACTGATAGGAAATTCGCCAGACTGAAGAATGCGCAGATGTAGTGTAAATCAGATAAAGCAATGCCAGTGTCAAACGAGCTCGAGGTTGTGGGGTAGACCGGCGGGTGAAACGCTGCGGTTGACACGCTTAGTTTATACGCATGGGTAAATACAAAATGGTGGAGTTGTTTACGCAAACGAAAGAGAAATACACTAGTGTTTTCTTACGCTGGTAACATTTTTTTCGACCTGCTCTATTCCACTCCTGGGCAAAGGCCTTCCTCCACTCGCGTGTCCTCTTTCTAATTCTGACGAAACCTGCCTTCGTCCTGCCGTGACCCCGCCTCATTTTGGATATTTTGGATCTCAGTTAAGGTAACATGAGTAAAAAAATATAGCTCATTATATAGACGAATACGCGCTAATGATCTCATAAAGAGAGATGAATCATAGAAACTTCAAAATTTTAAAATTTCTTTTTAATGTTCAAAATCAGCGAGGCGATGACCGTATTTCAAACATCGTTAGTCTTCTACTACAAGCCTCCATTAGTAAAAAAAAATATATAGTTTCACTTCAGAGAAAGCTTTGATTAATTTTGGTCGAGATGAAATTGCTACTGTTTTAAAAACGACAGCAACAATTTAGCCTTGAGAAGCAAACAAAATGCCTGCTCGTCTATTCCACAAATCTCGCACGAGCGATGCATGTAAAACGTTCAGCGATTGACTCAGCGATCGCCGACAGAATTCTGAACGGTTCTGACAATCGCGACTTTATTGACTTTTATATCGGCATATAAACTGGACATCCGTCGGTATGTGTCCTGTGTTTATCGCTGTCAATGATATTTTGAAAGCCTATTTCGTTGCGCTGTGACTAGAATTTTAGTTAGGATAATAGAAATGGCTTCTTGGAAAACAGCTGGATGTTTTATGGTAGAGAGTATTTGAACGTGCCGAAAGATACCAAGGTTTATAGTAGGTAGCTCAGGTAACTAAATATTTACTTTTGACTGCCTTGTTAGTCCAGTGGTCGCTAGCGCGACTGCTGAGCATGGGGTCTAGGGTTCGATTCCCGGGTCGAGTAGAGTAATATGTATTGGGTTTTTCATCAGGAATTTCTCAGTAGCAAATACGGAGTCTTAATTCGTGCCCGTATGATGGTATTAGACTAATCCTCTATTACATGGGACTTAAACAAAGCTGGCGAATTGTGGATGTACTATTAGGTACACCTTTGCCTAATTTAACCCATCGAGGATTACAAGGCGTGATGTTTTGTTATGTATGTTTATGTAATTCAATAAATGGTTTATTATGGGATATCTTTCTAATTACTGGGGGGACTGTCTTATAAAAATGTAAATACAGTGAAACCTGGTTAAATGTGTCTCAGATATTCAAATCTGTCTCATGGGACCCCATGAGTTCCAGTTATAGAGGTTTCTCACTTATCCCTGGATAAGTGAGAAAACTTGGTTAACTGGGACCTGTCCCAGTTAACCAAGTTTCACTGTAGTAAAGTAGGTAAAGTAAATTTTGACCTTCGAAAAGTGCTGATTATCAGCCTAGTTTGAATAAATGAATTTTGATTTTGATTTTTTTTTTTCACTTTTATTTGCCCTTTTAAATGAATTTTCTGAATAAGGTGTAGTGGTGTAGTACCACCTCTATCTAATTAATTAATGACAATTTTCAGGAAATACACCCATATAAAGTAATTTAGTATTCTACTAACACAATAGCATAAACAAAACAATTGAACACTGCACTATGGATAAATTAGTTATGTTTATTGCTTAGTGCTTTCCCCTCGTTGCGTTGACAACCAATTGTGGTGTCCAATTAGTGGATGTTTGACCACAAACTGTAGCGGAATACATTGACGGTGTTGCTAGATTATAGTTCAATGAACTGTTGAAGAATTAATTGGAGTGCTGTATCGGAACTGCAATTAGGAAGGAAGGAATATCTCTGCAGACGAACTGGTAATTAGTAATTGCAAACCGACCTTACTTTCTTTGTAAAAATGCTCATAGAAATTGCTTTAAGTTCGGGTTGAGTGAGTCCTTACAATTCCACAGTTGCTCTGTGTCCCCCTTAGTAGAGATGTGGTCATTTCTGCTAGACGGAGTGGCCCAAAATCTACGTATAATCATTTCCTAGCAGAGGAAAATGTGGTTATCATTTTAAGTTTAGCGGAAAGAAAACATGAGTCTTAAAGACTGCTGTAATTGGTTCCAATTATTTATTGAGCATTGTATTTTTGGCTTCTGCATTGCTTATTGTTATAAGAGAGTTTTGGTTATCAATCTATCAATTAACTCGGGATTCCACTACTCTTAGCACTAAACTCTACCTTCCACATTTAATCTGAAACTGTTTCAGGTGTCACGCACTACGCTCGCCGAGGTTCCCACTTCTCTTTTTTTTTTTTTTGGAGGTTGAGAAATCATCAAATGACTCCTCCCGCTCTGGGCGGAGCGGTAGGGAGTGTCAGACTTCTACTGACTAAACACCTGCCATATTCCTTCTTAGTCCTTTGTGTCCGAGGGAATGGTATCTCTTTTGAAAAACTCGCAGCCCCGACAGGTTGGTTCCACTCCTGACCCCGTATTCACAAAAGTTTCGAATCAAAGCTTTTGTGAATTTTACAGGACTCGTCGAGTTGACAGTCATCAACGTTGGGTGAATAAAACGTAGAAGGAAATCTGCACTGACAATATATTATTCAGTGCCCACCGTATCCTATAAAAATATAGCTCCACAGCAGATAAACAGCAAGTGAAGCGATGTAAAAATTGTAGCCTGCCTTTGACAGCTCTCCGCTGTAGCCATGCTACGAACTGACAGTATACAGCGTGCTTGCATACTTTATAGAAAAATTTGTTATTTCTCTTTGGATGACATGTAAGAGTAGTTGGTCTTGTTTTCGTTTCAGAAAGAAAGGTAAAGAAAAGATGGCTTTTAATAAAAAAAAAATAACAAATCGTGGTTTTAGAAGTGATAAATGAATTCTATTTTGAGTCTTCGTTCTCTTCTCAGACAGTGAAAAAAGAAGCAAAAAATTTTTGTTTCGTCTTTTTTTTTAAATACTTGCAAGTATCGTCTTCCTACGTTGGTCCCATTCTACATATAGTCACTGCAACGCGTTTCCTTCTTACATTCTCCCCTGTCAGACGGCACGGCACCATTTAATTTTACTCCTTTCTCTTTCATATAATTCCAAACACTCTTCACGTATGATCAAGTATTTGGGGGAGATGAGGAACAGGGTGTAAAGTTCCTCATCCCCCATAGAAAAGGGAGGATTCTCCGACCGGACGGGTGTTGTGTCCGGCGGGCTAACTGCCCTTTTCTATGGGGGATGAGGAACTTTACACCCTGTTCCTCATCTCCCCCAAACTGGTGACTGGTGAAGTAAAAAGAATTGAAGAACGAATAGGAAGTATGAGTCTTCTGCAAAACAGTTGTCACATAACACGATGTAATTAATTACGGAGCAATCAGTTTACAATATAATTTTAATTGCTATTTATTTCACACAGTATAAAAACAGCTTGTCTTTTAACGATTTTTAACACACCTGTAATAAGTTTTTCTAGATACTAAAGTCCAGTTATCTGTGAGCTCCAGAATATTTGGATAGGAACGAAATTGCATCGGCTATCAAAGATTTGAAGGACTTCCAGTAGATTGAACGCGAAAATTGTTATTTTCCTGGCAATGACGTGCTTGTCTTTTCTATGGAATAATAGGATTGTGTGAAAAACTATTTTTCCCTGATAGTACCTAGCGGGGTTAAAATGGCCAGAATGTTTTTAATTGGCATAAACTCTATTTCCTTCACATGTTACACGTTGTTTCTGAACAATATTAATTGCTATGAAATATGAAAAGCGCAAAAGTCACTCTTTCAGTTTCATTATAAATGAATAATTGCTGGGACTTGCTACAAAAATAAACAGAACAAATATATTAATAACTAGCTGATACCCGCGACTTCGTTCACGTGGAAATTTTGATGTGTGACTGTCTCGTTGATCGAGTGGTCTCAAGTACAACTACTGAGGATGAGGTCCGGGGTTTGATTGCAAAGTGTTTTCGCAGTAGAGGCCACGGAGCGTGGTTTTCGTGCCAGGTCGATGGCAATATTATATCTAGGTATAGACATCAAACGCCCCCTATTCCATGGCGCTTGAACATAACTGGCAAAATGTGGGTGAGTATTTCTCAAAAAAAGTGTACGTAACGAAAAAGTTGTTACGAAATATTGTTATGAAATAGTTCTGGATGTTACTAAATAGTAAACTTATGGCTATAAACCAACCTATTAAATAAAGCATATGAGACTTTAAAATTCGTAAAGAACTATTTGCCAGTGAATGTTCACTAAGGTTTTAATATTGGCAAAGTTTTAAGAGCTTTAAACACTCAGCTTTACACTATACTTTTTCATAACGTAACGAAATTCATAAAAATCGTTACGAAAAAGCAACGAAAATTGTACAAATTAAGATCATAATAAGTCGATGGTTTGATAAAACCTGAAACTGCAAATAATATAATACGCTTAAATGTTCGTACGACACGTATTACAATAACATATATAAATCAAGACTTATCTTAATGTGAAAAAGTGAAAAAGTATTTCTTATTACGAAAAAGTAATCTCCCTTGGACAACACGTTCAAAACTGATTTTCACATTAAAAGTTATGGCGGATACGTCAGACCTACAGCCAATCAGAATGATGCTAGTGTTGCCCGTGTTATAAGGTAACGGATGCGTTCAGAAATTACGTGGAAGTAGAAAAAAAACGTAACTAAAGAGTAAGTTACTAAAAAGTAAATGGGCACGACTCATTTTGTTTTTCGCATTTTTTTTTATATTTTACTATGAAACCCCATAGAAAATCACTTTAATAAAGAAACTACATTTAATCAAGGTCTGTAATACAAAAAATGCACAATATTAACGCGACATATCCAATTTTATGAAGTGTTACATGTATGAAGTCGTAGGGTGGCAATTTGATTTTTGTATGAAACGCAAAAAACATCTTTTTAAAAAAGCTTTCTAAAATTGATTGAATACTATTGTTTTACCATTTATTCTTCACAACTTTAAAGTTTAATAGTTTTTCTTCACAAATATGTTATTTTTTGTATGTATGGTTAAATAAAAACATTGAAACTTTGTTACTATTTCGAGGCACACTTTTTTTTCAACAGATGTACACTTATTTTGAGAAATACTGGGGTTTACGATTAGGTACACCACTGCCTAACTCTTTCGGGATCTTCTGTTGGCACTGGATGGGAAAACTCTTCGGAAAGTGGAATTTTCGCATCTACATCTAATTCCAGGCGACTCTCTCCTGTTTAAAGCAGTTTATTTGCAAAGACATCTGTTCCATGGCCAATCGCAGATTTTTGGTGATGTTGCAAGTTGGGGTAAGATTCGACGGCAATTTGTAAACGGAAAGTGCAATCTGGCCATTGTTAAGCAAAGTTGCGGCAATGCCCAAGGCAGCCACAGCCGATAAGACGGCACGGTTGGCGCAGTGCCTCGGCGTTTGACTGTGGCGCTGCATGTCCTGTATTCGATTTCCACACTGAACAAATATATTTACGTCGCGGGTCTTATCTAATTTTAATTAGGTTTTTATTTTAAAGTTTTTACAGCTATTTTTCTTACTGTGTACCTGTCAATTTGTATTTGTTGATTAATCACGACAAATATTAACACCGCAATTCTGAAAATGGTGTCAAATGAACAATGCCATCTGTCGAAGACGAAGTTAAACTGCCAAAATTTAATGCATGGGAAGCAAACACACACTATAGGGTTTAGGCTATGTAGTTTCCTGCATGAATGGTGCGCGGAGGCACTACACTGGGGGATAACTCCGCTGCCGCCGTATATTGCCGCATGGCGGACAGACCCCACTGGTGTGATTTCATGGCGACATGGAGAGAGCGACTGTCGCAACCCCGTGCAGGGCACAGTGGTGGTAAGTCTCCTCTTTGAGGAGTGGCTTGAGAGGCGCCACGGCGCCCTCACCTTTCGTCTGGCGCAGGTCCTCACCGGACACGGTTGTTTCGGGATTCGGGAGGCACCTGCACCGAATCAGGCGGAAGGAAACGCCCAAATGCTACTATTGCAAGGATCAGCTGGAGGACACGGTGGAGCACACCGTGGAGGTCTGCCTTGCTTGGGCGGAGCCCCACTTGGGTTGAGCCCCGTCGTGTTCTCTTAGCGACGATCGGCGGTGGCGACCTCTCGCGTCCGGCCCTGGTTCAAGCCATGTTGCGGGGCGAGAGGGAATGGGATGCCGTCGCCTCCTTCGGCGAAGCAGTGATGCTAGCGAAGGAGGTGGCGTGGTGAGAGAGAGAACCTCTCGTCCCAGCCGCAATAGGAGACGCTCTGGGCGTCGGGGGTCACGTGATGGCTTCCGGCCACCGTAGGTGCGGGCCTGTGGACGGTAAGTAGTGGGCTAGCTCGCCGTCCGCCCGTCGTAAGACGACGACAGGCCGTGTCGACGGCGCGTTTGGTTCCACGCGCGCCTCAAAGAGATGTCAGCAATATGGTTGAGGCCCGCAAGGGCCGCCGCTTGTCGGGGCTACGGGTTGTTTGAAAGAAATATCGCGGCCACAGCACAAAAGGCAAAAAAGGAACATGGGTGGTTTTTAGTCAGTAGAAGTCTAACATTCCCTACCGCTCTGCCCAGAGCGGGAGGAGTCAAATGATGATTTCCCACCCTCCAAAAAAAAACCCTATGTAGATTTTCAAAGCAGCGTCATTTAAACTAATCAAGAGTACATTTTGTTATCGTAACTGTTTGAAAAATACGATTTAAAAGTTATCTTGTGAACACACTTATTAATTAGTACCGATTTGATGCAATAGATGTCGTTGCATGTATGTTTCTAAATGATGATAAGTTTTCTTAAATACCTTAAATTCGTATATCTTTTGATAGAGAGCACCAATTCCAATAAAACAAAAACTAAAACCCTAATCTTATTAGTTTTAAAATGTACACGTGAGAATACTTTTAAACTATACACCCAAGACACACAGACACAACAAAAGAAAACATTATTTTTTCTAAATAATTATGTTCAATATACAGAAACTCTACGTCTACAGATTTATAATATTGTATTTACAATTAAAAGTAGATTATATAAATTTACTCTGAATTGATTTGAAAATCATATAGCATCGAAATGAAAACAAATACGTGGAACTTACAAAAAGTGAAAACCGATTGGGGATCGAACTCGCGAACACGTTTTAACATTTTTGGAAATCTTATAAAAAATCACAAAAAGTGAATTCTGACTGTGATTTGAACTTGCGTACCTTTGTTTACAGGTAAGTCTCTGTACCGTTAGACTACGTACACCAGTGACAAACAGTTTGAAATAGACCTTCTGTTTTAATATAGTATGACAGTTGACAGTTCGATTGTGTACGATACCGGAAATTTGAAATGACGTAAGGGACTTCAGCTTTCTCTTGGATTTGCAACGCTCGCACCAGGTGCTTAAAGTGAAAAATTGCACAGCACGCTCGATGTCCCTTGCGTTATTTCGTATTTCCAGTATCAAGCTGTAAAACAGTTGAGGATTATGGATAATGCAATACTGCTCACCCCCTTAAGTTATTATGGGGATAATTTATAGCCCATGTGTTATTCCAGACTATAATCTACCTCTGTGCCAAATTTCATCCAGATCCGATCAGCCGTTCTCGCGTGAAAGAGCAACAAACATCCATACATCCATCCATCCATCCATCCATCCATCCATCCATCCATCCTCACAAACTTTCGCATTTATAATATTAGTAGGATTTATTTTGTACTATTTTTTTTTCCATTTAAACCCACGAAATTGCGCCAAAAGTTTAGTATTAGATGGATTTTCGAGTTATCATTGTGTTGTAAAAACCAGTACTGTCCAATAGGAACCCATAAAACCGATACATGCCACAACCAGAATTTATTATTATAATATTCACATTCCGCAAATCAGCGTCAATTTTTTTGACATCCACCGACATTTCGGAGCGTGCATCCCGCACGGGGGTCACGTGTCGCGATCATTAGAACCAGATGCTATTGGGGTCGACCGTGTGTGAATAATAATCACAGGGGCGACTAATTGACGAGTCGCTGGGACATGACAGACTCGGGTCTGTGAACAGAAGCCGCTGTGGGTAGGTTTTTGTTTGGATACCTACAATTTGATTTGATTAATGGTGGATGCTGAAATTGTTTTAATGGTTTTAAGCTGGTATGTGGTGGTGGTTATTTTCAGGTTATTCCGAAACATAACATCACATCACGCCTTGTAATCGCCGACGAATTAGGTAGAGATGTAGGACACCTACATTTCGCCAGTTTTGTAGTCATATACGAGGAGGCGAGCCGGACTCTTTTTTTTTTTTTTTATTTAATATGGGCTTACTCTTGACCTCAATCTTGCCCTAAGGGCAGAGATGAGGTCGACGATGGAACGAGCTTACCCAGAAGAAGCCTATTTACTCGCGACTTAAATAGATTGGGGTGACTCAAATCCAGACTGGCTGCTACTAAAACTGGTATTCCTGGTGGCCAAGTGCAAGTTGGAATTGCATATCGACTGTAAGCTGCCAATACCTATTAATTAATTGTGATACCTATACCTATTAAATTATGATAGAAGGTATTGGCAGCTTACAGTCGATAAGAAGGGTTTCCGTACCATTGTAGTAGATATTGAATGATTTTCCATGTATTTTAGCACCATAGACTTCTTATAGGTTTTCGTGTAATCTAATAAGTGTTGAAAGAATTTATTTATTTTTTTCAAAACTTTTAGACTCAATAGTTTCGGAAAAAAGGGGGTGGAATGGTCGGACAGACAGACAAACACACGAGTGATCCTATTTAATAAGGGTTACGTTTGTTCCTGAGATACGGAACCCTAAAAATCCAATAATATTTTGCCCAACCCGGGAGGACTAGGACTACCTAGGTCTTCATGTTCAACAGTCGCTCTTGACCACTAGACCACCAGACGAGATTAGAGAGAGACCAATCGTCGTTGATAGTCCAAATCCGCGTAACTAACATTGTCAAATACTGCGTATGTACAGTCTGTGCCCAGTATAACTTGACCCATCTTCGCACACCACTTCCCCTCTTATTCTTTATATTAGGGATCAGGTAATACTTGGCTTCAGCTCCGCGTAGCTGATATTGTCAAATACCGCAAATTCACAGTCTGTGCCCAGTATTATTCGACCTCTGTTCTCACACCACTTTCCCTCTTATTCGTTATATTAGGGGTCAGGTAATACTGGGTACAGACTGTACATACGCGGTATCTAACAATGTTAGTTACGCGGAATTGGAGTATCAACGACACAATGAATGTATAATATTCGGCAAATAAACTGCATCGTATTATCCAAGGCTATAGTTACGGTACTGAGATGGAGTCCTTTCATCTTAAATACTATGTAGTATTCAACTGCAAAATAAGAATAAAATGCTGTGACAAAATATTCCTAATGACTTACCAAAGCGTGTCTCCCGCGTGCAATCACTTTCAGTTTATAGCAATTAATTCGGGAGCAGTCGTTCCGAAGTTTTCGCCAATTAGACCAACTTCATACGATCGATTAGTAGATTTTAAAGGGATGCAAAACATGTGATGATAGCGGTGGTTCTTATTTAATTTAAAGTTTGTATCTAAATGTTTTAATACCTGATAAATAATTTATCACAAGTGTTACCGTGGTGTGTAGTGGTGACTTGATGACGGCATTATCACTGACATGAGGCTATAGTATTAGGTCTTCATTGCATGTGCAAATGTTTAAGTTATTTCCAATTCGGATAAATGAATTATTTACTTGATATGATAAGCAGTCTTATATGGAAGCTGACCCTTTTTTTTTTTTTTTTTTTTTGGTGGGTGGAAAATCATCGAATAACCCCCCCCGCTCTTGGGCAGAGCGAAGGGGAGTGTCAGACTTCTACTGACTAAAAACCAAACCCATGTTCCTTCTTCTTCGCCCTTGTGTCGGAGCCGCGGTAACCTTTCGATATCCACAGCCCCGACGGGCGTCGGCCCTTGCGGGCCCCTCCTTGCTGACATCTCTTTGAGGCGCGCGTGGAACACGTACGCGCCGCCGACACGGTCTGTTGCCGTCATGACGACGGCCGGACGGCGAGCTAGCCCGTTACTCACCGTCCACTGCAGGCCCGCGTCTACGGTGGCCGGAGGTCATCGCGTGACCCCCGACGCCCGGAGCGCCTTCCGCGGCGGCTGGGACGTTGAGAGGTTCTCTCCCTCTCTCGTTCCGCCACCTCCTTCGCTAGCATCACTGCTTCGCAGAAGGAGGCGACGGCGTCCCATTCCTCCTCGCCCCGGACCATGGCTTGCACCAGGGCCGGGCGCGAGAGGTCGCCGCCGCCGATCGCCGCTACGAGAACACGGCGGGGCTCCGCCCAAGCAGGGCACGCCTCCACAGTGTGCTCCACCGTGTCCTCCGGTCGATCCTCGCAGTGGAAGCATCCGTGGAAGCTGACCCTAACATACATAGTTGCGACGTGGAAGATGGTGAGTTGATCAGATTTGCGAAATCACTGAAACAAAAATCCTTTTTAATCCCGTTGCCTGTTCTCAAACAAATCAGATTTGGGAAATCTCTAACTACCTTTCCTTTTAGGGTTCCGTTGCTCAAAAGAAAAAAAAACGGAAACCTTGAAGGATCACTTTGTTGTCCGTCTGTCTTTATTTTCATCTTTTTTTTTGGGACAAGCACGCCACACTATTCCCAAACCACTGTAACTCCTGTAACCCAGAATCAACAGCGGCGACCACCAGAAAAGCGCCGAGACAATGAAGCTCGGCAAAGTCCCAGAGAAACGATTTAATTGTCTTGGATCCCGCAATGAAATTACCGTCTCCTGTTCGTCCGTCTGTCTGTCAAGAACCTTGGCTTTCTTTAAGAACCCTCACGAATACACCAGAAAGCTTCCTCCTCTCACTTACGCCGCCCCAACACCGGTCAAACCCGCAGTGTGAACATAACGAGGTACACGTGTGACGTCATCAGTTTGTTACCATAATTAACTGTTTGCGTCACTTGCAGTGAGCACTGGACTGCAGGGCTGCAGGACTAGTGTAAAGGACAGGAAGGGTTGTGGGTCGAGATGGTATAGATTGATTGGCGGTAGTTGATATTGTTTTTATTTATTTCTCCATGAGACCTATACTAAAAACTTAGACGAGCTCGTGCAGCCACTCTGATGAATCTTCAGGAGCCGCGCTGGCCTAGGTTGGTTAATGTATAGGTGACCACCCGATACCGAGATACCTCCGTGTCGCGGTAACACGTTAAGCCGTGGCACTATGGAAAATGGTAGAACAACTGCTGATTAAATATGTTTTTTATAATATAATAATATTAATGACGGTACTAATATTTAATAAATCACAAAATATATCTGATATTTGAGAAACCAACATTAGTTCTAATATCTTCCACAATTACAATATCCTTCAGTTTCTACCAAATAAAACCAGATTAATTTAGTAGAAACTGTATCACAAATATTGTTTTGAGAGAAACTCTCAAGCAAATCACAAGTGGAGGTAATATCAGCAGCGCATAGCCGACAGAGACGCAATATCATGCAAATATTACACTACAAAGAACTTTGTGATGAACAAAACTGTTTGAGCAACTTTCATAACTTTTCTTTATTTTTTTCTGATTTTGAGGTAATAATGTGAAGTGACATAGGTAAGTGAAGCATGAGGTTATTTGAAACAACATTATTATAATAATTATGACCAATTTAAGTCTTAGTGTGCAGATCATCGATATTTCTGAATTTTCCCACCTGCACCATCAGCGAACATTTTGATGCTGCTCAACATGTTCGCGAACAATAATGTGCGGCACAAATATTCTCGCACAATTTGAGGTGGAATTAAAACATAACGCAAATAGGTACATCGATTTGAAAATTAAGAATACTCGTTCCACATATAAAATTTTTCATAAGTTTTATAAGTTCATAAATGTATTGATAACACCGTTTGCGGTTGTTGCAAATAATTTAACTAAATTGCTAAAGATTATTATATTTCCGATTCAAAAATCGACGTATTTACTTTATACTTACCTCAGAACAAAAAGATGAAAAGTAATTTCAATTTCGCTACACAATATAAAAGTCAATAACTTAATGTAACTAAAACAAACATGGATAACAATATTAAAACAGCTGTCTAAAGTGTCTACCCTTTACTGAGCAATAATAATTGTCACGTTTTATTTTATCCGAAGTTACTTATAACAATGTGAACTGTGACGTCAAAATATTAAGATGATACTGGATTGTTCTGTATACGAAACGGAAAGAAGCAACCGAGCACCAGCAAGAAGTCAACATGAAGACTGACAGGAGAGAATGATTGAAAACGCGTAACGCCGACACCAAGTGAACAAGGACTTTGGCAGCCAGGTGATGATGATGATGATTATCTGTATAATAAATAGAATTCGTCAAGCAATTAACTATTATTAATAAGTAAAATAAAAAATAACACTTTGCCCGACCCGGGAATCAAATCCATGATCAACGAGGTAGTTAAAAATAGTTTATATTTTTATAATTATATTCGTTATGAGTACGTCACTATCAATACACAGACGCACTTCAGAAACAGCAGTTCCTTCTACATGTAATGGATAATATGTATATGACGCAATATTTAACTAGAAGTGAAATGGTTTTGTGATTCAGTAGTATTTGAGTTATTATGTTCAAGAACCTTCCTGAGAAGTACCACCCGTTTGTGTGAGCATAAATATCATCTTTATCAAAATCAAAATCAAAGCATTTATTTCAAGTAGACCAATTACAGGCACTTTTGAATAGACGAATTAAACTAACTGCGGCACTCAGAGATATCTAACGATTACTCAAGCCGCCACCCAGCAAAGGCCTGACATACTATTGTATGACAAAACTGCCAAAAACCTTTATCTTCCTGCTTGTTACATGGGGTTGGCACAACACAATTTTTCTAACATTCTGTTCTGTCTGCCATGTCGTCATTTTGTTAATCGCACAATCTATTCCTCTTTTCTTTGGTTTTCCTCTCTCTCTCCAAAATTATATCTTTTGGGTATGCCTTTTTCCGTTGTTATAACATGCATACACATATTATATAATATATCTTCATCATTATGTTCTTAAAGTCAATCTCATCTCATTACCTGCCTAGCCTTTATCTATTTGACCGGGCACAGTCACAACTTCTGGATCAAATGGTTACAAAAGTTGTACTCTCGCTTGTTATCCCATTTTCATTCAGCCTTAGAGCCATGGTCGCTGCCTCAGTTCCTGACGACAGGACCCCATCGGCTCGATAAATATCGTCAGTGGTGAGGCGTGTCTTATCTTCTTAAAATAGATGTTTAATTGAATTTTTTGTTATAGATTTCCGTTAAATAACGCTAAACTCTAGTATTTTTTTTAAAGTTGCGTCTTATTCGAACTTTTCTTGTAACGTGCATGCGTTAACAAACATTAAAACCCACATATCACACATCTAGACTCGAATCTCAGTCTCGATCTCGATCGAACTCAATTATCTGTAGGCCATACAAATATTTGTTCCGTGTGGGGATCGAACCTGCGACACGCAGTGCAGCAATCGCTAAGCCACTATGCCGTCAGTTTAGGACATTTTCTATCGAGAAGACAACCATAGGCTGCTAACCTTGACTCTGTATGGACCAATAACTTATAATCAACATCACCGTAGGTAACAAACAATATTTTCGACTATTCATGGTACCTCACCAGATGTGTGAGTTATGTGACGACGTTGACGTAAGCGTCCGTGCCGACAAACAGCTGCATAAGTAAACAAAATAAACAATGGTAGACCTACTACTTACCAGGCCATACATATTTTACATATATTTGAAGGTATTATTTCATAAACAATTATCATATATATCATTTATGCTGATAATGATGAATGGAAGCAGTATTTAGGCCACACGTACGTTTCTCTAATCGGCAACTCTACCCGTCACCCTGTTGATTCACTATAATACACGGTGGCCATTTTAACCGGTCATATAATAAAACTTCATGCTATTTAGACTTATAATACTCAGTGATCGAGATTCGAACTACTGGGCTAATGACGAGGCTAAATTTGATTTTATTTGTGGGGCAGTTGATAGTTTTGGAATTGCTATCTGATTTACAAATAATTATATTTAATAACATAAGAGAAGCACTTTGTTGGCATACCCTATAATACCAAGAGCAACAATGAGGGGACAGAAGTATACGTATTAGCCAATTTTATAAATATTCACATTTACAAAATTCTGCTTCTTACTATTTGGAGGCAGAAGTTACAGAGAGCACCTGCTATGATTAAACCGAATAAAATATTCAAAGAGAACGTGTTTAAAAGAAGGAGACACAATTAATATAGGAGAAAATAAAGTCTTATAAATTCAAAGATCTAGTCCTCGATGGAGAAAACATAGACGACACCCACCGGCATTATCGATACCCTAGATGGTGAAATAAGGTATAAATATAGGTAGCTTATAAGTTCTTTTGACGCATACTTTACCTATAATATTAATAACAGTATGAAGAAATAAACAATTTTCCTTATAACACGCGTGCTGAGGAAATGATACGACATTAAAAATGCATAATTACGTTCAATATTATCTTTGATCAACTGACCAAATAAGTTAATTACACACACGTCTCGCGTTTATAGGTAAATAGCTTTTGCGCAATTTATGTTCTGGAAAATTGGAGGAGTGATCAAGTATGAGTGGGACTCAATATTCGTTGATTCCGTAGAAAATACTATTTTCATTTAGTGGGAGATCTACATTTGCATGCACATTTACATATAAATTGTTTACATTTTTAAATTATTGTGTTTTATCAAACATTCTTTTGTTAAGATTAGCTTTTAATCAAATTAGATGTGTGATTTTACGTTGTGCGACTATCAATCTGACTATTAATTGGGTACCGTACCACGATACCCCTTGTACTTTCGTCATTCGACTTGAATTTTATTTTGGTGTGCTTCTTCCCACTTCTGGGCCGAGACACCTGGTTTAGTTCATAATTTCAGTTAAAAAGAATTCATCAAATCCGCCCCAGAGTTTCCTTTATTGCATTTGGACCCACAGTTTGTTAATTTCGTAAAAGTTGCATGCATAGCATACTGCCCCGTACTGGGAAATTTACCAGCAATGTTTTGGTACGGACCCCTAAGAGTGTTCAGTTGTTTCATGCAATTTTATTTCTTTTTGGGTAAACACCTTTTCTGTTTTCAGCTGGGAAGGTTGGGATAACCCTACAAAAGAACTTACTTTTTATGAAACACTTACAGAATTTACATTTAAAAAATATATGATAGTTATGAAAAGTGTGTCCTTCAGTGGACCAATTTAACACATATGTACAGATTACAGGTCCCTAAATAGTAGATTGTACACCAAGTGCATAAAACGCATCATTTTGCGCGAGACGTTTATCCATCCGATGCGAGCTTGCGAGCGAGGATGGATATAAAGTAGAGAGTAAAATGGGTTTTATGGACGAGTTTTACACTCTACTTTTCACTTCGATTGCGAGGAAATGAAACAGCAACTTGTAAATATTGTAAAAATAATCATGGTTCCCGCCAATTACCTTTTTTTATCAGTAGGATACTTGACATAACACCTGACTTTCTCATACTGCTCAGTTATAAAAACATTTTGAGCAAGCCTATTGCCATCAACCAATGTAATTAGGAGCAAGCCTATTGCCATCAACCAATGTAATTAGGAGCAAGCCTATTGCCATCAAATGATGTAATTAGGGACAAGCCTATTGCCATCCACCGATGTAATTAGGAAAAGCCTATTGCCATCAACCAATGTAATTAGGAGCAAGCCTATTGCCATCAAATGATGTAATTAGGGACAAGCCTATTGCCATCCACCGATGTAATTAGGAAAAGCCTATTCATGCCATCAACCAATCTTATTAGGAGCAAGCCTATTGCCATCAACCGATGTAATTAGGAGCAAGCCTATTGCCATCAAATGATGTAATCAGGGACAAGCCTACTGCCATCCACCGATGTAATTAGGAAAAGCCTATTGCCATCAACCAATCTTATTAGGAGCAAGCCTATTGCCATCAACCGATGTAATTAGGAGCAAGCCTATTGCCATCAACCGATGTAATTAGGAGCAAGCCTATTGCCATCAACCGATGTAATTAGGAGCAAGCCTATTGCCATCAACCGATGTAATTAGGAGCAAGCCTATTGCCATCAAGCGATTTAGGTAATTGAGGGAAGCCTATTCCCAGCAGCTTTCCTTGTATTCGTAATGAAAAGCAGTAATCCCTTGTTCTTAGAATACTAACGAAACGAATTAAATTAAAGAGGTTATTCTATGAAGTTGAAGTTGTTCGTGTGGCTGTTGGGCCGGTTACCTGTGCCGATTACCTTGGTCTTCGACGAAGATTTTACTTTATGCTCTAGAGCATAAAACGCGACTTTATGTCGCCTACGCACGACTTATAGACGCATTTTAGAGCGAGAGAAGTGAAAATAAGATTGTACACTAGGCATGGAAATATTAGTTTTGTTCATTAGTCATAAATGAAAAAGGCATCATCATCAATCATTCTTTAGGATATAACTATAAAAAATATATTATCTACATATTATACGAATAGGCACTGAAGTGAAAACATACCCTATTAAAATGATACAAATTAGAAGATACTACTAATAATATAATAAACGGGATATTTACCATGTTTGATTATTGTTTCGAGTTCCCGATATTTCGGCGCTGTTACAAGCACCATGATCACGGATAAACTCCCCGCCCCCCCCCCCCCCCCGGATACTCTCCCGTTTATGATATTAATAGTAGTGTCAGTGACCATGTCAGTTTAAAAAATTAAATTAGAAGATATTGAAAAAGGCAAAGAGATGGGTTCTTCATACCCACAGCTGCAAAAATTGGGTTAAAAATGACGTTTATTGACTTACATCTTAAATTATATATATGTCTGAAGTGGTTACCAGCCACAGAATGTTATAAAAGTCGTGGTGTTAATGAGCAGACGCTTTTGTCGCCGCAAGTGAAAGAGAATCAATAAACCAGATGTTGGTGAAATGTATCTTCTTGTTGTACTTATGTGCCGAGCTGGGCAGGGCAACGGTATATGACTTGTATACCAGTCAGCCCGTTACTGAAGAACAGCTATTCAGTTATCAAGTCCGAGGCCTTGTGGAGTAAGTTTTTGCTTTATTTTTTTAATTAGATGGTAATGCAGTGGCTTTAAAAACTAACAGTTCAGCTTGCTTTAAAATAACGTTCGAATGTTTAAGAAGTTTCTGTAAAATATTTTACACTTTTTATTTCATAATGTATTTATAAATGTAAGACTATACTAAATATATAAACTAAACTAACCTAAAAACAATAATAAATAATAAATAAACAAGATCGAATAGTAATTTCAAAGTATGGTGACATTTTGAATGCTCATAAGCAGTGGTGGTTCAAAAGAAACAGTGGCGTATCATGGGTATGTACGGAGAATCATGGGTTCGAACCCCAGTAGACACGAAAGTAATTTATTTTATCAGCACAGCTGGAAAAACTGTGAACAAAAACATCGTCAGGAAGCTTGTATTTGTGAGTTTTTGGTTCTACCAAAAATAAGTTTGTAAGTAGTAGTTGTTTTTAAGCCTCATGTAATAGGGGGCGAGCGTCATATCCAAACTACATGACTGGCAAATTTTACTCTTAAACTTAATAATAATTTTGGCTTGTTTTGGAACTACGACATAACTAACATAATATGTGTGTACTATTAACCCTAGAAAGATAAACTACGTCGCAGAGGCGCCTGCGCGGGAAACATAGTGCTATACACTACAATACTCAAAACTTTTACAGAAATGCATTTATAGTTCAAAGAAGAACGCAAATATCAAGTTTATTAACAAAAGTGAAAACAAATGCAAAGCGGTATGGAATGTAATTAAAGATGAAATTATGGGCAATAACTATAAGAACGACATAGAAAATATCCTAATTGACAATAAAGTACTCACAGACCCCGTAGAAATAGCAACTGCGTTTAATAACCACTATATTGATACAGCACATTCTTCTAGCACAAGTACAAAGCCGAACTGTGACGAAAGTTCACAAGTTCATTCGATGTTTCTAAAACCTGTGTCTGAAAAAGAAGTCAGAGCGGTGATGACATCTTTAAGAAACACAAGCTCGGTAGGTTATGACGAAATTAATACGAAGATTATAAAAGCATGCACTGATGAACTTGTTAATATATTGACATATTTAATAAATCTATCATTTATACTTGGCACTTTTCCGGAATCATTAAAAGTCTCAATAGTTAAGCCACTTTTTAAAAAAGGTGATAAATCTGACATTAATAATTATCGACCAATAACTTTAATACCTATTATATCTAAAATTTTCGAGAAGTGTATGTGTAAGAGATTGATTGACTACTGTGATAAATTTAACATTATTAAAAAAGATCAATTTGGCTTCCAAAAAAACAAATCCACTACACTAGCTATCTTCACTCTTGTAAAAACCATATTGACTAGTATTAACCGAAACCACCTAACTACAGGTTTGTTTTTTGACTTATCCAAAGCCTTTGATCGAGTATCTCACGATCTGTTACTACAGAAATTGGAGGCAATTGGCATTAGAGGCATTGCACTTCGATGGATATCGACATACCTGAGTAACAGACAACAGCGTGTTATAATTACAAAAGTGAATGGAGATAACGACTTGACACCTCACTCTTCGGAACTCAAATGTAACAAATATGGCGTCCCACAAGGAAGTGTATTAGGCCCAATTTTATTCATTCTTTATATTAATTTTATTACTAATATTACTAATCATAGATGTATATTATTTGCTGATGACATTTCCATTATTGTGACATCTGATAAAAAGAATAATACAATTGACGATCATGAAACTGACATTAATAACACAATTGACATACTAATTGAATGGCTAAATAAAAATAATTTATCATTAAATCTTGCAAAATCTGTGTATATTCAATTTCACCGTTCAAATAATTCTAAATATAATAACAAAATGAATGTAAATAAGATTAGTGAAGTAACGCAAACTAAGTTTCTAGGTGTTACTTTGGATCAAGACATGAACTGGAAATCCCATATCGATAATGTCTCAAAACGAATAAATCGGTTCGTATACGCGCTAAAAAAAATTAGGAATATAACAAACGTCCATACGGCAATAACTTCATACCATGCTTATGTCGAATCGGTGTTACGATATGGATTGATTATGTGGGGCAATAGCACCGATCAAAATAGAGCATTTGTTGCACAAAAAAAATGCATTCGAGCAATCTACGGACTTCAATCCGATGATACTTGTCGGCCTGTATTTAAAAAACTTGGTCTGTTACCGTTACCGTCTCTTTATATATATGAGATATGTATGTTTGTGTGGAGGCATAAGGAATTATTCACAAAAGCAGACGATGTACATCCTCGAAACCGGCGCGACCCTCACAGGCTCGTACTGGATGTCATGCCAAGGCTAGCTAAATATAATAAAAGCTGTTTGTATATGTGTGTAGAAATATTTAATAAGATTCCGAACGACCTAAAAATTCTAAATACAAGATTATTTAAAAGAAAATTGTATGATTGGCTGTCCACTAATAGTTTTTATAGTATTAAAGAATTTTTTGACAAGAAATTTAAGTGACTGAATGTAATGTTTTATTTAATTAAATTTAATGAATGCACGAAAATTTGCACGCTTATAATGTTAAGCAAAAACATGTATGTTCTGTATCTAATTTTTTGTACCATCTTTTATACCATGTTTTTATGCAATTAAAATATATTCTATTCTATTCTATTCTATTCTATATTCTATTCTATTCTATAGTTTTTTATCCGACGCGTGTATTTGTTTGTCCTTCTGAGCCAACTCAGTCGTCGGTTAGCCCTTTCACGGGATAGCAGTTCCCATGCTGTAAGTTCTATAGTTTTGTTCATATGACGAGTCTGTGCGCTCGCGAGGCGTATGGTTATCTTTTATGAAACTTTTAAGAATCGATTAATTTGTACTGGGAGTGATGTTGAAGTTTTTTTTTTTGATGATAGATATTTTTTTTATACTTATTATATTGTAGTCAAACAGCTTATAAGAAAAAAAACATTTTTTATAAGATGATAATAAGTGTTTATTTTCCTGAAGCATAAGGCTGTCGATTTTTGTTAGAGGTCTACTTATTTAGTTTTAAATTATTTTAAATAAACAAATAAAATAAAAATGTATTTAAAATTTATAGTTTATAGCGGTTACCTTTTAACACAATATTTAAATTATAAATATTTTTTATTAAATCAATTAAAAACACATGTTATAAAAGGGTGCGCCTATGAAGTGTATGGTTATCTTTAACGTATGCCGTGGTATGGTTATCTTTCTAGGGTTAAGTTCACTTTGACTAACCCTTTAGGGATTAAAAGAGTGATGTTATGGTTATGCTTAGGCTATTAGTACCCAACGTTCTACTACAAACAGTTCTATGTGAATACACACTATGGTCCGCGGATCACAGGTGGTCCTCAAGAGCTCAAAATTATGGTCGACGGAGGGTTAAAATTTGTAAAAATCTAATAAATTATTTCTAAATCTTCATGATTGATTACTAAAGTATTCGAGCTCAGTTCGATCGCACTTGTATCCTTCACTGTCTTGATTCTAACGGCTTTCATCTCAATTTCCAATTTTGACGTAGTGTGAGTTAAAGATTCACCCCCTAGATTTATAATTCTGTCAGATTCCATGTTTATCTAGGACTTTATATCCCCTGATACAAGAAAGGTTCAGAGCCACTGGCTTAGATTCACACTTTCATTTCACAGAACATGCACAGTCGATATTTCTCCTTGCGACGAAGAAGAAGGAAGCCGAATAGATGGCTCATGTAACGACGTCAATAATCCAGCGAGCGGAGTTTCCATGACACCACCTAGAAGGTTGGTGCCAGGAGTCTTCGATGATGGTAACTACAGTTTTTAATACTGACTAGTTTGTAGTGGGAACACGCAATTAATTAATAAGCTAATGACTCAATTTAGATAGCCATGGACACGCTAAGAAAAATAAGTATTACTTTTTATCGTGTTCCCAATTTGCACTGTTCCCAATATACAGTGAGTACACTGGGATCGAATGGTTTAAACTACCTTGCACAGACACAACGCCTGTGCCCTGCATTAGGAACCGGCTGACAATTGGCATTATAACATCATCAACCTACAGTTGTTCACTAATGGACATAGACCTCCTCAATCGCACGCCACATAATATTTTCGGTTTGTGGTTTAATTTGAACTTTCAGTGTTTTAAAATAAAGACTTTATTTCAGACTATATTGAGAGAAAATCGGTATCAGGTGAAAGTTTGCCTGAACCGAGTGAACTATCAAAAGTGTTGCTGATTGGAGAAAAGTCCAGTGACTGTCATTTCACTCAGCTGATGACTTTCTTTGGGATGTTCATGTACTGGGATGTTGGTGCTTTGGATTCATCAAGTAAGTAACCGTTGAAATTTTCACAATTATCTATATGTCGTGGATAACGATTTCGTTTTAAGGTTGATGTTCCAGGGTAGCCCGCGAAATTCAAATTTTCTTAAGTTTTTTAGAATTATAATCATCAAAATCATTAATACAACCCTCCGAGCTCATAAAGGTTCCGGAATGGCTTTGACCTTGTAAAAGTCATTTTTAAAGTGTGTTAGTTTTAGATTATTACTATCTGAAGTATCTGATTAGAATAGACATCGCTGGCGTCGACATATACTCAAAAATATTATAAAGCTGAAAAGTTTGTTTCTTTGGTTGAACGCGCTAATCTCGGGAACTACTGGTTCCCATTGAAAATGCATCTTGGTTTTGGATAGACCATTTATTGAGAAAGGTTATAGGGTGTCTAACATCACGCTACGGCTGATATGATAAATGAAAAATGTTGCAAAAACTTGGAAAATTCATAATGGAAATTTTACGAGAGCTGCCGTTGTGGGCGCTGTGTAAACGGTTAAAGTTATGTAATAATTTCATGTATGACCGATTTGTTTCTCTTTAAAAATTCTAAAACAATGTCCGTGCTAGCCTTAGATCTTTTAAGGTTTATGTGACGCAGACGAAGTTGCATGGGTCAGCTGGTTGATATGACCAGTATGAATAGCTACACACCGGACATAAATTAAGTTGCATAATTTTCGCTTACTACATTTGCGAAGCCATTATGGCTTACTTTATTATTATTTCTATTCTGAAATTAATTTGGTATAGAAGAAAATAAAAAACATTATTTTTGTGAATATTTCCAGATGGGGATCCAAACACTAAAAGTCCAGTAAATTACCGACAACTTGGATGCACATCTGATCCTGTTCCTACCCCGGTAAGTAGTTTTTTTATGCAAGTCTAGAAAGTTTTTAACACATTAGACTGCCAGAAGCATACAGGTAATGAGGTAACCAACGCCACCCTGTAACAATACGAGTAGTATCAATCCCCGACGAATTAGGCAGCAGTGTACATATTCCTACACCCATATATCACCCATTGCTATCAACCGGGCACAAATCCAGACTCCGTGGCTGGGAAATTCCTGATGGAAATCGAACCGAGGACCTCATGCAAAGCACCTACCTCCACCTACCTACCACCTATATACTTGCGACCATTAGACCATCAAGGCAGTCCAGCAAAACAATTGTATTATCATCGGCACGATTCTTGAGCGCTGACGCAAAAGTGAGTTATTGGGTCCCTTTGGTGGTATGAAGTGAGACGCGGGGCGGGGAAAGTTCAGTGATTGGCCCGTAGCGCATCGCGTCATAGCCGTCACTCGGGATTTGTTCTTTACTGCTGCTGCACTTACCTCACGACCAATAAATGAGTATTTCTCAAAATAAGTGTACATCTGTTGAAAAAAAAGTGTGCCTCGAAATAGTAACAAAGTTTCAATGTTTTTATTTAACCATACATACAAAAAATAACATATTTGTGAAGAAAAACTATTAAACTTTAAAGTTGTGAAGAATAAATGGTAAAACCATAGTATTCAATCAATTTTAGAAAGCTTTTTTAAAAAGATGTTTTTTGCGTTTCATACAAAAATCAAATTGCCACCCTACGACTTCATACATGTAACACTTCATAAAATTCGATATGTCGCGTTAATATTGTGCATTTTTTTGTATTACAGACCTTGATTAAATGTAGTTTCTTAATTATAGTGATTTTGTATGGGGTTTCATAGTAAAATATAAAAAAAAATGCGAAAAACAAAATGAGTCGTGCCCATTTACTTTTTAGTAACTTACTCTTTAGTTACGTTTTATTTCTACTTCCACGTAATTTCTGAACGCATCCGTTACCTTTTAACACGGACAACACTAGCATCATTCTGATTGGCTTTAGGTCTGACGTCTCGGCCATAACTTTTAATGTGAAAATCAGTTTTGAACGTGTTGTCCAAGGGAGATTACTTTTTCGTAATAAGAAATATTTTTTCACTTTTTCACATTAAGATAAGTCTTGATTTATATATGTTATTGTAATACGTGTCGTACGAACATTTAAGCGTATTATATTATTTGCAGTTTCAGGTTTTATCAAACCATCGACTTAATAATGATCTTAATTTGTAAAATTTTCGTTGCTTTTTCGTAACGTTTTTTATGAATTTCGTTACGTTATGAAAAAGTATAGTGTAAATCTGAGTGTATACAGTTCTTAAAACTTTGCCAATATTAAAACTTTAGTGAACATTCACTGGCAAATAGTTCTTTACGAATTTTAAAGTCTCATATGCTTTATTTAATAGGTTGGTTTATAGCCTTATGTTTACTATTTAGTAACATCTAGAACTATTTCATAACAATATTTCGTAACAACTTTTTCGTTACGTACACTTTTTTTGAGAAATACTCAAATAATAAACGGGTGTGCGTTTTATTTGTCATAAAGTGTACGATGCGCACAGCGATCCCAACCCTTCCGCCGAGCGCTCAAGAACCGTGCCGGTATCTGTACCTTTATGTTTATCCACAGGTTGTGAATGCTACAAATACTTTCGACTTGTACCACATATACAACCCAGGAAGAGACAGCGATAAACAAATACGAACCTTTATTGGTGGCCAAATATTAATCAGCGAAGAGGACACTGAAGAAGACGAGTCTTCGTTGAAAAAACCTTGCGATTTCAAGCGATACGAACATTGTAACTATTAAAATGTATTTTATAAAAGTAATTTCAGCTTTAAAATTCCATTGTTGTCGGTTCTCGTACAGTTTTTTTTGTGGATGCGAAATCATAAAAAAATTTCTCCCACCTAATAATACAACTTTAATATTGTTTGCATTTATTGTTGACCGCAATGCCTCCTAAGCTTGCGGTATACCGTCACCTTCAGACGTAGTATTTTATTGAAACCTGAATGTATTTTTAAAATCTTTTCTTCTAGATCCCA
Organism: Diarsia dahlii; assembly: GCA_949775195.1. Lineage (NCBI taxonomy): Eukaryota > Metazoa > Arthropoda > Insecta > Lepidoptera > Noctuidae > Diarsia > Diarsia dahlii. The sequence continues at coordinate 22,369,388 of OX459194.1, read as the reverse complement.
CATTACCCATGGAACTGTTAAAGAGATATTTCCAGAAAAACCACAATCATTTTGCTTCTGAGCTAGTGGCTGTCAATCCATGCTGGGATGACGAAAGACTGTTTAAAGAAGCAAGGAAATTGAACATGGCGTTTTTCCAAAACATTCTAGTCTATGAATGGTTAGCAGAAATAGATGGTAAGAGACATGTTTGTTTGACAGAGGTTTGAGAAAGGGTACTTGCTAAAAACGGATTACCTAGCACCATCACACAATTTTTTCACGCAAACAAAAAATGAAGACGTTCCATTTCAGTACATTTTTTACCGGAAAGTGACGTAGAAGTACATAATAATATTGATCCCCTCAACATTTACATTTTTCATCGGTTTAAAAGAAAAATCTGCTGCTCTGCATTTTGGTATACATTCATTGAATACGCGTGGTAAACTTTGGTTTTTTAGCGCCGGTGTCTCTACTACCCGAATTAAATAGTATTAATTTAATAGTTGAATAAAAAAAATGGAAAGTTCTTTAATCACCAAAATGTTTTTTTCTTCAGGAACTGAAAACTCAAGGAACGCTGGGATCGCTAAAAATAGCACTGGCTTCAGAGATAGTAACGAACATTCTAAATCTCTAGGTGTTACCTTAGAATTTCTACATTCATCAATATGGATGCTTTCCGCCCTAGATATTACGCAAGAGTAAGCAAAAACAACTATTTTAACCTTTTTTATTTTCTGGCTTGGTTACACCTGTACACGTTAAGCCATTGGTCCTGGCTGTAATTTGTACTTTTTTGGCAGTCCTTCTGGTAGTCAGTGACCCAAATGTTTGACAACCAGTCTTACCAAGTATTACCCAGTAGTAATTGGAATGTGGAGGTCAGATAGGCAGTCGCTCCATGTAAAATACTGGTATTCAGCTGCATCCAGTTAGACTGGAAGCCGATCCCAAATGAAAAAGCTAGGCAGATGATGATGATGACGTATTTTGGTTTTTGAGGAGTTTCTAAATATAATATAAATATAATATTTTTTTAATCCAGAATGTACAATTCGAGGGGAAAATATGTTGGTGAAATAAATATACTGCAACTTTCATCAGACCAATATTTCCTAAGTAACGATACTAACAGACAACACGTAACTCAAGGACTGTTTAGACAGCCGGCCCGGAAGATCGGCCATAACTTTGATCAAGAAGTAAGTAAAATACTGTAATTCTACATTTAATCAACATTTCTACTTCTTCTTATCCGGTACGCTCTTGACAGAGCGGTCGTGATCGTTAAGTAGCAGTATTGGAAGGGGCAGATATGATGCACTTCACGACATTTCGCCACCGCTGCCTGCTAGAGGTCATCCTGCTGCATTCGTTAACTGAACCTCCAATGGCAGACTTTTTCACGCAGACACTTTGTGAATCTTGCAGTACTAAACAGATACATAATAACAATTTATTATCCAAAAATGTATTGGGGTTGACACGTAGATTTTAGAAAAAAAAGTTGACAAAATCTGCTGAGAGGAAATACGAAACGCAGGATTGAAACAAAGAAGAAGTACCTACCAATGCGTATAAATATTTCTTGGGAGGGGTCCGCAAGGGCGGACGCACGGGGCTACGGGGCTGTTCGAATGAAATACCGGGGCCCCAGAACACAAAGAGCTAAGTAGGAACATAGGTGGGTTTTAGTCAGTACAAATCTGACATTCCCTTCCACTCCACCCAGAGCAAGACTGATCATTTGATGATTTCTCTCTCATTGAAAAACAACAGGATCGAAACACTGCTTCAGCCTCTTTAATAAATGTTTTACTTGATTTAAGGTTTCATTTCGCATATTATACTGAAATTAAATAAATAAAAATGCTTTAGATGGCGTATTTGATGGCAGATGGAATAAATGACGACGATGATTTTGTAGCCAGCGAATTGGGGATCGGCCGCAGGATAGGTTTGGCCCCTTATGTCGATTACTTAAATCACTGCTTTGACCAAAACGTTACGTCTTACAACGATATGGTGGACTACAACATTATGGATAGAGAAGTAAGAATATTATCTTTTATCAGTATTTATTTATTTAAACTTTTTGTGAGTTTTAGACCTAACAAATTGCTTGTAATTTCCTGGTGTTGGTTTTTATAAATGTTTTGCCATGTAAGTTTGTTTGTTGGTACTTGTATTGGTCAAATCTTGCAACTGAATATCAAACCAGTTCTCCCTAACCGATTGAACTAAAATTTTGCACACACACTTCATTCTGATGACAATACATTTTTAACCGACTTCAAAAAAAGGAGGAGGTTATCAATTCGACTGTTTTTTTTTTTTTTTTTTTTTTATGTTTGTTCGCTCATAACTTGCGACTGGGTGAACTGATTTTCATGATTCTTTTTTCATTTGAAAGCTGGTGCTTCCCGTGTGGTCCCATTGTCACCATTTCAATATCTGATGATGGGATCTTGTAGAAATCGGGGGAACTCTTCAATAAATAACAGCAGATTAACCGCGATTGTTGCTATAGCATATCTAAGCATTGTTTACGCCATCACACAACATAATATCACGCCTGTACTCACTACAAAGGTTGGTGAACATATTCTGATGAAGTACTTCGGAGATAAACAACGGAACTCCTCAATAAATGATAGCAAATGGACTGGGATTGCTGAAATCTCATGTCTGTCTATTGTTTACACCAGTTCATAACATAACATCACGCCGGTACGTTGTGAAGGGGTAAGCACATGTGAACCACTAAAAAGTGAAAAATAAAAACTTTTTTACAAAAAATAAAACCGACTTCGACAAAAATAAAACACAAAAAAGTGAAAAATAAAAATCAGCTTCAGAAGTCGGTGGCAAAAACATGAAATCAAACAAACAAAAGTCAGTTTTATTTTTTTATAATAGATGTTACTTGATCTAGCAGCCAGGATCTTTTCCACACGAGAGAACTTTTTAACGGTTATTGCTGCAGACACGAAACTTTTTAAAGGAATTAAATGATTTAATCATTTTCATCATTTCATTTTTAATAAAAGTTTGTCTTTTAAACATTTAATATTATTTTGTTTTCTTATTTCCTACTAGAACTAGCTGCTGCCCACCACTTAATTTGTGCTGTTTTAACATAAAACAATATAATATCCTTCGATACTAGAGACAGTACTTCCTACTAACTTATCTTTTTATTATATTCGTTTTCATTTCACGGACCTGATACACTTAAATAGATATAGGTATTATTTTATATATTATATATTCATTATGGGCAGCTAAACAACCCGGAAAATAATTTTGTACAATTTTAAATCTAAACATGGATGGAGACTGCACTATGCATTCGCATAATACCTATTTAATGTCTTATTTTTTCAGAACATAATGATACTTACGGAGCTAAATCCTGACGCCGAGGATTTGGACTTAACGATGGGTATTACAATGGAAACATACGTTCCACATGGGTACTTACCTCAAACGTTGTCTTGTATAATGAAGGAACAAATTGATAACACAATCGTAGCAGATAGGAATTGGCATGAGAGACCTGCCTTTTTTACCAAAGGTTAGTAAAACAAAAGCAGGAAATTATGACATTAATGCTATTTGTGTTGAGTGGGTGCAACCGTTGTTATTGTTCAACATACTTGTTAATGTCATACTACTATTTGATATTTCACTTGCAATCCGCCCCGGGTTTCGATGAATTTTCCTAAAACGCTAGTCCTGACAATATCGAAACGCCTCTTAGTTTAAACATTGGAAGGAGGGGGCAATGTTTACGACTATAGAAGCAACAAATAAATAAGTAAAAAAAAAGTATAACCTCTATGGAATGCCATCCTATTTTAATTTTAATCATAATTTCACAAACTACATTAATTCATATTGATACACAAATTTCTGTAGATTGTTTGTTTTAATAATCTATACTAATATTAAAAAGCTGAAGAGTTTGTTCGTTTGTTTGATTGTTTGTTTGTTTGTTTGAACGCGGTAAACTCAGGAACTACTGATTGGAATTGAAAAATTCTTTTTGTATTGGATAGTCAATTTATCGATCTATATAACATCACGCTACGGCTAATAGGAGCGGAGCATAAATGAAAAATGTTACAAGAACGGGAAAAGGTTTTTCTTTTTTGAGAGCTTCCGCTGCGTGCGCTGAGAAAACGGTTTAAGTTACGCAAATATCATGTATGAAAGAATTTTTCCTCTTTAAAAGTTCTAAAAAAAAGTCCGCGACAGCATATGTCTATCTTTTAAGATTGACTCACTGTAACCCTTTTTTACTATTAAAATGTTAGGTTAAAAAGATTTTTTTTTTGCGAAGCTTATTTAACCCATATAGTATTAATCTGTCTAAATAAATGTGTTTGTTAGAACGAAAATTTAACAGAATATTTATGCCCTTTACTCTATACAGTTTAAACAAATATCTTAGAAGATATCGCAATGTAAAAATATCCGCGCGGCAAAATAATTCGCGCGTCGCAATGTAGGTACGGAGGATTCTTCCGGGAAATTCAAATTCAAAATATTTGCTGCATCATAGTTTTTACAAGTACAGGGTGTAATCGTATATTTAACAGTAAGAGATACCTTTAGTAATTCTCACTTTAATATAATCTAAGCTAATCTAAACTAATATTATAAAGAGGAAAGATATTTTTTTTTGTTTGTTACGATTTAGTTTAATTTATGTTGGATAGTCGATTTATCGCGAAAGGTTATAAGCTATATTTATGTGACACAGACGAAGTTGCGTGGGTCAGCTAGTGTATTTATAAGAGGCCTATCTACTTTCCTTTGTCTTGTATCGTGCCTACAATCGCGGAGTAAAACTATATATTCATCTTCAAAAAAATGTTTTTTTGAATACTGTTAATAGTAATCATGCAAGCTGTGGTAAACCAATAGGCTAGGGTTGAATCTAAAAAAAAAAAAATCTACTTTTAATGAACCTGCCCGAAGAAATTTCAAATATCAACCGTCATACATTACCATCCGTGCAATTGCAGCCGTGTGAAGCAGCAACGTACAGATAGGAGCTTTGTAAACAGATTTTATAATCAATTTTCAGAACAACAAGAGCAGGTTCGAAAATCATCGGTTGCTCTCTTAGTCTGCAGTGCTGATGAGGGAGTCACGGATATCCAGCGCCATGCCTTCAAGCTCATCAGTACCGAGTAAGGAATATTCCTTAAACCTTAGGGCTATACAATTATTTAAAACAACAAAAATATTACTATTCTATATAGTGTAACAAGAAAAAAACACTACCTTTAAATCAAACCTAATAGGAATGACATTTACGATAACGATACAGCAAAAGAAAATGTTATAGCAAATACTAAAAACAGTATGCTTGCTGTATGATGTATAGACATATTGATCATGTTATGTGAATGAGTGAAAGGCGACTAACAAAACGTATTAAAGGTGTCAGTTTATGTAAATCGTTTATAAGTATATTCTGCAAGAGAGTTATGAAAGAAGATAAACCACATTTTAGGTAGAGAAATACACAGTGTATTATCGCAATTACAAGGTATCAACCATAAGTGTCACAGTGAACAAAAGTCTAAAACAAAACTTATTCCAAACAAACTACCTTACAAAAGAATAGTGGCGAACGATCGAACAAATTTTTGTTGACATTTTTTTTTGCGTCAGACTATGGAAAAAATATAATTGTATAGAGTTTGAATTCCTGAACGATTTTGTCTTTAGTTATACTTTTATAGGTACGCCAGAATTAAAGATATTCCTTTTTAAAGTTTTAGAGGTTATGTTGTATTTAACAATGGACTAATCGAAAAACAACTATAGAAATACAAAATAAACTACGGTCGTTATCAGAATGTTAAAGCCCGGTGTCGGTCGCAAGCTGAGCGGACCCATTAATGACTTCTTTTCCTACCTCGCAATAGAAAACTGCTTACGTGTGTGTTTCCACCAACACCAAAAAAAACACCAACAAAGAGTCGAGCGGAAACGAGTAAAAATGAGCTTGCTCTGCTACGCCAGAATTAAAGATATTCCTGTTTAAAGTTTTAGAGGTTATGTCGTACAAACAACGGACTAATCACCCTACTTACCCTTTAAATATCATTGATAGAAATGCATTTACACATTATAAACTACGGACTACCGTATTCAGAATAATAAGTAAGTAAGAGAAGTACAACCGATGCAAAATACCGTGTGGCCTCGACATAAAGGGCTAAGAAGGAACATGGGTGGTTTTTAGTCAGTAGAAGTCTGACACTCCTTTTCGCTGTCCAAGAGCGGGAGGGGTTATTTGTTAATTTCCCAGCCACCCCAAAAAAAAGGGTTTACCTACTCTTACCATTTTGGTAGATATAGAAAAACACGTTTAACACAATTTATTTATTTAATTAACACCAATAGTAAGCACATTCCACAATCATTCATGACAATATTATGCAGGCTAGGGATGTTAAGGTATCAATTGCATAATTCTCTTAGGTACAATAAAGCTATATCATCGTAAAGTTATAGTTATAGTTAAACTAAACATTTTTGCTATTCGTCTATAATTGGCTAACTCCACAACTTGTATTGGCTCAGGTTGGGTTAATGCATCAGCATCAGGCTGGATTACATTTTCTTGTGGTTGCACATCGTCAGTTGTGTCTAGCTGAGGACTACTTTCATCTTGACTATTCATACGTAGGACTTCTCTTCTTGTGCGTAACCAGCACGCATGGCAAACACGTTGTATAAAGCTTGTAGGCCTTATACGGCTACCCATCGTGATATTCATGTACACACAATAAAGTCCAAAGTGAGGCAGAATCGGAACCCAGAGTCACAAGAAAATGCCGTCGTATAGGCAAACAATCAAAATCCTTAGGCAAGTCACACAGGGAACAGTAAATATCAGAGTTCGAAGCAGAACTAGTCGATGAATTAGAAAATCACGGAGAATCGATGGAAAATAATATAATGAGATGCTCGTGCAGACTATGACAAGCTGTCAGTTCAGTACAGCTGACAATTGAATTAATGTCTTTTAACTTACAAAGGTTTATAACATGCCAATATTAAAAGCATAGCTAAGTCAAAAGTTGTAAAGTCAAGTCAGATAGAAAAAATAAATTAAGCTATGAGTATTTATTATCACCTGTAATCTAGTCAATTGAGCTCATAATTATGATGTTTTTTTTTTCCAGCGTTTAATAGGCCTTAAGCTTGATTTGATAAAAATAAGTAAATTATTTCTTCGGTATCTATCACGGTGACTTAAGTTGACGCTTATTATTCCATCAGCTATAATATCGCCTCTGTTCTTTACTCATAAACGAAACACGAATAAGTTTGTGCATTCAACATATTCGACTATAATACTCGTACATATAATATTTGAGAACATATATCAATCAGTTGATCAGTAAACCAACCATGATTTAACAGCCAAAACTCATTTTAAATTACAGCAATCCACTTGTTCAATGTTCGGACCTAACTAACATTGATTTTACGGTATGGGCTGACAACGCATGTAACGCGACTACAACTAAAGCAACAACTACTAAAGACAACACTGAAATCACAACAACTGAGGGATCCAACGAAACCACATCGACTGAGGCCTCTTCTGATGCTTCAAGGACTGTAGAATTATCTGATGTTACTGAAACTGAGGGATCCACCGTGACCACAACAACTAAAGGTTCCAACGTAACGACTGAGGCCTCCTCTGATGCGTCAACGACTGTTGGCTCATCTGATGTTACTGAAACTGAGGGATTCACCGTGACCACTACAACTGAAGGTTCCAGCGTAACGACTGAGGCCTCCTCTGATGCTACAACGACTGTTGGCTCATCTGATGTTACTGAAACTGAGGGATCCACCGAGACCACAACAACTGAAGGTTCCAGCGTAATGACTGAGGCCTCCTCTGATGCTTCAACGACTGTTGGCTCATCTAATGTTACTGAAACTGAGGGATCCACCGAGACCACAACTGAAAGTTTCAGCGTAACAACTGAGGCCTCCTCTGATGCGTCAACAACTGTTGGCTCATCTGATGTTACTGAAACTGAGGGACCCACAGAAACCAAAACAACTGAAGGTTCCAGCGTAATGACTGAGGCCTCCTCTGATGCTTCAACGACTGTTGGCTCATCTGATGTTACTGAAACTGAGAGATCCAACGAGACCACAACAACTGAAGGTTCCAGCGTAACGACTGAGGCCTCCTCTGATGCTACAACGACTGTTGGCTCATCTGATGTTACTGAAACTGAGGGATCCACCGAGACCACAACAACTGAAGGTTCCAGCGTAATGACTGAGGCCTCCTCTGATGCTTCAACGACTGTTGGCTCATCTAATGTTACTGAAACTGAGGGATCCACCGAGACCACAACTGAAAGTTTCAGCGTAACAACTGAGGCCTCCTCTGATGCGTCAACAACTGTTGGCTCATCTGATGTTACTGAAACTGAGGGATCCAACGAGACCACAACAACTGAAGGTTTCAGCGTAACGACTGAGGCCTCCTCTGATGCTTCAACGACTGTTGGCTCATCTGATGTTACTGAAACTGAGGGATCCAACGAGACCACAACAACTGAAGGTTTCAGCGTAACGACTGAGGCCTTCTCTGATACTTCAACTACTGAAGGGTCTTCTAATGTTACTGAAACTGAGGGATCCACCGAGACCACAACAACTGAAGCATTTAGCGTAACGACTGAGGCCTCCTCTGATGCTTCAACTACTGAAGGCTTATCTGATGTTACTGAAACTGAGGGATCCACCGAGATCACAACAACTGAAGGTTCCAGCGTAATGACTGAGGCCTCCTCTGATGCTTCAACGACTGTTGGCTCATCTGATGTTACTGAAACTGAGGGATCCACCGAGACCACAACAACAGAAAGTTTTAGCGTAACATCTGAGGCCTCCTCTGATGCGTCAACGACTGTTGGCTCATCTGATGTTACTGAAACTGACGGATCCACCGAGACCACAACTGAAAGTTTCAGCGTAACAACTGAGGCCTCCTCTGATGCGTCAACAACTGTTGGCTCATCTGATGTTACTGAAACTGAGGGACCCACCGAAACCACAACAACTGAAGGTTCCAGCGTAATGACTGAGGCCTCCTCTGATGCTTCAACTACTGAAGGGTCTTCTGATGTTACTGAAACTGAGGGATCCACCGAGACCACAACAACTGAAGCATTTAGCGTAACGACTGAGGCCTCCTCTGATGCTTCATTTACTGAAGGCTTATCTGATGTTACTGAAACTGAGAGATCCACCGACATCACAACAACTGAAGGTTCCAGCGTATTGACTGAGGCCTCTTCTGATGCTTCAACCACTGATGGGTCTTCTGATGTTACTGAAACTGAGGAACCCAACGTGATCACAACAACTGAAGGTTTGAGCGTAACGACTGAGGCCTCCTCTGATGCTTCAACAACTGTTGGCTCATCTGATGTTACTGAAACTGAGGGATCCACCGTGACCACAACAACTGAAGGTTCCAACGTAATGACTGAGGCCTCCTCTGATGCTTCAACTACTGATGGGTCTTCTGATGTTACTGAAACTGAGGAACCCAACATGATCACAACAACTGAAGGTTTGAGCGTAACGACTGAGGCCTCTTCTGATGCTTCAACTACTGAAGGCTTATATGATGTTACTGAAACTGAGGGATCAACCGACATCACAACAACTGAAGGTTCCAGCGTAATGACTGAGGCCTCCTCTGATGCGTCAACAACTGTTGGCTCATCTGATGTTACTGAAACTGAGGGACCCACCGAAACCACAACAACTGAAGGTTCCAGCGTAATGACTGAGGCCTCCTCTGATGCTTCAACGACTGTTGGCTCATCTGATGTTACTGAAACTGAGGGATCCACCGAGACCACAACTGAAAGTTTCAGCGTAACAACTGAGGCCTCCTCTGATGCGTCAACAACTGTTGGCTCATCTGATGTTACTGAAACTGAGGGATCCAACGAGACCACAACAACTGAAGGTTTCAGCGTAACGACTGAGGCCTCCTCTGATGCTTCAACGACTGTTGGCTCATCTGATGTTACTGAAACTGAGGGATCCAACGAGACCACAACAACTGAAGGTTTCAGCGTAACGACTGAGGCCTTCTCTGATACTTCAACTACTGAAGGGTCTTCTAATGTTACTGAAACTGAGGGATCCACCGAGACCACAACAACTGAAGCATTTAGCGTAACGACTGAGGCCTCCTCTGATGCTTCAACTACTGAAGGCTTATCTGATGTTACTGAAACTGAGGGATCCACCGAGATCACAACAACTGAAGGTTCCAGCGTAATGACTGAGGCCTCCTCTGATGCTTCAACGACTGTTGGCTCATCTGATGTTACTGAAACTGAGGGATCCACCGAGACCACAACAACAGAAAGTTTTAGCGTAACATCTGAGGCCTCCTCTGATGCGTCAACGACTGTTGGCTCATCTGATGTTACTGAAACTGACGGATCCACCGAGACCACAACTGAAAGTTTCAGCGTAACAACTGAGGCCTCCTCTGATGCGTCAACAACTGTTGGCTCATCTGATGTTACTGAAACTGAGGGACCCACCGAAACCACAACAACTGAAGGTTCCAGCGTAATGACTGAGGCCTCCTCTGATGCTTCAACTACTGAAGGGTCTTCTGATGTTACTGAAACTGAGGGATCCACCGAGACCACAACAACTGAAGCATTTAGCGTAACGACTGAGGCCTCCTCTGATGCTTCATTTACTGAAGGCTTATCTGATGTTACTGAAACTGAGAGATCCACCGACATCACAACAACTGAAGGTTCCAGCGTATTGACTGAGGCCTCTTCTGATGCTTCAACCACTGATGGGTCTTCTGATGTTACTGAAACTGAGGAACCCAACGTGATCACAACAACTGAAGGTTTGAGCGTAACGACTGAGGCCTCCTCTGATGCTTCAACAACTGTTGGCTCATCTGATGTTACTGAAACTGAGGGATCCACCGTGACCACAACAACTGAAGGTTCCAACGTAATGACTGAGGCCTCCTCTGATGCTTCAACTACTGATGGGTCTTCTGATGTTACTGAAACTGAGGAACCCAACATGATCACAACAACTGAAGGTTTGAGCGTAACGACTGAGGCCTCTTCTGATGCTTCAACTACTGAAGGCTTATCTGATGTTACTGAAACTGAGGGATCAACCGACATCACAACAACTGAAGGTTCCAGCGTAATGACTGAGGCCTCCTCTGATGCGTCAACAACTGTTGGCTCATCTGATGTTACTGAAACTGAGGGACCCACCGAAACCACAACAACTGAAGGTTCCAGCGTAATGACTGAGGCCTCCTCTGATGCTTCAACGACTGTTGGCTCATCTGATGTTACTGAAATTGAGGGATCCACCGAGACCACAACTGAAAGTTTCAGCGTAACAACTGAGGCCTCCTCTGATGCGTCAACAACTGTTGGCTCATCTGATGTTACTGAAACTGAGGGATCCAACGAGACCACAACAACTGAAGGTTTCAGCGTAACGACTGAGGCCTCCTCTGATGCTTCAACGACTGTTGGCTCATCTGATGTTACTGAAACTGAGGGATCCAACGAGACCACAACAACTGAAGGTTTCAGCGTAACGACTGAGGCCTTCTCTGATACTTCAACTACTGAAGGGTCTTCTAATGTTACTGAAACTGAGGGATCCACCGAGACCACAACAACTGAAGCATTTAGCGTAACGACTGAGGCCTCCTCTGATGCTTCAACTACTGAAGGCTTATCTGATGTTACTGAAACTGAGGGATCCACCGAGATCACAACAACTGAAGGTTCCAGCGTAATGACTGAGGCCTCCTCTGATGCTTCAACGACTGTTGGCTCATCTGATGTTACTGAAACTGAGGGATCCACCGAGACCACAACAACAGAAAGTTTTAGCGTAACATCTGAGGCCTCCTCTGATGCGTCAAAGACTGTTGGCTCATCTGATGTTACTGAAACTGACGGATCCACCGAGACCACAACTGAAAGTTTCAGCGTAACAACTGAGGCCTCCTCTGATGCGTCAACAACTGTTGGCTCATCTGATGTTACTGAAACTGAGGGACCCACCGAAACCACAACAACTGAAGGTTCCAGCGTAATGACTGAGGCCTCCTCTGATGCTTCAACTACTGAAGGGTCTTCTGATGTTACTGAAACTGAGGGATCCACCGAGACCACAACAACTGAAGCATTTAGCGTAACGACTGAGGCCTCCTCTGATGCTTCATTTACTGAAGGCTTATCTGATGTTACTGAAACTGAGAGATCCACCGACATCACAACAACTGAAGGTTCCAGCGTATTGACTGAGGCCTCTTCTGATGCTTCAACCACTGATGGGTCTTCTGATGTTACTGAAACTGAGGAACCCAACGTGATCACAACAACTGAAGGTTTGAGCGTAGCGACTGAGGCCTCCTCTGATGCTTCAACAACTGTTGGCTCATCTGATGTTACTGAAACTGAGGGATCCACCGTGACCACAAACACTGAAGGTTCCAACGTAATGACTGAGGCCTCCTCTGATGCTTCAACCACTGATGGGACTTCTGATGTTACTGAAACTGAGGAACCCAACGTGATCACAACAACTGAAGGTTTGAGCGTAACAACTGAGGCCTCCTCTGATGCGTCAACAACTGTTGGCTCATCTGATGTTACTGAAACTGAGGGACCCACCGAAACCACAACAACTGAAGGTTCCAGCGTAATGACTGAGGCCTCCTCTGATGCTTCAACGACTGTTGGCTCATCTGATGTTACTGAAACTGAGGGATCCACCGAGACCACAACTGAAAGTTTCAGCGTAACAACTGAGGCCTCCTCTGATGCGTCAACAACTGTTGGCTCATCTGATGTTACTGAAACTGAGGGACCCACTGAAACCACAACAACTGAAGGTTCCAGCGTAATGACTGAGGCCTCCTCTGATGCTTCAACGACTGTTGGCTCATCTGATGTTACTGAAATTGAGGAACCCAACGTGATCACAACAACTGAAGGTTTGAGCGTAACGACTGAGGCCTCTTCTGATGCTTCAACTACTGAAGGCTTATCTGATGTTACTGAAACTAAGGGATCCACCGACATCACAACAACTGAATTTTCCAGCGTAATGACTGAGGCCTCTTCTGATGCTTCAACCACTGATGGGTCTTCTGATGTTACTGAAACTGAGGAACCCAACGTGATCACAACAACTGAAGGTTTGAGCGTAACGACTGAGGCCTCTTCTGATGCTTCAACTACTGAAGGCTTATCTGATGTTACTGAAACTGAGAGATCCACCGACATCACAACAACTGAAGGTTCCAGCGTAATGACTGAGGCCTCTTCTGATGCTTCAACCACTGATGGGTCTTCTGATGTTACTGAAACTGAGGAACCCAACGTGATCACAACAACTGAAGGTTTGAGCGTAACGACTGAGGCCTCTTCTGATGCTTCAACTACTGAAGGCTTATCTGATGTTACTGAAACTGAGGGATCCACCGACATCACAACAACTGAAGGTTCCAGCGTAATGACTGAGGCCTCTTCTGATGCTTCAACTACTGAATGGTCTTCTGATGTTACTGAAATTGATGGATCTACCGTCACCACAACAACTGAAGGTTCCAGCGTAATGACTGAGGCCTCCTCTGATGCTTCAACAACTGTTGGCTCATCTGATGTTACTGAAACTGAGGGATCCACCGTGACCACAACAACTGAAGGTTCCAACGTAATGACTGAGGCCTCCTCTGATGCTTTAACCACTGATGGGTCTTCTGATGTTACTGAAACTGAGGGATCCACCGACATCACAACAACTGAAGGTTCCAGCGTAATGACTGAGGCCTCTTCTGATGCTTCAACTACTGAATGGTCTTCTGATGTTACTGAAATTGATGGATCTACCGTCACCACAACAACTGAAGGTTCCAGCGTAATGACTGAGGCCTCCTCTGATGCTTCAACGACTGTTGACTCATCTGATGTTACTGAAACTGAGGGATCCACCGAGACCACAACAACTGAAGGTTTTATCGTAACGACTGAGGCCTCTTCTGATGCTTCAACTATTGAAGGGTTTTCTGATGTTACTAAAACTGAAGGATCCACCGAGACCACAACAACAGAAAGTTTCAGCGTAACAACTGAGGCCTCCTCTGATGCGTCAACGACTGTTGGCTTATCTGATGTTACTGAAATTGATGTATCTACCGTGACCACAACAACTGAAGGTTCCAACGTAATGACTGAGGCCTCCTCTGATGCTTCAACCACTAAAGGGTCTTCTGATGTTACTGAAACTGAGGAACCCAACGTGATCACAACAACTGAAGGTTTGAGCGTAACGACTGAGGCCTCTTCTGATGCTTTAACTACTGAAGGCTTATCTGATGTTACTGAAACTGAGGGATCCACCGACATCACAACAACTGAAGGTTCCAGCGTAATGACTGAGGCCTCTTCTAATGCTTCAACTACTGAATGGTCTTCTGATGTTACTAAAATTGATGGATCTACCGTCACCACAACAACTGAAGGTTCCAGCGTAATGACTGAGGCCTCCTCTGATGCTTCAACAACTGTTGGCTCATCTGATGTTACTGAAATTGAGCAACCCAACGTGATCACAACAACTGAAGGTTTGAGCGTAACGACTGAGGCCTCTTCTGATGCTTCAACTACTGAAGGCTTATCTGATGTTACTGAAACTAAGGGATCCACCGACATCACAACAACTGAAGGTTCCAGCGTAATGACTGAGGCCTCTTCTGATGCTTCAACCACTGATGGGTCTTCTGATGTTACTGAAACTGAGGAACCCAACGTGATCACAACAACTGAAGGTTTGAGCGTAACGACTGAGGCCTCTTCTGATGCTTCAACTACTGAAGGCTTATCTGATGTTACTGAAACTGAGAGATCCACCGACATCACAACAACTGAAGGTTCCAGCGTAATGACTGAGGCCTCTTCTGATGCTTCAACCACTGATGGGTCTTCTGATGTTACTGAAACTGAGGAACCCAACGTGATCACAACAACTGAAGGTTTGAGCGTAACGACTGAGGCCTCTTCTGATGCTTCAACTACTGAAGGCTTATCTGATGTTACTGAAACTGAGGGATCCACCGACATCACAACAACTGAAGGTTCCAGCGTAATGACTGAGGCCTCTTCTGATGCTTCAACTACTGAATGGTCTTCTGATGTTACTGAAATTGATGGATCTACCGTCACCACAACAACTGAAGGTTCCAGCGTAATGACTGAGGCCTCCTCTGATGCTTCAACAACTGTTGGCTCATCTGATGTTACTGAAACTGAGGGATCCACCGTGACCACAACAACTGAAGGTTCCAACGTAATGACTGAGGCCTCCTCTGATGCTTTAACCACTGATGGGTCTTCTGATGTTACTGAAACTGAGGGATCCACCGACATCACAACAACTGAAGGTTCCAGCGTAATGACTGAGGCCTCTTCTGATGCTTCAACTACTGAATGGTCTTCTGATGTTACTGAAATTGATGGATCTACCGTCACCACAACAACTGAAGGTTCCAGCGTAATGACTGAGGCCTCCTCTGATGCTTCAACGACTGTTGACTCATCTGATGTTACTGAAACTGAGGGATCCACCGAGACCACAACAACTGAAGGTTTTATCGTAACGACTGAGGCCTCTTCTGATGCTTCAACTATTGAAGGGTTTTCTGATGTTACTAAAACTGAAGGATCCACCGAGACCACAACAACAGAAAGTTTCAGCGTAACAACTGAGGCCTCCTCTGATGCGTCAACGACTGTTGGCTTATCTGATGTTACTGAAATTGATGTATCTACCGTGACCACAACAACTGAAGGTTCCAACGTAATGACTGAGGCCTCCTCTGATGCTTCAACCACTAAAGGGTCTTCTGATGTTACTGAAACTGAGGAACCCAACGTGATCACAACAACTGAAGGTTTGAGCGTAACGACTGAGGCCTCTTCTGATGCTTTAACTACTGAAGGCTTATCTGATGTTACTGAAACTGAGGGATCCACCGACATCACAACAACTGAAGGTTCCAGCGTAATGACTGAGGCCTCTTCTAATGCTTCAACTACTGAATGGTCTTCTGATGTTACTAAAATTGATGGATCTACCGTCACCACAACAACTGAAGGTTCCAGCGTAATGACTGAGGCCTCCTCTGATGCTTCAACAACTGTTGGCTCATCTGATGTTACTGAAACTGAGGGATCCACCGTGACCACAACAACTGAAGGTTCCAACGTAATGACTGAGGCCTCCTCTGATGCTTCAACCACTGATGGGTCTTCTGATGTTACTGAAACTGAGGAACCCAACGTGATCACAACAACTGAAGGTTTGAGCGTAACGACTGAGGCCCCTTCTGATGCTTCAACTACTGAAGGCTTATCTGATGTTACTGAAACTAAGGGATCCACCGAAATCACAACAACTGAAGGTTCCAGCGCAATGACTGAGGCCTCCTCTGATGCTTCAACCACTGATGGGTCTTCTGATGTTACTGAAACTGAGGAACCCAACGTGATCACAACAACTGAAGGTTTGAGCGTAACGACTGAGGCCTCTTCTGATGCTTCAACTACTGAAGGCTTATCTGATGTTACTGAAACTGAGGGATCCACCGACATCACAACAACTGAAGGTTCCAGCGTAATGACTGAGGCCTCTTCTGATGCTTCAACTACTGAATGGTCTTCTGATGTTACTGAAATTGATGGATCTACCGTCACCACATCAACTGAAGGTTCCAGCGTAAAGACTGAGGCCTCCTCTGATGCTTCAACGACTGTTGGCTCATCTGATGTTACTGAAACTGAGGGATCCACCGAGACCACAACAGCAGAAAGTTTCAGCGTAACATCTGAGGCCTCCTCTGATGCGTCAACAACTGTTGGCTCATCTGATGTTACTGAAACTGAGGGACCCACCGAAACCACAACAACTGAAGGTTCCAGCGTAATGACTGAGGCCTCCTCTGATGCTTCAACGACTGTTGGCTCATCTGATGTTACTGAAACTGAGGGATCCACCGTGACCATAACAACTGAGGGTTCCAACGTAATGACTGAGGCCTCCTCTGATGCTTCAACTACTGATGGGTCTTCTGATGTTACTGAAACTGAGGAACCCAACATGATCACAACAACTGAAGGTTTGAGCGTAACGACTGAGGCCTCTTCTGATGCTTCAACTACTGAAGGCTTATCTGATGTTACTGAAACTGAGGGATCCACCGACATCACAACAACTGAAGGTTTGAGCGTAACGACTGAGGCCTCTTCTGATGCTTCAACTACTGAAGGCTTATCTGATGTTACTGAAACTGAGGGATCCACCGACATCACAACAACTGAAGGTTCCAGCGTAATGACTGAGGCCTCTTCTGATGCTTCAACTACTGAATGGTCTTCTGATGTTACTGAAATTGATGGATCTACCGTCACCACATCAACTGAAGGTTCCAGCGTAAAGACTGAGGCCTCCTCTGATGCTTCAACGACTGTTGGCTCATCTGATGTTACTGAAACTGAGGGATCCACCGAGACCACAACAACAGAAAGTTTCAGCGTAACATCTGAGGCCTCCTCTGATGCGTCAACAACTGTTGGCTCATCTGATGTTACTGAAACTGAGGGACCCACCGAAACCACAACAACTGAAGGTTCCAGCGTAATGACTGAGGCCTCCTCTGATGCTTCAACGACTGTTGGCTCATCTGATGTTACTGAAACTAAGGGATCCACCGTGACCATAACAACTGAGGGTTCCAACGTAATGACTGAGGCCTCCTCTGATGCTTCAACTACTGATGGGTCTTCTGATGTTACTGAAACTGAGGAACCCAACATGATCACAACAACTGAAGGTTTGAGCGTAACGACTGAGGCCTCTTCTGATGCTTCAACTACTGAAGGCTTATCTGATGTTACTGAAACTGAGGGATCAACCGACATCACAACAACTGAAGGTTCCAGCGTAATGACTGAGGCCTCCTCTGATACGTCAACAACTGTTGGCTCATCTGATGTTACTGAAACTGAGGGACCCACCGAAACCACAACAACTGAAGGTTCCAGCGTAATGACTGAGGCCTCCTCTGATGCTTCAACGACTGTTGGCTCATCTGATGTTACTGAAACTGAGGGATCCACCGAGACCACAACTGAAAGTTTCAGCGTAACAACTGAGGCCTCCTCTGATGCGTCAACAACTGTTGGCTCATCTGATGTTACTGAAACTGAGGGACCCACCGAAACCACAACAACTGAAGGTTCCAGCGTAACGACTGAGGCCTTCTCTGATACTTCAACTACTGAAGGGTCTTCTAATGTTACTGAAACTGAGGGATCCACCGAGACCACAACAACTGAAGCATTTAGCGTAACGACTGAGGCCTCCTCTGATGCTTCAACTACTGAAGGCTTATCTGATGTTACTGAAACTGAGGGATCCACCGAGATCACAACAACTGAAGGTTCCAGCGTAATGACTGAGGCCTCCTCTGATGCTTCAACGACTGTTGGCTCATCTGATGTTACTGAAACTGAGGGATCCACCGAGACCACAACAACAGAAAGTTTCAGCGTAACATCTGAGGCCTCCTCTGATGCGTCAACAACTGTTGGCTCATTTGATGTTACTGAAACTGAGGGACCCACCGAAACCACAACAACTGAAGGTTCCAGCGTAATGACTGAGGCCTCCTCTGATGCTTCAACGACTGTTGGCTCATCTGATGTTACTGAAACTGAGGGATCCACCGAGACCACAACTGAAAGTTTCAGCGTAACAACTGAGGCCTCCTCTGATGCGTCAACAACTGTTGGCTCATCTGATGTTACTGAAACTGAGGGACCCACCGAAACCACAACAACTGAAGGTTCCAGCGTAACGACTGAGGCCTTCTCTGATACTTCAACTACTGAAGGGTCTTCTAATGTTACTGAAACTGAGGGATCCACCGAGACCACAACAACTGAAGCATTTAGCGTAACGACTGAGGCCTCCTCTGATGCTTCAACTACTGAAGGCTTATCTGATGTTACTGAAACTGAGGGATCCACCGAGATCACAACAACTGAAGGTTCCAGCGTAATGACTGAGGCCTCCTCTGATGCTTCAACGACTGTTGGCTCATCTGATGTTACTGAAACTGAGGGATCCACCGAGACCACAACAACAGAAAGTTTCAGCGTAACATCTGAGGCCTCCTCTGATGCGTCAACAACTGTTGGCTCATTTGATGTTACTGAAACTGAGGGACCCACCGAAACCACAACAACTGAAGGTTCCAGCGTAATGACTGAGGCCTCCTCTGATGCTTCAACGACTGTTGGCTCATCTGATGTTACTGAAACTGAGGGATCCACCGAGACCACAACTGAAAGTTTCAGCGTAACAACTGAGGCCTCCTCTGATGCGTCAACAACTGTTGGCTCATCTGATGTTACTGAAACTGAGGGACCCACTGAAACCACAACAACTGAAGGTTCCAGCGTAATGACTGAGGCCTCCTCTGATGCTTCAACGACTGTTGGCTCATCTGATGTTACTGAAACTGAGGGATCCACCGAGATCACAACAACTGAAGGTTCCAGCGTAATGACTGAGGCCTCCTCTGATGCTTCAACGACTGTTGGCTCATCTGATGTTACTGAAACTGAGGGATCCACCGAGACCACAACAACAGAAAGTTTCAGCGTAACATCTGAGGCCTCCTCTGATGCGTCAACGACTGTTGGCTCATCTGATGTTACTGAAACTGACGGATCCACCGAGACCACAACTGAAAGTTTCAGCGTAACAACTGAGGCCTCCTCTGATGCGTCAACAACTGTTGGCTCATCTGATGTGACTGAAACTGAGGGACCCACCGAAACCACAACAACTGAAGGTTCCAGCGTAATGACTGAGGCCTCCTCTGATGCTTCAACGACTGTTGGCTCATCTGATGTTACTGAAACTGAGGGATCCACCGAGACCACAACTGAAAGTTTCAGCGTAACAACTGAGGCCTCCTCTGATGCGCTAACAACTGTTGGCTCATCTGATGTTACTGAAACTGAGGGACCCACCGAAACCACAACAACTGAAGGTTCCAGCGTAATGACTGAGGCCTCCTCTGATGCTTCAACTACTGAAGGGTCTTCTGATGTTACTGAAACTGAGGGATCCACCGAGACCACAACAACTGAAGCATTTAGCGTAACGACTGAGGCCTCCTCTGATGCTTCATTTACTGAAGGCTTATCTGATGTTACTGAAACTGAGAGATCCACCGACATCACAACAACTGAAGGTTCCAGCGTATTGACTGAGGCCTCTTCTAATGCTTCAACCACTGATGGTTCTTCTGATGTTACTGAAACTGAGGAACCCAACGTGATCACAACAACTGAAGGTTTGAGCGTAACGACTGAGGCCTCCTCTGATGCTTCAACAACTGTTGGCTCATCTGATGTTACTGAAACTGAGGGATCCACCGTGACCACAAACACTGAAGGTTCCAACGTAATGACTGAGGCCTCCTCTGATGCTTCAACCACTGATGGGTCTTCTGATGTTACTGAAACTGAGGAACCCAACGTGATCACAACAACTGAAGGTTTGAGCGTAACAACTGAGGCCTCCTCTGATGCGTCAACAACTGTTGGCTCATCTGATGTTACTGAAACTGAGGGACCCACCGAAACCACAACAACTGAAGGTTCCAGCGTAATGACTGAGGCCTCCTCTGATGCTTCAACGACTGTTGGCTCATCTGATGTTACTGAAACTGAGGGATCCACCGAGACCACAACTGAAAGTTTCAGCGTAACAACTGAGGCCTCCTCTGATGCGTCAACAACTGTTGGCTCATCTGATGTTACTGAAACTGAGGGACCCACTGAAACCACAACAACTGAAGGTTCCAGCGTAATGACTGAGGCCTCCTCTGATGCTTCAACGACTGTTGGCTCATCTGATGTTACTGAAATTGAGCAACCCAACGTGATCACAACAACTGAAGGTTTGAGCGTAACGACTGAGGCCTCTTCTGATGCTTCAACTACTGAAGGCTTATCTGATGTTACTGAAACTAAGGGATCCACCGAAATCACAACAACTGAAGGTTCCAGCGCAATGACTGAGGCCTCCTCTGATGCTTCAACCACTGATGGGTCTTCTGATGTTACTGAAACTGAGGAACCCAACGTGATCACAACAACTGAAGGTTTGAGCGTAACGACTGAGGCCTCTTCTGATGCTTCAACTACTGAAGGCTTATCTGATGTTACTGAAACTGAGAGATCCACCGACATCACAACAACTGAAGGTTCCAGCGTAATGACTGAGGCCTCTTCTGATGCTTCAACCACTGATGGGTCTTCTGATGTTACTGAAACTGAGGAACCCAACGTGATCACAACAACTGAAGGTTTGAGCGTAACGACTGAGGCCTCTTCTGATGCTTCAACTACTGAAGGCTTATCTGATGTTACTGAAACTGAGGGATCCACCGACATCACAACAACTGAAGGTTCCAGCGTAATGACTGAGGCCTCTTCTGATGCTTCAACTACTGAATGGTCTTCTGATGTTACTGAAATTGATGGATCTACCGTCACCACAACAACTGAAGGTTCCAGCGTAATGACTGAGGCCTCCTCTGATGCTTCAACGACTGTTGGCTCATCTGATGTTACTGAAACTAAGGGATCCACCGAGACTACAACAACTGAAGGTTTGAGCGTAACGACTGAGGCCTCTTCTGATGCTTTAACTACTGAAGGCTTATCTGATGTTACTGAAACTGAGGGATCCACCGACATCACAACAACTGAAGGTTCCAGCGTAATGACTGA
This sequence comes from Diarsia dahlii, assembly GCA_949775195.1. Classification (NCBI taxonomy): domain Eukaryota; kingdom Metazoa; phylum Arthropoda; class Insecta; order Lepidoptera; family Noctuidae; genus Diarsia; species Diarsia dahlii. The sequence continues at coordinate 22,347,435 of OX459194.1, read as the reverse complement.
GGCCTCTTCTGATGCTTCAACTACTGAATGGTCTTCTGATGTTACTGAAATTGATGGATCTACCGTCACCACAACAACTGAAGGTTCCAGCGTAATGACTGAGGCCTCCTCTGATGCTTCAACAACTGTTGGCTCATCTGATGTTACTGAAACTGAGGGATCCACCGTGACCACAACAACTGAAGGTTCCAACGTAATGACTGAGGCCTCCTCTGATGCTTTAACCACTGATGGGTCTTCTGATGTTACTGAAACTGAGGAACCCAACGTGATCACAACAACTGAAGGTTTGAGCGTAACGACTGAGGCCTCTTCTGATGCTTCAACTACTGAAGGCTTATCTGATGTTACTGAAACTGAGGGATCCACAGACATCACAACAACTGAAGGTTCCAGCGTAATGACTGAGGCCTCTTCTGATGCTTCAACCACTGATGGGTCTTCTGATGTTACTGAAACTGAGGAACCCAACGTAATCGCAACAACTGAAGGTTTGAGCGTAACGACTGAGGCCTCTTCTGATGCTTCAACTACTGAAGGCTTATCTGATGTTACTGAAACTGAGGGATCCACCGACATCACAACAACTGAAGGTTCCAGCGTAATGACTGAGGCCTCTTCTGATGCTTCAACTACTGAATGGTCTTCTGATGTTACTGAAATTGATGGATCTACCGTCACCACAACAACTGAAGGTTCCAGCGTAATGACTGAGGCCTCCTCTGATGCTTCAACGACTGTTGACTCATCTGATGTTACTGAAACTGAGGGATCCACCGAGACCACAACAACTGAAGGTTTTATCGTAACGACTGAGGCCTCTTCTGATGCTTCAACTATTGAAGGGTTTTCTGATGTTACTAAAACTGAAGGATCCACCGAGACCACAACAACAGAAAGTTTCAGCGTAACAACTGAGGCCTCCTCTGATGCGTCAACGACTGTTGGCTTATCTGATGTTACTGAAATTGATGGATCTACCGTGACCACAACAACTGAAGGTTCCAACGTAATGACTGAGGCCTCCTCTGATGCTTCAACCACTAAAGGGTCTTCTGATGTTACTGAAACTGAGGAACCCAACGTGATCACAACAACTGAAGGTTTGAGCGTAACGACTAAGGCCTCTTCTGATGCTTTAACTACTGAAGGCTTATCTGATGTTACTGAAACTGAGGGATCCACCGACATCACAACAACTGAAGGTTCCAGCGTAATGACTGAGGCCTCTTCTGATGCTTCAACTACTGAATGGTCTTCTGATGTTACTAAAATTGATGGATCTACCGTCACCACAACAACTGAAGGTTCCAGCGTAATGACTGAGGCCTCCTCTGATGCTTCAACAACTGTTGGCTCATCTGATGTTACTGAAACTGAGGGATCCACCGTGACCACAACAACTGAAGGTTCCAACGTAATGACTGAGGCCTCCTCTGATGCTTCAACCACTGATGGGTCTTCTGATGTTACTGAAACTGAGGAACCCAACGTGATCACAACAACTGAAGGTTTGAGCGTAACGACTGAGGCCTCTTCTGATGCTTCAACGACTGAAGGCTTATCTGATGTTACTGAAACTGAGGGATCAACCGACATCACAACAACTGAAGGTTCCAGCGTAATGACTGAGGCCTCCTCTGATACGTCAACAACTGTTGGCTCATCTGATGTTACTGAAACTGAGGGACCCACCGAAACCACAACAACTGAAGGTTCCAGCGTAATGACTGAGGCCTCCTCTGATGCTTCAACGACTGTTGGCTCATCTGATGTTACTGAAACTGAGGGATCCACCGAGACCACAACTGAAAGTTTCAGCGTAACAACTGAGGCCTCCTCTGATGCGTCAACAACTGTTGGCTCATCTGATGTTACTGAAACTGAGGGACCCACCGAAACCACAACATCTGAAGGTTCCAGCGTAATGACTGAGGCCTCCTCTGATGCTTCAACGACTGTTGGCTCATCTGATGTTACTGAAACTGAGGGATCCAACGAGACCACAACAACTGAAGCATTTAGCGTAACGACTGAGGCCTCCTCTGATGCTTCAACTACTGAAGGCTTATCTGATGTTACTGAAACTGAGGGATCCACCGTGACCACAACAACTGAAGGTTCCAACGTAATGACTGAGGCCTCCTCTGATGCTTCAACCACTGATGGGTCTTCTGATGTTACTGAAACTGAGGAAACCAACGTGATCACAACAACTGAAGGTTTCAGCGTTACGACTGAGGCCTTCTCTGATACTTCAACTACTGAAGGGTCTTCTAATGTTACTGAAACTGAGGGATCCACCGAGATCACAACAACTGAAGGTTCCCGCGTAATGACTGAGGCCTCCTCTGATGCTTCAACGACTGTTGGCTCATCTGATGTTACTGAAACTGAGGGATCCACCGAGACCACAACAACAGAAGGTTCCAGCGTAATGACTGAGGCCTCCTCTGATGCTTCAACGACTGTTGGCTCATCTGATGTTACTGAAACTGACGGATCCACCGAGACCACAACTGAAAGTTTCAGCGTAACAACTGAGGCCTCCTCTGATGCGTCAACAACTGTTGGCTCATCTGATGTTACTGAAACTGAGGGACCCACCGAAACCACAACAACTGAAGGTTCCAGCGTAATGACTGAGGCCTCCTCTGATGCTTCAACGACTGTTGGCTCATCTGATGTTACTGAAACTGACGGATCCACCGAGACCACAACTGAAAGTTTCAGCGTAACAACTGAGGCCTCCTCTGATGCGTCAACAACTGTTGGCTCATCTGATGTTACTGAAACTGAGGGACCCACCGAAACCACAACAACTGAAGGTTCCAGCGTAATGACTGAGGCCTCCTCTGATGCTTCAACGACTGTTGGCTCATCTGATGTTACTGAAACTGACGGATCCACCGAGACCACAACTGAAAGTTTCAGCGTAACAACTGAGGCCTCCTCTGATGCGTCAACAACTGTTGGCTCATCTGATGTTACTGAAACTGAGGGACCCACCGTGACCACAACAACTGAAGGTTTCAACGTAATGACTGAGGCCTCCTCTGATGCTTCAACGACTGTTGGCTCATCTGATGTTACTGAAACTGAGGGATCCAACGAGACCACAACAACTGAAGGTTTCAGCGTAACGACTGAGGCCTTCTCTGATACTTCAACTACTGAAGGGTCTTCTAATGTTACTGAAACTGAGGGATCCACCGAGATCACAACAACTGAAGGTTCCCGCGTAATGACTGAGGCCTCCTCTGATGCTTCAACGACTGTTGGCTCATCTGATGTTACTGAAACTGAGGGATCCACCGAGACCACAACAACAGAAGGTTCCAGCGTAATGACTGAGGCCTCCTCTGATGCTTCAACGACTGTTGGCTCATCTGATGTTACTGAAACTGACGGATCCACCGAGACCACAACTGAAAGTTTCAGCGTAACAACTGAGGCCTCCTCTGATGCGTCAACAACTGTTGGCTCATCTGATGTTACTGAAACTGAGGGACCCACCGAAACCACAACAACTGAAGGTTCCAGCGTAATGACTGAGGCCTCCTCTGATGCTTCAACGACTGTTGGCTCATCTGATGTTACTGAAACTGAGGGATCCACCGAGACCACAACTGAAAGTTTCAGCGTAACAACTGAGGCCTCCTCTGATGCGCTAACAACTGTTGGCTCATCTGATGTTACTGAAACTGAGGGACCCACCGAAACCACAACAACTGAAGGTTCCAGCGTAATGACTGAGGCCTCCTCTGATGCTTCAACTACTGAAGGGTCTTCTGATGTTACTGAAACTGAGGGATCCACCGAGACCACAACAACTGAAGCATTTAGCGTAACGACTGAGGCCTCCTCTGATGCTTCATTTACTGAAGGCTTATCTGATGTTACTGAAACTGAGAGATCCACCGACATCACAACAACTGAAGGTTCCAGCGTATTGACTGAGGCCTCTTCTGATGCTTCAACCACTGATGGGTCTTCTGATGTTACTGAAACTGAGGAACCCAACGTGATCACAACAACTGAAGGTTCCAGCGTAATGACTGAGGCCTCCTCTGATGCTTCAACGACTGTGGGCTCATCTGATGTTACTGAAACTGAGGGATCCACCGTGACCACAACAACTGAAGGTTCCAACGTAATGACTGAGGCCTCCTCTGATGCTTCAACCACTGATGGGTCTTCTGATGTTACTGAAACTGAGGAAACCAACGTGATCACAACAACTGAAGGTTTGAGCGTAACAACTGAGGCCTCCTCTGATGCGTCAACAACTGTTGGCTCATCTGATGTTACTGAAACTGAGGGACCCACCGAAACCACAACAACTGAAGGTAACAGCGTAATGACTGAGGCCTCCTCTGATGCTTCAACGACTGTTGGCTCATCTGATGTTACTGAAACTGAGGGATCCACCGAGACCACAACTGAAAATTTCAGCGTAACAACTGAGGCCTCCTCTGATGCGTCAACAACTGTTGGCTCATCTGATGTTACTGAAACTGAGGGACCCACTGAAACCACAACAACTGAAGGTTCCAGCGTAATGACTGAGGCCTCCTCTGATGCTTCAACGACTGTTGGCTCATCTGATGTTACTGAAACTGAGGGATCCAACGAGAACACAACAACTGAAGGTTTCAGCGTAACGACTGAGGCCTTCTCTGATGCTTCAACTACTGAAGGGTCTTCTGATGTTACTGAAACTGAGGGATCCACCGAGACCACAACAACTGAAGCATTTAGCGTAACGACTGAGGCCTCCTCTGATGCTTCATTTACTGAAGGCTCATCTGATAATACTGAAACTGAGGGATCCACCGAAACCACAACAACAGAAAGTTTCAGCGTAACATCTGAGGCCTCCTCTGATTCGTCAACCACTGATGGGTCTTCTGATGTTACTGAAACTGAGGAAACCAACGTGATCACAACAACTGAAGGTTTGAGCGTAACAACTGAGGCCTCCTCTGATGCGTCAACAACTGTTGGCTCATCTGATGTTACTGAAACTGAGGGATCCACCGTGACCACAACAACTGAAGGTTCCAACGTAATGACTGAGGCCTCCTCTGATGCTTCAACCACTGATGGGTCTTCTGATGTTACTGAAACTGAGGAAACCAACGTGATCACAACAACTGAAGGTTTGAGCGTAACAACTGAGGCCTCCTCTGATGCGTCAACAACTGTTGGCTCATCTGATGTTACTGAAACTGAGGGACCCACCGAAACCACAACAACTGAAGGTAACAGCGTAATGACTGAGGCCTCCTCTGATGCTTCAACGACTGTTGGCTCATCTGATGTTACTGAAACTGAGGGACCCACCGAAACCACAACTGAAAATTTCAGCGTAACAACTGAGGCCTCCTCTGATGCGTCAACAACTGTTGGCTCATCTGATGTTACTGAAACTGAGGGACCCACTGAAACCACAACAACTGAAGGTTCCAGCGTAATGACTGAGGCCTCCTCTGATGCTTCAACGACTGTTGGCTCATCTGATGTTACTGAAACTGAGGGATCCAACGAGAACACAACAACTGAAGGTTTCAGCGTAACGACTGAGGCCTTCTCTGATGCTTCAACTACTGAAGGGTCTTCTGATGTTACTGAAACTGAGGGATCCACCGAGACCACAACAACTGAAGCATTTAGCGTAACGACTGAGGCCTCCTCTGATGCTTCATTTACTGAAGGCTCATCTGATAATACTGAAACTGAGGGATCCACCGAGACCACAACAACAGAAAGTTTCAGCGTAACATCTGAGGCCTCCTCTGATTCGTCAACGACTGTTGGCTCATCTGATGTTACTGAAACTGAGGGATCCACCGTGACCACAACAACTGAAGGTTCCAACGTAATGACTGAGGCCTCCTCTGATGCTTCAACTACTGATGGGTCCTCTGATGTTACTGAAACTGAGGAACCCAACGTGATCACAACAACTGAAGGTTCCAACGTAATGACTGAGGCCTCCTCTGATGCTTCAACCACTGATGGGTCTTCTGATGTTACTGAAACTGAGGAACCCAACGTGATCACAACAACTGAAGGTTTGAGCGTAACGACTGAGGCCTCTTCTGATGCTTCAACTACTGAAGGCTTATCTGATGTTACTGAAACTAAGGGATCCACCGACATCACAACAACTGAAGGTTCCAGCGTAATGACTGAGGCCTCTTCTGATGCTTCAACCACTGATGGGTCTTCTGATGTTACTGAAACTGAGGAACCCAACGTGATCACAACAACTGAAGGTTTGAGCGTAACGACTGAGGCCTCTTCTGATGCTTCAACTACTGAAGGCTTATCTGATGTTACTGAAACTGAGAGATCCACCGACATCACAACAACTGAAGGTTCCAGCGTAATGACTGAGGCCTCTTCTGATGCTTCAACCACTGATGGGTCTTCTGATGTTACTGAAACTGAGGAACCCAACGTGATAACAACAACTGAAGGTTTGAGCGTAACGACTGAGGCCTCTTCTGATGCTTCAACTACTGAAGGCTTATCTGATGTTACTGAAACTGAGGGATCCACCGACATCACAACAACTGAAGGTTCCAGCGTAATGACTGAGGCCTCTTCTGATGCTTCAACTACTGAATGGTCTTCTGATGTTACTGAAATTGATGGATCTACCGTCAACACAACAACTGAAGGTTCCAGCGTAATGACTGAGGCCTCCTCTGATGCTTCAACGACTGTTGGCTCATCTGATGTTACTGAAACTGAGGGATCCACCGACATCACAACAACTGAAGGTTCCAGCGTAATGACTGAGGCCTCTTCTGATGCTTCAACTACTGAATGGTCTTCTGATGTTACTGAAATTGATGGATCTACCGTCACCACAACAACTGAAGGTTCCAGCGTAATGACTGAGGCCTCTTCTGATGCTTCAACTACTGAATGGTCTTCTGATGTTACTGAAATTGATGGATCTACCGTCACCACAACAACTGAAGGTTCCAGCGTAATGACTGAGGCCTCCTCTGATGCTTCAACAACTGTTGGCTCATCTGATGTTACTGAAACTGAGGGATTCACCGTGACCATAACAACTGAAGGTTCCAACGTAATGACTGAGGCCTCCTCTGATGCTTCAACCACTGATGGGTCTTCTGATGTTACTGAAACTGAGGAACCCAACGTGATCACAACAACTGAAGGTTTGAGCGTAACGACTGAGGCCTCTTCTGATGCTTCAACTACTGAAGGCTTATCTGATGTTACTGAAACTGAGGGATCCACCGAAATCACAACAACTGAAGGTTCCAGCGAAATGACTGAGGCCTCCTCTGATGCTTCAACCACTGATGGGTCTTCTGATGTTACTGAAATTGATGGATCTACCGTCACCACAACAACTGACGGTTCCAGCGTAATGACTGAGGCCTCCTCTGATGCTTCAACCACTGATGGGTCTTCTGATGTTACTGAAATTGATGGATCTACCGTCACCACAACAACTGAAGGTTCCAGCGTAATGACTGAGGCCTCCTCTGATGCTTCAACGACTGTTGGCTCATCTGATGTTACTGAAACTGAGGGATCCACCGAGACCACAACAACAGAAAGTTTCAGCGTAACATCTGAGGCCTCCTCTGATGCGTCAACGACTGTTGGCTCATCTGATGTTACTGAAACTGAGGGACCCACCGAAACCACAACAACTGAAGGTTCCAGCGTAATGACTGAGGCCTCCTCTGATGCTTTAACGACTGTTGGCTCATCTGATGTTACTGAAACTGAGGGATCCACCGTGACCACAACAACTGAAGGTTTGAGCGTAACGACTGAGGCCTCTTCTGATGCTTCAACTACTGAAGGCTTATCTGATGTTACTGAAACTGAGAGATCCACCGACATCACAACAACTGAAGGTTCCAGCGTAATGACTGAGGCCTCTTCTGATGCTTCAACCACTGATGGGTCTTCTGATGTTACTGAAACTGAGGAACCCAACGTGATCACAACAACTGAAGGTTTGAGCGTAACGACTGAGGCCTCTTCTGATGCTTCAACTACTGAAGGCTTATCTGATGTTACTGAAACTGAGGGATCCACCGAAATCACAACAACTGAAGGTTCCAGCGTAATGACTGAGGCCTCCTCTGATGCTTCAACCACTGATGGGTCTTCTGATGTTACTGAAACTGAGGAACCCAACGTGATCACAACAACTAAAGGTTTGAGCGTAACGACTGAGGCCTCTTCTGATGCTTCAACTACTGAAGGCTTATCTGATGTTACTGAAACTGAGGGATCCACCGACATCACAACAACTGAAGGTTCCAGCGTAATGACTGAGGCCTCTTCTGATGCTTCAACCACTGATGGGTCTTCTGATGTTACTGAAACTGAGGAACCCAACGTGATCACAACAACTGAAGGTTTGAGCGTAACGACTGAGGCCTCTTCTGATGCTTCAACTACTGAAGGCTTATCTGATGTTACTGAAACTGAGGGATCCACCGAAATCACAACAACTGAAGGTTCCAGCGAAATGACTGAGGCCTCCTCTGATGCTTCAACCACTGATGGGTCTTCTGATGTTACTGAAATTGATGGATCTACCGTCACCACAACAACTGAAGGTTCCAGCGTAATGACTGAGGCCTCCTCTGATGCTTCAACCACTGATGGGTCTTCTGATGTTACTGAAATTGATGGATCTACCGTCACCACGACAACTGAAGGTTCCAGCGTAATGACTGAGGCCTCCTCTGATGCTTCAACGACTGTTGGCTCATCTGATGTTACTGAAACTGAGGGATCCACCGAGACCACAACAACAGAAAGTTTCAGCGTAACATCTGAGGCCTCCTCTGATGCGTCAACGACTGTTGGCTCATCTGATGTTACTGAAACTGAGGGACCCACCGAAACCACAACAACTGAAGGTTCCAGCGTAATGACTGAGGCCTCCTCTGATGCTTTAACGACTGTTGGCTCATCTGATGTTACTGAAACTGAGGGATCCACCGTGACCACAACAACTGAAGGTTTGAGCGTAACGACTGAGGCCTCTTCTGATGCTTCAACTACTGAAGGCTTATCTGATGTTACTGAAACTGAGAGATCCACCGACATCACAACAACTGAAGGTTCCAGCGTAATGACTGAGGCCTCTTCTGATGCTTCAACCACTGATGGGTCTTCTGATGTTACTGAAACTGAGGAACCCAACGTGATCACAACAACTGAAGGTTTGAGCGTAACGACTGAGGCCTCTTCTGATGCTTCAACTACTGAAGGCTTATCTGATGTTACTGAAACTGAGGGATCCACCGAAATCACAACAACTGAAGGTTCCAGCGTAATGACTGAGGCCTCCTCTGATGCTTCAACCACTGATGGGTCTTCTGATGTTACTGAAACTGAGGAACCCAACGTGATCACAACAACTGAAGGTTTGAGCGTAACGACTGAGGCCTCTTCTGATGCTTCAACTACTGAAGGCTTATCTGATGTTACTGAAACTGAGGGATCCACCGACATCACAACAACTGATGGTTCCAGCGTAATGACTGAGGCCTCTTCTGATGCTTCAACTACTGAATGGTCTTCTGATGTTACTGAAATTGATGGATCTACCGTCACCACAACAACTGAAGGTTCCAGCGTAATGACTGAGGCCTCCTCTGATGCTTCAACGACTGTTGGCTCATCTGATGTTACTGAAACTGAGGGATCCACCGAGACCACAACAACTGAAGGTTTTATCGTAACGACTGAGGCCTCTTCTGATGCTTCAACTACTGAAGTGTTTTCTGATGTTACTAAAACTGAAGGATCCACCGAGACCACAACAACAGAAAGTTTCAGCGTAACAACTGAGGCCTCCTCTGATGCGTCAACGACTGTTGGCTTATCTGATGTTACTGAAATTGATGGATCTACCGTTACCACAACAACTGAAGGTTCCAACGTAATGACTGAGGCCTCCTCTGATGCTTCAACCACTAAAGGGTCTTCTGATGTTACTGAAACTGAGGAACCCAACGTGATCACAACAACTGAAGGTTTGAGCGTAACGACTGAGGCCTCTTCTGATGCTTTAACTACTGAAGGCTTATCTGATGTTACTGAAACTGAGGGATCCACCGACATCACAACAACTGAAGGTTCCAGCGTAATGACTGAGGCCTCTTCTGATGCTTCAACTACTGAATGGTCTTCTGATGTTACTGAAATTGATGGATCTACCGTCACCACAACAACTGAAGGTTCCAGCGTAATGACGGAGGCCTCCTCTGATGCTTCAACAACTGTTGGCTCATCTGATGTTACTGAAACTGAGAGATCCACCGTGACCACAACAACTGAAGGTTCCAAAGTAATGACTGAGGCCTCCTCTGATGCTTCAACCACTGATGGGTCTTCTGATGTTACTGAAACTGAGGAACCCAACGTGATCACAACAACTGAAGGTTTGAGCGTAACGACTGAGGCCTCTTCTGATGCTTCAACTACTGAAGGCTTATCTGATGTTACTGAAACTGAGGGATCCACCGAAATCACAACAACTGAAGGTTCCAGCGTAATGACTGAGGCCTCCTCTGATGCTTCAACCACTGATGGGTCTTCTGATGTTACTGAAACTGAGGAACCCAACGTGATCACAACAACTGAAGGTTTGAGCGTAACGACTGAGGCCTCTTCTGATGCTTACACTACTGAAGGCTTATCTGATGTTACTGAAACTGAGGGATCCACCGACATCACAACAACTGATGGTTCCAGCGTAATGACTGAGGCCTCTTCTGATGCTTCAACTACTGAATGGTCTTCTGATGTTACTGAAATTGATGGATCTACCGTCACCACAACAACTGAAGGTTCCAGCGTAATGACTGAGGCCTCCTCTGATGCTTCAACGACTGTTGGCTCATCTGATGTTACTGAAACTGAGGGATCCACCGAGACCACAACAACTGAAAGTTTCAGCGTAACAACTGAGGCCTCCTCTGATGCGTCAACGACTGTTGGCTTATCTGATGTTACTGAAACTGAGGGATCCACCGAAATCACAACAACTGAAGGTTCCAGCGTAATGACTGAGGCCTCCTCTGATGCTTCAACCACTGATGGGTCTTCTGATGTTACTGAAACTGAGGAACCCAACGTGATCACAACAATTGAAGGTTTGAGCGTAACGACTGAGGCCTCTTCTGATGCTTCAACTACTGAAGGCTTATCTGCTGTTACTGAAACTAAGGGATCCACCGACATCACAACAACTGAAGGTTCCAGCGTAATGACTGAGGCCTCTTCTGATGCTTCAACTACTGAAGGCTTATCTGATGTTACTGAAACTGAGGGATCCACCGACACCACAACAACTGAAGGTTCCAGCGTAATGACTGAGGCCTCCTCTGATGCTTCAACGACTGTTGGCTCATCTGATGTTACTGAAACTGAGGGACCCACCGAAACCACAACAACTGAAGGTTCCAGCGTAATGACTGAGGCCTCCTCTGATGCTTCAACGACTGTTGGCTCATCTGATGTTACTGAAACTGAGGGATCCACCGTGACCACAACAACTGAAGGTTCCAACGTAATGACTGAGGCCTCCTCTGATGCTTCAACCACTGATGGGTCTTCTGATGTTACTGAAACTGAGGAACCCAACGTGATCACAACAACTGAAGGTTTTAGCGTAACGACTGAGGCCTCTTCTGATGCTTCAACTACTGAAGGCTTATCTGATGTTACTGAAACTGAGAGATCCACCGACATCACAACAACTGAAGGTTCCAGCGTAATGACTGAGGCCTCTTCTGATGCTTCAACCACTGATGGGTCTTCTGATGTTACTGAAACTGAGGAACCCAACGTGATCACAACAACTGAAGGTTTGAGCGTAACGACTGAGGCCTCTTCTGATGCTTCAACTACTGAAGGCTTATCTGATGTTACTGAAACTGAGGGATCCACCAACATCACAACAACTGAAGGTTCCAGCGTAATGACTGAGGCCTCTTCTGATGCTTCAACTACTGAATGGTCTTCTGATGTTACTGAAATTGATGGATCTACCGTCACCACAACAACTGAAGGTTCCAGCGTAATGACTGAGGCCTCCTCTGATGCTTCAACGACTGTTGGCTCATCTGATGTTACTGAAACTGAGGGATCCACCGAGACCACAACAACTGAAGGTTTTATCGTAACGACTGAGGCCTCTTCTGATGCTTCAACTACTGAAGGCTTATCTGATGTTACTGAAACTGAGAGATCCACCGACATCACAACAACTGAAGGTTCCAGCGTAATGACTGAGGCCTCTTCTGATGCTTCAACCACTGATGGGTCTTCTGATGTTACTGAAACTGAGGAACCCAACGTGATCACAACAACTGAAGGTTTGAGCGTAACGACTGAGGCCTCTTCTGATGCTTCAACTACTGAAGGCTTATCTGATGTTACTGAAACTGAGGGATCCACCGAAATCACAACAACTGAAGGTTCCAGCGTAATGACTGAGGCCTCCTCTGATGCTTCAACCACTGATGGGTCTTCTGATGTTACTGAAACTGAGGAACCCAACGTGATCACAACAACTAAAGGTTTGAGCGTAACGACTGAGGCCTCTTCTGATGCTTCAACTACTGAAGGCTTATCTGATGTTACTGAAACTGAGGGATCCACCGACATCACAACAACTGATGGTTCCAGCGTAATGACTGAGGCCTCTTCTGATGCTTCAACTACTGAATGGTCTTCTGATGTTAATGAAATTGATGGATCTACCGTCACCACAACAACTGAAGGTTCCAGCGTAATGACTGAGGCCTCCTCTGATGCTTCAACGACTGTTGGCTCATCTGATGTTACTGAAACTGAGGGATCCACCGAGACCACAACAACTGAAAGTTTCAGCGTAACAACTGAGGCCTCCTCTGATGCGTCAACGACTGTTGGCTTATCTGATGTTACTGAAATTGATGGATCTACCGTGACCACAACTACTGAAGGTTCCAACGTAATGACTGAGGCCTCCTCTGATGCTTCAACCACTAAAGGGTCTTCTGATGTTACTGAAACTGAGGAACTCAACGTGATCACAACAACTGAAGGTTTGAGCGTAACGACTGAGGCCTCTTCTGATGCTTTAACTCCTGAAGGCTTATCTGATGTTACTGAAACTGAGGGATCCACCGACATCACAACAACTGAAGGTTCCAGCGTAATGACTGAGGCCTCTTCTGATGCTTCAACTACTGAATGGTCTTCTGATGTTACTGAAATTGATGGATCTACCGTCACCACAACAACTGAAGGTTCCAGCGTAATGACTGAGGCCTCCTCTGATACTTCAACAACTGTTGGCTCATCTGATGTTACTGAAACTGAGGGATCCACCGTGACCACAACAACTAAAGGTTCCAACGTAATGACTGAGGCCTCCTCTGATGCTTCAACCACTGATGGGTCTTCTGATGTTACTGAAACTGAGGAACCCAACGTGATCACAACAACTGAAGGTTTGAGCGTAACGACTGAGGCCTCTTCTGATGCTTCAACTACTGAAGGCTTATCTGATGTTACTGAAACTGAGGGATCCACCGACATCACAACAACTGAAGGTTCCAGCGTAATGACTGAGGCCTCCTCTGATGCTTCAACCACTGATGGGTCTTCTGATGTTACTGAAACTGAGGAACCCAACGTGATCACAACAACTGAAGGTTCCAGCGTAATGACTGAGGCCTCCTCTGATGCTTCAACCACTGATGGGTCTTCTGATGTTACTGAAACTGAGGGATCCACCGTGACCACAACAACTGAAGGTTCCAACGTAATGACTGAGGCCTCCTCTAATGCTTCAACTACTGATGGGTCTTCTGATGTTACTGAAACTGAGGAACCCAACGTGATCACAACAACTGAAGGTTTGAGCGTAACGACTGAGGCCTCTTCTGATGCTTCAACTACTAAAGGCTTATCTGATGTTACTGAAACTAAGGGATCCACCGACATCACAACAACTGAAGGTTCCAGCGTAATGACTGAGGCCTCTTCTGATGCTTCAACTATTGAATGGTCTTCTGATGTTACTGAAATTGATGGATTTACCGTCACCACAACAACTGAAGGTTCCAGCGTAATGACTGAGGCCTCCTCTGATGCTTCAACGACTGTTGGCTCATCTGATGTTACTGAAACTGAGGGATCCACCGAGACCACAACAACAGAAAGTTTCAGCGTAACATCTGAGGCCTCCACTGATGCGTCAACGACTGTTGGCTCATCTGATGTTACTGAAACTGAGGGACCCACCGAAACCACAACAACTGAAGGTTCCAGCGTAATGACTGAGGCCTCCTCTGATGCTTCAACGACTGTTGGCTCATCTGATGTTACTGAAACTGAGGGATCCACCGTGACCACAACAACTGAAGGTTCCAACGTAATGACTGAGGCCTCCTCTGATGCTTCAACGACTGTTGGCTCATCTGATGTTACTGAAACTGAGGAACCCAACGTGATCACAACAACTGAAGGTTTGAGCGTAACGACTGAGGCCTCTTCTGATGCTTCAACTACTGAAGGCTCATCTGATGTTACTGAAACTGAGGGATCCACCGACATCACAACAACTGAAGGTTCCAGCGTAATGACTGAGGCCTCCTCTGATGCTTCAACCACTGAAGGGTCTTCTGATGTTACTGAAACTGAGGAACCCAACGTGATCACAACAACTGAAGGTTTTAGCGTAACGACTGAGGCCTCTTCTGATACTTTAACTACTGAAGGCTTATCTGATGTTACTGAAACTGAGGAACCCAACGTGATCACAACAACTGAAGGTTCCAGCGTAATGACTGAGGCCTCCTCTGATGCTTCAACCACTGATGGGTCTTCTGATGTTACTGAAACTGAGGGATCCACCGTGACCACAACAACTGAAGGTTCCAACGTAATGACTGAGGCCTCCTCTGATGCTTCAACTACTGATGGGTCTTCTGATGTTACTGAAACTGAGGAACCCAACGTGATCACAACAACTGAAGGTTCCAGCGTAATGACTGAGGCCTCTTCTGATGCTTCAACTACTGAATGGTCTTCTGATGTTACTGAAATTGATGGATCTACCGTCACCACAACAACTGAAGGTTCCAGCGTAATGACTGAGGCCTCCTCTGATGCTTCAACGACCGTTGGCTCATCTGATGTTACTGAAACTGAGGGATCCACCGAGACCACAACAACTGAAGGTTTTATCGTAACGACTGAGGCCTCTTCTGATGCTTCAACTACTGAAGGGTTTTCTGATGTTACTAAAACTGAAGGATCCACCGAGACCACAACAACAGAAAGTTTCAGCGTAACAACTGAGGCCTCTTCTGATGCTTCAACGACTGTTGGCTCATCTGATGTTACTGAAACTGAGGGATCCACCGAGACCACAACAACTGAAGGTTTTATCGTAACGACTGAGGCCTCTTCTGATGCTTTAACTATTGAAGGGTTTTCTGATGTTACTAAAACTGAAGGATCCACCGAGACCACAACAACTGAAGGTTTGAGCGTAACGACTGAGGCCTTTTCTGATGCTTCAACTACTGAAGGCTTATCTGATGTTACTGAAACTGAGGGATCAACCGACATCACAACAACTGAAGGTTCCAGCGTAATGACTGAGGCCTCTTCTGATGCTTCAACTACTGAAGGCTTATCTGATGTTACTGAAACTGAGGGATCCACCGACACCACAACAACTGAAGGTTCCAGCGTAATGACTGAGGCCTCCTCTGATGTTTCAACGACTGTTGGCTCATCTGATGTTACTGAAACTGAGGGATCCACCGAGACCACAACAACAGAAAGTTTCAGCGTAACATCTGAGGCCTCCTCTGATGCGTCAACGACTGTTGGCTCATCTGATGTTACTGAAACTGAGGGACCCACCGAAACCACAACAACTGAAGGTTCCAGCGTAATGACTGAGGCCTCCTCTGATGCTTCAACGACTGTGGGCTCATCTGATGTTACTGAAACTGAGGGATCCACCGTGACCACAACAACTGAAGGTTCCAACGTAATGACTGAGGCCTCCTCTGATGCTTCAACCACTGATGGGTCTTCTGATGTTACTGAAACTGAGGAACCCAACGTGATCACAACAACTGAAGGTTTTAGCGTAACGACTGAGGCCTCTTCTGATGCTTCAACTACTGAAGGCTTATCTGATGTTACTGAAACTGAGAGATCCACCGACATCACAACAACTGAAGGTTCCAGCGTAATGACTGAGGCCTCTTCTGATGATTCAACCACTGATGGGTCTTCTGATGTTACTGAAACTGAGGAACCCAACGTGATCACAACAACTGAAGGTTTGAGCGTAACGACTGAGGCCTCTTCTGATGCTTCAACTACTGAAGGCTTATCTGATGTTACTGAAACTGAGGGATCCACCTACATCACAACAACTGAAGGTTCCAGCGTAATGACTGAGGCCTCTTCTGATGCTTCAACCACTGATGGGTCTTCTGATGTTACTGAAACTGAGGAACCCAACGTGATCACAACAACTGAAGGTTTGAGCGTAACGACTGAGGCCTCTTCTGATGCTTCAACTACTGAAGGCTTATCTGATGTTACTGAAACTGAGGGATCCACCGACATCACAACAACTGAAGGTTCCAGCGTAATGACTGAGGCCTCCTCTGATGCTTCAACGACTGTTGGCTCATCTGATGTTACTGAAACTGAGGGATCCACCGAGACCACAACAACTGAAGGTTTTATCGTAACGACTGAGGCCTCTTCTGATGCTTCAACTACTGAAGGGTTTTCTGATGTTACTAAAACTGAAGCATCCACCGAGACCACAACATCAGAAAGTTTCAGCGTAACAACTGAGGCCTCCTCTGATGCGTCAACGACTGTTGGCTTATCTGATGTTACTGAAATTGATGGATCTACCGTGACCACAACAACTGATGGTTCCAACGTAATGACTGAGGCCTCCTCTGATGCTTCAACCACTAAAGGGTCTTCTGATGTTACTGAAACTGAGGAACTCAACGTGATCACAACAACTGAAGGTTTGAGCGTAACGACTGAGGCCTCTTCTGATGCTTTAACTACTGAAGGCTTATCTGATGTTACTGAAACTGAGGGATCCACCGACATCACAACAACTGAAGGTTCCAGCGTAATGACTGAGGCCTCTTCTGATGCTTCAACTACTGAATGGTCTTCTGATGTTACTGAAATTGATGGATCTACCGTCACCACAACAACTGAAGGTTCCAGCGTAATGACTGAGGCCTCCTCTGATGCTTCAACAACTGTTGGCTCATCTGATGTTACTGAAACTGAGGGATCCACCGTGACCACAACAACTGAAGGTTCCAACGTAATGACTGAGGCCTCCTCTGATGCTTCAACCACTGATGGGTCTTCTGATGTTACTGAAACTGAGGAACCCAACGTGATCACAACAACTGAAGGTTTGAGCGTAACGACTGAGGCCTCTTCTGATGCTTCAAACACTGAAGGCTTATCTGATGTTACTGAAACTGAGGGATCCACCGACATCACAACAACTGAAGGTTCCAGCGTAATGACTGAGGCCTCCTCTGATGCTTCAACCACTGATGGGTCTTCTGATGTTACTGAAACTGAGGAACCCAACGTGATCACAACAACTGAAGGTTCCAGCGTAATGACTGAGGCCTCCTCTGATGCTTCAACCACTGATGGGTCTTCTGATGTTACTGAAACTGAGGGATCCACCGTGACCACAACAACTGAAGGTTCCAACGTAATGACTGAGGCCTCCTCTGATGCTTCAACTACTGATGGGTCTTCTGATGTTACTGAAACTGAGGAACCCAACGTGATCACAACAACAGAAAGTTTCAGCGTAACAACTGAGGCCTCCTCTGATGCGTCAACGACTGTTGGCTCATCTGATGTTACAGAAACTGAGGGACCCACCGAAACCACAACAACTGAAGGTTCCAGCGTAATGACTGAGGCCTCCTCTGATGCTTCAACGACTGTTGGCTCATCTGATGTTACTGAAACTGAGGGATCCACCGAGACCACAACAACAGAAAGTTTCAGCGTAACAACTGAGGCCTCCTCTGATGCGTCAACGACTGTTGGCTCATCTGATGTTACTGAAACTGAGGGATCCACCGAGTTCACAACAACAGAAAGTTTCAGCGTAACAACTGAGGCCTCCTCTGATGCGTCAACGACTGTTGGCTCATCTGATGTTACTGAAACCGAGGGACCCACCGAAACCACAACAACTGAAGGTTCCAGCGTAACGACTGAGGCCTCTTCTGATGCTTCAACTACTGAATGGTCTTCTGATGTTACTGAAATTGATGGTTCCACCATAACCACAACAACTGAAGGTTCCAGCGTAATGACTGAGGCCTCCTCTGATGCTTCAACGACTGTTGGCTCAACTGATGTTACTGATACTGAGGGATCCACCGAGACCACAACAACTGAAGGTTTAAGCGTAACGACTGAGGCCTCTTCTGATGCTTCAACTACTGAAGGCTTATCTGATGTTACTGAAACTGAGGGATCCACCGACATCACAACAACTGAAGGTTCCAGCGTAATGACTGAGGCCTCTTCTGATGCTTCAACTACTGAATGGTCTTCTGATGTTACTGAAACTGAGGAACCCAACGTGATCACAACAACTGAAGGTTTAAGCGTAACGACTGAGGCCTCTTCTGATGCTTCAACTACTGAAGGCTTATCTGATGTTACTGAAACTGAGGGATCCACCGTGACCACAACAACTGAAGGTTCCAGCGTAATGACTGAGGCCTCCTCTGATTCTTCAACGACTGTTGGCTCATCTTATGTTACTGAAACTGAGGGATCCACCGTGACCACAACAACTGAAGGTTCCAACGTAATGACTGAGGCCTCCTCTGATGCTTCAACTACTGATGGGTCTTCTGATGTTACTGAAACTGAGGAACCCAACGTGATCACAACAACTGAAGGTTTTAGCGTAACGACTGAGGCCTCTTCTGATGCTTTAACTACTGAAGGCTTATCTGATGTTAGTGAAACTGAGGGATCCACCGACATCACAACAACTGAAGGTTCCAGCGTAATGACTGAGGCCTCCTCTGATGCTTCAACGACTGTTGGCTCATCTTATGTTACTGAAACTGAGGGATCCACCGTGACCACAACAACTGAAGGTTCCAACGTAATGACTGAGGCCTCCTCTGATGCTTCAACTACTGATAGGTCTTCTGATGTTACTGAAACTGAGGAACCCAACGTGATCACAACAACTGAAGGTTTGAGCGTAACGACTGAGGCCTCTTCTGATGCTTCAACTACTGAAGGCTTATCTGATGTTACTGAAACTGAGGGATCCACCTACATCACAACAACTGAAGGTTCCAGCGTAATGACTGAGGCCTCTTCTGATGCTTCAACCACTGATGGGTCTTCTGATGTTACTGAAACTGAGGAACCCAACGTGATCACAACAACTGAAGGTTTGAGCGTAACGACTGAGGCCTCTTCTGATGCTTCAACTACTGAAGGCTTATCTGATGTTACTGAAACTGAGGGATCCACCGACATCACAACAACTGAAGGTTCCAGCGTAATGACTGAGGCCTCCTCTGATGCTTCAACGACTGTTGGCTCATCTGATGTTACTGAAACTGAGGGATCCACCGAGACCACAACAACTGAAGGTTTTATCGTAACGACTGAGGCCTCTTCTGATGCTTCAACTACTGAAGGGTTTTCTGATGTTACTAAAACTGAAGCATCCACCGAGACCACAACAACAGAAAGTTTCAGCGTAACAACTGAGGCCTCCTCTGATGCGTCAACGACTGTTGGCTTATCTGATGTTACTAAAATTGATGGATCTACCGTGACCACAACAACTGATGGTTCCAACGTAATGACTGAGGCCTCCTCTGATGCTTCAACCACTAAAGGGTCTTCTGATGTTACTGAAACTGAGGAACTCAACGTGATCACAACAACTGAAGGTTTGAGCGTAACGACTGAGGCCTCTTCTGATGCTTTAACTACTGAAGGCTTATCTGATGTTACTGAAACTGAGGGATCCACCGACATCACAACAACTGAAGGTTCCAGCGTAATGACTGAGGCCTCTTCTGATGCTTCAACTACTGAATGGTCTTCTGATGTTACTGAAATTGATGGATCTACCGTCACCACAACAACTGAAGGTTCCAGCGTAATGACTGAGGCCTCCTCTGATGCTTCAACAACTGTTGGCTCATCTGATGTTACTGAAACTGAGGGATCCACCGTGACCACAACAACTGAAGGTTCCAACGTAATGACTGAGGCCTCCTCTGATGCTTCAACCACTGATGGGTCTTCTGATGTTACTGAAACTGAGGAACCCAACGTGATCACAACAACTGAAGGTTTGAGCGTAACGACTGAGGCCTCTTCTGATGCTTCAAACACTGAAGGCTTATCTGATGTTACTGAAACTGAGGGATCCACCGACATCACAACAACTGAAGGTTCCAGCGTAATGACTGAGGCCTCCTCTGATGCTTCAACCACTGATGGGTCTTCTGATGTTACTGAAACTGAGGAACCCAACGTGATCACAACAACTGAAGGTTCCAGCGTAATGACTGAGGCCTCCTCTGATGCTTCAACCACTGATGGGTCTTCTGATGTTACTGAAACTGAGGGATCCACCGTGACCACAACAACTGAAGGTTCCAACGTAATGACTGAGGCCTCCTCTGATGCTTCAACTACTGATGGGTCTTCTGATGTTACTGAAACTGAGGAACCCAACGTGATCACAACAACAGAAAGTTTCAGCGTAACAACTGAGGCCTCCTCTGATGCGTCAACGACTGTTGGCTCATCTGATGTTACAGAAACTGAGGGACCCACCGAAACCACAACAACTGAAGGTTCCAGCGTAATGACTGAGGCCTCCTCTGATGCTTCAACGACTGTTGGCTCATCTGATGTTACTGAAACTGAGGGATCCACCGAGACCACAACAACAGAAAGTTTCAGCGTAACAACTGAGGCCTCCTCTGATGCGTCAACGACTGTTGGCTCATCTGATGTTACTGAAACTGAGGGATCCACCGAGTTCACAACAACAGAAAGTTTCAGCGTAACAACTGAGGCCTCCTCTGATGCGTCAACGACTGTTGGCTCATCTGATGTTACTGAAACCGAGGGACCCACCGAAACCACAACAACTGAAGGTTCCAGCGTAACGACTGAGGCCTCTTCTGATGCTTCAACTACTGAATGGTCTTCTGATGTTACTGAAATTGATGGTTCCACCATAACCACAACAACTGAAGGTTCCAGCGTAATGACTGAGGCCTCCTCTGATGCTTCAACGACTGTTGGCTCAACTGATGTTACTGATACTGAGGGATCCACCGAGACCACAACAACTGAAGGTTTAAGCGTAACGACTGAGGCCTCTTCTGATGCTTCAACTACTGAAGGCTTATCTGATGTTACTGAAACTGAGGGATCCACCGACATCACAACAACTGAAGGTTCCAGCGTAATGACTGAGGCCTCTTCTGATGCTTCAACTACTGAATGGTCTTCTGATGTTACTGAAACTGAGGAACCCAACGTGATCACAACAACTGAAGGTTTAAGCGTAACGACTGAGGCCTCTTCTGATGCTTCAACTACTGAAGGCTTATCTGATGTTACTGAAACTGAGGGATCCACCGTGACCACAACAACTGAAGGTTCCAGCGTAATGACTGAGGCCTCCTCTGATTCTTCAACGACTGTTGGCTCATCTTATGTTACTGAAACTGAGGGATCCACCGTGACCACAACAACTGAAGGTTCCAACGTAATGACTGAGGCCTCCTCTGATGCTTCAACTACTGATGGGTCTTCTGATGTTACTGAAACTGAGGAACCCAACGTGATCACAACAACTGAAGGTTTTAGCGTAACGACTGAGGCCTCTTCTGATGCTTTAACTACTGAAGGCTTATCTGATGTTAGTGAAACTGAGGGATCCACCGACATCACAACAACTGAAGGTTCCAGCGTAATGACTGAGGCCTCCTCTGATGCTTCAACGACTGTTGGCTCATCTTATGTTACTGAAACTGAGGGATCCACCGTGACCACAACAACTGAAGGTTCCAACGTAATGACTGAGGCCTCCTCTGATGCTTCAACTACTGATAGGTCTTCTGATGTTACTGAAACTGAGGAACCCAACGTGATCACAACAACTGAAGGTTTTAGCGTAACGACTGAGGCCTCCTCTGATGCTTCAACGACTGTTGGCTCATCTGATGTTACTGAAACTGAGGGATCCACCGACATCACAACAACTGAAGGTTCCAGCGTAACATCTGAGGCCTCCTCTGATGCTTCAACGACTGTTGGCTCATCTGATGTTACAGAAACTGAGGGATCCACCGTGACCACAACAACTGAAGGTTCCAGCGTAACCACAACGACCACTACCGCAGAGGCAACGACCACTATTACAGAATTAACAACCGCAACACCACTGCCACAGTTTTGCGAGGAAGACCCGATACCTGTGTTGACCACAACTACGCGTAGACCATTCTTGAAAAAGATTTTCAAAAGTTGGTTTGGGTAATTTTTGCCAAACGAAATTAATTGCAGTCTATAGATGCGAGTTTTAAAACATTTTGGTATTGATTACTCTTGGTCATTGACGATAAAATAATGTTTAAAATTTTACCTACATCGCTGCTTCAACATCTTTGTCCGCAACATTTTGGGTGACCTTGAAGATTTGTCCTTGTATAACCTTCTGCAATAAAAATGTTGCTAGTACCTATAGCTAGGCCAGGCTTGTTTTATTGATACTAAGATATTATTTTGTGTTTTTCGTTGTATCGCTGGTTCTTGAAATCAGTTGGAAAATAAAGTATGCATTTATTGTTTTTTTTGGTTTTCTTTTTCAATTGACCTTGGTATCGTTTTAAAGATTAAGCACTTTTTGAACATCAATAACTTATAACTGTCCCTTAGAGTGACCGCCCATTGATACTTTCTTGGGTTTAAAACGCTCTGTGCACGCTCTTCACCATTATAAAGGATCCATGTGCTCCCAATTACCCAAAAAAATATTTCAATATGTTGGGCAGTTCACACAGTCGTAACCTTCGAGCGTACTTATTGCTAGAAATTCCCTCACACCGTACTGGCTTTATGTCCTCTTCTTACGCTGTCAAGCTCTGGAACACGCTACCCCTGGGGATTAAAAAAGCCGAAAGCGAAATGAGTTTCAAAAGAGCAGTTCGGAAGTACTTTTTAAAATCGAACTAAATTGCTCACAATCAAACTCTGGTCACAGTATTATTATAAGGTTGACTAGGTTGTTAAGATTGGTTGTTGGTTGGTTGGTGACTGGTAGAGAATGCCTTGTGGCATTAAGTCCGCCTGCCTATGTACCACTCTTGTGCATGAAGTTTAAATAAATAAATAAAACGAGAAGAAGTAGCTATACCAGTTCCAAAGCAACACATCTGTCTGTTGTCGACATCTGCTTAGTCTTTTCCCAACTATATTGGGGTCGGCTTCCAGTATTTTACATGGAGCGACTGCCTATCTGACCTCCACAACCCAGTTTTACTGGGTAATAGGTACGATACATATCTGTTTGTTATGTTTGACTCAAAAAAGACATTTTGATATTATTATGATCGGATGCCCTACTGAGTCAACAACTGAACAGTTTCAATTTTCTCTTTGCTTTAATAATAAAAATAATTATTATTTATTTACAGAAAAGTGGGTACACTTGATCTATCCTATTTAAAAACAGTATACAAAATTATTTTATTCTTTTTAAAAGATAGAGTAAACGGCGATGTCTGTGCTAGTATTAACTGTGTGACAGTTGATCTATCCTATTTAAAAACAGTATACAAAATTATTTTATTCTTTTTAAAAGGTAGAGTAAATGGCGATGTCTGTGCTAGTATTATCTGTGTGACAGACATCGGCGCATTCCTCTTACAATTTTTGGTGCAAAACATTTATAATTAAAATTAGCGGAATATAAATTTAAAAGAAATAAATTAGATTAAAATTAAACATTATTTGAATTTAACATTACTAAAATTGGTATTACAATATTATTGAATTGATTTATTTAATGAATTGATAAAAATAAATTTAAGATTAAAGAGGCATGCATGGAAATACTTATGTGGAAGCATCGAGATATAAGTACTAACGTACTAGAGAAGACACCGTAAATTCCTACTTTGTCCCGTTCAACTGCGGCGATCGCGCCGCACCGTCGCCGAAGAAAACGCGTAAGTGCCGTGATTTACATGGCGCTTAAGACCGGAAACTGAACTAATTTACTACTTTTCTTTAACTTGTGGTAAATTAGTTACGGTTTAGACGAATTGTTATTATTTTAGCGCTGCAGCGAACTTAAGATTCAAATTACGAAATGGGATAATTCAGATATTTGACGTAGCTTCTCTAGTACGTTAGTACTTATATCTCGATGTGTGAAAGTGAAATTATGTGTAGGTGTATGACTTGTGAAATGTGAAATTAAATGCTTTGGACAATGTTGTATCCTAAGTTTTAAACGTAGTCGGTAAGGAGATTACGAACCTGTGGGACAATTCCATGGGGATGAAACCTCAGTCATCAACTATTTGATTGTCATGGCCGCCTTTGTACCAAGTTTACGATACAAGAATATCACCTAGACGTCCTCCAATGCCTTTGCATACATGGAAGACCAACGAAGTCAAGTCCAGGTGCAGGTACATCTAGGACTTGGTACAACTTAGCGTATTCTGATAAAAGCAGAGTTCTCGTGGCCTATCTAACAAGGCAACACGTTTTTTTAGTGAGTGCAAGCCCTACATAACTTCTCCCCGGACGGTGCGGTATGCGTTAGGCATTTTTCACCACTTCATCATCAACAGCCTATAATGTTCCCACGGCAGGGACACAGGCCTCCTCTCTAAGTCTAAGAAAGGGATGGGCTGTAATCCACCACGCGTGTCCAGGGGAGATGCGGGTTTGGTAGATGTTAATTGACTTCGATTTTTTTTGGTTCTAAGACAAGCTGGTTTCCTCACGACGTTTTCCTTCACCGTTTTGAAAGTAGTGGTGACGTAATAAATTTCACAAAGTAATGCACCTGCCTCAGTTCAAACCCACGACGTACTGTCAGTATGTCTGGGCCGCAACCACTGGGCCACCACTGCACCGCGGGTCGCGTAATAAAAAAAAGATATTATTATGTTGATGAAGTAGGCTCTTCAGCTGCAGAAAGGGACCTGTCCGAAGCAAATACTTACTACGCGGGTGTGACAGAATTCTGTGACAAATCTAATTTAATATGATATCTCATTAAATAATATTTATTAAGGGATCGTGTACTCGAAGTCAACGAAGAACGCATTAAAAACATGCAACAAAACACATTTATTTATTAAACAAAACAGTAGCTCACTCACGATGTGCCTTTTATTTGTTTTTAAGAAAACATATTTTTAAGTTTAACAATAATATTATTATAATACTTCGCAACCTGCGTTGTATTTTATTATCCTACAATGTTTTGTAGGGCATATGTAAGTAGTATACAATGACAAATGAGTTATAAATATAATGCACCTGCTGTTTCTTACTCCGCGTTCACACAAATGTTACAATCATCATTTTATCTTTAATCAGTAATTCTCTTAATTAATCAAGTATAGAATCATGAAAAAGTGACTTTAAAAGATATTACTTAGTACCGCCAAAAGTGGCCACTTTTATCTTTATCAGTAATTCTCTTAATTTATCAAGTCGATTCATCCTATCAAATGTATTTATCAAAGATGTGATTTTAGAGTAAAAGAAAAAAGTGGTGCTGTTAGCGTCTTAAGCTTCCAGTCTAATCGCATGCCAGTCTATTATTTCACCTCCACAATATAGTTACAAGATAATGCGATAGGTACCCTTTGATAAATAATACCAATTATGTTTTTTTCTACTCCTCCGCTATTATTTTCTCTTGTTGCGGGATCCAAGACAGTTCAATCGTTTCTCTGGGACTTCGTCAAGCTTCATTGTTTTGGCGCTCTTGAACTGGTGGTCAACAATGTTGATTCTGGCCAACAGGAGTTACAGTGGTTTGAGAATAGTGTGGTGGGCTAGTCCCAAACACAAAATCAATACCTGTCTGATCAAAAGGTGTATAATAAATGTACTTTTTGTAGTAGTTCACATCGATCATATTAAAACCAGTTAGTACAGCACTTATGTGGAAACCCTCCCAATATACATAACAAATCTTATTAGTATTTAAAACTGTATAAAAACGCCGAAATGGTTTAAAAAATATTATTAAAGTCAAATTATAAATGTTTTATCATCAAAAACATGTATAAATAATACTACTTGTGCATGAGTGTAACCGCGGGGTTACATCAACAATCCTTTTCTTAGTTCTGCATTAATTTATTACTAAACAAATAAATAGGTAATGTGCACTATATAAAGCCTGTCGCGACTGAAAATGTAAACCTTAGCGCTGCATTAGCGTCTAAGAACGTGAACATAGTAAACTATACAAAATGATGTTTTACATAGTTTTTGTGTTATCCCTTTGTTCACAACTCTGCAATTCTTTGAGGTATGACTATTATACCGGCAACGTGGCATCGCATAAGCTTATCGCTTACTACAAGTCCCGAGGCATTTTGGAGTAAGTTATAATTTATTATAATAAATAGATAATACTAATAAAATATTTATTTTTCAATCTTTAACTGACTCGTTGTCTAATTGCAAAACGTGATGTAGTGCGTGTGTGTGTGTGTGTGTTGAATGATATGAAGGAAAAAGGAGTGATAGCGTAACGATTTACCGGGGAAATTGAAACTAAAAAAGCATGAAAATGATGAGATGATGAACTGCCTTTTTGGTCTAATCTGACTGATGGACACGAGGTCCTAGGTTCGATTCCTCGGTCGAATATAATTTTCTGACTATCAGCCTGGCGTCAGAATTATTGTCTATCATTTAATGGGAAAATACATGATATTATGTTATTCGTGTACGAGCATTATATTTGATTGTTTTTAATTTTATGAATAATGTCAACAGTGTTTGTACGACTGAAATTGAGCCATGCTGTGCTACTGAGAGAAGACGCGTTGATGGTTCGTGCAACTGTTTGTGCAGCCCTTCTCATGGCACCTTCTTCAAACCACTCACTAGACTACTGCCTGCTCACTACCATAATGGTGATTATACTTTCGATATATTAACAAAGACTTCTTCTTATCGTGTGGGCAGTAAGGTCTAATGACTCCACACACCCTAGTGTCAGAGTCTCACTGCCTCAAGGGCCTCTGACATGGTTTGACGACCGCCGTTTGGCGGTTGGGAACACCGGCTTATACGCGTCTTCCGAAGTATGGAAATCATCTTTTCATCAGACAATCAGGTATTTCAAGCCTGCAATGTCTTAGCCAAATTGGAAACATCTTCAAAGAGTATGCTTCCCGTGGAAATGGAACCCTCGACCACTGGGTTACAAGGCAAACGCCTATAGGTCTAAAACACGGAGGCAGTTCCAGCCTTCAGTTGTTTCCAGATTCTTAAATTGTGTGTGTGGTCGTTAGACCTTACTGCCCACACGATAAGAGGTTAACAAAGTAACTCAACGCCATAATTTTGAGAATCGACTTCATCCGCGTCGAAGATAAGTATCATGTGGCACTTGGTACGTTAGGGTAGTTGACTGACTAAAAAAATATGATTCTGTTTGGTCCATCTGTTAGATTATCTATTTATTTATTAATTTATTTATAACAAGCACACCAACAGCACAATCACTTACAATTCCAATTACATATCAACGAAAATTGTCATTTCAGTAACCATGCAGATAACAGGTATGCATGACATTGATACTTATACATTAGAGACAAAGGAAAACAATAAAAGGTGTGCCTAGTAGGCCTTAATCTAGATCAAAACAAATCAATTTAAACTATATAAGGTCCCATTAAAATAGGTGGACAAAATTTCAGAAATCATTCAGACTACCAAAATAAGGACGATGGTAAAAGAATAATAAGAAAAACGCATTTAAGTACCCACTCTTATAGGATGAACTGTTTGTTCTAGAGTGCCGGCAATTTATTACTTTGAGTAAAAAAAAATCACTATAATTAATGTTTTTTTTTTTTGTTTAGAATAATTATTATCTTTGGTTAGACCTACTGAACGCTGTGTTAAAATTTGTCCACCTATTTTAATGGGACCTTTTAATTGGATACGTGGTTTTTGTTTTATCCAATTAATAAAAAAATTTGAACGGGAGCTGGTGACGTCACTTTCTGGTAAAAAATATACCGAACTGTGACATCCTACGACTTTTTGAAGCACTGCATGGTCTTCATTTATTGTTTACGTGAAAAAAGAAAAATTACGTGTCTAATATTTTTTGGAAATCTGTCTGACGGACTAATTAGATTTTTTTTTGTCAACTACCCTATTATGTTATTTTTTTAAATAATAATAATAATAATTGATAGATGACACATTAAATCAGTGAAAGATTTTTTGAAATCGGGTAATTATTTTTCCGAATATCTTAACTAGTTAGTAACATTATTGGCTCAGATCTCAAATGCATACGGTCTCACCTGAGACGATGTTTCACATTTTATCCAGCATCGCAGTTTTTTTTGTGTGTTTTTGGGTGTGAAATCATCAATTAATAACCTCTCCTGCTCTTGGGCAGAGCGAAAGGGAGTGTCAGACTTCTACTGGCTAAAAACCACCCATGTTCCTTCTTAGCCCTTGTGCCGAGGCCGCGGTATCTCTTTCGAACAACCCGCAGCCCTGACGGGGCTTGCCGGTAACCTTTTAACTGTATCAGCAAACGAAGTTCAAGTAGCTGAATTTCCGGAGGACACGGTGGAGCACACTGTGGAGGCGTGCCCTGCTTGGGCAGAGCTCCGCCGTGTTCTCGTAGCGGCCGGCGGTCGGCGGCGGCGACCTCTCGCGTCCGGCCCTGGTGCAAGCCATGGTCCGGGGCGAAGAGGAATGGAACGCCGTCGCCTCCTTCTGCGAAGCAGTGATGCTAGCAAAGGAGGTGGCGGAACGAGAGAGGGAGAATGACCTCCGGCCACCGTAGACGCGGGCCTGTGGACGGTGAGTAACGGGCTAGCTCGCTGTCCGGCCGTCGTCATGACGGCAACAGACCGTGTCGGCGGCGCGTACGTGTTCCACGCGCGCCTCAAAGAGATGTCAGCAAGGAGGGGCCCGCAAGGGCCGACGCCCGTCGGGGCTGTGGATTGTCGAAAGGATAACGCGGCTCCGACACAAGGGCGAAGAAGGAACATGGGTTTGGTTTTTAGTCAGTAGAAGTCTGATACTCCCCTTCGCTCTGCCCAAGAGCGGGGGGGGGGGGGGGTTATTCGATGATTTTCCACCCACCAAAAAAAAAAAGTAGCTGAATTTTGGGACAAACAGGTTAAAAGTTTATAATGCTTGTTTTAACCTTTCAGTTTATTTACAGGTTCATATTCTAGAAAAGCTATGTGTGGCGGGGACTTGGAAGAGCCGAGAACTATTAGAGGAAATACGCTCGATGAAGGTAAACAGCGAGACTGTCTCTTCACTCAACTTCTGGCCAGTTTTGGGATCTTTATGTTTCTTGATATTGGATCTTTACATGATATTAGTGAGTACCTTTTCCTTATCATCATCGTTCTCCTGCCATTTTCTCAATTTGTTTCTCTTTTAATCGTAATCAGCACTACTGAGCAGCCTTCTCTTGATAGCGTCGGACTAATTATCAGCATTCGTATCTCCAAACACGCCGTTTTTCTACACCATACAGCCAAGGAGTGGAACACCCTGCCTGCGTCGGTCTTCCCGAGTTCATATAACCCCAATCTATTTAAGTCGCGAGTAAATAGGCTTCTTCTGGGTAATCTCGTTCCACCGTCGACCTCATCTCTGCCCTTAGGGCAAGATTGAGGTCAAGAGTAAGCCCATTTAATATAAAAAAAACCATCTGTTTTAAGCATTTTTGAAGTGAAAACTTCTTATTTTGGGATGGGTAAAAAATGTTAATTAAACTCGCGTCAGGACACGTGAACATCACCAACTCAATTGTTAAGTTTGTGTAGGTACGAGAGCGCAATAAATGAATATTGTATTTAACCACATAGATGATAGTACTGCTTATGCTGATAAAGAAAGCAATTCGTGCGAAATTCCTTAACCATTCCAAAGCGAAACGTTAATGTTCAAGTTTTCACTTCTGCCGACACTCTCGGAGTGAATCCCGTTGTATTTAAATTGCCAATACATTAAATTCAAAAAAATATTAGTAAAATATGATTCTACACCCATTCTAAACTTTAATAGTATAGAACGCCATTTTATAAGCCTCATTAAACTTGTTAGAAAATCAGTTTTTTGTTGCTCCTGTAAAATTTGCTCTAATAGAGTTACGAATTCTGATAATAGACCGACGATATATAATATCATCTTTCACACGGTTCATAAATTTATCATTCTTATGCCTGATTCCTTGCTGTTTAATTGCTAATAAATTCAAACTGAAAATTTAGTTTAGGTGCAAATAAAGCACTTGGAAAGATTTCCAAATGCTTTTTTAACATCTAAGGCTATTCAAATACCTTATCCAAGTCATATTCAATAAAATTATCCAAGTCATCTATATATATAATCTATATAAATAAAAAGAGAAGTCCTGACTGACTGACTGACTGACTCATCAACGCCCAGCCCAAACCCTTGGACCTAGAAAGCTGAAATTTTGCACAGAGGTTCCCCCCTTTATCGGTCGGCGGCGGCGACCTCTCGCGTCCGGCCCTGGTGCAAGCCATGGTCCGGGGCGAAGAGGAATGGGACGCCGTCGCCTCCTTCTGCGAAGCAGTGATGCTAGCGAAGGAGGTGACGGAACGAGAGAGGGAGAGAACCTCTCAACGTCCCAGCCGCCGCGGAAGGCGCTCCGGGCGTCGGGGGTCACGCGATGACCTCCGGCCACCGTAGACGCGGGCCTGTGGACGGTGAGTAACGGGCTAGCTCGCCGTCCGGCCGTCGTCATGACGGCAACAGACCGTGTCGGCGGCGCGTAGGTACGTGTTCCACGCGCGCCTCAAAGAGATGTCAGCAAGGAGGGGCCCGCAAGGGCCGACGCGACGCCTGTCGGGGCAGTGGTTTGTCGAAAGGTTAACGCATGCCGAGAGCAGCGAAGCGGTTAAGAATAAATTGAGAAATACTGAATTAATAATCTTCTTTTTTATCGTGTGGCATACCTGAAGTTAGAGTTTTTATACCGCCCATGGGCCTCTGACTTGGTTTTACGAGTACATGCTATCATTTTTTTCACGAAAAAAAAACAAACAAAGAAAACTGTGAAATATTAGTCCACTATTTTCGACTTTGTCAACGTTTAGAGCGTGCACTCTAAATATTGAGTATAGCTAAGGATATCACCATCATGACGCCAATGAGAACTAGTGGAAACTTACTCTTCAATGTTACAGAACAGTTCGCGTTTGTCAAAACTGATTGCTGTACCAAAAAGGGTATGAAGGATTATGAGTGTACACCAAACATTGTGGCCAAAGAGGACTCCTTAAATAGACTGGCGGGTATCAAATGCCTGAACTTGACTAGACCGCTTACATTTCAATACTTTGGATGCACAAAGGATCCAGTACCTGCCCCCGTAAGTTGTTTTAAGCTTTACCAGTATTTACACAGATCATCATCTGCCTTGAATTTTCCCAACCATGATGGGGTAGCGGCTAGTAGCCGACCCATTATGTGAACCGACTGATAATGTGGTTTTTGCTGTGTTTCGGGAAATTTGTTATAATTAACACAATGCACATCTGTCAGTTCTCAAAAGTATTTATTGCAACTAACTTCACACACTACTGCGGTTGATCGTCCAGAAATCCAACATGAAGTTAGCGACGCAACATACCGCCCACCAAAGGGACAACAAGGCCCTTTAAATGATGCTTAGTGGACTGTATACACAAGTAGAAAAATTAATTTGATAAGCAGTATGTAGCGCTTACAATCAACAAAACAAAAATCATATAATGCAACCACAGTGCAATTTGCAATGAATTTAGATAAAATCTGTACAAATAATAGACATACATAATGTCTGCATTCAAATTTGAAAGGAAGTTATACATAGGTAATTAGGTATACATACATGTTATGAATTTATACAATAGTTGTTACCAATCAGTTAGTGTCAACAGGTAAGGGACATAGTTTTGAGACAGATCTCTTAACAATGCTATTGCCAGATTTAACGCTATACACTCTTGTAAGTCCATCATGACCTGGATGCTTGTCTACAATTCGGCCTAGTAACCATTTTCCTGCTGGTATTCCATCAGTTTTGATGAGTACTATATCTCCAATAGAGAACTCTTGCTTCTTCTTGTGCCAGACAGGACGCTGTTGTAGACTAGTCAAATATTCGAATTGCCATCGTCGCCAGATGTCGCCTATGAGCTTTTGAGTGTATTGCCATCGTGTTAAATTATGAATTTTTGTGTCTTTAAAATCTGGAGAAGGCACGACGATTGGGGCTTCATGTATCAAGAAATGACCAGGTGTGAGTGGTTCTATAGAATCTGCGTCTGAGTCATCAATAGGACATAGGGGTCTTGAGTTAAGACATGCTTCGATTTGGCACAGTATTGTTGTCATTTCTTCGAACGTGACATTTGTTGTCAACACACGTTTCAGATGAGTCTTCAAGGATTTTACACCAGCCTCCCAGAGGCCTCCAAAGTTGGGACTGTAAGCTGGTATGAAATGCCACTGTGTACCTTCCAAAGCCAACTTGTGCGCAATGTCTTTCTCAAAATTCAAGTTAGCTTCCTGCCATGCTGCGGCTAAGTCTTTCTCTGCACCAACAAAGTTTCTCCCTTGGTCGCTCCACATGTGGCTGCATTTACCTCTTCTTGATACAAATCGTTTGTATGCAGCAATAAATCCCTCTGAAGTAAGGTCTCCTACCAGTTCAAGGTGTATAGCCTTAGTAGACATACAAACAAAAAGAGCAATGTATGCCTTTTGAGTTTTCATGCCTCTTCCTCTTGACATCAATATTTGAAATGGACCGGCATAGTCCACGCCGCTGTGGAGAAAGGCTCTAGTAGGGGTTACTCTTTCTTTGGGCAGATCTCCCATGATTTGAGTTCGTGCACTAGCTCTTTGCTTTGCACACACCAAGCATTTTCGGTTGAAGTTTTTTACTAATCCTTTAGCTCGAATAATCCAGTACTTAGAGCGTAAAACGCACAACATTAAGTGAACACCACCATGTAGTGTTTGAGCATGAGCGTCAGCTATGAGTAAAGGAATTAAACTGTTGTTATGTCCTAATATTATAGGATGTTTGCTTTTCTCGTCTAAATTTGCATGTCGAAGACGACCGCCCACCCTGAGGATACCATCTTCGTCTAAGTATGGGGTAAGTGTTTTGATGTTACTGGTTTTCTTCACATTTTTGTTTAATTTTAATCTGTCAATATCATCTGTGAATTCTTCCATTTGTACTAGCTTAATGCATTTTATTAAAGATGTATGTAATTCTTCTGTTGTTAAGCTTCTGCAATTTTCATCAGGGCTTAATTTTCTTTTGTAATTAATAAATCTTCGACAGTATGTTATCACCTTCAATAATTCTTGCAAGTTATCAAATTGATTAAATTGTGCTGTGAAGCTTTCTTCACCTTGAATTTTAATGTTTACATTTAATTTTTCTTTCTTCTGTTCCAGGTCAGTGACAACTACATCAGGCTGTTTTAATATTATTTTCCTTTCAGATAACCATTTTGGACCTTTCCACCATAACTCGGATTGTTTCAGATCAGTAATCAACATGCCTCTCGATGCAATGTCTGCAGGATTATCTTCTGATGCAACATGGTACCATTGGTTGTTATTGAGATTTTCAGTGATTTCAGCGACTCGATTGGCTACAAATGTTTTCCATCTATGTGGTTCTCCTGATAGCCATGCAATGACGATTGTGGAATCTGTCCATGCAAACATTTGTGTGGTCGATATTCTCATAGCTGTGCCTATTTGCTTCAATAATCGTGATAGAAGCAGTGATCCAGAAAGCTCCAAACGTGGTAACGATACAGTTTTGAGTGGCGCAAGTCTTGTCCTTGCTGCTATTAGGTTTGTTGTAATGTGGCCATCTTGAGATTCTATTCTTACATATGCAACAGCTGCATAAGCTTTCATGGATGCATCGCTGAAGCCATGAATTTGTATATGTTTAATTTCTGTACTATAGGTTCCAAGCCATCGATCAATGTGAATGTTGTTTAAACTTTTAAATTCTTCACAAAGAGTCATCCATTCTTCTTGTAGTTCAGGGCTTATTATGTCATCCCAATCGACCTTTTCCAGCCACAGCTTTTGTATTAATATCTTAGCTAGCACTACACTCGGGGCAATCCATCCCAATGGATCAAATAATTTTTGTATGTCTGACAAGATTGTCCTTTTAGTAATGTTGACAGAAGTTGTTAGTAATTTCCATTGGTACTGAAATTGGTCTGTTCCCACATCCCAAATCAAGCCAAGTGCTTTGACAGTGCCATTCATTTTGTTTATGTCGAGGTGTGCAACTGGACTCCGTATGTTGGTGTCAATGGATTTCATAAATTGCGGACAGTTAGATGACCACTTCGAGAGTGTGAATCCACCCTTCTTCAATATGTGAGATACTTCCTTGGCAGATGTTATGGCTTGATCTGTTGTATCTTCACCCGATAATAGATCATCAACAAGGAAATTTTCTTTGATGATTTTGACTGCATTTGGGTAGTTTTGTCCTTCATCATCAGCAACTTGATGGAGTGTTTTCACAGCGAGATAGGGTGCTGATGCTGTTCCAAATGTAACTCGAAGTAAGCGATATTCCTTGATGTTTTCATGTTCCTCGTCTCGCCACAGAATACGCTGATACTCATTGGCGTCTTCTGGGTAAACATATATTTGCAGGTACATTTTTGTTATATCGCTGGCATAACAAATACGTTTCATTCTCCATCTCATGATAATATTTCTTAGATCTTCCTGAAGCTGAGGGCCAACCATCAACTCGTCGTTGAGCGAGACTTGATTTGAACCTTTCGCTGATGCGTCAAATACAACACGAGTCTTCGATGTTTCCTTATCTTCACGGACGACTGCATGGTGAGGTAAGTATACAACTCTTTCATTTATGACTTCTTTTTCAGGTATGATTTCCATGTAGTTTTCTAAGTATTCTTTCATAACTTTCTTGTAGTTTTCTTTCAGGTGGGGTGATTTTCTAAATTTTCTTTCCAATTGTAGAAGTCTGTTTTTGGCAATCTCCTTTGTGTTACCTTCTTTACATGTTGGTTGTGGTGTTTTCAAGGGTAACTTTACCATATACCTTCCCTCTTCTGTCCGTGTGTGTGTTTCTTCATAAACTGTTTCACACATTTTTTCTTCCTTTGTTAGGTTTCTTTTGTTTTCTGTGTCTATTTCCCACAGAGATTTAAGCATGATATTCATATCTATTTGGTGATGCAGAACAAGAGCAGAATCGTCTTGTGACCTTGAGTTTATTTCACCAAAGAGAATCCATCCAAGGTATGTTTTTTGTGCACTTGGTGTACCCGGAGGACCCTTGATAAGCTTTTCTTGTACTATTTGAGAGTATTGCTTGACACCTAGAAGTAAGTCTATGGGGCCTGGAGTGTCATAGTTTGAGTCGGCCAGGTTGAGTCCTTCTAGATGTGGCCAGTTATCAGCAGTAATTGTTTTAGGAGGGAGTTTAGTGGTAAGTTGTTTGCTCATGACGAATGCTTCGACATCTATCTTGAAGTTTGTGTCCCAGCGGGAACTGATTTGCAACTGTACCACGTGGTTTACATTTGTCTTCGTTGAACCCACTCCAATGATGCTTCCTCTCGTTGACTGTTTGGTTAAATTGAGCATTTGAGTTGCTTTCTCACTAATGAGTGCTATCTGCGAACCTTGATCCACTAATGCGCGTAGTACAACAGTTTGGTTTTGCTTGTTTCGTGCTGTCACTGTTGCTGTAGCTAATAGTGCTGTTCCTTGTTTAGTAGTGTGGTGTGAGGCGACCGTTGTATTGACATTAAGTTCCTTTTGTTCTTCTACATTTGTTTGAGCAGTGTTCGGTTGTGTGGAGGTCTCTTGTACCGAAGTCTCAGGTTCTTTGTTGAGATGTAGAAGGCTATGGTGACGCCTTTTGCATATACGACAGGACAGTTGCAGTCTACATTTTCTTGATGAATGTCCTGGTACTAAACAGTTATAGCATAAGTTATTAGATTTTACATAATTAACTCGTTCAGCAGGT
The DNA here is from genome assembly GCA_949775195.1 of Diarsia dahlii. Lineage (NCBI taxonomy): Eukaryota > Metazoa > Arthropoda > Insecta > Lepidoptera > Noctuidae > Diarsia > Diarsia dahlii. The sequence goes on along the minus strand of OX459194.1, from coordinate 22,310,972 downwards.
TGCAGCTTTGTGAACTCCTTACAATGACATAATGTGTGGTTTTCCTTACATAAAACACATGTTTTTCCCGATGATGTTGATGCTGTACTTGTTACATGAACGGCACGCTCTTTTGTTGTATTATTATTTTGATTTGTTAGTTCTAGGGTACGGAACTTCGCTTCTAAAAACTTCTTGAAATCACTCCAGGTGGGTAAGTCTTCGGAATCTTCTTTATATGCATGTTCTTCCCAGTTCTTATGCGTCTCTGGGTCCATCTTCTGCACTAAAAGGTATATGAGGAATGGATCCCAAGACTCAATGTCAATATTTAAATTGCTAAAGTTATTTAAGCACTCTGTGGTTGTGTCTAACAACCCCTTTAACTGAGAAGCTGATTGAGAAGTCATCTTCTTTTGGTTGCATAACCTTTTCATAGAGTGATTCAAAAGTAAGCGTTTGTTGCCATACCTCTTTTTCAAAATATCCCATGCATTCACATAATTCTTATCGGTAACCTGTATATTCTTCAATAGTAATTCGGCTTCTTGAGTAACACAAGTCTTTAAATAATGAAGCTTTTGAACATCGCTGAGCGAAGTGTTATTGTGCACCAACGACGTAAATAAGTCTTGAAAGGTTTGCCACGATTCATAATTACCGGCGAACTTAGGTATCTCGATCCTCGGTAGGTGCACGAGGGTATTTTGTGGACTTGTGGGGCCGAAACTATTACTTGCAGTTCTTGATTTCACTACTGATGGTTCAGAGAACGATATAACCATGTCTTGTAAATCACCTTGAAGCACACTATATAAATCTTCGTAAATAAAAAACTCTTCATTCAAAAAATAAGGCAAACTTCCTTTCTGTTCCTTTGGAGTTATTTGCACTAAGTCTTTATGCGCACATTTGAACGTATCCCAATAGTCTTCGATGATTTTCATACGTGCTTCGATATATCCTCTTGTCAAGCGTGCTTTCGGACATTTTTTTAGGTTAGTTTGGGTTTTCTGTAGCAGGTTTGCAGTATCTTCTAATACGGAGAGAAGTTTCTGTTGTTCTTTACTCGGCGTCATTTTTCACGTAAACAAGCTTGATTGCTACTGATACCCGATGTTTTAAGTAGGAAATAGTTTGCAAATTGTTGGAAACCGGTGCGTGCGTTTAGGTTATGTATGCGGTGTTCTTTTTTCAAGCGAGGCGCAGGCGGCCGTTCGGCTCGCCGTACGCTGATGTAGATGATACACAGAACACTATTACACTGGTAAATGATTCGGCTCGATGTCGACCATATGATAATGTGGTTTTTGCTGTGTTTCGGGAAATTTGTTATAATTAACACAATGCACATCTGTCAGTTCTCAAAAGTATTTATTGCAACTAACTTCACACACTACTGCGGTTGATCGTCCAGAAATCCAACATGAAGTTAGCGACGCAACACCGACCAACGTTGCCACGTTTATTGGCCAACCCTCAGGGCACGGGAAACGCCAACTAGGCGTTTAAAAATTTAAGTAATTTAATAGGGAAGTTGACAAAAAAATATCGAATTAATACGTCAAAAATTTTTTGCACACTATATTTTTGCTTTTTACAATAAACAAAAAATGAAGAAAACTCGCGTAACGTCACATTGTAGTACATTTTATAACGGCGAGGACGTCACTCATGATCTTCGACGCGTTTTATCTTCGTAAATTTTTATTAATTTGATAAAACAAAAGACACGTATCCAATATTTTTTGGTAATCTAACTGACGGACTAAACAGAATTATAGGTTTTTATTCAGGAAACATCCTTAGTATTGGTAAAATAACATATTTTCTCTTTCAGATCGTTAAAGCGACGTCAACATTCGACCTATCACAGATATACAATTTCAATAACAAAGGCGACAAGGTTATACGGGCCTACAAACATGGCTTGATAATAATGGAGAAAGAAAATGGGAAAACTTGGCCACAAAATGGACCTTCATCTAATTGCCCCATGAACAAACCTCATGAAAAAATATGCTTTGCAAACCGTAAGTTTTGTAACCTAGGTTTGCCTTTTTTTAGTGGGGTTGGAAATCATTAAAATAACTTCCTCCCGCTCTGGGCAGAGCGGAAGGGAGTGTCAGACTTTTACTGACTAAAACCACCCTTGTTCTAAAGGGCTAAGCCCTTTGTGTCCGAGACCGCAGTATCTCTTTCGAAAAACCCACAGCAATTTGCAAACCTTTACTTTTCAATTTGTTTATCTTTCAGATCCCAATATATTGTTGACACAAACTTTGTTTGTGGTTTGGTTCACCAGGCTTCACAACTATTGTGCGAAACAATTGGCCCGCGTCAACCCATGCTGGGATGACGAGACCCTGTTCCAAGTGGCTCGAGACATCACTATATCTATTTACATGGAAATATTTTTATACGAATGGAGTAAATGTTTACAAGGTAAAACTAATGCCGCTTTTATAGTTTTCTAAATCAAATATTGCTAAAAACAAGAAAAATGTTAACCTAGAAAGCAAAAACAAAATGGAATATATTTCTTATCTTAGAAATTTATTGTTTAACAACTTAAATAGTCCGTATATTTTTTTATTTATTTATTTATTTATTGGCCTATCTACAATTGTTACACTGCTTGATCACTTATTACAACAAAAAGATACATGCATAGTGTACAATATGGTGCGATAGACACAGAATGCAAAAAAAAAAAAATTAAAATATTACAAAAAAATTACAATTATCGTGCAGAAATAACACTTTAAACAACAGTAGGTAGCTCTAGCAATAGCAATAGCATCCGCATCTATAGTCAAGTCAAAGTAAACACCTGAACTTAAGTAATTACTTATGCAAAAAATTTATACGAGTAGGTATGCAATGGGCAAGAATTTAAACGAAGTTAGAACCGTCAATGAAAGCAAACATAAGAATTCCAACGTTTCATAGTTCTAACATCAAGGAATTACTAAGCTACAAAAAAAAAAAAAGGTAGCACTCCGGGAGTGCCGGCAGAAGTGAAAACTTCAATATTAACTTTCAAATCACCACTGATGTTAATTTACAATTGTAAAATTGTTATAACACGATAATAATTATTTTCACATAACATAACAACATCATGCCTGTAATACCCAAAGGTTTGGGCAGAAGTGTATCTAATAGTAGGTACACTCACATTTCGCAAGTAGAGTTTAAATTTGGCTGCTACTAAAAATTTTCTGATAGAAAAACCCAACAAATTTCTCGACCCGTATCGAACCTATGCACGTAATAACTCGATTTTTAATCATTGACGTGGTACTCATTTGGCGATCTTTACCTCCAAATATCTCGGTAACGTGACACTTTAGGGTACCGTGTTACTGGAAATTTTTTGTTTGTCTATGTGTCTTCTATCCATATACACCATTTTCATCGTGGGCCGTGATTTCGAAAAAAAAAAACAAAATGGCGGGCACGTTGATATGCCACAATAAATTTAATTATAAATTTAATTATCAATTTGCAGGTGAAGAAAATTTAGTAAGATCTGGAGTAATATCTAAGCACCCTGGATTCCGAAACCTCCACGATCCTAAATTGTGCCCTAGTAATACTTTGGAATTCACTTACATCATGCGCTATTTTCATACCGCTCAGGAATCTACGGCCATGTAAGATTATTTAATGTGTTTACATACATACATGCATAAACTCACGCCCGTTTTGCATGGGGGTACCTTCTACGAAGCAACTTTTTCCTAAGCTTGACTTTGCTAGTCGTAGTTTATGTCAGTCTACACCCACTAGCCTTTTTTTTTTGGAGGATAGGAAATGTCTCCTCCCGCTCTGGGCGGACCGGAAGGTAATGTCAGACTTCTACTGACTAAATACCACCTATGTGCCTTCTTAGCCCTTTGGGTCCAGGGTCGCGTTATCTCTTTTGAACAACCCGTAGAACCGCCAGGCGTCGGACCCTGCGGGTGGGCCCCTGCAATGTTGCTGACATCTCTTTGAGGCGCGCGTGAAACACGAATGCACACACACTAGCCTCATTTTATCATAAAATAATTGCTTTCAGGTTATATGACAAGGATGGGCGCTACGTTAAGGACGAGAGCATTTTCGACCATACAATGAACCCTGGCTTTTTGGCCACTAGCAATTATATGGAAATGTTCACTCAAGGTCAATTCAGGCAGGCTGGCGGAAGAATTGATGACTGTTCTATTGATCACGACGTAAGCTAACATACTTAAATAAAATAAATGAATAAACTTTACTATCAAAACAAGAAAATTAATAATCATATCACATCAAGATCTAGATGTTATCCCAATTTCATTTTATATAACGTGATTTTTTACCATAAATCAAGAGTTACTTTTTACAAGTAAAAATAATTCAAAAAGTCCTAGAATAAATAGTTATTCTATTCTATTCTATTCTTAATCTATTCTAGAATATAATTTATGTGGTCCAAAAATACATTATTAATTAATGTGTAAGTTAGTGCGGTTGTTATATTTTCACGCAATATGTACCGAACAACATTATTTGGATGAATTTATAATCTGGATAAACATAGTTACTTATATAGAATAACTTTTATCCCGGTACTAGGTTCCTATGGTATAATTTTAGACTAGCATAGGGGCGAAGCCGCGTACACAAGCTCGCTAGTTAGTATAATATTATACTCTTCACAGAAATTGTTACCATGAACATGGTACACAAAATCTGTAATAAAAAAGTGAAAACCAATGACACTAATCACACTAATATTATACAGGCGAAAGTTTGTGAGTGTGTATGTTTGTTAATTCTGCACGTCTAAACGGCTGGAATGATTTTAATAGATTTTGGTTTGGAGTTAGCTGACACCCTGGATTAACACATAGGATAGTTTTTATCCCGATTTTATCTTCCCGTGGGATCATTTTCGAGTTGTAGCGGGAGAAGCCGCTGGCAACAACTGTATACTTATTAATAAATAATTATTCATTATGATTTTTTAGGTAGCTGATAACGGTCTACCGGGGAAGATTCAGCGGTCCGTAGACATTACTGCCAGTGACCTAAGCAAGAACCGTCTTCTCGGCTTGAGATCTTACTGCGACTATCTTGAGTATTGCACTGGTGAAAAATTAATGTGCTTTGATGACCTACGTGGACATGTGGATTCATGCGTAAGACTTTTTTTGCCAACTATCTTTTTAGGGTTCCGTACCTCAAAAGGAAGAAACGGAACCCTTATAGGATCACTCGTGTGTCTTTCTGTCTGTCTATCTGTTCGACTAGCTCCCGGCCCCTTATCTCCGAAACTATTGAGCCTAAAATTTTGACAAAAAAAAATACAGAAATTAGTTCAACACTTATAGTTTGCAGGAAAACCTATAAAAATCTATGGTGCTACAACAATATGGGCAATTTCTAAATGTCTGCTACAATGGTATGGAACCCTTCTTGTGCACGTCCTACTTGCACTTGGCCAGTTTTTTTTTAAATTTATTTTTCCGGTCAGCTTCCAGCTTAACCAGCATTTCCCACTGCCTTTTTAGCCTTTTTAACTTTAGAAAGTTGAGTGGTTTTTGTCATAGATATAAAAAAAAAACAAATTTTAATTGTGTTGCTGGGGAGTTTGTTCTACCACTTCTTCTTCCCAGCTAAAACACTAGGAAGTTTCGAAGGTCTCTTATAAATAAATTTTGCCATTCAAAAAGTGCTGATGATCAGTCTAGTTTGAAGTTGTTTGAGTTTGTTTGTTTAAATGACTTTTGATTTTGGTTGTTAAAATACGAGGTAATCTAGAGCTGGTCTAGTGTAAGTTACACCCAATTTAAAGCGTTCGTAAGGAAGCCCACAAAAGCAGCGGTAAGACCCGTCATGAAAATGTGTTCATAAAGACGGCTTGGCACAAACGAGATTGGTATAGAGATTATCTTGGGTGTTGGCGACTGCACCATCAGTTCCGGAGAAGACAGTACGGAGAGAACTATAAGGTGCGAAGTTGCTGAGAACAATAATTGCCGCTGATAAAAAATACTTCAGTATCTGCCAAAAAAACCAGTCTTACCAAAGAATCATCATCTGCCTAGCCCTAGCCTTTTCCCAACTATATTGGGGTCGGCTTCCAGTCTAACCGGATGCAGCTAAATACCAGTATTTTACATAGATCGACTGCCTATCAGACCTCCACAACCCAGTTAATACTAGGTAATACGATACCCTTTTTTAAGACTGGATGTCAGAATTTCAGGTCACTGACTACCTGTAACGACTGCTAAAGATATATATATGGCAGCCGGGACCAACAGCTTAACGTGCTTTCCGAGGCACGGAGAAAACTCGGTATGTCGGGCGGTCACCCATCCACAGACCAACCTAGGCAAGCACAGCTTTACCTTAAGATCGACCAGAGTGGCAGTTCTTATTAAGTCAGTCTTACCAAGGAGTATCGTATTATATTTTTTTGCTGTGCCCGACAGGGTCTATGAATTTCACTTTCTTTTTAAATGTTTTCCACCTATGCCTACAATGTGGAATGCAATAAAGAATTGAGTATTAAGTATTCAATTCATTCAAAACATTTATTTCAGACTTTTCTGTCACCCATATTGTGTTAATAGTACAACAAGGTGACTTATAGCTATGTTAGTGATCCACAATGCAATAAAACGATAAAAAACGCCAGTCAGCCTACAATACGTGCAGCCCAATCCAATGCCTCCAAATAAGACTTTGAATGTAGTCTACAATCACACCCAGGTAACTGTTGGGACTACCCCTCACCCTGACCCTCCGCATCAGCGATGCTGCTCTCTTACACGACGTATTATGGCGTGAAAGCCGCCGCTGACGCACTGCAATAGCGAGGCAATCCCATCAGCAACCTGAGAGCATTGTTCAATAAAACAATGCTCTCAGGTTGCTCTCAGTGGTTCAATATAACAATGACCCAAGCATTGTTGTATTACGCAGTACTAAATTACTAACTGATAATCCAATCTGACAGTGAGTTTCTTTTCCAGAAAATCCCAGTATTAAAAAAAAATTACAAGCACGTTTGTGACATTGATCTCATGGTCGCTTTTTGGCTTGAGAAGAAGACAGGCTTTGTGCCTCGGACCTGGGCGTGCATATTCAATCACAATATGAGGCACGCAATCAAAGCAGATAGGCACCATTATGAAAATGAACATAGACCCTACGCGCATACTAAAGGTAAGTTGAAGTTTTTTTCTTGAATTAAATAAGATAGGCACAGTAATTTAAAAAAAGAAGACAAATAAAAATGAAACGTATTGAAACGTCGGTAGTAAATATCTTGAGGCATTAAGTCCGACAAAAACTGTTATAAGATAAGAGAACTAGAATTTAAAAGTAGAAGCTTCATATATGCATATTATTTTTGGTAGTATTATTAAAATATAAGTTTTAGTAATGCAAATGATTCAGCTTTTCGCCGATCACTGTTGGAACATTCTATTCAAGTAGAACTGGATGTTCTGGCTCAGCTTATGCACGAAGTTTGCCCCAACCACCTTTTCAAAGTACGTCTGTCCATCAAGACAGGCGGTGTCCCATGCTACGCTTCCACAACTTATTTGCTCCAGTCACTTTCGACAAACCAGGCCATTGGCCAGCCCACTTCAACTTGAATTTTAATGTGAAAAACAATTTAGGTGCAAGGACTTGCTTGGCAAAGGCTTGAGAAACTTGTTTATTAATTAATGTGCCTAAACATTTAAGTTTAAATGAAGGGATTCGTGTTTTAGTATCACAGAGACACAGTATAAATATCTACAGTAGTGTGACTCGGCCGTGTCCTTGAAATAAATGCCTACAGCCGCGCGGTACGTAAACATGCGAAAGGGCTGCCCACCTCTAGTATTTTAATTACATTTGCTTACTTTGTGTTTCCATTTAGTTTTGTGATCGTAAATATACTTTTTAAAACAAATAAAATACTTTGTGAATTGAATAGAAAGTGTTCAATAAACATGCGTGTTGTGAATAGAAAGTGTTCAATAAACATGCGTGTTGTTTTTTGATTAATAGATTTAATTATAAAACCATGTTTTTTTTCGGGACATAGAAAGAAATACTTATCCATTAAAAAGACACACATTATAATATGCTTACCTACTAGTAAGTGAAATTATTTTATAGTCTTATCTTTCAAAGTTTCCAGGTAATTAAAAAAAAGTTATCTCTGGATACGTTATTAACGAATTCATAAAACCAAAAACAACACAATATATGCTACTCATCATATTAAATATTTACTTGTCTTATTTTTAGAGAAAACGTTTAGTTTTTTAACAATAAATGCACGATGCATTTATTGTTAAAAAACAACACACCGTCTACTCGTTACTGCGGCACAGCCGCGACTGTCTGCATCCCAGGCGCATGCCTTAATCGAGGCGCGCAGGCATAACTCGCGCTTCGTCCGTTTGTATGAAGTCAAACTACTGTGTGATAATATTACCGTGACAGAGATGAGGATGTTTAGATGGATGTGCGGAGTGACAAAAATGAATAAAATAGAGAATAAGATGGATTGCGTTAAGAATGATATGAAAGCGAAATGAGTAAATGAACCACAAAGTGTGACACTGGAAAATGGAAAAAGAAAACGTGTTGCATTGACCCCAAATATAGTTTGATAAGGGCAGAAAAATGATGATGGTATCAGGTTAATCTCACTGACAGTGAGGAGGCCCGTGTCCCACCAGTGGGGTCGTTTTAGGGTGATTGTATGAATCAAGATGATAAAATCAACCTTTATATTTAACGTTTTCCTTTTAGATCAACTGCAAGAAATAAGAAAATCAAGTATGGCAATGGTGCTGTGTTTGGTCGGAGATGGTGTCAGTGAAATACAGCAAAATGCTTTCATACAAATTAATCCAAAGTAAGTACAAATTTTGATACATGTTTATTGGTAAAAGAAACTGTGTGCTCGACAAAATAATGAAACTTACAAACTTTTATCCTAGTCGTGTAAGGTAGTAAAAAGAGAGCGGATGTTTTTGTAAAGCCATTACCTCCTCTTTAAAGTGTTAGCTGTAATATTGTGGTATGCTCATACTGACACAGATTTTGGCGTGCAATAAGCAATAGCAATGGTGTCGGCCTCGACTTACGAACAGTAAGTCGTGTGTTCCAACCCAGGCAGGCGCATTACTTTGTGTAATTTATTTCATCATCACTGCTCTCAAAACGGTGAAGGAAAACATCGTTAGGAAACCGGCATGTCTTAGAAACAAAAAAATAAATTCGAAGATTTGTGATAATATCTACCAACCCGCACTGGGCCCGCGTGGTGGATTATAGCCCATCCCTCTCCTAGAGAGGTGGCCTGAGTCCCCGCAGTGATAACATTATAGGCTGATGATGATGATGAATACATCAATAAGTTAAATTACCATGAAATAAAACTACGAATGAGAAACATTCCAGAAGATTTGAGAACATTCTAGAAAGTTAATGTGTTGCTTTATCAGTTTCTTAGCAACTACAGAGTCTGGATATGGGCCCAGTTGATGGCGATAGGCTCACCCTCTATTATATGGGACTCAAACATAACTCCTGTAACGTGAGTGTACTATTTAGTGCACCTCTGCTTAAACCTAACCTGATGTTATCTGTATAAAATGTTATATAAAATATTGTCATTTGTTTCAGGAATCCGTTGAAGAAGTGTAAACACATTCCCTGCATCGACTTTTGGGCCTGGACTGATCCTAAGTGTTCTCATGACTCCGGTGGGCTATAATTCAAATATTTAGATTCTTAGTCCAATGCAATAGCCAGTTAAAGAAAACATTTAAGATTTCTACGTCTACCTATATCTGTTTATAATAGAAATATTAAGCATACATAAATTCACGGGTTTTTTCTTTGTGGGAAGGCAGAAACTACAAGATAGTAGTGTCTTGTAGTCGACTAATTAGTGCCATAATAAGCATTTTACTATGGTTTCGTACAAAAAAAAAGTTTAAAAATCTAAAACCCGACTACTAGTAGTCGCATGCCACTGATACCTGATGCTTCTTCATGACGTTCTCATTTAATTAAACAGAAGTCAGCTGCTAATTGCCATTCGCAAGGTGGCATGCGACTACGAAGAATATCAGACAAGAATAATTTTCTTGTTTTCTACTTTTAAGACCGCGATTTTGTTAGTACTGTAGTCGGGTTTTAGATTTTTAAACTTATTTTTTTTATTTGATATTTATTTTTGTGTGTTACTTATAATTATGTATACGTAATAATATATTACTTTCTTATTGTAATATTCTACTTAATGTTGGTTTGTTATATTTACACAATACGAATAAATAACACAGACTAGACCGTGAGAACGGTTTGACCACATTCTAAACGTATATGTTGACTAAAACTATAATATAATATGCATATTTGTAATGTGCTTGTCAAGACCTTTCATTTGATACCAAACATGTTATGATTATCGCAATTAATTTTTTTTTTATGTTATAATCTGACATTTAACTTCCGTCATAAAAATATTTCATAAAATTTATATAGCCTATGTCACCCGGGCTATTCTTACGAATCTATTGACACCTCATTTATTAAAATCCGTTCTGTAGTTTAGGCGCTACGGTGGAACATACACACATACATAGACTGCCAAAATAATTACCCTTCCTTTTGGCTTCGCCGTAGTCGGGTAAAAAATAAAACCCTTGGAATAAAAAAAATATAATAATTTCACCCTATGATTTCACCCGATCAAAGGCCTCGGGCTATAAATAGGTAGTCATGAATCATAATGATGATGACAAGTTGAAGTGCCCAAAACAGGTCAAGTGTGGATAAATCCTACATTGGTCAACAGTATTTTTTTTTTATAATTATGTATATTTTATTATCGTTTAGTTCTGTGTAACATTAATAAATACTTTTTCTTTATTTTCTTGCTTTCTTTATTACAACTGTGATGTCAGTGACCGCTCGTATTTTTTTAATGTAAAGGTGAAATGAATATCACGTGTATTAAATGCAAACAAAGGTGTGCTGTTAGAAGGTTCGTTCATTAAATGTTTGTGTAGAATCAAGTAATTTATTCTTTTATATTCCAGCATTTAAGTAGGTAATTGTGTTAAATTCATTTATTAGCAATATTATTAATCTTTTATTTGACCTTGAAAAACACTATGGGAGGTTCAAGAACCTTCTATAGTGTATAATATTATACTTATGTCAATAGCAATGGAACAGATGTATATTGAATAGATTTTTTTTTTTATTTACTGCAGATACATTACCTTTTTACGCGTAAACAAAACTAATAAACGCTTCGAATGTATTATTATATTAGTATTGTTTTCATAATTTATAATTCATTATTTAATAAAAATGAATAGTAACTTTATTTTTGCTTTTGTAGACCTCTGACAGTCGTCGTAACAGGTAGTCAGTGGCCTGAAAGTGTGACAACTAGTCTTACCAATGAACGTATCGTAAATAACCCAGTACTAACTAGCGTGTAGTGCGGAGGTTTAAATAATGAGCAGTCGCTCCAAGTAGAGTACTGGTAATCTGGTATTCAGCTGCATCCAGCTAGACTGGAAGCCGAACCCAGCATAGTTCTGAAAAGGCTAGCCTTTGGCAGATGACGATTTTATTTTTGCTTTTACCTTTCTCAATGATTGCACCTCTGACATAAACCTTATGTCGACGAGAATAAAGGTCTTAATACCTCAAAACCAAAAGTAAACAAAAATTTCTTTAACCTAACAGTGATAATAAAAATGTGTAACAAAATGTCGTACGTGTGAATTACTATTTTCGGCGGTCCCACGGAAAATTTAAAGCCAATAACGTCTTTTGAAACTACTAAAACAGTTATGAAGAAACCACAGCTTTGTGGTATGGTCATAGGTAGTCTTTGAGCCTGTCTTGAATTGTATGAACTAAATTGTTAACAACTTTTTTTTTGGAGGGTTGGTAATCATCAAATGACTCTTCCCGCTCCGGGCAGAGCGGTAGGGAGTGTCAGGCTTCTTCTGACTAAAAACTACCCATGTTCCTTTTCTTTCAAATACCTCGCAGCCCCGACGGGCCTGGGTAAAGCTTTGCAGACAGTTTTCTAAAAGCATTATTTGTTGGGGCTTTTGTTCTCAAACAAATTAAAGTGCAATTAATTAAACTAAATAGTTAACATTACATTACACTAAATATTTTTATGTAATAACTAAGACATCTCAACCACCAGACAGCAAAGTAGACCGTCCAAAACACGACACGTACGTGAGAGTAATAAAACTACAGATAAATGACGTCACGGCAAAAGTAATAGTGAAAGGAAGCGCTATTTCGCGTCGCTTAGCTACCGGTTCCATGGTGTAATGGTTAGCACTCTGGACTTTGAATCCAGCGATCCGAGTTCAAATCTCGGTGGAACCTTGTTTTATAAACTTTTCTGGTCTGTACAAAACGTTTAGAAATTTCCAAAAGAAAAAAAATATTATTAAATGACAGAAACGTTGCATATGAGTAAACGGAAAAGCTGTTTTTTTTTATTACTTACAATATTTTTTTTAAAAGATCTTTCTTTATCTAAATTAATGAAAACTTGGAAAAATAAAATAATAGCTTTTAGCTTAATAGCTTTTACGTCGCTAAAATTAGAAATCATCCCTCAGGAAAATACTATCGAGATAAAACATATCCCAAGTTTCATCGAAATCTGTTGAGCCGTTACGGTGGGGCGTGAGGGGTTAAGAGTTCGACAAACAGGGTTCTTTTAAATCTATATAAATAAAGAGAGAAGTCCTGACTGACTGACTGACTGACTGAATGACTCATCAACGCCCAGCCCAAACCCTTGGACCTAGAAAGCTGAAATTTTGCACAGAGGTTCCCTTTATAATGTAGACAAGGAATAAGGAAGGATTTTTCGAAATTCAACCCCTAAGGAAGTTAATCTATATATATAAAGAGAGAAGTCCTGACTGACTGACTGACTGACTGACTGACTGACTGACTCATCAACGCCCAGCCCAAACCCTTGGACCTAGAAAGCTGAAATTTTGCACAGAGGTTCCCTTTATAATGTAAACAAGGAATAAGGAAGGATTTTTCGAAATTCAACCCCTAAGGGAATTAATAATCTATATAAATAAAGAGAGAAGTCCTGACTGACTGACTGACTCATCAACGCCCAGCCCAAACCCTTGGACCTAGAAAGCTGAAATTTTGCACAGAGGTTCCCTTTATAATGTAGACAAGGAATAAGGAAGGATTTTTCGAAATTCAACCCATAAGGGAGTTAAATAGGGGATGAAAGTTTGTATGGAAAATTGACATTTTCACGCGGGCGAAGCCGCTGGCAATAGCTAGTACATAATATAAAGGTAACATGAATTGAAGAAAAAAACAGCAAACGAAATAAAACACATTTTCATAAAATTATTCATTTATCTAAAAATAGACAGTGATCATCATTTTAAGGTCAATATCTCGACTATTATTGGTTTAATAGCAACCAGTTTCAGGGGTCAAACACCTCATATAACTTTATTAATTTTGCACTTTTAAAGCCATAAAGTTTCTTGACTGTATTGGGTCCAGTACAAAGGTTGTTCGCAGGTTAAATCCTTCCATGCTTCGTAGTCTATTGAAGGTATATTTATGCAGCTGTCAATTTTATTGCTGAAAAATACGAAAAAGAAGTAAAAAAGAGAAAAAAAAATTAGAAAAATAATAATAACATAACATCACGCCAATAACCCCCGAAGGGTTGGGCAGAAGTGTAGGTACAAATTAACACTCACATTTAGCCAGTTATGTTAAAGTCTCATGTAATAGGGGGCGAATTGCCAATTCCCAATACTGATATTGTTAGCCTGCATTTTCCCACTGCTGGGCAAAGGCCCCATGACTTCCAATTGTTTCGATCTAAGGCCAATGTGGACTACTGGTCGTTAGTCTTGTCAAGATCGTTAATAATAGTAAAATAATGAATAAATCCCAAAATATAAAAAAAGCCATGTCAATTATTTCTTATTGGCTATTGCTCATTTAAAAATAACAAAAGCTGATATTATTAGAACCAAGTTCCACGAATGGAAGGAGAAATCATGTTGTACCGACTCCAAATAACACGGGACTGACGCCCGAATATTCGAACGTCACTCAATTATAAGTAGCCCTCAAAACTGGTGCTATCTCTGTCACTCTGCGTTAAAGTAACAAAGACAGCACGAGATTTAAGTGCAACTTAAAATTGAGTGACGTTCGAGTATTCGGGCGTAAGGTTGGAAGATGATGATACTCATAATATTAGAATTAAGTTGTGCGTCAAGAATACTCAAAAAGTTTTTTTTTTTTGAATGGGCTTGCTCTTGACTTCAATCTTGCCCTAAGGGCAGAGATGATGTCGACGATAGAATGAGCTTACCCAGAAGAAGCCTGTTTACTCGCGACTTAAACAGATTAGGGTTATATGAACTCGGAAAAACCGACGCAGGTAGGGAATTCCACTCCTTGGCTGTGCGCATAATAAAGGACTTAGCAAAGCGCTTCGTTCGAATGTGTGGAACGTCGACTAGGTATTGGTGATAACCTGCAGTACGTCTAGTTTCCCGATGGAAGAAGGGTGATGGTGGAATTAGCTCGTGGAGCTCCTGCGCACACTCTCCGAAGTACAGTCTGTAGAAGACCGACAGACATGCGACTTTGCGACGGTGGGCCAGGCTATGTAGCTTGACAACCAGTTTATCGTCGTGTATGTGACTTTATATGTTTGTGAACGCACCCACGATACAGGAGAAATTCCTAGTGTGGGGCAACGTTTTTAAAAAAAATAAATAAATTAGCCTCCTGGCTCTGCGCTCTTAAGTATGAAGAATATGAGAATGACGATGATAAAACATATTACTATTAATATCATAAACGGGATATTTACCATGTTTGATTGTTGTTTCGAGTTCCCGATATTTCGGCGCTGTAAACAACAATCAAACATGGTAAATATCCCGTTTATGATATTAATAGTAGTGTCAGTGACCATGTCAGTTTAAAACTTATATAAAACATATTATTTCACATAATAGTTGACATTACTTTTTAGTATAGCACTTTTAGACACGAATGATGTAGAAACATCGCGGCGTAAGTTAAAACCATTGTGAAGTAGTAAAAGATGAGTGGCGAAAAGATAGTATGGAGATGGTCGTAGATTCGAAGATATTGTAAAGAAATTAAAAAGATTGAATATAATAACATAGACCGTACTTGATTCCAGCTTTCAGAAAAGCTCGTGGTTGAATCCTTGTCACTGTATCTCCAACATCGCATAAGAATCTTGCGATGGTATACTTTCTTACCTCTGCTAGTTGAACTGAAACAAAATAAATCCGTAATACTGATCATAGCTGTGAGAAAATCTCGGTAAGTAATTTGATATTTTGAGAGGTCCAGGTTTTTCTCCGTGTTAGGAGTCATTGTGAAGTAGAAGAAAAAGCTTAATGCAGTCTACTGCTGAACATAGGTCCCTCCCAAGACGCGTCACAGACCACTGTTCCCCGTCATCCGAATTTAGTATGTCTCAGCCATCTTTTTATGGTCATCGGTACATACGAACCGAGCATTGTGGTACATCCTCTAGCTGTTCAGCTGGAGGATGTGCCACGCTGTGCTTCCCGATTCAAGGTCTCCACTTCAGGATTCAATTGCTTCATTGGCCGTTAGTTACTTCAATAACATCACGCCTGTAATCCGCGAAGGTAATTACAGGCGTGATATTGCTGAGATGTACTCATTATAACACCCACATTTTGCCAGTTAGTTAAAGACCTATGTAATAGGGGTGAGCCTTTTGCCATCAACCGGACATAAATCCAGACTCCAAGGCTCCCCGTCGGGGCTGTGGATTATTTTTATTTTATTTATTTTTATTTTATTCTATTTGGGAAACTTACAGCTAATACAGAACAATACAATTAAACAATAAACTTTTGAAGGCCAATTACATGTTTCCACTGATAAACACGAAAACAAAAAAAAAACAACAAAAAAAAAAGGTAACAACAAAAAAAAAGGTAACAATAAAAAAAACAAAGTAACAAGATTGGAGAATATTAACTAATAACTAAAAAATAATAATAGGGTAACAACAATTACTTTTGTGCAAAAAATGCTTTCACCAGCACAATTTTAAGCCGAGATACACTGGTGTTGAATATGTCCAAATCAAGTTCACTATTGAGTTTGTTAAAACTTCTGCTGGCACGGATCAGGAATGAATTTTGCCTGTACGCGGACTTGGAGTGATCCCGACATGCAACAAACTAGGCTTGCGAAACATTTTGCAGTGCGTAACTAATCCCATACTACTCAACAGCTCTGGGCAATCGATGGTACCATTTGCAATCTTAAATAAGAACACCAAGTCAGCAATGCGTCTACGCTCATGCAGTGGTAAAATGTGGAACCTCTTGCATCGAGTTACATAATTGGGAGTATAATTTCTGGTTTTAAACTGCAAGAAACGTAAAAACCGCTTCTGAATACCCTCAATTCTGTCAATGTAAATATTGTAACTAGGGTTCCACACTTGTGAGGCGTACTCCAAATGGCTACGGACAAAAGCACAATAAAGGATTTTATATGTTTTTACGTTTTTAAAATCAGCTGAAAACCTTAATATAAATCCAAGTGCTTTAGAAGCTTTGCTAACAATGTTCTCAACGTGTGCATCAAAGAGCAGCTTAAAGTCAAATGTGACACCCAGGTCCCTAATAACGCTTATTCTGTTTATATTTGTGTTATGAAATTTATACTGAAACGAGATTGCATGTGGCTTGCGAGTGTAAGTACTAACAAAACATTTTGAAACATTAAGTTCGAGCTTGTTAAGGAGACAATAAATTTGAAGGCTGTCTAAATCCCGCTGTAAACCAAAACAGTCGGAAAGTTCTGATATAGGGCATAAAATTTTCATATCGTCAGCGTAAAGGATTATTTTGGAACGGGTAAAGCACGAACCAATGTCATTAATAAAAATAATAAAAAGCAAAGGACCCAGAAGGGATCCTTGTGGTATTCCCGAGGGTATTTTAACAGTAACAGAACTGTATCCATTCAGTACAACTGTCTGACAGCGATTCTCAATATAAGACTTAAACCATCTGAATAAATCACCTCTGATACCCACTGCAAGCA
Organism: Diarsia dahlii; assembly: GCA_949775195.1. Taxonomy (NCBI): domain Eukaryota; kingdom Metazoa; phylum Arthropoda; class Insecta; order Lepidoptera; family Noctuidae; genus Diarsia; species Diarsia dahlii. Next base: position 22,293,803 of record OX459194.1, on the reverse strand, counting down.
GCTTACGTAAAAGGACACCGTGGTCAGTACGGTCAAATGCCTTGCTGTAGTCAGTATAGACAACATCCACTTGAGCGGGTTGAGACATGGTGGAGGACAAATAGTCGGAACAGATTAACAAATTGGATACAATAGACCTGTTTTTTAGAAAGCCATGTTGATAGTCATTAAGCGACTGTTTAATAGCACTATGAACTGAAGCGTAAACTATTTTTTCTAAAACCTTAGCAAACAAACAGAGCTTAGATTATCGAAAGGATAACGCGGCTCCGACACAAGGGCGAAGAAGGAACAGGGGATTGGTTTTTAGTCAGTAGAAGTCTGACACTCCCCTTCGCTCTGCCCAAGAGCGGGGGAGGGGTTATTCGATGATTTTCCACCCACCAAAAAAAAAAGACTCCAGGGCTACTATACTGAGAAATTTCTTATGAAAAACCTCAATAACACTTCCCTACTTGGGAATCGCTCTCAGGACCTCATGCGCTGTTCAACGAGGCAATTACTTTAATATTTCATTGAACTAAATCAATCGATGTACTTACGAATAGTAAAAGCATTAGGACGATTTGGTCTCTCGTACCAATGTCTATCAGATACCATGTTACGTCTCAGCTGGTCCATCACAAGGCAATAGAACGTCGAAGGTACAAAGCCACCATTTATTGGCTTTTCTACCCAGATACCAGCTAATAGGTCAATGTCTTCTACTTTTTCGTACATGTCTCTTAGTATTTCAATTCTCTGAAATAGTTGGAAAAATTTTGTTTGATGAAAAATTGTTTTGGAGCTGCAATCAGGGGGTGTGAAATGGCCACTAGCATAATATCATAATATTATGAATTGCGATAAAAAGTATAAAGACCTTTTTATCTACCCAAATATCATAAACCCTCTCTAATGCGTTCAAAAACCATAGGCAATGACCAGCATTACCAACCAGCAGAAATAAACGGAACTGTTATGAACTCATAACCTACTGAAAACAGTAGGTTATGAGTTTAAATTTGGAACAGGTGTCAAATTCAAGTGAGTGTGCTATTCTAATATCTACATTAAGACCATCATCAAAAAGACATCTGAACATCTACATTTTTATTGCATTACACTGGTAACAATGCTGGTAATTTCCCTATGGTTCCTGAACCCATCATAGAGCCCTTATGATATTTGGGTAGAAAAATTAGTGTATGCAACTATACATAAATAAGCATTACAACACTCGTCACTTGTGTTATAATAGTAACTGCGAACTGCTATTTTACGAATTTTAATGCAACTCATATTATTTTTCTTCTATGATCAAATTTTCCTAAATGGTCTCAGACGCAGTTACTCTAATGATAGGTCCATTTTACGTTTTTTAACGTAATTCATATTACGATCTGGTAAAGTGGGCATTTTAGACGCCCAAAAATATTTGCTGTGTGACTTACCTCAGGGTCTATAATCCTATGCAGATCGTCAAACGTACGTATTGGTTTTGCAAAACATGCCTCTCTGTATTTGACATAAGGTTGGAAACCAAAGTACCTGTTCTTTGCCATGTCATTAGTCATCAAATCTGAGACCTTTTGATGGGGTCCTAAACCTTGTTCTGCAACCTAAAATATACATAAAAGTCAAAAACGAAACTTTTAAATCTCACCTAACGAATCTTTTTTTATTGTCAATGCTCTTAGACTCAAGCGTCCCTACCCCTTTATCCCAGTCAGTCAGCTAAACGGTTGTGCTTGAGTGTGTGAAGAAATTCACGAATCACGATGGTTGAATAAATGACGAAATTATAAGGAAAACTATCACAGCTAAGTAGACTTCAAAAGTTTACGAGTAATAGTCGACCAACTTATAAAATATAAATGCATAATATGCACGTATATTTTATAAGTTGGTCGACTATTACTCGTAAATGATTGTTTCGACAGTAGTATTTTTGTCAGCAAGAACTTACGACTCAACATCATTCAATGAAGTTTAATCAGGAAAACTGGCAATTGAAATACCTACACTGACGAGAAAGGAAATCTGTCAAGATACAAGGAAACTTATTTGTTTTACTACAAATACTTACATCAGGATCAGCAATATAGTCAATGTTGGCACTTCCTTGTCTAAAGCTGCCTTGAGTGATGTAATCAATATTGTTGTCTACTGCCATGTAACCAGTTCTCAGAGTAAGGTTTACTATAGGGAACTGTTTTAGGAAATGACCGTCTACATCATACATTCTGAAAAGTAAGTAATATAACAAGGAATTTAGCATATTAAATATAAAAATAATGAATGTACAGACGCTACCACATCATACTACCCGAATCTGTCCTTGAACCTAATGTTTTAGCGATAAAATTGAAAATCACACTAATATTATATTATGAACTCGAAAGTTTGTGAGTGTGTGAAACTACTAAACGGATTTGGATAAAATTTGGTACACAGATAGTTTATAAACTGGATTAAAAAATTAACATAGGATAGCTTTTATCCCGATTTTATCTTCCTGTGGGATAATTTTCGAGTTGTCGCGGGTGAAGCCGCTGGCAACAGCAAGTCTATTATATACATTTTACAGATTGTAGTATCTTAATTATGTACTCAGTCTGTACACTCGAGACCATAAAATTATGAAGACGAATATTTTTAGAAAAACATGACTCTGCAGTCTACCATGGAGTAGACTTTCCGCTCGGTAGGTATTCTCCTAGATCGTCTGTATCATCATCATCGTATTACCGAAGATTTATTGCAATAGGGGATCGGACTGGGTCAAAATAATATGATTCTGTTTAGTCCTTATGTTAGATTATCGAAAAATATTGAATACGTGTTTTTTGTTTTCTAAAATCAATAAAAAATTACGAAGATAAAACGCGTCAAAGATCTTGGAGTGGGGCTTGAAACGTCACTTGTGTCGTCAAAATGTACTATCATATGACGTCACACGAGTTTTCGAAGCACTGTATCGTCTTCATTTTAAGTTTACGTGAAAAAAGAAAAAATACGTGTCCAATATTTTTTAGAAATCTATCTGACGGACTAATTAGTTTTTTTTTGTCCGATCCCCTATTTAATCCTAAAAATTAGCGAAGCAAGTTGTTTTCCTGGTTCCTGTTGTCTACAGTGTGTACATAAATAGTAAAATAAATAAATTAATAAGTCCGGTCTACCAATTATTATAATTGTGCACAACGACTTATATCTATCTATCAATTATTATTGTATGCTTACTTTAAAGAACCTTCTTGCACAGTGTGTAGCCATCTCAAGGCGAATGGGAATTCCAAAGACAGCTGAGGCTGCACGTTTTCGTTATACATGTCCCTGAATCCACCAGTGGGAGTTATCACACCATCCTGTACTAGGTTCTCATATCCTGTAATAGATGTATGATGTTGATGATATTTAGAAGGTATTTCAGTTTCCCAGGGTACAATGCAGTTTGCGTTGGCATACGATTAATTTATATTATTCGTACGCCAACGCAATTGTTTATTTTATTTAGAGCAGTGGAAGCTCAGTGGCGGCAGCCTTACGAGTAACTTCAGTAAGTCGTGTGTTTGAACCCAGGCAGACGCATTACTTTGTGTAATTTACTTCATCACCACGCTCTCAAACATGGTAAAGGAAAACATCGTGATGATACCGGCATGTCCTAGAATCAATAATTCGAAGACATGCGACATCTACTAACTGGGCCCGCGCTATGTTCCCTCTCATTGAGAGGAGGCCTGCATCCCAGCAGTAGGAATTTGTTAAGAAGTATCTAATCCGAGATAATATTAAATTGATTATTATTATTCTCCAGGTGAAAAAAATTGCTTAAAATATAAGATATTCTTAAAAACCCTTACCTAAAAATACCGGCACCAACTCATAATAATTGATCTGTATAAACAGAGCAATGTTAATATCTCTTGCAGCACTGAATAGTTTTTCATCATCCCAGCAAGGATTGACCTTAGCTAGCTCCGTGGCGATAAAATTGTGATTTCTCCAGAACCATACTGCCATCAGGTTTATACCTGCTAAAGTGTTACCGCCGTCTTCAGCTGTAAAATAATAAAAAATGCTTGTAAAAAGTCTAATTTTCGAAGACACACCACGAATTTTTCAGGTTCAAATGCGTTATGTATAATTACCACTTGCTTCGGTAAAGGAAAAATATTGTGAGGAAACCAAATCAAATTGCCTGAGAGATAATTCTCGATCTTATTCTTAACTCATTTTTGGCATAAATAAGCAAAGTCAGAACCCTATGGGCGCAATAAAAACTCTGACGCCAGGCTAGGCGCTAACCACACGAAACAAAAAGACGATCTGAAAGCTTGACTTTGAAAACGGGAAAAATAAGCTGTTCTCTACATTCCGGCTAATTATGTAACTTAGGACTAAGCCATTTTGAGCTCTTTAATCAAAATGACCAATATTGAGCTAAAGCCGGTAAGTAAGCTTCTAGCCAAACGTTATACGTGATTATATTATAAAAACGAATCAAAGAATTTTTAAAGCAAAAACCAGTTCAGTTCAAACATTTCGGAAATAATAATTTCACATTTTATTTAAAAAACTAGCTGACCCACGCAACTTTGTCTGCGTCACATAAATATAGCTTATAACCTTTCTCGATATATCGACTATCCGACATAAATTATGCTAAATCGTAACAAACAAAAAATCGTATCTTTCCTCTTTATTATAATAATTTAGATGGTTTAGATTAGCTTAGATTATATTAAAGTGTGAATTACTATAGGTATCTCTTACTGTTAAATATACGATAACACTCTGTACTTGTAAACATTATGATACAGTAAATATTTTGAATTTGAATTTCCCGGAAAGAATCTCCCTACATTGCGACGCGCGAATTATTTTGCCGCGCGGATATTTTTACATTGCGATATCTTCTAAGATTTTTGTTTAAACTGTATAGAGTAAAGGGCACAAATATTCTATATTAAATTTCCCTTCTAACAAACACATTTATTTACAAATAGATTAATACCATATATGGGTTAAAGAAGCTACGCAAAAAATAATTCTTTTTAACCTAACAGTTTAATAGTAAAAAAGGGTTACAGTGAGTCAATCTTAAAAGATAGATACATGCTGTCGCGGACTTTCTTTTAGAACTTTTAAAGAGGAACAATTTCTTCATACATGATATTTGCGTAACTTAAACCGTTTTCGCAGCGCACGCAGCGGAAGCTCTCAAAAAGGAAATACCGTTTCCCGTTTTTGAAACATTTGTCATTTATGCTCCGCTCCTATTAGCCGTAGCGTGATGTTATATAGCCTATAGCCTTTCTCGATAAATGGACTATCCAACACAAAAAGAATTTTCCAAATCCAACCAGCAGTTCCAGAGTTTACCGCGTTCAAACAAACAAACAAACTTTTCAGCTTTATAATGTTAGTATAGATTAAAGCAATATTTTTTTTTTTTTTTTTTTTTTTTTTTTAATATTCCACAACTATCACACAACGCCATCTAGTCCCAAGCTAAGCAGAGCTTGTGTTATGGGTACTAGACAACTGATAAACATACTTATATATTTCTAAATACATACATATTATAGATAAATTACACCCAGACACAGAACAAATGATCGTGCTCATCACACAAACATTTGTCCTGGGTGGGAATCGAACCCACGACCTCCGGCATAGCAGTTAGGGTCACTAACCACTAGACCAACAGGCCAGTCAAACGCATCATTTTGAACTTACGCATATTATGGCACCTCTTTTCGTGGGGTCGTTGATTCAATAAGCACAAATTAACTTGTGTCTTCGTGCTTGGTGGCCAAACCCTGCCCTCTTCTACTTCATACTTTAGTAGACCACCTTGAAACAAGCGCCCTTTCTCTTGTAAGTTCTTCAAGAAATTGCCATAGACAGAAGATAAGTCTAAGAGTGGGGTTGACGAAATTATCTGGAGGAAAAACAAAGTTTACGTCATTTTGTGAATAAACCTTCTGCAATAAGTTCTCTAAATAATGAAAACATATAAATCAATTTTCTAGTCTAGAAGATTAATTTGATCAAGCAAAGTAATACGAAAACCTAATATTTTAAAGATAGACCATCTATCTTTGACCAGTCTTACCAACGGGAATCATATTACTCAATATTGATTGGGTTGTAAAGGTTAGATAGGTTTCTCCATGAAAAATACTGGTATTCAGTTGCATCCGGTTAGTTAGACTGGAAAACACTCGATATAGATAAACCGTAAACAGTACATTTGGATGAAATTATTTTAAGCTAATCTAAAGAAGTCATGGTCACCAATCAGGAAATTCTCTTACTCTTTCTGGAGTGGTACCCTTTGGCACACATCCGATGCTTTGGAAAGATTCAGGTCTAGTCATATTCAAGCAGCGTATTCCGGAAAAACGATGGACCGGGTCATCTTCAGGTATCTTGTTCGGAACACAATAAGAATCAGTTTTGCCTTTTGGGGTACAACAGTATGGCCTCCATAGGATGTAGTTTACTGAAAAGAATTGTTTGGTTACAAGAAAAGTGTGGCAAAGATATGTTTCAAGTTAATTTTGTTGATTAAGAGAATTTGAATCAACGTTGCCAACGTTGTCAACGTTGCCATTCTTCATAATTTAAAGTTATAATAATATTAATAGTCCTTTTTACCAATAAATTAAAATCGAAGTTAAATCGAGACAAAAAGAAAATAAGAAAAGTATTGAAAGGCGTCAAAATTCTTCAACATTGCACATTAAACAGGAATAATGCCCAGAAGCTTGTCAGCTTTTCCACGATGAATGCTGACCAAAACATAGTCCAGTTGCCTGGTACGAGAAAGACTAGGTGGAAATTCGGACCCTATGACCCTAGGTCAAGCATCACACATCACAAACACAACGATATAAAGTATAAAAATCTTACTTGTATCGTGTAAAGAGACGACATCGGCTGACAAGAAGACGAACGCATGAATGGCTAGTTGAGTAAACCTCTGACTCGGCACTTTTCCAACTGACATAAGCCGGGTTCGAAGAGACCGAGGAAGAGGCAAATCGCTGCCTGATGCTGCTTTCTTGGGTTCAAAATCTGTGGAAAAAAAGTGTTTTAAAAAAAATTGTGTGTACTTACGTACTGGCATTATAAAAAACAGAAATACCTTAAAATTAAAGGACAAAAACAAACAAACTCTCACCAAATATGAATATACCTTCTCCGTTCCGTCGTTAGTAATATAAATGAAACAGAAGGCTAAACTATGCTCAGCACACATACTTTTATCATGAAACTTTGTAGACTTGCCTTTGTCATAAATCGCTGGTAATAATCTGGTAAAAGGTGTGTGGCTCGCTCCTCGAGAGGGGTACTTTAAGTTGTTACAGGAACCATCGACTCGTCTTCCTTCTAGAGGATCACATGGCTCGATCTCATTCACACACCAGCTAAAGAAGTCAAAGTAGTATTTAATAGTACATTATGGTACAAGTGTGTAATGTTGGTGATTACCGCCGAGCCGTCAGGTGAGGGTCTTAAGATAGCCGAGGACGGTAATCATCAATACACACGTGTATCATACGACGTTTTTCAACACACTTGTGAAGAAAATAATACTAAAAAGTCATCTTCAACAGTTAAAGCGAGTTCTGATTTTTTTTTTCACAATAGCGGGAAAAAATTATCGGTTTTCCTATGCGCGCGCATCTACAGTTCGACCAACTTATCTATGCAGGCGGGAAAACACGGAACTAAAATAAATGTACTAAGTTTGACGTAGCGATGCATTTTTCTTGACCAGTGGCGCCACCATGAAATTCAAACTTAAAATGGTCATACTGTAACAATGGCAATCGACCATAGACTAAAAGAATGAGGTTTATTTATTTAAAAAAAAAGTTATATTTATAATATTACAAAAGTTATATTATTTGTGTGAAAGTTTCATTTATTAAAAACGTACAAGTTAAAGTTATCTATTTAAATTCAAAGTTGCATGAAATGAGCAAGCACTAGGTACATTAATTTATTTTTACTATTGAACACGATTTTTTTTGTATCGAAACTTTTTTAAGAACATAGCAACTCAACCAATAAATTAAAAAAAAAAAAACGGTATTACCCGGTTAAATTGAAAATGCTCTGTTTACTCGCATAATTATAATTTGCAGTAAGGTACTAACTTAACTTTGTAGTGATAATTCTATTATACACCAGTGTATAATATTATTATGCACGTGTGAGTTATAGTTCGGTTTATGGCCCTAAGAACGATGTAATAAGGCTCACTTTACGAGCAAGTGTATTGAAAAATAATATTTGAGTAATCAGTGCCGGTTGGTAGAAGTCACATGTCTTTGGTTTTTTGGTTCTAGGACATGTCGATGTTATCCTTCATCGTTCTCAATACGGTCAAATAAAATCAGTAATAAAGAAATCGGAAGGTCCTACGAAAAAAAACATCACTAACTATGTATCATTGTGAAGCAGATCGTCAACTATGAATGAAGTAGTAAGAGAAAAATGAAAACGAGCTGAACTTGCTCTTAAATTCAGTTATAAATATTTTACAATTTACAAACACCGGATATACTAAAAATCAAGAATTAACAAAGGAGAAAATAATTTCAAACATGAAGATATCTTTAAAAAAGTAAAAACACGTGGAAGACCTTTAAAAAAAATTAAACAATAAAAAGTATACCCACAAAGTCGTGTTAATCTTATCACGGCGTTTCACTTCACTAACTTCAATCGGTACTCCATGATACGAATCATAGAATAAGGCTCCCTTCACATCAGAAAACACTGCAAGGAGCAATACCAAATACCACATCCCACTGTCTCTACTAATCAAGATGACAAAGAAAAGTGACAGACTTCTCGTACTCGTAGAAAAGTAGATTTTGATAAACGGGTTATAGATGAAGTCAATATAGCAGCAATAATAATTATCGGGTTAGTAACCTATTTATTAGGAGCTGATTCAATGGACTGTTTAGTTTTAAATTCATGCACCTTGATGTCTGCTATCCATAAATATATTTTTATTGCGTTTGCGTGAATTTTTATCACTTAAAACTTGTATAATAAAATTTTGCTAATAGAAAAAAATAGATTTTAATATACTTATCCGGAACTGTCTATCTAGTCAGTCCCGATACAGCAGGAAACCAGTATTTTATATGTAGCGACTGTCTTCTTAATTTGATCCTACATCTCAGTAATTAGGTAAATTTTGGGTTGCTGACATCCTGTACATAAGGGCTGACAACTATCTACAAATGACAGGTTTCACCAATAGTTTAACATGTAAATTGCCCAGCCAAAATGATGAACTTACATTGATGGCCGAAATTAATTATTTGGTAATTCCCATCTTTTCTGGCTAAAACAAATAGATGAACCCTACGCTGCGGCTCCTAATACTCCTACGGCCGGTCGGCTCGGAAATATTATTGTAAAGCTTGGACGCTTATATGGCCATAGCATGACAAGCCACTGTCTTCATGAACTGTATGATCAGCCACAGGTTGAACTGGGACAAGCGTAGCTTCACCTTCAATCGACGGTTGCGTCTGTTGATGAGACAATGGGACTCTAGTGATAATAGAGTTTTAGAATGCAAGACGTGTATTTCTTAATAACAATGAGCAAGCAAAGACAAAAATAATTAAGTTCAAAAATCTAAAACCCGACTACTAACAAAATCGCGGTCTTAAAAGTAGAAAACAAGAAAATAATTCGTGTCTGATATTCTTCGTAGTCGCATGCACTGATACCTGATGCTCCTTCATGGCGTTCTCATTGATACAGAAGTCAGCTGCTAATTGCCATTAGCAAAGTGGCATGCGACTACGAAGAATATCAGACAAGAATTATTTTCTTGTTTTCTACTTTTAAGACCGCGATTTTGTTAGTAGTCGGGTTTTACATTTTTGAACTTATTTTTTGTTTGAATTTTATTTTTGTGTGTACTTAAATTATAATATTACATATTTGTAATGTGCTTGCCAAGACCTTTCATTTGATACCAAACTTGCTATGATTATCTCAATTTAATATTTTTTGAGGTAAGTTTTTGACATTTAAATTCCGTCATAAAAAGAATTTATAAAATTTATATAGCCTATGTCACCCGGGCTATTCTTGAAAATCTATTGACACCTAATTTATTAAAATCCGTTCAGTAGTTTAGGCGCTACGGTGGAACATACATATATACATACATACATACATACATAGACTGCCAAAATCATTACCCTTCCTTTTGGCTTCGCCGTAGTCGGGTAAAAATAGAGGTTTACAAAATAATACTGTTAGAGTATACTTATTATGAAAAAAATATAACAATTTACGTAGTTTTTCTTTTGAAATTAATGCTTGGTAACACAGAAAGATAATACTTTTTACCTCGATCTCAGACCTCGACAGATGTTCTCGTCAAGTAGTTTCTGACCCCCACGTGTGTGAATAATTATTATTATAAGGCTATATTGTCCCACTGCAAGACAAACCTCCTTGCCCTCCTTCAACTTTTCGCGAGCTAATGAGATTATAGGCCAATTCTTTAAGAAAGAGTCAGCTCGTTCCGCCATCTCCTTCTAGACCTAATTAATTTGGCATTAATTAGTTAATTTGGCATTCTAATTTCGTTACAATGACCACTCCAAGCTAAAAATAATCGAAATCATTTCAAGATTGGTGCTAATAAAAACTGTTAATGGTTACTAGTTTTTTTGGGTCAAACACCTAGTGAAACTTTACTTCGCGGACGGATAAATAAAACACCGTTATACCGGATAGTAATTATAATTAGATGATATTGGATCTTGACGTGATCACAATACTCGGTTCAAACACAAAAAATAAAATTACATTCAGAGACCCTATATCTATCCACGAAAATCTTAACATCGAGATTCAGGTTCGTGACGTATTTGATCAACGCCATCTAGTTTCAGGCTTATGGAACTAACTTCATCCAATCGTTTAGTTGCACAAATTAAATGCTAACACGAAACTAGATGGCGTATCTAGTTTCGTTTGATGGAAAGTAACTATTGAATGCGAACATACCGCCCACCAAGGACATAATGATATGTCCTTCATTACAGAAAACCGCCCACCATGAGGTCAGGGGCTCAAACCAGAATAAAAATTACGTGTGCAACGACAAATGATAACATGACATAAAATTACAAAACATCAGGAAAGTACCTGTTCCTTAAGACAACAAAAAAAACTTACAATACCTTGTGGACTGTATAAACTTAACTAACTTACAATAAATTGTGGACTGTAACTTATGATATACAAAAATAGCTTAACAAAACTAAAGTTTACTTTACCTTGCAATTGGCAAAATGCACAATTTTGACATAGGTCGTTTGATAGACGATCCATTACACTTGAGGGTCACCACCCGTGTGACCTTGTCCAAACCAGGGTGCTTGTCTACAACCTTGCCCAAAAGCCAACGGGCAGGAGGTAAGTTATCCTCCTTGACTAAAACAACATCTCCGATACTTGGTTCGGGAATATTTTTATTCCATTTATAACGCTGTAACAAATGAACCAAGTACTCATCTGACCAACGCCTCCAAAAGTCTTGCAACATGCGTTGTGTAACCTGCCAACGTCTGAGATTGCTGATGTTAGAACTCTCGTAATTTCGTTCAGGCACTGCTATCAGAGGCTCACCTATCAGAAAATGACCTGGTGTTAACGGAGTGGGATCCATGGAATTGTCAGGCATCATTGATAACGGCCTGGAATTAAGGCACGCTTCTACCTGGGACAAAAGTGTTGATATTTCTTCAAAAGTCAGTGTAGAATTACCTATTACGCGTTTGAGGTGGAATTTGGTCGATTTCACCCCGGCCTCCCACAAGCCACCGAAATTAGGGGCATGAGGCGGAATGAAGTGCCAAGAAGTGCTGTTGTTGCCTAACCACTCTTTTATCTCTACAGCCACGGAAGATTTTTCCGCAGCGACTAAATGCCGAAGTTCCTTGGAAGCGCCAACAAAATTAGTTCCGTTGTCGCTCCAAATGTTACTGACAAAACCTCGCCGAGATACAAATCTTTTAAAGCCAGCGATGAAACCTTGCGACGTCAAATCACTGATGGCTTCTAAGTGAATAGCCTTGGTCACCATACATACAAAGACACAAATGTACCCTTTGTATGATTTTTGACCTCGACCCTTTGACGTTCGGATGCTGATGGGACCAGCAAAATCCACGCCACTATTTAGGAATGGTCTTGCCGGAGTGACTCGACAGGACGGTAACTGACCCATAAGTGGGGTTTGAATAGCTGCCGAATACCGCTTGCATTTTACACATTTGTGTACATGAGCCTTAACCTTTGTTTTGGCAGAAAGTATCCAATACTTCGAACGCAACTGGCTCAACATTAGTGTTGGTCCCCCATGTAAAGTCCTCTTATGGGCTTCATCAATCACTAGATTGGTGAAGTGACTGTTAGTTGGTAGGATGATGGGATGTTTGACAGCCTCGTCTAAATTAGCATTATTAATGCGTCCACTGACACGGAGAATGCCCTCTTCATCGATGACTGGGCAGAGACTTTTAAGCTTGCTTTTCGCTTTCACGCTACCTGTTTTTCTCATATCCTGCATTTCTTCGGAAAACTCTTGATTCTGAACACATTTTATACACGTTTTTGTTGCTTCTTGTATTTCTTCCTTAGTTAAATACCTTTCGAATCTCCTATCACCATGTGATTGTTTCCTCCAACTCAAAACTCTTCTGCAGTACGCTATAACCCGAACTAACCTTTGTAGTGATGAATACCTTAAGAAAAGATCTCCCTGCATTGGTTCAGTTACGACGTGAACCTTGACTGATCTTTGTTCCGCGTTGGTAACAATTGACTTTGGTCTTGTGTATTCTATTGTTTCATCATGGAGCCATGAAGGTCCTTGATTCCACAGTGAGCTGCATACAAGTTCTTGAGGTGTTGCACCTCTGGAGGCCAAATCTGCAGGGTTATGCGTAGATTGGACATGAGCCCAATGTGAGTTGTCAACGTGGGAGAGAATAGTAGACACTCTATTTCCAACGAAAGTAGTCCAGTGACTGGGATGTCTACTAAGCCATGCCAAAACCACTGACGAGTCAGTCCAGGCGTGTATTTTAGCGGGTGCGATTCTCATTACTTCAGCAACTTCAGAAATGAGCTCAGATAGCAACACTGCTCCCATCAGCTCTAAACGTGGAACTGACTGCTGTTTCACTGGTGCAACCTTAGTTCGTGAGGTGATTAAACTAACATGAATGGTTTTGTGAGCATCGATGACTCTAATATACACTACAGCGGCATAAGCCGCAATCGACGCATCACTGAAACCATGTAACTCTACTAATATATCGTCGGATTTTGTGTTAATCCATCTAGGGATGCTGAATTTGTTCGTCTCTATTAGGCTTGAGCGGTAAGTTTCCCATTCTGACAGAAGTTCCGGAGTCAATTCTTCATCCCATTCCAGGCCAGCAAGCCAAAGCTTTTGGATGAAGATCTTGGAAGTAACAATGCAAGGTGCCAGCCAGCCAAGCGGATCGAATAGACGTGCGATATCAGATATTACTTTTCTCTTGGTGACTGGTGTCTGCTGCGGATCAAGTTGTACTGAATATTTAAATTCATCACTCTCACGATCCCACGAAATTCCTAGTATTTTTATGACTGAGTCCAACTTAATATCCTTTCCCTGCTCGCTTTCCTCATTCTGTTTTACCTTTGTTACTGTGTCTTGAATTCTCTTGTTTAGCTCATCGCAGCTGCTAACCCATTTCTGTAGTTGAAATTGACCTTTGGTGAGTATCTCTGTTATTTTTCTATGTATGTGTAAACCTTCTTCAACTGTTTGACATCCTGTCATTAAATCATCTACATAAAACTCATTTTTTATGATATCACATATTTCAGGATGGTCTCCGCCTGCATCAACTGCCACCTGCTGTAAGGATTTCACTGCAAGGTAAGGAGCCGCTGCTGTACCAAACGTAACTCTTACTAATTTGTATTCTTTTATTTCAGATTCTGGATCATCGCGCCACACTACTCGCTGAAACTCTGCATGTTCAGGAGAAACCTTCACCTGTCTGTACATTTTTATGATGTCAGCACAGAGACTTATGGGATGCATTCTCCATCTCATAATGATGTGACGTAATGGAGGTTGTAACATAGGACCAACCATAAGATCGTCGTTCAGAGACACACCATTCAACCCTTTCATTGAAGCGTCGAAAACTATTCGAACCTTGGTTGTAGTTTTGTCTTCACGTACCACGGCGTGATGTGGCAGATAAACACCTGTACTCATATTACGCTCATCACCGTGTACAGGCTTCATATGACCAAGATTGATGTATTCTTGGAACACCTCTGAGTATCGAGCTTTGACTTGCGGATTCCTCTTGAATTTATTTTCAAGAAGATGAAATCTCTTTATGGCGAGGTCTCTCGAACTCCCATATTGACACTGCGGATCTTGATCGCGAAAGGGAAGATTAACCACATAGCGACCTTCCTCATCGCGGCACGTGGTTTGTGCATAAATATTCTCACATCGTTGATCTTCCTCAGAAAGGATCTTCTTATCGGGGATAATAGACTCTATTTCCCAAAACTGTCGCAAAAGTGCGTTGTCATCAGCCTGATCTGAGCTGCTGTGAATGACGTGATGACAATGAATAGCGTCATGGTTTGATGATATCTGTCCAGAAAGGATCCAACCCAGGGCAGTGTTCTGAGCTACCGGTAAGTTTGGTGGACCTTGAATTAAACCATCTCTAAGAACTTGACTATATATTTCCGCACCAAGTAAGATGTCTATCTTGCTTGGCGTATGGAATTCTGGATCGGCTAAAGTTAACCCATGTAGCTCGGGCCAATAGGTCTGTTCTAATTTTTCCGAGGGTAAAAGCGACGTAACGGTACCTAACACGAAAGCATGGACTTCGACACAAAACTTTGGATCTACGCGTGAGTGAATAGTCATCGTGACTGTAAACTTCGAAGCAAAAGCACTTCTCTCACCGCCTATTCCAGATATAACCGACTTGGTCGGCTTCTTCTTAAGTCCAAGCAACTGCACTGCTGATTCTGCTATAAATGATGCCTGAGATCCCTGATCTAATAGCACTCTCAGCAGTTGTGTAGAGCCACTTCTTGTCTGTGCTTCGACAAGAGCGGTAGCCAACAAAACTTGAGTAGGCACTAATCCTCTAGAAAAATGTGAAACCACCGTTGAAGTTGATGGTTTGCTCTCTGATAACGATGCCTGAACACTAGACACCGCTGATTTAACCTCAGCTGCTGTATTAGAGGTTTCACTATCTACTGTGGAGTTTGAGACCGAGTTTGGATGTAGTAGAGAGTGATGCCTTCGCTTACATATACGACACGTTGCAGTTTGTCGACAGAACTTAATTGAGTGATTCGGGTTTAAACAATTGTAACACAAGCGCCTGGTTTGTGCAAAGTTATGACGAGATTCGTAACTCTCTTGAGCAAACTTCTTACAGTTGGCAATTCTGTGAGTTTCTTTACAAAATGGACAAGATACTTCAGCGGCCTTATTGTCGCCACTAACTATGTGGTGAACATTCGCTTTGTGCTTACTTGACTTATTGTCTAAAAACTCGAGCGCACGAAACCTAGCTTCCAAAAAATCTCCGAACTCCGAGAGCACGGGTAAGTCATCATTGGAGCTAATTTTAGTCTCCCATTGCTTTCGTGATTCTACATCAAGTTTGGCACTAACTATGAAGACGATTATGCTATCCCACGTGCTGACGTCAACTCCGAGATTTTTCAGCCCATTAAGACATTCCATTGTATTATCTAGTAAACCCCTAAGGCTATTAGAGCATTCTGTCACATTACTCTGACTCGTTAAGCGCTTTAATAAACAATTCGCTAGAAATCGCTTGTTATTATATCTACTATGCAGCAACGACCAACATTCCTTGTAATTATCTGAAGTAACCGCAATATGTCTGACAAGTTGTTCTGCTTCTCCCGACAATAAGCCTTTTAAATAATGCAATTTTTGTACGTTTTCTAAAC
Organism: Diarsia dahlii; assembly: GCA_949775195.1. Taxonomy (NCBI): domain Eukaryota; kingdom Metazoa; phylum Arthropoda; class Insecta; order Lepidoptera; family Noctuidae; genus Diarsia; species Diarsia dahlii. Next base: position 22,277,723 of record OX459194.1, on the reverse strand, counting down.
TATCATTATTATGTATCAAGGATGAGAATAAATCTTTGAATGTTGCCCACTCTGCATAGTTGCCCGAAAACTTTGGAATGTTTATTTTCGGTAATCTCACATTATTTGACATTGTGTGCTCGACATTTGTTCTTCGGATTCGATCTAAATTGTGATCACTAAATTTATTTAAACAATCTTTTAGCTGAGTTTTATGAACAATGTAAGTTTCTTCAGTTGTATCATAAACATTAGTTACAAAATACTTATCAGATTCTTGCTGTGCGTCTGTGACGTTCTGTATAATACTTTCGTTAGTTGACAAGAATTTTTTCCACAAGGCTTCAAATGCTTCTAATCTAGTTTCCACGAATTATCTTCAGAAGAAACTCGACTTGCAAATAGAACACAAATGTACTCACGATTTTTTGGTTTCAACAAACCGCACTTCACTGACTCACTCCACTTCAATGGTGACTGCGTCACCCCGATGAAACCCAGGTGTAAACCTGGCGCCCTGCGCCTGCCTCGGCTGATGCTGTCCAGTCCGCCCTCACTTCGACGGTGTCCAACGCTCCTCCTCCTGGCGCCCTGCGCCAACTCCTGGTCCACGCCAACTCTGCTGCAGCAGCACTAGTCACAACACTGTGCACACCAGCTTGGGTATGCGGCGCGCTGCAGGGCGATCCACCCTGATTCCTACGCCAAGAATCACAAAAACACTGTCTGGATCTCACATCCGGTCTTATCCGACTCGATAGGACCATGAAACTTTACTTCGCGGACGGATAAATAAAACACCGTTATACCGGATAGTAATTATAATTAGATGATATTGGATCTTGACGTGATCACAATACTCGGTTCAAACACAAAAAATAAAATTACATTCAGAGACCCTATATCTATCCACGAAAATCTTAACATCGAGATTCAGGTTCGTGACGTATTTGATCAACGCCATCTAGTTTCAGGCTTATGGAACTAACTTCATCCAATCGTTTAGTTGCACAAATTAAATGCTAACACGAAACTAGATGGCGTATCTAGTTTCGTTTGATGGAAAGTAACTATTGAATGCGAACACCTAGTTTATAATTAGCATTCTCAAAATTATTTTAAATTTTAAAATACTTCTTAATTTTTTTGCTTCTAAAAATTAATTTGGGATACTAGTATAATAGGTAATTATTACTTTTTCTTCCAACTATGCTTTAATTTCATCACAATCACACTAAAAACTCAGTACAAAGCGAGTCTTTAATGCTCTAGAAGTCTAGAGCAATAAAAATGTATGAAATTTCATTATTGCACAGTTTATTTTTTAATCGCACCAAAAGGTGCTAATCTCAATGGCTCTATTCAGCCAGCCGTTATCAATACTTTTTTTACGTACGTATTATTCGTTTCTATCCTACTTGTTCCAAATTAAAAAAATGATTGCTGCTAACTAAAAAAAAAAAAATTTAAAAAAGTGATTTGGCGGGAACTTTGTTAATTTTGCTTGACAATATTTTTGGAAACGATAAAGTGTAATACTATCTGATTTTGAGTGCTTCGGCTTCGAATTAAAATGGAATCATCTAGCGACACATTAACTCCGGAAAACATTCTAAATGAAGCCGACAGTGATAAAGAAAATCTTATAACTGTTTGATATGAGTTTCTTTTATACACAATTCCTGTAATAGTTTAAAGAAAAGCAGATTATGCACCTCGCCTTAAGTAATTTATATTGCCCTCGTGCCTGTTAGATTAGAGCCCTAGCTAACGCTCGGGCTCTAAATCTGGTACTCGGTGCAATAACAAATTACTTTGTGCTCGATGCAATAATCTTCTATTTTCGTGTGTACTAACATCATCATCATCATCATCCACAGTCCGAACTCACCCACAGCTAGTTAAAGGCCTCTCTTTTCTTGTGCCAATCTCCACGGTCCTGTACCAGCATCAAGTTTTGCCCCCGATGGCAATTATGTCGTCTGCCCATCTCGTCCATCTCGCCAGAGGACGACCCACACTTACGTGTATACTGTACAGTACTTTAGTATAATAATTATCAGATCTATGGAATAAGTTCTTTTTGAAGATCACGTCGGTAAATAATACAACAATGGTTTGATCTTCAAAGTAAAGCAGCACATGGCGAGGTTTACTCCGTGGATGGGTACGCGAGTCTTCTCCGTGTCTCGGAAGCACAATAAGCCGCAGATCTTTGTTGTCATTTTAGGTCTTTGAGAGTCGTTACAGGTAGTCTATGGCCCATGATTTCAAGTTTTATGCTAATGCCATAATTATTTTAGTAGCATACCAAAAATATATATCATTACGATGGGTTCTAGTAGTCTAGCTAGATAGGTATATTCAATTAGCCCTAAGGATATATTATGTAACATTGCAAACTTTTTTTACTGAATAAATAAAAAAAAAAAAAAAAATTGTTATGTGTTTTATCAGTAGTGCTAGGTAATGCTATTATATTATTATTTGCTGTATTGACGTCTCTCATAATTATGTTATTTTCTTACGTTTTTTTGCCATTTGTAGGTAAGTGTCAGGTTGTATGTTGATTAAAATATGATTCGCGTTCATTTATGTCGTTTCAGAATAATAATAATTTAATCAACACAACCCCCTAAGTTCATTTAACTCCATTGAATGTCTTAAATGCTATTGAATGGCATTTTAATATGAACGTAGTGGGTTTTATTAATAATTATAATGTTTGTGATTCTGTAACAACATTAATTTATGTGTTAAGGAAACATACACATACATTAGTACCGACATGCTTTGAATTAGAAATCAGGTTGCAATAATAACGATCAGGAAATCGTTTGATAAAAAAAACGTCTGATTCTTCAATTGTATTACTATTTATGGTATGGTATCCATAATTATAGTTTTTATTGCATTCCTATATGTGTAGTTAGCTGTTTCACCATAAATGGTAATAAAAGACAGTCCAGTATGTTACATTTTATTATTTTTTATTAAAATAATCATTTATTTGAAGGTTAAGTACAAATTATTCGCCTGTATATAACTTTTCGCCCAACCGGTTCCTAATTATAAGATCAAAGTCCTCATTAGGTCAATTTGGCGTGACTAATTTATTAATATTATAAGACGTATTCTAACGATCCGTAATGCGGCCAAGGATTCGGCGGCAGCGGGCTACACTTTGGGTCTCTCCAATACGAGTAATCCATTTTAGTTATTTGGTCACAGGAGCACATTTGGTTACTGAAACAGAAATTAAAATTGGTTAAAACACAAACAAGAACACAGCGATTAAACAAAACAATTCAAAACACGATGTAGAATGGCTAGTAGCGAAAAATATGCTGCGTCAACCCCAATAGAAATTGTGATAAGTGATAAATATGTTCATAATGACGATATCCAGGCCTACTACAAGGTAATGACGATGTCTATGAAAACATCAGGAAGAAACACTCACTTGTATCCGGCTTTCAAGAACGCGTGTGGTTGGATCCTTTCAACCGTATCTCCAACGTCACACAGCATTCTTGCGATAGAGTATTTACGAATTTCAGATAGTTGCTCTGTAAAAATATTAATGATGAGAACACAGTCATTTAAAAATTCTGACAAGGTTGGTGTTTCTTATCTATTCTGAGAAAATACACTTGAATAAACTCAGAGGTCACTAGCAATGAAATATAATAAAAGTAAATCAACCTTGGCTCGAGGATGTGATAACTAATTTTAACGTGCGAGCATGTCATATTTATGCAAGTCTAATAATAACTACTGACCTGCAGTCCTGATAAATTATGTCATGTTATATAACCTTGTACTGTAGCAGTGATAGTTTAGTAATGTGTCCGTTAGACTGCCAAGTCATAAGTCTCGAATTCGAAAGACACACACCTCGGATTTTTCATATTCATGTGCGTATTGTATAATTGGGTATTTGAAAATATCAAAAATGTATGAAAATTTTATGTTATTTTAAAGAACTAAAAGAAATAATACGACGTGTTAAATTTTATATAAAATCGATCAAAAAATGGAGTAGCTACACGCTTTAGAAGTTTTTGGTGGGGCACTTTCTATCCTTGTCGCGTGAAACGGCCATTAGTACTACGTAACTATGGCGGTATGTTATTATGACGTCACATTAGATGTAGCGCTGTCTCTGTCTAGCACGTCCTAAAAAATCGGTTAAAACTAAGGCATTTTTTAAGATATCACACTATTTTTTTTACTTTTGTCTCTCTTTTTATTTACTGTTTCCGAATCACAAGTAAAAAAAATATATTCAAATACCCAATTACCACTTGCTTTGGTAAAGGCCAGCATTCTGAGGAAACCAGCATGCCTAGGAAATGTTTCTCGACGGCATGTAAAGCCAAGTCAGAGAGCCATGGGTGGCATTAAAACTCTAAAGCCAGGCACTAACAACACGACACATAAATCTTATACTGTATCACTACATGGTTTTAAAACAAAGTCCTCCACCGCATCTGTCTCTCTGTTTGCGATAAACTCAAAAACGACTGCACCGATTTTCATATTGTTTTCACCAATGGATAGAGTGGTTCTCAAGGAAGGTTTTTTAGTACATAATTCTCGCGGGAAAAAGCTAGTATTGCATTAAGTTCACTTACCAAAGGTGAATGCATCAGGTCGGTTTGGTCGTTCATACCAATGTCTATCAGAAATCGTGTTCCGTTTGAGCTGTTCTATGACTAAGCAATAGAAGGTTGACGGTACGAAACCTCCTGGTATCGGTTTCTCTACCCAGATACCAGCCAAAAGATCAATGTCTTCTACTTTCTCGTATACTTCTCTTAGAGTTTCTATCCTCTGGAAAATGATAAAATGGAATGAGTTTAGTTTGTTCGATAGTAATTGTTTTTTAAATTATTTTCACTAATTTGTAACGTCACATTCTCATATAGTTACCTCAGGATCAATGGTGTCATGTAGATCTTCGAAACTGCGAACAGGCTTACCAAAACAGAACTCTCTGTATTTGACATACGGTTGGAAACCGAAAAACCGGTTCTTAGCCAAATCGTTTGTCATCAAGTCTGAAACATGCTGATGAGGACCTAAGCCTAACTCTGTAACCTGAAATAGCGGATAAAGGACAAATTAGGACTTTAATATGAATAATTCTTCAAGAACTGATCAAAAAATGATAATTATGTGGTGAGAGGAGAACGTATAATGGCAATTGTCTTCAAAAATCTGGATACCAATCTACTGGTATAGACATTATTCATAAAAATAGAGTAAACGAAGTAAACACTGATGTAGATTCATACACAGCTGATACAGAAGAAGCATAAAAACTGAGAATAAGCGCACTGAACATTATGTTTATATTTGAGTTTTCTCAAAAAAAGTGTACGTAACGAAAAAGTTGTTACGAAATATTGTTATGTAATAGTTCTAGATGTTACTAAATAGTGAACATAAGGCTATAAACCAACCTATTAAATAAAGCATAAGAGACTTTAAAATTCGTAAAGAACTATTTGCCAGTGAATGTTCACTAAGGTTTTAATATTGGCAAAGTTTTAAGAACTGTATACACTCAGATTTACACTATACTTTTTCATAACGTAACGAAATTCATAAAAAACGTTACGAAAAAGCAACGAAAATTTTACAAATTAAGATCATATTAAGTCGATGGTTTGATAAAACCTGAAACTGCAAATAATATAATACGCTTAAATGTTCGTACGACACGTATTACAATAACATATATAAATCAAGACTTATCTTAATGTGAAAAAGTGAAAAAATATTTCTTATTACGAAAAAGTAATCTCCCTTGGACAACACGTTCAAAACTGATTTTCACATTAAAAGTTATGGCGGAGACGTCAGACCTACAGCCAATCAGAATGATGCTAGTGTTCTCCGTGTTAAAAGGTAACGGATGCGTTCAGAAATTACGTGGAAGTAGAAATAAAACGTAACTAAAGAGTAAGTTACTAAAAAGTAAATGGGCACGACTCATTTTGCTTTTCGCATTTTTTTTTATATTTTACTATGAAACCCCATAGAAAATCACTTTAATTAAGAAACTACATTTAATCAAGGTCTGTAATACAAAAAATGCACAATATTAACGCGACATATCGAATTTTATGAAGTGTTACATGTATGAAGTCGTAGGGTGGCAATTTGATTTTTGTATGAAACGCAAAAAACATCTTTTTAAAAAAGCTTTCTAAAATTGATTGAATACTATGGTTTTACCCTTCGATCAATAATAGTACTAGATTAAGCATCAGGAACAAAACTAAGTCGCTCAAGTGGCCACGTTTGCACACACGTAAACATCTACATAACATCTTAGAAAAAAGTTCAATATTATTTACAACTTCAGAGGATTATAAACCTTAACACTTAAACATAGCGTTTAATTTTCATTGTAAAGTATATTTATTTAAGCCCTTTCATCGGAGAAAGATTAGAAGCAAAACATTTTAAATGTCGCTCCAAAGTAAAAAGTCATCAGTACAAAAATATTCATTCTAAAATGAAACTTAAACTCTAAGCAATACGGTTAAAAGCATTTTGTGTACAATGTCGTGCTTATTCTATTGCGGAACTAGCGTTCCCTGTTCAAGAACATGATACAATAGTTGGTGCGTTGTAGCAAACATTGGCCAAACAATTATAACATTCGCTGATTTAATTATATTTACAGTTTAATTATGTTTAAATATTATGAAAAAGCACATAATGATATTAAATTACCGAAAAATAGATATTCCTTCCAAAACCTTGGTGTTACGGTGGTTATTTACGCAGTTTTTGAACGCACACTGCGGTATTTTGACGTCTTAATGTTGGCTATGATTGGACCATACTAATTTGAAATAAGACCACAAATACGTTTGTGGTCTTATATTTCGGGCCGTTTTTGAAGCGCTTATCGGGAATCTAGTACATTATTGATCGAAGGTTTTACCATTTATTCTTCACAACTTTAAAGTTTAATAGTTTTTCTTCACAAATATGTTATTTTTTGTATTTAGGGTTAAATAAAAACAGTGAAACTTTGTTACTATTTCGAGGCACACTTTTTTTTCAACAGATGTACACTTATTTTGAGAAATACTCATTTATATTTGCCATCGTGATCGTACTGCATCAGGGGTTCGCATGGCCGAGTGCTGGGCTAAACACATTTGGACTTTTTGCCATTGACATGCTAAGAAGAACATTATGTTGATAAAGAAAGCAAGCTAAAAAATCCCACTAAATGTGTTCGGGACCCAAAACTCATTACCACACTAGACCCGCGTCGTGGACTTTAGCCCTTTCTCTCTTACAGAGAGGAAGCCTGTGTCCCAGCTGTGGGAACATCTAAAGGTGGTTGATGATGATGATTGATGTATTATTTCTCTTCAATCTAGGACTTACATCAGGATCAGCAATATAGTCTTCTCTAGCGCTTCCTTGCCTAAAGCTCCCTTGGGTCAAGTAATCCATGTTGTCATCGATACCGAAGAACCCAGTTCTCAACGTAAGATTAACTATGGGGACCTGTTTTAGGTAGTAACCGTCTTTGTCATACATTCTGAAAACATTACGTTCAAAGTTATAAATAAAATTCCCATAACCTTGGACGTTACGTATGTTTAAGTGAATAACTATTTACTCTTTTATAAATTTATAATTAAAAAGACTTGTCTAATTACTAAAGTCAACATAAAAATGGAGTTAAATTGGCAAATATTTAAGTTTTTTTTTATTTAAATGCTGAACGCGAAAGCGGTATCTCAAAGAAAGCCAGTTTCGAGATAATTTAAGTTTTGTAATATTATTTGTTAGGCAGAGGACGGATTGTTTGTTTTTGCAAAGTAGTTTTTTTATGTTTTAAAATAGATAGGCACTGCTATTTGGTTTAGGTCATTTAGATGCGTATTTCTCTAATGTATCGAATGCCATTAAAATCATCTTTACTGTTTGTTTAGCACCACAGTATAGGATTAAGACATTTTTTTTTTATAAGCTAGCATTACTTACTTTAGAGGACCATCTTGTATAGTATGCACCCATCTTAAAACAAATGGATATTCTAAAGATACTTGAGGATAGATATTTGGATTGTAATTATCTCTGAATCCACCAGTTGGTGTTAATACTCCATCCTTCACCATGTTGTCGTATCCTGAAAAATTGTGAAAAAGAAAAACATTTTTTATCAGTTGAAAGTCTGCGGGAATCCGCTGGATGCGAGACGCATGGGGCCGATCAATGTAGCCACACGAAACCTACCTACATGCTACATGTGTAGAAGGTGTACATCTTTCGACTGCAAGTTTTAAACACTAACATATCATTAACACTGAAGACAGAATATAACGGAGGTTAATGAAGTGATGTCATAGATCATTTCAACAATAAAATCAATTCTACAATATAATTTCGGAATCAAAATCTATGTCGTTTATTCAAATTAGTCCAATACATTTAGATTTTTCTGTCACTGTTAATTAAATAATTTTCTCTTTACTCTCTGATATTGTTCGTACTCATAGCCTGTTTATGGAAATTTCATAAATCGTAGTAGGCACGTTTCTCGTGAACCAAGGGCTGGCTTTTAACCTTGGCCAGAGGCTTAGTCAATAAAATGCTGTCAGCCGGTAATAATAATAGGTATGTCTTTTGGGTACATTACCGCCTGACAGCGTTGATGAGCAGTTTTTTATGCCCTTTTATAGTTTCCTGTTAGTTTTTTAATAGTTTTATAATTATTAATGTACAAAGTTAGTTTGAAATCAAGATTATTGTCAAGAAAATACTAATTTTGTAGTACTCACCCATGTACAACGGCAACAACTCATAGTAATACAATTGCAGAGAAATAGCTATGTTGATATCTCTTGATACGTTGAACAGTTTGTCGTCATCCCAGCATGGGTTCACAGCGGCTAGTTCTTTGGCTATGAAATTGTGATTCCTCCAAAACCAGACGACCACGAGGTTGATACCTGCTAGCGTGTTACCGCCGTCTTCAGCTGAAATTATACGTCATCATAAAATCACGTCTGTCATCTTCGAAGGGTTTGGCAGAGGGGTACCATCTATCTGGCAGAAACTTAATGCTCCGAAATTTATTTCGCATAACACCCTTGGCATATTCTTCTTTGAACGAATGTGTTTAAGGCAAAAAAGTTATTTAATAGAATTATCGTTTCGCCGAATGTTTAAATGTCCGAATTTACAATGGCTTACTTTTATGATGGCAGAATTTTATTTGATAGAATTTCATTTGCAATATTTTTTTAAGTAATATTGCCAATTTTATTCCAATGTTTTTAAACTAATTTAAAATTATAAGTCAATACCTTGTGCTACAAAAGTTAGTTACAGAAACGAATCGCTGCAAAACCGACTCCACGTAGTCTCTTCTGCCCTACCCCGAGAGTGTAATCTAAACCCGCGAAGGCGCGGAGGGGCTAGGCTAAGGTTGCGTAGGACCGCCGGAGCACCGCAGCGCCAGAGCCGTAACAGAAACCATGCCTGCTACATGTTGCATGTATGTATGGAATGAAATGTATGGCAAAAGACGATTCTGATCTTTCGGCAATATATGATGGTTCTACTTTTGAATGATTCTGGAAATGAAGTTTATGCTCAAAGATGATTCTGACTTACAAAATTATGCGTTTTGAATTTATGGTAAATGAGTGTACGCCAAATGATTCACGGCGAAATGATGTTTCTGCCATCCATTACTATGCAAAAGAAAATTCGGACTTAAAAAGTTCTACTAAAAAAGGTAGACCCTAGGCAGAGGTGTATTTGATAGTACAGTCATATTTTGCCAGCTGTATTTAGGTCCCATGTAATAAGGTACGAGGCTATTGACATCAACCGGGCAGAAATCCAGACTCCGTGGCTGCTTCTGAGAAATTCCTGATGGCATGTAACCCAACTTTACCCATCCCGAATCGAACTTAGGGACTAAATTCTTCATGCTCATCAGTCACATTTGCGACCACCTGAAGTACCTTTTTAATGATTTGTTAGTTATAATTTCGTCTAACAGGCTCTATTGTTCTCGCAATACCTTGCCTATTAATGTTTTTTCCAGTATTGGTTCCATTTTAAATCTTAGACGAAGAAGATTAACAGCTCTCTTAAATAAATTTTGTTTATTTATTTAGTAAAACTTTGTGCACAACAAAATCGTACAAAGGCGGACTTAATGCATTTTCTACCAGTCTACCTTAGGGTGATGCAGAGACAATACATAGTAGGTGCAAAACAGAAAAAAAAACATATCAGAAAAGATATATAAATACCTAAATTCTAAGAATAAATACATACATATATACAAACATGAAATATAATTATAAAGTTTTGAAAGATAAGCAAGGAAAACTATAACAACTTAATTTTGAGACGAATCTGCCAACTTCTTGTGTTTACCATTCGTATTGTCCGATATCTAAGAAATATGAACAGCATTCTAATACTCACGCAGGTTATGACATCTTGTCTCCTGAGGTTTTTGATTCAAGAAGCAGACGTTAGCAGTGGTGTTAGTGCTTAACGGCCATACCCTGCCTTTGTCATCCAACTCGGTCCTCACCATACCTCCTTGGAATGATCTCCCTTTTTGCATCAACGGTGCCAATGCATTGCCGTATATGACAGATAGGTCCAATAGTGGCGTTGATGATACAATCTAAAGTAAAGAACATTTTAATAAGAATTCAATTCTGGATAGAATTAAACATTTTCAATTTATTTAGAACCCTCTTTAATTTATGTTTTGTTGCAACAGAAATTTGTATACCTATTACGAATCATGAGATACAGCCCGCAGACAGACAGACAGACTGAAAAACGGAAGGAAATGAGAAGCAAAAGACGTTAATAAACAAAAATAATAAAATCTGACTCGCATAGTTTAATTAGGCAATAATTGCAAAAGCACTGTTTGAAAGTCAAGACATATTTAATTATATAGATTAGAGAGTTATGGCAAAAAAGGCACGGAAGAAAAAATACTTCTTTTTACATAAAAAATCCTGCAAGAAGTGTACGTGTTAGATTAAAATAACCAAAAGTTACTTACTCTGTCAGGAGAAGTATCATTCTTAACGCACCCAATGGTCTGGAAGGTCTCTGGCCTAGTCATGTTGATACACCGGACGCCGGAGAAGCGATGGACCGGGTCATCATCAGGGATCTTGTTGGGGACACACATGTAGTCAGTCTTGCCTCTTTCAGCGCAGCAATATGGCTTCCACGCTACGTAGTTTACTGTAAAGGTGTTGGTGAGTTAACTTGTGTGGTTTTATTTGAGTTGACGGTAACACATAACCCCACTCCCCCGTTGGGGCTGTGGGTTGGACACAAAGATACAGCCACCTCGTCGAGGTCCAACCCAAACCAAACCATAGGGCTAAGAAGGAACATGGGTGGTTTTTAGTCAGTAGAAGTCTGACACTCCCTTCCGCTCTGCCCAAGAGCGGGAGGAGTTATTTGACGATTTTCCACCCACCCCAAAAAAAAATGTAACACTTAACATCACACTTGTATTTCCTGAAGGGTAAAGCAGATGTGTACTTAGGTAGTAAGTAGTACACCCACATGTAATCTTAACAAAGAAAGTAGAAGTACTTAGTTGGCATATTTTGTGGATGTAGGTTCTTTTTGAGGTCAAAAGTCAATATGTCAAGTTACATTTCCTTATTAGCAAGTTCCTTATTCCGTAAAATACTGGTGAACTTCCTAAATGGCCGCATTTGGCATTTGAAATCCGGTTTGGAAAAGAATTGACCACAGACAAGCTGCAATGTACCTTTGAACTTTTTATGAGTTTTGTCAAGGTTCACAAAAGAAAACAGAATATTTGTATCGTTTTAATACTAAATGTCTAGTTGGTCACGCATTTTATTTCAAAAATGCTTTAATTTAAGTAAGATAACAAAAAAAAGTAGAGGAAATAAAACTAGTATTATAAGTTGATAAACCGTTATCCGTTTATCCGTGATCATGGTGCTTGTAACAGCGCCGAAATATCGGGAACTCGAAACAACAATCAAACATGGTAAATATCCCGTTTATGATATTAATAGTAAAACTAGTAATATTCATTGCATATCACAAAATTGCGTAAAATAAAAAGAACGCATTTAAAAAATTACTAGTCTTATCGCGACCTAAAAATAATTATACTTGAGTACCGTAACATGGTGTACTCACAATCCATAGAAGCTGTAATATACACTCGACACAAAAAAATACAAAGGCAGTCGATTTCCTGTCAACTTTATAACTACCAATTTTAAAAATGTGTTAAACACATACCTGTATCATGCAAAGACACGATATCGGCAGACATGAACACAAAGTAGTGGATGGCCAGCGTCGTGAATATCGGGCTGGGCACACGGCCTACAGACACGAGACGAGTCCTCAGATACCTCGCGAGTGGCAGCTCATTACCAGAAGCGGCCTTCTTCGGCTCAAAGTCTGAAACAAAGAATTATGTTAGAAAATACTGCTAATTCCCTCTTTTCTGTTGTCCGTTTTATGGTAGGTAATGTCTTGAATTTAATAGAATCTTATTTAAGGAACAGGAAATAGTACTTCAACTTCGTATCTGAAAAAGATTTTAAATCAAAATGTCAACGAATACACAGATCTAATCTTCGAATACTTATATATGGCATACCACAGGGCATTTTCTTAGGGCCTCCCCTATTCATTATCTAAGCAAATGATTTACCGAATGTTAGAAGTCATTTTATGTCACTATTTGCAGATGACAGTAGTGTGACCGACAATAACAGCATAGTAGAATGGTTAGACAATAATAATTTAAAGATAAATATTGAAAAGACGAAATTGACGATGTTTAGTCAACGTTCAAACACAGATGAGTAGGTATTTACTATGACAGCAAACGTATAAGTATAACATACGTGAACATATCTAAATTCCTAGGTTCGACGACACGGTTGGCGCAGTGGCTAAGCGATTAGACTGTTGTGTTACGTGTCGCGGGTTCGATCCCCGAACGGAACAAGTATTTAATTTGTATGGCCTACAGATAGTTGTTTCGGGTCTGGGTATTTGTGTATGTGAGTTTCAATGTTTTTGTAAACGCACCCACGATACAGGAGAAATTCCTAGTGAGGGGCAACGTTTTTTTTAAAAAAAAAACAATTGAAAATAAATTACATTGGAAAACACACAAGGAGAAGTTAACCAAGCGAATTAGCATGCCTGCTTAATATGCCCTGTAGAAACTTATCTCAATGATGAATGTGGACGCTTTAGTCACAGCTTATCATGGTTTGGTGTGTTTGGCACTGAGATACAGTATTATTTTCTGGGAGAATTCAACTAATAGTGAAATTATCTTTGAACATAGAAAAAGTGCTTCAGAACAACTTTTAGATAACAGATCATAGACATAATTATGAAAACCATTATTTATTATAAAAATATATTGACGTTTTCATCGTTTTAATTATATTTTTGAGGTGGCTGTATTTGTTATGATCAATCCTAAATTGTTTGAAAATGACTTTCAATGATCTAAATCCAAAACAATAGCCAGACCAACTGCTCAACTTTCGCATTTTCTCTGGAACAGTTTGTCTTCGATTTGAGTTGACTACTTAATTTGCACTGGACTTTTGTTCCCCACAAGTTACTTCACTTCACCACCTGTCTGTAGGTACTCATCATCATCAGCCTATAATGTTCCCACTACAGGGACTCAGGTCTCCTCTCTAGGAGAGGGATGGGCTATAATCCTCCACGCGGGCCCAGTGCGGGTTGGTAGATCTATGTCCCATGACTTTGAAATTTTTTGGTACAAAGACATGTCGAGTTTTAACGATGCTTATAAATCACACTTACTTTTAGCAAACACCGGAGGCAGCACTCTCGCGAAAGGAGTATGAGTAGCCCCTCTCGAGGGATATTGAAGGTTGTTGCAGGAGCCATCCACTCTCCTGCCTTCTTTAGGATCACATGGCTCTACCTCGTTTACGCACCAGCTAGAGAAAGAACATTTTTGTTAAATTAGAATTGATGTGCACACACTTGAGTCGCAAAAATTACAAGTAACGTTCGCTCTTTAAATACAGGAATCTACCAATAGAAGAAAATTAACTTTAAATTGATTCGCAAAGGCACATATTTTGCTGCTGGTTGTTCGAAAGGCTGCGGGCTGCAGCGTTAGGAGGCATTCGATGATTTCCCACCCTCCAAATTAATGGCTTATATTTTTTATACGACTCAAAATAAAGAAAAAGAAAAACTCACAAAGTGGTATTAGCCTTATCATGCCTCCTCACTTCATCCCTTGAAATCTCATTCCCAGAGTACGAATCATAGAAAATGGCAGCCCTCACACTACACAACACCGAAACTAAATAAAACAAAATCAACATTTTACATGTCCGGCCTCATTGGAGTACCAAACAACAATAAGTTGAACTGAGTACAAAAATACAAAGAATAATCTCAAGTTACTTTAGTCTAAGTGCTGCTAACCTGTTTGATTAACCGAGTTCTTTTAACAAGGTTGATATTAAAGTCAGTTCTGTATCTGTAAGCGTAACAAGGACATTTGGAAGGGAGCAGACGGAAGTTAGTAAGTACAGTGAGCTAACGAGATTATTGTAAAGGTATTAAATGGACGATTCATTTAGACTCACTAAAATCACAAATTGAATAATATGTCAACTGCTAAATTAATGTGAGTAATAAAACTACACAACTCAACATTTTAACTTTGTTTTAATCGACTTCGAAAAAGGAGGAGGTTATTAATTATGTTCGTGTGTATGTATTTTTTATTATTTTTTTATGTATGTTACCTGATTTCTCCCCCATTTGTGGACCGATTCTCAAAATTCTTTTTTTATTTGAAAAAGTATACTCCTGAGGTGGTCCCATTTTAATTTGGTGAAGATCTGGTGCTGATCTTTGGAGATATACAATGGAACTCTTCAAAAATAGACGGCAAATCTGTCGTAATTGCTGGAATCGCTTGGATGTTTATTGAATATACATTATCATGACGTAACATCACGCCTGTATGCTCTGAGGGGGTATGCAGATGTGTACAATACACATTTTTTTAGTTGTTATATATGAATTACGTAAGACACGTATGACGTGTTTCGTGCTTTTTCTGGCGCTATTCAAGTATTCGCATCTAGCAGTCATCACTTGTCTTTATGCTCTTAACCGTTGAGGAGTAGTAGGTACCACTCCTCAACGGTTAAGAGTTGAAAGCAAAAATAGTTGAATCTTGAAGGTTAAGGGTTAGGTTTCTTGGTTGAATGTTAAATGCATAGTAAATATTTGTATAGGATATTGGTATGCCGGAGGTCGTGGGTTCGATTCCCACCCAGGACAAATGTTTGTGTGATGAGCACGATCATTTGTTCTGTGTCTGGGTGTAATTTATCTATAATATGTATGTATTTAGAAATATATAAGTATGTTTATCAGTTGTCTAGTACCCATAACACAAGCTCTGCTTAGCTTGGGACTAGATGGCGTTGTGTGATAGTTGTGGAATATTATTATTATTATATATTATTTATATAGGTACTTATTACAACTAAAAATGAAAAAATAAAAAAACTTTTTTGCAAAAAAAACAACCGACTTCAAAAACACCAAAAAGAGAAAAATAAACTTAAGAAGAAAAATCAGCTTCTGAAGTCGGTGGCAAAAACATGAAGTCAAACAAACAAAAGTCACCGACTTCAGAAGCTGATTTTTCTTCTTATGTTTATTTTTCTCTTTTTGGTGTTTTTGAAGTCGGTTGTTTTTTTTTGTTTACCAAAAACTATGTTTGAAGTAAAAAATGTAATACTAAATGTAAGTGATAATGTAATGTGAGTGAGTTCTGTAACTATACGTATAATAATATGGTTCCTACTGTTTTAGATTTGACAAAACGTAATATTTGTCACAAGAAAACTTACGTCATAAATTCAACAATCAATAATAGGATACGAGTATATTGCTAGCTAAGTACTAGATAATAATTTAATTTTGCTCGTACACATAATTCTGTTGCTGACTGTACATGATTCATGCTTTGAAATGTGGAAGAAACTCGCTACACTTGGTACTTTAATTGCATTTTATATAAATGTCTGCTGAAGCTCATGGCTATCCTCAGAAGCTAAGATTTAAACCATTAGACGAGGCTTAATAAAAATTGCCACCCTTGTCGATCTTTAAGTTAAGTCGCATTTACCTAAGTTGGTTCTTAGATGTGTGACCACCTACTTACTAACATACCGAGTTTCCTCCGTGCCTCGGAAAGCACGTGACGCTGTTGGTCCCGGCTGTCATTGTAAAACCCCAACAGTCGTTACAGGTAGTCATTAGCCTGAAAATCTGACAACCAGACCTACCAAGGGGTATCATTTTCCCAGTTATAAGCTTAACCTGAATCTTGACCGGCGGCTGTGCCATAGCTCATCTCCTCAGTACATTTTAACATAAGAAGAATTTCCAATAGAACCAAACATAGAGGGGGCTCTCTCTTTATTGATTCGTTCTACCGGAATTCCTTTGGTCGAGGCTGCGGGTTGTTCTTTTTTTTATTATAAACGGGCTTGCTCTTGACCTCAATCTTGCCTTAAGGGCGATGATGATAGGGCACGCCACGATAGTGGCGGTAAGTCCCCTCTTTGAGGAGTGGCTGGAGAGGCGCCACGGCGCCCTAACCTACCGTCTGACGCAGGTCCTCACCGGACACGGGTGTTTCGGGAGGTACCTGTACCGAATCAGGCGGGAGGAAACGCCCGGATGCTTCCACTGCGAGGATCGACCGGAGGACACGGTGGAGCACACTGTGGAGGCGTGCCCTGCTTGGGCGGAGCCCCGCCGTGTTCTCGTAGCGGCGATCGGCGGCAGCGACCTCTCGCGCCCGGCCCTGGTGCAAGCCATGGTCCGGGGCGAGGAGGAATGGGACGCCGTCGCCTCCTTCTGCGAAGCAGTGATGCTAGCGAAGGAGGTGGCGGAACGAGAGAGGGAGAGAACCTCTCAACGTCCCAGCCGCCGCGGAAGGCGCTCCGGGCGTCGGGGGTCACGCGATGACCTCCGGCCACCGTAGACGCGGGCCTGTGGACGGTGAGTAACGGGCTAGCTCGCCGTCCGGCCGTCGTCATGACGGCAACAGACCATGTCGGCGGCGCGTACGTGTTCCACGCGCGCCTCAAAGAGATGTCAGCAAGGAGGGGCCCGCAAGGGCCGACGCCCGTCGGGGCTGTGGATATCGAAAGGTTACCGCGGCTCCGACACAAGGGCGAAGAAGAAGGAACATGGGTTTGGTTTTTAGTCAGTAGAAGTCTGACACTCCCCTTCGCTCTGCCCAAGAGCGGGGGGGGTTATTCGATGATTTTCCACCCACCAAAAAAAAAAAAAAAAAGGGCGATGATGATGATGTCGACGATGGAACGAGCTTACCCAGAAAAAGCCTGTTTACTCGCGACTTAAATAGATTAGGGTTATATGAACTCGGAAAAACCTACGCAGGCAGGGAATTCCTGTCCTTGGCTGTGCGCATAATAAAGGACTTGTCAAAGCGCTTCGTTCGAATGTGTGGAACGTCGACTAGGTATCGGTGGTAACCTGCAGTACGTCTAGTCTCCCGATGGAAGAAGGGAGATAGTGGAATCAGCTCGTGGAGCTCCTGCGCACACTCCGAAGTACAGTCTGTAGAAGACCGACAGACATGCGACTTTGCGACGGTGGGCCAGGCTATGTAGCTTGACAACCATCCTATCGTCACCAATTAGCCTCCTGGCTCTGCGCTCTACACTACTCTACAGAGTCAAGTGTGGCAAGTTGGTATTTGGCTGAGCCATCCCAAAAGTGACAGCAATACTCCATGCCGGACCGGACTTGAGCTTTATATAATACTGAAAGCTGTCCAGGCTTGAAGTACCGCTTAACCTTGTTGAGGACGCCCAGCTTTTTAGCCGCAGTTTGTGCTTTCGACTCAAAAGATATACCGCAGCCCCGGCCACATATGGCTAAGAAGGAACATGGTTTTTAGTCAGTAAAAGTTTGACACTCCCTTCCGCGCCGCCCAAAGCGAGAGGAGTCATTTGATGATTTCCCACACTACAAAACATAAGTTGATTGCTAATTAATCTCATCCAGTTAGTTAGAATTCTTAATCATATCGAAGTAGTTTGTAAATAAATAAAGTAGTATAATAATCATAGTTAGAAGCAATCATAATAATTACTTAGTGATTGATGCCAACTGTGGTGGCATAGATTTGCACCTGATTAGGGTATGGACTAATCACCGTATGGTACGCTGCTGTACAGGGAAGTCCTTACTAATAAATAACTGGTGATCAGAATGTATAACTGCGGAGGGTCATCAATTTGTTTTTCATCATTCTTCTGCCCTTATCCTAATCTATTTGGTGTCGGCGCAACAGGTTTCTTCTACTAATGCCACCAATTTGTTCGTATCAGTTGAATGATCCTACTAGCACATAATAATTTTAGGTAAGCAGACAAAATTTATTGACTGGATTTTATTGATTGACTAGCTGTTTTCCGCATTCATGCGAAATTGTTATATTTACTTCTCCATTTGATTCGGTGTTTGTTAAAAATAATTGTGTGTTTATTTGTGTTGTATTTACTTTTTTGCGTTCATAACCATCTCCTTTTCCAGAAGTCAGCTGAAACACACGAAATGTTCGACAAAGCTTTGTGAAGTAAATATAGCCATACCACTTCCTGTACGATAAAGTTACTGAAATAACCGAACCGAACCTTAAAGATGATAAGGATAAAAACTCCATATCAATTGTACATAACAGTCATGTTACACCGGTTAGTAAGGGTAATCAGGATGTACGTAGGTAGTTGCATTGAGCAATATGTAACAATCAATCTATACAAATAAAATGAATGTATCTGTTTGTAATTTCGAATTATCAGCTTTATACTGAGCGCATATGAAAGTAATTAGGTACTTTTAGCAACATCACATTTTGTCTCTCCGGAATGGCTGGACTGATTTTGATGGGACTTTTAATGGTGGCAGGGATGTTACAAGGTCTAACAGGTTTCTTTTGATTTTAGAAAAAACAGTAAGGGTTCCGTACTAAAAAATGTGAAGAATGGGGAAGTAATATTTTTGGGGCACAGCTAGTACTGAAAATAATAGAAAGCATAGCAAAACATGTTGTTGACGCTTTCTCTGACCCAAGGGCTGGCTTTTGCTTTGGTCAGAGACTAAGTGTTGCCATACAAAGTGGCAACGCTGCCAGACTTTTGGGCACTTTACCTGCTGACAGCGTTGAGGAGGAGTTTTTGGATGTCATTTTATAGGTAGTTTGTTTTTAGTTTAGTTTATAATTTTGTTGTTATGTTTAGTATTGTCATACATTAAGTAATTAATAGAAATACAAGCCTGGTTACATAAGATTACTTCTGTAGTCCTCGTACAATAAGGGGAGGTAAAGATTTCAAATAGTGCACCAACATTTGGTCGATTCTGTGCCATTAACACAATAAAATGAAGAATTATAAAAAATGTAAATATAAACAAAACCTTATACTGCTCGACTAGGATCAGACTTAATAGCCTTTCTAAACAAGGTTTAAATGTAAGAACAAGGTCAGACGGATACAAAATATTAAATAATTATTATGTGTAACATTCTCGCAATTAAATGATTTATTACCTTCATCGAGTTCCTGTGTCTTACAGATTGTGGCACGTGCTAAATTACGGCTTGTCTAAAATAAATATGCGCGCATATTAATTTTGTATATTTACACAAGAATATTACACGTTTAAATAAAAGTTTTAAATTCTTCTTCTTCTTATCGTGTGAGCACTAAGGTCTAACGACTCCACACACCCTAGTGTCAGAGTTTCTAAGCCACCTCAAGGACCACTGACATGGTTTGACGACCGCCATTTGGCAGCCGAGACCACTGGCTTATACGTGCGTTCCGAAGCACGCAATCATCTTTTTATCAGATAATCAGGGGATTCAATCCTGCAATGTCTTAGCCAAACTGGAAACAACTTTATAAAGTATGCTTCCCGTGGGAATCGAAACCACGACCACCGGGTCACAAGGCAAACGCCTAAACCACTCGACCACGTGTGCAGTTTTACATTAATATAAATTGACTTAAGCCTCCGTGACCTCTACTATTAAATGCATCCATCAATCAGCACAATGTTTTGATTTGTAAGCTCGTTAGTGAAAATAGGATCGTCGTCTACTACTACATTGGATTCAAGAAAATTACTAGCGAAATGCGGATTATAAACTATAAGGTATGTCTCTACCTTTCTTTTCACAGATTACAGGCGTGATATTATTTTATTATTACAACAACGAGCATAAATCGTACTTCGTTAGTCAACGAACAGGTTTTAAAAATAATATCAAACTCCCACGGTCTAGGTCTGATAGTATTTATTTAGTTGCGTGCGGCTCAAGGTGTTTCATTTTAATGAGTAAAAACAAACTGTATAAATGTAATAAACGTGCCTAAGAAAATAATTAATTATATTATAACATGTTTTTCAGTTGTTCATTTTTCTTGACATTTAAATAAAATCGCAAGATTGAGTAAACAGATAATTTTAATAATGATATTTAACTGCCCCTCGGGTTGATCTTTAGGTTAAGCCGTACTTGCCTAGGTTGGTCTGGGTGACCCATTACATACCGAGTTTCCTCCATGCCTCAGTAAGTACGTTAAGCTGTTGGTCCCGGCTGCCATTCATAGATTTTTTTTAGCAGTAGTTACAGGTACGAGTAGTCAGTGACCTGAAAGTCTGACAACCAGTCTCACCAAAGGCTATCGTATTACCCAGTATTAACTTGGTTGTGGAGGTCAGATAGGCAGTCGCTCCATGTAAAATACTAGTACTCAGCTGCTAGACAGGAAGCCGACCTCAATATAGTTGGGAAAGGGCTAGGCAGATGATATTCAATTTTTTATTTTGTTACACTAGCATGTAGGTAAGTAGTAGGTGCCTTCCTAAAGCGTCTTCCTCACCGGATCGAAGTATCGAGTGCTACCAAACCAATAGACTTGTCAGCCTCGATATTTCAGCCGCACCGCCCGCATTAGACGACATAATTATTGACGTGATGGCACTACAACAAATGACAAAAACCGTATCAAACCGAGCCAGTCAAGAAGGGGTTCTCTGTAAAATCGGTCTGTACATGTACAAACAAATATAATACCTAATTGTAAGTTTTTGCACGCCCTATGTGGCACAATGTGATGAGACCGTTTATTATGTAATTTAAGACCATGTATTGTACCATGTTCGGACAAATAAATGAATTTGAATTTCGTCACTATAATGTGATGAAATAAATTACACAAAGTAATGCGCCTGCCTAGGTTCGAACCCACGACTTACTGACCGTAAGCCGGGGCCGCCACCCAGTAAAAGTGCTGAAGTAGTAGTAAAGTGGCCCAGTGGCCACTGCTGCTCCTCCTACACAAAATTATCATCATTCATCATCATAACCATTTTATTATTATAGCGTATTGTTAATCCAGTGATTCGCTTGTGTATATAATATTTTTTTTAATGTAATTAATAATAGTCCTTAAAATCACAGTTAAGATAAAAGAAATCGTATTTTTTGTAGCTATTATTTTTTATTTAGACATAATAAAAGATTACATCCACAATCTAGCTAAAATGTTTCAGAAGTATTCTTGAGACGTTAATTGCAAAGTTTCTGAGATACATGTTTCTCATCGTAATTAATAATTTAGGTACGCGTTAAACTTCGCCATTTTGTGTTCTACCTACTTAATAATAATTGTAATTTATTATTCGCATTATTTAATGTCTCGAAGACGGCTTCGTCTTTTGGATGGAGATATTTCAAATAAGACACTTATATATTATAATAGATCATTGTTTCGACAATCATAAACAAACAAAATAAAAATCGTAAAAAGAAAAATCGTTAGACAATGAAATTGGCAATATAGCAATATAACAAAAAAAAATATGATCACAGGTAATTACTCAATCATTTAAACACCAACACAATATAATTAATCATTTAACGATATCATTATCCTAGCCATTTATCAACTAGGTTAGGGTGGTCTAAGTACCAGTCTTTTACATGGAGCCTATCTATCTGACCTCCACATTCACAACCCAGCTAGTAATGTGCAATAATATTCCCCTTGGTAAGACTCGTTGACAAACTTTCGGGCCACTTACATACATTATTTAAAGATAAACAATGAAAATAGCTACATAAAATAATTGTTACGGTCTAATACACCAATCCTATTAATTAAATTGTCTAATCGATAATCACACACAATGCTCGAACATTACAGTAGTTTTTCGGTTAAATGATTTGCCCTTAGCTTACTATTGTTTGTTAGTATTTGGGTGGGCTGATAATTGTGCATGCAATGTACATTTCTTGTTCAATGAAGTAAATCGTGGAAAAAAAACTGCGTGTATTTACTTCTAGATGTTCAAGTGTGAACTTGACCGCATGATTTATTGTGTTTCTACACGATGTCTATCAATTCCTGAAATTTAATGGTCAAGGATTTAGTAAAATTGTACTTACTTAGTTGTAGTGGTTATCGTTTATAGTCGTAAATCATGTCATATACATACTTAGGATAAAAAAAATGTTTTTTTTTTGTAAAATGGACCATTCTTACCAGTGCCTAACTGCGTCTGTGACCATTTTACGAATATTTTCAATTCATATTATTTTCCTATTATTGTCTGCTAAAGTGGCTATATTAGACCCCCAGGTCAACGTGAGAATAATTTTGTACCATCTACAGACTGACCGAGTGACCGTGATAGTTACCTAACCTTGTAGATTACAATTTGTAGTTATTTTTAACCACACGTTTAGGCATTCAGAATTATATATTATTTGCATACCTAATATTAATTCTCAAAGCTAAAAAAAATAATTTCCGCTAATTTCTTCGCTTGGATCATAAAATTTTGTATGTGTTAACAGTTGTAGTTTCAAAAGTAAAAGACAGATTAATGGAAAGAAAAGAAAAAAAAGAGTAGATTGAGATGATAATATCTCAAAATTCTTTTCATTATTTTTTTAGCAGATGGGAAATCATCAAATGACTCCTCTCGTTCTGGGCGGAGGGGAAAAGAGTGTCAGACTTCTACTGACAAAACACCACACATGTTCCCTCTTATTATCTCTTTCGAACAACCCGCAGCGGGTAGCATAATTATCCTCTACTACTATAATCTTTTATGATTTAAGTATTCAGAGTATCCCCCTAGACCTAACCGTTTGAATCACCAAAAAATAAAAAATAATCTTTATACGTCAGCAAAACCGCAAGTATTACCCACGTAGCAGTAATCCTTACATAGTATAAAACAAAGTCGCTATTGTTGTCTGTTTGTTTGTCTGTATGCTTAAATCTTTAAAACTACGCAACGGACTTTGATGCGGTTTTTTTAATAGATAGAGTGATTCAAGAGGAAGGTTTTAGTATATAATTTGAACGACATCCACGCGGGTGAAGCCGCGGGCATCAGCTAGTGATTAATAACTTAGATCTCTTACAAGATAAGGAGCGTGTTAAAATGCCTGATTCCAGTAGTTTCCAAGGTTTTGTTATTCAGTTCGTTTGTCAAGGTTATTAACCGGTAATTGATAATAATTAACGCCTGTTATTTCAACTAGGTACTCACACTGTTTCCTTGTTATTTCAACTACTCATACAGTTTCCTTTATTTCCTTTATGATCTTTGTTAGAAAAGAGGCGATGATTTTCAAAGAAGTGTTAGCTGGGGCTGCGGGTTGTTCGAAAGATATACCGCGGCCCCGGACTCGAAGGGCTAAGAAGGAACATGGGTGGTTTATAGTCAGTACAAGTCTGACACTCCCTTCCATTCCGCCCATAGTGGGAGGAGTCATTTGATGATTTCTCAACCTCCACAATAAAAAAGTGGTGCTTGTGGGTATCGTTGGAGACTAAGTTAAACAAACACATCATTCACATGTTCCAACATCTAATAGACTTTGAATTGGTAAAATTATGGTATAGCAAAAATCGTTTAAAGTACAATAAGGGCGCCTTCAAATTAGCCGCAAAGAGCCGCGCGGTGGCAGCGCGGCTGCAGCGCTGCCGCCGCGCTGCTTTGTTAATCCATATAAAAATCGCGGATTTTAAACCGCACACCCGCAGCGCGGATGTAGCGCTGCAGTCGCGCGTGCTTTATTTATATGGATTAACAAAACAGCGCGGCTGCAGCGCTGCAGCCACGCTGCCACCGCGCGGCATATTTGAAGGCGCCCTAACACGTATAATATATCTCTAAATGTCAGCAAGTTATTTTGCTAAAAGCAGATTAAATTATTTATAAACAGATACATAGTACACTCACCTCTTAGTTTTCCCAAGACACACCTCTGAGTTGTCAGATTAATATGCGAATTGTATAATTATCACTAGCTTGAGTGAAGGAAAACATCGTGATAAAACACAGATTGCTTGAGAGATATTATTTTCTCGGCAGCATTTAAAGCCAAGTCAGAGGTCCATGGGCGACATAAATCTTCTGGCATCAGGTTCGGCACTAACCACAAAGAACATTCATATTTCTGCATTTTGTTTCATCATCAGCCTATAATGTTCCCACTGCAGGGAGTCAGGTCTCCTCTCTAGGAGAGGGATGGGCTATAATCTACCACGCGGGCCCAGTGCGGATTGGTAAATGTCACATGTCTTCGAATTTTTTGGTTCTAAGACATGCCGGTTTCCTCACGATGTTTTCCTTCACCGTTTTGAGAGCAGTGGTGATGAAATAAATTACACAAAGTAATGCGCCTGACGGGGTTCGAACCCACGACTCACTGTTCGTAAGTCGGGGCCGCCACCACTGGGCCACCACTGCTCTATTATGTTTCAGTGCCATGTAAAGGCCAAAGCCTATTGAAATTGTTAATATCACTTTACTCCATCTGGAAATCGTATCCAAGTCTTCATTAAGAGCGTTTGCACGTACGAGACTAACGAAGTAGAAACTATGATAACTAAAATATAATTTATACAAAAAGTAACTAATGAATTAAGGTAATTAAGTGCAAATATTTCAGGTAACGAAGTGTCCAATAGTTAGTTTTATAGATACATAATATCATGTACTAAGACCGAGGAATATCTACAATTGAAAAAATATACAGATTTACACAACAACGATATTTTTAAAGTTGGACAACTGCCCCTAGTAAAGACCCATGGTCCAACTAGTTGGACAGAGCAGTTGGACCACTGCCCCGCACTCAGACGATTTTCCTAAAATTGTTCATAGTAAAATTGTATCGTATAACGAATTTCACTTTGAACCAATAAAATCGAGTCGATTGATTTACTTAGCATAGAACAGTTTCATTGTTACTGAAAATTAGAGAGCTTCTAGTTAATCCTAAGATAATTACTAAAGTTTATAGTTTCCTTAGAGTCGTGAATGATGTAATTGCCGGTCCATTAGCATTTTAAGTGGTCTAATAAAAGTTTGTGATAAAATTGTGATAAAAGTTTCGCTACTTTTTCAACTGATTTGCATTTCAGACGAAGATTACAGTTTGATAGAGTAGTTTTTGTGCCTTTTTACAAGTTTTTATACTGAGCCCATGAACAGATAGGTATGATGGAAGATAAATCGTGTCATAAAATTTTGCCTGTGATTCAGTAAATGTTGAAATGAAGTATTTTTTTTCAAGCCCTATCCTAATTTAAGTGGGGTCAGCTCACCTAATTTTCTGGCACCAGAGCAGTCTATCCTGGGTTGTCACCTCGGGCAGTTCTTCCTCCAAAACGAGCTTCATCTACCTCTCCTATATATTCAGTGCTATATCTACCCTGAACCTGTCTTGTAAACAATAATAATTATAACTAATGGTAACAGAAATAATGTTGTTTTTTTTTTTTTTGGATGGTGGTAATTCATCAAATGATCGACTTCTCCCGCTCTGGACGGAGCGGAAGGGAGTGTTAGAGTTCTACTGACTAAAGACCACCCATGTTCCTTCTTAGCCCTTTGTGTCCGTGGCCACGGTATCTCTTTCGAACAACCCGCGAAGCCCCGGCAGGGTCGTGTCATCACATAGTTTCATATAAAATTCTATCACTGTACTGTGTACAGCTCTCAATTAGGGTAACCAAGTTCCCAAGAAATCCAGATAGTTTGTTCCCTATTCGTAGTAATTCTTTTCTAGCTGAAATGGAGCCTGAAGAATGAAACTAATCCGACGTATGTGTACCGGACCTAAAAGCCTTATGGAATGGGGTACCTACTAGGTATTACTGGAAATATCCTGCTGAAGTTAAGAGACGTAAAGTATAAAGTACATTCTTACTTCGACTGGAATTGCTTTTATTTTTGAAGTGAAAACTTCTTTAGCGGCGCTTTTTTGTATGGGTAAAAACTTTCAAACTCGCGTCAGGGTCACGTGATGCTGATCGAAAAAGCGTAAGATTTTTCGATCAGCATCACGTGACCCTGACGCGAGTTTGAAAGTTAATATTGAAGTTTTCACTTCT
The DNA here is from genome assembly GCA_949775195.1 of Diarsia dahlii. Classification (NCBI taxonomy): domain Eukaryota; kingdom Metazoa; phylum Arthropoda; class Insecta; order Lepidoptera; family Noctuidae; genus Diarsia; species Diarsia dahlii. The sequence goes on along the minus strand of OX459194.1, from coordinate 22,251,147 downwards.
GCCGGCACTCCCGGAGTGCTACCTTTTTTTTTATTTTAATCAGTTCAAATAACTTTTTGGAAAAAGACAAAAGAAAAACAGTGAAATCCCGGGTATTTCCTGTCGTTTGTCCGCCTTGTGGAAACCTCCACAAGGCGGACGAACGACAGGAAATACCTCAAATGCTACTCCTTCCAGTACATAACAGGGGTTGTCAGTCAATAATTGGGTGTTTGCTTATGCAGCGATGTCCTTTTAGTTTTGGCCTGACCTTTGGCCCACAGTTTCGCCCGCGTGGATGTCGGTCAAATTATATACTAAAACCTTCCTTGAGAACCACTCTCTCCATGGGTGAAAACAGCCTTAAAATCAGTGCAGTAGTTTTTGTGTTTATCGTGAACAGACAGACAGACGTGGCGAAGTACTTTGTTTTATAATATGCAGTCGGAGCCTACCCTTTACTTCATGATAAAAACAAAAGAAATACGATTGAATAAGCATGACGATTGAACTTATCATTAACTGCTAGTAACTTCTCCGTTCAACACTGATATCAATAGAGTTGAATATAAATTACACCTAAAGACAAATAAATCAACCCAGACTACCGTCAGTTAGTTAAACCCTTGTGTAAACCTCTTACACTTTCGTGCATAAAAATTGGTTTTCTTGCAAATAAAATGGCAACCGTTCACAGATTTTTATATTAATCGGTTAATCATAATTTCGTTCTTTAACAATAAATACAACTAAACTGGTCTTGAGCTGTAGGAATTTTAACTAAACCTTGACGTAGTGTCGTGACGTAGTGTGGTCATAAAGCGTAAACAATTGTTTTATAAAAACAAAACTTGTTTTTGTGTTTTTCTATATCTACTCGTGGAAAACTTCTTCATCGTCACAATACATTACGATTATGACTTCGTTGTCTTACAAAATATTATTAAAACCTGTGAGATTTTGTTTTAAATATAAAACAATTGTTTTCATTGAAGTACCTACTACGTCTACATTGGTTTTGCAAGTGACTTAGCAAAAAATGGAGTAGGTAGATTAGAATGCTTAAAAGTAAATAACAAAGAATGATGTACGGACCTCATTTACTTTAAAATTCTAACAAACTAGTGAACCCAACAGAAGTTATCCTACCTTTTTAGATGTTGACAGCAGCTACCTATCGGTTAAGATACACACAAAACCTCTGCTCATTGAGTTCTGTTGTTAAAAGGTGGTTTAGTGACTTTACACTTAAATAGTAATCATTATAAACATTTTACAATGATTATTTGGGATAAGAACACACTAAAGAGCAGCACAACAACGCTCTTGACAATTTATAGAAAGTCAGCGAATTCAGTCACATCATCATCATCACCATTTGGGATAAACAAAATAAATGGAAACAGTATAAATAGAAAGAAAACTATTATTTTAACATTAGACATACTAAAAAATATAAAATAATTGTTTTAAAAATTATTTACGCATTTTATTTCTAAACAGTATCTTCATAAAAAACTAAAACAGGCGTTTTAGTTTTACTAAGTTGAAAATTAGAAAACAAAAAATATAAACTGTATTAAAAAGAAATACCTACTGACTGACCTAGTTATTCTGCACTGCAGTGTACACAGTAAGCGGGGCAGTGTTGACATCGAGTTAATCCCGCGGTTACCGCGCAATATATTTCTTTAGACCAACTTTAATATTTGGCCCTCACTCTGATGATCCCAGCGTTACGCAAACTCTGAATTTAATAACTGTATGTTTGCTGAAGGATTTTCGTTCCAAATCTCTGCATTATTGGGACCATTCGAGGTTTGTCAAATATGAGGCTTGAATAACATTTTGGGCATTCGCTCTATCTATGTCACTTGGTACAGTCATCATTAGGGGTGGTGCTAGGCAACTGGGCTTATCCCAGTTGTATACGTCCTTTCGTGCTTGTTTTTTTCGGTCTCCTGCTGATATGGAGGTAAGTAGAAAATATAATTATTTTCCTACTCCTCCGCTTTTCTTTTCTGATTAATTTCGTTCCAGGATCCAAGACAGTTAAATTGTTTTTCTGGGTCTTCGTTCAGCTTCGTTGCCTTGGCGCTTTTCAGGTGGTCGCTACTGTTGATTCTGGAGTGAGCTTGTCCCAAAACACAAACGTCATAGTCATCAACAGGGATTAATAGATTCCAAAAAACATTAATAATATCCGTACTGATGAAAAGCCTTGTAACTGTTCCATACCAATACCAGCACTTTTGAAAACATTTAAGGAACCGATAACAGCAACAATCTTCAGGACCCACATAACATAGCTATTAGGTACCAATCGCCCAACAAGCAATCCCACTGAAAATAAGGGCCACGTTAATGTAGACACCATTCCATAATACATTAGAGGCAAAGAGCATACACGACACAAATGTTTGGTTGTCCCCTTAAAATTCTGAACACAGCGTATGGAAATCGATACACATTTGGGAACATAGCCTGGTCTCTACGTGAGGGGGATCCACAAATACGCGACATGGCTGACCTTTATAGCGTAAAATGAATTTACATTTAAGGGGTTTAAAGGGGTGTAACAATTTGTATGGAAAATTATCGGCATTTCAGTTGTTTTTTTGGGTTTAATATTAGGCGGCATATTTTCACCCTTCTGTTAATGGGTATTCCAATGCCAACCAATGTAAAGCCACTGTTACATTTTGGTTATTTCAATTTGAAGTCTATTCTATGGCTGCTACTAAAATTTTCAAGGATTGAACCCAGGATCTTAATTAGAAGCATTACTTGCAACTACAAATGAATGACTGTGACTAGTACAATCTGTACTTCAATCTTATGACTGTTTTTACCCGACTACGGCAAAGCCAAAGGAGGGTTATGATTTTGACTGGCTATGTATGTATGTATGTGAGTATCTTCATCTGTTCCCTCATAGCTTCTAATCCACTTATCGGAACTCGACATATGAGGTATCGTTAGAACCGTCTTAATTTTCCGCTGAACATAGGCTACGTGACGTGTCACAAAAAGCAATTTGGCGCCCTCTAGCGGACAAAAAGTAAGGCTTAAAAAATAAAAATGGAGATAAATACGCCGTGTTTGGTATCATTTGAAAGGGCCTCACTTGTACATTTCCAAAATATTGCTCAAATTTAAAATCACGCCCTCTAGCGGACAAAAAGTAAGGCTTAAAAAATAAATATGGAGATAAATACGCCGTGTTTGGTATCATTTGAAAGGGCCTCACTTGTACATTTCCAAAATATTGCTCAAATTTAAAATCACGCCCTCTAGTGGACAAAAAGTCAAGAGTGAAAAAAAATTAACACCAAAATTGTTTAAATAAAAAAAAGTAAAATACTAAAACCCGACTACTACAAAAAAAAACGACGCTGAAAAAGTATGAAACAAGATTTTCAGGATAGAACAAAAAGAAAAGCCGTAGTCACACGTTATAGGTACCAACCTAAACACTTTAATACCGTGTGACTACGGCTTTTCTTTTTGTTCTATCCTGAAAATCTTGTTTCATACTTTTTCAGCGTCGTTTTTTTTTGTAGTAGTCGGGTTTTAGTATTTTACTTTTTTCTAGATTATCTTCTTGAAACATGAGCAATGTCGCTTAAATAGACGAAACAAAATGAAGACTTTTGATAAAGATAATATCCACCACCTAACATCATCCAAAGAACCACGTAAAGGACATAATTTAAAGTAACACAGGACTACGCCGTCCTGACGTGGACACATATCTGACCAGACTCCCGACCGCGAACCTGCGGGGATTCATACATCTCTATCGAAACACCATCAGACTTAATGTTCCTATATTTCAATTGTCAGGAACTAAGAAGTGTCTTGAATAGGAAATTGTCTGAATTTATTTTAAGTAAATCGTTGTCTTCACTATTATCTTATTTATTTATTAGCTACGGAAGACTTTCAGCTAAGACAAATAGATTAACAAATAGTATGTAAGACTGACAGCCAATTAAAAGTCCTCACTTCTAAATACAGACTATTAAGAAAGAGTGTGAACAACACAATACAGCTACAGAAAAAAATACAGAATAACATTCAAGCTTAAACTAAATACACATTTTAAATGTCACATTCAGTGTTATGTGGAGACTAAATCGAATAACGGGAAAAAGACTGAATGAATTTGTAAAATATTAACACATCAAAACACTATTATTATAAAAAAATATCAACACATTTTTGCGTGATCGAATCAGAAATGAGGACATCCGCATGAGAACCAAGGTTACCGACGTAGCCCGAAGAATCGCCAGACTTAAGTGGCAATGGGCAGGGCACATTGCTCGCAGAACGGATGGCCGATGGGGCCGAAAAGTTCTGGAATGGCGACCGCGAACCGGAAGACGTTGCGTTGGAAGGCCTCCCACTAGGTGGACCGATGACCTGGTGAAGGTTGCAGGAACCCGCTGGATGAGAGACGCACGAGACCGGTCAATGTGGCGACGCCTGGGGGAGGCCTATGTCCAGCAGTGGACGTCTTTTGGCTGAAATGATGATGATGATGAACACATCAAACCTCTGCTGCCTCTTTGGTCATGCTGTTGTAAGCGCGACTACTGAGCATAAAGTCCAGGGTTCGATTTCCGGGTCGGGCAAAGTGTTATTGGGTTTTATCATCAGAAAATTCTCAGTAGCAGCCATAGAGTCCGGTTTTGTCCCCAGTTGATGGCAATCCTACAAATATTATAAACGCGCGAAAGTTAGTAAGAATGTATGTATGGATGGATGGATGTTTGTTTGTTACTCTTTCACGCAAAACTAACTGAACGGATTTGGATAAAATTTGGTACACAAGTAGTTTATAGCCTGGATTAACACATAGGATAGATAGATTTTTATCACGATTTTATCTTCCCGTGGGATAGTTTTCGCGTTATAGCGGGCGAAGCCGCTGGCAACAACTAGTAGACTCTAAAACATAACTAGCGAAATGTAGAGAAGCTACTAGGTACACCTCTGTCTAACCCTTTGTAGAATAAAGGTGTGATGTTATATTATATTATAGTTTGGTCTTGCAAAAATGCGTTTAAACTGGGAAGAGTGAGTTTACAGTCTTGCATAACCAATATGGGTTTCGGTATGAGTCAGCGAGATAATTCTATTCAAGTGTCATTGTCAACCACTTTTTGATACGGTAGGGTGAATCCCACCATTGGAGTGTTTGGGGAATACGTTAGAATCATGACTGGCACAATTTGACGAAGTTTTATTTTAAAAGTGTAATTTAAAAATATTATTGAGGACGTAGTCAAATATAATATGAATTGATTAAGTTATGTAAGCTATCAAATGATTCAGTAAGAAAGTTTTTAGAGTAATTCTATAGTTTAATTTTATTATACAGCATGCCTAAAAGATATTTCCCGACGGCGCGGCGGCGTGTATAACCAAATCAAAATCCGCATTGAAATTGAAACGCACTGAAACTCTGACACTACTAAATGGTACAACTTAAAACGCTTTGAAAGCAGCTTGCACTTGAAAACAAATCCTTTCTATTTTTCCGCAATACGCAACCTCTTTTCACACCACATTCCAAATTCAGCAACAAATTTCTCCCTAATTGATTTATACAAACTGACTTCGCGGTCTATTAGGATACGAATAAGCATCAAAACGCTGTGTCATAGCACAGATAAATGATCACTGACGATAACATAAACACTTCCAGCGCCACACAATTTAGAAATATGCAAATCTGCTGCAAATCCCTCAGGGCAAAGATTAAGGTAAAAAAATTAACAGAGTTACGGTGAATGTTTTATACCTACGCGTTTAGAGGTGTAAAAGTGTGTTTTTTATAGATGATGGTTATTTTCAATCACTTAAACAAAGATTATGTCATAAGAGAAGGCATGAACTAGATTTTAAATAATAGTTTATTTCCTTATGAAGAAGTTTAAGCAGAAAATGGATAAATCCGTTTTCTGCTTAAACTTCTCTTGGGATAACTTAATTTTTTATTAAATTTCAAATCAATAAAGTAAATAGATAAACCTTAACCAGTAAAATAATAAAAGATCATGAAACAGTTCAATGAAAACGATTGATTTATGACTGTTAGCTTAGAAGTGCCTATTTTTCGCTTTTTTTTTAATAGGGTATTTCACCAAAAAAATCTAATTAGTCCGTCAGATAGATTTTAAATAAATAATGGACACGTATTTTTTCTTTTTTCACGTAAACAAAATATGAAGACGATACAGTGCTTCGAAAAGTCGTGTCAAGTCGTGTGACGTCATAAGGATAGTACTTTTTTACCCACTAAGTGACGCCAAAAACCCCCACTCTTGATCTTTGACACATTTTATTTTCGTCAATTTTTATTATATTGATAAAACAAAAAACACGTATCCAATATTTTTCGATAATCTAACAGACGGACTAATTAGATTTTTTTGGTGAAATACCCTATTGGCCGAATTTCATGACAAACCACTAATGTTTCGAATCTACATCATCGATTTAAAACATCCATCCCCCACGGCTCCGGACATCAGACTCTGGGAGATACTGTACTAAAAGAAATAACTGTCCAATTCCTGTTGCCTGTGGGCACCGATATCGTATGATTATTTCTTTCACCACCTGTACTGGTCCAAAAATTAACAAAAAAGGCTACATTTCAACACATGAATAATTTAAGCTGGCATTGCCACAGCATCAAAAAGCTTCTAATCAAGTAGGCATTTCATAATCAAAGTGCCGTCGCATCTGACCGGGCCTGATCTCTGCCCCCCACTGAGGGTTTTAATTAATATTTCTACACAGTACTGTATCCGTACCGCGCAAATTAATTCCTAGTATAGAACCCACGGTGAAATATGCTAATCTTGCTACGATTATGTGTGGCTGTTTTAGAACCAGAGAGAGTTCACCTTTAGTTCTCGCTTTCATGACTAAGGTTATGACTAATACGTTTTAAGTAAGTCTAAACATTTAAGGTAGCCTTTTTCTGCAATCGCACCCTATCAATATATTGACTAGGTATAATAATACTACTATTGTTTAAAAAACAAGCTTTTTCTCGAATTTTCCTCAGCTACTTTCATTTGATACCCAATAAAAAATAACTAGTCCAGCATCTTCAGGAGTGTGCCATATTGGAGTAAAAATGACGTCACTTAGCTAACCGCATGTAATTATGGTCAGCTAATTGCCGTAATTCTAAAAAAAACTCAGCTCAACCGGAAATCCGAAAGTGGGTCAAAATTAACTTCTAGGATTTTTTGCATAGTTAGTTACAGATGAAGCAAATTAAAGCATGTTAACTTAATTGTCACTAATGTCAGACCTAGTAAAAGACAAAGAAGATTTTTTTTTAAATTGAACGTAAAGTTTATTGCTGGTTCTCGTCTATAGGAAACGAACATGTAGCTTCTGACGGCATAAAGTGACATAAAATATTTAGAAGGTAACATAATAATGTAATACAATACAAAAAAAACTTATTTTGAAGCGACTAGCAGACATAAATCATAACACTTCACAGAATCTATTAATGCGAAAAAAAAGTTGATGATATGGAAGCCAACACCTTACCGGTACTATGGACATGGGTAAACGTTGCTCCAAGAATTTGCTCCGATATTGACGAAGCGATTATAACATTATAGATTTTTTACACGCCGAGATGAAAAAGCGGGCAACATATAATTTCTGAGTAAATTGCCGCGCTGAGGCGTGAAATTGAGGATAAGAAAATACTTAAACGTCTTCATCCATATTTAATATCAAATATTAAAAAGCAAAGCCCGCTTCGCAACGACCCGTGATGACTGTCCGGCAAAAGAAATATTTACTATAAAATATTCATGAAAACATAAATTTCAAGTGAGCACCATTGCAAATATCTCTTAATGACAAGCCGAAGACCCGACTTTACTATAAATAAATTCTTTTGAAATCGCAAGCAAAAACTTGTTCTAACAACACCTTACACTGAACAAGATAAGGGTCAAAATTGTTAATCAATTGTTGGTGTAACTGCAAAACATTTGGCACCTATTTCCAAACTTTATTTGCAGATTAGAAAATGTTGGTTACGGTTAATTTGAAACTTATATCTAGAGCAATAAGGATAGTTGTAAAGATATTCTAGTTTGCTAAGTGTTCTAGCAATGTTGTTAAAAGCTTATGAATAGGCAATAAGTTGTCTTCAGGCGCCTACCTCTATGCACTGGTTAATGACAGTTGTATAGGCAAGTTATGTAGATTAATGCCAATTTTGTGGTACAGTTAAGGAGTTATGTATATCATGTAATGGACTATTTTAGTATGTAATGTCGATCGGGATTTGATTGTAGGAAAATTAATGAACTTAGCTTTGCATAGTAAACAATTTATTTGTGTTAATAAATATGTCTGAGTTAGATAAATGGGCAGATAAGTGAAAACATGGTGTATATCAATCAGTTGCGTTTTATCTCACGCAAGTTAGGAGTCAAGTGGAATAATGGATTGATCTTGTTCTGCGATTGGTTAACTAACTTACACTGCATTTACATAATCTTGTCAATTGTACCGTTTTATTACATTTGCTTGGACATTTCTCTACAAACTAACATAAGACAGCTATTTGTCTATACTGAGAAAGCTTAGTTTATTTTATGTCATACATATGAAAGTCATCATTTGGATTTAGAACGACATTGTAATCAAAGTATTGATCAATCGAACACTTTTAATAGGCAATGACACCACTTTTAATAAACCAACAACAGCAATCACAGAAATAAACCAAAACAAAACAATTACAAGTCTAAAATAAACTAGAAATGATTGCACATTCTCACTTACTAATAAAGACAATAGACTAGTCACGCAAGCAAAACCACTGGCAGAACTACTCTAAAATAAGCTAGACACATCATTAATAAGGACATCACAGCATAGATCGGAACTGTACAACGGAACATTTTGTCGTCACGAACCATTGCTAGGGACGAACAAACGTCTCAATTTACTTTGACACGGTGCATTAGATTCTACTTCCTAGTGCTTTCGAAAACACGCATATTTTGTCTTGTAGTATCTAATAATGGGTTCAAAAGTATCAATGAAAATTGCTTCTTTTGTAGCACTACTTCTTCTTCGTATCGTGTGGGTAGTAAGGTCTAACGGTCTAACACCTTAGTGCCAGAGTTTCTTAACCGCCTCAAAGGCCTCTGATATGGTTTGACGACCACCATTTGACAGCCGGGACCACTGGCTTATTCGTGCCTTCCGAAACACGGAATCATCTTTTTATCAGACAACCAGGTAATTCAAGCCTGCAATGTCCTAACCAAACTAGTAACAACTTTACAAAGTATGCTTCCCGTGGGAATCTAACCCACGACCACCGGGTCACAAGGCAAACGCCTAAACCACTCGACCACGGAGGCAGTTTAAATATAGAAGTACTACTGAAGCACTACTGAGGTGTAAATTTTGCCACAATTTTAATATCGCCGTCATCATTAAACAAGTTAAATTACTCGGACAAGCATGTCAGCATCACTTTAGTTGTCAAACCCCACTGTGGGGAATAGGGACTCTTTTGCCACTCTTCACAGCAACGCTATAGGTCGACAAGACCAGAATATCGACACGAATTATGTCTAAGAGCCTCAAAGACCGCCCTTATGCACAAAAGCATTCTCTGTATGGCTCCGAAAATATATAATAAAATTCCAAATGGCATTAAAGATTAGAATTTGACGCAATTTAAACAAAAGCTAAATAAATTTCTAATCGACAAATGCTACTATACCATTGACGAATTCCTTCTTGACAAAATGTAACAAACCAAGCTGGCAATTATGTATTTATTATCCTTGACAATTGAAAACTTGACTAATTTGAAAAATATTATTAATTTAAATTGTAATCTGATTATTTTTTTTATGAATTTTATTGATTGTATTCAAAATCGTTATTGTAGAAATTATTGGTTGTATAACAAATATTGAAGAGATTGTTAACAGATTTAAAATTTCTAATATTGTTAATTGTGTATGCCCCTGATGGGTAGTTTTTTGAGATACATAACCTACTGTAAGACCACACATCACCAAAAAATACGCAAATAAATACTTTGACTTAGACTTTTTTTCTCTGTTCTGTACGTCTCTTATACATCTGGTCGGCGCTAATATGTGGTTATTTGTGAATTGCAATAACGACATAACCAACTTCTGTGTCATTCAGTAAATGTATCTTCTTATCATTTCAGTTGAAAGACTGCTGGACATAGACCTCCCCCACATTTAACGGTCCCGTGTGTCTAGCATCCAGTGGATCCCCACAGCCTTCACCATGTCGTCGGTCCATCTAGTTCCCACGCCTTCCAACACCACGTATTCCAGTTGCCACCGCGGTCGCCACGCGAGACCGATGATGACGATGTATGGATGGAAAATGATGTGTAGATTTACTTAGCTGGATATTAATAATATAATATATAATATAATAATTTATTTATTCAGACAACAAGATCCATACTTTGGTTAGTAGTAATACTTAAGAATAATGTTAGTAAGCATAATACTCGGAGCAATACAATAATCGGCAATACAATAATCTAAAAACACACTGCTATTACAATTAAAAACAACAAAATAAAATTCAATTAATAAAATAAATAGGTACTCATGTCAATATTGTATGTATAAAAAGAAAAGAAAAAAAAAAAAAAAAAAAACAATGTCATTAATTATGTAAAATAAAAACATGTGTAAAATAAAAATTAGTCTGAATTAAAATTGTTGTTTTGGGAAGAGATAATTTAATTTTTATTTATTTATTTAAATCAGACCACAGATAGAAAATGTGTTAGTATAAACTTAACCTATTGTTAGTAAATAATAAATTACACTACATATATTAATTAGCGACATGGACGTCTGCGCGCACATGCCTACCCGCCCAATGCCCATTAATAAATGGCCCATCAATTTTGTCCGCCAGTGTAGCTAGTATAATGTTAGGGCTGCCCCTGAATCGCCGCATCATAGACGCACATCGCTTGCGCATGACGGCATAAAAGTCATCAAGCCTCACTTCAGCAAACATGCCTGATGCGCTGCAAAAACGAGGCAGCCCCAACAACATCCTCAGTGCATTATTATATTGCACGCGCAGAGCATTGTAAGCCTTCTGCGTGTACCTCACCCACAGGCTGCACGAGTAAAACGACTGGCAATAAGCCCTGAACAGAGTCATTTTCACCCCGTTAGTGCACCGCGCAAACCTGCGAGCAAGCATATTGCATCGGGCTGCCAATGCCCTGCGCTCCCTGTCAATATCTTGGTCATCTGTAAGATCATCCGTTACCACATGACCCAGGTATTTAAATCGAGTAACAACCTCCAACGGAGTTCCTCGTAACCTTACAGGTGGAACATTAACAGGTGTATTATTGCGCACCTTAAAAACGACAACCTTACTCTTATCAGCATTATACCTCAAGCCATGAGCCTCCGCATAACTCTCACACATGGCCAACAATTTTCTCAGACCGCAGATTGATGGGCTGAGTAGCACCATATCATCAGCGTAACTTATGTTATTAATCATCCTTCCATCTATCGAGCAGCCAACCATGGTGCCACTCAGCTCTTCAACCAGCCTGTCTATATACAAGTTAAAAAGACTGGGTGAGGTCAACCCCCCCTGCCTCACTCCACATTCTAGTCCATATGACATCGATTGGGAATCAGCCCACCTAACACAATTCTTCTGGTTTTTATACCAATGCTTAAATAGATTTATGTGCTCAGTTGGCAGTTCCGTTTCATCCGACAATTTTTGTCATAGAATCTCATAATTTACAAGGTCAAAGGCTTTTGACAGATCCAGAAAACAACCATACACTGGTGTCTTCCTGTCTGTGTAGTACTGAACAGTTTGGTTCAAACACAGGATTGCACTTTCGGTTGACAAACCAGTTCTAAAACCAAATTGCGCGTCGTTTAGTTTAATGTGCCTTTTCAATTGCCTTTCAAGCAAGCTGTCCAGCACCTTACCAATAACTGTCGCTAGTGAAATAGGCCTATAATTATTTTTGTCGGATGCGTCACCAGTCTTATTTTTAATAATGGGCACTACAACAGTTTTTACAAGCTCTACAGGCAAGTACGAGTGACCCACACAAAGATTAAATAACATGGTCAGTAATCTAGGCAAATGTACACCAGCGGACCTTAAATGCTCAACACTCAGACCATCATGCCCTGGTGACTTACCCCGTCTCATATTCTTTAAAGCAACTTTAATTTCTTTAGTTGAGAATCTTACGTGTAAATCACCTTCACACTGGGCCCGAGTGTTTCGCACAGATGTATCTGTAATAAGCGGAGTGCCCTTAAAGTTACTCATGAACATGTTAGCTATATCACTGTTCTGTGAAAGGCCATCAACATTTACAGGCAGACTTGGCTGAGGATTCAAAGAATTGGTTTGTTTCCAAAAGGAACTAAAGTTTTTTTCATCATGAAGTGTTGCAATAATATCCATTTTTATCTGGTTTTTATTATTCTGACACCATTTCAATTTACTCTTAAATCTTTGTCTCGTTATCTTCATGTCATCATAAACATCACCCGAGGAAGGTCTTCCCTGCAAAGTCCATCTCTGAAACCCGAGCCGAGCCAACGCATGAGCCTCTTTCACATGTTTGTTCCATCCAGTTACATTCTTCTTCTTTTTCTTAACAATTGTTTTATGACTCGAAATGGCAGCCTCTTGTAAAATCAACACAATCTGGTTGTACAGATCATCAATCAATAATTTATGATTAATATTGTTACATATTTTATCACTACAATTAATAAACTGACTAGGAAAATCAATCTCACGAAGTGCTTTGTGACATAGTTCAGAGTAGTTACGTATTTGCTCAGAATTTCTAGTTCCCCAAATGACTTTATTTGGCACTACGTTTTTCTTGCTATATTTTGACACTAATACATTAAAATTACAGGTTATTTCTAATAAATATTATATAAATATTATATCTGATGAATATTAGATAAATAAAACCATCTTAACTGTTATACACTTTGTATTGAAACGTTAAACATGTTATTTAAGAAACATGTAACATGAAGTGAAAAAAAACGAATAGCTTAAAAGTGAGGTTTTAATTAATGCAGAATTATTTTTAGTTTTTCATCCTAGTCGTAAACATCGTAGATATCAAAAAAACTTTGACAAGTAACTAATGTTATCTAAAGATTCACCGCTTGGAAACCAAAGATTTAGAAATAAATCTTATTTCTAAAGTGAGCAATTCAGACAGTTTTAATATCGGTGTGGATATTAAAATGGACGGCTATTATAATTTCGTCGTCTTCTGTAATTTATAGCCAAGTATAGCCTACAATAGCCTTTACGGATTTATGAATGATATTACTTGGAATATTTAGGTACCTATCGATTAAAAATTCGGAGAATAGATGGATGTGTATGATATGTACCTATAGAAAACTGTATAGTGCTTCTATATTTAAACAGCCGTTGTTGGCTTATTCTCAAGTGTTGAAGTTTTTCGTTTAATCATTTTTGGAGATCATGATCTTCCAAGACGAAAATTTTCAGGCGTTTGATTCTTCTGGAGATCATGATCCAAGACCTTTCCTTACTGTCGCATCGGTCGACTTCCTAAACAAGACAAGTATCATGGCTGTTCCAAGATAGAAAATGTGCACTTCAAAATTAAAACAAATATTCAAAACAATCGTAAATAAGTTACCAAATCTAATATTCCAGCGTCAATCAAGTTGGCAGTACAAAGTAAGGCTCCTAGCGTTACATATATTGAACGCAGGGAAGCCAGCAAATTAATATGCTAGCTGTAATTGGTGACAATTAGTAAGACGAAGCGAAACGGGCATACGTTGATTGTACCATGAATGTGTGATTTCCAGTATATGGTGTTAGATAGTATGTTTGGTTGGTGTGTGGTAGTTGTGGCTGAGTTTCGTTGCTTACTTTTCTTTCTATTGTTTGGATAATTGCGTAATAACATCACACCGTGGTAGTTCCCCGAAGTACCACCCATATTTCGCCATTTATATTTAAGACCCATGTAGTTAGGGGTTTGCCTATTGCCATCAATCGAGCACAATTCCAGACTCCGTGGCTGCTATTTAGAAATTCTTAAAGGAAAAACTCAATAACACTTTCCCTCATGCACGGCAGTCGCGCTTGCGACTACGAAAAATTATAAGAAAATTTCAATAAAGTGTCAATGTAGATAAGAGTTTACTACAGACATTATTTCTTTATAAATCAAGTACAAGTAATTCAAATTATGATAATAATTATAGAAAGAATTATAAAAGCTGATGATGACTTATCAGTACTGTCTGTGCCAAAAGCACTACTCGAACCATAATATGAAAAACTACCGTAAAATCTAAAATTCAGAAACAAGATTGTTTTTTGTTTTTTTAAAAAAACGTTGCCCCACACTAAGAATGTCTCCTGCATTGTGAGTGCGTTCACAAACATTTAAACTCACATACACAAATACCCAGACCCGAAACACCTATCTGTAGGCCATACAAATATTTGTTCCGTGCGGGGATCGAACCCGCAACATAATAGCGCAGCAGTCAACTGCTTGAGCCACTGCACCAACCGTGTCGTTAATCCCAAGACGAGCAGCTCCATGTTTAATCAAATATTCCCGAGTCTAGGGATACCAAATAACACGCGACTGCTGACCAACGAGAAACGCTGAAATATATTAAACGCAGGGGTGGAACAATTGTGACAAATTGTGGCGGTTGTCATGTCCTGTGTGAAAAAATGTGACGAGACACAGAGGGAAGGACCGGCAATGATGCTACTGTATATGTATGATATGAATTGGTGATGTCTGGATCGAATGATAATATTGAAATTTTCGGCAACATGGTTTTTCGGAATATTCTCAAACAAATATTGTAAATTATGGTGTATATTTGAATATTTTTGGGCTGTGGGAGAGTGTCTGCAAGCGTTCAAAATGAAATGACAAATTGACTTTCAAAAACGATCATTATTGTGATACAAAGGTAGGTATCTAGAGCTTGCAAGTGCGAACCCATGACTACAAACATCAATTATTTCAAATTCATGTGAGGAATTGTATAATTATCACATTCTTCAAAATCAAAATCAAAAGTCATTTATTCAAACTAGGCTGATAATCAGCACTTTTCGAACGTCAAAAATTTACTTTACTCTACTTTACTTTACATTTTTATAAGACAGTCCCCCAAAACGCCCACCCATCATCGACACTTCCTAGTGTTAAGCTGAAAAGAAGAAGTGGCGGAACAAACTCCCCAGCACACATCTGTCTGTAGGTTGGTTAGAAGAACCAGACTCGATACAATAGCAAGGTGTCAGTTAAATTTAAGATTTACTAAAGACAAAATCAGTATAAACAAAAGTATATTACATACAAAACATAACAGTAAACTAATTTCGGAGAAAGAACATAAATAACAAACATTGTCTTGTGTTCAACTCAGCGACCAACTATTCTTATCATCTAAGTAGTCGTTAATAGAATAGTAAGCTTTTAAACAAAGATTAGATTTAACTTTGGCTTTAAACGCATTAAATGGCAAGTCTAGAAAAGAAGATGGCAGTTTATTATAAAATGTTATCCCGAGCCCTACGAATGAATTATGAACTTTGTGAAGACGGTGAAAAGGAGCGCGTAGTTTATGCTTATTTCTAGTGTTGAAGTTGTGGATATCACTGTTTTTAGTGTACAGGTGGATATTTTGTCTAATATATAAAATGTTGGCAAAGATGTACTGAGAAGCAACCGTGAGAATACCAATCTCCTTAAAAAAATCTCTAAGGGAAACTCGGGCGCCCAGCTGATAAATTGCCCGAACCGCTCGCTTCTGCAGAACAAATATATTTTGAATATCAGCAGCTTTGCCCCACAGCAGAATACCGTAGGACATAATGCTGTGAAAATAACTAAAGTAGACTAACCGTGCTGTATCAACGTCAGTGTATTGTCTTACTTTTCTGACGGCGTATGCGGCCGAACTTAGCCTTCCCGCTAGGCTTGATATGTGTACCTTCTGTGAAGGAAAACATCGTTAGGAAACCAGCATGCCTGAGAGACATTGCTCGAAGGCGCGCGGCGTGTTAAACAGAATAAAATTCCGATACCAGGTTACACTAACAATTCGATAAAGAAGAAAAATGATCTAAGGATGAATACCATAATAAAATAATTAAGGAGAGAAGAAGAGAATGAGTCATCTATTATGGTATCATCATCATCATCATCAGCCTATTATTGTTCCCACTGCTGGGACACAGGCCTCCTCTCTTTGAGAGGGAATGGGCTATAATCTACCACGCGGGCCCAGCGCGGATTGGTAGATGTCACATGTCTTCGAATTTTTGGTTCTAAGACATGCCGGTTTCCTCACGATGTTTTCCTTCACCGCCGTTTTGAGAGCAGCGGAGATGAAATAAATTACACAAAGTAATGTGCCTGCCTGGGTTCGAACACACGACCTACTGTTCCTAAGTCGGGGCCGCCACCACTGGGCCACCGCTGCTCTATTATGGTATAACCAATGCATAAACAGATATGAATTTGTCACAAGCCTGACTCATAAATCAAGCCCCTAAATACACAGGACTATTATTAACTAGAAATAAATATTCACAAGTGTTTATCCGCATCAAAATCTTACTTGTCATTTTCATCTGATATTAATTCATCTACTGAACTGGGAAAAATCTGATAAACCTCAAACGCACACGTCAAAGAAATTTGAACTTTGTCGTGGAGATGGAGAGTGTGATTCGGGTTGATGATGAAGGGATTTTCGAGGGCAATAAGTGTGCGATCAAATTGAGATACGAGCCAACACGTGCAGGTTATTGGCACACAAGTGTTTGGACAAACTACGATATTGCTTATTTGTGCGGAAAATCTTTAAGGTCGGGGTGATATTGGGCTAAAGCACTGTAATCGTACTGGTGACCGAGCATAAAGCTATTGATTCTGATTTTTGATTGGCTCTCAAGTGCTGGGGTATTTTTTTCTGCGTTGGCGGGATTTGATTGTTTTATTATTTGTTTAGGTTGAGGACTTTGGTCGTTGCAATAAAGAGTACAATTAAATAAAAGCTGCTGATGGTAGAAAATTTCCTTGTTAACAATAAATCGAAAAAGTAATGTAAATGTTGAAGTGGTAATAACATATTTCCACAGTCAGCTTTTTACATTACATTAGAACTGAGTAGACAGTAGGATTGATACTGAGCATGTAAAATATAATTTCCTAATTTACAATTTTGGTGTAAACTTTCTCATTCATTAGAATAACACAATATTCACAACATCGAAAACTCTTTATAGAAATTGTAACAGTGCTTTGTGAATGATTAAAATTAAAATAGAGCTTTGACAAATATAATACTATAAGCGCTGGCTGCAGACCTTACACTCAACGCACGCACAGGATAGTCCGGTCAAGCAGAAGCCATATAATTATATAAACATAGTACTATTGTTATGTGGCTGGAAAAAGAGAAAAAATGAAAACCAGGAACAATTTTGTACCTATGTCCTTTTACAAAGTAACAACGATCGACAATTTCATGCTTCATTCCTATCGATCTCCATTGCCCAAAAACTGTCCATATACCCTTATCACCATTACTTTCTCCATCGCACTAAACGTCCGTCAACTTCCAGTGATTAAACACACAACTTATAAGGAAAAAGTTGGACAATAAAAAGTAATAAGCTATGAAAAATGACACACCGCTCGCCGTTAGCAAGTCATCATATAGGAGAACCATTTATCAATATTGAGGGCGATGGATATATTGATTTTGTTGGCTATCCCTGCCGTGGTATCACTTTTTGCTTCAATGCCTCGCTGAGGATTTTATTAAAGTTACCTTGGAAATAAAGTGTTTGTTTTTCTCATTTTAAATGGGAATTTTGGGGACATACATACATAACATCGCGCATTTAATGCCCGAAGGGTTAGGCAGAGGTGTACCCAAAATAGACTCACATAATATTTTCGCTACTTATATTTAAGTTTATGTAACACGGTGCGAACTTATTGCGAGCCACGGGGAACAAAATTCAGTCTCCGCGGCGTCTACTAAGATATTCCTGATGGCAAAACCAAATAACAGGTTCCCATACTTGGGAATCGATATACCAACGAGGTGTGGAAGTGGAAACTATGTTTTTTTCCTACTCCTCCGCTATTCTTTTCTGATTAATTTCGTTGCGGGATCCAAGACAGATAAATCATTTCTCT
Source organism: Diarsia dahlii (assembly GCA_949775195.1). Taxonomy (NCBI): domain Eukaryota; kingdom Metazoa; phylum Arthropoda; class Insecta; order Lepidoptera; family Noctuidae; genus Diarsia; species Diarsia dahlii. The sequence goes on along the minus strand of OX459194.1, from coordinate 22,232,828 downwards.
GGGACTTCGTCGAGCTTCATTGTCTCGGCGCTTTTCTTGTGGTCGCCACTGTTGATTCAGGCTAACAGGAGTTACAGTGGTTTGGAAATAGTGTGGCGGGCTTGTCCCAAAAAAAAATAAAAAAAATACCAACGAGGTAGTCGGTGGTATTTGTTAGACAAAAAAGTTAAACTGCAGCAATTACTACAGATTTAGGGCATTACTTTGGCCCGAGCCGATCAAGCCACTCTGTTTGGCATTAATCATACTTACTAGCTGAATAATTTTCGAGTCGGTTTGGTACAATCCTACTTCCTAACTAATATTATAAATGCGAAAGTTTGTGAGTTTGTGACTGTGTGAGTGTGTATGTTTGTTACTACTTCACGCAAAAACTACTGAACGGATTTCGATAAAATTTGTTACACAGATAGTGATACCTAGATTAACTCACTGGCTAGTTTTTATCCCGATTTTAACTTCCTGTGGGGTAATTTTCGAGTTGTAGCGGGCGAAGCCGCTGGCAAAAGCTAGTAATACATAATTTAAGCTTTTGACGAACACTTCTTTTCTGACCGTATATTATTATCTCGTATCTACATAAGACGAAGTGTTTTCTTCTTTAAAATCTTATGAATCGAGCAAACAAACAAGGAAACAACCTTTCGTGTCAGATACATCTTCCACCTACACATTCTGAATATATTTTTAAAAACACGACTTCCCATGAAAATATTCGTTTCAAAGAGCGTCTTTCAACAAACATTGTGAAACAAAGGGGCGTTCAAAGCGACTGTCGACCGTTTGAAATCATTTTTCACTTCATTACCGTCTCCTTTTGCGCGTAACGCTTTGATAATGTACTGTGACTTGCAATGGCGTGCATCTGAGTCATTTTCTCGCGAATAGATTGAAATGTCTTCTTTATTTATGTTGTCCTGGTATTATTAGATGTTTATGGATTGTGGAGGAAATTAAATAAATGTTTCGTAAATACTTGGGTATTCCAGATAGGATGTACTTAACAATAATTGTCAATTATTATGTCTTTATCCTTAATCGTTATCGTAATTGTAATTTTATATGCATACTGCTTTTTTTGTAGTACCTACATACATATTAAACTATACTTTGGTGCCAGTAGATCTGGACATAGTTTTCTAAATAAACCTTTAACAGAATTTTAAAGGTACAATAATTGTAGTCTAAGTATGGACTGCAGTTTTTTTCACTAGCTATAATAATATTCTCAGACTGTCCGGCAAGAGACGTGTCACAATTAAATAACACAACCATTCACAAAAAATCTCGATTAAACTGCTTGTCAGATTATTTTGCTGATTTATGTTTAATCGTATCGCTTATAACGAACCATTTTGAGAATTTTGAGATGACCTAACACAACTATTTTCGACCTCCAACGTCTTACTAAGCAAACAAAAAACCTCTCCAGCCATCGTAATCATACGAAGATGTTCCCGATACAATTTTTCCGTCCTCAATTGATTTAGGTCGCTACTCTTTACGCACTGTTTTGCTCAGAAGGACACTCTATTCACGAACCCCTTTTGATGTTGGACTACCTCTAGTAATGTCAGATACTGGCCTAATGCGATTTGCTGGGTCTATTCGTGGCCTCAATGTAGTTTCAGGAATATTTTCAAGTGGTTTTTTTAGGGCAGTCAGTGAGGAGGTTAGTGAAAGCACTTATAGATGTGGATTAACTTGTGCGTCACGTTTCTTTCCCTCGAGGTTTTGTCTGTGGGCAATTTCTGTATTAGGTCCAACCAAGACGAGACTGCTTGCTATTTTTGGAGGCACTTAATTGTGTTCCTGACCTTGTTACTAGATTTAGGGCACTTTAGCGCAAAAACGTTTTGTATTAGGCTTGGATTTACGTGGGTAATATCTGAAATAAATGCTGCATTATTGAATAATTTGATGGTCTGTTTCTGTGGCATATCCCCCATTACTAGCCATGAAAATTTTCTGAATACTTTGTTCATGTGTGTAGATATCTATTTCAAACACTTTGGATAATCTAAACTGATTTCAACTCATAATAAGTGGTAGAAATGGTAAGTTGGTTACAGTACTACTGACAGAGAGAAAAGTGGCTGAGACTGACAGAATAATTTGACACGGTGGACAGAGGTCTACATCTAGTAGTACTGCGATAAGTTAAGTTAAAGACAAGAAATCATCTCAAGCAATTACACTGGAAAATGAAAATAGATGAAACACAAACCGTAGATTTACTCAAGCTCAAATTACACCATATTGCCTATCGTAATGACTTCGTCGTCACCTCAAGATTTCCCCATAAAGGATTTCTTGTCAGTACAATTTTCCCGTAGTCAAACAAGAATATTTGCATAGCAACATGAGTATGTTATTTCGGGTATCTATCCATTGAGTGGTGTACCTTTGGCATGAGTGAGTTTGAGTGTGTTCCTTACATCTATCCCTTGTTAGTGGCTGTACCGTCCTTTGAAGTTTTGTTTTTATTTTATCTCTTTATTTTTCTTTATTGTTGTTGGACTGATTTGTTTTGTGAGGTTTTATGATAAGATAGAAAACGTTTAGGTAAGTTTGTTTTGACTTTGATTTGATACAGAGTACTTTTCTTTTTCATTTTTTTTTTAATTAATGTCTCCGTAATACCTATGTTTTAAGTATGGATGAGGAGTAGTGGAACACCAAAGAAACTACACTAAGGATGGATTGTGTAAAGGATGATATGGCAAGAAATGAGGTGTCTGATGAAATGACGAGTAGTAGCCCCCAAACGAATTGGGATAAGGGCAAGAAAAAATGATGTTTTTGAATTTTAAGAGTATTTTTCAAAAAATGCATTCAGGTATCGTAATACCTGAATGCATTTTTTGAAAAATACTCTAAAAAATTCCTTCAATCATTTTCCCATTTTTCCGAGTAGGTACTTACATATCGTTTACTCGAGTTATTATAATAATTCTTCCTATAAGAAAAATATTGTGATACCAGCCGTTCAACAGATAAAAGCAACATACGCAACGAAATTCTCAACAATGACAATATTCTTCAGAATCCTTCTTATCCTAATAATTTGAAAAGCCAATTCCGTGGCCTCCCTCGAAACTCGTTTCATCCATAAAATTGAGTTAGCCAGCCGCTTAATGTATTTGGCAAACATCTCACACATGTACGTATATATATATATAAAATATAGGCGTGTATATAGGTGTGTATGTATAGGTTCTTACGTGAAATGTTCCGATGAAAAATACTTCGGGAATGATTCGCAATTTTGTATCTTGAGATGAAATGGCTTGTTAGGAACGAAGGTATGATATTTAATTTTATTGGGATTTCAATTTGAAGGAAATGTGTTTTGAATGTTATCTTTGAGTGTGATGAAATTGTTTTGGTTCGTGATTTTCAATGTGTAAGACTGGGTACTGTTTTGTTCTTTAGTGACCTACTATTTAGGTCTAGATGGAATAATGATGTAAATCTAAAACGATAGTCTGGGAATTCACAATTAATTAAACGAATGCCACTTTTACAATCCCTTTGTTCCTGTTTCTACTCGTAAATATTGTATGCTTATTTGTTTTTGATGTTTATCTAAATTTTAACGATGTTTTCGAGATATTAAAAAAAATATTATTTTAATATTAGGTACTTACTTGAAGAAAGTTTTAATTTGCCAAAATCATAAAAAAAAAATATTTCAATGAAATATTTTTTAACATTTTATATAATGAGCGTTTTATTTCACCACATATATATTGAATAACGGATTCGACATCTACTACGTAAAATACAATTATTATTGTGCTAATCCTGTTATTTAATCAAAGCCATTCATTATATACGAACAGTGAGTCGTGGGTTCGAATCCCAGTCAGGCACATTACTTTGTGTAATTTATTTCATCACCACTGCTCTCAAAACGGTGAAGGAAAACATCGTGAGGAAACCGGCATGTCTTAGAACCAAAAAATTCGAAGACATATTGTGACATCTACCAATCCGCACTGGGCCCGCGTGGTAGATTATAGCCCATCCCTCTCCTAGAGAGGAGGCCTGAGTCCCTGCAGTGGGAACATTATAGGCTGATGATGATGATGATGATTCATTATATTATATCAAGTACTACCTACTACCCAATATTACCCAGTACTAAATGGGTTTTTTAAGTAAGTTAGGCAGTCCCTGCAATATTCTAGTATTTATGCATCTGATTGTTGTTGTAATTTAATTTAATTGTATGATTTAAACTATTTATATTTTAATATTTCAATGTTTTTGCTGTTTCGTTAATTTATTGTTATTTTAATTTTGAGTTGGACATTATTATTATTATTATAATTTTTTTTTTAATAGTTTTTAATTATTTAATTGAGTTATTAATTTTGAATGTTTGACTATTTTTATCAATGATTTATATAATGCAATTGTAATTTTATTAGAATATTTGTACGCCGTTGACGGCAGGACATAGCGTTCATTATTAATATTGACATCTGTACTTTCTTTTTACTTATGTTCAACAAATAAAAATATTTGAATTTGAAATCTGATAAGCCAGGAAGCCGACCCCAACATAGTTGGGAAAAAGCAAGGCAAATGATTTAAGTAATAATATCACTTCAATAACAAGATAAGTAGAACAGGACTTTTATCCAAATTCATTACAACACACATCAAGCGGAAATATCATTACAGAATCACCAAATTAAATGAACTGAAGAGAAATCCCCATTTATGCGCTCTCACATTCGGTAACACCATACAATACATGTTTATCAAACGCATTAATCGCAAAATGAAAACGGAAAATCTTTTACATTCGTAAAATTTTCATATATAATAACACTAGCTTTCTCACGCGGTTTCGTTCACGATATATCTTTGAAATTAAATGAATTCTGTGTTTATTCTGATGTATACGCTTTCTTACTATCAAGTTTCATTCATTTCAGCATGAAGGAAACAAACACACACATACTCATACCAACAAACTTATAATAGGTCTTTACTTTTCCGTCGTCGGCATGACGTGTGTCCGACTTTTTACAAAAAGAAATGTCGTGTAGAACAACGCCGTGCGCGGCCAAAATGTTAAGGTGTAATCGGACCTTTCACAAAGCCGTCAACTAAGCATTCTGTACATCAAATTAATTAAATGAAGGAAAATTGCTGATGAAACGATCACGATTGCGTGCAACTTCTATCCAATTCTCAAGGAAGACATCCAGTTCGTTCCGCCATCTCTCGTAGATATTTTTACTTATTCCTTGCTATTGCTATACAATAGATATTAGTTATTATCTCAAAATAAACATACTAACACCTGCAAAAAGGTATAAGAAATTTGAAAGAGAATATTATTAAATAGCTTCGTTTTTGTCGATGCTCATCTTGTACAACAAAATCAAAGCTTTGATAGGTTGTGCAGTCTCCTTTGAGATGACGCAGAAAGTTTTATATGATTCTAAATTGACTCTTATTGCCTAAATGATAGAGTTACTTCTTCGGTACTATAAAGTTGTCAAACCCCAGTCTTTGTTAGTAGTGTTAGCTCCGTAAACGTCGTTGATGTTGCGTGCCGCTTGTGCCGCGTTGCTGCCACGACGGTACTCATATTCCATAATTACTCGAATTTTTAACGTATCCATGATGACGAAAAAGATTGAAATACGATGAAAACATTGACTTATATATTACTGCGTAAGGACTGGGCGGACCGCATGATAAAATGACGCCTCGAATTTGGTCCCAAATAGGTCTTGACTAAACCGAAGTTTAAAAGAAAATGAAATTTTTTTTTTTTTTTTTATTAACATTTTAATGAAAGCTTTATTTAATTTCTTTATACCTCGATAATACCACGCCACGCCGCTCATACAAGGTTACGTTTACGAGCAGCCTGATTAGTTCTTATAGATGACGTTAGTGTTTCTCTGTATGGGGCAATTTGTATTCGTATTCGAGCAAAATGTTCGGACGACCGTATCTTTAGTTTTTATATCAATGGATGAAAATGTAACACTAATCAATAAACAAATGACTACTTTTGGAAAAAAAAATCCATGTTTTTGAAATAAAATTAATTTGAAATTAGAATTCTTAGCCAAACAAAAATTATTTTGATTTGAAATGGCCAGTACTGCAGAACGGCAATTTCATAGGTAAAGACCTAATATATATTACACTAGCGGACGTCCCGCGGTTTCACCCGCGTAGATCCCGTACCCGTGGGAATACAGGGATAAAAAGTAGCCTATGTTACTCAGGGTGAATGTAGCTTTCCAAGGGTGAAAGAATTTTTGAAATCGGCCTAGTACTTTTTGAGCCTATTCATTACAAACATACAAACATACAAAAATAGGTACAAATCTTTCCTCTTTATAATATTAGTGTAGATGTAGATTGCTGACATTATGCCTTGTGGCATTAAGTCCGCCTATGTACCACTCTTGTGCATGAAGTTTAAAAATAAATAAATAAATCTCTCGGCCGTGTATAGTTGGATAAATGACGCAGGAGATCATAATAATGAGATAATAAGTAACCTATCTTATTATCTCAGTAACACCTATATAAGTGCCAATTTTCATTCAAATCCGTTCCCCATTTCAGTGTAAAAGAGAAACAAACAAACACACACGTATACCAACTTTCTCATTAATAATGGTAGTGTGATTCATTTCCAGTATTCCGAATCAATTTTACAGCATACCATCACAATTCAATTCGATATCACTTAATCGGATCACTAATTAGCATTTTGCTCTTACAAACAGTTGCAATCAAACACTGCTGATTAACAATGGACAATTTCATAAATGGACTATTTGCGAAACGTCTGTGTTTATCGTTTTACGGTAACTTCATAATGGGGGATGTTAATTATGATATTTCGAGAGGACTGCAAGTTGGATATTTTTACACCGTTAATCTTTAGAGTAAAATATAACACACATTAAATTAACTTCAACAAATATGTAAGGGGAAAGTAACGAAGGATTTAAACAAATAATAGTCATTATCATAACTGTAATTTACCACAGTTAAATTATTTCAGTTGCTTTCCCTGACCGATCGTTAATTAAAGGTATACCGACCCCTTGCTAAGGGTAGTGTACACAGACTGGGAGTTTTGCACTTAAGTAAGTGGGGTTACAGTATAGAGCAGAAAATATTAGAATAATAGTAAGTAGTAGAGTGAGAGAGATAAAGATTAGGATATAGAATTAGGAGAAAGAATTAAATGTTGATAAGTATTTTTGCCCCTTTTTTGCTAACCTTCGTAGTATCCTACTGTAGATCCCCTTTCGCCTTCCAAATGTCTTCATCCGGAGCGATCTCTGGTCATGTATGTTGTAAGATTACATCTTCATACCAGGAGAAAGGAGATGATATTATTTTAAGGTAGAAAATATTAGAACTTGGTGTTTTTCTGCAATTTGAAAATCTGTAAATGCATAATTACATTTTTACCAAACTCTTTTACCGCCGTACGTATCTGTCGTTGATACAAACATAATTGGCCAAAGGTTTTTTACTGGAAAAGGTAAATCAAACAGTAATAGATCATCGAAATATATCTCAGTAAAATGAAGCTCACTGAGATAAGTATTTCTCATTTAAAGTCCTCTAAACCTCACAACGATCTTCATGAAAAATTCGTCTAGACAGCCTAGCTATTATAACAATCACTTTAATACTTATAATGCCTGCCATTTGTAGAAAGTTCACAAATTAATAATTCATGAATCGTGTTTTAGTTCAAACTGAAACCAATTACAGTAAAACTAATTCGAAAATTAATTTCGCAAATGAGATCACTGAACTGGAGTTATACTAAAATAATATAAAACCGTTTTATCTAAATAATTCCCTTGCCCTTATTCCAATTTATTTCGAGTCGCTGCAGTATGTCTTCATAATCCAATTATGATACTTCTCTATGACTCAGCAGTTACCTCCTTTCTACCCATGTCATCCTTCACACAGTCCATCCATCGTTTTTTTGTCATCCTCAACATTTTCCTCATTCCTCCTAATCACCTGTTCATACCACGATAACCGATTATTACACAACTTTTCAATCACTGGCGCCACTTTTCTTATCTCTCCATTTTTTTAAAATTAGAAATGGGCTTGCTCTTGACCTCAATCTTGCCTTAAGGGCAGAGATGAGGTCGATGATGGAACGAGTTTACACAGAAAAAGCCTATTTCAAATAAATCTACCTCTTGTTCTACAAAAACAATGTCTTTAAACAAAACATAATCCGCCTTATTACAAAACGTAGTTAAACCTGGTTTAACTTAGACTTGGTTTATCTCGCATGACGTCTCACTTCAATAATATTCAAAAGAAAGTGACAGCATGCGAGATAAACCAGGTCTAAGTTAAACCAGGTTTAACTACCTTTTTGTAATAAGGCGAAATGTGTACACCTCTTTAGACCCCACCGCAAACGATGCCTTTATTCCAGTCCATTACTTTTCAAAAGATTAGCTGATTAGCAGGACCTAGTGACCCGACTATATCTCAAGCCCACCTTTGTTACCAAAATCATGGGTCTATGAAGGATTTGTATGGCATTTGCAGTTTTAGGAGATGGTTTTCTATAGCGGCTTTTCCGTCGTCAGCTGAATTATTATTGAGTAGAAATGATGGCTAGTTGATCTTTTTTTTTTTTTTTTTTTTTAAATGTGACAAGCCCGCCACACTATTCCCAAACCACTGTAACTCTTGTTAGCCATAATCAACAGTGGCGACCACAAGAAAAGAGGTATTCCACATTGGGCACCCGCTTTAACGGCACCTGAGGTAATGGCACCTGAGGTATTCCACATACGGCACCTGTCAATATTTTTTGCAGGTGCCATTAGTGGAATAGTTTATTATTTAAAATTTTATTCCACATACGGCACCTACGGATCAGTAGGTACTACTAGTGTTGGGGGGTGGTTTGTCTGAACGGACCGCTGTCAATTCTTTCTGGTCCGTTCAGACGTAGACAAAAAATGTGTACATCCGAACGGACCGGTGTAAAAAAAAACAAATGAATAAACAATAATAAGTTTAAAGCGGCAGTCCCATTCATTGGAGTAATTCATCAACTCGTCCCACATGCCCACGGCCCATTTGGGACGAGTTGATTGAACTTTTACGCGAACAGATTTCTGCGCGCCAAGACACTTGCTCGAATGGACTTTTGCGCGCCAGGACACTTCTTATCTTGCGCGGATAGATTTTTGCGCGAAAGGACACTCTTGCGCGAATGGACACTTGCGCGACTGAAATAGCATGGATTGCAGCAATGGTTTTTTTTTTTTGGATTTTCCATCATGGGTGTCGTTTTTATGGTTTTTGGGGTCCCTGATAACTAATGAGGTCAACATGAAAATCCAAGATGGTGCAACGAAATTTCATGGTTTTTCCATCATGGGTATTGTTATGTACGTGTTTTTTATGTTCTGTGGTTAAGTATATATGAAAGAAGGTAGTCTATGTAGGTTTTCAACCTCATGTCATGTTACTTCGAAGCTGGGTTAACTTTAAGGAGGGATAAGTGTGTTTTCTTTCAAAACGAAGTTAATTATTTAGGACATATAATTGACAAGTATGGTGTACGTAAATCTCCTGAGAAAATAAAAGCGATTCGTGACGCCCCGATACCAACAAATGTAACCGAGTTGCAATCTTTCTTAGGATTAATAATTAATTACTATAGGAATTTTGTACCTAGGGCGTCGACAATTCTTAGTCCTTTGTGTCAATTATTGAACAAAAATAGTAAATGGTTATGGACAGACATACACCAACAAGCATTTAGTGAAATTAAACGACATTTAATCTCAGATAATGTATTCATCATATCAGCCCGGAATCACCCACTGCTGGGTATAGGCCTCCCCTTTTTTCCGCCACGCGTCCCGATCCCGATCCTGTGCGTCTCTCATCGAGGTGTTTCCCGCAACCTTAACCTTTAACTATGGACGTTCCATTTTTGTTACTACTATGGACTTGCGGCCTCACAGACCGCTATATTTACGGGCTGGTTTCTATATTGATGAGTAAGTATTGTATTACTTTTTGTTTTTATCCTTTAGAACAGTTACTAAATGTAAATAAAAGATGTAATTTTAATGAAAAATGTATTTACTTTAAACTAAATCTAACGATGTAATAATCAAAGGAACGATGTAATAATCAAAGGCACTTTTCAGACTTTTTATCTTGAGATCACTTTATAGGTATATTACCACAGGAAAATGACTATTTTAGTTAGTTTAACTTCTTTTACAATAAAATATAAAGAACATAAAAAACTCAACATAATCTTCTCAAACTCAAACATAAAAATTTTGACAAGGGCCCAACTGGGTCATATTTATTGGCAGTCTTTGCATAGCGGCTAAGAGCATATTTATTAGTTTTTTTTTAAGTTTTCCTTCGTTACGTAAATTTACGTCTTAGGTTTGCTTCAATGTCAGCTTCATAAAAAAACAATCATCAACACCCCCATCGCTGTCGCACTGATCTGATTCTAAAAGCAATCGTTGAAACTCGTCCTTCAAAAGAAGGATCATTTCATCACTCGACATTGTCGACCACTAAAATCACAATATTTTACTGGTTGTCGAGTCGACAACCAGTAAAATATTGTGATTTTAGTGGTTGTCATACTCGACGAACTCGATGTTCGTTTGTCTGCAGTCGTTGGTTGATCATTTTTGACATTATGGTATACAAAATCTCAAACAAACAAAATCACCGTCAGCGTCAATTTAACACAAATGTGGACGTGCGGTCTCACAGACCGCACTCAAAATATAAAGCGAAATTACTCACGCAACAGTCAGCCGGGGACGTAATCTTCACTCTTAACGATCATTTTGCCACTAAAACCGAAGCTACTGAGCGAATGATACGCGTGGGGTACGTGGAAGCAAGTGGGCACGAGAATCACAAACTGCAAGCGGCCTGTGAGACCGCACGTCCATAGTTAAAGGTTAACGATGTCGTCAATATAATCTATTAGCACATTTTAATCAGAACGCAACTATTATTTTGACAGTAGATGCGTTACCGTATGGACTCGGGGTGGTGTTGTCGCAGGTTGACAGGGACGGACTTGAAAGGCCAGTGTCGTATGCGTCTCGCTCGTTGATTCCAGCTGAGAAGAGATATTCTCAAATTCAGAAAGAAGCGACCGCAATTATATTCGGCGTTTGATTCGGACATTTCGGACGTACATAACAGGTATCGTTTCCATGGTTTTAATATCACAGTCAGTTTCCTTAATCACAAATGTGTTGTAAAATCAGCCTTGACTTACAATAGAATTTAAAAACAAATACTTTTCAGGTTTCGTTTCTCGTCATGGGTGTCGTTTTTATGGTTAATAATAGCCATAGATAGTATTTGAAAAAAATCTTGTGAAACCGTTGGAACTTCTCCGTAACTAAAAGGTCCAGAATAAAAAAAACCGGACAAGTGCGAGTCGGACTCGCCCACCCAGGGTTCCGTAGGTTGATAGGTTTTGGTAAAAATAACAACAATAATTATAATTTATTGATAAGTGCTTAACGTACAGTAATTGAATCTAGGGCTGTATTAAAGTTGGTTGTTTGCTTTCTATGTGACCTATGTTTGATGTGTGTATATATCTATCCCAGGCATTTAAAAAACACAGTATATTGGTAAAAAAACACTGGGAGATAATTATTTTTCAAACTGAGACAATCTATTCTTGATCACCGGCGAAAAAGTAGGTATATAACCTCTTTGCTTTACACAAAGAGATTTAAGTTTTGAAATGTCTGGCACAAAACAAACCATATTCAAATTATAACGACAAACATTTATGTCAATCAAATCTGGGGGCACGGAAGTGCCAAGACGAGCCAAGCGAAGTGCAAGGGCACTAACTACCTTTTTCACAGGAATCTCAAGATTTAAAAGATTTTTTTTTCACCATACAGTAATGTAACGATAACCGTTAAAACCTATACCTAAGTAATCTAGTTTTAAGTATTTAATATTTTTAATGTTTATAGTACACATATGAAATTAGGTATAACTCAAGACTGATTTTACAACAGAAGAGCCAATTATTGATTGGGTGTCGTAATAAAAAAAAAACGGCCAAGTGCGAGTCAGACTCGCGCACGAAGGGTTGCGTACCATTATCTATTCAACATTAGACAAAACGGCAAAAAAATCACGTTTGTTGTATGGGGGCCCCCCTTAAATATTTATTTTATTCTGTTTATAGTATCTATTTGTTGTTATAGCGGCAACAAAAATACATCATCTTTGAAAATTTCAACTATGTAGCTATTACGGTTCATGAGATATAGCCTGATGACAGACAGACGGACAGACGGACGGACAGACAGCGAAGTCTCAGTAATAAGGTCCATGAAAACGACACCCATGATGGAAAATCCATTGCTACAATCCATGCTATTTCAGTCGCGCAAGTGTCCATTCGCGCAAGAGTGTCCTTTCGCGCAAAAATCTATCCGCGCAAGATAAGAAGTGTCCTGGCGCGCAAAAGTCCATTCGAGCAAGTGTCTTGGCGCGCAGAAATCTGTTCGCGTAAAAGTCCAATCAACTCGTCCCAAATGGGCCGTGGGCATGTGGGACGAGTTGATGAATTACTCCAATGAATGGGACTGCCGCTTTAAACTTATTATTGTTTATTCATTTGTTTTTTTTACACCGGTCCGTTCGGATGTACACATTTTTTGTCTACGTCTGAACGGACCAGAAAGAATTGACAGCGGTCCGTTCAGACAAACCACCCCCCAACACTAGTAGTACCTACTGATCCGTAGGTGCCGTATGTGGAATAAAATTTTAAATAATAAACTATTCCACTAATGGCACCTGCAAAAAATATTGACAGGTGCCGTATGTGGAATACCTCAGGTGCCATTACCTCAGGTGCCGTTAAAGCGGCTGCCCAATGTGGAATACCTCCAAGAAAAGCGCCGAGACAATGAAGCTCGACGAAGTCCCAGAGAAGCGATTTAACTGTCTTGGATCCCGCAACGAAATTAATCAGAAAAGAATAGCGGAGGAGTAGGAAAAAACATAATTTCCACTTCCCTCCATATCAGCAGGAGACAGAACAGAACAAGGCCAATAGGCACACAGGGACGTATACAACTGGGCTAGTTGTTTTATACAATTACACAGAGATGAAATTACACTTATTTTTCTTATGGAGGTAGGCAGAAAATATACATAAAACATCACCTGCTATGATCGCGTCATATTATTTTTCCAACAATTAGAAAAATCATTCAAAAGTTGAAGGATAATCAGAAATCATAATGGGTGAAAAGATTTATTTTCCCGCACAACTTCATTGAAATACAATACCACTATTAAAATAATTCCAACTATTGTTAAGTCTATACTCATAATGCAACCTACAATTCTGGAACACAAAGTACAGCAAAAGAACACAATTCACAGACCCCCATTCACAAAAGTCACACCCTGCACCAAAAAAAACTCAACGACAAAAACAGAATAATACGGAACATGGAAAACGACTATCAAGAAACGCCTTCAAAAATGGCGGCTGCGAAAAAAATAACGAATAATTACAACACATGCGAGGCAAAAGGGATGCGCGAGGGGGCTAACAAAAGAGTTTTGTTTTACTTTAATATCTCACTGCTGTCAGGCTAGGGCTAAAGTATCTCTGTATGATTAAAATGCTTCCTTTACTGCCGTACGTATTGCCTATAGAGTAGAGAGTACATTTTGTACTGTGCTAGGCTTTTTCTTTGATTCCACTGTATACCTTGTAAAATGTGTGTAAGTTCACAAATACCACCAACCGTTAACATTATATTATTGCACTCATTTCTATCGCAGTAAATAATAATAATCAGTAAAAATACTACTGAATAATGACAGTACCTATTACTATGTTATGTCTTTCATGTTGTTATTAATAAAAGGCGTGATGTTATGCTGATATTTATCTACGACCATCAAACAGTGTTGTATTGTATGTTATTATATCCATGCATTCATACATAAACACACGCCTTATTAACATAAGGGTCGGCAGAAACCACGGTACCCCTGTTGAACATCTGCTACGATCCTAACATACTGATTTCACTTCGTCTACGTTTATAATATCCACCTATCCCCTCCTGGAGAGCCTTGTCACATTTGCTTAGTAAATACTTTTTGTAAATCGCCTTTCCAAACCATTTAAGTTTACTCTTTTCAATTTATATTGAGACAATCTTCTTCTGTCGATGATTCTCATATTAATTTAATTTAATAAAATAAAATTTATTTCGAACAGAACTCAGCCGCATCAACAGCGTTAGTAGTGGTTTAAAATGCAGGTGGAGTTGCACATCATGATCAGAAGGTGGGCCATGGTGAGGGAAGAGACTCCGCTGTAACTCAAAGTTTTATCGGAACAATTCATAATTTTATTGAGACAATAATTGAGCTTGCAGCAAAAATAGAACCGGCATGCTGCACGAAAGTCACATTTTCCATTCCAAAATAATTATGTGCTACGTTATCAGTTTTCTCTTAAAACTCCATATTATTCCATCTAGCAAACAAACCCAAGTGTTTTTAAAACGGAGTATTTCTTTTGATAACTATAATGAGCTCGTCTAACGTCGACAAAGGTTTATCTACACCTGAAACAGTTAAAAAGATTCACATCATTGACTTTAGAACTGCATCGCTATAACAATAAATTGAAGAAACGACTCGACCTGTTCATTCTGCATTCCTTCAATATCATTTTAGAATCACAATGGCGGTTTAATTTTGTTATTATCGTATAAACATCATTCAAAGTCTGGCATGACGTGTGTCCGACTTTTTACAAAAAAAAAAATGTCGTGTAGAACAACACCGTGCGCGGCCAAAATGTTAAGGTGTAATCGGACCTTTCACAAAGCCGTCAACTAAGCATTCTGTTCATCAAATTAATTAAATGAAGGAAAATTTCTGATGAGAAAATGAAATTCCCTCCATTCCTTAAAACGATCACGATTGCGTGCAACTTCTATCCAATTCTCAAGGAAGACATCCAGTTCGTTCCGCCATCTCTCGTAGATATTTTTACTTATTCCTTGCTGTTGCTATACAATAGATATTAGTTATTATCTCAAAATAAACATACTAACACCTGCAAAAAGGTATAAGAAATTTGAAAGAGAATATTATTAAATAGCTTCGTTTTTGTCGATGCTCATCTTGTACAACAAAATCAAAGCTTTGATAGGTTGTGCAGTCTCCTTTGAGATGACGCAGAAAGTTTTATATGATTCTAAATTGACTCTTATTGCCTAAATAATAGAGTTACTTCTTCGGTACTATAAAGTTGTCAAACCCCAGTCTTTGTTAGATAGTAACTCTTGAGACAAAGTGACGGTGTGCACAAAAGGCGATCCTTCCAGTGTCTCATTTAGACAAAATTGTTCGTTTTACTTCAATAATTTTTGATGCAATACGGAGTGTTGCTGTATCGTTAAGGAATAATAAGGAGGGTGTAAAAGACACTCAATTCTTTGGATTTCTCATACTATTCTTTATCCACACATTAATTCTAAAAACTTTCTTCCCGACATTTAAAGTAAGCGTAATTTTAGGCTGTTAGATAGGAATTCAGCAGTGACAGATATAGAAATCTTTGAAACAAACTGCGTGATCGTGATGGGTAAAATTGTGTATAATCAATCGACCCATCTCAGATAAAATGCGAATGTGGAGCCCCGACACTAGATATTATGCTACACCTCATAATATCTTGTCCGTCGTACACAATTAAATGCACCCTCCAGGACTTGAATGAAACAAACCACAGACATATCCAGGTTGCTAAAGCTGAGTCACCGATTCGAGAATATGGAATCAGGAGCTCACAATAATTGAAATTCACATTAGATATTCCGTAAGTGACAGTGTGTGTTTAGTCCTAAACTGATCTAAATTGCAATTGATTGGCCTTTGTATTGATTTATCCAAAATTTTATTTAACTCGCCTCAATAAAAAATCAAAAGCACAATTCCAATCCGTTTATATTTGACTTCTAAAATTCACAACAGGCAGTATGAACCCCATATATTCCTTTAATTGCGAGATTTCCCGGGAATATTTCAGGTGTGTTTAGTTAAAGTAATGTGCCCCCGTTATTATGAGCCGAGGGGAGCCGGGCGGCGACGCAAGTCTCAGGGAATCCCGGTAATTACCGTAATACGTAGCTTTGAAATAACACTGTCCTGATCAAATATTTATGCGACAGACGGCAGAAAGTGAAATTTAATATTGTTTGGACAACTAGGTTTTGTTTGTGGTTGGGCTTGCACATTTGATTTAATGGGGTCATTTTCTGTTAAGCAATTTTTTTTTTTGTTTTATTGTAGTTATTTCGTCCGTACGTAGATCTACATAGATCTAAAATCTGTAAAATGCATTAGAAAAGTTTAAAAATTAAATGAAAAACCTACAGATTTTAACTTATTGACGCTGATTCTTATAAAGTCAAACAGATATAGTAACAGAAGTAATCTTAAAAAAATTTTTAGACAACACAAAGTTAAATCATCTCCGCAGTTACCTTCATACGAATTGGTAAAGTCACAACGTTATTATCTTTGCTCCTCAGATTTTAAATCAGTATAGTGGTTAAAAGTGATAATTGTAATAATAAAATACTGTAACTTTGAAGCCAGTGTAGTTTCCTATCAAACTGTGAAGTTTCTATGGTGATCCGCTTGGTTTAGGCCAAGTTATTACAATATTAAACAGTGGAAAAAAACCTAAAAATTTTAAAAGTGCGATTAACGAATACCGTCCCTGACCTACGACAACTCGCAGCGCGCTCGATACCTCCCGCGCCTACCACCACCTACACCCGCGCATGTTCGATGCGATCGCTACAACTGTCGAGGTATTTCGACTCTCCGCCTAACGACGCCGTGGCTCATCGGCTTCGACCGTCCGGTCAAAACGAAGTGTCATTGGGTTCGAATCCAGCCCGCACCAAGTACTTTTTGGTTTTTGTTTATTTTTATTGAACATTTTTTCTTCACTTCGTCTGCATAATTTAAAGCCATAACGCATCATGCCTCGCGCTCAACGCAGTCCACCGAAAGAAAAAGTTACTACAAACCTGAGTCATGTCCAGTCTGAGCCCGATATGCTTCATTCCTCTACTAACTCGGCTGATATAGACAATATTTGTGTTCGGGTTAAGCGTCCACGTCTGAATAGCTCTCCTGAGATTAACCAAGACCAACCAAAATCATCCGAACTTCTCGACACCATCCGTCAAGAGATACGCGCGTTTATATCTTCAGAGATATCAACTGCTATAAGGGAATGTATTGCTGTGGAATTCAACGAGATGAAGGAACTGTTCCGGGAACTTAAAGATTCTGTCAAATTCATGAGTGACGATTACGACCGCATCAAGACCGAACTGAAAACTTGCACGGAAAGTAACAAGAACCTTAGTAAGGAGAACGCTTCCTTAAAGCAGCTAGTCTCCGACTTATCTGTGCGAGTTAATTTAATTGAGCAACACTCGCGCCAGCAAAATATTGAGATTAACGGCGTACCAGAAAATAAAGCAGAAAATTTAGTGAAAACGGTCGTTCAGATAGGAAATGCAGTAGGAAGCTCAATAAAAGAAGAAGACATACTATCAGCAGTGCGAGTACGAAAATTGGACCCTATAAATAGTAATCCTAGAGCGGTCGTTGTAAAGCTGCGCTCCACCCTAACGCGAGATGTAATATTAACCTCCGTTATGAACTTCAACAAGGCACACACCAAGGAAAAACTAAATTCAAAACACCTTGGGTATGGAGGTCCCATCAAGCCTATCTATGTGTCTGAACATTTGTCACCCCTTAACAAACAAATTCATGCGGCTACTAGAAAGGCGGCTACTGCAAAGGGGTACAAATACGTGTGGGTACGCGACGGCAAAGTACTGATAAGGAAGACTGACGGAGAGCAAGCCAAACATATAAGAAGCCTCGACGCTGTGGCACAACTCTGAAAACTTCTTCACGAAACCACGCCATATTACTGTGTGTTAGTAACAACGTTCAACATATACTACCAGAACTTCAGAGGTATGAAAACAAAGTTAAGCACGATTGAATTGTCCGCGCGATTGCGCAACTATGATGTTATTATTTGTACAGAGACTTGGCTGGATGATGGTATAAATGATGGGGAAATATTTGACACCAGGTACAACGTTTATCGTAGAGATAGATCATCAACTGCGAATAGCGGCAAAAGAGGAGGAGGTGTTTTGATTGCTGTTTTGAAGTCAATAGTCTCTGCTCGGATGTCGCAATGGGAAACAGACACCGAAAACCTATGGGTCAGACTCAAGACTGTCAAAGGGAAAAAATGCCAAAACTTAAATATCTGCGCGGTTTATCTCCCTCCCCCAGTTAAACAATGTTCACTAGACACGCTCCTTGATAGAATTTCTTCGGTCATCGACACCACCGGCGACGAAACCCTTATAGCTGGAGACTTCAACCTGAGTTTCATTGACTGGGAATTAGACGATTCTCTTTTTCACACTTCCAGTACCACTGCGCGTAATTACGCTAACGCATTGGGCTATTCACTGATAGACTTTATGTCGTTATGTAACATGGAACAAATAAATTCTGTTAAAAATTGTTATAATAAAACCCTTGACTTAATATTTTGTAACTTCCATGGAGGAATTGTAAGTGTATGCAATAACCCCCTATCAGTAGTAGATGTCTATCACCCACCACTTGAAATATCATTTAGTAACACGTCTCCTGCTTTATTAAGAAGTAAGATTCCTATTAGATTTAACTTTAAAAGAGCCAACTATACTATTATCAATGCTAAGATTCGTGAACTCGATTGGAGCCTAATTTTCTCAGACCTACGCGATGTTGATGATATGGTTACAGAGCTATATAATCACCTTAAGGTTGTAGTTGACGAGCATGTCCCTAAATCTAGAAGACCGAGTGACAAATATCCTCTCTGGTTCTCTAAGCCCCTCATCAGAGTCTTAAACGAAAAAGAAAAACTTAGAACACGCTATAAGATGTATAAGAACCCAAGGGACCACTTTGAATATAGACTATTAGAGGAGAGATCTAAAGCTATGATGCGAAGCTGTTATAAGGACTATGTGTGCTTTACTGAAAAAAGCATAAGACACAATCCTAAAGTATTTTGGTCATTCGTCAAAACGAAAAAGGCTAAGTCTAACGACATTCCCTCGGAGATGTATCTTGGTAATAAATCAGCATCCACTGGTGACGAAGTTTGCAACCTCTTTGCTCAGCATTTTTCATCAAACTTTACTCCTTCGACTGGTTCACCTGGGGTAGTCGATATGGGTCCTAAGTATCATCAGCATCAACTAGGTAAGGTGGTCTTCACGGAGCGTGTTGTTCTTAAAGCACTAAAAAAACTTAACATCTGCAAAGGGGCAGGACCGGACGGTTTGCCACCACTATTTATAAAGAAATGTGCTTTCAGTCTGGCATTACCACTTAAATTAATTTATAATATCTCGATCGCGTCATCCCAGTTTCCAACGGAATGGAAAAAAGCAAATGTTGTACCGGTTTTCAAGAAGGGAGATTCTGGAGACGTACAAAACTACCGTCCTATTTCGCTACTCTCAGTCTTCGCAAAGATCTTTGAATCCTTGCTATGTCCTCTACTCACAACACATATTAATTCTCAATTAGTGACCCAACAACACGGTTTCTGTGTTCGTAAATCTACGACCACTAATTTGGTTCACTACGTGAATCAAGTGAGTGAATTGATGGACTCTCGCACGCAAGTCGACTCAATTTACACAGATTTCTGCAGTGCGTTCGACAAGGTGGACCACAAAATCCTCTTAAAGAAGCTTGAAGGTTTCGGTATATTTGGCCAATTACTCCTGTGGTTTAAATCCTATCTCTCGGAAAGACAACAAAGAGTGGTTGTAAAGGGATATGAGTCACCAGTCTATGTTTCAACATCAGGAGTCCCCCAGGGTTCACATTTGGGTCCAATCCTCTTCTTAATGTTCGTCAATGACATCATTCTGACAATAAAACACAGCAAGTGCTCTATGTTCGCTGATGACTTAAAAATCTTCAAAGAAATAAACTCATCCAAGGATATCCAACTACTCCAGGATGACCTAGACGCGGTTCACGATTGGTGCCTTCAAAACCGAATGTCCCTTAACGTCAAAAAGTGTTACCACATAACATTTACTAAGAAACGTAAACCATTACCAACGTCATACTCAATAAATGGGGTAACACTTCAAAAAGTAGACACGATCCGGGACCTGGGAGTCCACCTCGACTCTAAGCTCTCCTTCATCAACCACATTGACATCATCACTGCCAAAGCTGCAAAAATGTCTGGCTTTATAAAAAGAATATGTCGGGATTTCCAGTCCATCTCAACCTTAAAGGTACTCTTCAGTACTCTTGTGAGAAGTATTCTGGACTATGCGTCCCCAGTTTGGAACCCCACTTACCGTGTCCACGTTAATAGAATTGAACGTATTCAAAGAAGCTTCACTCGATATCTCCGTTTTAAAAGCTCTAGCTGTCCACGAGATTCCTCTTATGACCATAGACTCAGCCATTTCAATATGGTTTCACTCGAACACCGTAGAGACGTAACGGACCAAATTCTACTTTATAAAATAGTAAACAGCTTAGTAAACGCGCCCGATCTTTTGGCAGATCTAAGAATAGCTGTACCTCGACGGAGAGCTATTAGATCTGGTCGCGACACTACAACTTTTGCTACCACTGCAAGTCGTACCAACCTTGGTAGCACCGCACCCATCAACCGCCTAATGAGGAACTACAATAAAATTGCTGCACGAACCAGTAGCATCGACATTTTCTCGAACCCCTTCCGTCAATACCGTATGAAGCTTTTATCCCGCTCGGAGTCTCACGTTGTATGACGCAGGGTTATTTATTGCACCCACTTTCATCCTCTTCTTTTCAGATGTTTATGTTTAATTATTTTTTGTTTTTTTGTTATTTAATTCTGCATTTTCCTCGGGCCTAATGTACAAAACCCACACTTAGTTTTTTTATTTTATTTTGTAATTTAACCTAAATTATTTATTGTTGCCGTACTTGCCCTTTATTTTTCTGCGAGTGCTGTGCACTTCTGTAAGTGACGAACTCACTATGTTTAAAACTGTTTATGATGTAAGTATATGTATCCCGGGGTTAGTGAGTAAGTCGTTGAAGTGCCATAAATAAATAAATAAATAAATAAATAAATAATTTCCGAAAAATCTTGAACAGTAACTTGTCCAAAATTATTTTTAAAAGAGAAATAGGAAAGTAGATTGAATTTACACAAACATGCACATTTAAATCTCTTTTATTTTAGTGCACGAACTTCCCGTAAGAATCAACCCTTTTGGTAATTGGTCATGAATAGTGTATGCGGAAAACCCTTCATTCAATAACAGCTAGTTGATATTGATAGTCAGGAAATTGTTATAAATTCAGTCACTTTTTCACTGCTTCGTTGGTCTAGATGTCGCAAGAGTGACTGTTGATTATGAGATCCTGTGTTCGATTACAAGGTCGGACAAAGGATAAAACAGGAATTATTAAATGGCCTCGGAGTCTAGATTTGTACCCGGTTTGTGTTGAAATGTTATAATCTTCTGAAACATTAAAAATAATAGCTAGAGTCCTGCTCTAGCTATTATTTTTAATGTTTCAGAAGATTATTCGATACAATAGTCCTTATACTCCACGTACATAAAAGAATTAAAATTCCGAAATGTTCAGCTACTCCTGACTGTACATCAGGCTAAATATGTAACTGGAAAAATGTAGGTATACTATTAAGTACACCTCCGCCCTAACCTTTGGGCACTACAGAGAAATATTTATGAAAAGCAAATTACTGATAAACAGGGATTTGCAGGCGTAAAGAAATAAGGCAGCTGAATTAATTCCGTGAATCTAACGGAATTCAATTAGTTGTTCATAACTCAAGTAGAAATTATTGTGTTATTCGTATAGACAGTTTGACATTCCCATTGTCGACAGTAATAATATCGGCAAGGAAAGTTCCCGGAAGTGTCCCTTTTAAGGAGCTTCGTATTTTGAGCTAAAATTAGCATTTTGTTAAAGAAAATAATTATAAATGACGATGAAATTATAAATGAGTACACTTACTTGATCAGTGTACGCATTTAACAGATTTTTGTTAAGAAAACATTTTTCAGAAAGAAATATTTACATACAAACATAAACTCACGCCCTTTTCCCATCGGGATAAGCAGAAACCACAGAGCGCCACCTGCTACGATACTTACAATACTCGTTTTGCCTCGTCCACAACTTTAAACAAAACAAAGGGTTAGCAATCAAGTCCCAAAACTGGCAATCACAAACCATGATTCCTACTTAGACAGCTCAAGCAAAGTTGTCCCTTTGCGAGGTTCCCAAAGAAAATACCAATTTGTTTCGTGTTTCCCCCAGAACTTTCCCGCGAACATTTGCCTCTGACAATATTTCATGTTATTTACTCTTTTAAGGGACAGAATAAATTTGGTCCTCTTGCAAAATTTCTTCGTGTTGTGTCTGTAGCAGATGTTACGAATTTTTTTAAGAGAATTTTTATTTTTGTTTCCTTACTGAACTTATTATTTCGATGTTCTTTGTGAGTTTGTTTGGAAGGCTTGTTTTGAAAAGATTTGGAAGTGTATCAGCGTAGTTGAATATTAATTTTGTTGGTGCAATTTTTGGGTTGAAAGAAACACGACTTAGCAAACTCGACCTGTAATTCTCCTCTGCTGGGACACCCCTCTATTACAAGGAATGTGCCATAATCAACAACGATCACCGTTTTGAAAGCACTGACGATGAGATCATATCGTTTTATTGCAGTGATAGTCTAGTGGTATGACTGTCGTCATAGGTCTCGAGTTGGAACCCGAGTCTCACGCCCAAATACTCAAACGTCACTCAATTATAAGTAACCCTCAAAACTCCTGCTATCCCTGTCACTCTGCGTTAAAGTAACAAAGACTGCACGAGATTTAAGTGCAACATAAAATTGAGTGACGTTTGAGTATCTGGGCGTCACACCTCTGATTTTTTAGATTCAAATATTTGATAAATTTCACTTGCTTCGTTGAAGGAAAACTTCCTGCAAAAATCAACATGCCTAGAATTTTTTTCAGGGCATGTAAAAGGGGATGTAAAACCAAATCAAAGGCTCATGTACGGCCTAAATGCTCTGATATCATGCTAGGTAATATCCACACGATAAAGAAAAATATTGATAACTACCTTTTTTTTTTGGTGGGTGGAAAATCATCAAATAACCCCCCTCGCTCTTGGGCAGAGCGAAGGGGAGTGTCAGACTTCTACTGACTAAAAACCAACCTATGTTCCTTCTTCGCCCTTGTGCCGAGGCCACGTTATCTCTTTCGATAATGCGCAGTCCCGACGGGCGTTGGCCCTTGCGGGCCCCTCCTTGCTGACATCTCTTTGAGGCGCGCGTGGAAGACGAACGCGCCGCCGACACGGTTTGTTGTTGTCATGACCTAGAAAATATTAGTGAAGCTGTGTAAGTAAATAGCATTAAATTCATATACCTACTACAAAATACACTAGACAATACCTGAACGGGACTCTGAGATCTATTTCACTAGACTCAGCCGCACAACTGTGATGTTCGTAGAATGTTCGTAGTGGACTGTATGATTTTAACGTGGATAAGGAAACACAACGAGACCAAACTGTGGCCTCTACACAAGTACTAGATCTTCTTAGGTCTTCACTTAGGACCAGAATGTGTGGGACTTATATCACTGTATGTAGCACAATAAAACACTGTTTTATATACAATAAAGAAATAAAAGGTTTATTTGACTCACTTAGTACTTATTTACACTTGAAAGTATTACTAGTAGGAGAGATCACTGTCGACTGTGTTTTCAGTACAAATCCTTGCCTCCTATATCCTTTTACATCATGATTCAAGTAGTGGCAAAATGTTTAAAATCTCTTTTACTAATATCCAACAGAAATTCTAGATTTAAGGCAACCTGCGTGCCAGATTCTTATTGGTTAAAATTAAGGCATTCTTATTGGACTAGAATTCAGCCTTTGAAATTGCCCAATCAAAAACATTATTAAACTTTTACGAGTGGAATTTTCCATAACTTTTGTACCTATTCTTGACAGACTTTGAAACACATAAAGTCGTTATGTAAAACTTACGTAATACACTTATATAACTTAAAGAATCGAAGTTAGACTAATTTTAGGGTTCTGTTTACATTACAATTGGCTAACTAGTACTATCTATTCTTAAGTTATGTTACACAATCTTTACAAAGCTTTAGTTATTGAATGATCTTATATACTTCTTATATACTTCTTATATACTTATCCTAGCTTATCCTAGGAATTCAAAACAAAGCTATTCTACTTAATCTACTTATTATTAGCGAATTACAGATTAAGTTTTTAGGAGTTCGGCGTCCGTAACATTCCTCCCCCCGGCGCAGCTCGCGTAGCCTCTTCTTTCATCCTTAGGACGACGAGCTTGCTCACTGGGCGTCGGAAGATGCCGGTTCTGGTCCGCACCTCGACGACTCGAATGCTGCCATCTGGTCCTGGGTGTGTTCGTTCGACGATTCCCATCGGCCAGGTGTTCCGGGGCAGCGTGTTGTCGACCACGAGGACCACATCTCCAGCTTGCAGGGGACGTGCGTCGTTCTTGGGTTCCCCGCGTGGTACCAGTGTTGGCAGGTACTCTCGCAGCCAGCGCTTCCAAAAATGGTCAGCAAGCGCTTGACTGGCTCGCCACGTTCTTCGGTCAGCTTCGTCACAGGGTCCCGTTGCTGGTAGGCCATTAGATGATCCCAAAAGAAAGTGGTTGGGAGTCAGAGCCTCTGGATCGTTGGGGTCCACGCTGACATGTGTTAGAGGTCGTGCATTAATGCAGAACTCAGCTTCGGTGAGAAGTGTGCTGAGAACTTCTTCAGCTGGTGCCTTCTCTTGCAGCGTCACCTTGAGGGCTGTCTTGACGGATCGTACCATTCTCTCCCATGCGCCACCTTGATTGGGCGCTCCTGGAGGTATAAAACGCCATTCCATGCGATGCTTCAGTCCCTCGTCGTTCAGAGCTGGCAGCCACTCTGTGTATGCGTTGCGTAATTCTTGATCAGCTCCACGGAAGTTGGTACCGTTGTCTGAATACATCAGCTGCGGCCATCCTCTGCGCGCAGCCATTCTTCTTAGCGCCATGATTGCAGAGTCTGTTGATAGGGATGCCACGATTTCAATGTGCACGGCGCGGCAGGTGAGGCATGTGAATAGTGCCCCCCACCTCTTCTCTCTGCGACGGCCCACTTTGACCATCATAGGTCCGAAATAATCCACCCCGCAGTTGGTAAACGGGCGGTGGAAAGGATCCAATCGGGCATGCGGCAGGTCTCAAACTCAAACTCAAACTCAAATTCTTTATTTCAATTAAGCCATTACAGGCACTTTTGAATGTCAGAAGAACATTTCACAAAAAAAAAACGAAACTACGAGTGCAATACGTCATTCCGAAAGCCACCACGCCGAACCACACGCCACCGAATGCCCGCAACAACGAACACTGCAAGCACGAAAGCACGCAGCGACGCAAACCGCAACAACGAATGCTCGAAACCCCGAATCACGGAACAACAAATGCACGCCGCAACGTGCAACCGCCGCTCCGCGACCCGGAACCCCGCGCACCCGCCGCCACGGCACGCGCCACCGCGCGCCCCCGCACCCACAGCACTCGCCGGCGGTAACATCCGGCGCCGCGCAGCCCGACGCAGCAACTCCCGAAACGACGCATTGCACTCCTACGCTACAGTCACAATCACAAGGCATAATAACTTGTGAAAGTACTGCAGTTGCCAGTTCCCTAACGTAGATCTCATGAAGAAGAACGGGCAAGAAACTCCATGGACACTCTTTTAAATCAGAATTTGTTACAAAATCTTGGT
The DNA here is from genome assembly GCA_949775195.1 of Diarsia dahlii. Taxonomy (NCBI): domain Eukaryota; kingdom Metazoa; phylum Arthropoda; class Insecta; order Lepidoptera; family Noctuidae; genus Diarsia; species Diarsia dahlii. The sequence goes on along the minus strand of OX459194.1, from coordinate 22,206,759 downwards.
ACATTATATCATTCATGTTGAGATGGTATATTATGTGAGAACTATGTAGCAAGACGTGCAAGTTAAGAGCGTCCAGAGTAAAGATATAATAAACAAATAAAAAAAAAAAATCTACACCATGGCAACTAAGGAATGACCAGTCTCCACTGACAGCGCCCGTTCACGAACATGACGCATGGATCAGCACCATTCAACTCAACCATTTTGAAGGGAACTAAATGATCCGACACACCCGCCACCATCAGCGAGACATTTGAGTGAGCATGACATTCTCTCAGCCACCAGGGCAACGTCACTAAAATATAACTAAATGTAAAAAGTGGCTTTATAGTACATAGTACTCACACATGTGCCATGCAATTATACAATATTAAGACATTGAATCTATACAATGCAAAGATATTTTTACAATCTTCTGCAGCCTCTACAATAACTTCACATGATAGTCGATTTATTTGCCCCTAAGGTTGTGGAGCAGGACCAGCATTGAGCCAAGCATTTTTATCATCAATGTAATCCCCCAACTTATAGTATGCTTGCCTACATAGTGTGCGTTTTACACAAGTTTTAAATTTCGTCTCACTCAGTTGAAGAATGTGAGGGGGTATTTTATTGTAACATTTTAAACAGTACCCCATGAAAGATGAGTCTACTTTAGCTAGCCTGAAACCTGGCTGAACTAGTTGGTCCCTATTTCTCGTATTATAGTGGTGTCTATCACCTCTTTTGCTAAACAAATGCAGATTTTTCCTAACGTACATGATGTTTTCATAGATGTATTGACAAGGTACTGTCATGATGTTAATTTCCTTAAACAGTTCTCTCAGAGAATCGCGCCTTCGTAGACCATATATGGCTCTAATGGCTCTTTTCTGCAGAATAAATATAGACTCGATGTCTGCAGCCCGTCCCCATAGTAAAATACCGTATGACATAACACTATGAAAATAGCTAAAATAGACTAGTCTCGCGGTATCTACGTCAGTAAATTGGCGGATTTTCCTAACAGCATATGCTGCTGAACTCAGCCGTCCTGCAAGAGATGTTAAATGCGGACCCCACTGTAGCCTCGAGTCAATCGTTATCCCCAAGAAAACAGTTTCATCGACAAATTCTAGTGTCTCTTGATTCAATACTATGTCACAATCAGTACTTTTGACATTTGGTAGAGCAAATCTTATGCACTTCGTTTTTTTCCCATTTAAGACTAAATTATTGACGGTGAACCAATTATGAACCTGCAGTAGGGCGTTATTTACGTCATCTAGATTTGTGGCACGTCTGTTTACCTTAAATATTAAAGAAGTATCGTCGGCAAACAATACCATTTCAGGTTGGTTTTTAAATAAATGGGGTAGATCATTAATATAGACTAAAAAGAGAAAGGGACCTAATATGGAACCTTGTGGCACACCCATACTTACTTTTAAGCCCGTTGAATTGACACCATTTATTTGTACTTGCTGATGTCTATCGTTTAAATACGATTTCATTAAACTGAGCGCAAGTTTCCCTAAACCGTAATGTTCAAGCTTTATGAGAAGGGTTTCGTGGTTGACGCAATCAAATGCTTTCGAGAGATCACAAAAGATCCCTATGGCATCTTGTGACTCTTCCCACGCAGTAAATATATGTTTTAATAAGGTGACACCGGCGTCAGTCGTACAACGTCCTTTGGTGAAACCATACTGTTTCTCATGTAAGATTTTATTGGTGTTAAAGTGGATGAGCATCTGATTAAGCATCACCTTTTCAAACACCTTGCTGAAAACTGGCAAAACGGATACGGGTCTATAGTTATTGGTGTCTTTACTGTCACCGGATTTGAAAAGTGGTATTACCTTGCTGTATTTCATAAGGTCCGGGAAGACTCCCTGGTCCACACACAAATTAAATATTAAGGCTAAATACGGAGCTACAGTCTCAATAATAGCTTGACAAACTTTAATCGACAGTCCCCATAGATCTTCGGTTAATTTGACTTTAATTTCCTTAAAAGCTTTAATGACTGCTATGGGGTTTATATGTTTAAATTGAAACTCAACCGGGCAGGCTGTAACGTTCGCTCTTAATAACTCAATAGAAAGCAAGGGTGATGAATTTAAGGTTTCAGTAGTTTTAAGTGGGATACTAGTGAAGAAATCTACAAATTCTTGAGCAACTTCGTTTTTAGAATTTAAAGGGCCACGTGAAGTCTCTAGAGTGATATCATTATTAATTTTTTTATTTCTATTCGATTCACTATTGATAATTTTCCAAACCGTCTTTATTTTATTATCGGCGGATTTAATCTTGTTGCTAATGAATAAGGCTTTAGCTACTTTGCAAGCGTTTTTGAAGATTTTAGAGTAAGTTGCAACATATTTATTAAAGGTTTCTGAGTTAATGTAAGGCTTAAGACCGTACAGCTCAAACAATCGCTCCCTACTTTTCCTAATGCCCTTAGTTGCCCAGTCACTGAACATAAACTTAGGGCAAATAGATTTAGTTTTCGTTTTTATTGTATTATTGAACTCCGTGTGAATCACCGAAAAGAATTCCTCATAAAATAGATTTACATTGTCAATAATCTGGCTTGGAATGCCTAAATTACTAATCAAATGATCATTAAACTTATTTAAATTGCTAGGTGTTATTTGTCTAGATGAAATTTGTATTTTTTGTACTGGTGTGTAGGACTCGAAAACCACGGATTGACCACTGTGATCAGAAGGTAGGTAATTTACAATGGATTTCTCCAAGTATTCACAACCACAAAAAACATTATCAATACATGTAGCAGAATTTGCAGTAATTCGGGTTGGTTCTGAAAACACGTTTAACAGATTAAATGATTTAAAAAGATGTAAAAATCTACTGGTATTCGAATTTTTGTCTAAAATATTAACATTAAAATCACCACAGATAACTAGAGATTTATGACTAGTAGCAAGTTTTGCTAAAGCATCTTCCATTACTGACTCAAATATAGAGTAGTTTTGATAATTTGGGGGTCTGTAAACGCACACTATTATATGCTTATCGAGCTCAACACAAGACAGTTCAATATTATATTCAACCGATAGATTAACAATATCACTACGAGTTTTAAATTTAATACAATTTTTAATTAAGATTAATGAACCCCCACGAATCTTAGATTTACGGTTAAAGCAACTGCCCACACTGTAATTTGCGTAATTAATTAGCATCTCATGGTCTCTTAGCCAATGCTCCGTGAAACAAACAATTTCAAACTTTGTTCTTTCTAAAAACAATTCAATTTCAAGTTGCCGGTGTCTTGGGTGTTCCCTTCAGCCTCTTGCATAAGGTGCAGTTTCTTTCAATCGTGCGCACGGTGGGTCGTAAGTGGATGACCCAATAGCGTTGCCGTAGGTCGTTCGTCACGCGTTCTCTGTTGGCGTGTCCCGCAGCGCAGTGTTCCCGTTGCACGATGAGCTTGGTCAGTGGATGTCGACCATCCATGATGATGGGCTGCTTCGTCTCCGTTGGTGCTGAGGAAGCTTCGATTCGGCCTCGCACCCTTAAGAGTCCATCCTTCAGAATAGGATCAAGGCGATATAGCTTGCTTGCCTTTGACAGTGGTTGAGCTGTCTGAATCCTCTTTATCTCTTCTTCAAAGCTATCTTCTTGGGCACGTCGGATAAGTTCAACCTCGGCGTGCTCGATGTGTCGATGTTCCATGTTGGTTGCCTTTCGTCGACAGATGTCAATGAAGGCGAGAGCTCGTGCTGTGGCTCTTACCAGTACTTCATATTTTGAGAAGCGGGCGGCTTCTGGTAGCCAGCTTCCTCTCTTGACCTTTTCTGTTACGTGCAGAACTTCGCTGTCTTCCTCTTCTGATGTTGACATAGTAGGCCACTGCTCTTCCGGTTGGTAAAGGAAGGCAGGCCCTTGGAACCATCGATCCGTTGTGCTCAGTGGAGTGTTACTGAGCCTTGTTGCGTCGTCTGCCACGTTCTGTTCTGTGGGCAGCCAGCGCCATTCCTCCTTTTTTGTACGTTCGGCGATCTCACCCAATCTGTGTGCGACGAATGGAGTGTATCGTCGCATGTCGTGGTGAATCCAATGGACCACGGTGGATGAGTCGGTCCAATAGGTCGTTCGACCGATCTTCACTCTGTGTTCTTGTTTTATCGTACCGGCGAGTCTTGCCCCGATGACAGCTGCTTGCAATTCGAGCCGAGGTATGGTCTGTGTTTGTTTCGGCGCCACCTTTGCTTTGGCGGCTACCAATACCACGGTGATGCTCCCGTCGCTGCCTGTGATCCTCCAGTAAGCTACAGTTGCATAAGCTTGTTCGCTGGCGTCACATAGCACGTGAAGCTCGATTCTTTCTTGTTTTCTTGTTATGTAGCAGCGTGGCAATCTGATTTCAGCAATCTCAGTTAATTGTGACAACCAAGATGCGAAGAGCTCGTTTTCTTCTGCCGGTATCTGTTCGTCCCACGTAGTCTGGAGGCGCCATAAGCTCTGAAGTATTATTTTAGAGCGGATAGTGTAGTGGCTCAGCAAACCGAGTGGGTCATAGATTGACATCACGGCGCTGAGGGCTTCACGCTTGGTCGGTGCGCGAGTTCTGTTTCGTACCTCCGCTGGTACTCGGTTCATCGATGTATTGAACCCGAGTTCATCTCGTTCTGCGCTCCAGAATAAACCGAGGATCTTGCTCTCTGGTTGCTCTCCCCCCAGTTGTGTGGGTGTAGTGGCGTGCAGCTCAGGAGCTATGTCACGCAGCACAGTCTTGTCGCTGGCGTTCCATCCCCGCAGTGTGAAGTTGGCAATGGCGTGTACAGTTCTGATTTCTTCTACTGCCTTCCAAGCTTCCATTGGGTCGTCATAGCTTGCCACTAGATCATCCATATAATGGTTTTCTTTTATTGCCGCTAGCGCTCGTGGGAACTCCTGCCCGTAAATGTCTGCGTTGTGGTTGCGAACATAATGGGCCATGAACGGGGAGCTCGCTGCGCCGAAGATCATACTTCTCATTTTATATTTGAGTGGAGATGATTCTCTTTCTTCACCTCGCCACAGGAACTGTTGTGCTGGTTGATCTTCTTCTCTTATGCGGACTCTTAGGAACATTTCTTGAATGTCTGCAGTTATAGCTACCGCCTTTTCTCTGAACCGAAATAGGATTCCCGGTAGTGATAACAATAGGTCTGGTCCCTCTAGCAGTTCGTCATTCAGACATATTCCGTGGCTTCGTGCTGCTGCGTCAAATACCAGTCTCCACTTGCCGGGCTTGTTCGGGTTTTGTACGGCAAAGTGTGGTAAGTACCAGCACACTGGGCTCTCACGTTCCGAGCCGTCACATAATACAGCATAACCTTTTTGTAGTAGGTTGTTGATTTGGTCGGAATATTCTTTGGCGAACTTGGGATCGGTGTCCATCTTCTTTTCTATAGTTGTAAGACGACGGAGTGCTTGATTATAGCTGGGTGGCATGACAGTGTTGTCTGCCCGCCATGGTAGCCCCACTTCGTAACCGGTTTCGGTTTTCCTCGTTGTCGCTTCGACGATTTGAATGGCGCGCTGATCTGCTTCTCTTATTCGTGGCTTTCCTTCTATACAGAGAGCCTCTATCTTGAAATGAGCTTCAACCGAGTGGTGTAATTCCTGATTGCTAACACTTTGCTCTCGGTCTGGCTCGTACACGTGCAGTACACTGCCCTCTTGCATGATCGCGCTGCGTGGTGCGGTTCCGTGCACCACCCATCCCAACTTAGTCTTCGAGGCGGCTGGTTCGTTCGGGCCACCGGTCCTGAGCTCCCTTGAGACGATACACTCCCAGTGGTCAGTCCCCACTAGAAGCCCGGGGCGTGCTTGTTCGTAGCACACCTCGTCCTTGGGAAGGTCTCTCAGGTGTTCGTACAGAAGAATACTGTCAGAGATTGTCTGCTTATGTAGTTGCAGGTCTCTTATCGTTCTTGCTTTAACTCTGTATTCTTCTGTTTCTTTCGTCCCTCTGACATTGATTGTGACAAGCTGGCTCTTAGTCTCTTGTTGTGACATGTTGACGCCGTTTAGGTGTAGCGGTTGAGACGGCCCCTCTGCTCCGATGCTGGTTGCTAACTCTTCATCTATAAGAGTGATGGTTGCTCCTTCGTCTAGGAGTGCGTAGGTCTGCACCTCCCCCCGTGGTCCGGACACGATGATAGGACACATCTTCAGTAGTACTGTCCTTTGCCCCACAGTTGGTCGTGGTGTCACAGACAGGACGGCTTCTTCTTTAGGTGCCTCTGCTGGCTTGTTGGTATCTTCTTTTTTCACCTCTTTTCGTGGTGATGATTGATGCAGTGTCGTATGATGTGGTCGATGACACTGATTCACGCCGCAGGACTTAGCTTTGCACCCGATGCGTCGGTGTTTACTTAGGACGCACTTGAAGCAAATCCCTTTTTCTTTAAGGAATTCCCAGCGTTGTTCTGTAGTAAGTGCCTTGTATTTAGGGCACTGGAGTAAGGTGTGTGCTTGTTCACACCCTGATGGGCATGGCATCTTCTCTTCTTCCGCTGTGGTGTTGTAGACAGTCGCCTTTTTCTTTAATGTTACGGCGGGTCGTGTCTCTTTCTTTTGACTTGCGGCGCTCGTAGACGGGGCATAGGTGTATCTTAATGCCCTATCTGCCTCCCTCATAAGGAAGTGGGAAATCATGACGATCTCTGGTTCGGTCGTCCCTTCATTGTCGTAAGCGTAGTCACACCAGCGAGAGCGGAGATGTGGACTTAGTTTTTCCAACACCTCTCTTGTCAGAAGGGGATTAAATAGATAACCCTTTTTATCTATTGTCTTCAGTACACAGATTATATTCTGTAGTTTCACTGCGAAGCTGTTGAGGTCGGCTGCCGATGCTCCAGGTCTTGGGAGTTTCTTTAGATCGTCGAGCGCCCGATCGATGATAATTTCAGGTCGCCCGAAACATTGTTCTAATGTCTTCATAATAACATCTGGGTCTGTGGCTGTGTGTAGTAGTGCGGCCACAGCATCCCGAGCTTCTCCCTTTAGGCAGCTCCTCAGTCTGTGTATGTTCTCAGCTGCAGGAATCTGGTACATGCTTGTTGAATCACGAACAGCTGCTTTGAAGGGCAGCCATTCAGTAGCGGCTCCAGTGAATGTAGGCAGGTCTATATAACGTGGACGGGGTCTGGCCATCCTCTCCAGTGTGTTGGCTAACTGTTCAATGCTGTTCCTCGCCCTGGTTGGAGTTGGCGATCTTGGTCTGGGCGTCTCGAACCTGATCTGTCTGGGTTCCTCTCGTGCACCCTTTGCTGCCTCCTCCCCCCGTGTGTCGGGCTGGTTTGTTCGTAGCCACTCGTCTACCTTAAGATGATGTTGTTCGTCGGGTAGAGGGTCATTGTTTACACTTTCTTCATCATTGAGCACAGACACTTCCACAGCCAACCTCTTCTTTACTAGGTCGGCTTCCATCTCAAGTTGCTTCTTATGTAGAATGGCTAACTTCTCTGCCGCGTTGAGCTCAGCTACTCTTAGTCGCGTAGTAATGCTTGTGTTAGATCGGTGCGACCGTAGTGATCTTGTTGGTGACCTCGCTCGTTGTTGAGTAGTGGTCACTGTAGTTCTGACCCCGGAGGGCCCAGCTGTACTTGTCTCCGCAAGCCTTGAAAAGGGTGAGGCAGGCGGGTCTAATGACAGTCGTCGTAATCTTTCAACTTCAATTTGTTGTTCTTCTTGACGACGTGCAGCTTCTTTAAGACGTCGCTGTTCTTCTAATTCAGCTACGTCTGACTGGCTTCTTGTGATAACCATCTTGTTAAGCTGTGCCTGAGGTTAGCACACTTAAACTTAACGTTCGATTGACACGCAAGTGTTAGGGTACAAGCGGTCAATACTGCCTATATGACTTAGGCGCAGGCACGTAGTTGCAGGCGCACGCAGAGTCTGCCTAGGTAGTTTAGGCACAGACACGTAGTTGTAGTCTGCCTAGGTAATTTAGGCACAGACACGTAGTTGCAGGCACGTAGTGGAGTCTGCCTAGATAACTAGGCACAGGTACGTAGTTGCAGGCACGTAGTGGAGTCTGCCTAGATAACTAGGCACAGGTACGTAGTTGTAGGCTGCCTAGGTAACTATGGCACTAGATCTTTTCACCCAATTTATATTGGGCACACTTTTTATTCACTGGTTCACTACGTACTGTTTACTTTTTAATACCGACACGCACTTTACATCTATCTTTCAAGATAAGTTCACTGACTTGCACTGCTTATGTTCGTTTTATAGAGCGGACACTGGCACACGTTCCAGCTTAGTGAAACTTCCGTCTATGTACACAATAATAACGCGCACTATTTACTTTGTTTATAAGCGGACACTAGCACACGTTCCGGCTAAGTGATTCCTCCGTTTATATACACTTGAAGAGCACTATGTACTTTCACTTTAAATAGTCCATCTACGCTTATTACTTGTTTACACGATAGGCGGATACCGACACTTCCGTCTATATACTTAGTGACGCACTATATACTTGTTATCTATCTAGATAACTCACTGATGTATTACTTCCTTCGCTAGATAGGCGGATACCGGCCTACGTTCTGGCTCGGCGACACTTCCGTCTATATACCGTGTTAGCGACGATACGTAAATACACTGATAACGCGCACTTCACTTTTTATCTAGTTTATAGATAAACACTGATGTTGTACATAGCAGGCACGGACACGCACTTAATAGTTTATTGCCTGACGGCTATGTACTCACGTTTTAACGCACTGTATGATCTGCCTTTGATACAGTTACCGGGCGCACTTTTCGGCACGGCGACTATCTAAATATCTAGGCACAGGCGTTAGGATCTGAACGGCGACACTACTTAAACTCTGGCCGTCGTTTCCTGAGATCCTTTTGACAGCCGACTCACTCTCCTATTTTACCACTGAATTTAACACTGAATTTAATACTTTGCAACTTTTAAAACTTTAAAACTGTTTAAATTCACTTTATAAAAACACGTAAGTACTAGGAATGTTCACTTATCCGGCTCGATAGGACCAGACTGAACGGGACTCTGAGATCTATTTCACTAGACTCAGCCGCACAACTGTGATGTTCGTAGAATGTTCGTAGTGGACTGTATGATTTTAACGTGGATAAGGAAACACAACGAGACCAAACTGTGGCCTCTACACAAGTACTAGATCTTCTTAGGTCTTCACTTAGGACCAGAATGTGTGGGACTTATATCACTGTATGTAGCACAATAAAACACTGTTTTATATACAATAAAGAAATAAAAGGTTTATTTGACTCACTTAGTACTTATTTACACTTGAAAGTATTACTAGTAGGAGAGATCACTGTCGACTGTGTTTTCAGTACAAATCCTTGCCTCCTATATCCTTTTACATCATGATTCAAGTAGTGGCAAAATGTTTAAAATCTCTTTTACTAATATCCAACAGAAATTCTAGATTTAAGGCAACCTGCGTGCCAGATTCTTATTGGTTAAAATTAAGGCATTCTTATTGGACTAGAATTCAGCCTTTGAAATTGCCCAATCAAAAACATTATTAAACTTTTACGAGTGGAATTTTCCATAACTTTTGTACCTATTCTTGACAGACTTTGAAACACATAAAGTCGTTATGTAAAACTTACGTAATACACTTATATAACTTAAAGAATCGAAGTTAGACTAATTTTAGGGTTCTGTTTACATTACAATTGGCTAACTAGTACTATCTATTCTTAAGTTATGTTACACAATCTTTACAAAGCTTTAGTTATTGAATGATCTTATATACTTCTTATATACTTCTTATATACTTATCCTAGCTTATCCTAGGAATTCAAAACAAAGCTATTCTACTTAATCTACTTATTATTAGCGAATTACAGATTAAGTTTTTAGGAGTTCGGCGTCCGTAACAATACCACGGAAGACAAACTTCATCCACTAGTTGCTTCAAGATCTATTGTATGTGAACGTTATCCTTTGAGCCACGACAGGAGACTTGAATCTTAACTGCGATGTAGCTTTTGTTCAAGTATATTGTAAGTTTAAAAGAATAACGAAGTCATCGCGATTTTTGATAAAGAAAATGATCCGATGTGTCCAGATGAAGTGCTAGTGTAAACGATAATGAAAACATCGGAAATTCATGATGTATAATGCTTACTTATTTATAGCAGCGGTGGCCCAGTGGTGGCAGCCCCGACTTACGAACAGTAGGTCGTGGGTTCGAACCCAGGCAAGCGCATTACTATGTGTAATTTATTTCATCACCGCTGCTCTCAAAACGGTGAAGGAAAACATCGTGAGGAAACCGGCATGTCTTAGAACCAAAAAATTCGAAGACATGTGACAATTACCAATACGCATTGGGCCCGCGTGGTAGATTATAGACCATTCCCTTTCAAAGAGAGGAGGCCTGTGTCCCAGCAGTGGGAACATTAATAGGCTGTTGATGATGATAATGCCTACTTGACCTCCACACCCCAGTTAGTTCTGGGTTATACGGTAGGTACGGTTGTCAGTCTTATGAGCCGCTGACTTCCTGTAACATATTTCAAAGATGAAATGACAGCCAGGCTCAACGGCTTAACGTATTTTCCGAGGCACCGAGGAAACTCGTTAAGTAATGAAGGTCCATCATCCACATACTGACTGGCCTGTTGGTCTAGTGGTTAGTGACCCTAACTGCTATGCCGGAGGTCGTGGGTTCGATTCCCACCCAGGACAAATGTTTGTGTGATGAGCACGATCATTTGTTCTGTGTCTGGGTGTAATTTATCTATAATATGTATGTATTTAGAAATATATAAGTATGTTTATCAGTTGTCTAGTACCCATAACACAAGCTCTGCTTAGCTTGGGACTAGATGGCGTTGTGTGATAGTTGTAGAATATTATATTATATTATTATTATTATACCGACCCTGGCAGGGGTGGTTTAACCTTAGCAAGTGATTTCTTGTTATCTAGGCCTAGGGCTTGGAGTTTATACTTTCACGTTCTGAAAGGATCAAAATTAAAGCCCTAAAATTAAAAATATCATAATTATTTCAATAATTTAACCTTCAGGAGTTAATTTGCAATAATTATGTGCTCATGCATCAAATGCACTCTGAGCAAACGACCCTATTATTTTTTGATCGGCTAGATAAGCAACTATACTATGATATTAATCAATTAATGCTTCCTCGATACAAAATTTACGAATACTTTAATTAAAATACTCCCAAAACAAAACTGATGAATCCGTACACAAAGCGACTATTCAGCCGTACAATACACTTGAAGGTACATTAAACGCATCCCACCCACTTTGATAGCCGCGCTTCCTTGAGAGTCGGCTAAAGTTTCTCAAAGTGTAAGCGACTGAAGGCATCCGATGGAAGGTTCTCGTTAGAGGCGCTACAAAGGCTCCATTGTACTTCGCAGACGGTACCAAATGAAAAATATAACTTGTTACCAGAGTGTTTGAGTAATGTCTCGAGACAAGATGTCATGGATACTTTTGAGTTTTCTCTCAGTATTGCCGTCGTTTCCTTGGCGTGTTTATTTTGTAGTTCTTCGCTTTTTTGCAGTTTTGTAAGTAAAACTGTTTTATTTTGTTGTTTATTTCAGTTTCTGCTGGGATGTTGACAGAATGCAGATGCTATTACATAAATATACATACTATATTTAATCATTTAAACGTGCGAAAACTGAATGTTTCTAGGGGGGTAGGCGGATACCAGTGTTTTCTTTACAAACACGTATTGTATTATAATATTTTATGTCTAATCTAACTTGAGACTATAACTTGGCAATCGACGATCACACCACTAGGCGATCGCATCATAGACAGGCGGAATTAATTCTCGTTGAAGTTTTATTTACAAGGTTTCACTAACAAAACACCAGACAACTTGCCCGCCTCTCAGCTGAGATAGCGAGAAGCGAGCATCACTAAAAATTCAAAGTGAGTGAAGAAAAGCCAGAGAACTAGCCTCATAAAACAAAACCTCAGCGAGGAACCAATAAACTATCCAGACTAAAGTTTAATTAAATTTTGTATTGTCTTTAAACTTTTGGTGCAAGTTAAGGGCGGTTTTATAGAGCTGCTCCTTCCTATCTCGTCTCGAGCAATAAGAAAAGCACATGACGTGCTCAATGTAGTCAGTCGGATAGATCGTAGTGTGGATATAAACACTAGGCCCGCTCATTTATAATCTCAGGTGCGATTATTTAATAATAATCACGGTCGGGAAAATGCATGATTATTTTTGGTACCTATTTGTAATTGCGAGTCAAAAAATCCTTACAAGAGACCTTTTAAAAATCTCTAGACATCCATCACTTGCACCATACTCTAAGTTATCGCTATACTTTGTGAAGTTTGAAGGAACTCTTTGGTTTGAACACTCCGCTCAGACTGAAAGCGTTAAAATTTTAAATTCTATCATTAATAATAACCGAAAGAAATGTATCCCACGATTCATAATAGTAAAGTTTATTTAGATGTTCATTAAAGTTTGACATTATGTTTAGACATTGATGTGGATTGAACATTTCAATTCTATTGAAGGCGGAATAACAACTTAATTGCAAAATTAAAGTTGAAGAAGCCAACAAAAATATTCATTTTTTATTTTTATGTAGGCTTACTCTTGACCTCAATCTTGCCCTAAGTAATAAGTATTTTAAAGAATTCTAAAGTATTTTTTTACAAATACTTCAATCTATACTTACTCAACGAAGGAAATGTAATATGTATTATGTTCAATAACCTATGCAGATTTCCTGACTTAAACTAACTTTACTAATATATCGGGCCATGTTACCACAACTAACACCATGCTTATCTTAGTTTACGTGGCTTAACGACGCCCCCCAGCTTATGGGATCATCAAATATGCATTTGGTGTATTGAAGTCACCCTTTTCGCATGTCCTCTAAGGGGTTTATATGGGTCACGTCTGACTGACCTCCGAATTTACATGAAAAATCTGTTAAATGTTACATGTTCAGGTTTTTTGTGACACCAGTGACGTGGTGTTACATAAGATCCTTTTTGGCGTTTGTTGGTGTTTCTCTGCAATTAAAATTAGGGGTCTATTTCCGTATTTAAATACTGGTCTTTTATATTAAGGGACATCAAACCACGATAGCATACAATCGCGATAGGTCCCTTAGTCACGAACTATGTCATAGGTTCATATAGTATTATGTATACCACTCCTGAAATAAACAAGGGTCTATACGACCACCTAGAAGTACGATATATGACTGTCGACAATTTCACGCATTTCCACGAATGTTGCTGTTCCTGTTAAATATAACTAAAATATTTAAAAAACTTAAAATATTTTCAAATTTTCAGATGTTGCCTGTCACAGCAAATCTGTTGGTTCTATTAAACAATAACATCACGTCATAATATTTTATTTCCAAAACATACACTTCACATCATAAATTAATTAAACACCGCTTCCGTCTACTGCATACTATCCTTTCGAACGACGAAGACAGCAATTTCCAGGTAATAATATAATAATAATAAGGTTCCACGAATCCTTCGTTGCACGATATACGAGTATGACAGGGTTCCACGAAGCAGTAATTACGGTAAGACAAACTAAATATATTAAATACTGAGACGTCAGTCAAAGCACTGTCATTTGAAGAGGCGTGGCTGAATATTGTATGAACAGATGTATGAGACAAATCGGTTTCACATGCCAATAGTTTATTGTATTGTTTTATAGGAAATAGGTACGGTAGAGTTATATAATGTGAATTATTAATCCCCTGGTTTCCCATGGTTTGGACGTGAAATAACAACGATATTTCTTTAATATATTTAATTTTAGTATTTACTTGTTGAATGAGGGATGAGTGGAAGGCTATGGGGGAGGCTTTTGCCCAGCAGTGGGACAATATAGGCTAGAAAAAAGTCGGTATACGGGCGAAAGTTTTACGTGACAACGACTTTGAGTGGTAAAATAATTTTAATGTGAATATTCATTCGTATAGTAGGAAGAAGGATGAAATAATAGTAACAATTTAAAACATTTATTTATACAAAGAACTAGTGGAAGGGACGCGTGCCTTTCACGTTTTATGTCTGTCTCTCTCGCTCTTAGGCGGGCTAACCATGCCCGAGTGGAAGGGACGCGTGCCTCTCACTCGCTCTCATTGTGAGCGCATAACGTGAGCGGAGCGTAACGCAGTTTCTTGAAGTGTCACCCTGCAAACCAATTTATAAGACGTTGTCACGTCAAAAAAAATGTATTACTTTATTCGGTACTTTTGCCATGAGTATTATACACGATGACGACGTGAAATTTTCGGAATGACAGTTACCAAGTAACCAATTAAGTAACTAGTTATTCAACGAATAAAAGTGGTTATAAGAACATGAAAAAAACACAACCTTCATTACTTACCTGTACTCACCCTGTCATTACAAGAAACCTTCGAAAAACTTAGTCAAGATACAAAAACAAAATCTTCAATGATCGCCGAAAAACAAGACTAAAATGGCCACCGGTAAACAAATGAAGACATTGCTGAATTCAAGTCACGAGCTCCACGAGGTAGGAATACGAATAGCTAAGAATTTCCAGCGTTGCCTGGTTAGTTTGAACTTTAAACGTCGCTTTTAAATAAATAAAATAAATAAAATAAAAATAAAATTCATTTAATTCAGGCAAGACGCCCATACGACAAAATAAAACACCAAATTACATAAAATTGAAATAAAATTACATTACTATACATTATACATTACATTACAAACATTACAAATATTGCAAAATTTAAAATAAAAATATTAATTAATTAAAATTGTTAGCTGGAATATTGACAGCCATATACAAAGAAATAATTAGCTTCATATATGGCTCTCAATATTCCATTGTCAGAATCATGTACACGGCTCATAAAGGAGGCCCTCGCTTTTCTCAATACGGCATAGAAATCGTCGACTCTGTTCTCCGCGAACATGCCAGACGCACTACACCTCCACGGTAGCCCGAAAATACACCTGAATGCGTTATTATATTGCACACGTAGGGTGTTATAAGCGCGTTGTGTGTGCTTGTACCAGAGATGGCCAGTGTAAAGCGACCGACAGTACGCATTGAACAGAGTGACTTTCACCTGATTAGTACATTTAGCGAATCGCCGAGCAAGCATGTTACTTTTCGCTGCCAACATTCTCCTCTGTCTTTCTAAATCCTCTTCGTCACGCAATTTATCCGTTACGATATGACCAAGATATTTAAAACTCTTAACAACTTTTAGCTTGGTGTTACACAAAGATATGTCAGGCGTAGGTAATGGACTATTATCGTATCTAAATACCATCAACTCCGTCTTTTTTAACGTCTTTGTTTTCCACCTTTCCATCACTAGTGTCGTAAAGTTGAAACCTGCTTGGTTCTGAATTCTTATTTGCGTCGACAGTTTTATGATTTGTTTTTGTTTTAACTATCTTGTTGGTCTCGTGTTCGGAAGTGTGAGTGCTGAGTAAGGGGTCTTGGGTTCCCGTTGGGGCTGCGGGTTGTTCGAAAGAAATACCGCGGCCTCCACAAAGGGTTAAGAAGGAATATGGGTGGTTTTTAGTCAGTAGAAGTCTGTCAGTAAGAGTAATTTGGTGATTTCCAACACCCCAAAAAACCGAGGGTCGGGCAAAGTCTGATTAGGTTTTTCCAATGGGAGTTCCTCTGCAGTGTTCGAAGTTTGGAAGTTGGTGGTGTGATAGCTCGTTAAGTAGTTGGTCCTGTGCCTGATCTCTTCGGTTCGACTATGAGAAGCGAGGGATGAGGGAGTGCCACTGCAATTTTTGCACTATAATATCAGCTGCACCAATAGCTGATATCTGCTAAGATTGGCCGCCGTGACCGAAAT
Source organism: Diarsia dahlii (assembly GCA_949775195.1). Taxonomy (NCBI): domain Eukaryota; kingdom Metazoa; phylum Arthropoda; class Insecta; order Lepidoptera; family Noctuidae; genus Diarsia; species Diarsia dahlii. Next base: position 22,190,894 of record OX459194.1, on the reverse strand, counting down.
GCGGTCTGGAGGACTATGATTGGAAAGTCTGATTATGAGAAACATTGCAATTTGGTAGAAATAAAACCAAATTAATCACTTATCATCCTCTGCCTAATGATTTAACTTTACAGACGATGATGTATAACAACTTAAGGATACACGCTTAACTCAGAATCAAAATTCGGAAACATGTGACATCCACCAGCAGTGTCCAGGCATGGTTAATTACGAACCACTCTTTCTCACAGGCCGCTGCTAGTGAGAGGTTCATTGACTGATGCACTTTGAAAAGCAAACAAGTCTCGAAAATATAGATAAAACTTATGATTCTCTTCAACACACTGCATGATATGATGTATACTCCCAGTATACTCCAGAAAAAAAATAACATGAAAAAAACAATACAATAAAACTCCCCACAAAATCAACGGGCGGGTCACAAACGATACCCGAACTTGTTGGAACTAATTCAATCACACTAGTGCGAGGTATCCCTACGGATACAAAGTTTGTAAGCCGCTTTATTTCTTTATACTTCCTTGGTTTATATGCGATTGATACAAATTGCTTTGGGGATTGGCGGCTAATTGTGTTGATCGCGGTTTTTACCTTATTAATTAAAAAGAAATCTAGGAACTCGTGGCTAAATAGTAACATTTGCTATGGTCGACCTTCAGGTTTTGCCGTGCTTGGCTAGGTCCGTGGATGGGTCCCCAGGTTCCTTGACTCCTTGTCATCAGACTGGTAAACTGCTAAATGCATTAAGCTTGTAAAGGTAAGGTAAAAAATTAAATGCAATGTTTCAACTTTATTTAACAAACGATTGAAAACGACTTAACAATAAACATTTTTTTATCTAACTTTATTATACTGTGTGAATAATATCTGACCAATTAGTTTTATTCAATTTTTAGTTAGCTTTTACCACCGTATAGTTAAAGAAATCAAATGTGTTTTAAAAATTGACGTTCTACTTCAATTGACCTTGTTTTAGACAATTTAAGTTATTATTCAATTCTCGCAACAATTAGATTCATTTCCCTGGTTTTATTATCTTCTCTATTCCTCCTTGGAACAAGAGTTGGTTTTGCACGAATCGTCGGCCCAAGCACTATAGTCAATCTGAGGGATCTCACCGCAAGGCACCAGTGGGTTCCTAAAATTGAAAAAAGTATTAGTTAGTATTACAGGGAACAGTATACTTCGATCAAAAACCCAAATCACAGACGTTTGCAACACAACCGCTAAATAAAATGGTACTGGATGTATGTCTCAGCAAAAGTGACTTCAGATTGGGTTCCGAATAATGGAACCGTGACGAGCTGGACTCATATGGATTGGCCCAAACAGTCATAATAGATAGAGTTAAATGGAAAGAGGGAAATAATTAAGTTTTTAAACTGACTTGGCCAACTGTGTAAAACCCAAAAAAAATACCCATAATAAATATGGTTAAGTCCGCTTTGAAGAACATCCAGAACATACACTCCTTTGCAAAAAAAACGGGCACCTTAGGAAATTTACGTTCTAAGGTCGATTTGAGTTAATTCAATGAAATTTAATTGTTTGACGTAGTCTGTATACTTATAATCGTGTAAATTAATACGCGTGAAGTGAACTGTGGTAATTTCAAAACAAAATCTATGAATTCTTTAAAACCGATGTACACGGCCAAACAATAAGAAGTGGTCGGCAATAAAGACAAGAAGATTTTTTTACTTTGTTTAATTAAATAAAGTTACAAATGTAATAACCTAATAACGAGTGTGACCTCCTCTTGCCAAAATCACAGCTTGAATCCTTCTGGGCATGCTTTCCACGATGTTTTTAATGACGTTTTGAGGAATACGTTCCCACTCTTCTGCAATGACTCTTTTTAGCTCCCTGATGTTTTGTGGAGCATGTTGCACTGATCTTACCCGTCTCTTTAGAACATCCCAGACATGCTCAATTGGATTGAGGTCAGGACTTCGAGCTGGCCAATCTAAACGACGGATCCCAACTTCTTGCATGTACGCTTCCACGTCGCCAGAACGGTGCGGGCGAGCATTGTCGTCCATAAAAATGGAATCTTCCCCAAGTGCAGTCAATGCGGGTTGTGCATATGGAATTAGGACTTCCATTATGTACCGGTGTGCATTTAATGTTCCATTTTCTATGAGAACTAACTCCGTACGCCCCGTCGAATTAATTGCTGCCCAAAACATAACGGAGCCTCCGCCATAAGGAGTGATTTCTTCGAAACACACTTCCGCATAGCGTTCCCGTGGTCTTCGTAGCACTCGCCGGCGTCGGTCCTCTCCACACAAAGACATTCTAGCTTCATCAGAAAACAATACTTTATTCCAGTCCTCCAGAGTCCATGAAGCACAGTTTCGAGCAAACTGAAGTCGAGCAACACGGTGCTCACGGAATAATTTAGGTCCCCGAGCCGGGCGGTAACTCCTGATATTGGCAGCCAAAAGCCTCCTCCTGACGGTCCACAAGCTAACTTCTACTCCTCTTACTTCTTCAAGGCTCTTCTTCAGGTCCACACTTGACGCCTTACGATTCCGCAAGGCCTGACTCACCAAAAAGCGGTCATCTCTTGGTTCTGTGCGTCGTTTTCTTCCCGAACCGGGTCTTCTTTTGACCGAACCGGTCTCTTGATACCGTTGCCAAGTCCTCTGGACAGTTGAACGACTCACATTTAGCCGCTGAGACACGTTTGTTTGCGAACAACCTTCTTCAAGTAGGGCTATAATTTTACCGGCCCTTATCGCTTTATCACTCATGTCAAAAAGTGGTATTTAATGTAAAAAGAAAGATAAAATTGTTTAATTTGCAGAAAATATCCAAAAAGTTTTAAAATTTTAGTAATCAGTAATAAAATCGTTTCAGCAATTCGCGCCATTAGTAAAGCAATTTTACAATAATCTACAATAATCATTATTTTCCTTTTGTTAATTTCAAAATTTAAATTTGGAACGTACAGAATCATGCCAGGATTCTTCAAATAACATGCCAATACATCGTCAAATTAATAAAACCTCGTACTTGTCCTTCTTCATTGAAGTAGAGAAAAAAATATGAAGTGCCCGTTTTTTTTGCAAAAGAGTTTAGTTACGATTGAGGATGTTTTATTTTGTTTATATTTTTCTTATTAAGTTAGCTGTAAACTATAATTTTGTTTTTACATACAGAGTATCATATTCATATTAGCGAAAAAGCTCTTTATATAAAGATTTAAAAAAAAAGCTATGTTATACCCGTGAAAAGTTCGCGAGCGGGCACAGTGTGTTTCGTGTATCGGGAACTGGATTTGTTGGACAGGCAGAACCTTTTCAAGGTATTGTGTAACGGGCCGTACCCAGAAAACGCGCTTAGCCCGTTTACCACCATAAAATTAAATTTAATACCTGTGACCAGGGCCTTCTTTGAGAATAATATGCTAAGCATTGCCTGGTTATAAAACCCACAACCAACCCACTCTTTGAAGCTAAGCACTGCTCTTTCTTCATCATTCGACCATATCTAAGGCATTTTTCATTCATGTCTAAAAGATAAAAATCAATATACTAATACAATAATAGCGGATCGGACAAAAAAATCTAATTAGTCCGTCAGATAGATTTCCTAAAAATATTGGACACGTATTATGTTTTCTATTTTCACGTAAACAAAGGAGTTTTCGGAGTTTCCTTGCGTGATCGAATCAGAAATGAGGACATCCGCAAGAGAACCAAGGTTACCGACGTAGCCCGAAGAATCGCCAGACTTAAGTGGCAATGGGCAGGGCACATTGCTCGCAGAACGGATGGCCGATGGGGCCGAAAAGTTCTGGAATGGCGACCGCGAACCGGAAGACGTTGCGTTGGAAGGCCTCCCACTAGGTGGACCGATGACCTGGTCAAGGTTGCAGGAACCCGCTGGATGAGAGACGCACGGGACCGGTCAATGTGGCGATGCCTGGGGGAGGCCTATGTCCAGCAGTGGACGTCTTTTGGCTGAAATGATGATGATGATGACGTAAACAAAAAATGAAATGATACAGTTTTTCGAAAAGTTGTGTGACGTCACAGTTTGGTACATTTTTTACCAGAAAGTGACGTCACAACCCCACTCATGATCTATGTCACGTTTTATTTTCGTCATTTTTTATTAATTTGATAAAACAAGAAACACGTATCCAATATTTTTCCATAATCAGGAAACATCCCTATTATATTGTAGTAAGTACTTCTGATGTCTTACTCGTCAGAAATGGTGAAAAAAGCATTCTTCTGTATTTCATAGACACCATCAGCGACAGCACACATAACCGACGCCAAAGTAATATTTCTGACCTCTTTTAGTTGTTCTGAAAAAGAAATAAATATTACATAAAAACCCTGAGTTTTTGAAAAGTCAGGTAAAAAAAAAGTTTGTTTTTCCATAAATTTTAAATGGAAATGTTACTAAAAGAACGTCGTGTCTTTATTTATAGCATAGGTGTATCTAAAGTACCACATTCTTCCAGTGAAGTTTAAATCCCATTAAATAAGATTACACAATTGCCATCAATCAGGCATATTTATAGAGGCACTATATAACACTTCGCCCGATTTGGGAATCACAAAACTTTGCGATCACTCAAAACAATGAACCAGTGAAAATATGTATTAAAGTACGTTAACGTTAAAAATCTATGACCTGGGGATGGTTGCGGGGACCCACTGGATGTGAGACGCACGGGTCCGGTCAATGTGGCAACACCTGGGGGATGCCTATGTCCAGTCTTTTAGCTGAAATAATGATAATGGATGCTGTTCACAATTTTGATATTCACCTTCGGTAAACGCATGAACTCTGTGTTTCATCTCAAACCAATGCCTGTTTGATTTCAGAGCCCTGAAAAAGTTGTCGTTGAAGATTGCGGCTATAGTAGGAGACATGAAGCCACCTTTCAAGTTGGTTTCACACCACGCTCCTGCGATTAAATCGATGTCTCTCACGTGGTCATATGTACCCTTTAGCATATCCACTTTCTGAAAAAGAAAATTTACATGCTTGCATAAATAACCTGAATAACTGATTAAAGATAAAAGAGGCCATAATCAGTAATTCTCTTAATTTATCAAGTCTAGAAACATGAAAAGTGATTTTATAAATACCACAGGTTAATAGCATGAAAGTGTTTTGGATTTTTCAAATTTGATGCTATTTTAGAGTAAAAAAATAAAATGTGGGTGGCGCTAATTTCGGAACTGTTAGCGCCATAAGCCACGCTTGCCTAGGTTGGTCTGTGGTTGACTGGTCACCCCTTATATATCGAGTTTCCTCGTACCTCGGAACGCACGTTAATTTGTTGGTCCCGGCTGCCATATATATATTTTAGGCAGTCGTTACAGGTAGGCAGTGACCTAAAACTCTGACATCCAGTCTTACCACTAGGTAGGTATCGTATTACCCGGTATTAACTGGGTTATGGAGGTCAGATAGGCAGTCGCTCATTCTAAAAGGCTTTATACTGGTATTCCGCTGCATCGGTTAGGTTAGGTTAGCCCAACATAGTTGGGAAAAGGCTAGGTAGATGATGAGTGTTTATTGCGAGCGTTTCATAAAGTAAACTTACTTCTCTGCCCATGAGTCCAAGAGTTACCAAGTCTTCGAAGCAATTGATTTCGTGACCAAAGAAGTATTCCGGATAGTCAATGTAAGGAGGAATACCGAAGTGACGATTCTTATTGACGTCACCAGCTGTGGCATCAATACTTTCTTGGAAACCAGGCAATGCATAATTTGCCAGCTGAAAAAAATAGAAAGCTTTAAAAGCTGTGGTCATAAAGTAGAAATTCCCTTACTAGATGCGGGAGGTCAGCGCGATTGTCGATTGTTTTATTGAAGTCACTAGATACAGCACGTTAATTAAACTTCAACGAACTTATCAAAAAAACGAAAAAATCTCCGCAAGAGAACCAAGGTTGCCAAACTTAAGTGGACGTGCTCGTAGAACAGCAGACCTTTGGGGCAGAAACGTTCTGGAGTGGCGACAGTGCACTGGGAGACGTTTCGTTAGATAGCCTCCCACTCGGTAAACAAATCACCTGGTTAAGGGTACAGGGATGCGGTGCGCACGAGACAGGTCAATGTGGCGACGTAATCCATCGCTTGCCATCAGGCGTGATTGAAGTTAAGAGCAGGTCCATTTTGCAATTGGGGCTGCGGATTGTCGAAAGAGATACCGCGGCCTCGGCACAAGGGCGAAGAAGGAACATGGGTGGTTTTTAGTTAGTAGAAGTCTGACACTTCCTTCCGCTCTGCCCAAGAGCGGGAGGGGTTATTAAAATTTGATGATTTTCCACCCACGAAAAAAAAAAGTTTAATTTTGCAATTAATAAAAAAAGAAGTTTACTTACATCAAAGTCAACAGACCCATCGTCGCCATGACAACCAGCTCTGATCAAGCTCTGTGTAAAGGATTCCATATTCTGAGCCAGCAACCCCATTCGGAACGAAGCGTCAAACGTTGGGAATTCCTCAATAAAATTGCCAGCGGAATCATAAAGCCTGATGGCAAAAAAAATCATACTAATATTATAAAAGCGAAAGTTTGCGTGTGAGTGTGTATGTTTGTTACTTTTCACGCAAAAAGTACAGAACGGATTTGGATAAAAATGCTACACAGATAGTTTATAAATGGTTTATAACCTGGATTAACACGTAGGATAGTTTTTATCACGATTTTATCTTCCCGTGGAATAATTTTCGAGTTGTATCGGGTAAAACCGTTAAAGATAAAGATAAAGATAAAGATATATTTATTGCGTAACTGTGTACATTAACTTCTTATTAGTAAACATTACATTTTTGGTTTCAACAGTCTACCCAAGTCGGATATGCAATAGTGATTTTAAAAGTTAGGATCTCACAAATAATTTTTTTGATCAAAAAACTCGTGCAGATTATAAAATACATTATTAATTAACATTTTCTTCAATTTATTTTTAAACATAGTTCCATTTAATTGCTTAATTGCCGGCGGTAAATGATTATACACACGAATAGCCGTAACATAGGTACTTTTATAATACATCATATTGTTGATAACTGGTAAATTAATGTCATACTTATATTGTTTTCGAATGATTCTTTTAGAATTTGATTTTAAATTAAAATATTGCATATTGTTTTTAACAAATAGACATAATTCGAGTATGTAAATAGCAGTCAGTGTCAGGAAACCCTCCGTTTTGTAGACATCTCTCAATGATTCGGTACTATGCATGTTATATATTGTTCTAAGACATTTCTTTTGGAGAATGAATGTGGATTGTACATTTGTCGAGTTCCCCCAGTATATGACACCATAAGTTAGTAGTGGGTACACATTTCCAAAATAACCATTTCTCGTAACACTTGGATTTGTAGTTTCTGCCAGAACTGACAATGCGTAGCAAGCACTGGATATTCTTTTATTAATTTTATCAATATGTGCCTTCCAGTTTAAATGTTGATCTATTGTAACTCCTAAGAAATTTGTGTCTTTTACTTCTTCAACTGCTGTATCAGACATGGTTACATTCAATTCAATAGTTGGCAGCAGCTAGTGAAAAATAATATTATGTAGCCGTTTGCTTTGTTACTTTATTTTATTTACCTACTAAATAATAATTTTAAAAAGACCTTTCTTCTTATATTTCATGATTCTGGTTCAACGGGAAGTACCCTGTAGGGGCTATAGGTTTGCGAATGTGCAAAATATTGCACGTCAAAATTTTATTGCTTTGCTTAAAAGTAGGTTGACGAAATTTCAACTTGGTTCTACCACGCGTTTTTTGACAGACAGACGCAATAAGAACAACAACGTGAGGGCTCTGTTTTTCTTTATGAAGTCTGGAACCCTAGAAAGCTTGAAACTTTTAGAGCAAGTGTCCACAAAGAAAGGGTTTTTCGAAATTCCACCCCTAAGAGAGTTAGAAAGTTAGAAGGGAGGTTTGTAACATTACGTATATTTACATATTACGTGTTGCACTTACATAGATCTTGATTCTTGCATAAGATGGATGTAGCGGAATGCGAAAGTATATTCCAATGTCACTTCGGGGACCTTTTTGTCATCATAAAGATCTCTGAATGAGTTCTCTTTCGTTATAACGCCAGCTTTAATAAGATTATCATATCCTGGAGACGAAAAAAATGTTGCATTAAAAGTTGACATACAAAAATTATATTCATTATGTGAATTCGACTATTTTATACGCTTTTATTCAACTTGCCGTGTTAGATGGTTTTTTATTTTGTAGATAGGGTAACTTTAAAAGATTATTGAAGATTATTGATTTTATGTTTATTTTTTTTCCCAACTTGGGTTCCTCCAGGTCTCAGACCTTTGCCCAGCAGTAAAAAGGTAAAGAGGTTTATGACGATATTACAAGTAAATAATTACCTTGCACAGCTATATTCCACTCAAAATTTATTTGGTTGTAGACAGCGATGTTGATATCTCTTGCAGTCTCATACAGCATGTCATCGGACCAACATGGGTTCACCTCAGCTAACTGGCTGGCAATGTCGTTGTGGTTCCTCACGAACCAAACAGACATAAGACTTACAGGTAATAAGGTGGCGAAGTCTAGAATAAAAAAAAAGAGTTATATTAAGCCCATGTAACACTTTTTTAACCGACTTCGAAAAAAGAAGGAGGTTCTCAATTCGGAAGTTTGTATTTTTTTTATGTTTGTTCGGGCATAACTCCGTTGCTTGCTTACCGATTTGAAAAATTATTTTTTTGTCCCAAGTGGTCCCATGATCACCAAGTTAAGATCTGATGATGGGATCTTGGAGAAATAGAGAGAACTTTTTAAATTTTATAGGCACACTTGAAGTGATTTGAGTAGTTTTTGGAAGAATATTTTCTCGGAGTGGTTTCATTTCAATTTGGTGAAGATCTGATGAAGATAGGCAACGGAACTTCTCAAAAAATTATAGCAAATGGACTGGGATTGCTGAAATCTCATGCCTGTCTATTGTTTACACCAGTTCATAACATAACATCACGCCGGTACGCTGTGAAGGGGTAGGCACATGTGAATTTTATTTTACAAAAAAACCAATCGAATTGAGAACCTCCTCCTTTTTGGGAAGTCGGTTAAAAAAATAAAACCGACTTCAACAAAAAATCAAACACAAAAAAAGTGAAAAATAAACTTAAGCAGAAAAATCTGCTTCGGAAGTCGGTGGCAAAATCATGAAAACAAACAAACAAAAGTCACTCTCTTCCGCTCCGTCGGGAGGAGTCACTTGATGATTTCCTACCCACCAAAAATAAAGGTAACTTACAATTTTCAGGGCACCGCGTTTCAGTTGGTGGAACATTAGTGGGGCAGGATGCAGTTGGTCCATTTGGAGGGAAAGTCGTTCCATATTGTTCTTCCACTAACAATTGACCACCTTCGTAACTTCTCAGAATCTTATCACCTTTACCTTTCGCGTTGTAAATTTGTGATAAATCAAATGGTGTAGTTGCTTTTTTAATCTGGAAAAAAAATTGTGATACAACAGTCGCGCTAACCACTCAACTGTCAAGCCGTATTTCGCACTAATGGTCGTATCTGTCATGGCCATCCGGGATGACGTCACGTGACAGTCGCTGTCAGTCACGTGACGTCACGCGGCGCGTGATTAAAACACCGATAACTCTTGTTTTGTAAGCACAAGTCTTGAGCTGCTTTTTCAAAAATCGAGGAGTTGCGGAAGAATGTCAGAATCAACTATGACGTCCACCACAATAGGACCGAGATAATGAAGCTCGACTAAGTCCCAGAAAAACGAGGAGGTTTTTTTTGATAATATTATGTTTTAGATTCTACTGTTAATTAGGTATTGTTTCTTAGTATATTTGATTGTTTTTAGGGTTCTTTAGTCAACAAGGAACCCTTATAGTTTCGCCATTTATGTACGTCTGTTTGTCTGCACTATAGCTCAAAGACTCTTGGTAATAGAAAGCTGTGTAATTTGACATGAGAAATATCAAGAATACAAAACTCCTTTGTATCTTGCATTTGTCGACTATTCTAAAGCCTTCGACAGCATCACAAATTCTGCAATATTTAATGCCCTTACAAAACAAGAGATAGAACCTACCTATATATATTTTAGATATTTTACACAATATATACACCCAAAGTACAGCTGCTATTATGTTAGAGGGATTAGGCCCAAAGTTTGATATTCTCAAGGGAGTCAAACAGGGCGACCCGCTTTCTCCGAAACTGTTCACCAGTACCCTAGAAGAAGTCTTTCAGACGTTGGCAAAACAAGGTTGAATAATCTTCGTTTTGCCGATGACATTGTCCTTTTCTCCCCACAGCCACACACAGAACTAGAGCAAATGCTACAAGATCTTAGCGATGCAAGCCTTGAGGTTGGACTGAAGATGAACATGACAAAGACCAAAGTCATGACCAACAGCTCCAAGAGGAGCATACTCGTAGGCGGGGAGAATATACAATATATATACATCTACTTGGGCCAAGTAATCTCTTTCCAGGCACGGCAAGATAAGGAAATCGCAAGGCGAACCGAAAATGCCTGGAGGAGTTACTGGTCCATGAAAGAGTATTTTAAGGGCACCCTGCCCATGTCTCTGAAGCGAAAGCTAATGGACATTGTGTATTCTCCCCATCATGACCTACGGTACACAAACTTGGTCTTTGACTAGCATTCAAAAGTCCAAAATCAAGGTTTGCCAACATGCTATGGAGCGCAGTATCTTAGGTGTAAAATTAACCGATCGGGTTCGAAACACTACACTGCGCTCCAAAACGCAAATTGTTGACGTGGCTCAAAAGGCTGCTATACTTAAATGGGACTGGGCAGGACATGTCTGTCGCATGCCGAACGAGCTATGGGCCCGTAAAGCTCAGGATTGGTGCCCTGAAACAGTTAAACGAGGTCGTGGCAGACCACGAAGGAGATGGCGGGACGAACTGTATGTCTTCCTTGAGAATTGGAGAGACGTCGCACAGAGTCGTGACCGGTGGAAGGAATGGAGGGAGGCCTTTGCTCAGCAGTGGGACAACATAGGCTAGCTATGATTATTATAATAATAATAATAAGATACTGATGAGGTACGTCAATAAAGTGGTATAATAAAATCTCAAAAAGTTTTTTTTTCAGTTTTTCTCCAGTACTCATAAAAGTGATACGGAACCGACATACTCTTGGTCAGTGTTATTGGTAATGTACATATTTGTATTGTGAGATAAATAAATGACACCAACAAATATTCTGGTTTTCGCTTACCGGTGAAGGTACAGCGTCCTTGGTGCAGTTGAAGTCCTGGTAGGTGAGAGGTCTGGTGCTGTTCATACAACGGACACCTGTGTCCCTGTGCACTGGATCGTCCGGGAGAATAATGTTCGGTGTACACGCATAATCATTCATGTGTTCCTTTTCACAGCAATAGGTAGTTTTGCCCAACATATTTTCTATAAAAACACATAATTTCAGCCAAAAGACGTCCACTGCTGGACATAAGCCTCCCCCAGGCGTCGCTACATTGACCGGTCCCGTGCGTCTCTCATCCAGCGGGTTCCTGCAACCTTGACCAGGTCATCGGTCCACCTAGTGGGAGGCCTTCCAACGCAACGTCTTCCGGTTCGCGGTCGCCATTCCAGAACTTTTCGCCCCCATCGGCCATCCGTTCTGCGAGCAATGTGCCCTGCCCATTGCCACTTAAGTCTGGCGATTCTTCGGGCTACGTCGGTAACCTTGGTTCTCATGCGGATGTCCTCATTTCTGATTCGATCACGCAAGAAAACTCCGAGCATAGCCCTCTCCTTTGCCCTTTGGGTGACTTTGAGCTTTCTGATGAGGCCCATTGTGAGCGACCACGTTTCGGTCCCGTATGTAATCACTGGCAACACACACTGGTCATAGACTTTCGTCTTGAGACACTGGGGTAAGTTGGACGAGAAGATACCGCGCAACTTCCCGAACGCTGCCCAGCCGAGTCGGATTCGACGATTGACCTCTTTCTCGAAGTTAGATCTACCCAACTGGACCGTTTGTCCCAGGTAGACATAATCGTCCACAACTTCGAGCGTAGAGTCTCCGATCTTGATAGGAGTGGGTGTTACATGAACATTCAACATAACCTTGGTTTTGTCCATGTTCATTTTAAGACCCACTCTTTCGGAAGCTCTACTGAGGTCATCGAGCATTGCACTGAGGTCTTTCATGGTCTCAGCCATGACCACTATATCGTCGGCAAACCGAAGGTGAGTGATGTACTCGCCGTTGACGTTGATGCCAAGTCCTCTCCAATCCAGAACCTTGAAGATATCCTCCAATGCAGCGGTAAACAGTTTCGGAGATATGACGTCTCCCTGTCTCACACCGCGCTGCAGAAGGATAGGTTCCGAGGTCTGGTCCTGAAGTCGGACTGACATGGTGGCGTTTTTGTACAAACACTTCAACACCTCGATGTACCGGTAGTCGATTTGGCACCGTTGGAGAGACTGCAGCACAGCCCAAGTCTCGATCGAATCGAAGGCTTTCTCGTAGTCCACAAACGCTAAACAGAGAGGCAGGTTATACTCTTCGGGATATATATATAAAAACACAAAAACATAATAATTATTAATAATAGTACTTCTCCTTTACGTGTCGGTGAGCTCAAATCGTATTAGATCAGTATATTGTAGCAACCTGCACAGCTCTTTAGTTTGCTTCTAGTAAGTTCTGAAAGGTTCAAGTGGTTGTGCAGGATAGGTAGATGATCTACCATCCACAAAAAAAGGCTCGGCGCTAACCACAAGATAAAGAAGACTATTCAGAAATCGAAAAAAATAATATAATTTTTTTTTTATACTTGCCATTGTCATGAACGGAACCAATATCTGTGTACACAAACGCGCAGAATCCTGGTACATTGTTGTTTAAGTATTTATGAGTCGATTTCTGCTGCTTCAATAGATTTAGACGAACGGTTCTAGCCAAAGGCAGTTCTTTACCAGATTGAGCCTTCCTTTGTTCATATCCTGTAAATAAACAGGTCTCTATTTAGTAAAAGTCATTTAACGATGTCGACGCACAATCTAAATATTATTATAGAGCCTGGAAACATGATATTCTGCATCACTACATAGTATAAAACAAAGTCGCTTCCCGCTGTCTGTCCCTATGCATACTTCGATCTTTAAAACTACGCAACGGATTTTGATGCGGGTTTTTTTAATAGATAGAGTGGTGAAGAGGAAGGTTTATAAGAAGCACATTCCACCCGTGCAAAGCGGGGGCGGGTCGCTAGTAAAAGATAATTTTGAAAGGAGTTTGTACGCACACCATGATGTCGAACAAGACTACGTCACCATCTGCTTTGCGTATTCCCAATTATGTTGGGATTGGCTTCCAGTTTAAGCGGATGCAGTCGAAAACCAGTATGTGCACCGAGCATCGTGTTAGAAGGAATAGAGGGGACACATGTGCTCTGTAATAGGATAATATGGACTAGCACTAATAAACATATTAAAAAACTTGGTCCCATTAAAATAGGAGGTATTCCCATCTGAGCACCTATTTTTAGAGCACCTATGCTTAAAGCACCAAAAGTATTCCCATTAGAACAGCAGTTAATATTTTGACGTGGTGCTCCAATGGGAACAATAAAGGCGTAAAAAAATCCGTCCAGATCGTTGTAACAGGAAAAGGGTCCAGCTAACAGCATAGCCACGTTGGATAGCAAGGTTAATTCTCTGGCCGGTATCTCGGCCCGATCAGTATCCGGGCAAGCCACTTTCTGAGCGTTCTCTTGGACAAGCACGGCACTTCAGAGTCAACTAGGTAGAGACTTATAATTTTCCTGGTTAGCTTTTCAGTGCTATTAAATTATATTACTCACCGTTGTGGAAATTAGCTGGTAGAACCCTCACCAGGGGTGAGAAATACGTTCCTCTTGCATGTTCTTTAAGATTGTAACACGAACCATCGGCACGGCTCCACTCATTTCTATTGCAAGGTTGAATATCGATAGTGCAAGTACTGAAACATCAAAATCTTTTAAGAAATAAATAAACACCACAGGGAATTCTTTATTTTATTATTCATGGTATCTTATCTTAACTTTTTAAATATTTTAAAAATAAAAGCAAAAAAAACCAGGTGGTCCACCGGTATCAAGGTCACAGGGTAATAGGGTCCAAGCTACCAATCAGCGCTCCATAGAAAGGATTCTCCTAATAATACGAGCCGTGTCCAGGAATACCGCTTTCTCTAGCAAGTCCTTGATTCAGTTGCATAACGAGAGCCTCCTCAGGTGTTGGTCGAGGCTTTTGGTAATTATTATCAGTAACTGAAACGACTACCGCCACAATGATCGCTGAGTTAATAATAATACTGGTATATTACTTACCAACTGCTCGACAGTGACCTCTCCATATACAGAGATGAAAAAAAAACAACCGACTTCAAAAAAAAAAACAAAAAAGTGAAAAATAAACTTTAGAAGAAAAAATCAGTTTATGAATTTTAGTGGTTCACATGTAAGTTCACATGTTCATGGGTCATAATGTGGACAATGCAGCTTTTTTTTTGAGTTTTGTTGATTTTTCAAAAACTGCTTGTCCGATTTCGATAAAAAAATATGGGATCATTTGGGAAGTATACCCTTTCCAACAAAAAAAAGAATTTTTCAAATCGGTTATCAAGCGACGGAGTTATGCCCGAACAAACATAAAAAAACAAACAAACATCCGAATTGAGAACCTCCTTCTTTTTTTAGAAGTCGGTTAAAAATGATCATAAAATTAAAAGTACAGGGCCAAACCAAGCTAAATTTTTATGGGACCAAATGGCAACAATTCCGCATCAAACTAAAAAATAATCACGTAAATCGGATCATAAATCGCAGCGTAATCGGTGTAGTACATACATAGAAAAAAAAAAACATGCCAATCGAATTGAGAGCCTCCTCCTTTTTGGGAAGCCGGTTAAAAAAAAACATACCAATCGAATTGAGAACCTCCTCCTTTTTGGGAAGTCGGTTAAAAAAAACATACCAATCGAATTGAGAACCTCCTCCTTTTTGGGAAGTCGGTTAAAAAACGGTCGGTCGGTGACAATTTCAGATTAACATTACATAATATTAATAAATCCAAGTTTCCTCATGATCTTTTCTTTTACCGATATCAGTGATGTACAAGATAAACTTAGTAAGAACGTATGCATTGGAAAAGTCACATTGGTTTACTTGCCCTGGTTTGAAAGGTCAGGGTTGGCAAAACTTTATGGAACAATGTGCCACTTTTTCTTAAGATAAGTTTATTGAGGCTATAGAGGTGCCTTCAATTAATATTGACTAAGTGATTATTGGGAAGATAATTAAACTAAATTCTTTCAACTCCGTACTATTTTATTTATCATAAAAAAAAAAAAATTGCCCTGTAATGGTAATTTGAATAACACGTATAATTGAACAGTAGTCTGACTTTGTTGTTGATTAAATGGTAAATAACTAGACTCCTCTGCCAAACGGTTCTTAAGCGAATCTTAAGTTATTCATATTCTATGAAAACCATTCCTAGTGGCTCTAGGTCACGGATCATCCATAAATTAATTATTAGTAGAGTACCTATCCAGTTTCTTATAGTTTGCACCTACGTCGCGCGTCGTAACGGTTTAACAGTTTTGAATGGAATTTGTCATAAGGTCGAAAAATCGGTAAATAATACACGTTTCTGTGGTATAATTTCTGACGTAAAAGCGGGTAAAACCAATGGCAAAGCAAGAAAATAATATAGAAGGTACTCACTCTTTCAGGCCGTTTGTAGTATAGAAATCCAACAATTGTTCTGAGACAGGTTTGCCTGTATAATAATCGTGTAATAACCCATAACTAAGACCAGTACATAGGGAAACTAAAACAACACCCGTTAACAACATGATGTGCCACTGTTCTGTGAGACCATAATATTAATTAACCTTTTATATCAAAATTCATTTGTGAGACAACAATATACTCGTACTTACGGAAACATATGTAATAAGTAAGCAAAAAACTTGAACATTATTAAACTATCATTTCAGAGGTGTGTCATATTCGCCTACAACATGATATTATAGGCCAGGGTTGGCACGCAATGACGATTTTTCTTTTTAAAGATTATTTGTAGAAATCTATTGATGTTAACAAGCGGAGTGTTAAAAACAGCTGGTTAATAGTTTGCGTAAAAGACGTACGTGCAAATATACCAAAAATTTGAGTACGATTGTTTTCAATTGTTAGTTTAGTCTTTTCCCACGTAAGTGCTGTTGTCATTAAAACGGTTAATAAAATAAGTTGAATAATTTTTGTACGTTTTTTGAACAGAGATTTAATAAGTCAAGGTGCTTGACCTTAGTGTTGAGTGCTGATGTGAACTTAAAAACCAATTTATTTATTTATTTAGGTTAGCCTACAATTGTTTACACGTTGCATTTCGTTTGAAAATACACAATATACATTTATGAGCGCAACAATTATTTACAGGCTAACACTACATGCACAATATTATAATATTTAATATGTATAGCAATAAGTTGTGAATTATAAATTATAAAATCAACAAACCAACCAATGGTAACAAATGATCTACAAACGCAGTACCTTTGAATTAGAATTCTATGAAGGTGGTATTCACCATGGCGGCTACCTGAAGGGAATGGTAGAAAAAGCGGTTTTTTGCCGACCCCAAAGTAACATAGGACAAGGGCAATTTTTTTTTAATAATGTTGAAAGGTTGTACTGTAGTGATGCAAAATCTAATAGATCTTGCAGTGTGTGAGGCCAATAGAGGCCATCCCTCTCGTCGGGCCTGCGGAATATCGAAAGAGCATAACGCGGCCTCGGCACAAGGGCGAAGAAGGAACGTGGGTTGGTTTTTAGTCAGTAGAAGTCTGACACTCCCTTCCGCTCTGCCCAAGAGCATGGGGGGGGGAGGGGGGTTATTTGATGATTTTCCACCCACCAAAAAAAAAAGGCCATCCCTAGTGACCAAGAAAATAATATTTAATTAAACTAGTGGAGGCCATAGGTAAACAGTTTCAATACAAATATAGAGAAAGTGATGTCAATTTTGTGTTCCAAGTGCTGAATGGTGTGGCAATTTATTACTTAACAAAATTAAATATTACTGCGAACAGAAGCACAATATAGACAAGACACAAATATTCTACATGGGTAACTATGTTGTCGAGGTTATAAAAGCTTGACTAGTAATTAGTGACCGATACTTAAACGCGTGATTGTACTCATGACAACAATATAAATAAAAATAAATAAAAAATGTACAGCTGCTTTTGTTTTCGCGATTTCAGTTTTAGTCCCATTTTTTTTTGCACTTATCTTTTATTTCATCATTTTCCTGCACTTATCCCAATTTATTTGGGGTCGTCGCAGCATGTCTTCTTCTTCCATACTTCTCTATTACACGTCATGTCAGCAGTCACCTCCCACCAGTACCATTAAGTGTAACGGGGACTGTGAGGGTGTCTTCCACAAAAAATGTGCTGTTAAAATCAAAGGACTTAGTGACACCGGTATTTGTGATGAATGCCAAGTCACGCAGACCCAACGACCGGCGCCGATAGAAGTAGATATGTCGAAGACGACGCCGGAGAAATTGTTAGCCGAAGTTAACGAAAAGCTAGCAATAGTCTTTAACATGAAAAAGACTTTGGAGGCAATGTCTGATGACATCAGTTTCTATGCTGAAAAATACCAAGAATTAATAGAAGAAAAGGAAAAAACAGATAAAAAGATTAAAGCGTTGGAGCATAAGAATGTGCATTTGGAGACCAGTAACAAAGCTCTGGAAGAAAGGATAGCTTATCTGGAAGTACGCGAGAAAGGAAAAAATGTAGAAATATTTGGATTAGATGAACAGCAAAACGAGAATCTGGAAAATACTGTTAAGATGATAGCAAGTAAGCTAGGAGTAGCCGATGGCGTGATATGTGAGGCAATGAGGGTAGGTGAGGAGACTAAAGCTGAGAACAAGCGCGACAAAAAGCCCCGGCCGATTGTTATTACTCTGGCTACGAGAACATTCCGCGACAAGTGGCTAGCTACCCGAAAAATGCACCATCTAACAAATGATGATATATTGGCCAACGGAAATAAACAACGCATTTATGTGAATGAGGATATTACAAAACACACGCGCAACCTGCTATGGACTGCAAAAAATGAGTTAAAACCAACATTTAAATACATTTGGGTACAAAATGGTAGGGTGCTCATTAAAAAAGATGACCCGAGCGATGCAAAAATAAGATCGATTCGCACATTAAGCGATATAAACATACACGTAGTAAACAATTGACGTGTTTAATGTACAGTGCTAATAAATACTGAATACTCGTATATTAGAATTCGACGATCACGCATCATACGTCAACTCTAATATTAAGTACAATAAATACACAAGTATAGATAGCTGGCAAGACGAATTATTAAAATCAGATAATAATCTGAGTATTATTCATGTAAACATAAGATCACTCAGGAAGAATTTCAATGAATTACTTGTTGTGATAAATAATTGCATAGAGAAACTTGATATAATAGCACTAACAGAGATTAATATTAGGCAACAGGAATTATCATTATACAATATAGAAGGATATGACACATACATAAGTACAAGAGAAACTAGGAGAGGAGGAGGGGTATTATTATATGTAAACAACAAACTAAACTTTACTGCAAACATAATTAAAGCTAATTATTATGAGGCGATACATGGGCAGCTTTATCAAGATGGAAGGAGAATAAGTCATATTTTGGTTGTCTACAGACCACCAATGACAAACAAACAGGGATTTATTGAAGAACTGCACAAGCTTTTGTCCGAGATTCCAGCTGGCTGTGAGTTGTTATTGATCGGTGATACGAACTTAGATCTATTGCGCAAAACCGGTTCCAGTGCGATTAGTCAATACACAAACAATATGAGCGAGATTGGGATGGAATGTGCCATAAATGACGTAACGCGGGAGGAGGTGTACGGTGACAAAGTGACGCGGACGTGCATCGATCATGTGTGGGTTCGAACTCAACGTGTGATATCTGCGTATGTGTTAGCATGTAAGATGTCTGATCACTATATTATCGGTGTGTGCGTGGCTGGTAATTTGGAATCGAACAGTTATCCGTCAAGCAGTGTGCATTCTCATAGAACTATTATTTGTGATAATAAGGTATTAGAAAAACTTAAAAATGTATCATGGACAGAACTTTTGAATTGTAATTGCCCAATAGACTTATTTAACAGACTTTGTACAGTATTCTCTGATGCGTATGAGGATGCTAAAATCCAAGTACCTGTATGTAATAAGAGGAAAACTAAACCTTGGATTACAAAAAAGCTTAAAAACATGATTAGTAACAGGGACAAATTGTTTAGATATTGGAAAAGTAATCCGAAGGACATGAACTTGCGGATTCAGTATACTAAATATAGAAACAGGGTAAATAAATATATTAATAAAGCTAAAAACAAATACCGCCAAGAAGAAATAAAAAAGTGTAACAAAAATATTAGGAAAATTTGGGCTAAAATCAACTCATGGATAGGGAGAGAGAAAAATAGTGTAGATTCTGTTATTTTAAAATATCTAGGAAAAACGGAAAGTATAATGAATATCTGTAATAAATTCTCTAAAACATTTACCAAAGAAATATTGGATATGAAACATGTCTGTAGTCATAAGTTTTTGGACAGGTCTAGCTATATCAATAGTAGTAGCATGTCGCTACGGTTTCAAAAAGCTTACCCTAAGGATGTAGATAACATAATAAATATTCTAAGTAGCCATAAGTCTGAAGGTATAGATAAAATTAGAGTAAAGGAAATAAAATTGTTGAAATCAAAGTTGAGCCCTGTAATAGCTTTGTTCATTAACTTATGTGTTGAAAATGGTTTGTATCCCGATCAGTTAAAAACAGCATTAATAAGACCTATATTTAAGCACGGTGTGCACAGGGATTACTCAAATTATAGGCCAATAGCTATATTGTCTGTAATAAATAAAATTGTGGAAAAGTTCATTATGAACCAGGTCAGTGCTTTCTTGGAAAACAACAATATATTGTCAAATGCACAACATGGTTTCCGACGTGGACGGAGCACGGCGACGGCTCTGGCACGGTTTGCGGACGACGTCAATGAATGTTTGGATCAGAGGAAGCAGGTGGTGGTGGTCTACATTGATTTCAAAAAAGCATTTGATACCCTTGAGCACCACCAGCTGCTTCAAGCCATGGAGGAATGTGGCGTCGCGGGACCACTTAACAGGTGGTTCCGTGCCTACCTCACAGGCCGGTCACTGCGAACCGTCATTGACGGCGTAGTGGGAGAACCCAGTTACGTCACATGCGGTGTGCCAACCGGTTCCGTGTTTGGTCCCTTCGGATACATCATGCATGTCAACAGCATGTGCAATGTGGTTCGAAACTGTCGCATATACATGTATGCCGATGATACTTGTTTAGTGTATGCAGATAAAGAATTGGATGTAATTGAAAGGAATATTCAGGAGGATTTCACGAATATAATTAAATGGGCTCATGATAATGGGATCATAATAAATATAAATAAAACTAAATGTATGCGTATACGGTCTCCTTATCTTAAAAACTGTGAGCGTCCGCCGCGCGTGACGGGGCATAGTTATGAGTGCCTGCACGATGACGGCGCGACGTTTTGTGCTTGTACAGATATTGAGGTGGTGGAGGAGTACAAGTACTTGGGTTTAGTTATAGACAACAGCTTCTCTTGGAAAACGCACATAACACACCTTTGTGACAAACTCCGATTAGTGCTTGTAAAATTCCACCACCTTAGTTTGGTACTGGATAGGGCCACTTTGTACACGGTCTACTATGCGCTGGTGGACTCGCTACTCTCATACGGACTGGCATGTTATGGTAACACATTTAAAACATATTTAGATAAATTAAAGTTGTTACAAATCAGATTTATGAAACTTTTAGTTGATAAAAATACAAAAACACGTTGTAAAAGTAGTGATTATGAAGAATTATTCTTAGAGTGTAAGATGTTGCCAGTTCATCGAAGGGTGGTATTGTTATTGGCTATAGAAAACTATTGTAATGATGAGTTTAAAGTCGAGACGGTGCGCATAAGACCTCAAAGGAATAAATGCATCAGTAGATTTGTAGTACCCACTTGTACTAATTATTATGGACAAAGGTGTAGGAAATGCTTAGTACCAACAATTTTTAACGACATACCTTCCGAATTAGAAAATAGCTGTACCACGAAAATGTCTTTTAGAAATAAACTAGGAAAGTTTCTTTTTAATACCTTTTGTAAAGACCTCTTATCAAAAGATGTGTAGATGCCATTTATTCTTGTTGTAAGTATAAATATGTGTAATTAAAGTAATGTCATACTGGCTCATGTTTGCGGCTTCACCGCTGTTAAGTGAAGTGCTGTTACGCAACTAACATGTTATTTTATTAGTATAAGTTATAGTCATACTCGTAGCAAATTTGTGTTAAGTGTGTTTAGTTATAAGTAGGTAAAAGTATCGTGTGATTGATGGAAAAGTACCAACAAGTTGTTACATGTACCTAAATATAAAATTAGTTAAGGGAGCTACATCTGCCAACAAACTGTTTTACAGTTTGGCAGAAGTAATATACTATGTAACACGAAATGTAACCATGAATAAACGATAAAAAAAAAAAAAAAAAAAAAACCTCCTTTCTTGCCATATCATCCTTCACACAGTCCATCCATCGTTTCTTTGGTCTTCCTCTAATCTTATAGCCATCTACATTCATACTCAACATTTTTCTCACTACCTTTTCCTCATTTATTGACACCATGTCCATACCACGATAACCGACCACCAAACAACTTTTCATTCATCGGTGGTACCCCACACAACCAATCCAGGTTCAACCTGCGATGGCAACATTGTTGTTTGCCCATCTTGCCGATGGACATCCAACATTATTTTTCCAAGTCCTTGGGTGTCACTAAGACTCAGTTTTAAATGTGTGTGTCTTTGATAAAATTAAACATCATTATCTTGTAATTTAATTATTTCATTCGTTTCACTGATCTCTCAAAAAAAAAAATTAATTAAAACAAAATTCTGCTAGACCAGCTGTTCTTTATTGAATATTTATCTTCAATTCTTAAACTGTTCGTAGGTTACCTTAAGTAGGATAAAATAAATTACCATCGAAATGGTTTTCAATTAAGCGCCTAAAACCATTACGATTAAAAACATCTATGCTAATTTATTTTTCACTAATCCATACGCAAAGAGAGCAGTGGTAAGGGCTTTGACGAGCCTAAGACCTTTTTTTTTTGGTGGGTATGGAAAATCATCAAATAACCGCTCTTGGGCAGAGCGAAGGGGAGTGTCAGAACTACTGACGAAAAACCAACCCATGTTCCTTCTTCGCCCATATGCCGAGGCCACGTCATCTCTTTCGATAATCTGCAGCCCCGACGGGCATTGGCCCTTGCGGGCCCCTCCTTGCTAACATCTCTTTGAGGCGCGCGATGGAACACGAACGCGCCGCCGATACGGTACGAGTCTAAGACCTTGGGTTCAAGCCCAATCTGGTTTTTATATTTCACTCCAATTTCTGAAATCTTCTTCACAACTAAAGCAATTTAAGACGTGTGACATCTATCAACCTGCACTGGGCCAGCTTAGTAGATTGCAAATGTTTTTTTGGTTCTAAGACATGCCGGTTTCCTCATGATGTTTTCCTTCACCGTATTGAGAGCAGCGGTGATGAAATAAATTACACAAAGTAATGCATCTGCCTGGGTTCAAACCCACGGCTTACTGTTCTTAAGTCGCGGCCACCATCACTGGGCCAACGCTGCTCTACTGGGCCACCGCTGCTATTAATTAATGAAGAACAATAATTGTACATTGTTTCATGATCGATTTAAGTACACTATTAATAAAGTGAGTGGTCACAATTACGTGGAACTACTCATCATCATCATCATTTCAGCCAAAAGACGTCCACTGCTGGACATAGGCCTCCCCCAGGCGTCGCCACATTGACCGGACCCGTGCGTCTCTCATCCAGCGGGTTCCTGCAACCTTGACCACGTCATCGGTCCACCTAGTGGGAGGCCTTCCAACGCAACGTCTTCCGGTTCGCGGTCGCCATTCCAGAACTTTTCGGCCCCATCGGCCATCCGTTCTGCGAGCAATGTGCCCTGCCCATTGCCACTTAAGTCTGGCGATTCTTCGGGCTACGTCGGTAACCTTGGTTCTCATGCGGATGTCCTCATTTCTGATTCGATCACGCAAGGAAACTCCGAGCATAGCCCTCTCCATTGCCCTTTGGGTGACTGAGCTTTCTGATGAGGCCCATTGTGAGCGACCACGTTTCGGTCCCGTATGTAATCACTGGCAACACACACTGGTCATAGACTTTCGTCTTGAGACACTGGGGTAAGTTGGACGAGAAGATACCGCGCAACTTCCCGAACGCTGCCCAGCCGAGTCGGATTCGACGATTGACCTCTTTCTCGAAGTTAGATCTACCCAACTGGACCGTTTATCCCAGGTAGACATAATCGTCCACAACTTCGAGCGTAGAGTCTCCGATCTTGATAGGAGTGGGTGTTACATGAACATTCAACATAACCTTGGTTTTGTCCATGTTCATTTTAAGACCTACTACTACCATATTTTAAATCGATAAAGTATTATTTAGGATTACCTAGCAGTTGCAAACGTACATAATGTCCTTTTTTTGGACTATGTGAAATCATCAAGTGACTTCTCTCGTGCTGGACGGAACGGGAAAGTCTGATTATAACCCACCCATGTATCTTCCTAGCTCTTTGTGTCCGTGGTCGAGGTATCTCTTTCGAACAACCCGCTGCCCTAGACATGATGTTTTGGGTTTAATTTTCAGGTTTATACATCAAGAATTTAAAACTCAAAGCTACACAATAAAAGCCGCTTAGGTCTACCTTCACGTTAAGCCACGTTTACCTAGGTTGGTCCATGGATGGGTGACCACCTATTACAATCCGTGGGTCCGTGGTCAGGTGTGAAGTAAATATTTTATGTAATAGTAAAAGCAAACAGGTGATGTGCAAGACTGCAACAAATATCGGGGAATAAAGCTCATGTCACATAATATGAAAATACTTTCATACTATGTGACATGAGCTTTATTGCTCTTCCCTTAAAAAGAATAAGAGAGGAGAGTGAGATCACCCAAAACCAGTTTGGGTTTATGCCAGATCGAGGAACAATGGACGAAACTTTTGCACTTCGCCAATTATGCGAGAAGTACAGACGTGCACACAAGATTACACATGGTGTTCATTGATTTGGAGAAAGCGTATGATAACCCGTCCCTCGGAATGTGTTGTGGTGGGCTTTGAAAGAGAAAGGTATACCAGGGAAGTATGTAGAGTTAATTCGTGCTATGTACAGTCAATCTTGTACTGTACCTATGTCCGGTCAGCTGCTGGCAACACCAACAAGTTCAATGTGGCTGTAGGCTTGCACCAAGGGTCGGCCTTAAGCCCTTACCTCTACTTGTTGATTATGGATGCTCTGACGTCGGACATAAAAGAGATGAGTTTTTTCAAAAGTGTCCCTGTAAATTCTATACATTAAAGCACAGACATATTTAACTGTATCTTAAGTGTAAAAACTTGTACTATTGCATGCTATTTTATATTGACCAAATATGTGTTACTAAATATTTTGTATAAGAACTTCATGTACCTACCATATTTGATGCAATAAAAGAATTGAATTGAATCAAGAAAAGGCACCCTGGTGCATGCTGTTTGCCGACGACATTGTTCTAGTCGGTGAAGATGGACCTGAGATCCAGAGCAGATAGGAGAAATGGCAACAGAAGCTGGAGAATGTTGGCTTGAAAATCAGCAGAAGTAAAACTGAATACATGTTTTGCGATTTCGGCTGTCTCTCCAGTTCTGGAGCCATAGCGTTAGATGGCGTGCTTCTTCCAATTTGCTCCGACTTTCGGTATCTCGGTTCACTCGTGCAAAGCGATGGCGAAATAGATCGTAGTGACACAGAATTAGCACTGGATGGATGAAATGGCGGCAGGTCACGGGAACAATATGCGACTCCCGCATCCCCCTTAAACTCAAGGGGAAGATTTATAAGACCATGGTTAGATCTACTGTCGTGTATGGATCAGAATGTTGCGCCACAAAAGGGATAAACGAAAAGCAATTGCATGTGGCTGAGATGAGAATGCTAAGGGGGATGTGCGGTGTGACGCGAATGGATAAAATAAGGAATGAGTACTTATGAGGAAGTCTGAAAGTGGCGCCGGTGAATGATAAGTTGATTGGTAATCGATTGTCGTGGTATGGACATGTGATGCGAAGGAATGAAGGAAATGTTGTGAGGAAAATGTTGAGTATGAATGTAGATGGCTATAAGAGTAGAGGAAGACCGAAAAAACGATGGATGGACTGTGTGAAGGATGATATGGCTAGAAAGGAGGTGACTGCTGACATGACGAGAAATAGGGAAGTATGGAAGAAGAAGAAATGTTGCGCCGACCCCAAATAAATTGGGATATTATAAGGGTATGAGAATGATGAGTATAAACAAACAGCTAAAAGATTTCTAAAACTTTATTAACAAACCGATCCAAAAACTGTCAGAATAAGTAGTTAAAATATTAACATAAAGAACTGCAAACGCAAAACAACAAATATTGTAATGATTTAAAATCTTTGGGGTTTTTTCATTCTTTTTTCTTTTTTTTCTTTCTTTTCTTTTTATCTTTGGGTTTTCCACAAATCCAAACAATCATTTTACTATTTTTACTGCATGTACGAATTATCTGAACACTTGGTTGATTCCATTTTTATTTATATGTCGCTAGATCTGTTTTTCTGGACCATAGGCATTGCAAGCATCATCGGCCCAAGCACTGTAGTCAATCGCCTGAATTTGGCTGCAAGGCACGAGTGGGTTCCTAAAAAAAAAATTGAGTTAATAGCAATAAAGAAGAGTACATAGCACTCGGCTTCAAACAATTTAGTTATTTAAATAAGTTAAGGATAGATTATTTAAAACAGATAAATTTTTAAAAATACATCCTTAACTGATTGCCAAAAATATTGTGTGTTGAAAGTTCTATTCTGGGCGTTTTGAGTAGAACGTCGAAAATAGATCGTTACTTTTATTCGACCATTATTTTATTTGAGGATCGTCTAGAATTAGGTGGTCTTCTTTTTCTGGTCCAATTCATCAATCATAATTATATTATTAAAAAAAAAAACACAAAATTAAATGTTCTTTATTCAATATTAATTAATATTGAATAAAGAACATTTAATGTTCAACATTGAATAAAGAACATTTAATTTTGTGTTTTTTTTTTAATTAATATTGAATAAAGAACATTTAATGTTCTTTATTCAATATTAATTAATATTGAATAAAGAACATTTAATTTTGTGTTTTTTTTTTTCAGAAGATAGGGATCATAATACTCGTAGTAAGGTCTTACTTGTCAGAAATTTTGAGGAAAGCGTTCTCAGGAATTTCAGAGATCCCATCACCGACGCTGCACAACATCAAAGATAAAGAACATTTTCTGATTTCCTTCAGTTGAGCTGTTTGGAAAAAATTGCATTATTCTAAAATCAAAGCCACTTAAGAGTGATCTTTTCAAACGACTTTTATATGGATTACAGGAAAAAGGAGACAATGCTGCAGGAAATAATATATGGTGTATCATTTACTAAACAAAACTAACACACAAACTCTATGATAATGCTTATCTAGATGCCATTAAGAGTAGTGATTCAAGAGCTGTAATAATCTAGTATAGTGACCGTTGGAATGCCAACTCGAGAATAAGTGGTCTAGAGTTCGAACCAAAGACACGCACCTCTGATTTATGGATTTTGTATAATTATTACTAGCTTCGCCGATGGACAATATCGTAAGGAAAATAGCATGCCTGAGGGTAATTTTTTCGATGCCATGTAAAGCCAAGTCAGGAGCCCTTGGATGGCATAAAAATTCTAACACCAGGGCCCGAGTCTGCTATACAATAGTGTCAGAATGATCCATCATCGACCTTATAATTGTTGATATTGACAACATCAATCTGGTCAAAATAAAAAAAAAAATAGATCAATGATAGACCATTCTGACACTATTAAATAACAGACTCGGGGCCCAGGTTAGTAACCTCACGAAAAATAAAGATAGCAGTTTATCAGTTTTAATCCATGTGCCAATGTTATAAATGCAAAAGTAACTCTGTCCATTTCTTTCTTTTCCACACATTTGTGGCTCACTAAATGGATGAAATTTGGCACCTGGATAGACCACGCTTTAACCTTCATGTCGCGGTAATGCGTTCCCGTTGTAAAATTATAATTTATCGTCCTTTAAGCGAGCAAAACCGTGGAGTTAACATAAACTTAAATTCTTACCCAAAGTAAATGCATGTGGTCTATTTGGTCTCTCAAACCAATGCCTGTCTGTTCTCACGGCCCTGAAGAAGTTATCATTCAGAATTGCAGCAACTAAAGCAGGTATATGGCCACCTTCCATCATTTTTTCACACCAGAGACCAGCCATTAGATCAATGTATCTGACGTCTTTGTATAGATCTTTCATAATGTCGATGCACTGAAAAAAATATGTATCAATAGGTAATAATTGCTGGAAAACTACTTTTTTGAGGGGCAAAATTGCGTTTAAAACTTGTGAAAAAGTTGGAAGACTAGGAGGTACGGACTAGAACAAATAAAAAATGGAGAAGGGAAACTATTGAATTTCGCCTTCGGTAAGGGTACTTTCACATCAATCATATTAGTAAACATGACAATATTAACACAGTAGAAAATACTTACTTTTTCCGGTATAAACTGTTTTAAATCTTCCCAATTGGTGATCTTGACCCCAAGGAAGTAGTCAATGTAGTCGATGTAAGGAGCCACGCCAAAGTTGCGACCTTTATTTAAATCACCAGCAGTAATATCTAAAGCTTTTTGCATTCCGGGTAATCCACGATTAGCGACCTGCAACGCAAAAGTGTTTAAAAAAGAAAATGTTAAAAAAACTAGTTCTGGATATTGTTGTTCCAGTTTGTTCAAGATTTGAATATTATCGAATTGTTTGATGATATCGTTTGATGCTGCCACCGATGCCGTCCAGAAAGAAGTGACGAGACTAGGGCTGGGTCGAGGAGGTACAGGAAAAGAGCTCTTAGAAGGAATTTGCGAAGGCCTTTACCCATGGCCTTAGCAATGTGACAGTACAGGTGTATCATCCTTAAATAAAGTGTTATTAGAACAAAAAGCATTATAATATTTTTTTAATTGATCTCTGGGCAGCCACTGCCGTTGCTGTGGAATTAATGAAGTTCTTCGCGAACAAAATATAAGTACTAGGAGCGTCATGCCATAAGGGTGAGGCGGAGTTGTCTCTAATAGTACACCCTCACTAGTTATGGTGTTGTGTTATAATTTACGTTCTATAGAACGGTAATACTTACGTCAGCGCTAATAGTGCCATCGGTACCATGACACCCAGCTCTAAAAGTACTCTGTGTGAAAGCTTCCATATTCTTGGGGAGCATTCCCATTCTGAATGTAGCGTTGAACAACGGGTAGTCTTTAATAAAGTTACCATGTCTATCGTGTAACCTAGAAATAAAGAAAAATATTTGATATGAAAAAACAGCTTGAGGAGCTCGTGGCGTAATAATAACTGCCACTCGGGTCAATCTTTGGGTTAAGCAGCGCTTGCCTAGGTTGGTCTGTGGATGGGTGACCGCCCATTTCATACCGAGTTTTCTCCGTGCCTCGGAAAGCACGTTAAGCTGTTGGTCCCGGCTGTCATATATATATCTTTGGCAGACGTTACAGGTAGTCAGTGACCTGGAAATCTGACAACCAGTCTTACCAAAGGGTATCGTATTACCCAGTATAAACTGGGTTGTGGAGGTCAGATAGGCAGTCGCTCCATGTAAAATACTGGTATTCAGCTGCATCCGGTTAGACTGGAAGCCAACCCCAACATAGTTGGGAAAAGGCCAGGCAGATGATGATGAAAAAACAGCTTTGTTTGCGTACAAGTTTTTTAGTTTTCTCTTGATGAAAAATATAGAGGCACTTTCCTAAGTTGTAATATTTGCACTGATTCAATTTGAAAGATAAAATATAAAAACTGACTTGAACAACAGGTGTAAGAATGAACTTCCTTTTTTCAAGTCGGTTATAAAGTTTTACAGAAATATAATCTAATTTCAATATTTAATAACTCCATGATGGAGCAGACAGGGTTTTTTTAAAGATAATGTATTGTATAGGATGATGTATACATTATCGCCAGTCGGGTAAAAAGAACATAGATTTCGTAACAAATTGGCACAGACCTGAGTTAAGGTAAATATTTTCTTATTTCGATAGAATGAGAGAGAAGCCGGTGGTAGGAAAAGTTAATATAAATGTTAAAGCTCATTTCAATAATTGCGGAGCGGTATGGAATGCCAGACTTCTACTTACAAAAAACCCATGTTCTTTCTTAGCCCTTTGTTTCGAGGCCACGGTATCCCTTTCGAAAAACCCGCAGCCGCAGCCGCCCTTGCGGGTCCCTGCAATGTTGCTAACATATCTTTTAGGCGCGCGTGGAACATTAACGGGCCGTCGACACGGCCTGTCATCGTCACAGGACGAACGGACGGTGTTCTAGATCAAATTGAACCCTAACGTACATAACAATAAATATAAATTTTACTTACTTGGCAGTCTCTTCTTACATTAGATGGAACCAACGCATGACGTAAGTATATTCCAACGTTACTTCGGGGTGCTTTGTATTATCATACATGTCTCTGAATCCATTATCAGGAGTTAGTATGTTTTGCTTCAAAAGATTTTCCTTACCTGGTACAAACATAATCATTAAAAATTAAGTTAGCTTCTTTTACCAAATCTACGTTTATCTTTACCTATGTAATTGCAGATTCTACACCGGCATTTTCAGATTTAATTATCTGTGGATTGGCGCGTAATTCGAAATTCAAGTAAATTTTATTCGAAAGACGTTAATTTAATTTCAAATTTAGTCATTTGTTTTTTGATAGTTTTTTGTTTTTGTGACTTTTTGGTAGTTTTTGGCGCCATGGATAAACTGCAAATTCGTACAACTTTCGAATATGAGTTCATACGTGGAAATACCGCTGCGCAAACAACACGAAACATTAACGACGTGTACGGGCTTAACACTGCTTGCATAAACACGGTTCATTACTGGTTCAATCGTTTTCAATCTGGAAATTTTGAGTCGAAGAACGAGCCTCGCGGTCGGCCGGTAAACATTGTCGACAACGACGAATTGAAGGCGATAGTGGAAGCGAATCCAGCTCAATCTAAGGCTGAGCTTACTGCAGGCCTTGGAGTTAGTGTCAAAACAACATTGAGGCACTTGCGTCAAATTGGAAAGATAAAAAAGCTAGTTAAGTGCGTGCCACGCGAACTAAGCGACCAACAGCGAGATTTACGCGTCGAAGCATGGATAGCACTACTGAATCGGCATTGAAACGATGAAATTCTTATCAAATTGTTATCTGCGATGAAAAGTGGATCCTGTACAACAACCGTAAGCGTTCGTCTCAGTGGGTGGACCCGGGTACATCACCTAATCAGTGCGCTACAAAAAAGATTACTCATAGGAAGATGATGGTGACTGTCTGGTGGACCAGTGCCGGACTTGTACACCACAGCTTCTTACCGAATGGCACAACAGTGACGGAAGATGTCTATTGCCAAGAATTGCAAACAATGGTGGAGAAGCTCGCAATTCAACAACCAAGACTAGTCAATCGTTCTTCCCCAATGCTTCTCCACGACAACGCACGAGCTCACACTTCACGAAAGACCATCGCAAAGCTACAAGAGTTACAGCTGGAAGCTCTCCGTCACCCACCGTACTCACCGGACCTTGCCCCAACAGATTTCTACTTTTTTCAAAATTTAGACTTTTTTTAAGTGGTAAAAAATTCGACACCCGAAAGGCAGTACAAAACGCTTTCGCTGACTTCATCGCCTCCCGTCCAGCAGACTTCTACAGTAAAGGGATAAACAAACTGCCATCAAAATGGCAAAATTGTATAGATCATTCGGGCCAGTACTTTGATTCGCTGAAATAAAAAAAATACCAAAATTTTTGTATTTTAAAATTCTCATACAAATCGGCAATTTCATAGGTAAAGACCTAATATTTATTATACCTTCATATGTATTATGGATGTCTGGATGTTTGTTACTCTTTCACGCAAAAACTACTAATCGGATTTGTATAAAAATTAACACACAGATCGTTTACAATCTGGATTGACTTCTAGAATACTTTGGGGACAATTATCATACTCCGTGCGGGCAAAGCCGCGAGCATAAGCTAGTTCCAACTATATACAAATCTGGATAAGAATTACTGATGTTAATATTTTATCTAAATTACCTTGTACAGCTTCATTCCACTGGAAGAAGTACATTTGGTTGGAGTAGGCGATGTTGATATCTCTTGCTACATTAAACAGCATTTCGTCGTCCCAGCAAGGGTTTACCTCAGCTAACTTGCTGGCTATGTAGTTGTGGTGCCTTACAAACCAAATGACGTAAAGCGCGACTGGCAACAAACTGTTGAAATCTAAAACAGAAAATATGACAGTTTTCACATGCGAACAAAAATATCTCCAAAGACTGTACCCGATTGGTCGAAGAATCAGAAATCTTCAATGCTAATTGAGTAATTGGATTGGTGTTTAATAACTCTGTTAACAGGTCTACAATAAAGATAAAAAGCAAAAAATTCTGACACCAAGCAAACAATAAAAGAATACCAATCCAATTTTTAGTTCGTTTTCATAATTAAGAAGCTGGACGATATACAGATAAACTTGTAAGAATATTATTATGTAATTATGTGCGAGAAAATTCTTTCATCCAAACAAAAATGTACTTTGTGAAGGTTAGAGTTGCATTCGATCAAACGATAATAAAATTAATTAAAGAGAACAAGACTGTTATTTTCTTAATACTCGTTATAAATTACTATTGATAAGAGTTCTCAGTCAGAAGCTCCGTATGAAAAGTAATTAACTTAGTAAAGTGAGTGTTCGCGACTCCACGCAATGCGCGTTATCTGCATGTACCAATGCGTTGCAAGTCGCTGCTTGCGGGTCTAAGGGTGAGGCCAAACGAGCGTAATTTTGTGAGTCACAGAAATTCTGCTGCAATCGATTTCATAAAAAAGTCCTATTTGATTCACGCGGCGACGCAAAATGTCAGCTCCCGACGGACATTCTTGGGTTTTTTTAAGGTGGTTGTTTTATGTTATTTTATCCTTTTTTCAATTAATTTTTAACAGTCGTGGGTTTTTTCAAAATTTTTAATTTTGCTTTATAATTTAAACTTTTTAGTCTGCCGACTCACACGCAATATTCGGACCCATAGACTCGCAAGCAGAAAATGAACCAACAACCGCACAAGCGTCACTTGAGCGTGTTGCCAAGCAGTTGGTGTCACGTGGGTTGATGGTAGAAAATAAAAGACATGATCACTTACGATTTTCAAAGCACCTAGTTTCATCAGGGGCGACATTGTTGGGGCAGAATGCGGTAGGTCCATTTGGAGGAAAAAGTTTGTCATCTTCCTTTTCTACTATGAGCATACCATTTTCGAAAGATCTAATCACTTTGTCTCCTTTACCGTGAGCGTCGTATATTTGTGATTCGTCGTATGGTGTAGTTGCTTTTTTAATCTGGTAAAGAAATAGTAAGTTGGGATCAGAGGTTTCTGCATCATAGACATTCATATTTATAAAATGCTATTTGAAATTGGAAATCAACTGTCTGCGTATGGATATTATGATGAAGAGGGACGAATACATGTGACTAAGAGAGTTATGAATGGAAAATGTTCGATGGATAGAGAGGGAGAAGAAGACTGGAAACTATGGTTGCATTGTGTGAGGTGTGATATGAAAGGAAAAATAGTAAATGATAGCGTGACGGTTGACAGAGGAAAATAGAAGAAAAAAACGCTGATGATAATTTCAAAGTATGCTTTGAAATTCGGTTACTGAATTCATACCAAAATATGACAACATCAATGGCCATCAATCATCTAAATTCTTTTACATACAAATACAACCTACATTGGTGTTCAATATATAGGAGTCGATAAGAAAAAAAAAACAGAAAATTGTATACATGTTATAAAAATAAACTGATGGTACATACCATAGATCTATAAAGAAAATGAAAATAATGTGAGGAAAATGTTGAGTATGAATGTAGATGGCTAAAGAGTAGAGGAAGGCCAAAGAAACGATGGATGGACTGTGTGAAGGATGATATGGCTAGAAAGGAGTTGACTGCTGAGATGACGAGAATTAATAGACAAGTATGGAAGAAGAAGACATGTAGTGCCGACCCCAAATAAATTGGGATAAGGGCAGGAGAATTATGACATACCGGTGATGGTACTTTGTCCCTGGTACAGTTGTAGAACTGGTGAGTCAACGGCCTGGTGCTGTTCATGCAACGAATGTTAGAGTACCTGAACACGGGATCATCATCTTGGATAATGTTCGGCGTACAAGCGTAATCATTCCGGTGTTCCTTTTCGCAGCAGTATGTTGTAGTCAGTAAGAAGTTTTCTAAAAGAAAAATAGTAAAATTACGTTTTAAGTAATAAAAATAAAACCGACTTCAAAAACACAAAAAGTGAATATAATAGCAAAATCCCTCTAGTAGCAGTAGTTCAGTTGTTAGTCCGGTTGACCGAACTAGTGCAACTTTCCAGTAGCAGTAGTTCGGTTGAAACATAGCACCTTCTTCTTCTTATCGTGTGGGCAGTAAGGTCTAACGACCCCACACACCTTATTGTCAGAGTTTCTAAACCGCCGCAAAGGCCTCTGACATGGTTTGACGACCGCCATTTGGCGGCCGGGACCACCGGCTTATACGTGCCTTCCGAAGCACGGAACCATCTTTTTATCAGACAATCAGGTGATTCAAGCCTGCAATGTCCTAACCAAACTGGAAACAACTTCACAAAGTATGCTTCCCGTGGGAATCGAACCCACGACCACCGGGTCACAAGGCAAACGCCTAAACCACTCGACCACGGAGGCAGTTACATAACATAGCACCGAACTACCGATACTCTTTAGTAGCAACAATTCGGTTTGTAATATTAAGAATAAAATTGTACAACACACTTTCTTACTTTATTGTTATTTTAAATGAACACGTAAAGACAGCCACTTTGTATATGAATAACTCAGTATATTGTTGTTGGGCATCCTCTAATGAAATCATCCCTTTTATTGCAGTTGGCTTCAAACTTGTTTTCGGTAATCTCTTCTTTCCAAATCTCCTGTACTGATTTTGATTGAGATTTATTTTTTGATTGTATAACAATAAAGTGTGTAGTGTATTGTAAAATTTTATCTTCTATATTATCCTTACATAGTAGTATAAAACAAAGTCGCTATTTTTGTCTGTTTGTTTGTCTGTATGCTTAAATCTTTAAAACTACGCAACGGATTTTGATGCGGTTTTTTTTAATAGATAGAGTGAATTCAAGAGGAAGGTTTTAGTATATAATTTGAACGACATCCACGCGGGTGAAGCCGCGGGCATCAGCTAGTGTCTATATAAATAAAAAGAGAAGTCCTGACTGACTGACTCATCAACGCCCAGCCCAACAAACCCTTGGACCTAGAAAGCTGAAATTTTGCACAGAGGTTCCTTTTATAATGTAGACAAGGAATAAGGAAGGATTTTCCGAAATTCAACCCCTAAGGGAACTCCCTTAGGGGTTGAATTTCGGAAAATCCTTAAATAGGGGGTGAAATTTTGTATGGAAAATCATCATTTTCACTCGGGCGAAGCCGCTGACAAAAGCTAGTTCTTAATATTATATTCTCTTATCTCTAGTACTCATCATTCATCTCAGTAGGTAGTTACCATCTTTCTAGCCACACACAGATACAGTTTATCCACGTTCGCTGGTCTTCTTCTACTTATGTTTGACAAAGAAGTTTCACACACAAATCATCTACATAGCCTCTTCCCAACCATACTGAGGTTGGCTTCCAGTCTTACCGGATGCAGCTGAATACCAGTTTGTTACAAAGAGCGACTGCCTATCTGACCTCCACAACCCAGTTAATACTAGGTACACTTTCAGGTCACCGACTACCTGGAACAACTGCCAAAGATCTATTATGGCAGCCGGGACCAACAGCTGGGACCAACAGCTTATCGTGCTTTACGAGACACTCGGTATGTAATGCGTGGTCACCTATCCGCAGACCAACCTAAGCAAGCGTGGCTTAACCTAAAAATCGACTCGCGTGGCAGTTATTTAAAAAAAATAATTATACTTGCCAATGTCATGAACAGTTCCGATATCGGTGAACTTGTATATAGCGAAGCCAGGAATATTGTGGTTGAAAAGGAAATGGCTTGATTCACCTTGACCCAACATCGAGAGACGGACAAGTCTTGCTGAAGGCAGCTCCTCACCATTTATGCCTTTCCTTGGTAAGTAACCTGTAACAGTAATAGTAGACTGATTAACGGATCAGTTCTTTTTTATATTGTAGGGTGGGAAATCTTTAAATGACTTCTCCTGCTCGGGGTGGAGCGGTAGGGAGTGTCAGACTTTTACTGACTAAAAACCACCCTTGTTCATTCTTAGCATTTTGTGTCCTGCAATGTTGCTGACATCTCTAACTACTCAGTCCTTAGGAGCAAATAGCGTGCGCAACGCAAATAACTCGATTTTTAATCGAATTACCCTATCTATAGAATATAGTTGAATTGCGTCCAACAAGCACAACGTCAGTATAATTTCAATATTCAGCACATCATTCTGAAACCCTTTATCTCTGTACTACATAAAGATTCCTAAAGGGTTAGGCAGAGGTGTCTCATCATCAGCCTATAATGTTCCCACTGCAGGGACTCAGGCCTCCGCTCTAGGAGAGGGATGGGCTATAATCTACCACGCGTGCCCAGTGCGGATTGGTAGATGTCACATGTCTTCGAATTTTTTGGTTCTAAGACATTCATTCATTTCATATATTTATTCAACAACAAATTACATTGTGTCTGAATGTGGAAGGTACATAAAAAATAGATAATAGACAACAAAAAATAAAAATATAAATTACTCGATTAATCAGTTGTAGAAGAATACGCCATCACTATCACAAAATAAAGTAAATTAATTAAAATCACAATAATTAAACAATGTCAACAAGAAATATAAAAATATCTAAACATGTCACACTAAAATCGAACAAAAACGTCAAAAATTAAAATCCTAATAGTACAAATCCATTAATAAAACATGTCAAATAAAATATAAATTAACTATTAATAATAATAACAATAATAACTAATTTAAAAAGTAAATCATAACTACAATTTAAATTCAACTTCCTCTGTTGCCAAAAACCATTTACATAAAAAAAATATTGAATTACATTGTCATACCAAAAAATCATCAAACATCAAAATTTAAAACATAACACAACACACAAATCCATTAAAATAATTAAAAAATATAAATAAAGATATACAATTCAGAAATTCCCGGGATAAAATTGAAATTATTTACAATTCATCCACTGAATAAAGGCATCTTTCCAGTAGAAATGCCCTGAGCCTTCCCTTGAATGAGCCTGTGTAGAGTGTGCCCTTGAGCTCTAGCGGTAATTTATTAAATATTTTAACTGCCTGATACTGTGGACTATTTTTGACTACGCCAAGAGCAGGGGTGATTTTGTTTGCAACGTCTTGCCTACGCGTTTTTTCCCTTACCAGCCTGCCCTCGTCTGTTTCATAGTCATAAATATATTTTTTAAAGGTGTTTAATAGTACCACCACATAAAGGCTAGGCACTGTCAGTATGCCAAGTTCTTTAAAATATGGTCGACAGGAGTCTTGTTGAGCGATGCGGACAATGGTTCGGATCGCTCTCTTTTGGAGAACGAAAGCCCTATGCCAGTTGTAGTGGTAGCTATTTCCCCAAAACTGTATGCTATACCTCAATTTGGACTCAATCAGCATGCCGGTTTCCTCAGAGGTTTCTATTAGTACACCAACATTTTGCCAGTTATGTTAAATCCCATGTAAAGGACGACGGGCTTAATATATCACCCTCTAATGGCTGCTACTGAGAAATTCCTGATGGAAAATACTATTAACAGTTTGACTGACCTGGCAATCAAACCCAGGACCTCATGCTCAGCACTTTAAACCACCAGACTAGTGAGGCAGTCGATATCCCGAAATAATATTAAAAGTCAAAAAATGTTCTTACCATTATAGAAATGTGCAGGCAGAATTCTCGTCAAAGGCGTGAATATGGTTCCAAATGCGGGATCGTTCAGATTATTACACGATCCATCGACACGCCTCCATTCATTCTCAACGCATGGTTTGACATCAGTGGTGCAAGTACTGAAAAGTAGTTTATTAGTGTTGTTTTACATTTATTTTTCAATGTCATCATCATCAGCCTATAATGTTCCCACTACAGGGACTCAGGCCTCGTCTCTAGGAGAGGAATGGGCTATAATCCACCACGCGGGCTCAGTGCGGGTTGGTAATTTGTTGGTTCTAAGACATGCTGGTTTCCTCACGATGTTTTCCTTTGCCGAAGCAAGTGACAATTTATACAATACGCACTTGAATCCAAAAAATCTGAGGAGAGTGTCACATAACAGTGGAACAATCATTAGAAATTACAAAAAGTAGCAACTTACTCTGTCAAGTTGTGTGTTTCATAAAACCTCAATAAACTGTTAGAAACAACTTTGCCCGTATAAAAGTCGTGAATAACCCCATAGCTGAGTCCTACGCACACGCAAACTAAAATAATACTTTTGAGCAACATCGCGAGTGCCAAATGTAATGTTCTGTAGATTCAACATTTATTTCTCTTTTTATACATTTTTTTTATTGGCGCTTAATAAATAATGAAACTGCATGTTTAACTCTGTAAATAACAAACTAGCAGTTTAATATTTACCTTTTTTTAAGAAATGACATGACATAAAAATATTTTTTGTTGTATTAAATACATAAATGGGTTCTCGCGATGTGAATTTCAAATAACTAGAACGCCCACTATACAGGTAACAGGAAAATACCCTAAATAAATACCCTTATTTCCTAACTAATAAGCTTTATTCTTCGTCCCGTCAATCACATAAGTAATTGAATACTGTCGATAGAATTTCCCTCAATTCCACCCCGAGGGAAATAGTTTCACCCTATCTCTCCTATGTAAGGGGAACAAAATACAATGAGAATCGTTAAATCATTCTTATTTCTCAACAAAATGAGAGTAGCATTTGAAGTATTGACCATTGAGAGACAATACAGGTATTTTTATAACTTACACATTCTTATTTTCAGTTTCAATAATACGCATTTCAAACAAGTTTTTGATATTGATTGTTGCTAAGACGACATTGTAACTTGATTTTGACTGGGGAGCCCGATTGAAGTCTCTTATTAGGAGCGCCTCGTGTGTTAAACCAGGTCAATTAAATTTTCATACTCGTCCTTACCGTTTCAGCTGAAAGGAGTCCGCAATTCTTCTACTTTGTGTCCAGATCTTCGCCACTTTCACCGCGTCGCGCGTCGTCGGTAGCAGCACAAAGGTCACGACTGCATGTTTGGGCTAAATGGTAGGATGGGAGGTAAACCATGGTTTGCGACACAGCCTGCCACTAAATGAACGGGTTGAATAAATGTGACATAAACATAGCTGGAAATAACAAGAGATTTAAGAAAACATTAAAAAGCTGAAATACAAAATTCTATCAACATATTTTTTTCATTGAATCCCGCAACTTCACAATATACCCAAAAAAAATCAACACACCTTTCTTACACTCTGAAAGAAATCTTACATCCAAATCCTTTTCCATATGCCATCGATTCCCGGGTCGGGGCAAAAAGTACGGATATCCGAGAGCGGTTAATTTATTTACTCGCAGTGCCCGGAGCAATTGACCCGGATATTCCCACTCTAGGGAAGTTTTTTTCCCGGATATAACAAGGTTCTTCGGCAAAGATGCTGTAAAAAGTAGAAAATTGATTGTAAGGTTCGGACCTGTTGCTTGTGTTAGTGGTCAAAGTTATCGACCTTATAAAACACTCAATCAAAATACTACCATTCTTTGGGGTCCGTCGCTGTCGGCTAAAAATATTTGTACAATTCATCACAATCAGCCTATAATGTTCCCACTGCAGGGACTCAGGTCTCCTCTCTAGCAGAGGGATGGGCTATAATCCACCTCGCGTGCCCAGTGCGGGTTGGTAGATGTCACATGTCTTCGAATTTTTTGGTTCTAAGACATGACGGTTACCTTTTTTTTTTTTTTTTTTGGTGGGTGGAAAATCATCGAATGACCCCCCCCCCCCCGCTCTTGGGCAGAGCGAAGGGGAGTGTCAGACTTCTACTGACTGAAAACCGAACCCATGTTCCTTCTTTGCCCTTGTGCCGAGGCCACGTCATCTAGTACTAAAATCCGCGGCCCACATGACGGTTACCTCACGATGATTTCCTTCGCCGTTTTGAGAGCAGCAGTGATGAAATAAATTACACAAAGTACTACGCCCTGCCTGGGTTCGAACCTACGACATACTTTACAATTACTGTAAGGTTTACCTGGTGTTTGTATTAGTTTTTACATAATTTTAAAATGTAAGTTCAAAGCGTTGTTGGTCTCGTGGTCGAGACATCGACAACCTAATGATAAAGATCTCTGGTCTGGAACATGTTATCGGGTTTTTCCATCGGGATTTTTTTAAAGTGAGCCTGGATTTTTATCATAAAGTCTGGATGGGGTCTCGCCCTTTATTAAATGGGATTTGAAGATAATTGGTTAAATATGGGAGTAATAACACATAACTCTGCTTGACCCTACGAAACACGCGTGATGCTTTATTATTTGGTATGTTATGATTTTATGTTGAACTCTAAAAAACTTGGAACACAAAATGAGTGGTAAAGTCAACGCATATTTTTTTTATTTGTACAAAAATTTTACAAGGTGATGCATTTAATTTTTAAATGCTTGTATATTAAAATAAATACGGTAGAAAAGTGTGAGTGTGCAACAAACAAATAAAACAATGTCAAGTAATTTTTTGTCTGAAAACATGTTTTTGTTTAAGTGTAGTTTTGGTCTGTAAGACAGTTAACAAATTCCATTGTCAGTGAAAGTATTTAATTTTTGCCAAATTGACACGGTACGTCCATTTTTTCATCGGATGTAACTTAAATGTATAGGCGATTTGAATAGGTATCTGAAATCAAAAATCAAAATTAAAATCAAAGCACTTATTTCAAGTAGGCCAATTACAGGCACTTTTGAATAGTCGAATTAAACTAACTGCGGCACTCAGAGATATATCCAACGATTATACTCAAGCCGCCACCCAGCAAAGGCCTGACATACTTTTGTATGACAAAACTGCCAAAAACCTTTACCAAGCGACGTCCCAAGCAACCACTGAAGCTCTCCGAGTGCGGCAGTAAACTACTAAACTAATGAAGCTAAATAAACTAAGCTACAATCCCAGTCACAAGGCATAATAACTCGTGAGTGTACTGTAGTTGCCCATTCCAAAGCGTTAGTCTCATGAGAAAAATGGCAAGAAACTTCATGGACACTAAAATCGTTTGGGTTTACAATACGTTCAAGGTACAGACATAATCTTGGTATAATACCACACATGAAGACTATGCAGATTAGTGTCAAAGCACCACACAGATTTGAGTGGACCCGTCCAGTCAGTGCAAGCATTTGTCAGTTATCGTGGAGCTCGACTTATAACTCAAGGAGCTCAACGTCACGACGAACAATACCAAATAAAGGACATTTGGGTGGGTCGCTTATAGTACTCAAACTGCCAGACAATCGTTAAAATTAAATAAAAGCCCACGCGGTCTTCACATTCACAATATAAAAATAATAAAATACATGAAGACTATGCAGATTAGTGTCCGAGATGGTCTTTTGAAGAAAGCACCAGACAGATTTGAGTGGACCCGTCCAGTCAGTGAAAGCATTTGTCACTTATCGTGGAGCTCAACTTATAACGCAAGGAGCTCAACGTCACGACGAACAGTACAAAATAAAGGACATTTGGGTGGGTCGCTCATTTATAGTACTCAAACTGACAGACAATCGTTAAAATTAAAGAAGGTCCCACATGATCTTCACATTCACAATATAAAATAATAAAATATTTAGCATATTAAATAATAATGTCAAACTATTGAAACAAGTCAAACAAATATACGCAAAATTAATAAAAAAACATCTGGCTAGTCTTTTCTCGTGTCGGTTTTGAATCTAACCGAATGGACCTAAATATTAAGCTCGACGTAACATTGAGGATTCTCGTGCGGTTGGTATTGTTAAGTTACCAGCACCTCAATTTACATAGAAAGTCAATTTAAAAAATATATTTAATATACCTTACTTAACCTACCTACATCTACGTAAATTCACTAGCAAATCAAGGTACCCGATACTGTCTAATTTTTCCAATCAACCTTGAACCTAATGCTTTATCGATAGAGTTGAAAATGTATTAAATAACTTTGATAGATTTTAGTAGCTTGATGTACTGGCGTGTATACATTTTTGATGAGACGATATATGGTTTTATAGGTAATCGCCTTTACAAACCAAACAAAAGAAAAGAAAAAATACATGACATCTCTTACAAAAATACAAATGTTTGAAACTCCTTTGATGTTGACAATACTCGACGAATATAGAAATGACTGTTACATTCACCACAGATTACGAAAACTTATAGACGCAACACTTTTTTCTTTACCATACGAAACGTGGTGAGATAATCATAACATGTTTGGTATCAAATGAAAGGTCTGGGCAAGCACATTACAAATATGTATATCCATACTAATATTATAAATGCGAAAGTAACTCTGTCTGTTACTCAATCACGCCTAAACTACTGAACCAATTTGCATGTTTGGTATGGAGATATTTTGATACCCGAGAAAGGACTTAGGATACTTTTTAATAAAAAAAAAAATTAAAAAAAAAACTTTATTCAAGGGGTTGAAAAGGGGGTACGAAAATATTACTTTTGGTCGCGATAACCGGCATCGGTAGCGATAACCGACATCCGCGCGGTTGAAACCGCGGGCATCAGCTAGTTATATTATAGTTTTAGTCAACACACACGTTTAGAATGCAGTCAAAGTTTTAAGACCGCGGTTTGTAGCCGGGTTTTAGTTTTTAAACTTGTTACTCTCGGATTAGGAATAGCGATATTAGGGGTTAACTTTTTATTTACAATTAGGTACAGGCGAAATATTATACAAATTATCTAAGCCCCAGCAATTTTCGACATTAACTACTGACTTCAAATCGTGAGTTCACCTCTACAAACTCGTACTCTATGCTTTCACACACCATCGCATCCCATTAAAACCACGACTCTTCTTTAATTTGACGACAAAATTACGATTCTGTGGAACCAAAGCGTTTTATAGTTCAAAAGTTTATTTTCTGTTGACACGTTGTCACTGTACCGCAAAAGGTATGTTTTTAGTGTGTATTTTTATGAAGTGTTAGATAATTGAAAATGCTTTGGTGATGCTAACGTAGAACTTTTAAGGGGAAAGTTTTGTTAATTAGGGGATTATTTTACTTAAGTTTGATAAAATGACAAAATTTACGGCAATTCAATTATAAAGTTAAGTAGTAGCGTGTTCGTGGAACCAGTCTTACAGTCGTTTGTCGTATTATCCAGTATTAACTGGGTTGTGGAGGTCAGATAGGTAGTCGGTCCATGTAAAATACTGGTACTCAGCTGCATCCGGTTAGACTGGAAGCCGACCCCAACATAGTTGGGAAAAGGCTAGGCAGATGATGATGAGTAACGGGTTCGTGGATGTCTATAATATTATTCTTCAAGTTTTTGGTTCTAGGACATGACGGTTTCCCCGGTTTTTCGTTGTTCCGGGTCTGGGTATTTGTGTATGTGAGTTTAAATGTTTGTGAACGCACCCACGATACAGGAGAAATTCCTAGTGTGGGGCAACGTTTTTTTAAAAAAGAAAGAAAGAAAGAAAAGATTGCAGGTTTTCCTTCACCATTTATTGACGAACAGACAGCCTACCAAATCATAATACCTACGTGATTATATTGAAGATAAAAGCAGAAGCATCGAGATGCGTTGCCACGCCAAAAACAATTCAAAAGGAATTATAATTGCAATAAAAGGAAACGGTAAATGAAACACTTGTGTAAATATTGTACCATCATAGAATAATTAATTTATACGTAGTGTTTTACCGAGACAAATTAATGGTCAATACAAAATGAAACTAAAACTATCGTCGTCACTTTAGTTAGATATGGTCGTGGGTTCGATTCCCACCTAGGACAAATGTTTGTCTGATGAGCACGATCATTTGTTCTGTGTCTGGGTGTAATTTATCTATAATATGTATGTATTTAGAAATATATAAGTATGTTTATCAGTTGTCTAGTACCCATAACACAAGCTCTGCTTAGCTTGGGACATGGCGTTGTGTGATAGTTGTGGAATATTATTCATCATCATCATCATTTCAGCCAAAAGACGTCCACTGCTGGACATAGGCCTCCCCCAGGCATTTTTGGGGTGGTTTGCCATAATCGCCACGCTTGGCAGGCGGGTTGGCGATCGCAGTATGGTTGTTACAAAGACACAGAGAACGCTGCTGCCCATTCTCTGGTAAGTCCCTTAGTCGCCTCTTACGACACCCACGGGAAGATATGGGATGGTGCTATTCTTTACGTCCGACACCACACGGAATATTACTATATTATTATTATTATTATTCCCTTTATTCATAAATTAACAAATTTTATACATTTTTAAATATTTCCTATAAAAAAAAAAAACATTTAAAAATATAAAAAACTGTAGCCCACCGGTATCGGGAACAGGGTC
Source organism: Diarsia dahlii (assembly GCA_949775195.1). NCBI lineage: Eukaryota > Metazoa > Arthropoda > Insecta > Lepidoptera > Noctuidae > Diarsia > Diarsia dahlii. Next base: position 22,146,847 of record OX459194.1, on the reverse strand, counting down.
CAAGCTACCGGCGGTCAGGGCTCCAGAGAAAGGAACCTCCTAACAATGCGAGCCGTGTCCAGGAGTACCGCTTTCTGCATCAAGCCCTTGATCCAGCTGCCTAACGAGAGCCTCCTCAGGTGTTGGTCGAGGTTCTTGGCAATTAAGCCATTGGCTGTAACGACTATCGGCACAATGATCGCTGAGTCCACATCCCACATGTCGACAACCTCGCGAGCCAAGTCAAGATACTTGATTTGTTTATCTTTCTCGGCTTTCACGAGGTTCTCGTCATGCGGGACGGTTATGTCAACAATCATTGCGCGCCGCTCTGATCGATCCACCACCACTATATCAGGCTTATTAGCCATAATAGTCCTGTCAGTGATGATGGATTGATCCCAGTACAGTGTGATACTGCCATTATCGAGAACTGGGTCGGGCACATACCTGTAGTACGGCACTTCTGATTCCACAAGGTTGTATTTCAGAGCAAGTTGCTGATGGATAATCCTGGCTACAAGGTTGTGTCTATGCAAGTATTCTCCGTTAGCCAGACGAGAACACCCGGAGATAATGTGACGGATTGATTCGCCCGGACGGTGGCATGCCCGACATATGTCAACCGTACCGTCCTTCACAATAAATCTCCGGTAGTTATTCGTCATCATAACTTCGTCCATAATTGCACAGACAAAACCTTCGGTTTCTCCAAAGAGTTCCCCGGAACGTAGCCAGGTTACGGACGCTAGGAAATCTACATCGGGCCCGTGTAGGGCCCGGAAAAAGCGTCCGTGGAGCTCCTTGCTCTGCCATACTTCCATGCGGTCTTTAGTGTCAAGCACTACAGGTTTGCGCCAGTTCTCTTTAGCCAAGGAGAGCGGGGTGAGGCCCTTGTCCACCGCGACAACATCTCGATGCATCCCCACGTCGGCTTCCAGGAAATATTCCCTGAGACTGCATATCTCACGATTGTGCAGAGTCTTAGCATTTAAAAAGCCTCGACCTCCACACTTCCGCGGGATATACAGTCTCATAACCGAAGAACGTGGGTGATGCATTCGATATGCCGTCAACAATGTACGGACCCGCCTATCCAGGGCGTCTAGCTCTGTTTGAGTCCATTTGAGTATGCCGAAAGAGTACATCAAAACCGGCATGACCCAACCGTTGAAGGCACGTACCTTATTTCCGCCTGACAAAAGACTATTAAATACCTTTCTCAGGCGGCCAAAGAAGCGCTCCTTCAACGATTGTTTCATGTCGGCAACGTTGATGCCCAGCGCTTCCGACATACCCAAATACTTATAGGTTTCGGTTGCTGAGAGGGATCTAAGATTTATGGAACCTGTGAGCTGGGTTCCAACAGACTCCACAATCCTCCCTCGCTTTACATGCATGACCGCACACTTGTCAACACCGAATTCCACCCTAATGGCGCCACTGAAAGCTTCAGTGACCTTCAGTAGCTCCATCAGGTGCATATCATTCGTGGCAAAAAGTTTTAGGTCATCCATGTAAAGGAGGTGAGATATAATCTGACCACCTCTCTTCAACCGATAGCCCAGACCTGAACCCTCCAGCAGCGTGCTAAGAGGATTCAAGGCTAAGCAGAACCAAAGTGGACTCAAACTGTCGCCCTGAAATATACCCCGCTCTATCCTTATCGGTTCGCTATTCCTCTGGATCTGTCGACATCCTGGATAGCGAAGGACTGTCCTCCATTGCCCCATACACGACATCAGGAAGGTGCGCAGGGTTGCATCAATTTTATACAACTCTAGCACCCTCATGAGCCATGTATGTGGCACCGAGTCATAGGCCTTCTTATAGTCTATCCAACATGTCGACAGATCCTTTCGGGAACTGCGAACCTGTTGGCTAATGGCCATATCAATGAGGAGTAGCTCCTTAGTACCACGGGACCCGTTCCTACATCCATTTTGAGAAGCAGACATAACACAATTTTCGATAATATGTTTATTAATTTTAGCTCTCAAAATGGAGGTAAGAACTTTATAGACCGTTGGTAGACACGTAATCGGTCTATAATTTTTGGGTTCCGCAGTACTACCCGATTTATGGAGCAGGTGGGTTATTCCAGTCGTCAGGAACTCTGGTAGCGACCCTGACTCTAAGGCTGACTGGAACAGGGCTGCCAAGCAAGCATGCGATCTTGTGATCCATTTAATCCAAAAGTTGTGCAGTCCGTCCGGCCCTGGTGATTTCCAATTAGGCAACGGACGGACTGCACAACCTACATCTTGGGGGCTGATCGTTATTGCCCCCATTTCTGTTATTGGATCGCACGCTCGCTCGACCTCCCGAGTCCATTCTCTTCCACTCGGCATGACTGACAGGTACCGACCAGATGTTGCGCCAAAATGAACACATGGCGTTATCATCCGGTAGGCACGTGTCAGTCACACCTTGGTCCGGTCGCTCCCATGCTCTATAAACCCACCTTTCATCGCTTTGGAAGGTGCGATTTAGAGTGTACCGTTCCGCCCGACGCTTATACCTACGGATACGGTTTGCCCATGCATACACTTTCTGCTTCCAGAAGTCGATGCGCTCTGTGATACGGGACATGTAGTCTCGAGGACTGATATCAGTCCCCGCAAATGCCCGCCTCACAAAGCGCATCACTCGAGGGCGATTGTTGCCCTCCCGGAAGCAGGTTAGTTTGCCGATGAACGCTCTGGCCCCAGCAATGCGTCGTTCAATCCTGTACTGCCAAGCCGGTACGCCTGGTTTCGGTCGTGTAGCTCTATCATCCGGAAATTTGACATGAGCTACACGACATGCCGTTACAGCCGCGCAATAAAGGATTGAATGAGCATCAGTGAGGTTTTCGCAGTTATCAAAATATCTTGACAACTGCGAATCCAGAGCAGCCACCAGCGCCCTATTTCTGTTATGCATGGGCAAACGAGGTAAACGTGGTCTAAGTTCGGGCGTCATGAACCGATACTCTCGGATCGCACCCTCCAAAGTACTCCTCATCTCCTCACTGCACTGTGTACTTACATCAGTAACCATGTCACTACTCACGTCGTTTTCGCGAATATCTGTTGTGGTAGACTGTGGTGGTACCACAACCTGCGACGGCGTAGCAATGACATGGCTACTCATTTCAGTCCGCAAGCGATCAAGTACGGTGTCATCCAACATACAATTACGCTGAATGACTCGCACCTGATCCGACAGTCGTTGTGCCGATACGTTGACAGCCGGTTCAAGCACCTGAAACAGAGAGAGCATCCGAACACGGTACGCGGTCAGGTTGTTTCCTCCCCCTGTAGCCCCATAGTATGAGCGCATAACGTTCTCGTTGATGGATTGCGTCCATCGCATGCGCTGCACACTTCCGCCGGGAGCTGGGACCCTATCAGAAGCCGGTGGGCCTCGAGGTCCTAAGCCGCCTGGCGGCCGGCGTCCTCTCCGTCGCCGAGCAGGTGGTGGCGTCGGGGACAGCGAGAAATACTCGTCGCTCGAGCTCGACGCAACTGCCGCGGTCGGTGTCACAGCATTCACGCTGGGGCTAGGTTCCGGTGGCGGCGAGGCGGAGCTGAGCGACGGGTCCGGTGGTGGAAGGCGTGCGCGTCTTGCTCTAGCTCTTGTCAACATTCTTTCGGTCTTTAAATCATTTTTGGTGTTTTATGGAATGACACGGAATGACATAAATGTCATTTTTTTCTTCTGTTCGGTTTTCTTGTAATAAGTCTCATTTTATGGATATTTCTTTTATTTCGGTTTGTAAAATCTATTACATATAAATAGATATTTGAAAACGGAGGTACCAAATCGTTGAAATGCAATTGTATAAAAATTAAAATAAAATAAAATCGGAAGATGAACCAGAAAGACGTCTGTCGACTTTAGTGTTGCCAGATTATTATTTTTATTATTATTATATAATAAAAATAATTTTCAAAGTTCGATTCTTCAATTTTAATTCCAAACTAAACCCTTTTATTCTTTTAACAAAGAAGCCTTATTTTAATCAAAATCAAGAGGGAATTGTAGCCTAATAAATAAAGTTGGCTGGTGCCACGACAAACTGTAAGCCTGTCTGATCCCTGCAAACTCCTTAACCCCGGGTGCCACGTAATTAAATGATTACCCGCTAGTACCAGCTTTGGGAGTTAACTGCGTCGCTTTCTCTGACTGTCCTTTTTTTTTTGCTAATCTTTCTGTTTTGGGAAGTTTTGTAAAGAATGATTAATTTGGAGTAAATTACTGTTAATTCAATCATAATGAAGCACCTGAAAGATTTAATATTTCGTCGGTTGTTTAATATCAAACTGGTTCTCCATGCATTTGGATCGTGTAAATATTACACCTGTGTTATATTAATAGTGCAGCTGATATTTTTCTCTCCACAATTTGTACTGAACCTTTCTGAATAGTCGGTGTCACTCCGATCCTTATATCGTATGGGTATATTGATACACAGGATGCATTGAATTCACAGTCTTTTTTGGCAGAAAGAAAGTCCCGGGAGGAATGTGGGAAGACAACCAACGAGCTAAACAGACTTTATTAAAGTGACCGGAAGAAACTGGGATAGTCAAGACACACAACCGTCAAAAATGGAAATACTTGGAAGGTACCTACGTTCAGCATTAGATGGCTAAAGGCGAAAGAAGAAAAAACCAGCGCGGAAACCTGAAAAACTAATAATATAACATAAACTCATGTAAATTATCGACAAAAACACGTCTTTCAAAAAAAGACAAAGTGCGTGTTCCAGAAAAAAAATACCATATTGCGTTGCATGAAATAGCAGCACCTCCCCAAACCGATCTAATAGGAAACACATAAAATACAAACAAAATAAGGAACCTTCCTAATCTTAATACGAAATATTAATCTTCCTTTATCGCTTAGTCCGTAGTAGACATAAAAATATATTTCTTAGCCGTTCTTTGGGTCTTGATGCAGAACGTCTGACTTACAAAACTTTAAGTTTACTGAAAAATCCAACAAACGCACAGGCCTCCCAGTTTTTTCATGCTAATAGGTAGAAACTTCAGAACGCCTACCAATAAGGAAATTAAACCAAAATGATAGTGTATCGGAAAAACCTGATAGTTGTTCAAGAATTGAGAATCGGACCAAAGGAATGTAGCTGTGGGTTGTTCGAAAGAAATACTGCAGCCCCGGACAAAAAGGGCTAAGAAGGAACATTAGTGGTTTTAGTCAGTACAGTACAAATTTGACACTCCCTTCCGGTCCACCCAGAGTGGTAGGAGTTATTTGATAGTTTCCCAACCTCCAAAAAAATGGGTTGCGGTTGTAGATGCCAATTGAATATTTTGCAAATCGAACGTTCTACGTCAAGAGCGTTCGTTGTGGGGGAAACTCGGTTCAGTGGGTAAGAAAGAATATTAGAATACCTACTCACATTGAAAAGCTGGAACGAATTGAAAAAGAACGCTTGGATATTGTGTTTTTCTTCTTTTCTTTATTTTCAGATATTGTTCTTTTATGTACAGAAATACTTCGTTTGTGCTTTTTTTTATTTCTCTAATATGACATCATGTCTGGTTATGTTGACCTTGTTTTAATAGCCCTGTTTTTAATTTTAAAAACTTAACCGAATCGGCGACCACGAACCAGAAGACGTTGCGCTGGAAGGCCTCCTGGGTGGACCGTCGACCTGGTCAAGGTTGCGGGGACCCGCTGGATGAGAGATGCACGGGACCGGTCAATGTGGCGACACCTGGGGGAGGCCTATGTCCAGCAGTGGACGTCTTTTGAAAGGATGATGAACCGAATCTAACTTTTTTAACAGGTATAGACAGACTCGTTATCCCAAGGGTTAGGCAGAGATGTAACTAACAGTAATCCCACGCGTTTCGCCAGTTATGTCAACTCCCATGAAATAGGGTGAGAGTTTGGCCATCAACAGTGCACAAATTCAGACTCTGTGGCTGCTACTGAGACAATTTCTGATGCAAAAACCCAATAACCTTTTTCTTGACCCAGGAACCGATCAACATCTGCGCTTGTAACCACTCAACTAACGAGGCAAGCAAACACTAAACAATTAACAAACAAAATAGGTAAACAACAATAAAGGCAATAGGTTACTTCTAGGTAAGCGTGCTCCATCGTCGACCGCATCATCACTTTCCATCAGGTGAGATAGTGGTCAAACGCGAACCTATCAGTAATAAAAAAATAAAAATTAAAAAAGTGGTTAAACCTACAATATAATATACCTCCTGACCGTTTTTCGGCCACGGCGGCCAATCCCAGCGGAGATTAGCCATCTGCGCTGGAGATATTATAGTGCACAAGTATGTGCGCAGGGACAGGTGCACTCTCTGTTCCCTTTTCTCTCATAGTCCGATGGGACGGCAATCCGACACGACCGGAGAGAGATCAGGCGCAGGACCAACAGCTTAACGTGCTTTCCGAGACACGGGGGTAATAAACCACCAACTTCCAAACTCCGGGCTACTGCTGGGAAATTTCTAATGAAAAACCCAATAGCACTTTTTGGCCGACCCGGGAATCGAACCCAGGACCTCACGCTCTGCAGTCGCGCTTGCGACCACTAGACCAACCACTAAACCTACAATATAACATATATACGACACTTACAAAGTCCATACTATCCGTAAAAGCCCAGTGTTTCAATAAAGTATAACAAAAGTTCTGAACCGTGGCAACGAGTAAATCTCCTGCAATTGGATTCACTACGACTGTAATACGTAAGTACCAATCTTTGTTCGTTCGTGAAAACAAAACGGAATTGATAAAAACAGAAAAAAGAATCTTCCGTCGCTATAGGAAAATCCCATCTATTATAATATCTCATTCCCATTGCACGATCTAATTTCCTATTCATCGAACGCCATATTTCTGGCACCCTACTGTAAAACTTACTTTAATCTGCGTTCTGGTAACACTTTGTCTTCTTCATCATAAAGGAGGTTTTCGATTGTCTCCTGTCGCCATTAAGTTTGTAATCTCTTAAGAAATTCGATACAAAGTCCCCAAGATGTATTTTTTTCCTTCGGTTTTGAGGAAAACCTGAACGCTTGCGTAAGCCAATGCGAAATATTGGATTAAGATAAAAAACATGATTTACAGTCGATTACGTAATGAAATGTTTTGCAAAAGGATTGTGTTTGTTTCAATTTAAAAATATGGTGAGGTACTGGTTTTACTTTTTGCCCTCGAATTAGCGCATACATTTTCTTTGTTGGTTTAATATAATTACTAACTTAACATTGTGTACATGCTTGTTGACCGTAGTCTGTACATATTTCTCCTGAATGCTTCATTAAGAACAAAATATCAGTTATGATACTTAACGAAATATGAAAAAAAGTCGCCAGTAACATCATGAGGAAACCAACATGTCTTAGAATCAAAAATTCGAATACTTATGATCTCTACCAACCCGTAATAGGCCCGCGTGGTTGATTATGCTTGTGATGCTTATGCCCGTCAGGAAAATTACAGTAATTGTGACCCGACTGAACATACATACTTACATTCCATTTAAGTTAGAAGTCAATATACTTAACAATAACTTCCCCGGACATTACCCAACAAACTCAAAACAAAACAAATCAAAAACAAGTCCACGTGACTCACTCCTAATAACAAGTCAAACGCAGGAAATGAACTAGCAAACATGTTTAATTAACACGTGGGTAATTGCGACCACAATTTGCCGCGACTACGCGACTCCTCGAGCCGTTACGACTTCTAATTCATTAGGTTCGACCACGCGACAAATTCGAAGGCAGACTTATTAGATGTTGTGGGTGTATTCTGGTGTTTCGTGGAAAACAGTAAAGAAGACTGTTTGTTTATTTGGTATTTTAAAGTTTGCTGGATGTGAGCATTGCCAAAGTAGTCGTTGCGGTAATGTATCAAGATTTTGTAACAATAATTATCCTGATTTAAAAGAGTGTCCATGGAGTTTCTTGCCCGAACTTTTCCATAGAGATCTACACTAGAGAACGGGCAACTACAGTACTTTCACAAGTTATTATACCTTGTGACTGTAGCTTCGTTTTATTTGTTTTTCTGACATTCAAAAGTGTCTGTAATGGTCTAATTGAAATAAATGCTTTGAGTTTGAGTTTGAATGCTTAGGAGGGCCTAGTGAGTTAAAGTTGATATCTTTCAGCTAGTTGGATCAATAAACAAAGACGTCATGTAGCAGAGAGGAATACAGAAATCACAGGTGACAATTAAGTCAGTAGGCACAACGCTGACTGATTACCGGCTGATTCGTACTGGCAGGTGAAAGATTCATACATACACAGAATGCTGGTCTTAGGCAAAAGTTGGGTAATTTTACCAATACTACGGTTCGGTTTTCGAAGGTTTTTTATCGTTTTCAAGCAGTTTTAAGTTACCCAATATCACAATATCACGAAATAAATAGAATTGCAAGAAAAAAATGCTTGCACGATCAAGTATTCATAATTTTTCCTCCAAGTGACTTCAGTACGATATCGCATTTTCCAATCAAAATATGGCGAAGAGCGAGTGCAGTGTGAAATGCGGCAATTACCTCAAGAGGCCGTGTCACACATCCTGCTAACTCTTCAGCTAGGGACGAGACACATTCGTGAGTTTGAAGATTGTCGATACTTTTGGTGTTTTTGGGTCGTTGGAGCAAAATTACGTGCCCACAGACATTAATCTGTCTACACAATTAATTACTGTTCCTGCACTGAAAAAGAAAAAGTAGTTGCCACAATCAAGATTTGGTTTAGATTGACTAAGTAACTTGTTTGCATCTGAGCCTATCAAGCACAATGATCACAGTTGATAGCTGCAATCAAGTTAAATAAAATAAATAAATAAATTGAGACAACATCACATACATTGTCCTGGTCCCAAACTAAGGTTTTCCGTTGTACTATGGTAACCAGGAACAACGAAGGTACTACAAACACCCAGACCCAACACAAATATCTATTTCATCAACAAACATTTGTGTTAGTGCGAGAATCGAACCCGCTACCCTTGCGTCTCAACCGGCGCTCTAAACCACTGCGCTAAACGGGTCGTAGTTGTATTTAGAAACACAACCAAGGAACTTATTTAGCGCAAACATTTAGCGCAAGATTTGATCAAGTTGTATGATTAATACAATTAATTGCAATGATAGATGCTATCAAGTCAAACCAACTTAATAAAGTTTCAATGATCTTTATTGAAGTAATCAAAATGCTTGATTGACACAACTAACTCACTTTGTTACAGTTAACATTTTTTGAACTTGTCTCTTTTTTAACTCTTCTACTATGATGTTTTGTTAAGGGTAATCGAGAAACTTGTTTGGGCGTTCAATCAAGTGAACTAGTATTGCTACAATCATGTCGAGATGATCAACTTAACTAAGATTTTGATTGATACAACAAGATATCATCAATCAAGCTAAAAAGTCACTTGATTGAATTGCATTTTTTTCAGTGTGAAAACATGTTAAACTATGCTCGTGACTTCGTCCACGTGGAGTTCGATAATTGTCCGGGTTAAAAGTATCCTATGCGTTCATCCAGTTTATAAACTATCTCTGTGTGCATCCAAATCTTGTACGAGTATCATCAAGTTTTTGCCCGGAAGAGTATATATTATTTAACAATATAAGAACTTACCTACCGGTATAAAAGTGTCCTAAGTACTCACCCAGGTCATGACAACCGTTAAGCTCTTTATTTATAATATTTGTAAGAGATATTATGAATAGTGTAAGCTATTCTTATACAATTTGCGTCTGTACAAAATCAGTCATGTCAAGAATCACGATTCAGAGAGATAAAACACCGATAAGAAAACACTTTCATCGATATCTCCTCGCACATCACTAAATTGTTCCGAGAGTGTTGGACACCGATGTCGGAACAAGTCTCACGCTTCTCAAACAGCTCTGCGATTTAACGCTCGAGTATTCGAACATTCGTAGAACGTCGAATACGAAATCAATATCTGATACCTACTACATCCTGTAGATATGGGTACCATGAAATTTCTGGAAGGAACTTAAGCTGTTTAAATTTACGTGGAGTTCTAGATTAATTTGAGGAAAAACATGTACAATATGACAGAAGAATCCAAGCTATTGTAGATTTTAATGATGACGGTAAATTCAATATTGTTTTAGAAGATTTAACAATGACCAAACTTTTTTATCGAATATTTCACATGTTTTTTTCAGATAAATTTTGGTAAATGCTCAAAATGTTTTTTTCCAGATTTGTCTTTCAAATAGTTTTGTTTCAGCTCTATACCACGACAGGAAAATTAACGTCGCTGAACATCCTCTTTGTTGGATTTTTGTAGCCTCAAATCGAGTTATACTATACCTACATGGTCTCTTATTTGAAACGTATCAAATACAGTTTTGGCGTTCTGTCATTATGCCTCACTTAGCTCTCCTTCTATTATTGTTCTGTACTATACATTAATAATCTTATAAAACAATACACTATTACTCACATTTTAGCGGTCAACATTTCCTATTGACCATTAACATTTTCAAGTAAAATTATTTTAATAAGCCATACCTTTCTCTTGATCGTATATTTGCTAACTAGTACTTGACCAGCCATTCATTTATATCAGTTTATTTCATCGTTCCAGTCTCTCATAAAATATCCTACACAATTTCTAAAGTTTCTCTCATCTTGGTTCTAATGAACAAGAATCATAATAGTTCCATTTGCATAAAATTTAAGCTTGCTTGTAATCTCTTCCCGATTTACAAACTAATAAAATACATTTTGTGTCCGTTCGTTTTTATTATTGTGTTGGTATTGGGATTACACAAATCCAACCATTAATTAAATAGTAGCTTCTTAACAAACCCCACTTATTAATAACTAGCTGATGCCCGCGGCTTCACCCGCGTGGATGTCGTTCAAATTATATACTAAAACCTTTCTCTTGAATCACTCTATCTATTAAAAAAACCGCATCAAAATCCGTGGCGTAGTTTTAAAGATTTAAGCATACAGACAAACAGACAGACAAAAATAGCGACTTTGTTTTATACTATGTAAGGATGCTCTTAAAACAAGACAAAATACAGAATTTTCACAAGTCGATCGCTAATCAGCTAATATCTCAATTAAATAGTGAATAGAGAAATTGTAAACATTTCATGTTCATTTCATAAGTGTGGGTCGATTGTGGCCTGTTTATTGATCCTTGAAGGAAATACATACCTAGTTGAATTATTCTTAGGATCATCAGTTCCGCCTATGATTTTATAAGTAATTATTGGTTTGATTGCTGTTATAAGTAGGCAAATGGACTTTCTTAATCAACTTCAGGAAACAAACACACAGTGGAAACGCTTCGTCAACTCAGACAATGACGATTAACGCTCATTAGCTACAGTCCACGGACACAACAACAACAACAAAGTACAACAAAAAGAAACTTAAGCATTAACAGATAGCATCGATTAAGATAACAATCAACATTGAGCTCCCATTCCAACTTTCCATCGTGACCATCATTCAAAAACGATCAAAATATTTGAATCTCGCAACCCGTCCCTCAGCAGAAAGATAAACATCTGAACACTTGATAAACACCCCATAAATAAGATTAGGCTGCTCACAAAGAATGCTGTCCCACGCTTTCGAGATAATGAAATTGATAGCAAAGCACAGTCTCGTGAGATAAAAGCCTAATTAGGTTATTTGTATTAGGAGATTAGGATTTCTTAAGTGTTGGGGCTGATACCTCCTACAGCGATGGGAAAGTGAAAAGCTCTTTGTTTTCATGTCGTAATGGAGATAATGAGTTGGTGATGCAATTTTCTTGATGTTTAGGTGGTGACAGTTTTTTATGATCTTCTTAAAGACTTTACTACGCAACACCGCCAGTATCTGAAGATTGTAAGTATTTTCTTTTAAAAGTAGCACCAGCTCCCAATCCGTCTCATGCTATGTGGTTTATGTCATGTTTTGTTGTTACTGTTAGCCTGTGTCTTCCCTGGGTAAAGGCCTCTCCCCATATCTTCCAAATCTTTCGATGTAGCATTCATGTGGACCACTTGACTGATCATTGAGTTTGTTGCATTTCTATTCATCATTATCATTGATAGTCTTGTACTAGTCCTTGCTCCAACTCAGCCTTTTAAGCTATGCTTCCCTGGTATATGTGAAACTTATATCCGTCTTCCCATCTGACTATCGGTCTAAATGTGGATTACGTGTTGTCAAACGGACCAGTTTATATGTTTAAAATCCCTGAAAACTGCTGTTCCAGTTTACAAAATAATGAGGCGTGTTTCATCTATCATTAATTCAGTAAGTACCCTAACATTAATTAATGGTTTTCCACAGACCTAATTCCGGAGAACCCTTTTTTATTTCAGAAGGTTAAACGTACCTAAATTTAAATATAATCTGTTTTGGGTTGGTTTGTTGTTTTTTAAGGTGCATAGCGAATTTACTTACATTCAGTTAAGTAAAATAAACTAACTACATAAACAACACGGAGTACGAGAAGTACTTAGACGCCTAAGCGCCCTGTTGTACATTGCTGTCATCCAGAAATATGCCTAAAAGATAGCGTTGCCACATTGAATGGCATTGCTATTTCTTTGGTCAATGAAAGAGTCAGGCCTCAGCCTACACGAAGTGCCAACAGGTGTCAAAAATGAAACGCGTAGGCCTTATTTTAAACCTCCCCCCGTTTCTTCCGCTTCGTCTTACTTTATTAATTTGCAGTAAGTTTTGAGCTAATGGTTGTTTATTATTAATAGTATGGTAATAAAAAACTAACTGATCATTGTTCTGCATCTTCACTGATTTCGAAAAATTTGCTGACCTATAATTACATTCCATGGAAAATAGTGGTTGTTAGTGGGATACAGAATACAATTACGTAATTTATGTGAAGAAAAAAAAACAGAAAAATATGAGTCTCGTTAGAAACAGGTAAGCAACCAGAACTTCTAGTCTTGGAAATTACAGGTTGCATTCAAAATAGGACATGACAGCTCTTCAGTTACAAGTATCTGTCTCACCTACATACGAGTACAAGTAGTCATTTGTCGCGGACTTTCACGACGCCATTAAAAATCACAAGCCACTCGTTAAGGAGTTTCAAGCACGAAGCCCCGAGGGCAGTGTCACTACAAAATAGTATTTATCGTGATTGATACGGCTTGTCTCCTTACTCGCCACATGCTAATTTATGCTAAAGTTGTGCAAAATTATAGTAGTAACGAAACACTGGATTTTGACCTGTAATGTCAAGGTGACAGAGTTCCCAAAGACCGCAACAGTGAGCTAATTTGTGTTCAAATTACTACCAATTTACAAAAAGATCTGAATCAAAGTAATTTCAGCCTTCAGGCTTGTTGATAAGGTTGATGCTGACGGTAAAGAGTAGTTTGGTATAACAGTAATCTAAATGCCGCCTGACCGTTTAATGTAAGCGTTAACTATGTAAAAGCCTTTTTTAAATGTTTTTGTTTGTTTTTTTAATTGCCGGTTTGTTTGTCGACGTTGATAATGAATATGATGAATATGTAAACAGCAAGGAAACAATATTTATGCGTAAGTTATTTTTTGCTACTGAAGTAAAGCTGGTGTTGAATTAAAAGCTCGGGGAAGTTTTTGTCGCATATTATTCATAACCGTTGTTGTATAGTAATAAGTAAATGAAAATAAATGTTTATGATTTGTGTAAAGAATAATTTATGGAAAAAGGATGTGAATAATTGAAAGAAGAAAATAAGAAGATGCTAAATATTATGATGTATACGAGTATAATAGGCAGTCAGTCAAAAACACAAATGATTAGATTAGAGAGTAAATTTAGTATACAGGGCGATCACTAGGTGAATAGGTACCCTTCATAAATCCTAATCGCAAAAAAAAAACTGAACAATTTTTTGTGAAATTCAGCATACATATAGGTCATAATTCTAAGATGGAGATTATAGGATACTTTACATCCATTAATCAGTAGTGCTTAGCTTCATACAAGTCCAAAAGCATGGTTTGCCCGTAAATCCTGCTGCACTTTATAGTTGAAATGGTTCCTGGAAAACCGGTTGGCACTAAGGGCTTGCCCTAATTTGACGTGATATGTAGTAACTTCCAGGCACTCTACTGGGCCGCCCGTACATTATTGATGCATATTTTCCCAACTCTAGGCATAAATACATGGAAGATGTGACTAAAAACAAGGTAAGAAAAAAACGTGTGGCACTCGGAGACTGCCGCGGTAAATCTATTGCATAGCATTTTTTATCAACTTATGCAATAATAGGTATAAATAATTAGGTATTAATAGTGTAATTACACACCAAAATAATTATTCATTCAAAAAATTTGAACAAAAATAACGATATTAAGAGTTTGATCTTCGAATTTCGCGCGATGTACATTATATAAATCAAAACTAACCTTCATAGACTAACTAAGCTAGTAAGAAACTCTATGACAGACAATTTAAAAGAAAAAGTATTGACAGCCTGACGTAAGTGTCATAACATTGAAAAATATGAAAATTATTTATTTTATTCATTTTATTTTAGATATTTTATAAGAAAACGAATCGTTTTAGACCGATTCGCAGAATAGTAATGCAAAAACCAATAAAACTTATGATAGATGCGTACTAATAATAAAATGAATGTTTATAGAGTACTCACTCCTCACTCATTTTCTTTCACTATTTTTTCGTGACTTTCTTCATTCAATGCACTTTGTTTATTCATATTTAAAACACTTTGTACACAAATTATACGAGTAAGAATATTTTAGAAGGAGAAAGCAGAGAGACAAACAATTATTTAATTTGACAACCTTAGTTTGACAACCTTGTTATTTTCCATAACCATAGCAACCTGGTTGAATACTGAATCCTGAATATTTTCGTTAGGAAATCTCTGGATTCGCTCTCCACGCTCAACTCAAGGCCCGCGATAGAATCTATGCAATAGATTAAAAAAGGCTAGACTAAACCACTTATAACATTGACGAAATGAAAGGTTGTATATCAATTACGGAAAACACTAGTCTGAAATGCACCCCATCTTTTAATACCACTTCCCCTTTTGTTAATCCCATAAAAATAAACCCAAAAACAAAAACCCTCTCTTCTGTTGTCCTTTTCAATTACCAGGAGCTCATCACTATTAAGGAGACAAGACCAAATTAAACTCAGATTCAATCTCCTCAGCTCCTTATTTTTTTATTTTACCTTTAATTTAATTTAAAAGGTTGAAGAGTTGGAGCATCCTTTATCTGGTAGCAATCGTGCAGTGTCCCCAGTAGCGTTACACATAAGAAAGTTACATGAAAGCATTAATTACTTAGCCATTGGACATTGCTGGGAACTGTGGGCTAAGACAGGAGTGGGGCCGGTTTTCTTGAAGTGGTGTTATTTTATTTATTTATTTATACGAGAAAAAACATGTAGAAAATTAAAGATAATATAATTATGGGATATTGGAATTTTGATATAGGAATAATAAATTGATTATATTATGTTAGATTTACCGAAAGAGACAACGTGACATGAACAAGAATGAATCTAAATGAATGTTTAATAAAATAACATATTATTAGAAGTTTCATATCAAAAAGCATTACTTATAAAGCGGTAATGCATGGATCTTGGATATTTTTTCCATCAAAGACACTTAAACTGCCAAAATATTTTCTAAAAATATCCCATAAATATCCCATTATTCCATTTTTCACAACTGTTGGCCACAGTGAATAAATCTCCTTTAATTTAGTTAAGTCCTTAAATCTCTGTTAAAGTTTGGTCTGAAATAAATTGAAAGAGGTCCGAAATCAATGTGAATAGACTGCAAAACGCATTCCGCTCACCACTTCACCCCCCGGTCAATACCAAGACCACAAATGGATGGAGTCCATTTAATCTCGTGGGATTTAATTGCAGCACCTTTCGATTCGCCGCCGGTACCGAGCATTTATTGGTCGGAAGATTTACTGGCGACTTTGTCGATTACTGGATGTTTCATTCTTTATCTTTTTTTTTGGCGAAGTTTCACGATGGTAATGTCGTAACCGCGAAGTATGGTGAGTATGATGTAGGGCTAATGTGTGGAGAAAGAGGAGAACAAAAGATTGATGGTTATGAAGATGTGCATAGTCTTACAGCTGCCATTATTATAATATGGACCTTCCTTGCTTTTCACGAGTTATGACTTAAAAAACATCGCATTTTATAAATGAGTCCAATCAAATATAAATAAGACCAATGTACGAAACCATTCCAGGAAAAATGGTTTCACGTCAGTGTAAATTGTCATGATTGACAAGTCATTACAGACAAATCGTTTCCCTTACTATATTGGGATCGGCTACCAGTCTAACTGGATGTAGCTGAATCTTATACGGAGCGATGTCCTATCTGACCATACAAACAGAATTAGTTCTGTATGTGTGTTCCCTTGGTATGACTGGTTGGCACCAGACTTTTGGGCAAAAACCAAAAAAAAAAAAAAGCTAAATAATGATTGAATCTTGTTTCAGAAACTTCACTAAACTACATATTACGCCAGAGTTACTTATCTCCTAGCTAAACACGCATTTATATTAATGAATTAAGAACACTCTTGGTCAGGCCTTTTAACCCCAAAATTTACAAAAAGGGCTAAGAAGGAACGTGGGTGGATTTAGTCAGTAGAAATCTAACACCACAATGCCCAAATGATTTCCTACCCTAAAAAAAAAGGCCTCTACCCCAAAATTGGATAATCAATCAAAATGTTTTTATTCACGTTAAGTAATTATCAACAATTCAAGCGATGCTTATTTTCCGTTTCATAACATCCACGTCAATAGAACCATACACCCTCCACCCATGAATATACCATTTACATATGTACCATTAACAAATAAGCAATACCATTAATTAAGTTGAAATACCTATTCAATATTCAACCATTTTCATTTTACCGAAAATTTCAAAGCAACACAGAAAGTCAATCGAATTTTCGGCGAAAATGAAAAACAAATGCACCTGCACTGAGTATGGAACACTTCATTTTGGCAGCTTTCAGTGCATCGCGTCAAGTTGAGGGTAATGCTTTGTTCACGATGGAATTACTGGAATATTTCGTTAACGTAAAGCATTGTTGATGTCTCTTTGAAGTGTGTTATTTTGGGTGTAGGGTGAGTGTGGTTGACGCAGTGAGATCAATAATAATATATTTTAGACAAAACTAAAAACAAAATTACAACAGTTAATTTATGAAATACTAATCATCTTAAACGAAAAGTTTGAATAGGGGCCAGCCATTTTGAGAACGACTTTCATTTAAAGGCATTTCATTTATAGATATGATTATGACGAAAATGATTGGTCATTAACTATGCACACATCAATAAATATTGGAAGCTAAAAAAAAACAATTTGTAATACCTATTAATACGGCAACTAAGATCTCATTTAATCCTATGAGAGTCGTAAGAAATAACTAAGAGAGCTGTTGAGTTTCGTAATTTAGATTTATAAATCCGATCATTTAACTTATGATTCTGTGGGTTCATAAAAAAAAATAAGGTAAAGGTAACAGGAAAGGAACATCACCTCTTTAAAAGAGTCCCTATAATGCCCGTCACAGTAATGCACATACCAGCAATGCACGACACTGGAATGTACAACACAGGAGTGTACGACACAGTAATTGGCGACATCGCGATATCGCCAATTACTGGGGTGTATCTTGCTGGTCCGGCCCAAGAATGTACAACACAGGAGTGTGCGACACAGTAATCGGCGACATCGCGCGATTGGTTGGCCGACTAGTTGAGCAACTCGAAATTTTGGGACTTGGATACTAGGTAATTGAGCTAGGTAGTGCTGCCGAATTAAATTGTACTCCATGACGTGCGCTCGCTACGCTCGCATATTTAATAACACTAATATCTTCTGTCCCCGAAGTGCCGGGCCTCCGCCGGCCTCCTTCGTCGGCCTACGGCCCGGTGCCCATGCCGCCCATAAAGGATACTGTCGCGAGACGGTCGTATTATAGGAACACGAAGAAAAAAAGAAGGAACCACGGAATTTTCCAGTATTTTATTGTATCACCCGTCCCTATTATCACATGGCTTTTTACTTTTTTAATGTGACGTCACTGTTTGTTTTGATTCCAATTCTCGTGCTGTACATTCTTGCCCGGACAATCGAGGTTCGGGCCGAGAATGCACGACATGACAATGTACAACATTGGAATTCAAAACACTTACATTCCTATGTCGCGCGTTCTCGTGTCGTGCATTCCTGTGTTCCCCTTTAAAACATGAGTCCTTCATTATTCGTACAGCCAAGGAGTGGAACACCCTGCCTGCGTCGGTCTTCCCGAGTTCATATAGCCCCGATCTATTTAAGTCGCGAGTAAATAGGCTTCTTCTGGGTAAGCTCGTCCCGTCGTCAACCTCATCTCTGCCCTTAGGGCAAGATTGAGGTCAAGAGTAAGCCCATATAAAAAAAAATAAAAATTAAGAGTTTTTCAAAGGTAGGCCAAATAGTAACGAACCAGTTATGTTTTTACACAGTTTGAAACCAAATTATAGATCTTTTCTCCTAAAATAGTCTAAACTTATAATATTAAATACAAGTAAATGCACCTCATGTGTGCCCCTTTACATCCAAACGTATCACGAGCTAACGCAAACAAAAGAAAAGGTGTTGGAAAAAAGAAACGTTCATCTGATATTTGCGAAATTGGATTGCCCGAGTTTTTCGGAGTTTCTAAAGGGAAAATTTTGTCCAGATAAATATATTCAGATAGGTGAATTTGAATGGAGTATGTACTGATGTTTGTTACTTTTATATATTAAATTTTTAAAGTGTGAATATTTATTTCTTGTGTGGTTTTTACCATAACAAACTAATACTTAGTATGTATGGCGTAACAATAATGGGAACGTATCTTCTGCCTTTGAGAAAAACAGGAGAGATCTTAATTAAAGCTTTCCTCTATTTTTATAAGTCGATGTGGGCCGTAGTATATAAAGGGCAGGGTTACAAAGTAAATTAATAATTCCATTTAGGTTTAGCTTTTTAGATTTTCTTGCAGGTTATTATTGGCAGGCTATTATAAATCTATTCAATCATTCAAACACCTTTAGAATGTGAGTCCTAACTTCCTACCCATAACTTCCTACTTAAAAATATTAAATTTTCTCACATAACTTGCCCAAAAAACTATTTCCTTAATAACTCAAAAATAATCTTCGTCGATTTCTCACGGCCGTTAAGTATGAAGAGTAATTGGAGACACATGCAAACATATCTACATCCGAGGGTGTGTCTAATTACTATAGAAATATGCCCCGGGGATGATCTTAATTAATATATATAGGGTGCACGTGTGAAACTATGGTATAATTATGATTTATGGCTTTTATAACGTTTCTTCTTCTAGTTTAGAAGAATTTAGTGATGTGTGCTTTTGATATATTGCTAAGAGATGATTGGGAACAGGTTGTTACTGGTGTTTGATGTTGTTTTTTTGCATAGTTCTAATTTTAATGCCGTAAAAAACTTACTACTAGTTAATTAGATTTTTTGTTGGCATTTATATGCTTTGATTTATCTTTTAAGGACATTGTTAACATTTTAAATACATAGTTTAGAAACAGTATTGCGGTTCGCTGTTTGGGATCAGGGCCAAGATACCTTCAAGATATACTCCAGACTCAGGAATCTCCTTACAATGCGATCCCTATCGAGGAGTACTGCCTTTTGAATCAGGCCTTGATCCAAACGAGTAAGTAGAGCCTCGAAAGATTTACCTAACATTGGCCATAACGACAATCAGCACAGTGATAGCCGAACTCATACATTATTTAAATTAAAATATCTATGTACCATAGTTATTTTCATATCAATTTAAGCCAATGACGCTATAAAAACCATAAAAGTATTTTTTTTAAGTTTTGCTAAATGTGGCCAGAACAAATCCAAAAATAGGTTGACTGTAGCTATTATTAATTCTAACATTTGACATTTCACGAGCACGATCCACATCTGCCCTGAAACCTTGACGATATTTTTACCAACACCAATTTGGGAAAATATCCCACCATCGTACCCAAAATCACTCTTTTTTCAGTGTTGGAGATGTACTAAAAAATATAATGGGTCAAAATGACCCACGTCAACAATTTTGCCCCTAATTTCACTCTTAACCCTTCTGTGATACGGGTCATGGGCGCGACACAAATTAATCCATTTAAAATACATGCACAATTCGGTCTAACATACCCGCGTGTACTCGTACATGAATAAATAAAATCCACAATGTCGACCCAACGTTGGTAAGGGTTCATTTTTGGAAAAGTCCAATTCTGGTTGCGGTGAAAGGGTTAAGGTTACCTTTTGTTATCTTTCTGAATGTTTCCATAGATTTCCCATATCTAGGGGAAGTAGGGGAACATGGTAAAGTTATGTTTACGTAATATTTTGTTGGTACCAGGTGTTCTGTGTGAAAATTGATCATTCAAATACTTCTTTTTGCTCCAAAGCCGTGTTAAAACACACTGTAAATATACGAGTCAGATACGGTCATTGGTGCGAAATAAAAAATCAATAGCAAGCGCACCAGTGGAAATTTGGTTGTTGATTGAAATTCAATTAAAAGTGTTTCTAAAAGTAGAAAATACAGAGTTAGTAAAACAATACCGCAAATGGTTTAAAATGTATAAATAAACCTATTTAACTAACTTGAAGAAAACCAATTAAGATCGTGAATGAGAACCCACAAATAATTTACATA
Organism: Diarsia dahlii; assembly: GCA_949775195.1. Taxonomy (NCBI): domain Eukaryota; kingdom Metazoa; phylum Arthropoda; class Insecta; order Lepidoptera; family Noctuidae; genus Diarsia; species Diarsia dahlii. The sequence continues at coordinate 22,126,095 of OX459194.1, read as the reverse complement.
TCAACCTAATCAAACGCTTGACTGAAATCTAAACAGTCTCTGACAGGCATTTCAATTCACTCGCGATCAAATCAGAACGTCAACAAATCAATAATTTCCACACACCACACGATCGTTATCTGATAGCTACTTCCTCATCAGATAGCTTATCTGCTACGATCGCCGGCATCGACACTTCGCCTATTTGCTTATCTAACTGATAAACATAGATAAAAACCAGTGATTTCGATTTTATGGTTTATAAATTGATAATTTTGATGTAATCGGTCTCTAAAATCTTTTTATGGGGAAAGTGTTATGTTGTGTGAACCATTAGTGTTGGTGAGACATGATTTTGGAAAGGAATTATTGTAGTTTTATAGGCGGAAGATAAGATTTGAGATGAGAATAATCATTTCATTGGCACTTATTTAGTAGTTTTAGATGTAAATGATACATCACCTTTTTCGTTTTATTTCTTTTAAGTACCAAAATTACAATTCCAAAAATAACGTTAACAGCAGAATACAGTTCAATAAAAAACGTGTCATTGGTCTGGACTCACCCCAAAAATTCAATAACAAGGAAATCCAAAAGCATACGAATATCGATAGAACGTCAATCAAAAATTATAAAGAGCCGTAATACGATCCCGTGGGCTCTCATTATTTCATAATAAAAGGTTAAAAGCAGACAGTTCAAAGAAGCTTTTGAAATCCGAAACCTATCCTGTATATAGAAAATGCAAAATTAAAAAGACGAACGACGCTTGAGAACAGGAATAGTCAATAGTCACTTCATATTGTGTTTACTGTGTAAACCGCATGAGGTTCCGTGGTATAACGTTACCGATGCACTACGGAGCCAACATAAATAAAGTGGAAACGGATGTAGACGCATACAATGCTGCTGTAGATATAAACGGAGTTGAAAATGATAAAGGCAAAGATGCAATGGATGAAGTTTAAAGTGATGTAGTAGATAGAGTGGATCACGATATAGATAACTTAGTAGATAGAGAAGGGATTGTATATCCTGCGGGAGCATGGGGCGGAGTTGAGTGAACTTGCCTAACCTAAATTGTCTACAATAGTGCCATTGTCTGAACGTTGAGAAATTTTCTTGATGGCTTTAAATTTGTCATAGAGGCAGAGATAGTGAGTGGGTAAATAAAGTTGAAAGGGTTTATAAGTAGGTGGACTTTTATTTTAAAAGTGATTACAGGATGTTATTTTTTAATAATATTATGATCTTAGCAACAATGATTATTGACTGGGTAGAGTAACTATGACTACTAAATATTATATACATACTTACTCTACCCAGTCAAAATCATAAATCCGTTAATATGTCCAATTTCAAATCAAATCAAAATATTTATTTCAAGTAGGCCATTACAGGCACTTTTGAATAGTCGAAATAACTGCGGCACCCAGAGATATCCAACGATTACTCAAGCCGCCACCCAGCAAAGGCCTGACATACTTTTGTATAACAAAACTGCCAAAAACCTTTACCAAGCGAAGTCCCAAGCAACCACTGAAGCTCTCCGAGTGCGGCAGTAAACTACTAAACTAATGAAGCTAAATAAACTAAGCTACAGTCCCATTCACAAGGCATAATAACTCGTGAGTGTACTGTAGTTGCCCATTCCAAAGCGTTGGTCTCATGAGAAGAATGGCAAGAAACTTCATGGACACTCTTTTAAAATCGTTTGGGTTTACAATATGTTCAAGGTACAGACATAATCTTGGTATAATACACACATGAAGACTATGGAGATTACTGTCTGAGGTGATCTTTTGAAGAAAGCACCACACAGATTTGATTTTGAGATTTGACATTTAACTATGTTTACTAAATATTAAACATAGTTAAATGGACATAATAATGGATTTATGATTTTACAGAGTTATGTAACTATTGTGTAAGGAATTATATAAGAGAAAAAGGAGAAAATGATAGCGAGATAGTTGACATACACCTGTAGGTAAGAAAAACGAGTTACGCCGACCCCAAGTTACATGACAAACCAAAAGAACAAGATCAGGAAGATGATAATGTGAGTGACTACTTGTTTGGTCATATCTTAGAGTTAGCCAGATAATATCTCGAACGGATCTTGCACCATTATCGAAGCAACCCTTAAAAGTCAACATAAGAAGTACCTAAAAACATTCCAATCCACAGAATCACAAGATAACCCCTAAGATTGGGCATCTGTGCACATTCCCAGGCAACAAGATTAAAGACACACAACTCCACCTAAGGCTCGTAATTAAAGCTGCGACAGCCGCAAATTGGTAGTCATCAATAACACGGCTTATCTGTGCATAGTCAATTAAATCGCTATCTTGGTTACATCTCGGTTAAGGTGACGGTGAAAGCTGGAAATAAATATGTATTAAAATTCGTTAAAAACTACATCAAATAATATCACTCCTGTATTCCTTCAAGATTTAGGTGAAGGTGTAACTGATAGTACATCCACATTTCGCCCGTCATGTCAGAGTCCCACGTTTTACCATTAATGTGCTAACAGCACAGAGAAATTACTTATTACCGTCAAAAGTGGCCACTTTTATCTTTAATCAGTAATTCTCTTAATTTATCAAGTCTAGAATCATGAAAAGTGATTTAAAAAAATACTACAGGTTATTTACTACTATGATAGTGTTTTGGATTTTTCAAATTTTGTGTGACTTTAGAGTAAAAAAAATAAGATGTGGGTGTCGTTAGTTTCGGTGCTGTTAGCGCCTTGAATGAATGAATGATTTTTATTTCACTTCAAACATCTTAAAAACTAAATACAATGCCCCACAAAACTGCTTACGCAATTTAACTGTGAGATCGATGAGTCTCTTTGCAATAAATTAAATAATAATAAGGTACAACTATAACTTATATACTGAACTGAGAACAGATACAGACTCTGTGGGTTATACTGTGAAATTCCTAATGGAAAACACCAATATCACTTTGCTTCATCTAGGAATCGAACCCACAAGACCTCATGGTCAGCAGTTACGCATACGACCACTAGACCAACGAGGCTATCAGTTTATTAAAACTGTCGTCTTTTTTTCCATTTTCATGGAAATGTAGATCAATTTTGACTGTGTGTCATTTTCATTCACAAAGCTGCTGCTAAAAATAATTGCCAGTTTTCATCAACATACGATGAATACCTGAATTCTATAGCATAAAAATACGGATTAAATAAAACAGAAATATCAACACATGATCGTTAAAATTCGACCTCCTTTTAAAAATTCATTTATTTTGGTGTACTACATGAGCAGTTTCTTTCTTTATCATTTTACCTGAAACACTTTTGTGAAAATTAAGTAAACCTAAAAGCCTCTAAATGGGTGTTTAGAGAATGCAAGATTCCAATTCCATTCTTAGCACCTATTGAATAGTTTAGTAAGATATCGATTCCACGATTGGCGCAGTAGCTAAACGCTTCACTACCTGTAAACGACACTGAGATTCACCTGTTCGGCTGCCGGCTGATTTAAAGTTTTGTGTATACGTGTTAGGTTCATAGGAGTGTGTACAGATAGAAATAAATGGTCCAAAGTTCTGTTATCTGTTTAACTAGCTTTAACCCGCGACTGTGTCCGCGGGGAATACCATATAATAAAACCTTCCTCGATAAATGGACGATCCAACACAAAAAGATTTTTCAATTCCAACCAGTACTACCTGAGATTAGCGCGATCAACCAAACCAACGAACAAACTATTCAGCTTTAAAATATAAGTATAGAAGTATGGATTCACACACGGTACATACTACAATTGTGTTACCTACTTTAAATACATCGAAAAACACGCATCAGTACTGCAAGGTAAAGAGCAACAGAGGTTGCGTTTACAATTTCAAACGAATACACAATGTGTGTCAGCGTTCCTCTACAAAAGTATAAACTATTTAAAGCCCTTAGTTTCAGATCAGTCCTAACGAAGGATTACTGTTCTCAGTAAAAATAACAGTTTCACAAAATTAAGTTTAAACATTGAGATTTCAAACCCTTTAACATTGTCTTCACCCCCACCAATAAACATGATATCACCTATCCCCAACAAAAATCCTTAACTCAGCGCCCTAATTAAGCAAGTACTAAATTTTTACGAGCAACATAAGTTCCCGTAAACGGCCCACGAATACCCCTGAAAATAAAACCAGGACAATAGTCACACTTCGCTCGACAATTGTCACGATTCTGGACATGTTCCAACTTACACGGAGTCGACATGGCAGATGTCACTGCGCAGGATTTCTTCTTTTTTAGCGTATTTTTTGTCAACATGTTGTGTATGTTTTGGAAGTAAAACGGACTGGATCTACAGTTCATTGTTTTGATGTCAGAGGGGCAAGTGAAAACTGTCAACGGTTTATTTTTGTAAGGAAATTGAAGTAGAAATGATTAGAGTTTTGGTGATACATTAAGGTGGTGAGTAATGTTGCAAGTTGTTGATGTGACATTGGTGAGGAATAAGGACGGCTTCAGTTCATTAACATTGATTTAATGTAAACTTTATTGACATTAGCTCTTAATATACGTACATGCAATGCATGAAAACCACCTCGTTCTAATTAATTATTCTCTGATCCTATATCCGAACTGGTGTGTGTAGGTATAGTATGGATAATTATATAGAATGACTATGGCTGGAGTTTTGTGACTGAGACGCTAGTCTAGTGCATCGCATGTATTTGGGTACTACTGGGATAACATTCAATAAATAATCAATTTGTAATATTCATTATAGCACATTCACTGTTTAGTTTTCAAAAATATATTAGCACTAGCAGTTGCCCGCGACTTCGCTCGCGAGGAAATTTTCACGTGTATGTATGTGTGGGACTGCCTCTGGGTGTACTATGCTAAAGCGAATTATTATTAATGCCAATCGAAGCGATTATATTCCCTTAAACTGGCCCTGTTATAAAATCTGTTCCCACACATACAAATACATATATGTCTTATCTATATTCTATCTCTATACCAATTTTCAGCTCCAAAACGCCAAGGATTTCATTTATATACTTGCGGTAGCCCTTAGTCCAGATCGTCACAAAAAAATTTGTTAGATATTACACTTGCTAAATTTCAGTACTAAATCAAACTTACATACAAACTCGCGAGAGCCTTTAGAGCTCCCTAATCCGACCCTAATGCAAAATCTGTTCTTAGCAAACCTCTACTCACCATGAACTCCGTCCCTGAAAAAAATCAGGAGAGTAAGGACTTTCATACAAACTTGCGAGGGCTCATAAACCACCCTAATCAGGCCCTGTCGCAAAACTAATTCATAGAAGATGTCTACTGACTATAAACTACGTCTCTTCCAAAAAACAAGATTGTAGCACGAAAAATGAAGGACTTTCATACAAACTTGCGAGGGCTCATAAACCACCCCAATCCGGCCCTGTCGCAAAATTAATTCATAACAGACGCTTACTGACAATAAACTACGTCTCTGCCAAAAATCAAGATTGTAGCACGAAAAATGAAGGACTTTCATACAAACTTGTGAGGGCCCTTAGACCACCCTAATCCAGCCCTGTCACAAAATTATTTCATAGCAGACGTCTACTGCCTATAAACTACGTCTCTGCCAAAAATCAAGAGTGTAGCACGAAAAATGAAGGACTTTCATACAAACTTGCGAGGGCCCTTATACCACCCTGATCCGGCCCTGTCACAAAATCCGTTCATAGCAGACGTCTACTAACTACATACTACGTCCCTGCCAAAAATCAAGATTGTAGCCCAAAAAATGAAGGACGGTCATACAAACTTGTGAGGGCTCATAGACGACCCTAATCCGGCCCTGTCGCAAAACTAATTTATAGCGGATGTCTACTGACTATAAACTACGTCTCTGCCAAAAATCTAGATTGCAGCACAAAAAAATCAGAACTTTCATACAAACTGGCGAGAGCCCTTAGACCTCCCTAATCCGGCCCTGCCACAAAATCTGTTCTTACCAGGCGTCTACTAACTGTAAACTACGTCCCTGCCAAAAATGAAGATTGTGGCACAAAAAATGAAGGACTTTCATACAAACTTGTGAGGGCCCTTAGACCACCCTAATCCGGCCCTGTCGCAAAATTAATTCATAGCAGACGCCCACTGACTATAAACTACGTCTCTGCCAAAAATCAAGATTGTAATATAAGTTTTTAAACTGACATGGTCACTGACACTACTATTAATATCATAAACGGGAAATTTACCTACGAGATGGAAAAAGAGAGGACAATTCCATTCTTGGACGTAAAAGTAGGGGTTCGTACTGACGGTGTTCTAAGCCACTCAGTCTACAGGAAATCGACTCACACGGATAGATATCTGCACGCTGATTCTCATCACCATCCCAGGCAGCTGAACTCTGTAGTGATTTCACTCATTAACCGGGCATATGATCTATGCGACGAGGAACATTTACGTGTTGAGTTAACACATGTGCAGGAGGTCCTACGGAGGAATGGATATACAGGGAAGTTCGCACAATCTAAACGTATATCCGAGCATATTAGGGCGGTGAAGAATAATGACACTCACAAATCGGCCATAGCTGAGCATCTTCTGGAATCGGGATCGAACCACTGGATTGAGTTGCATAACCCTCAGGTCATCTCGACAGAACGCCACTATATACCTCGTCTGGTTAGAGAGGCCATTGAAATCACCAAATACAAAAACTTTAACCGGGAGGACGGGTTTCAACTGTCGAGAGCCTGGAATCCGGTGGTTCAACTGTGTAAAAACCGAAAAAGTGTCGAAAAAAGTTCGCGAGTGGACACAGTGAGTTTCGTGTGTCGGGAACAGAATCGTGTAGTGAGTGACAATGGTAGTGGTGCCGAACGCAAAAAACGAACTAGAAAGAGGGTAGACCGATTTGTCTGCTCATAAACATCCACCCGCAATGACTTCAGTTTATCCGTGATCATGGTGCGTGTAACAGCGCCGAAATATCGGGAACTCGAAACAACAATCAAACATGGTAAATATCCCGTTTATGATATTAATAGTAGTATCAAGATTGTAGCACGAAAAATTAAGGACTTTCATACAAACTTGTGAGGGCCCTTAGACCACCCTAATCCGGCCCTGTCGCAAAATTAATTCATAGCAGACGCCCACTGACTATAAACTACGTTTCTGCCAAAAATCTAGATTGTAGCACAAAAAATGAAGGAGTTTCATACAAACTTGCGAGGGCCCTTAGACCACCTTCTTCTTTATTAATTGCAACTTGAGACTTTTTTACACTTTTATTTATTCGCGACAACAGCCAAATCCAATCATTTCCAGCCCGTTCAGCTTCATCTGAACACATAAGTATTACTACCCATTACATAACTACCAAGAAGTCACCAACAGCATTGCAGTAAAAATACTCTAAATACCAACTGAACACAGACGGATACTACCGAGTCCCAACACAGTTATCTCAAACCGATCTGCCGCATACAGATGTAATCAGGGCAGCATCTGTCATGCCATTAATGAGAGTTTAAAGAGCAAGAATGAACAATTTGGAGTGCAGTCGCCATATTTCGTTGTCTGATTAACGTTTTACTGGTTATGTAGTGTTGGGTGGTCTTTTAGACGAAAATAGACTTGTGGGTTTATGTGGGTTACTTGTAAGTTGTAGTATGAATCAAGCGTTGTTAGAATTAGGTCTCTAATTCTAAAAGGAGGAAACTTTAGCTTCATCTAGTTAGATTGAAAACCGACCGCAAAGGCTAGTCAGACAATGAGGATTTGGATTTTGAGAAGAAAGAGAGAGCAGTGGTGGTCCAGTAGTGGTGGCCCAGTAGTGGTGGCCCAGTAGTGGTGGCCCAGTAGTGGTGGCCCAGTAGTGGTGGCCCAGTAGTGGTGGCCCCTACTGACGAGTAGCATGTTGCGGATAAACCCAGGGAGGCGCTTACTTGGGCATTTCTTCATTTCCACTCGACATTATCGATCACACCACTGCCATGGTCTCAAAATGGTAAAGGAAAACATCCTGAAGAAACCGTCATATTATTATCCTAGAGCCAAAAATTCAAAGACTTGACTTACATCTACCAACTCCTACGGTAGGCCTGTGTACCAGCAGTGGGAACAATACACACTAATTTGAAAAGTCACTCAATATTGATCATGAACAAGTCAAATATCAGTCATGATTATTGAATAGTATTCGGTAAAATTGAAATAAAATATGTAAACAGACTGAAGAAAAATGAGAAAATTAAAGGAAATTCAGCATTGGAATTACAATCCTTATGGAATATTTATAAAAGTGTCGTTTCCATTAAACATATTCTTATGCATCCCGTCTCGTGTTCAGTCTGATTCAACACTCGCAAGCGCTATGTGTATCGATTCACAATAATGACACTTTAAGTAAAGAGGACTGTACACTGTATCGCTTGATCGTCAGGACTTTTGTTAGAACGATCAATTATAAAAAAAACGTGAAATTAGACAAACTAAATGAAACAAAAAATATTATCTTTAAGTGTCGAGCGTCAAAAACAAATGCGTCTCTGACACGAAAATAACGCTACGCTTGTGGCGTCAATTCGCTACAACTTGTGGCCTTGTAGCTATCAGATTTTTTGACATTTTTGACGCTCAACGCTCACAATTGCAGCACAAGGTTAATTCTCTTGGAGCGTCGCATTTCGTGGCTCTCGGGTTAGAGTTTAGAAAAAATATAAGTAATCCCCGAAAGCAGACGCGGACCTAGTATACCATAGTTTACAACCTGGGAAAAATCCAGACTCGGGGCTGCTAATGAGAGATTCCTGACGGAAAATTCTTTTAACTGGAATCGAACCCAAAATCTCATGCTCAGCAATCACACTTACGACTATTAAACCAACGAGATAGCCTTTAGTCATGTTATCTTAAATAAATGTTGTCGTATGTGCAAGCTTTCCTACAATCCATTGCAATGTACCGCATTTAACACAATGTATGTGATTCAATGTAGGAGATACAGGAATAGTCCCGGTTCGATTCGGCTTTGCAGTGTACAGGGCCTTATTGCGTATGCGTGACTAGAAGATTTTTAGAGATTTAGCAGGATCTGGTATAAGGACAGGATTTGGAATGTCATACTCTGAAAATAGTCTTCGTTGGACAAGTCACACAAGACCAGTGACAATGGCAATTAATTATGCACATAATCAAATGAGGACTCTTTACGTACACATTGACATAATATTTCAGTAAAGAGCTATGATCATAATTAGGAAATCATCAGCTGTCCAGTTGATTTGAAGAAAACAAAAAAATAAGAAAAAACACAAAGTACACACAAAAAAATATGAGTCGGATCCGGTCAATAATACAGACAGAAATTGAATGAATAATTGAATGAAAGCTTGACGGTATAAATTCTGACAATCTGACATAATATATTTTACTAGTTTCACCTGAAGTTTTCGTTATATGTATACAAGAGAATAATATTGAAGAAAATATACTTTTATCTACCCAAATATCATAAACCCTCTCTAATGTGTTCAAAAACCATAGACAATGACCAGCATTACCAACCAGCAGAAATAAACATAACTGTAATGAACTCATGACCTACTGAAAACAGTAGGTTATGAGTTTAAATTTGGAACAGGTGTCAAATTCAAGTGAGTGTGCTATTCTAGTATCTACATTAAAATAGATACCTATCGATACGAAACCCCAATTCAGTATGATTTTAATTATAAATCGCACGACATTTTGATCTCGAGTGACACAAGAATAGTGACTTTGTTTGTTTGCCTATGATTTAAAAAAAATTATAGATAACAGAAACGTCACCATTTCGAGCTGTCATTTGTTCGGTATTTTTTATAGCATTACACTGGTAACAATCTTGGGCATTTCCCTATCGTTCCTGAACCCATCATAGAGCCCTTATGATATTTGGGTAGATAAAGTAGTGTATGCAACTATACATAATTAGGCATTACAACACTCGTGTGATGCTATTAAGAAACTCGCCTTCGGGACGTTTCTTAAACCCACACTTGTGTTGTAATGCCCTTCATTATGCACAGTCGCATAAACGACTATTACGGCCGCACTCAGAGACGTTTAATGATTACTTAAGCATCACTTAGTAAAAATTTTACACTTTTTTTTTTGTTTTGTTTGTCAAATCTTTACTAAGTGACGGCTTAAATAATAAAAAAGATTTTCCAATTTTCTTCATTTTGTAGCATCCCATCTCCACTTACCTTTTCCATCCCTCTCCATAATTATTTACCCACCAAAAACAAACAAGATTTCACCAACAAAACACCTATTCCCGTATAATCGTTTCCTTGTTACAAACAACGGTGTCCTAATCTGAGCCATCGCTTTGAAACGTCGACAAATATCGAGGCACGCCGAGTGTTCGGCAAACAGTGATGCGTTTTACTTAATTGAATGCCTAATGACTACGGTATGACGGGGAGGGTGTGTGCTAATGTGTGTAGTGCTCGGTGCGAGCGCGAATGTTTGTTGTAAGGTTTTTTTTGCAAATTTCCTGTGTCTGGTAATGTAAAATACTATAACTGAATATTATACTACTCGTTATAAACAGAAATAGTTCAGATGCCCCATAGCAAAGCGTAGTCAAAGGTCGTAGCAATCAGCTCCTAGTAAATCATCAAATAAAGTTTTCAGTTATCCTAAAGGTCTTGAGACGTTGTTTCATTGTAGGCTATATGGGTCCATACCCATATAGTCAATGTCGTATACTCAGGAAAAGAGTAATTCCGACGAATTAGGTGTTCGTGATAAAATATTATTATCATCATGACTACAAAGTACCTGGTCAATGTGCCCTTATGTCTAAAATTTTTCTCTAGTCTTAAGACTAGTAATATTTGGAATCTACTGATCCTAAGCCAAAAAATCGGAAAAAAGAAAACTTCAGTATCGCAGTTGTAGGCTATATTCAAAACGTTCCCGAGAGATCCGCGAGTCTGGAAACAAGTACCTAACCAAATGGATTAGCAATTTCTCTTTGGTAAAACTATTTACAATAACATGTGTTTAACCGAACTCAATTTCCACAGTAATATAAATGTCCAGGTATTTTACATGCCTTTGCAGAAAATCTGAGCCAAACAAAATAGTACACAGTTTCGTATATTTTTACCGGAACGCCGAAATCAGGACACACCCTCACTCGTTTATAGTTATGCCTGTGTCGGCTAAAATAAATATTGTGCCCGTTTAATTGGATTTTATATTTGGTCTCGCTCAAGTTTAAGTGTTTTGTGGTACTTTTTGGCAAACTCTACAGTGTATGGTGCAAAATTTTAGTATACTGCGCGTCTCTTTAAACTAAATGCAAAAATGTTGGAAAGTTTCACTGGAAAATGTTGGCAGTAAAAATGGCAGAAATTTGTAACCACTTGCGTAATCAAATATGTTTTGAAAATGTAAAAACAGCTTTCAATGAAACTAACTTTCATAACAGTAAACATTAATTATAGAGCTTGAATACTCAAATTATTATTATTATTATTTATTCAGTATCGGACAACAATACAATCCATTTTGTTAGTAAACAGTGCCTTATAACTAATGTTAGTAATACACAACAAAACACAATCAACACCAGCAACACATCAGGATTTATCTGTCTGAGGCAAGTTGCCCAGAGAGTAATCAAGCAGAAGACGAGCTATCTAAGCTATCTAGTTGACCACCCTCTCCACAAAATGTCTCAGAACAGGGGAGTAAGGACACTCCGCCAGTACTCTCAGGATACTATTGCCACTGACCCGCGTTCGATGCACCAGTGAAGCAACCTTTTTTCGTAATACTGCGTGAAAACCGTCAGTTCGACTTTGCGAAAACATCTCTGATGCACTACAAAAACGGGGCAGTCCCAACAGCATCCTGAAAATATTATTATATTGGACGCGTAAGGCATCCAGCGACCTTTTGGTGTAGCTGACCCATAGACCCCCTGCATACATTCCCTGACAGAAAGCCTTGAACAGGGTGATCTTGACCTGGTCACTACATTGGGAAAATCTACGGGCCAACATATTACCTCGGACCGCTAGTGCCCTACGTTCCCTCTCAATGTCTACATTATCCTTAAGGTCGTCGGTAAGCATGTGCCCCAAATACTTAAACTGGTCTACTTTATTAATGCTCATGCCATTTAGGGTGAAATTAGGTGTATGGTTAGGGCACTTACCGGCGGCCTTAAAGACCATGTATTCACATTTCCTGACATTATACACCAGGCCGTGCGCACCAGCGTACTTCTCGCAGACCTTCAGCATATCTCTGATAGATCCCTCAGTCGGGCCCAGCAGTACCATGTCGTCCGCGTAGCTAATGTTGTTAATACTAACACCACCAACACGACAGCCGACACGCATACTGCTGAGCTCGTCTATGAGATCATTTACATATAGGTTGAAGAGCCTTGGAGACGTCAAACCGCCCTGCCTCACACCACACTCCAACCCATACGACTCAGAGAAAGTTCCGGACCATTTTACCAGATTAGTCTGGTTTGCATACCAGAACCGCAGGATATTTAGAACTTCCGCCGGTACATTCCTGTCCCCTAGCTTTCTCCACAGCACATCATATGACACAAGGTCGAAGGCTCTGGAGAAATCCAGGAAACAGGCATACACCGGCGTTTTACGGTCTGTATAATACTGGACAGTATTCTTTAAGCTCAATATAGCGCTTTCTGTTGATAACTCTGATTGGAATCCAAACTGTGCATCGTGCAAACACAGATACTTCTTCAGACATGAGTCAAGTATACTGTCCAATATTTTTGCAAAGGTGGTCGCCAGAGAGATCGGACGATAGTTTCCCCGGTCCGAGATATCCCCTGTCCTATTTTTAACAATAGGTACAACTACAGTTCGCATCAACTCGGATGGTAAGTGAGAATGACTAATGCACATTGTATAAAACCAGGACAGGACCCTCGGGAGGTGAAACCCAGCATATTTGAAATGCTCAATGCTGAGTCCGTCGTGGCCGGGGGACTTACCTCTGCTCATGTTTTGAATAACAGCTTTGACTTCTTTAGCCGTAAAATGTATAAGTGGTTTCACCCCCTCACGGTCAGACTCAGCATCACCCACTGCAACAGAAGGACCCAGAGGCGACTGTACCTTAAAATGTTCCCTAAACATATTCGCAATCCCCCTAGGGTCACTGATCCCTTCTACGCTCACCGGGAGGCCAGGCCTAATATCCAACTTACGAGTGGATTTCCAAAATTCCCTAAAATTACATGTGGCTCTTTGTTTTGCTATGATGTCCAGTTTGATTTTTTCTTTATTTTTCTGGCACCATTTTAGCCGACTCTTAAATATTTTACGAGACTCACACATTTCTTCAAATACTACTCCACTTGATGGCCTCTTATGCGTTACCCATAATTTGAACTTAAGCCTGGCCTCACGGTGAGCGTCCCTGACATGACTATTCCAGCCACATATCACTTTGCCTCTCCTTGGCCTGCGGGCTTCCACAATATTGGACTGCTCTGCAGCGTTACATAAAATACCTACAATATTTTTATACAGGCCATCTAAGACACCCTTGTGTGCTACTGAGTTACACGACCCATAACTACACCCCGCAAACTCAGAGGGAAAGTCAACGTCACGTAAACCAATGTTACATAAGTCACGATACCGTCTAATCTGATGTTCATCCCTTTCCCCCCAAATAACTCTAGAGCGCGGTGCATTTAGTGTTTTTAATTTAGACCTCACTATATTCAAGTCACACTCAATATACAACGGTAAGTGGTCGGACATATATACATCTTCCATAATGCCCACCCCACCAATTGTTTGCCAAGCAGACAACGAAACTACACAGTGGTCTAGCCACCTCCTACATCCGTGAGCTTCGCTTACAAAGGTGTAATTATCTGTCCCATAACCCAGTTTTTTTACATCTGCACAAATCCAGGATTGGTCATTGCAGAAATTATTTAATTCCCGAAAAAACAATTCATGAGGGTGCGCATTAAAGTCACCTAATACAAAGACACTCTCAATATCTACACTTGCAACTATAGCACTAACCTCACCTAGAACCTCTGTAAATATAGGCAAGTTTTCAGTCGAGTCAGTCGGCATATAAACTGATATTATAATAATCGACCGATCACCTATAGTAGCTTTGATGGCAGCTAAACGAGGGCTCGTGCATGATAATATTGATACATCTTCAAAAATGCCCCTTCTCCAGAGAATGGCCACTCCCCCATATGGTCTTCCTACTAGCAGGCCCGCGGATGTGTCAACAGCTGACTTACCCGTATATTCAAATTTGTCACTTACGGTACCTAAGAACGGTATATCATGGGGGAGAAGCCACGTCTCTTGGAGGGCTATTATGTCCGACACTTCACAAATATCCCTAACACTATCTATTGAGCGCTTAATCGATTTACAGTTAAAACTGGTAAACTTGCAAGTATTGTTTAGAGTACAGTTCATACTAAAAATACTACTAATCACTATAACTTAACCTTCCGACTTTTTACGGTACATAAAATGTACGAAGCGCCTAAAAGTTATGCCATCTGGCCACAGTTGATCATTTAAAAACAAGTCTAATTTGTTCTTAGAAACAAACAGCTTATAAGCATTATATGTTTTCCCTGCTTTCATGTTTATCATTTTTAAGGTAACACTCTCACTGGTTTTGTCTCTAATGTATCCTATTATGTCCTGCTCACTCCAATGCCAAGGACCTTTTTTTATTAAACAATTTTCAGGTTTTTAGAATTGTCATCTCTTCAGAAAGTCGAAAGTAGAGTCCTGTTTCTAAACCTATTTCTATAGAAAACAGGTATGAAACTAGATATTAAAAAAAATCTTAACATTGAATACGTCATCATATTTCTTACAGGAGAAACACTCAACCACTAATAATTTTCCCCAACCAAATAGGTATGAAATTCAACAAAAAAATCGATTTGGGGAAGAAAATTAACACAAGTCATTTGAAGTTCATCTCATTTCCTCCATTTCCTTATTGCATTCTTATCAATTGACATCTGTCCTTCTTCCTATTATTTTATTATACCGTTGGACTTGTAGGTAGTCGAAATATCTTTTATTAAATTAAATTCTCAATCGTTTGGAAATTTCATCATTGCCTTAGACAAATAAATCATTTAATTTCATCGAAAAATAACACGCAAGTTAATGAAAAGTACCTACGTAATGAAAATAGTACGAATCAAGTTTCGAATTACATCAATTACTAACTTAATAATTGAAATAACTCGAAAATTGATACCTACTTGTTTTGAGTGCAGAGAAATTACACTACATTTTTGACAGGTTATTTGACAAAATATATTTCAATAGAATTTCCGAAAATAATTAACCTATGGCCACATCCATTTATCACAATAAAAAATGTAAATTAATTACTGTGTCCGAGAATTCAGTTTTTTCAATTACATTTTGTATAGGCAATCAGTGATATCAACTTTAACTGTTACGTTCTCACTTCATAAATTCAAATAAAATCATAAAAATAATCTAACATTCTATATTAATAAATACAACCATTTAAGACCAGATAATTGAATAACACATAACTTTAAATCATTTAGTTCAACTGCTTCGTTCAAAATAAAAATATTTTATTTCACATAAGCCTACATGGGCACTTAGAAAACATCGACGAAAAGGTGCACGGTTCGGTTTGGTTGTTTTCTATGGAGCAGAACCGGCGTTCGTTTAGTGGTCGCAACCGCGACTGGCTGTGCATGAAGAATTTCTCAGTATCAGCCACAGAGACTGGTTTTGAGCCCGGATGATGTCAAAGGATAGGTCTGGCATAGGACCGTAGAGATTGGCACAAGAAAAGAGAGGCCTTAACCCAGCAGTGGGTAAGTTCAGGCTGTGGATGATGATGATGTCAATAGGCTACAAACATAACTGGCAAAATGTGGGGGGTACTAATAGGGACACCTTTGCCTAACCCTTTGATGATTACAGTCGTGACATGAGGCTGGCATAAGACCGTCCGGCCGTCGTCATGACGGCAACAGACCGTGTCGGCGGCGCGTTCGTGTTCCACGCGCGCCTCAAAGAGATGTCAGCAAGGAGGGGCCCGCAAGGGCCGACGCCCGTCGGGGCCGCGGATTTTTGTTCTAGATGACGTGGCCTCGACGCAAGGGCAAAGAAGGAACATGGGTTCGGTTTTTAGTCAGTAGAAGTCTGACACTCCCCTTCGCTCTGCTCAAGAGCGGGGGGGATGATTTTCAACCCACCAAAAAAAAAAAACGGCTGGCATACGACAGTAGAGATTGGCACAAGAAAAGGGAGGCCTTTACCCAGCAGTGGGTAAGTTCAGCCTGTGGATGATGATGATGATGTCAATAGGCTACAAACATAACTGGCAAAATGTGGGTGTAATAATAGTGACACCTCTGCCTAACCCTTTGATGATTACAGTCGTGACTTACGCTACTAAACTTTCACTCCATTTTCTTTAACAGACATTATCTCAGACCCAATTCATCTCAAACTTAATTTTTTAAAAGAACATTACAAAGATTTATTTGAGGCGCCATTTAGCGAGTAATTAAGAGGTTCACCGTTACTTTTGGAGCGGAGATAGATGGCTCAAGTGTAGAACAGTAATCTATGGGGCCGTGGTATGAGTTACTACGGTTCAGAGAATGTTGGGTATGGAATGCAGTAATAGATTTAACTTGTGATTGATTTAGTGGAGGAGAATGATGATTTAAGGGGCAATGGGAGTGGTAGAAATGAATGGATTCTTTGTGAAGCTGGTAATGTAAATAAAAGAAGTAAAGATTAATTGGAGCAGTGGTGGCCCAATGGTTGCGGGAGCAGTGGTGGCCCAGTGGTTGCGGCCCCGACTTACGAACAGTTGGTCGTGGGTTCGAACCCAGGCAGGCGCATTACTTTGTGTAATTTATTTCATCACCACTGCTCTCAAAACGGTGAAGGAAAACATCGGGAGGAAACCGGCATATCTTAGAACCAAAAAATACGAAGATATGTGACATCTAGCCCATCCCTCTCCTAGAGAGGAGGCCTGAGTCCCTGCAGTGGGAACAATATAGGCTGATGATGATGATGATGAGATTAATTAGGACCACCAAAAAATCTAACGAGAGTAATGATAATGATTAGAGAAGGAGTCAGTTAAACAGTGTAATCATTGCGTTTTCAGGGTAGTTTCGAACTTTGAAGGGTCGATAGAGTGATTAGGATAGCATTTGGCACACAGATCCTAACTAATATTATAAATGCGAAAGTAACTCTGTCTGTCTTTCTGTCTGTCTGTATGTCTTTGCTTCACGCCTAAACTACTGAACCGATTTGTGTGAAATTTGGTACAGACATAGTTTGGAACTTGAAAAAGGACATAGGATAGTTTTTTTTTTTTTTTTTTTTCGCGAGTTAAACCAAAAATCTGCCGGAAGTCACTATTCCACGCGAACGAAGTCGCGGGCAAAAGCTAGTAGTTTATAACTTACTTAGACTACTAATTTCCGAAAAAGTCGCAGGGCAAAACCGCGGGCATAAGCTAGTATCCCATAAACCCATTGAGAAATAAAAATTCCCATTTTACGTAACGTATAAAGTTAAATAGAAACTCTTTTCTTTTTCATGACGCCTTCTCAAACCCCATTTCACGTCACAACACGTTTATCAGGGTTCCACAAAGCTCTTAAGAAAACAGTTTTATTCAAAGCAAGGTAATTGCGACGTACGGAACCAAAGCAGCTGCGTCCCTTTGACTCCCTCTTGAAAGCTATCAGTGATATTACCTTTTTTCATTCGCAAGGGTTCCGCGTTATTAAAATTTATTGAAATTATCGCCATTTTAGAATTTTTCAAAGGAGTTTTTGGAGTATCGAAGTAATAAGCAACGATTCTTATGTATTCAATATCTTTTTGTTAATTCTGTATAGAATTTGGAAATGTCTGAACGAATTTTCTTTCGTATTGAATTTGCTATTGACTGAATTTTATTCCAAAAACGTTTTATCCAAAGTTAGATAAGATCCTTATCAATATTAATTCATAGTTTCTTTCTGTACCTACGGCTTAACAAAATCTTTGACGTTGACATAGGAAGGGAGGCCTTTGCCTTGCAGTGGAACAATATAGGATATTATAATTTTAATAATTATTGATGTGGATGAGAATTATTTAAAAGATAGACAAAAGTTTGCATTTTCACATTTTTGTCCCCTTAATAAATTAATAATTGCTGTTTAAAAAACAATTCAAATTATTGCACTACCTGGTTTTACTAACTAAAAAAGCTTGTCATATAACCTTAATGACTCAAGCACATATCCTGTCTTTCTTTGATTGACAACAGAGAAGCGATAACGCCTAGACAAGCTAGCAATAATAGGGGATCAGACAAAAAAAAACTAATTAGTCCGTCAGATAGATTTCCAAAAATTATTGGACACGTATTTTTTCTTTTTTCACGTAAACTTAAAATGAAGACGATACAGTGCTTCGAAAACTCGTGTGACGTCATATGATAGTACATTTTGACGACACAAGTGACGTTTCAAGCCCCACTCCAAGATCTTTGACGCGTTTTATCTTCGTATTTTTTTATTGATTTGATAAAACAAAAAACACGTATTCAATATTTTTCGATAATATAACTTACGGACTAAACAGAATCATATTATTTTGACCCAGTCCGATCCCCTATTGAAATATGGATAGAAAATATTAAGAGATTATCCAGATAGATATTATAGTGATTGTGTATAATAATATTTTAATTGGTATTGAAATTGCTTGCAAAAATTGACACTGAAATATTGTTTGTAGTATCTAGGTAGGTGGTCTAGAGTATTAATGATTGGACAAGATAATCATCAGAAAGTCGTATAGGCAAGACAATAAGTAATAGCCTAAATGCTTATCAGAAATCGCTTTTACGACTCAAATCTTAGAAAGTCATTTCTTATTTAGTTCATCAGTCACGCGTCAGTTAGATTTTGTTATAAAATGATCTGCTCGTACTTCGGTATACTCTTTTAAGCTTAAGTCTTTGGCTGGTCTGATTGCATCTCCTTTATTCCAATTTACTTAAGTTTCTACAGAGAAATTGATTCTTCTTAGTTTTATTACACCTTTTTTTTTTTGGTGGGTGGAAAATCATCGAATAACCCCCCCCCAAGGGGAATGTCAGACCTCTACTGACTAAAAACCAAATCCATGTTCCTCTTCGCCCTTGTGTCGGAGCCGCGGTAACCTTTCGATAATCCACAGCCCCGACGGGAGTTTTATTACACCTAAAAAGATATTCGCATCGTCATTCAAAACTGTGATTTCATTAAGTTAAAAGATTAGCCTTCTGGCTCGTTGGTTGAGTGGTCGTAAGCGCGACCGCTGAGAATGAGGACTTGGGTTCGATTCTCAGATCGGGCAAAGTGTAATTGGGTTTTTCTCATTAGCAACCACGGAGTCTGGATGTGTGCCCGTTTGATGGCAATAGGCTCGCCCCCTATTACATGGAACTTAATCATTTGTTCTGTGTCTGGGTGTAATTTATCTATAATATGTATGTATTTAGAAATATATAAGTATGTTTATCAGTTGTCTAGTACCCATAACACAAGCTCTGCTTAGCTTGGGACTAGATGGCGTTGTGTGATAGTTGTGGAATATTATTTTATTATTATTTATAATTGACAAAATGTGGGTGTCTTATCAGGTAATCCTCTGCTTAAGCAGGCGTGATGTTAGAAAAGATTAGCCTAGAAAGAAAGACGTAGCTTAATTATAACCACCAAAATATTCCTAAGCAAAGTCTGTAGGCGAGAAAATCTTGCCCCAACAAACGTAGACTATTTATTATTAACCCATTGACCAAGTAATCATTTAACCATACATTGGCGCACGTACCATCGAGCCAATATTAATCTGGCTGAGTATTCAGGCTCGGATTCCAATTACCTAAAAACGCAGGGCCATTCAATTTGGCCCTCTAGGCGCGCGCTTGGAGGCATAAACTCGCTATGAAGTATGTATGGAAGGTGGGCTGGGAACGATAGGTTGGTGGTCGCGGTAAGGATTTTGGATTTGATATGCTTTTCCTTCTCGTGGTGGTGACTCAGATTTTGTCTGACAAGTACGTAGTAACCTGGATAGGTCTGTCGTTTGCTTCAAATTCTTGGAGAGTGCTGATAATTGTTTTACTATTGAAGAAACGTTCAAGTCTATTATAAACTATGGTAAAAATCATTTCCGGAAAAATAGGATTGGTGCCTACATAACAAATAATAAACAACAAACACACATAACAACAGAACAGACATACATAACAGATAATAGATAACAAATCTTTGACACAATATAAATATGGATCCATATTTATACTGTGTCTTTGAGCTGGTTTACATCGATCTATGAATCGTGTAAGCCTGTGTTCATCTCGGTGTTTGTGTGTCTCGTGTGTTAGTAGTCGAGGATCAATTATTTTTAAAGATTATATGCGTAAAATTATGTTAGGTATATTGTTACATTATTATCATTTCAGCCGAAAGACGTCCGCTGCTGTACATACATAGGCCTCCTCCAAGTGTCACTTGATTGACCGACACGGAGCATCATCATCATTATCAGCCTATAATGTTCCCACTGCAGGGACTTAGGCCTCCTCTGTAGGAGAGGGATGGGCTATAATCCACCACGCGTGAGGTAGTGCGGGTTGGTAGATATCACGATATATCTTCGAATTTTTTGGTTCTAAGACATTTACGACATTTTCCTTCAATGGGCTACCACAGCTCTCCCGGTGCGTAGTGCGTCCTTGGCCCGGTGCGTTGTTACATAACTTGAAAATAAAACACACTATTGGCTACCTTGCATGGGTGTACTATTATTAGGTACACCTTCGGGAATTACAGGCGTGATGTTATGTTTATGTTCGGGCTACCAAAACTACTTTAAAGGTTTTAAAACCAAACCGTAACAAGAGTACCCACATTCTGTGTTCCTACGTTTCATATCGGAAAGTGACTTATCAAGGTCCGAGTTTCACGTAAACGTCGTTAGAAATTCACATTTTTGGATACAAGGTATTTTGTGTACGGATCTGTGCTTTTTATCGCGATGCATCTTGTAAACCGTTCTATGGGATATTTCTTTCACGGCCTTGGAACAGAGTGGTGGAAAATATTGTGACATAAATATAAGATACTGGTAAATAGATCAGAGCGTTTGCTTTTGCCTAATACGGCATATTATATTTATATTTTCAGTTAAAGAGTACATGCAGGGTGTTTTTTGTAGGTTACATTAATCTTACTTCCTTTTGAACACTTTCTACTAAGGGTTACACCACCATGTAAGTCTAAAAAAGTCATCTTAGTATTATCATCATAATTATTGTCATTGACGTGGGCTCAAATCATCAAAAAAAGAGGAAAAAATTGAAACTCTAGGCCTCTTTCCTGTAGCTTCACATTTTGTTTTTTGTCGCCATTTTTTTTTCAGTCTTTCAACTACACCATCTTTCTGATCTCTAAACACAAAATCAAGTTTCAAGTCCTCTGAAACTTCAGCACTCAGCTCCTTTAATCCGGTTGTTCGTAAAGCAATTGTGTAGGTATGACGGTCACGAACGCTTTACTATGCAACCGCTGGGACAATGGCTGCCAATTAGTGAGGCGTGTTACACTGTACCAAGACTTGGATGCACTGAGGGGTTTTTGATGTAGTGCCTTTGGTTCTTGTGTAATTAGGCTTTTATCAATGCGTCTCTGTTGGACCGTAATATAGTCAGGTAGATTAGGTTGTACCAGTAACATAGCAAACATAGTTGTACCTATTAGTGTATCAATACGTCGCCAGGCATGTTTAAGTTTGACGACACGGTTGGCGCAGTGGCTAAGCGATTGGACTGCTGCGCTACGTGTCGCGGGTTCGATCCACGCACGGAACAAGTATTTGTATGGCCTAAAGATAGTTGTTTCGGGTCTGGGCGTGTTTGTGTATGTGAGTTTCAATGTTTGTAAACGCACCCACGATACAGGAGAAATTTTAAACAAAAAAAAAAAAAGTGTCATGTAATAGGAAGCAAGCCTGGGCAGTAACCCTGAGAAATTCCTGATGGAAATAACCCAATAACACTTTGCCCGACCTAGGAATCGAACCAAGGACCTGAAATAAGTTTTTAAACTGACATGGTCACTGACACTACTATTAATACTTTAAACGGGATATTTACCTATGCTTAATGTTTCGAATTCCCGATAAGCAAACATGGTAAATATCCCGTTTATTTAATAGCAATGACCTATGCTCAATAGTTGCAATTTTGTGCCTTTGTGACATGCAATAGTCCTATTGACCGAATTTCAATATTGGAGCCAATCTCAGTGTTGACTACAAGCAGCGACGGAGATATAATACATATTATAGTCCACAACTATATGCGCCAACTGATCCGCTCTCTCTTCCTGATCCCGCTGTTGATCTCTCCAGTTACATCGGATGATCACTATACTTAATACTTGTATGTTACAAGGATATGATATTTCTATAGCTTGAATAAAATAACTAAAATCTCACATTTTCACTTCAAATAAATCAGACCAAATCAATCTAACTTTCCCAATTACCTCAACCAAAAACAATGTTAATTTCTCCGAAAATCCTGACTTCAGAAACGATACTAAAAACAGACTCATAGACTAAACCGAAATTAGTATTCCACCAACGAAATTCGTTCGTGTACATCAGAATGCAAAGCTTGGACAATTCTGTCCATCCAATTTAGTTATAACAAAACGGTAAGACGTTCATCTTGGTGCCTAAAGATTAATTAGAATTGTAAATGATCCAACCGTTTGGTCCCCCGATCCTTCAGTTAACTTGGAATCAAAATGTTTATTGTAAACAATCCTTTTGAAGATTAAATCTGTATAGGAACACAGCGGGAATAATTTTATAAGAAATATTTAAGGTTTATGGCAACTTGGGCGTAACGAATTTTGTATCGAATTCGGGGCACGTCTTGTTAGGATGTTTTGGACAAATCTATTTTTGATGTTACTGTAGCATCTCCAATTGATTAACATCAACTATTAATAAGACAAGGCTTGAAATAAAAACATAAATCAAAACAATTTAAGTAGGTACTTTCATATATTATATACTCTTCAGCTACATTGTTAGTGGTGTTATTTACATTATAGTTAAGGAATGGTATGTTGTATTTTTAAACTTAGTCTGTACATTTTCAATACAAAGTCACTTCATACAAAGTCACTTCTTATTAAGTTATAATAATCTTCATCAAGTTTCGAAAATTCGTCAACAAGACGTAACTGGCCTTCCGATACAGCTTAATTGATCGCAACCCTTACCAAAACTGGAGGCCTTCGACTTAATGCTTTACCGGCAGGAAAATTATCTTGGAATTTTTGCAGGCAAGCTTCGGGAATCTGTTTATTGTTTTTGAGTTTGGCTTCCAGCAATGTTTTGGAATCAGCGATTCGAGAAATTACTTTCACTTTCAGTTCAAAAACTTTTAAAATGTTGATTCTCTTTGAAATTGTTGTACAGCGTCTGAAATGGATCAAAAATGATACGAACCTTTTGGGAGTTGCGAATTAATTTGTTTAATTCGGATATTCAATTATTTTGTGTAAAAG
Organism: Diarsia dahlii; assembly: GCA_949775195.1. Lineage (NCBI taxonomy): Eukaryota > Metazoa > Arthropoda > Insecta > Lepidoptera > Noctuidae > Diarsia > Diarsia dahlii. The sequence continues at coordinate 22,102,411 of OX459194.1, read as the reverse complement.
TTGGACGTTTCGGCGGAAGTAACGCTTTCGTGAACTGTTTATTGGTAGTCAAGAATTTTAACAAGTTAAGGGTTAATTCTGCACCTTTAGCAATTTTGTCTTAGTGATTTATTTTGAAAAATACTTTAAATTTTAAACGTTATATTTCGGTTTCTTTTTAATATCTTATTTAATTTCTCTCTTGCCCTTATCCCAATTTATGCTTCTCTTCTTAGCATGCCTTCTTCGATACTTCTGTATTACACGTCATCGCAAGAGACAGGGGGAGACTCTCATGAGATAACTTCTGGCCATATCATTCATAACACAGTAGTCAATCCATCATTTCTTTGGTCATCCTCTACTTTAATATCTGACAGACGCAAATAAAAGTGTTTCTTTCATCTGTATATCTCTTTCCATTTCCCTCTTAAACTTAAACGATACAGCTCACACGTTCCCCCCTAAGCCACATGCAAACTATTTGCAACCGTCATTGAACAAAATTCCGATATTCGTGCAGTACACAAATCAGATAATAGCGTCTAGCGCAAGTTTGCGCAGTACTCGAGACACTGTTCAATATTTACTCGCATACTTGCCGGAGCGTGCGTGACGTCATCGGTAATCGCTGTTTGTAAAGTTGGCTTGCGTTAGGCTTTATCATTTTATTTTCTGTCTATTCTATATTTTAGAATTTAAGTAGAAAGTAGGTTGTGCTAGGAGAACAGAATAATTAAGAATCAAACGAACTTACCTAGTGAAGTTTGATATCTAATTATACGAGTGTCTCTCCCGAAGATGATTACAGTTTACATGCAGCAGTACGAGAGTTGATGCTGTCCTTATCACACTTTTTAGAGAATTTATTTTTAAATAAATTAAAAAAATAGGATAAAAAGTAGTGTATTGACTATTTCCCCCCACTGTAGTGCAAGCCGCCATTGCGCTGCAACGACAATCCTTGACTCATTTTTTAGAGTTCGATTTTTTCGATAGGTCTCGGGATTATCAGGGAGGGAGGGAGTGTAATCATCTTCGGGAGAGACACTCGTATAATTAGATATCAAACTTCACTAGGTAAGTTCGTTTGATTCTTAATTATACTTCGTATCTCTCCCGAAGATGATTACAGTTTACATGCAGATGTTTAGAGCATCGAAAAAAATTGACATTAAAGCGATCGATAAAATATTAAGCTATTTATTACGTTTTAATTACTGAAACGTAATGCTAATTATATTTGTTTGTAATAATCATAAAACTAAGGTACAACAATAATAAATAATCATCTAAAGAGTGCATCTACAAATTCAGTTTAGTGATGGGGAGGTACATTCTTATTATAGTGTTTTTGTAATACATGGGAATTGGGAAGATTCACTCCAGCCTGCGGCCTTTCGAATAACTTCCAGATTGACACCTGCTCTGTGAGCAGACGCAGATGCGTGCCTTGTACTGTGTGTCCCATACAATTTTACATCTATGCCACTTTTTCTAGAACTTGTTTTACCCAGTGAGAAAAAGTTTGAGAACCCACTTTCTTATGTGGTTTGATAACTACAAAATAAAGAATCTTCTTGACACATGACACGTAAGCAAACAGTTTTATCTATATAGTGTTTGAAGGTTAAAGCTGGGAAAACGTTAGGGTTTTTTCTAATATATGGCAACAGAATCAATGGTACCTGGCCGGTTTATATTAAATCTTCGATTTTAATTATAATTTTGTCTGAATCAAAAGTAATATTTTTTATTTTTATTAGGTTTAAAGTTTGATTTCTCTGTGCAGATGCTAGTGCTAAAAGAGTTACAGTTTTTAATAAAATCTTTTAGTGTAATTGAATCATTAGGAAAGTACTTAATTGGTTTAATAACTTTATACAAGATTGTGATTCCAGGTGTGGAATTTTGGTTTAAACAATAGACCTCTTTGAAAAACCTTTTTAAATTTCGTGACCTAACAATATTGATATTGCAGAACTATTAAGTGTGCTGTAACACCCGAATTAACTAGCTAAGTCAAGAATCCTATTAATTGAATAGTGTGGGAATCACAGTAATCTAAACCTTTACCATTACAATATAGCCACTATATGAGTTTAGTGCAGTATTATATTGCTTCAGCGCGTTTATGGAGAGAGAGGCCATCAATATATTGAGAGATGCTTTGGGTTCCGCGCATTAATAGTGACTGCCGGATAAATTCCCTGCCATCAGAGTAAGATCCGAGTGGAGAGGATACTCCCCCTTGAAAGTAAAACACAGTAGATTTTTGTCAGGATTAAAATAAAGTACTTTCGAAATAAGTAATTTTAACCGCACTGGGTGCCAAGGCTGTATTGGTCAATATGGTAGTACTATAATCCCTTCTGCTTGTCATTTTTAATTTTATGAAAACTTTTGAGATAAGACTAAAAGGAGTAAAAGCATAAAAAAATATACTAATCAACAATAAATATCATCTGCCTAGCCTTTTCCCAACTATATTGGGGTCGGCTTCCAGTCTAACCGGATGCAGCTGAATACCAGTATTTTACATGGAGCGACTGCCTATCTGACCTCCACAACCCAGTTAATACTAGGTAATACGATACCCTTTGGTAAGACTGGATGTCAGAATTTCAGGTCACTGACTACCTGTAACGACTGCCAAAGACTATATATATGGCAGCCGGGACCAACAGCTTAACGTGCTTTCCGAGGCACGGAGGAAACTCGGTATGTCGGGCGGTCACCCATCCACAGACCGCCCTAGGCAAGCAAGGCTCCTCCAACAACAATAAATAATAACAATAATTTCGGAATTTGGATCCAATTTCCAGGAAGTACATCTGTAACATTTATGATTCTGGCTATTTGCAAATAAGTCGAACTGTGGAATACCGAGTGAAAGTGTTACTTTATTAAATGCGTAATCTGCTATTCCGATTCTGTATCTATATTAGCAATTGCTATATAGTATTGTCTATTCTGAGTATCTTCACACCATTGTGTGAAGTAAAGATTTTTAGACCATAAAAAGTTGCCAGTAACTCAAAAGTATTTATGATATTTATATGTGTTTATTGTAATTATTAGAATAGTTTAGTGCCAGAGATTTTGCTCTTCCTAGAACCTTTGTGTATACCCAGCCGTATTGAATGGCGGAGCATGCTGATGTTAACAGACCTATAAGTCTATCAGGTTCCCTTTTCGGTAATGTTTTGGGCATGTTGCTTGCACAGAACAGGCACTTTTTACTTGGGTAAATTTTACTTTTGTCAGTGTTGATTAAAAATCCTTATCTTTATAATAATTCTTTTGTCGCTTCGACGTTATTATGACAGGTTAACCGATGCATAAAAAATCATATTATAGTTTACTGATAAATACCCCAGTGAACGTAAATAATTCAGTACAGGTTTTGTTAATTTAGTGAATACGTAGGCACAGATATTATAATACTTCGTAGGGTACGGGTGCGGTACAGAGTCCAAGCGGCAAAACGTTAAGCTCAAATAATTGATTAGTAGGTAAATCTTTTTAAGTTCCAAGTAAGACTTAGGTACCTAAACAATCTCGCTTTGGGCAACTGCAACCAAAAATATACGCGTCTTTTAAGTCTATATTTGCCATAAAACAATTTTGATTTATAACTGTGCGGTAGTCTTCCATTTTAAAGTGGTCATTGAGAAATAAAACCTGATTATAGCTCAGAATAACAATTATCAATTATGTTCTTTTCTGTGACCATGAATAACCTTTTTGGTATGTCAGGCCGATGTGGTTCACAAATAAAAGGTATTTTATATCCCTTAATTCAAGAAAGGATAGTTTTATCCTTTGTAATGAGTATGTATTCATCAAAGTAACGCTGTAACCAGCCAGCTATTGGAATATTGTTGTCTACCTGTGCCGAGGTGATTAGCGGCGTCAGGCTGCGTGGTTGGCCACCCGTGCACGCGTGGCCGTCTGTGCGCGGTGCGGCGGCGGCGGTGATCCCGCGGCGGCGGAGGCGGCTCGCGACTCGGCGGCTGGTGCCCGCACGCGGCACCCCCCATGCGTTTAAAGGACCGTTTAGACGATACGTAGTACTCGACTGATTGCGCTGCTGATTGAATCTCGCATTATTTGCGGTGAATCTTAATAAAATTCTGAGGTAGGTAGTCGTTTTATAGCCTGGGTAGATTTTAGATGATCAGGCAAATTAGAACCGAATAGATAATCGTCTTTTGTAGCGTTTTTTACTACATCCCTTTTTCGTTTACTCGGATTGTAACAGTGAATCTTCTAGACAGAGATTCTCTGTGGTTTGCGTTGCGCGTTAGTCGCTCTGCATTATCACCGAGTGTCTTAATAATGTCTTGTGGTATGTTTACGATTAGAGTTAAAGCTGTGCTTTGCAGATTGCTGAGAAACAGCTGGCCATTTGATTTTGTTTTTACTCACTGTGTGCTTAGCATGGGTGCCATGTGAATACAATTTTCAGCAGCCAGATATTGTTTTAGGATAACAACGTTTTCCTTTTTACCCGACTACGGCAAAGCCAAAAGGAAGGGTAATGATTTTGGCAGTCTATGTATGTATGTATTTATGTATGTATGTATGTTCCACCGTAGCGCCTAAACTACTGAACGGATTTTTTAGTCAGACCGTTAATTAAGATGTGTTTCCACCGCGTTGTCAAATCTTTGTGTAAATTGTCTCCAAATGCTTTATTTAGTGTAGGGTCTGAGCCCAACAATTGTAAAATATCCGGGTCTAGTTCATCAGGATTTTCACCAACCGTTTATTTTCCTTCTTATGGTGCCTCATTATTTGGGATCTCACCTACCAAGGAGTAAAATATAATCATATGTCACCCGCCATAAATAGGTAGGTAGGTAGGTACTTGACTTTATCCACACACGCTTTGCGTCGGGATATATAAGTTGGTGGGTGCAGGTATCAACACATTCGGCGGCCATAGTATCCACACACGATATACGTCGGGATATATAAGTTGGTGGGTGCAGGTATCAACACATTCGGCGGCCATAGTATCCACACACGATAAACGTCGGGATATCACAATGAATAAAATCATTTTATGGCATTTGTAACTTTGGCATGCATCCACACACGATATACGTCGGGATATATAAGTTGGTGGGTGCCGGTATCAACACATTCGGCGGCCATAGTATCCACACACGATACACGTCGGGATATATAAGTTGGTGGGTGCAGGTATCAACACATTCGGCGGCCATAGTATCCACACACGATAAACGTCGGGATATCACAATGAATAAAATCATTTTATGGCATTTGTAACTTTGGCATGCATCCACAGACGATATACGTCGGGATATACAAGTTGGTGGGTGCCGGTATCAACACATTCGGCGGCCATAGTATCCACACACGATATGCGTCGGGATATATAAGTTGGTGGGTGCAGACCAGGTATCAACACATTCGGCGGCCATAGTATCCACACACGATAGACGTCGGCGTAACACAAATAATAAAATCATTATAAGGTACTTGCAACTTGGCATTAGGCATCCACACACGATATAAATACGTCGGGATATTAAAATTGGTGGGTAGTTAGACACATAATGGTCATACATACAATGCACACACGATAAACGTCGGCATAACACAATGAATTTATTTTTTGAGAACAATCTTAAATGGTTCTAGATCACTAAATAGTTAAATCCTCCGACAGAGAATGCGAAGGAGATACCGCTGGTTCACTTTCCGATGACGATGAGGAGATTCTTCTTCGTTTTTTCACTTTTGTTAGTAAATTTTCGACACTGTCACTATCGTCCCGACAAGATCGCTTTATTTTTCCCATCGTGTAACGAAATTACTTTCCGGACGAAACAAAGTTTTGTGTGAGTCGGACAACACGAAATCACGTAATGAGTCAAGGATTGTCGTTGCAGCGCAATGGCGGCTTGCACTACAGTGGGGGGAAATAGTCAATACACTACTTTTTATCCTATTTTTTTAATTTATTTAAAAATAAATTCTCTAAAAAGTGTGATAAGGACAGCATCAACTCTCGTACTGCTGCATGTAAACTGTAATCATCTTCGGGAGAGATACGAAGTATAATGAATATGATGGTGTATTGTTGTGTAGGATTTATTGTAGGTAGTAGTCGGCTCAGCTAGTTTCGGTTGTTTCTTCATAATTATTCTGCTATCCTGGTAGTACTTTGACCAACCTGTTAATAATTTTATAGGGTAGTTTTTAGGGGGTTTGCCGGAGTGTGCTTTACGTCATCTGTAATTTAACCACTGGTTGTAAATTGATGTTTTGGTATTCAATGATATTTTTAGGGTTCCGTAGTCAACTAGGAACCCTTATAGTTTCGCCATGTTTGTCTGTCCATCCGTCCGTCCTCGCTTAATCTCTGTGACCGTTAGCACTAGAAAGCTGAAATTTGGTACCAATATGTGTATCAATCACGCCGACAAAGTGGTAAAATAAAAATTGGAAAAAAATGTTTTATTAGGATAGCCCCCCTATATGTAAAGTGGGAAGTGATTTTTTTTTTTAATTTCAACCCTAACGTGTGATATATTGTTGGAAAGGTATTTAAAAATGAATAGGGGTTTACTAAAATCATTTTTTGATAATGTCAATAATTTCGGAAATAATCGCTCCAAAAGTAAAAAAACAATGCGTCCCCCCCCTCTAACTTTTGAACCATAAGTTTAGAAAATATGAAAAAAATCTGAAAAGTAGAACTTTATAAGGACTTTCTAGGAAAATTATTTTGAACTTGGATGGAAACAACAGATGGAAACAGCACTTAACCAATATAATTTGGTCCCTGAATCGTATGAGCGCCTATACAATCTAGAGGTCAAGTTTCATTGGCACGTAGAAGAAATTGTATAAATTATTATAGCATACCGTTTTGGTACGGAACCCTTCATGTGCGAGTCCGACTCGCACTTGGCCAGTTTTTTAAAAGTTTCTTTTAGTGACAACAGTACAATGTTCTTTAATAGCCCTTCATTTACTTTCCACAGACTTAATGGTTTTATGGGTATTTTGTCCAGGCGCTTCCTGTGACTTTGAAGATGTCGTCAAAGTGACAAGTTTCAGTGTTGGTTCATTTAGATCGTTATATTAAGCAATACTACCCCTGGTTCACAAAGAAAGTATGGGTACAATCCAAAATGAAAGCTATATTGATGTCGAATGCAATGACGTATAAGGAAGTATTTTAAGATTACGCAATGATGATTTGCTTTCTTTCAAACACAGCACACAATGCTTTGAAGGAAAATTCAAACACTACATCATCTAGACAGCGAACTGCACAACACAAGGAAGAACACACGTTGCATAATTACAATAACAACGTCTGAATGTTCTAATGCAAACAAGTCATAACATTCACACAAATTTCAACCCAGATTAACTACAAAAACATGTACCACAAACATGTGTACGTTTGTAATTGTTTGCGGACATTCAAGTACTGTATTATGAGTGCTTCCATCTCTCTCGTCTATTATTGTTGCATGTACTGGAACAACATGTTCTAACACACTTGCGTCTGTTATTTTGTAGTTAGTGTTTAGTTCAGCTAAGTGAGCAGTGTCTCTTATTAGATGATGAGTATGAAGTGCTTGTGTTTTGGAGATAAGTGTTTTAGTTTATTTAGGTGTATTTTTAGATTTGAATATTTCTTGGGTTTTGAGTAACTTCCCTGTTGCTCAGGTTAATTTTGTCATCTACCAAAGTCGTTAGCTTTTTAGGGTTCCGTAGTCAACTAGGAACCAAGGAAGGAGGAAGGAGTAGGAAGGAGTTTCGCCATGTCTGTCTGTCCGTCCGTCCATCCTCGCTTGACCGTTAGCACTAGAAAGCTGAAATTTGGTACCAATATGTGTATCAATCACGCCGACAAAGTGGTAAAATAAAAATTGGAAAAAAATGTTTTAATAGGGTTGCCCCCCGCCCCCCCCCCCCCTATAATTGTAAAGTGGGAAGTGATTTTTTTTTAATTTCTACCCTAACGTATGATCGTTGGAAAGGTATTAAAAATGAATAGGCGTTTACTAAAATCATTTTTTGATAATGTCAATAATTTCGGAAATAATCGCTCCAAAAGTAAAAAATAGGGCCCTCTAACTTTTGAACCATAAGTTTAGAAAATATGAAAAAAATCTGAAAAGTAGAACTTTATAAGGACTTTCTAGGAAAATCATTTTGAAAGTGAAAAAAATATTAAAATATATATAAAAAAATAAAACAAACATAATGGATGGAATGGATGGAACATAATGGATGGAACTACGGAACCCTACACTGAGCGTGGCCCGACACGCTCTTGGCCGGTTTTTTATTTTTCGATTGTTTTTTGTTGTTATCTACGTCAAACTTTTGCTTGAGTAGTAGCAAAACCATTATCTCAAATTCGTCTATATTAATAAGTAGATGAATGAAGTGGCATACAACTTTTATTTCTCACTTCATTGAAATTATCATCGTCGACTAGTCTCAAGCATTACATAACACGATGAAATGTTGACAACTCATCATTCGTATCATTCAACCCCTTTTCAACCAACCCATAACACAGGAAAACCACATGGAACATAACAATACTAAAACCAACAGTACAATTACTTAACTGAAACCCTATAATTTCATTCTAACTTATTCACAGACAGCGTCGGCAAACCAAAGTGCCGCGTCGTCGTTGCAAAGGAAAATAATGACATATCAAAGAATAGCGGCAATTGTGAATCTAGGAATAGAAATTAAAAGATGGCAGCTATAATTTTGAATATAGAATCGTGTGAATGGAACATATGGGGGAATATACATAATTATGAGTGGGTTGTGGGCAATTTGCAACCAGTATGGGGTTTTTGAACTGAGCCAAGAATAGATGATGAATTCATTGTTTATTATTGATATTGGAAAGGTGAGGTGTGTATTCAATAAGTGTGCTCGTGGATTATTCAGTGTAATAAAACTGTAACGAGATACGAAACAATGAATTCAAATAATTATATTTATACACTTATGCTATTTTCCAACCAAGTTTCCTCCGTGCCCCGGAAAATATGTTAAGCCATTGGTCCCGGCTGTAATTTAAAAAAAATTGACAGTCGTTACTGATAGCCAATAGGCAGACAATTTTATAACCAGTCTTACCAAAGGGAATCATATTCCCCAATACTAATTGTGTTGTGAAGGTCAGTTAGGCAGTCGCTCCATGTCAAATCTACCATGCATTAGCAAACTCCATTTGATATCTACTATAGCAGACTGCTTCGTTAGTCTAGTAGTCAGACTATTCAGTTCCATTCGGTTAGACAGTTATACTGGAAGCCGACCCCAACATAGCTGGGAAAAGGCAATTTATAGACGATTTTTACCCGACTACGGCGAAGCCAAGAGGAAGGGTAATGATTTTGGCAGTCTATGTATGTATGTATGTTCCACCGTAGCGCCTAAACTACTGAACGGATTTTAATAAATTAGGTGTCTATAGATTCGTAAAAATAGCCCGGGTGACATAGGTATATAAATTTTATAAATTCTTTTTATGACGGAATTTAAATGTCAAAAACTTACCTCCGAAAATATTAAATTGAAATAATCATCGCAAGTTTGGTATCAAATGAAAGGTCTTGGCGAGCACATTAAAAATGTGTATTATATAGTGTGTGTGTGTGTGTGTGTGTGTGTGTGTGTGTAGTGTGTTGTGTGTGTGTGTAGTGTTATGTTATTAGTTTAAGTATTCACAAAAATAAAATTCAAATAAAAAAATTAAGTTCAAAAATCTAAAACCCGACTACTAACAAAATCGCGGTCTTAAAAGTAGAAAACAAGAAAATAATTCTTGTCTGATATTCTTCGTAGTCGCATGCTACTGATACCTGATGCTCCATCATGGCGTTCTCATTGATACAGAAGTCAGCTGCTAATTGCCATTAGCAAGGTGGCATGCGTCTACGAAGAATATCAGACAAGAATTATTTTCTTGTTTTCTACTTTTAAAACCGCGATTTTGTTAGTAGTCGGGTTTTAGATTTTTGAACTTAATTTTTTTATTTCAATTATATTATACTGTAGTACCCACAAAACGGCTCCAATAAACAATATCCCTTATGATTCGTCCCCACATAAACACATAAAAGTCTTTACGGTATACTAAGCTTGTCTTGAAAATGACAGCGCGGATTCATGTAATATTCAGTAGAAGGCTAGAAAGGCGAGTCAAATCGATAGCTTCTGCTATTTGAGGACTTGATTGTAGTGTTAGGGGAGACTGGGTACACTTGATCCCTCTGGGACACATGGTAAATTTATTTTATAAACCAACCACGCTTGCTAGCTGTTTGTCTATGGTACCGCAACGGTAGGCGGTACCATAGACAAACAGCTTTGCTAGTTTAGAATAGTCTAGCAAGCGTGGTTGGTTTATAAAATAAATGTACCATGTGTCCCAGAGGGATCAAGTGTACCCAGTCTCCCCTATACGGTACTTGTGTTCGGTTTCTTTGTCTTAGTTTTTGCTATTGCTTATGGAGTTTTAAGTTTTGTGGAGTATTTTAGTGTGATGTAGACTAGTGGTGGAAGAATTTTGTATGCATTTTCTCAATGCAGATATTCTTAATGATACCGTTGTATTTGTTGTAATTTAGCCTATAAAACCTATTAGCCTATCAAATTGCGTCGTCAAGCCAGCGTTTTCTAAAAAAAAATACTAGCATTAACCAATTTATGATTCTATTTTCATAAACTGCCACGTTGGTCAAGTCAAAAGTGGTTTCCGTCAGTAATTTTTCAGTCATAGCCTAGAGTTTGGATTTACATGCGATAAATTGATTCACTTTTTACACGACTGCAGCGAAGCCCATAAGGAGGTTTATGTGTTTGATATTACATTGATTTTAAACGTAACTGTCAAAACGTGTGTACCCATCTCTGTCTAACCTTTTGTGGAATCACAACACGGGAGACTAGACGTACTGCAGGTTATCACCGATACCTAGTCGACGTTCCACACATTCGAACGAAGCGCTTTGCCAAGTCCTTTAATATGCGCACAGCCAAGGACTGGAATTCCCTGCCTGCGTCGGTTTCTCCGAGTTCATATAACCTAATCTATTTAAGTTGCGAGTAAACAGGCTTCTTCTGGGTAAGCTCGTTCCATTGTCGACATCATCTCTGCCCTTAGGGCAAGATTGAGGTCAAGAGCAAGCCCATTTATAATAATAAAAAAATAATAAAAAATCTGGAGCATGATGTTAATATTTACATATTTTCTTCCTCCGTTTAAGAAACACGTTTGATTATTTTATCAGTTTCCTGTCGCAGCTTCCTTGTTCGCTGTTAGCACCCGACCTATTGTTTAACATGTTCTGTTTGCGGGAGCTGTGAACATGTCGCCGGTTGTCTCATTACTGCTCTGTTTCTACAACATGTTGGCACCAATAATTTGTGGTGCTGTGTGCTTGTTACAGGGTTGGTACATTTTGATGGACCAATTTTTTTGCTGTTTTTTTTTCTATTTTCGTATCAATGACTTGGAGTGGAGTGTCTAAAGTGTCCCTACAACTCTATACCTGCACTGAGAGAACGGAGGTCCAAGTTATTTAAATCGCATAACGTGGAACGGAACCTAAATGGAGTTCTGCAGAACACTTAGCAAGGGTCGGTGATGGCAGGTGGAGTAAAGCTGTGACCGAGTGGCATCCAAAAAATGGAAAGAGAAGTAATTTTCGACCGGTGGCAAGATGGGCAGACGATATTGTTGCTAATGCGGGAATATCCTGGATGAGATAGCACAAGAGCGCGGAACTAGGCACAAGCAAAGGGAGGCCCATATAAAAAAGATGGACATACCTTTTTTTGTATTACTAACAATTTGGACTGTATGATCTGTTTCATAAAATGATTATTATTATATATTTTCAGTTCAGCTTGAATACCTACGATTTTGTTTTATCTTTCGCTCTGTGATCAAAGGCTATATATTTTATTATTATATCTAGCCCATACTGTCCCACTGCAGGGCAAAGGCCTCCCTCCATTCCTTCCAACGATCACGATTCCGTGCAACTTCTATACAATTCCCAAGGAAGACATCCAGTTCGTCCCGCCATCTCCTTCGTGGTCTGCCGCGTCCCCGTGTCACTGTTTCAGGGCACCAATCCTGAGCTTTACGGGCCCACAGCTCGTTCGGCATGCGACAGACATGTCCTGCCCAGTCCCATTTAAGAATGGCAGCCTTTTGAGCCACGTCAACAATTTGCGTTTTGGAGCGCAGTATACTGTTTCGAACACGATCGGTTAATTTTACACCTAAGATACTGAGCCCCATAGCACGTTGGCAAACCTTGAACTAGTTTGGACTTTTGGATGTTAGTCAAAGACCAAGTTTGTGCACCGTAGGTCAAGATGGGGAGAATACACATGTCCATGAGCTTTCGCTTTAGAGACATGGGCAGGGTGCCCTTAAAATGCTCTTTCATGGACCAGTAACTCTTCCAGGCATTTTCGGTTCGTCGTGCAATTTCCTTGTCTTGCCTTGGCTAAAAAAAAAAGGCTATTAAAAACCCATTTTAGTAGACAATTTCAACGACCTGACCATAAAACGGACTAAAATCTTCAACTTTATGAACAAAAACTCTCTAGACGCTACACAGACAACCCTATACAGCTGTCAATACGGAAACACTGAGACTATTGTTTTGAATTTTAGCACGTTCCAAAATAAACCTCGGTTACTTTGTACCCAAAGATTTACTGGTTTCAACAAAATAACTTTAGACCTAGAATGCTGTAGAAAGGGTTACTTTTATTACTTGAAACTTGAGAATATCTATGACAAAGTTTATCAAGTTATATTTCTGTGAGGTCCTTAAAAATATAAGTGAAATGTGGGTGTGCTAAAAGGTACGCCTCTGCCATACCATTCGGGAATTGCAGCTGGTGTGATATTATGATGATATTTTCCTTAAATACTAGGTGGTCCTGCTCTAATCTTGATAGGTAGCAAATAAGGAACAAAATAGTAACCTTTCTAAGCAATGGCGCTACAAATGGACAAAATTATAATACACGTAGTTTATCTCTTCTTGTGGGTGTTGTACAAGATAATAATATTATCGTAATACCATACAAATAATAAAATTAAGATAAATAATTTAACGAAATTATTTCGGATTCATAAAGTATTTCAATTGCTCTCTAAAATACTGGTACTCAGCTGCATCCGTTAAGACTGGAAGCCGACCCCAAAATTGTTGGGAAAAGGCTAGGCAGATGATGATAATGAAAATATTTCACTTACAAAGCATTTTGTGAATAGTTTTCGTATAGGGTTCAAGTATAATGTTTATTATAAACGTGGAAGGTCACAAAGATCATCTCACGCCAAATCCAAGTTTTCGTCAACCGATGTCTTCGTCGCATTCTTGGAATTTACTGGCCCGAGACCATCTCCAACGTAGAGCTGTTGGAGAAATGCCACGAGAGCCCGATCGACCATCAGATTAAGCGACGCAAGTGGAGATGGATTGGCCACACGCTCCGAAGGGACCCCGACCACATACCCAAACAAGCTTTGGACTGGAATCCCCAAGGGAAAAGAAAGCGTGGCCGTCCCCGTCAAACCTGGCGCCGCACCGTGGTGGCAGAAGCGGCGAGCATCGGATTGACGTGGAGCGAGGTGAAGCGAGAAGCTCAAGACCGATCGAGATGGAGAATATCTGTGGACGCCCTCTGCCCCATCTAGGGGACATAGGACATTAAGTCAAGTAAGTCAAGTCATAATGTTTATTAAATTAGTGATACTGTATGCATTTATTATTTTCGTCTCATTCATCATACTAAGATTAATATTGACTATTTTTATTTGCAAATATGCACACGCGACCGTCACATTCGCTTGACCGAACCAATAATTTCATTCCCTAGCTGACGTTATGCTAAATTATTGCTTCTTTGCAGTCATAATTTATCGTCTTAAATGACATATTATTATTATAAATATCACATCTTATAAACGCGTTGGTGGGTAGTAATTAGATGAGAACTTGAAAAGTATATCAAAATTGTAATGAAATCGAATTAGACTCTAATTTGCTGAACGTATAAAAGCGTGTTCAAAGTTTTCAAACACCTGCATTTATTTTTGAGTGCCTGACAACGCCAAGGATCAATTGCATGGTCATCTTCTGGACCTAACTCATTTAATTACATAATGTTTCTTACATCTATTCAAAAAAAGTGATACATCAATGTTTTATCATCATAATTTTAGTCAAATGTAGTCCACTGCTGGACATAGGCCTATTCCTGGTGTCGCCACATTGATCGGTCCCATGTGTTAGGCCTATGTCCAGCAGTGTACTACTCGCATCCAGCGGGTCGCTGCAACCATCACCAGCTCATCGGTCCACCTAGTGGGAGGCCTTCCAACGCAACTTCTTCCGGTTCGCAGTCGTCACTCCAGAACTTTTCGGCCCCATCGGCCATCCGTTCTGAGAGTGATGTGCCCTGCCCATTGCCACTTAAGTTTGGCAATTCTTCGGGGTATGGTAACCTAAAATAAAATATTATTATTTTAAAACTTTAAAATAACCACGATCATACAAATATCTGTGCCAATATAATAATCACAACATACAAAACGTATTCACTAGTATTCTATTGAAAACCAGGTCAATAGAAGTTGCACACAAGAAAATAAAATTGCTTACAGTAAGAGCAATGCTGGACATCTTTATAACGATATTTATACTGTGTCTTTATAGAGTGACTGGACACTAAGGACGATTGTATGAAGCTGCGTCTTGTATTAAAGTTACAATGTTGAAAAGAAGTGTGGTGTACGGTACTTACTTATAATTGTGGTATTGCGGAGAGGTACGTTTAGCAAAATAACACTGTTGAATAACTTTGTAACACCATCATCATTTCAGCCAAAAGACGTCCACTGCTGGACATAGGCCTCCACACCATGGAGTTAGTTGAATAAGAAAATGAGTAAAGGGGACTCAAAATATAACTGGAGAAATGTTGGTGCACTGTGTTAGGTACACCTCTCCCCAAAACTTTGGAGATTACAAGCGTGATGTTATATGATGATTAGGAAAAGTAGCGCAAATTTTTGTCTGATAATATTTATTAACCTGTTAAAGTTAATGGTCTTCATAAGTAATGTGGTGACCCCAAATAAATTGGGATAATCAACATCTACCCAGCCTTTTCCCAACTTCGTTTTGAACGACTTCCAGTCTATCCAGATACAACTGAATCCAAGTATTTTACACATGGAGTGATTGCCTATCTGTCGTCCAACACTCCACTGCTAGTAGTCTACAACTAGTACTGGCTAATGCCATACCCCTTGGTAAAACTAATTCTCAGACTTTCGGGACACAGACTGTTTAAGGTGGATGTTCCAGGGTAGCCCGCGAAATTCAAATTTTCTTACGTTTTTAGCGATTTGCAGGCCAGTGCTAGGTTATATGTTAGTGAAAATATGATTCGCGGCTGTAATGGCCTGCACAGACCGGCCAAACGAACGCCAACGAACGGGTTTCGTTGACCTTCGTTGCTGCAATCTGGACGGCTTAGGGGCTTAGGGTAAGGGGCAGGTAAACCTAAACGTTAAGAAGGTTTAGGTTTACCAAGGTTTTGGTAAACCCTTGCCCTTAGGTAAACGCTAGCGAACGATAAATATCCATCGTTGGCGTTCGTTTGGCCGGTCTGTACGCAGCCTACGACGTATGCAGTTACAGAATTATAATCATCAAAATCATCATTACAACCCTACAAGTTCATGTAACTGTCAAGAATGAGTATCATATTTTCTCTAACATCCAACCTAGCACTGGCCTGCAAATCGCTAAAAACGTAAGAAAATTTGAATTTCGCGGGCTACCCTGCAACATCAACCTTAAGTACTCCTGCCTTGGGAGGCTCAAAGGTTCTCTTAAACCACTATTGACGAAAGACTGAACTTTCACTATAAACACTGTTCTTTCTCCAATTCTCATTGAATCTATGCACAAACTCCCGCTAGCCGCGTAGGCGAAGTCGCAAAGTTCCACTAGTCCTATCAAATATCAGGCCGTATTGCACAGCAAATGAAAATGTGAGGTTTATTATTGTACTGCGAAGTCGCCCTTAAATGGTAAAGTATTAAGGGCCATATTTCCCGGAATAATGTCACCGTGGTAGATATTGAGTATAGATTATATTATTGATGGGATTAGATTCAATCTTGTAAGCTGGGTGGTTAGGCAATACGTGTAGTAAGTTTTGTTAATGGAATTGGCGCCTTATTAGGAGGAAGAATGTTTTGAGTTGAATTCCTGGAGAAATATCTAGTAATAATATAATTTTCTGAGGGAATAATATTGCTCACTGTTCCTTATGTGGTGATGTGGTAGTTGTGGTGTGGTGTGGTGATATGGGCATAATTATAATATTATAATATGTATTGCTAAATGTGGGCACTATAAAAAAGTGATAAACGAAAGAAACTGCTATTAACTTACTGCGATCACTTACATTAACGTTAAAAAAACCATATAAGAGATTTTCATCTTCAACTTTTTATACTATCGCATTGTTCATCATCATCTGCTTAGCCTGTTTTGCAAACTATATTGGGGTTGGCTTTCAGTCTAACCGGATTCAGCCGAGTATAAATATTTTACATGAAACGACTGTCTATCTGACCTAAACCACCCTAACAGTGTCTTAGTAAATACAGCATCCATTTGTAACACTGCATGTCAGACTTTCAGCATCACACAATTTTTCAGTTTATCCTAGAGAGAATGAGTACTGCTTAACCGGACTTTCGAGTGTATGCCTTGAAATTAAGGCCTCCAGTCAGGGCACATAAACCTAAAAACTAAGCGACGACACGCTGAGGATACGAGCCTCGGTTATGGGCGTCGCTGTCAGAGGACAGTATGAGGACTGGCTGGATCTGAGTGTTATTGTTATTTTGGTACGTTTGGTTAAACTCTAAGTACTGGCCCAGCATCGCGGGCGGGACTGAGAGGGCTTGTTAAAGCGGGGTTTTGCGACGGGCCTCGTCAGCGAGTCGGTATGACGGCTGTTTCCGTCTTCACACTACTCGTAAATACGATCAAATATCTACAAATGACCAATCCGCACTGGGCCCGCGTGGTGGATTATAGCCCATCCCTCTCCTAGAGAGGAGGCCTGAGTTCCTGCAGTGGGAACAATATAGGCTGATGATGATGATGATCTACAAATGACAAAGTCAAAGTCAAATGTTTGATGGTCAATATTTTCTTATTGCGATAGGACGTAGACTTCCCTAAAGTTTCACACTAACGTCCAAAGTTTTACGGGCAGTAAATCACTTCGTTCATTACACCCTTTATTTTTCTTCAACCATGACGTCATTCAGCCGCCTCATTACTTTTACTTCACTATGAGTCATTGTCTGGAAAACTACTCGTTATTCACTGTACCATTATTACAGCTTAAGCAAATATTATGCTAAGCAGTCTTAGAAAGATCGCCCACGGAACGCCTTTACCTCAACTTGATCTGCCTTTCTCATGACAAATGAACATCTTTCTGAATACACCGTGTTTACCGTCTTTATTATAATCGGGAATGGAAATAACTTTGGCTTTGGTTAGATAAATGGATACTAAAATAATTTAACATTTTCTTCGGCAATTTAAATCATTAGATTCGCTTTAAAATTTTCTAGAAATGGTCACACTTCTGTTTCGTTAGTGATATTTGAATACTGTCCACCAACACTAAATGATACTGAAACAAAATTGTCGACCGTTGTACGGTAAGAACACATACCTTGACGACTTAAATCTTTGATTTTCAAAATCAAAATATAATTATGATGCTTGGGCGTCTAACAATATTCATCAAAGACTGGACTATTGGGTACATACACTTTCTCTTCTTCGAAATCTTCCAAAGTTCTTGATGATACAGAATTCGAAATTGTAGGGTGCTTTTCGAGTTAATTAATGGATTATTGGCAATAAGTTCAGCGACATTTTGATAGAAGAAGAAGCAAAGACAGGTCTATATCTAGCCGTAGATGAAGTGGGGCTGTGGTTGAAGTAAACAGATTATCAGTTAACTTTATCTGTTTACTGAATATTCTTAGTCAAATCAGAATATTACTGGTGTGGTGTGTGTGTGTGCGCTTGTGTATTTACGGTTCCAACTTCCATTATTCCCAAACAACATAATAGAAAAAGAATATTATTATCTGAAAATCTTCTTCAGACATTTATTGGCATGTTTTCTTCGCATAAATTACAGCAAATAAACTAGTTTCACTGTTTATCGTTATTATGAACAATCGTGTTATTCGCAATGGGTCAGGAAACGAGGAGGGACGTAAAAATGCTATCTCGATGTAAGTATTGGTTCACTGCGGACTTACAATTTAATCTGGAGACGAAAATAAGGTGCAAGTTAGAGGGGTTAAGCGACTTGGCTGTGGGACTGTTCGAAAGAGATACCGCAGCCCCAGAACACAAAGGGCAGGGGGTTTTAGTCAGTAGAAGTCTGACATTCCTTTCCGCTCCATCTAGAGCGGTAGGAGTTATTTGATGATTTTCTACCCAAAAAAACAGAGTGCTAAAGCGACTTGTCACTATTATTATAAAAGAATGTCGCTACTAGAGAACTCTTTAGGCTACCTGAAAATATAGAACATACGATCGATCCATGCACCGTTATTGTGACACCAAGTTTTATTAACCTTTATCTCGAAGACGAGGGGCTCATCGTATCTAGCAATAATAATTACTATATGCGAATACTTTACAAAAAAATGCATAATATCAATGTTAAAATTGATAAAATTGTTGACTTCCGTTGCTTAATTCAAAGGGATCCCTGTGGATTGGGCAAAACTAGAAATTCGAACTATTCAGCAACTTTCTCCTCCACTGAACGTCGCCACATTTATCACGCCTAGTTGACATCCCGAAATTCGCGACCAACAATTCGGCTTCCCTTCACCAATCACTTACGGATCACTCCGTTTCAAATATCCGCATGACTGCCGCTACTTGGACCACATTATAAGCCCCATTGCTTTCGCCCACGAGTCTAAGAAATGTCTTACTTAACGAAACCGGACACCTTTAAGGTTTGTGCTTTGATAATCGTGTTATTTTAGTAGATAAAATATAATCATCATCATCATCATCATGATAACATCATGCCTGTAATCCCCGAAGGATTAGGCAGAGGTGTACCTATTAGTACAGTCGAACAAGCTAATAAGTATACAGTCAGCTAACGTGCCTTTACTTTTAAGATTATACAGATACATTTAGTAACTGATGTCAAACGATATAGCGTTTGACATCAGTCGCTTAATGCAAAAAGCTTTATAATTTTTTTTTAATAAATCTTTTCAGAGTACTAGATTTATAAAGATTTCTGCCATTTCAGTTTAAGGTGAGCCTATTGCCATAATCTGGGCACAAATTCAGACTCTGGGGTTGCTGCTGAGAAATTTCTGATGGACAAATCCAACAATACTTAACTCGACCCAGAAATCGAACCCTGCAGGACCTCATTCTGAGCAGTCGCGCTTGCGACCACTCGACCAACGGGGAAACCGTACGAAACCGTATTTAGTAAATTATATTATATTCGATGGTGGAACACATGGAATGAGTTTAAACTTAACTAACACATCCCGGCTCCCGCCGATTGGACGATGTCTTTTGGGTAAAATCTGAATGTCTACTTTCATAAAAATGTACACTAGGAGATACTTATTATGAAAGCCCAAATAAAGGTGCGTGTTTGATTTACAAATCTCGGTTCATCGCCAAGTAATAAGATTCCAACAACCTTGATAATTACGGATCACTCCGATTCAAATATTCGCACGACTGATGCCACTTGGACCACATTATAAGCCTCATTGCACTCACCCACGAGTCTAAGAAATGTCTTACTTAACGTAACAGGACACTTTTGCTCGATATTTATTGAACTTGGGAATTTTTCCTTTAATAGTATTATGATTATTTTTGGGCTTTGATGTGACTTAATACCCTAGTAGGACCTATTAGAAGTGACATCAAAACCCAAAGAGCAGTCTGCGCTAGTGCGCAGAACGCGAGGAGCTTATGGAGGAGACAGTCTCAGACCAGGGAAGTATACAAGAAAGTAATGAAGGTCTACATGGACCCCACAGTGGGTGGAACAAGGCTCCCATTGAACATGATGATCATGAAAAGAAACTTCTTTACTTGTGTTATATTTTTATCGCTGTCAAATGAGACAAAAATGGTCTGAAGCCCTTACTCGAGCATGCGGTTTAAATGTAGCGTAAATTCGTCGATTTTAAAGTTGAAAATACTCGTTTCACATAATTATTTACTTTCGTAATTTGTAAGAACTTATTCATTTCTATGGTACTAAATGTGTTTGTTGCAACCAACCTATCTTATATACTACAGGATAATATAGTTTCGATTAATAAATCGGTGTATTTACGTTTCGTTGCGTAATCTGATTCAATTCGAGTACGTAAAAACGTCCAAGTACCTAAATGTCAAACATATTCTTATCTAAAACAATAAATACTAATGTATTATGATTATTCTTGGACCACTTGCACACACCCACGAGCAGGCGCGGTCTTCGAGCGAAATGTCTCACTTAACGTAACAGGACACCTTCGGCTTTTATCGATCTCACTCGGCAATGTTCGGTGTGGGATTTAAATGTTATTTGTTGTGCTTTACTACAAGTAATGTGGAGAGAAATCAGGAGCAGGGAGCTTGGGTCTCGTCCTTTGAGAACTGCTTTTTGCTTTTTTGGAAATAATGTGAAAAAAGTAGTAACGGACTATACTCATTGAGACAAAACCATGTAAGTAAGCTGTGAGTTTTCTTGGGTTTATTTTTTAATTGTAACGATTGCTAGGTATTTAGAAATACGATACGATTTTTAGCTTTTTAAATATTAGCTTTCTTCTTCAATTTATAAAAGTTAGAAGAAGTTCCCGTGGAGATTTTCAATTATATTGCAAAGACTTGTTTAAAGCCAGATCAAACCCATTAGTTTGAAGCGTGCTACGGCAGTCTAACTGCAGTTTAACCTGCTGAAATCTTTTTAAAATTTTATCAGTACTATCTCAAACCAATATTTCCATTCAATAATTAGATACAGATTTTATATGCATAATAATATTATCATGTTTACTTGTTCATATCAAGTAAACTGGATGAAAACCAATACCATCGCTGAAATTATTAACATACAGCAAGAACATTTAAGTACCTTGTATTAATATAGCTACTCACAAGTCTACACCCAATAAAAGAGAAAAAAAAACTTACAAGATGTTATCAATACATGCTTGCTCCCATAATCTCATGATTTTATCAGCCAATGCGAACGTAAACAAAAAGAGCAGCTATGCAAATTGTAGTTTTATTTAATCAATTTGCATTGGTCAATTAAAAACAAGCAATAAAAACAATTGCAATGCAAATACTTGCCTTATTAAGTCGACAGATAAACGGGAAACAAGACTGGCGCAAGTTATAAGCGAAAAGCGGTTTTAGGTAAAAAGATAGCTGATTACCGACCCATTTATAAGTTGACGTTGTAAACTACTTTCGATTTATAAGCTGACATTTGAAACTGTCACGATTTATTACAACATTACAACAAACAAGTTTGGAATCATTTAAACCGTGTTTAAAATAAAAATGTTAAAACACAGCGGTGTGTAAAAAAATGAGTATTTTCTGTAATTAGGACATTACAACTACGACTTCTACACGTGTTTTGTCAAACAATATGCTGGACAGTACCGATATTTTGACTTACTCTACTCTTACTCTTTTTTGCTAAAAAAATCTTTTTATTTCACCTATGACTCGTTCCTTCCTATAACTTTATAAATTCAAAAATCAAAGTAAGCGCATTGGAACACCAAGAAGAGTATTCAACACCTCCGCGTATATTTCAAAGCTTGCACCGCTTTAATGCGATTTGTTCAGTTTTAAAAGCGCCACTTTACAATCGCAATGCTGCAGTGACGTTTATTGCTTTGACTTTAAAACCAGCTACGAAGTGTACCTATTTCTATGCTGTCTTTAAGCTGGGTACTTGACTAGCCAAGGAGCTTTCTTTGTCCTCTTCGACAGACAGACTCATATTTCATTTGAAAATCAGCAACTGATATTTGTTTTTGCCACTTTCATAGACCTTCACTCACGTGAATTGTTTCTGTTAATTGAATAGGCATTGCATACTTAGCTATAAGACTCACTAAATCCAAAATTTCCCGTAGGCCCGTAAAAAATACTAAATGGCTGATAATATTTTAAGGAGATTTTTATAAATAAGTCACGTCGATGTTTGCCTCGTGACTCCCAGTTATTTTAATTTAACCATAATGGGCCACTGGTATGAATGCAGATGGCTATAAGTGTAGAAGAAGACCAAATAAACAATGGATGGGCCGTGCGAAAAATGATAAAGCTACAAAAATGGTGAGAAAATATGGAATCGGAAAACATTCTTCGCCATCCCGGAATAAAAACGGAATAAAGGGCAGGGGAATGATGACAGTGACTACTCTTCCTAAAACCTCTAAACTCCACTCGCCTTACTAAACAGAGCACAGTACGCAATCGCTAATCGACATGGGTTGTACACACGGCTACACATCAAGCTATACAAAACCAGTTAATCTTGGCCTCACTTTACTAGATCTTTTCGCACAACGAACGATCAGATTATACTGGTTTTGTATAGCTTGATGTGTAGCCGTGTGTACAAGCTCCAACTAACGTCACTGTACTTACTTCTTCCCTTGCTTTTATTCAGATCCTATCTGCCCGTAATGGATTTGTCAACGACTGATTTATCTAGCGCATTTGCAAGTTGCAGAGGTGTTGCTCGTTTTTTGGTTTTGTTTATAATGTCTTATTAGTAGTGGTACTAGTTAACTATTTAAATATTATACTGTCACTTAAGGGATTCTTTCTTGGTTATCCATTATTATAATATGAGCTCCTATATTTCGCCGACGCTATTGCGAGCGCCATGATCGAGGGATGATTTGAGAATGCGGGAGGTTGGTAAATATTTTTTTAGGTGCAGACGAATCTGTAGCGACTAGCGACATCTATCGCAACACCTGCGTACTAACAACGAACGACAGAAATTCCTAAATCGCGATATCAACTTTATCCGCGACATAAGCCTAAGGAGTTCCCGACTTACATTTATGTCGGGCAGTTAGCCCGCCGGACACAACACCCGTCCGGTCGGAGGATCCTCCCTTTTCAATGGGGGATGAGGAGCTTTACACCCTGTTCCTCTACCAACCAACCACCAAAATAAAACAAAAATCTAAAAATCAAAATCAAAATAAAAAAATTAAAAAAATCAAAATCAAAATCCAAATCAAAAACAAAAAATCAAAATTCAAAATCTAAATCTGTCTACTCTCTTCCTTAATCTTTTTTTTCACTACTAGAACTCGACATTAAATCATGGCTAAATAAACAAAATACCGGGAGTTTAGTTAAAAACCGAACTATGTGAATGATAAGAGAGCGAATCTGTTCTGATTTCTCATCATACATATCTTTAAGTATCTGTTTGGTCAAAATTGTCTCTAATATTTTCAATCTTCATCATGGTGCATTATTATTTTTCTAAGCTTTTTTTATAAGCTTTTACTTCTAGGCGCAGTCCCACAATACTTTCCAAGTGAGTATTTGAAGAAAAAAGAAAAGTACAGCGTTTGCATTAATAACATTGATAAAGAAATATTACCAGAAAACAGGTTTTTCCAGAACTTTTCCATCTGACATGCTTAGACATTAAAAAAATCTACTAATGCTTAGTATTTTATCTTTGTAGATCATCAATTCAATTCACAACACTATAATTATTGCAATACAAGTAATATAGCTCACCATAATTGACTCATAAAATCATAAAACCGTTAACCCTAAAGGCAGAAATAAGTCTCCACACCGAATAATTACACACATTTCCTCAATAAAACAGAAATACAAGTTATTAAACTGCAATCGTAAGTATAGGCGATTACCTAACTATTAAACAAAGATATCAGTGAGCTTACTTTCGTGAAGGAGTATTTACTACCATTGCGAAATGGTCCGTTATCTTAGAACTTATCATAGACATTAATGGGTTTCGTGATGGTCTAGTGATGGAAAGAGGCTGGGATTAATGTGGGGAAAGGAAGGTTGCTTAATATTGTTCATAGTGGTCATACTTCCAGTTAATCGTTTGCCCAAGTGAGGAGAAATATTTCGTCATCGATATTTTAATACAGATTAAAATACTGGTGAAGTCATAAAGATAGTATGTACTATGCTGGTCGATGGACTAAAAAATCGGTAAAAAAAAGTAGACGGGTCATCTTTTGCTCACTACCAATAATTTTCGCTCTATGTAAAGAGAATTAACATCGTATCCGTAGACGTACAAAGCACAGCCTTTTTTTTGGATTGTGGGAAATCATTAAATGACTTCTCCCGCTCTGGGCAGAGCGTTAGAGAGTGTCAGACTTCTTCTGACTAAAAACCACTCATGTTCCTTAGACCTTTGTGCCGAGGCCGCAGTATGTCTTTCGAACAACCCGCAACCCCGTCGCCCCGTCGGTCCTTCAATGTTGCTAACATCTCTTTGAGGCGCGCGTGGAAAACGAAGGCCTGTCGTAGTCATAAGACGTAGGTACCACAGGCCAAAACTATCTGTGTACCAAATTTTATCTAAATCGGTTCATTAGTTTTTGCGTGAAAGAGTTACAAACATCCATCCATACATACATACTAATAAACTTTCGCGTTTATAATATTAGTAGGATAATTATTTCAGAGCCAAAAGCAATTCAGGATTACAAGGGCTTTTTCATTATCATCATAATACCAAAACTGTTTATCAAAATACCAGTTAAACAGAAGATTATCTAAATTGCAATAGAAACTCGATCGCCGCCCATCACTACTAGTAATTCAATCAAAACAAATATCCCCGTATTTACGACTGAACCGTTCGAACAATACGAGTTAAAGTGCGTCGTAACTTAACAATTGACTTAATACGATAACACTGTAACCCGATTACGACGAAACAGCCTTATTGTAATGTGCGATGATAGTTTCCAATTCTGTTTGAACAAATATCTAATGTAATGTAGGTATAAATAGGTTGTTTTTTTAGACTAGCAGTGGAAACGTCAAACATTTACGTTGGCATACCTGGCTTAAGTCTATCAATCATTCTTACTAATATTATAAATGCGAAAGTAACTCTGTCTGTTGCGCTTGCACGCCAAAACTACTGAACCGATTTAAATGGAATTTGGTACCTACACGCAGATAGTCTAAAACCTGAGAAAGGACAGAGGACTGAGGAGGAGTACCTTTTTAATTCGAAAAAAGGGATGTAAGGGGTCGAAAAGGGGGTGGAAAGATTACTTTTGGTCGCGATAACAGTCATCTACGTGGACGATGTCGCGGGCATCAGCTAGTTGTTGTTCTATAAGTACGAGTTACATTTACACGCGCTCGTGCGAGGGCTAGACATAATTATCCTCATTCATGCATTCCATTCATGTTTTATTTGGTCTGCCAGTCTTGTTAGCGTCATACACATTTTTAATTGATACTTACTTCAGAGCAAAAGAAAAAGCCTTCTTCTTACGGGTTAAATTTTTTACCTTTTGAGGAACGGAACCCTAAAAACCAAACATTTGGAACCGCCGTTGGCTTTCTAGGTTTACTGGGTTGGTTGTTGGTTGGGATGGGTTCTTGTGTTATTTTCTATTATTTTAAGATTCATATTGTTATTTTACATTTCTAGAATTCTGAATAAAGAATGTTTTATTATTATTAACTACTTGTAGTTTGTTTGTCTATTTTACTTTCACTTCAAACAAAAATTTAAAGATCAAATAAAATATATGAGACTGAAACAATGGAAAACAATCCTGTGATTATAAAATTTCATGGTGATTGTTAAACTAGCGGAGCAAAGTATCGCAATGCTTCGCTGGCAGGGAAGGTGTACGTGTGTGTGTCAGTATATAACTAGGTAAACTATTATATGTAATACTAACTGTAAGTATGTATAAAGTCGAGCTTATGTTGCAAAGCTTTTGAGGTTTATTGTTACGATTGAGGTAATTCTTAATTTACATACAACATTGTCACAGTGGTTTAAGTACACGCCCAGTCAGTTGTTGTTAGTTTTGAGCAGGTATTACTATTGCTATAAATAAATGTGGGCCCCCCCTACTTTCTACAAAGAATCTGTTTTACGTTATGGGTATATTTGAAGACGGAACTACGTTAACATATGAGATACCTACATTTGCCTAGCCTTCTTCTTTCTTCTTTATGGGTTTCAGGTTTCCGCACTTAGTCCTTAAAGTGGACCATTGTGCGTGAGCCGTGGCGGCCGATTATTCCAACCAGCCCACCTCCCTCCAGAAGCAGATCAGACTTCCCGGTATCCTCAGGGCATCCGCAAGAGATCGTGGTGTTCCCAGGGTCTCCTCACGAATCTTGGTAACGCCTGTGCACTCGAGGAGCACATGCGCCACAGTTTCCTCCGCCTCCATGCATGCCCTGCACAGGGGACTGTCAGTGATTCCTATATAGGGTGTGAAAATGTTTATTCAGTGAACAATGTCCGGTGATGGTCCCCGCCACCAGGCCTAGCCTTTCCCCAGTTATGTTCAGTTGGCGATGGCTTCCATAGTCTAACCAGATACAGCTGAATACTTGTATTTTACATGGAGCGACTGCCTATCCGACTTTCTTAACCCAGTTCGTACCGGTTAATAGGATATCCCTTGGTGATGTGAGGCTGGCTGTCAGAATTTCGGGTCACTGAGTATCTGTTACGACTATCAAAAATCTACAATTGACAGCTGAGACCAACAAAGGCTTGATGTGCTTTCCTAGGCACGGGGGGAACTACCTACATGTATCCATATCTATACAAATAAAAAGAGAAGTCCTGACTGACTGACTCATCAACGCCCAGTCCAAACTCTTGGACCAAGAAAGCTGAAATTTTGCACAGAGGTTCCCTTTATAGTGTAGACAAGGAATAAGGAAGGATTTTTCGAAATTCAACCCCTAAGGGATTTAAATAAGGGATGAAAGTTTGTATGGAAAATTGTCATTTTCACGCGGGCGAAGCCGCTGGCAAAAGCTAGTTTAACATATTCTGAATGGAAAAGCTACTTGAAGTGAATAGGTACCATTGAATTTTTAAGCCATCGATTTAAAAAATACAACTGCGCCACTCGGCAGTATATTTTATTTATTTTCTCAGTACTGGAGCACTTACACTTCGCGAAACACAAAATCAAACCAACACCTTACCGACTGCAATCAACCCAACATTTCCTAACAACATTATACAATCAATAAACGAACGCGTATATCAACAATCCATTTACAACAGCAGCAACCTGTCTCACAATCCATCACAAACCATTACCGTTATCAACGTTGCTTTGTCTCTTATACTATAATATACAAACCAAGGCTAAATTCCAGACAACAGCTACATTTATAACAAGTAAACTATCAGTATAAACTACCTATAACCGCGGGAGATATTTATTATAAGTAATCGCGTACAGAATTTCGACTGCTAAAAGATCTCTCAATCATCTTCATCTTGTCTTCTTTATCATTTTTTTTCCCACTCCTGGACAAAGGCCTCCCTCCACTCTTTTCATTTCTCTCAAACCCGTGCGTCCTTCTTCCAGTTCTGACGGAACCTGTCTAATTCGTCCCGCCATCTCCTTCGTAGCCTGCCGCGACCCCGCGTCACTGTGTCAGGGCTCCAGTTTCCTGCTATTTTGGCCAACAGTATGTCCGGAATGCGGCAGACAATACATGTCGTGCCCAGTTCCATAATTATCTATTACTCGTCATCTCATCAGACACTTTGTATCTTGACATATCATCCTCTAAAAAACATATTTTTTTGGACAAGTCACTGTCAGTCAGTCTGTTGTCCGCCACTCTTTTCCCAACAACTGCAGGTGGTGAAAGCCAGAACATTAACGACGATAGCCAGAAAAGGAAGTTGATGAAAAGTTTAGTTGACTTTAGGGTAGTCAACTAAACTTTTTATATTACTGCCGTTCTCAGAGATGTTTAATGATTACTTAAGCCGTCAGTAAAGTTTAGCTGTAGCCGTCCGTTAGTAAAGGTTTTGTATGACACATTTTTACTAAGTGACGGCCTAAGTAACCACGAGCTTATTCCACCATCTCCCTTCTTCCATCGAGAGACTAGGCGTACTGCAGGTTATCACCCATACCTTGTCGATGTTCCACACATTCGTACGAAGCGTTTTGCTAAGTCTTTCATTATTCGTACAGCCAAGGAGTGGAACACCCTGCCTGCGTCGGTTTTCCCGAGTTCATATAACCCCAAAGTAAATAGGCTTCTTCTGGGTAAGCTCGTTCCATCGTCGACCTCATCTCTGCCCTTAGGACAAGATTGAGGTCAAGAGTAAGCCCATATTAAATTAAAAAAAGAAAAAAAAAGTAATCATTAAACATCTCTGAGTGCGGCAGTATAATAGCTTTTACCCGTGATTGATTTAATTTCATAAAGAGGTATTAATTGATTTACTGGTTTTATTTATATTGTGGTATAAACCACCCATAACTGGCGTATATTATCAAAGAAAATGTAACGCCGTGACCGAATTCTCGCTACCGATGCAATAAAAGATAAATGGTTAATCAATTTGGAATAACATTACTAAGGTATTCGTGTTTTGTATTTATTGAGCTTAAGATGTAGTTTCGTGTTTTAACATCGATTTTCTCTTAGTACAGAAGTGTTGTGTAATACGTAAGTGGAAAGGACTGTAGTAAACAACTGCTGGTGGTATTGTAATTTGAATTAAGTTTTAGTTAAAAACCTTAGTAATAGGTGAAACTTTTGATGTTTTTGGTATGGTATTTTTATTTGTTTTAGCCTGCACTGTCCCACAGCTGGGCAAAGGTCTCCCCCATTACTTTCAAAAGCTCTTTTCCTGTGCTTCCTCGAACCAGCCCTCGTGGTACGCGTCTAGATCGTCACGCTACCTCTTTCTTGGCTGGCCTCGGCGGCGCCGTCCGTCTTCCAGCAATCATATTGTGGAGGCTTTTGCCCAGACGTAATCGTCCTTTATTATTCTTTTCACAAATTATTTAGGTACGTGTTTCAATAATGCTTATAAAAAAATAAAATATATTAGCCCACCGGTATCAGTAACAGGGTTCAGGCTACCGGCGGGCTCCAGAGAAAAGGAACCTCCTAACATACGAGCCGTGTCCAAGAGTACCACATTTTCTGTATCAAGCCCTATGTGGTATATAATAAATACTATTAACACTGATAAACAGGATATTTACCACGTTAACTTTATTTAGACGCTGTTGCAAACACCATGATCACGGATAAACTGAAGTTATAACCAACACACAACAGTATGTTTAACCAGTAAACATGGTATATATCCCGTTTTCAGTGTTAATGTTAAAATGTTTATTTATTTATTTATTTATTTATTACACTTTTAGGAAAACTTACAGCTAAACAGACAGTGAGTAATAATTTAAACAAAATATGGCCAATTACAAGTTTCCACATGTATGTTAGTGACCATGTCAGTGTCAAAACGGTTTTGCTTTTTGATTTTTATGAGAAAGATATAAAATAAAACAATTAAATTGTAAAAAGTTTAGTAAGCTCTATTAATTTCATGAACAGTTGCAAAAAGATCACCATATATAACTTAGAAGGTGGAACCAATTTTTACAAATCTTTGGAATACTTAGTATGAATCTTATAGATGGATGACTTGTGGGGGTTACCATGACGTTTTATTGAATTATTATTGAGTAATTGGTCATAGCAAACTTTTGGAGTTCCGTACTTCGCGATAATGTACATTCTGCATACAGTACTTCGTAGTAGCAAACTTTCGAAGTAACGTACCTACATCGGAGTGACGAACATTCTGAGTACAGTACTTCGAAGTAGCAAACTTTCGGAGTAACGTATATCGGAGTAACGAACATTCTGAATACCGTACTTCGTCATAGCGTACATTCTGACTAACGTAATTCGGACTCACGAACTTTCTGTATACCGTACTTCGGTATTTCGAACTTCGGAGTAACGAAATACAGTCACATAAAACGTTTTATATCAAAACGATTGACAATTTCAACAAATAAATAACTTAGCCAGACCCTCTGGCCAAATCTAGGGCCGTGTGAATTTCAACCTGCAGGCAAAGTAGACTAATCATAAAATTATTAACAAAGATAATGGCACTGATAGAATTTTAGTACAAGGACACGCTACCGATCAGAAAGGTATCAGGCGCCGTAATATTGTGGCAAAGACATAATAATATTACTTATTATCTGACCGTAAATTATAACTTTAAATGGTCTTTGAATATTTATTTGTCATTCGTGGCTAGTATAGAAAACTAAATTCACAAAACGTGGAAAATAAGATCTGGTTACTAAGTATATTAATTGCCATAGTTACCATAATTTCTTAACTTATGGTAGCGCCAGAGGGCACAATTTGGCATTCTATCAGTGTTATGGTTGATGGAAAAGTCAATGGTTTAGAGTTTATATTGACATAAGCTACCAGAAGTTTTATGTAAATTCTGTTAAAATTGTAATACGCTTTCAACGTGATTACCACTTTTCTTGTCTTTGTTACAGGGAACGAAGAACACTGTTCCACATTAACTCATTCGGGAAATCAATTTCTCTGTTAACAGTCATAATACATCTAGATAAATAACAAACAAAATAGTAACATCTACTGCTTATTTAACTATCGCGAGTAAAAATGTTGTTGTCGTTTAATTATTGGATTAGTTTTTGTTTGAAATTCATGCCTGACATTGTAAAACGATAGTAAGCTTATTCGCCACAGAATTTGTCTCTCTTCGGAAAGCAATGTTGGAAAACAAGATATCACAGCACACTTTGAAGTAGCTCCCGACATAAATGTAGTCCATTGATAGCATAACAACCGGAACCAAATACTAAAGGTACTAACTTAATCAAGATCAAATTCTCCGCGCTAAGCTACAGCTAGATAAATTTTGAGTAATTTATATCTAGATACGACTTTAATCTTTTCAAATTCATTCACAAACTTATCAACAGTCATTTCCACTTTAGTGTTTCAGGGTTGCTGCGATGATGTCCGGGTCGGCATCATTCGGTACAGCCTACAAAATTGTACATGAGTATGAGGATTTACGTTCAGGAATCTGGTCGACTTAGCTCAAATTGTGATGTGCCACGAACAGCGAACTGCTATGGTAGGTGTTAAATGGAGTTTGCTGATCGGCATGATTTATTTTACATGGAGCGATTACCTAACTAGTCTCTACAACCGAGTCAGAACTGGGTAATACAATACCCGTTGGTAAGATTGACTTTCGGGTCAATGCGAGGTTTAACATTTTGATTATTACTTAGCCACTAGCTCCTCTTGATTGCCTCGTTGACAATGATGATGACAAACGCGGGATCCATGAGGTCCTTGGTTTGACTCCCAGGGCCCCAAGTCTGCTATTCAATAGTGTCAGAATGGTCGATCATTGATCTCATAATGGTTGATTGATGACAAGCCAAAAAGTACCTTATGGTTGTCGACTTAAGGTACTTTTTGGCTTGTCGTAAATCAACCATTATGAGATCAATGATCGACCATTCTGACACTATTGAATAGCAGACTCGGGGCCCAGGTCTAGTGAAGTGCTATTAAGTTTTTTCATCGGGTATTTCTCAGTAGCAGCCGCGGAGTCTTGATTCGTGGCCAGTTGATGGCAAAAGGCACGCCCCCTATTACATGGGACTTCAATATAACTGGCGAAATGTGGGTGTTTTAATGGTTACACCTCTGCCCAACCCTTCGAGGCTTACAGAAATGATGTTATGTTATGTAGCTCCTCATTCAACAAGAATGATACACCCCTAAGTCAGTCCACTTCTTCAATAGAGTTGTCACTTCGACTTCCCTAGCCGTTACATAAGGTGCCACCTACATAGCATCAGATATCGTAAGTAAGCCACTTAGCCGAGATTACGAGTGAAGTGAATTAATCTCGGCGTGACAAAACAGGATGCTGAGCCTTATCTGAAGCTAGCGATGGAGGTTTTGAGGGGAGCTGGTTTTAAAGGTGTCGATGTAGAAAAGTTGATTAAGTTTAATATAAGACAAATTTAAATTTATTGATAACCACAAAATTGACATAACACAATCTATATCTAAGTAACTAAAATATATTATTAAAAGAAGTCCCTTTAGGCAAGGTTCCGAAGATACTGGCAGCGTTCCCCCTTTGAATAGCTAGACTAATTCTTTGTCCGAGGTAGCTGCCAGCTCTTCGGTCTCCTGTGACGTCGACCAACCTTAGATATAATAATATAATAATCTTATATTATTATAACCTTATATAAGACTATACTAAATATATAAACTAAACTAACCTAAAAACAAACTAACTATAAAAGGGCATCGAAAGTTAAAGTTTAATATTGAAAGAATTCGGTATGTAAAGTAAAAATTAACCTACGCTGATTCCAAAACCATTTGGAGATTTTGAGGTCTTATGTCTTATTTTTCTACTTTTAGCTCTCTATATCACAAGATTGTGTTTATTTTCACAATAATACTTGTAACGATTTGACTTTCATTTGACCTCTAAATGACGTCATAAAGTTTCCTGAATAGACTACTTCCTTCGTGCTTTTCAAGATAAATTTTAAAAAAACTGTTGTTGTCAGTCCGTAATTGTCAGTGTCAATGACAGTCAATACTAGATGCTAGTTATGGACGGATCGCGCGCTGCCTTAATTTCTCTTTCTCTACGTTTATTCTTTGTACACGACAGACCTTGCTTTCCCGTTGGACTTTGATACTTACTGCACCATTGATCGACCATTGCACGCTTTACGGAACTGCCTGCCTATTGTATGAATTAGTTAAATATGGATCAATTTGAACGCAGCGACTCCACTAACTTGCCTAAATTGGATAATGTTATGATCCTGGAGTTCATGAAAAATGATGATAAATATAACATCGCTGAAATCTGAGGAACTAAAGCTCTAATGTAAGTAACAATGTAACTACTGCTGTACCTACCTATATTTATAAATACCTTGCACCCATTTACATTAGTAATTTTACTACTTAACTAATATATTTTTGGTAATCCAGATCGTCTCGCGCTTCCTATGTGGACTCTGCTGTTGGCTATGTTGAAGTCAAAAGAGACCAAGTCAAGTTCATCGTGAGGGCCAAAGTAGTTCCAGAACACCGAGTGTCAAATAAGCAGTACATGGTAACTGTAACTCTCAACGAAAAGGATGAAGTCATATTGCAAGCAACTTGTGATGGCTGTGCTGCTTCTGCCGGTGGATGCAAACATGCACTGGTGTTTTATTTTGGTTGGAAAAAAGGAGCAGTGAACCATCATCAATACAATAGGGACCTGATTGATAAAGCGTTGATATTTTGGAAAATGTTTATATACAAAAAGATTATTATTACTATTATGAAGGACGGGACGGTTGACGTGTGTTGGGTATGCCACCGTCTGGGTGAATCCATCAGACAAATTATTTCTGGTTGTTCTCATCTGGGTAACGGCGAGTACTTGCACAGGCACAATCAAGTGGCCAGGATTATTCACCAGCAACTTGCCTTGAAATATAAACTTGTAGAATCAGAGGTAGGTATCGTACTTACTACAAGTATGTGCCCGACCCAGTTCTCTAAAAAGACCATGTAACATTGTACTGGGATCAGTCTATCATCACTGACAGGACTATTCATGACAGAACGAGAACCTCGTGAAAGCTGAGAAAGAGAAGCAAATAAAATGTCTGGACTTAGCACACGAGGTTGTCGATATGTGGTATGTGATGTGAACTCTGCTAGCTTTGTGCCGATAGTCGTAATGGCCAATGAGAAAAGAAATGTTTAAAAATGTAATCTATTATGTAAGTGAAACAAATAAAGAGAATATAAATTATAAGGTGTAAAATAAGGTATTGTAATTTGTACAGGTATATTAACTGCTCGTTTCTTGTAAATTCAACAGTATTTACTGTTTAGTGCTTATTACAAATAAAACGATAATGTTATTTAATCAGTCTTTATTATTTCACTATGTAAAATTTATTAAACCACATGCAATTAACACTACAGCATCTAGGTATCCAACATGTTTGTGGCTGACTACTGAATGAGTAGGTACAGGTCTTCCTTTTATTAATTTGTAATATTGGTAGTTTTCTAGATCTTCTTCCAACTGCAAAAAGATTGAATGTTAAACATGGCTTGAAGTAAATTGAAAGCTGAAATTGTTCTAATATAAAAGTAGTTCACGAGATTTAATTTTCATTTCGAGAGCCCTGACCACCCGACATGTTCTCTGAATTTTTTGTAGGATTCTATCTCAGGATTCTATTAGGTACCTACTTTTCGCCTTCGTTTTTACATAGGTACTTTTTTTGTAATACTTACGTTCAAATGATCTTCGCAACAAAAAAGACGACGCCCAGGCTTGTATTCCATATTTACCTCCTCGCACCACTCCTTTTTTAGCGTTTCTTTCACATTTACAAACAATTTGTGTCGGCTATTTGTTGTAGTGTTTCTACATGACGGTACGAAGCATTTAGCAGTAGTTATCGATGACCGATTCATTGCACGGATACGCAGCACGGCTAATGGATGGAAATTAAAGCTAAAAATCGTAGGAAATCACAGCCACGATCACAGCATTAACATTTCACAACAAAATAAAAAATCAGTAAGTTAGCTGATCTGTCAAGTGTTAGCTGTTGGCAATGTCAAGTTTGAAGTTATATGTGTTTTTTGTATGTACTGAAAACGTGGCAAATACTTAAAGCTATTCAGGATACGAAATGACGTCATCACGAATATTACTTTAAAAAATAATAAAAAAATAACTGTTAATGGGAAAACAAAATCCTTAAAATTAGTGGCTTAAAATTAAATGTTTTACGAAATAAAAATAAAAAAAAAATACCTAAAAAATACTTTACATACCGAATTAGAGCGTTTGAAGATGTTTCTACAGTAATATAAAAGGAATGTGAAGTGAAATTAAAATAACTGTGTACAGTACACAATAATGGTAGAAATAATACATAACATCACGCCTGTAATCCCTTTGGGTATTAGTTAGGCAGAGGTGAGTGGTGGACGTATAGAAATTATAGTGACGTAAAAAAGTGTATATTTTAACTACAGAGATCACGCCTAACAGAGAAGTATCGAAAAATAAAAACGTCATGCTTGAAATAAATTGAGTTGAGGACAGGAGAATGATTGCTCTTGCCCTTTCGACCTTGCAATGCATAAGTCTGTCGGAATCAAGTCATATGCCTCGAATTTGAATGTCATTTGAAGATTTTCCACCCAACCCAAAAAAGAAAGACCTTGGATTTTTAGAATTCATGTGCGTATTGTTGTTGTTTCGGTGATGGAAAACATCTTTAGAACACCAACATTCTTGTTTAGGGGCCGAAAGTGGACTAAACGTTTCTCGACGGCGGCATGTGAAGCCAAGTCACAGGCCATGGGCGTCATAAAGAAGAAACATGTAAGCTTCATCGTTATAAATTAAGAGTTAAAGATTAATTGAACTTTAGACATAATCATTATAGTATAACTACCAGATAGTGAATAAAATCGACAAATCCAGCTATCCAAACCAAAATAACAAATTAAACTCCGTACACATCCGGCAGCAACAGGAAACGTTACCAACATACATACCAACAAAATGTACAGCCGATACAATTATATCATCGATACTAAACCGATTTCAAATTGCTCGGAGGCCATTTAATAGTCAGTAAACACTAATTCAATTAATTTCGATGTTAAATTCCGTATCGTTTTAATTATGATAGGGTTGTTAGCGCGAACGCGATTTAACTGGTAAATGGATTGAGGTTTTTTTAAACGATTTTGGTAATTTCAATTTGGATTACTGTAAAGGATTTTTAGGGAACCTTGGGATATTGGCAATATATTTAAGCAGAGGATTTAATAGTATTTTCGTGAGGAAAGCGGCATGTCATACAACCAAAAAATTCGCAACCAGCACTGGGTCCGCATGGTGGATTATAGGCTAGCCCATCCCTTTCCTAGAGAGGTGGCCTTAGTCCCAGTGGTGTGGAAGATTTAGGCAGGAGTTTACCTACAGAAAAGGTCAGTTATTTACTGTAAACCTATAAAATCCCACTGATACCCAAAGAGCTCCCATTACTCCCAGTACTTACGATCTAGGGTTAATGTGAAACACTAGTGTTGTCCAGTTCATCGTGCAATTTTCTACCAGGTCGTTCACATCACAACACAACACATAACGGTATCAATGCGCCATAGTTACTGTACTAATAATAACATATTGATATGAGTGCGGAAATAATAATACTAGTAACATTTACTATTCATATTCATGTAGACATTTCACCATAAAACTCAGAAACGAAACGAATGTTTATTACATCCTTAATGACGCCGCAAATATCAAAACATTATAATCCATCATATCATACACTTTTTACTGCCTCATATAATTTATACTACAATTACACATTATAATTTACGCGTTCTACCTTAAAAGTCGTTTACGCCCGCGTGGTTTACGCCGCTATGGTAATAATATCGTAATTACTGCAATTAAAGAGCTTAAATCACCACCAGTGTCTAGTTACTAGATGACAGTAAAATAGAGCGTTTCAGAAAGCTAACTCGTGAGCTATAAAAATATCTACTAATGAAGATGAGGCTCGTCATAAGGCACTGGAATGTTGTACAACTAGAAAATGAGACATAGCAATCACGGTATTCAAAAATAGACCTTGAAGAGATAACAGACATTATAACAGTGTATTAATTTATCAGAACACATAGATAAATGGTACAAAAGGAAAGGTATACTCCTTTTACTTTCTACCCGACTGCGGCGTGCGGGAATTAGCCTAATAAATAGCCGAAACTCTCTATCTTCCGTAGATACCTACCAAAAAGAAGAAGAGACCACGTCATATTGAAGTTCCGCCTGTTGTTCCCATTGTATTGGGTTGTACGACATGGAAATGTGTGCAAGAATTTTGTAACCCCTAAAAGCCTTTTTTTTTATTCGGGGGTGGGAAAATCATCAAATAACTCCTCCCGCTCTTGGGCAGAGCGAAAGGGAGTGTCAGACTTCTACTGAATAAAAACCACCCATGTTCCTTCTTAGCCCTTTATGTCGAGGCCGCGGTATCCTGTGAACATCCCGCACCCTGACGGGCGTAGTCCCTAAGCCTAATTTAGCCTTTTCCCAACTATTTTGGGGTCAGCTGCATGCGGTTGTGATCCGCACATTGGCTGTCGCTTCATATCAAATACTGATTTGAAATGGAGGGACTGCCAATATGAGCTCCACAAATCAGTAAGAGGAGTGGGCCTATTATCAAACGAAATTCTGGTTATCCCAAAACTCAAACACAAAATATTGCACAGTAAATATTGCATTCTATGAATTAAGCCTTCTGTCTTGTTCTGTCTCAAGATTTACTGTTCTATTGAAACTGGATATTACTCGTAATTTGTTTTGGCGCCACTGGTAATAATTGTCCCAACATTAATGTATGCAGTTAATCGATACGTGCCGATTTTACTGTACTTTACTTTACCGCCCTATGTTAAGAGATTGATTATGACACGTAACTAAGTGACATAAAGATTTATGCTGGCGAATTTGATGGAGTTGCAAATTATAAGCAGTCAGAAACAGGATTGTTGAGGTATTACGATGATAAGAATTTAGATATGCCAACAGAATTTATGATGGAAATAGATACGGTAGTTATGTTAACTTCGTAGACAGAATTACTCGTTGTTATTACTAAAGTTGTAAATGTTTATGTTTCTGTAAAATACTTGTTGTTGTTGTCAATAACTTTATCATCATTACTGGTAACAGCATTTATTTTCTTTTATTTTAAATGGGTTACTAAATTGACTTCAATCTTGACCTGAGGACAGATCGACAACTATGGAGCGAGCTAACCCAAAACAAGTTTATCTCGCGACTTAAATAGACTATTTCCTTTGTTTTTATATTTGACTGAAACAGCGTCATCGAGTGTATGGCTGATAAGAAAACTATTAGGTGTTTAAAGCTACAACGTTAAATCTATCACGACTTCGCCATATTCCAAAGCCAATTCATCTATTTCATTTTCCATAGCGTTGTCATCCATTTCCAAGTAAAATTCTTTATCACAATTGCTGTCTGCCGACGACCTAGAAAGGTTGCGGGGATCCGCTGGATGTGAGACGCACGGGACCGGTCAATGTAGCGTCACCTGAAGGAGGCCTATGTCCAGCAGTGGACGTCTTTTAGCTGAAATGATGAATTGCTATCTCACTCTAGATGAGAGACATGGCTAATCGTTCACTCTCGGCCACTCGACGCACACGGGACACAACACGGGCCTACAACTATGGTCACTACCTCCGCGATCCTATTATATCGGCCTCCATTGGCTGAATGGCGAGCACATTCTGCCGAGGTATCTTGGTGACCGATTTGATAGAGTCTGTCCTTCGGATTGATGATGATGAAATCCTATCTCTGCGTTCATTTAATAATAATCTATGCCGTTTTATTTTGTTTCCATTTCAAAGTCACTGTCGTGCTTCTTACCATCTTCTTTATTGTTTTCATTTACAGATTAATTATCAGTTTCGTGTGAAACTATGCTTGGGGGCACAGACACGA
Organism: Diarsia dahlii; assembly: GCA_949775195.1. Classification (NCBI taxonomy): domain Eukaryota; kingdom Metazoa; phylum Arthropoda; class Insecta; order Lepidoptera; family Noctuidae; genus Diarsia; species Diarsia dahlii. The sequence continues at coordinate 22,063,528 of OX459194.1, read as the reverse complement.
CTTCAAAAATCACCAAATCAATACATTCTCACTGAACACTTTACAATGTCTGAACATGGGCAGTAAATTGTCCAATCGCTTTGGCTACACGATGTGTATTTTCTATACGCTATTCAATATTCGTGCGGTATAATGAGGTACAGGTAAGGGGCGGGGTCCGATGTATTCAATTTAGTCGATGGTTAAAGGCACTTGCGGCTGTGGTTTGCAGGCCTTTTGATATTTTTTAAACAAACCTAAGTAAGGTATTTTTGTAGGGAAATTGCAAGGGCAAAAAAAGGACCACCGCATGACTTATGAAACCCTGTTCTCTGACCAGCTTAATTGAATCCAGCATATATAGATGTGATCATTCCCTTAAACAGGATGATGAGTTACATACATAGTTACATAAACAAACTAACGCCGATTCTCATGGGAAGAGGCAGAAACCACAGAACACCACCTGCTACGATTCTTACATTTTATAAAGATAAATCGTAAATTAAAATTCATTGAATGCGTACAATAAACACAATTAAAACGAAACACCAAAATAATTAAATCTCCACCATCCTGGCTCGTGATAAGGCTGATAAGTGATCAGCCTTATCACGAGCTCTGAAATATGTTTGTACAATTTAAAGCCAGATCAGAGAGGAACACAACAGAACGCACTTCGACGTATTCACAGGGCACGCCTTCCAACATAGGATGGACCAGCAAAACGTTAAAGTTGATGCCATAACTCAGTTAGGGCATCGCTTTATCAGTATAGCACCTTATGGGTACCTTATATTATCATCAATGTAAATAGCCAGCGGTGATAGACTAGTGGTGTCTCTACCCCTGATTTTAATAGATTCCTGTGCGTATTATGTGTGTAACTAACTACCAAAACCAACTACTAAAAAAAGCTTCGGTGATGTGAAAAACATCATGAGGAAACCAAACTCAGAGATTATTTCTCGACCGCATATAAGCCCAGTCAGAGATCCAAGGTGCCATAAAACCTCAAACACCAGGTTAGGCACACCAAATCCATATTTCTGAAGTAACCACTATAAATTCTATAGTTTCTGAGAATACGCACAGTAGCGTACACACCCATAAAGCATAAAACAAAAAGCATTTACCATTCATACACATTTAAAATCGACATTCGATTTCTGAAGCACTTAAAAATTCACAACTTGGAACTCCCACAATAGGTTCAGTAAAGAAAAACCACAGCTAACCAAAGGCTACTGTGGAGGCGTGAATTTTTTATGGCATGGGGTGCCATGCCCCTTAGAAAAACACCGCCTTGCTAGGGAAAAGACTAATAAACGACGGACGCTATCGCCATGCTTGGATCAACGAAATTATGATGTGGTATGGGATTGTGCAAAATTGCTTCTACAAAGAAACTATCAATACAGGAATGCTTTTTGAAGATTAGAAGCTTGCAATAAAATGTCATCTTGAGATTTTTTCACAGGCCACTGCAGATAGTTTTAAAAACACAGGCCCATAAATGAATGACTCCAATGAACCTAAAACTGACAGTTTAGAAAAATTGAATACTGCAAAAATGGGTACAAAGCCAAATTTTAATATTGGAAGAAAGTTGAGGAAAATCAAACATTGTCTTTGAAATAGTTTAGTACATTATTAATTACCCTATCAAAGGAAAAATAAGACTTCTCCACCACATTCTACCTCCGGAACACAACACAAGAACCATCTGTTCGTTCTCAAGGGTCCTACGCGCAAACGAAATGTTAAAACCTGCAACGGTAAGCCAGGAAACAGCCCAAGGCCTTTAATTTGTACGGAACACCATACAATATTTATGAAAATATCGATGTCTTTGTTCAGACATTCTTTGCTTTTTATGACAAAAAGTGGAACAGAATATCCAGTTTGCAACATATTACAAAAACCACACCAACTATATCGGCATTCAGTCTTTCAGTAATCATACCTACTGTTAGAGTTTCGCTTTCCTTAAGTTTAGCGCCGATTGTAATCTCCTGACTTGCTAAAGCTATACCTATGACAATGCGGTAAATTGTAGCAACCAGCTCTATCTTTTGTACATTTATATTTTAGTATAAGATTTTGGTGATTATAAAACTGACCTTCTGCATCCTCTCATTGTGGTTTTACGAGGGAAATTCTGACAAACTTTTATTGGTTTGTATTGATGATGTTTTTTATAGGTTCGGAGGGTAAAGAATGCCTTAGGCTCAGCAGTGTACTTGTTGAAATTGAGTTTACAATGTAGATAAGTATCATTTGAGGGATCGGGGTTGGTGTCATGATAAGCGGAAGGGTCACCAATTTGTTGTTGATGAACTACATAATATTTGCATGTTCGCAGCTGTGTCATTTCTTTTGTTTTGAATTTTGTGTTGTTGATCGGTGTTTGCTTTCTTTTTTGAAGTAAGATGTTGTTGTTTTATTTAATTAAAGGATATTTTTTTGAGTACCAGAATTTGGCTTAATGTGCCTTCTTCTTCTTGTCTTTTAACTAAGTGCAATTTATGCATCATTCTCAAATTGTTAGGTACTGACGGTATAATTTGATTATAGCAACACATCAATCTATTTCAAAATTAATTCCAAACTAAACCTTAATTAACTTCGTCACATTTCCAATTCAATCATGTCAAGATTGTATGCAAAGTATGTGCCCTGTTGGTCTAGTGGTTAGTGACCCTAACTGCTATGCCGGAGGTCGTGGGTTCGATTCCCACCCAGGACAAATGTTTGTGTGATGAGCACGATCATTTGTTCTGTGTCTGGGTGTAATTTATCTATAATATGTATGTATTTAGAAATTTAGAAATATATAAGTATGTTTATCAGTTGTCTAGTACCCATAACACAAGCTCTGCTTAGCTTGGGACTAGATGGCGTTGTGTGATAGTTGTGGAATATTATTATTATTATTATTATTATTATTTTAGAAATATCTATAAACATCATTGTCGACCTTTCCTACCGTAATCATCAATACTTTAAATTGTTGCTAGCAATACATCAATATAATTCACCACAATATCATCTTCCGAAGGTGATGCAAAAAACCAACGGCCATCATATCCAGGCCCTCCTGCTGTTCAATCTTCAACCTTGTCTCTTTCACTTTAGGTGTACTAGAAGTTTCTGCTTATAGGTTTGGTTTAATGTTCCCGACATGGAGTAAGGTGAGCTATCATCAATCATACTGCTTGACACTTCAATACAGTGAGCAAATACTTGGAGTAACTGGTTCCAGTAAGAAATAGGTATAATCCTATCAGATTTGTAAGCATGTAATTTATAGTATGTCCCCTGATGTTCGAGTGTTGAAAGTGTTGGTGTATTTCTGGTTTATGATGGAGTATTAAGAAGCTTTGTAAAAATAAAAATGTTCCATGTAACAACTAAGCAATGTCGAATTTGAGGAATAAAGCAACAAAAACTGCTTTGCTTTGCTTTGCTGCTGTTGCTTTTTGCAATAAAGTATTGAGTATTGAGGGAAAGTCTGCAAATTATTTTTGATTTATTGTTTCATACCTCTAGTTTGATTACACAGAAGTATGACAGTAAAATTGATATATGTGAAATAAAAAATGTAAACTCTATAAATCATTTAATAAATAAAGCATCTCACACATTTAGTAGCTATTACCGACGTTAGCAACTTTCAGAATGCATCCTCTCTATCGGATATAGAATGAGCATTTTATATTCAAAGTGATGGTATATTTTATCACTATTACGATTAATTAATTGCATACTGATTTTATCTACTAAACCATATTACTATTCGGTAATTCAGCGGCAATGACTCTTCACACGTCACCCAAGCTAGGCCATACTGGGCAACCATTTAAAAATTCTAGCAAGGCAAAGGCATGCTTATCAGCAAGGCATTAACCTACATTCTTCGCTTGACGTACAGCTTAGGGTCTGGTAGGTAGATAAGCGTTTGATACACAACTGTAAGGTTTCCTAATCCATCTTTTAATATTAACTAGTCTTTGGTAAGTGATGAGTGGATGACGTTTAGCTAAAGTATTTGGGCTTGTGTGTCAAATTGTACACGATTACTTTAAGCAGATTCCAATGGGCTTTGACTAAGTGACACGATAATGGAAAAAAAAACAACACAAAATATAACGCCTCTAATCCCCGAACAGTTTAGCAGAGGTGTACCTAGTCTAGTAGTACACCCACAATTTCACCAGATTTGTTTAAGCCCCATGTAATAGGGGGCGAGCCTATTGTCACCAACCGGGCACAAATCCTGACTCCGAAGCTGCTTCTGAGAAGTTGCCGATGAAAAAACTCAAAAACACTTTTCCCCATCCAGTAATTGAGCTCTGGGCCTCATGTTCAGCAGTCGCGTTTGTGATAACTAGACCAACGTGGCAGCCAGAGACATAAGAAAAAGTCGGTGGGTCGCCGGTCGGGTGAAGTTAGTAATAAGTCAAAAATAATTATTTTGATTGACATTAACATCAGCAACCTATGAGTAAATCTTGATCGAAATACGGATCTCTTTGAAAGTGACTTATTGTCAGATCATATATACCAGTGTCTCTTGATACTAACAATAACCATGAAAAATCAACAAAACTCAAAAAATAATTATTAAACAATAATAATACATTGTCCACATTAGGACCTTGAATATGTGAACCACTAAAAAGTGCAAAATAAAAACTTCTTAACAAAAAATAAAACCGACTTAAAAAAAAAAAACACAAAAAAGTCAAAAATAAAATCAGTTTCTGTAGGTTACCTTGTTACACAAACAAAGAGTGTTATGTTTTTTTGAACAAACTAGACACTAATTCCTAAGACAGCGCTTTTACCTCATCACAAACATAACACAAACCACCAAAGTATTTCACGTAAACTCTCTATACCATTTTCTTTCTAAAAACAACATGAACCTGCTCATGGGAACTCGATCGTTTCCTATGACCCAACTAAGTATTACAAGCAACATTTTTTACAATATCCATCAGTGTTTTCGTTACATCATTGTCTTCCCCGATAAGGTGCCCTCCTCAATCTTCCTTAACAGACTTTAATTCTGTAAGTAGGTTGGCATCGTCATCGGCGTAATAGCAAAGGTGCATTAAAACTGGGAGACTTATAACTATCTCTTTTTTTCTTATAGCTTTAGTGCTACGTGTGCGAGGGACAGAAGATTCCAGATTAAAATTGATTGCGCGGACATTGCCTTTATCTGAGGGACATGCCTCGATTGATTCTTCATCAATCTTTATTCGCGGTGTTAAGTTTTTTTTCTTATTTTTAGTGAATTGCGTTTTTGGGTTATTTCGGTATTACAGTTTTTTGTAAACGTTTTTGTGTACTAAACTGCAGCTGGTGTAAAGCTTTTTAATACGTATTGAATTTTCGTTTGATTTATCGGACGTTTTATTTTTAAAAGATGTAAAATGACGGTACCTATACTTCAAGTAAAAACTGTGTACTCTGATGTCTCCCGTTAAGAACGACCCTAAATGAAGCTCAAGTAGATTTCGCGACGACACTGTTGAGATAAAACTACACACATCAAAAGTGTCTAGGGATCAACATATATTTTTGCAATAACTTTTCTCCTGATTGATATTAATTAAAATTTTCTTTAAGGATTCATCAAATAAAGTGTTTTCGTTTGTCACAGTAACGATAAACCAAGTCACCTTTGCATTAATAAAGAAATTTGCCATTTTCCTAATAAAGGGATTTTTGACATTTGAACCACTAACATTAAAGTTCGAAAAAAAGACTGAAATAACAGTTTTCTTTAAAATTTTATTGGGTAACTTAAACAATTAATAATCCGTGTTTCTACCGTGAACACTAACAACACAAGAACATCGGTTTGGCATACTCAAAATGAGTTCATCCAAATCACGCTGTGGAATGGCCGCCCATGTTCGTTGCAACAACAAAAAAAGGTCTTCTTGCGACTGGATACCCTCCATATTCGGCAGAGCTCTTCTCTGTAGCATATCCCATGCATGCTCAATCGGGTTCAAGTCTGGCGACTGAGCAGGCCAGGGCAGGACATTGATGTTAGCTGCGGCGAGAGTCTGTCTTACAACTCTTGCGGTGTGCGGTCGTGCATTATCATGCATTAACTGAAATAAGGGACCGATTTGCACTTGTAGAGGAACGATGACGTCTGATACAATCGTCTCAGCATAAATTTGAGCGTTGAGGTTGCCTCTGATCCAAATCAACTCAGTTCTTCCGCCGATCCAAATACCCGCCCATACCATGATGGTTCCACCACTATAAAGATGGACTTCCTGGCAGGATTTTAATTGCTGTTGGCGTCCAGGGGTTCTCCAGTGTCGTATACGTCTTGTATCCGGTCTCATACCAAAACGAGACTCATCAGAAAAGCACACGAAACGCCATTGTTCTTCTGCCCAATTTCTGTGTTCAAGAGCCCATTGATATCGAATCCTACGATTGTGCATTGCTATAGGTGGTACCCGTAGCGGTCTTCGGGAATGAAGGTTCACTTCATGCAAGCGGTTTCTGACTGTTTGGTCGCTAATTAAGTTCCCTGAAGAGTGATGAAGCCTCACGGCTAACATCATGGCGGTTATTGTTGGAGCTCTTCGAGTTAAGATTTGAATGTATCGGTCTTGTCTCCGTGTGGTGCAGCGATACTGTCCGCCATGGCGCTCAGCCACGGTACCAGTGCTTCGGTAACGTGTCCAAAGTCGACTGATAACACTCTTGACTTGTATTCAGAGCTAAAGCCACAGTACGTTGCCGGGAACCTTCTTCTATCATTCCCACGGCTCTGAGCATTTCTTCCCTGCTTAAATGACGTCGCCGCTCCATAATAACGTTGGTTTTAATCAGTAGTAGGGAAACAGTAGCACTAATAATGTCTTCAATGCGTTGTATGTTTTTATAGGGAAAATATTGACAGCTGATTTTCATCTTTTACTCGAATTTGATTGACAGTTCCTGATTCAAATTATGAAATGCACTAAAAAGGATCCATTTAAATTTATAAAATCATAAATTTATTACAAAGCCACATCTCAATCTCAAGAAATCCGCATAAAAATGCTTGATCCCTAGACACTTTTGATGTGTGTAGTTAAGAATGACGAGGATGCTAGACCCGAAATGAGATCTAAATATATTAGGCTAAGCATAATGAGATTTTGTATTTTAGTTCTTCTTCTACTTGTAAAACATTTAGTAATATTAGAAGCTAACTATTACATAGTTGGGAAAATGCTGAGCAGATATTGACGATTCATTTGTTCAGGATAATTTTTTAACAGACATTAAACTACAATATAAATATTTCTAACAAACAAACTATCAATTTCAATACCACTATACTTACCAATCTACCCAAGATCGTTCAAACCACGATTTTTACAACGGCCAATAAATTCAGAAACTTAAACAGGGTCGTATCAATTTACGTAAGAGGCCACCGGGCGTTATCAAAAATTTATTACTTCATAAATTTATAACAACCTGAGTGCACTTTGTAAATCTTTACAATGTGGTATGATGGAAGAGGTTCATGGAGCTCGAGAGCTCAAACATTTGAAAGGAAATTGTGTTCTTCGGCGAAATGGCTTTTCAACTCTGTTTCTTCGACTTCAAACGATTTTAATAGCTTTCTAACTCCTGAAATCTTTGGATTTATTTTCTGTCTCTCTGAATCTTCCGTTAAAATGTAAAAACATGATTTTTCTGTATAGATAGATAGATAGAATACTCTTTATTATGTACACCAAATTACAAAAAAAAAAAAAAGGTTATAGGTTATTTTTTTGTGCTATTGCTTTTATCCATCAGGAATTCCTCAGTAGTAGCCATGGAGTCTGGATTTATCTCCCAGTTGATGACTGAATAACGTGGTTATGATTACAGGCGTGATGTTATACCTATTAAGTTAATATAAAACCAGAAGACACATTTTTGTAACCTTTTCAAAACTCAATAAAGCACCGCTGAAAATACCCCAATAAGAACCCAGAAAAAAAAACCTAACAATTGCTACACCAAACAAAGTAACCGATACCAGCTAAATCGTCGCTTTTATAACAGGCACTTAAAAAAATAAAAGCCCTTTAGTACAGACAAACAAACAAGAAAATGTCTAACAAGAGCCTCGGGCACTTGTTAATAGATTTCTTGCGGAAATAGGTACCATCGTTAAGACAAGTGAACGTTTAAGCAAACTGCTGCTATCTTTTCACCTAACACGTTCAACAGTCGTTTTGCGAGTTGCAATGGCGCTGGTGTCTAGGATTGTTCCACTTTGACTCACGAGTTTGGCCCACCAGTGCAGTGGAACAATAGGGTATTTCACCAAAAAAATCTAATTAGACCGTCAGATAGATTTCCAAAAATTAATGGACACGTATTTTTTCTTTTTTCACGTAAACAAAAGATGAAGACGATACAGTGTTTTGAAAAGTCGTGTCAAGTCGTGTGACGTCACAAGGTTAGTACCTTTTTCCTCACAAAGTGACGTCAAAAACCCCCACTCATGATCTTTGACACGTTTTATTTTCGTCAATTTTTATTAATTTGAAAAAACAAAAAACACGTATCCAATATTTTTCGATAATCTAACAGACGGACTAATTAGATTTTTTTGGTGAAATACCCTATTCACTGACTGCCAGCTGGTATTTTGTGCTACTGACTAAGTACCTAACTAATGAAACTCTACATGAAAAGATTTTTTTAATGTAACGTACTACTAGAAATTCGACACTTAAAACCTAAGTTAGTACTTCTTCATCTCTGTAAACATCAATTATTCAGAAGCAGTCAATCAGTTGTTTGAATTATTGATTTCCACTTTGTCTTGCATATTAAATCTACTAGAGAATTTGTGTCGCTTATGTTGGACTTGAAATAATTCATTATGTAAAATGTCAAAAAAAGGAAAAACTGGCTTTTCTTTAATTCTGATAATGGTATCAACACAGCATTCTTTAAAATCTTACGACTAATAAACATTGTACCAAAAGCGACAAGTGTGACAAAGTGAAAACCAGAATGTTCAACATTTCACTTTGTCTCACCAATGGGGCAAATTGGTAGACCATAGTGGAATATTCCGGTATCCATAGCCTTAGGCTTGCAACAGACGGGCAGTTACTTGTGGCAAGATTTCAATGGTCTTACACTCTTACATGTTGTTAGCGTAAACTTGCTAACAGCAGCTATGAATTGATCTACAAATTGGATTCTTAGTATGGTGGGTACTTAATCAGTGAGAAAGATATCATTAATCTGCGTTCAAGAGACTAGTGTTTATAATGACAATATTCCTATAAAGGAGAAAAGCAATATAAGAAGATGTATCTCAAAATGTTACCGACCTGTAGACACATAAACCTTCTTGAGTAATTAAATGCTTTAATTGTTTATTTAAAAGATATTTACGGTTACACTTACAGATACGAAAAAACGACTTTGTTTATAAATACTTAAGTTACATACAAGGCTGTAACATACATGGCTGTGGCATACTGAAACTGAAAGCCAGAATCAACAGTAGCGCCCACCAGAAAAGCGCCGAGACAATGAACCTCGATGAAGTCCCAGAGAAACAATTCAACTGTCTTCGATCCTGTAACGAAATTAACCAGGAAAGAATAGCGAAAGAATAGGGCACACATAGTTCATATCCATTGGTCCTACAGATGAAAATCAATCAACTCAGCATATTGCAGTCCACCGCTGGACATAATATCTTCAAGCTACGGCACAAAAGTGTGTCCTCTGATGAAAAATTCACCTTACCAGCTTAACGGTCAATAAATACAGCTTAAACCTGCTCGTCTATCAGTCCTCAGATCTAAAGTTACAGGTGATAAAACTATCGCTAAAGTCGTAGCTAATTTACGTTTATTCTCTGTCTTTAAACAATTCATTAACACTGTATCTTCGAAGATAATATCTGATTAAATTTTATATTCATTTGGAGGTGTTAAAATAACAATAATGACCGTTTCCCTATCCACAGAACACCTACATAAAAGTCAAGAGGTGATGGTGAAGGTGGCTATCGTTTTTTATAACTATTTGGGACAAGCCCACCACACTATTCCCACACCACTAAAACTCCTGAAAGCCAGAATTAGCAATGGCTACTGATAATGAATCTCGCCGAAGTCCCAGAGCAACAATTAATAACGGGTAGAGTTAAAATTCCAACAATGATATTGATAATATTTAGGCATTTATCCAAGTCCTGCTTAAATGGCCCTAAAACCTGCTATAAAGCTGTTCACTCATTAACGGCTTTGGTGTCGATGAAGCAGACAATTTTGAGATTTAAATGAATACTTTAATTTGACGATTTATTTATTACTCTTTATATTTTGGGAGATCAAAGACTGGTTAGTGAAAACAGTGGATTTCTGAAATCACATTGACATCATTTCACATTAGCTATGACTGTTTTTATCATAGTTTATTTGTGGGTCCAGTTGCAAGCGGGTTGACGACTCATAGACCGATACATAAACTACCTACAATGTATTTTATCACAATGCAAAAATATAATAATGATCATCAGTTGCTACAAGAAAAACTATTGTTCACGATTTTCTCATTAATTAATTAAAAATGAAATAATTCGTAAGTTGTTCAAAAGATTTTAACTAACAATAAATGTAAAGCTGTTAGCTCATTAACGGTTACCTTTGAAGCGATAAACTGTGAAGCTTTAAATACTTAACTTTAATTTGACGATTTATCTGTTCCCAGTAACCACCGTTTGGCCAAAGATCAATTTAGAAGAATCGATGTTCAAGTTCATGTGATGTTATATGTATGTGGCGCTTTCAAAGTTTTCCTATTTCCACAACGAATTTCGACAAGATTAAATACAGATTGTGGGTAAGTAGTTTGGTAGCTATATGAGTAAAGTAGGTGCTTACCGAAACCAAATCGAAAAAACATGTCTGATTAACACTTTGTTTGGCCCCTTCGGATAGAGTTTCTTACGAATAAACTCTTGAGTATCATATTTTTTTAAATACTGTAAAATAACGAATCTACATTATTTTGGGAGACAAAATGATTTCATTATCTTAATCAGCCTTTTAATGTTCCCACTGCACTCTGGGACTCAGGCCTCCTCTCTATGAGAGGGATGTATGGGATGGGATCCACCACGCGGGCCCAGTGCGGGTTGGTTAAAAATGATGTGGCTATGATTAAATTAAAGTAAGACTACGGACCACAAATTCAAACGATAATAGGTTACAAACGCGTATATTCTGTGTGATAGAAAATGCAATAAAGTATTAACATACTACTTATTTGGACTGGCGTTTCAAACATCTAGGCAAAAATCTTTGTTCCAAATCATTGCACAATCTATAATTTTATAAACTAAAAACTTAATCTTTGCCCCAAAAAGACACTAAAATCGTTGCTCGACACACTTGATTGACATTTTTAATTAACAAATCCCGTTTGGGACGTACAGTACGCATTATTTCTTTAATGGTCCCGCCGAATGATCGATTGTCTGACTTCAGGACCAGTCGGGCAGTCACCAGATTCGGCAATCGAACCAAATGTTTCGATTCAATGTTGTAAATTCTTTGCCTCTTTATTTTTTTTTGTTTTGAATTGTCGTTTAGTGCAGTCAGGTTCTTAATTTGAACTTTATTATAATTCAGGCTGTTGTGTCCATCTTTATTTTTTTTCTGTAAAACGTCTGATGTTGTGTTCAGAATAAGATCTTGTTACGTAACATGGTTAGGGTATAAGCATGGAGTCTTTGGTCAACTGGACCCACAATAAAACTATGAAAAAACAACAATTTAAAATGTTTCTACAGTCACGTTTCGCCAGTTATGATTAAGTCCCATGTAGTAGAGGCTGAGCCCAGTGTCACCAACCTGGTACAAATCCAGACTCTGTTAATGCTAAGTACTGAGAAATGCCTGAAAGAAAAGCTCAATACCACTTTGCTCGGGAAACAAACCCATGACCCTAAGCTCAACCGTCACGCTTGCAACCACTAGACCAGCGAGAATAAAACCTTATTGCTTTTTTATTGACACTTGTCTCTCGTAGAAAAGAAATTTGTAACAAAATCTTTAGTTGAACGTTTCTCGTAATAGCCTCATTCCAACCATCCCATACACTTTATGTCTTCGAAATGTCCTAGCCTTTCTCACAGTACATTTACAAATCTTTACAAGCAAAAAAATGGACCATAAGTAAACAGTTCCCATGTTCTATGGTAATGCACCCATGTCCGGAAGGTACCAACCTTGTTTTATTCAAATAACCCGACCAGCCCATGACATGTACTGCGGAACCTCAACTAAAGAACACCAGAATTCTTAAACTCTTACCATTGACGCGTTGATTGATAAGTTCAGCTAGTTTAATGAACAATACCGGCAATGGATTGCGTATTTAAATGCAGGTTAAATTGAAAAGTTTCTTAGTAAAGATCAAGATCTTCGAACAAACATATCCCTTTTGGTATTATTTTAATTCTCTCATACATATTTAGTGTGCCGTAACGCGTTGGTCACGATTCGTTTGACGTTTTAAGTTATACGTACAATTATTTTTATTTAAGTAATTTTGTATGGAGGCATTCGTAACTTTTATGTTGGGTTAACTCGGATTAATAGGTTGTCTTGGGTAAGTTATGTAAGAGCTTACAGAATGATTTCTTTAATAAGTATTGGGAATACTTTCTCTGTCAATGTTATTTGGGACAATTTATCGCTTTCGACAGTCTTGTTCTACTCTGTGAGGTCTAACCTCTTTATTTGTTTTTGTATAGTCGTCTTTTCTATTGCCTATTGGTGACAGTAATAGTAATATATATTTTTTCTCTGTTTTGTATTCTTCGAAACCACTGGAAGTTATGAAGAGAGGCCTTTCCCCAGCTGTGGCATGATGCAGGCTAACAGCGAATCAAGTTACGAAAGACTTGCAAATTTTCTTATTCGAGTTTAAACATAACCATTAACATTTTATGGTGTAAAATCATTTGAAGTAATTTGACATTTTGTGGTCATTTAATCATAACCACTTTGAAATAAAAAGGACGTAATTAAGTTCTTTTTACAACTCACACAAATAATGAACTTTTTTTTTCGAGTGGTTAGCGATAGCGCCTGATCTGGTGTTTTTATCGGCCCTTGGGTCTCTGACTTGGGAATGACTTGACTCAAACTCAACTCAACTCAAATAAAGATCAATAATAATTTACATCCGTAAGCTCAAAAACATTCAGTCATTGTCTAGTTTAAATACCGCGTCACTCGTTCGTAGAAAGGTTTCACAAACTATGCATAATATCAAAATGAATCGTAAACTTTCTTCGGTAAATACAGTTTAACTTAATATGTATAACTTAACTAAAGTTGGGGTTAAGTAAGTGATCCTACTGTTTAATAGCGGGTCATTTTTTGTAATTTTATTCGATTTTTAACGTTAAGGTAAAGAATAATATATGTTAAAGCCTAACCTTCTATAGTTAATGTTATGTAAATCTTGTATCAATGAAGTTTCTATAGTAAATGAACTACGAATTTAAATGTCGCTTGATTTAAATGAATTGACCGTCTAGTTTATTTTTCTGAGATAAAAATCAAGTGCTCCAAATACTTTAGAAGTAATGTGTCCAGTTAGTGAAATATTTGGACCATCAAGATTTATAGAAGCGAAATAATCTATTGATTTCAAACTACATCATTATTTAAATACACTCTACAAGAGTTATCTAGGTAAATGAGATGATATTGATCAAACGAGCTCGTGGGTGAATTAAAAACAACCACATGAGTCATTAGTGGCAGTCGCTTCATTCACCGCTCAATTCAGTTGCATTCGGTAAGACTAAAAGGCGACCCCAACAAAGTTGAGAAAAGGTTTGGCAGATGATGATGATAATTATGTAATCAAAGTACGTACCTAATTATGTATAAGGTCTGTATGGTGTCGGACGCAAAGAATAGCACCATCCCATATCTTCCCGTGGGTGTCGTAAGAGGCGACTAAGGGATGTACCAGAGAATGGGCAGCAGCGTTCTCTGTGCTTTTTGTATCGACCGTACTGCGATCGCCAACCCGCCTGCCAAGCGTGGCGATTATGGCAAACCCCCCCTAAGCAAAAATGACACTTAGGGGAGGCCTATGTCCAGCAGTGGACGTCTTTCGGCTGAAATGATGATGATGATGACTGACAAAATGCTACCACCATTGTTTCTGTTCTTAGAAGAAGAATTCTTCAGACTTTAACTAGATTTATATATTACCAAAATCGCTGTAAAGATGTATAATTGACTTATTACTTTACTTATTTGAATCTTTGGCTAATGTGATTGTTCTTTGACTATTTCATTTGAATATTTAATTAAAACAACCAATTTCCTATAATTCTTATAGAAATCAGAAAGTAGTCAAAAAGTATCAAAAAAAGACGAAATTTCTTCAAAACATCCTGCTACATTTCTAACAATAAGAAGCCGAACTATGTATTTGTAACTGCGTGTCCGAAACTATTATACTTTTTTTCTCCGATTCGCCACGCGCAATAATTTCTGTCCATCGCCTTACTCCGGCGGAACAAAGTGATCCTTTTTTACATATCTCGTCGGATCAAAGTCACCGAACGTTTTGGATATAAGAAAAATAAAAGCAGAAGGCTCACTGTTTTATATAATCCATGGTAACAAACCTGCTCATGGTAAAGATTAATTCAAATAACTTCGAAACTATTTATGTAATATTTTCGAACTGCTTGGGATTAAGATTCAAGGACTGTGAGATCCGAGTGGTCTCAGCCTTTTTAAGGAAATCAAACTCAAATCTTTAATCTAAACGCCTAGTTGAAACTTCCCGTGATCTGAAATTTACCTTAGCTAGTGGCAAGTTAGTTTGTTAGGTAAAATGAAAATCGAAAATGCCTTCATTGATGTGATAATTTTATTAATTACTACGTAAATTAATCGCTTATACGCAAAAAAAGAATATAGGTTTAGCACATAATTTGATTTTCTGTAACTCTACCAGTAAATAGAGGTTGATGGTTGGATGCTGCAATGTTTTTTAACCGTTGGACGTCCGTCCTTCTGGATTATCGCAGGTAGTAATTAGGTACAGGCAAATGCGGGTGTTTGATCCAATTAAAGAGGAGGAGGGAATTTCTACTTCACCATAACGTCTCACACAAACTCAATTTGAGAAATGAGCCTTCTGAACCACCTCCTTTGTCCTTTGGTAACTTCTGGTGGAAAAAAAGTCGCAAATGCGATTTAAATTTTAATTTGAGCCTGGGGTTTTTTGGTGGCACGCCTCCTCAATCTATTATAATTCACCGCGTGGTAGGTCGTCATTATATTTTAAATGATTTTCGGTTTCTTGTTGGGAATAATTAAATTATTACGTGCTTTTGAATGGTTAGATTAAATCTAGACTTGATTAGATCTATTTTTAATGTTAAGATGAAGAAGAAGCAAAAAAGGTGCTCTATAGGTTGTAAAAAAATCTAAAACAATTTTGAAATATTTAAGGCACTTAAATTGTTGTTTTTCATTTGAATAATTCAAAATAATTACATAGAAATACGAACTCACATCTTTTTCCCATTGGGTTAGGTAAATCTTTGAACTACTACAATAGGGGATCGGACTGGGTCAAAATAATATGGTTCTGTTTAGTCCGTAAGTTAGATTATCGAAAAATATTGAATACGTGTTTTTTTGTTTTAACAAATCAATAATAAAAAAATTAAGTTCAAAAATGTAAAACCCGACTACTAACAAAATCGCGGTCTTAAAAGTAGAAAACAAGAAAATAATTCTTGTCTGATATTCTTCGTAGTCGCATGCCACTGATACCTGATGCTCATTCATGGCGTTCTCATTGATACAGAAGTCAGCTGCTAATTGCCATTAGCAAGGTGGCATGCGACTACGAAGAATATCAGACAAGAATTATTTTCTTGTTTTCTACTTTTAAGACCGCGATTTTGTTAGTCGGGTCTTAGATTTTTGAACTTAATTTTTTTATTTGAATTTTGTTTTTGTGTGTACTTAAACTATAATATAATACATATTTGCAATGTGCTCGCCAAGACCTTTCATTTGATACCAAACTTGCTATGATTATCTCAATTTAATATTTTTTGAGGTAAGTTTTTGACATTTAAATTCCGTCATAAAAATAATTTATAAAATTTATATAGCCTATGTCACCCGGGCTATTCTTACGAATCTATTGACACCTAACTTATTAAAATCCGTTCAGTAGTTTAGGCGCTACGGTGGAACATACATACATACATACATAGACTGCCAAAATCATTACCCTTCCTTTTGGCTTCGCCGTAGTCGGGTAAAAAATGACGAAGATAAAACGCGTCAAAGATCTTGGAGTGGGGCTTGAAACGTCACTTGTGTCGTCAAAATGTACTATCATATGACGTCACACGAGTTTCATTTTAAGTTTACGTGAAAAAAGAAAAAATACGTGTCCAATAATTTTTGGAAATCTATCTGACGGACTAATTAGTTTTTTTTTGTCCGATCCCCTAATTCCTTTCAACTCGTGCATGTTCTTATATCAAGACATTCAGTCAGTTGCAATTACTATGCACCTGGCCTTTCTGAAGAACAATAATCATCATCATCATCATTTCAGCCATAAGACGTCCACTGCTGGACATAGGCCTCCCCCAGGCATTTTTGGGGGGGTTTGCCATAATCGCCACGCTTGGCAGGCGGGTTGGCGATCGCAGTATGGTTGTTACAAAGACACAGAGAACGCTGCTGCCCATTCTCTGGTACAAGAACAATAATAACATACTTTAATTATGTTGGAATAGACCAAAATAGTCCGACAAACAAATACAGCTTCAATCAATTTACCATTTTAAAAATCAATCAACACACACCCAAACGCTATTAAATATATTTAATTAAAACACACACCTATTTCCCAAAAACGGTCAGCAACTTTTAATTTACAACCTGCATCCAACACCAATCAAGCTAATTAAATCTAAAACTAAACCTTGGCTTCGATGGTCGGAATATTCAAAAGCCGCATTCCCGCCCACTTCGCGGTCTTTACTATATCTCTATCTTATTATCTAACCACACACCTTTTGTAATTGCGACCACCGGAAAGACAGACGCGACCACACTAGTTTATATAAAATACTGGCTTTTTCTACGGTTTCACTTGCCATATAACCTACTAATATTATAAACGCGAAAGTTTGTTAGTATGTATGTTTGGATGGATGGATGTTTGTCTCTTTCACGCAAAAACTTCTGAAAGGATTTTGATAAAATTTGGTACACAGATAGTTTATAAACTGGATTAACACATAGGATAGTTTTTATTCTGATTTTATCTTCCCGTGAGATAATTTTCGAGTTGTAGCGGGCGAAGCCGTTGGCAACAGCTAGTTCAGAAATAAATATACATGATCGTCATAAATTGAACTTTGACAGTTTTAGGATTATGTAGCTTCCTATTAGTGAAGGAATTTCCGGAATCAATCAATCAAAGAATTTATTTAAAGTACGCCAGTTACAGGTATTTTTGAATAGTGGAAGCAGAGACAAAATAAAAAGAAGCTACTAGTCCCAGTCACAACGCATAATAACTGTGAATGTACTGTAGATGCCCATTCCCTAGCGTAGATCTCTATGGAAAAGAAAGGGCAAGAAATCCCAACTACAATTGGTTCAGTAGTTTCCAAGATATCCCACAACATCCAAGCTGACAAACATACAAACTTTACTTCTTCGTATTATTAGGAAGGGTTTCGACCAGACCCTGTGTGTAAAGCTTAAGTTGTTCCGGATGATAACGTAGTTGTTTTAGTGATAAGAATCAAAGGATGTTTGGACCACCTGTTTGTAATAAGACGGTGTCTTTTGATGTTTGTTTTATGCCAAATTGTAGTGTTGCATCAGAAGTAGACAAAGGCTGAGGTAAGCTGAAGTAGTGACTCGGTAATGTATGTTTGAGAACTGATGATCAATCAAGCAGACAAAAACTTCAGACAATTTGATAAATCAGAAAGCATAGTGGGGAGTACCCACCAGCTAAAAGATTAGGTTCACTTAACAGGTAAAGGAGACTTCGAAAAGACTAAACAGTGGACAGCGGAGAACCAAATGCTGCAGCACAACATGGAAAATTTCAAGGGAATCATCACCATCCAGCAGTAGACTGCAGTTATTTAATCTAAGGTAATGAAAAATAATAATGGCTAGAAATTAGGTGACTGCTGAAATGACAAGTAATACAGAAATATGGATAAAGACATACTGCGTCGACCCCAAATAAATTGAGATAAGCATAAGAATGGTGATGATGAAGTTAAACTAACAACCTATATAAGGTAAGCCTAATTGGTAGTAACAATAACAGTAATAATTTCACTACAATTTGATACAGAGACTTCTACAAACAAAGCAAATATCAATATTATCCATACTGTAGCTACTACAGCTACAACCGTGGCTATAACAAACAAGCATATAAATCCTCTAAACGTTTCTCAAACACATACACAAACAAGAGACAAAAGGACACATAATCTTGGTCCAATCCCCAGTAAGACAAGTAAGACAACGGCCGGTACTTCGGGATGCGAGTCAATATTGAGTCGGAGCGATTAAACACAAAACAAACAGGTTTGCGAGAACGAGCGGTAAGTTTGGGGTTCCTGGGGTTGCTGTGTTAGAAATGTTATGAGCATCCGTTCGTAGGATTTCATAGAAAATTATTGAGTGCTGCTTGAAAATAATGCCAGCAATATGTTTTAATTTAGCGTTTTCTGTCTCACTGCTATCAAAGGCCTCCCTTATTTCTGTCCAACATCAGTCAGGAACGAGTCTAAATCGTCTCGCCAGCGTTTTTTGGGCTTGCCTCAGTGACGACGACCGTTAAAAGCACCATGTTAACATTCCCATCAACTTCATCGTTTTTTTTTCTATTAACTTATTTAAACACTGTTTCAAGCTGTCACGGTTCATCGGTTCGGTTCATTTTAAATATTATCTTATTTATTTATTTGACTATTTTATTTACACACAGTTACTAGATAACACAGGAAAACAACATAATATAACATTTGAGTACAAATAAAAGTACTGCTTATTTCTCAAGAAATTTCCGCCAGCAGACCTGCAAAAGGAGAAATGAAAACAAGAAATGTAGACTATAGTGTGTGAAAATCGGAAAAAATTCAGTGTTATGTGTCTTAACAAACTTAACCTATATCTTCTTATTATTCTTCATTTATTTTTGTATTATTTTATTTTATTGGAATGTTAAACTATTCCTTCTTTGTTCCTTTTCATAAAAATGCTTGCTTCATAATTTTGACGGTGTCTATAATCAATTCTGAATCTCCCATAAACCAAATCAAGATCGTCAACCCTGCAACACTATCCTCCCATCCCTTTCAACTCATTAATACATTAAACACACATTAAGATGTGATTGTAGATGTTTGAGACAATGTCCTATTTGCCGACCGTCCTCTGCAAACGTTGAATAAATTTAATTTTAGGGGCTGAACGCACTCTTGCGGATTGTGGTTGTAGTTAGACGAAGATTTGGTGCGCTGTGATGATTTTGGAAAGTTTTGTTTATATTTATTAAGTTATACACTGTTCTGGTTTAGTATTATACGGAGAGGTTGGGTGGAGAACTATAATTGCAAGCTGAAGAAATGATACATGATTGTCTGGAAAGCGACGGAAGCTAAGTATAGAAAAATGATGGAGGATCGTGTTTGGGCTGGCAGTATTGAATAAGACAAGATGTTGAGCCAAAGTCCAAGGACATTAAGAGCGATCATGTGGGCACTGATGAAAAAAACAATTAAAATGCAGGAGTAGACGAATAAGTAATATTTAATTAGCAAAATGATGAAAATCTGTGAGAAAAAACCTAAACCACTAATCTTAAAGTCGCCGTAATAATAGCTGCATAAACAAAAACATGGCTCTCTTAAAAAAAAAAACTAGTTGCCAGATAATACGTCAAATTAACACACAATTTCTTTTTCATTCTAAAGAAGAAGAAAAAAACAAAATCTCCACATTCGAATTTCAAAATTATACTACCAATAAAAGCTCACCGTTATTCAGAAACTACTAATTGGTCTTTGAACAGAATTGACATCAATTTGTATAGAAAAACCGTGTGGGGCTTTGACACAAACGAAAGATGTATCTAATGATATTATTCAGTTTATTAACAGTTTCCACAAAGCGGCGTCATTTCTATAAAATGACAGGCGGACTTCCGTCACGTGTATCACGACTGTGGTGGTCATTGGGGATTAAGTAAATGCATCAGATACGATAAGTAGATAGTAGAATGTTTTAGGCCTAATGACGTAAAAAAAGGTTTGCCTCCGCTAAAAGACTTATAGTCCGGGTGCAACGTTAAATTTTTTAAATTGATTACTATCAAGCTAGTTTTTCGTGAGTAGCTTCATTTTGATGAGACGCCAAACATTTCCTGAACAAAAACTCTCGATTGTGGTAGCTAGCAGAGGTATTTGAAGCTCTTTTCACTCATCTTCATCAATTAAAGGACATGGAAATAAATAAAAAAATCCTTTTCTCGTAGGGAATCTTCATAAAACAATCCCAACCCTCCTCGAAGTGGACATCTTTATCTTCAACCTAAGTCAACCCTACAGTTAAATCTCAATGTGTTAGTGCTTCCCCACCCGTAATAACAGAAATTCCGAATCCTGAAACTAAAAAAGAAATGAAAACGTTTGTTGCATCTACTTTTATAACCTCCTACTCTATGTATTTGTCGCCGTGTTGCCGCCAGTGCAGAACGCCGCTTCTTTTGATGTCACATCGGCTCGTGCGCACGGAAACCCACGAATGTTAACGATTATTCAAAATTCAATAGTTCTTTTTTTGAAAATTCGAATACAATGAGCTCGTTAATTTATTTGGTTTGATTGTTTTAGGTTGTTTAACTTTGTTACGTGTTTTCTTGTCTTTTGGTTCAGACGTGTAAGTTAACGGTTGTGGGTCTTCAAACAACAGGTCATATTCCTTCATTAATAGTGCAATTAGATTTTCAATTTCATCGTCTTCATGCTTGTAATTTGTATTAAACAAATAAAATGAGGCCTTACAAACATTGCCTGGTCCACGTTCCTACATAATTATATTCATAGAGCCTTGATTATGCGTTCTTGACTGTTCTGATGATCATGTGTATGTATGTTTGGATTACATACGTAAGAATATGCAAGAAGAGTTTTTCAGTTTTTGTACACTTAGAAAAAATCTGAGTTTATGTCCACAATTATGTTGCACTATTGCGCGGTTTCCAAGTTCATAAAGCCGATTTTTGTTACGCCAAGCCCGCCACTCTTTTCCTCAACCACTGCAATTGATGTGTGCCAGGATCAACAGTGGTGACCACCAGAAAAGCGCCGAGACAATGAAACAAGACTAACGCCCAAATACTCAAACGTCACTCAATTTTAAGTTGCACTTAAATCTCGTGCTGTCTTTGTTACTTTAACGCAGAGTGACAGAGATAGCAGGAGTTTTGAGGGCTACTTATAATTGAGTGACGTTTGAGTATTTGGGCGTAAGATCCAGAGAAACAATTTAACTGTCTTGGATTCCACAATGATATGAATTAGAAAAGAATAGCAGGAGTAAGAAAACATAATTTCCATCAAATCTATTAGCACAGTATTCTAATTCATTCCAAAATAATATATTTACTCACCCACACGTAAACGATTGATCCAATTATTCCGTTCCCACTGACATCCAAATCACCCTCACAGCACATTGGGCAACTTAATCCTGTTAATTGTTAAACATGGTGTTAATAGTCGATGACAATTGTAATAGTGCTGCCCGCCCCCATGCGGGCGAGGTGTAATGATGCCAGTCTTTTGTGTTGATGAGAAATTAGAGAGGCGTATTGTTTTTTTGGGTTAAGTAGGATTTATTCATTTATCAATTTGGGTGTTGTGAAAATAATTTCTGATGAACTGCCAGGTCAGTAGAAAATTGCAGGGGCGGCATGAGAACGCAAATTCACTCAAACATACTATATTCTATTTTATAGGGATCGATAGTTACAATGGATTACACAGGTATACAAACAGTTTTTTTTTTGTGTTGCCCTCAATATTTTTGCAAGATCTTTTTATTTATAACATATATATTAAGTATAAAGTCATTGGTGTACTAGATCAGCTCTAGTTTTTCAGTTATTAGGGTATGTGTAGGATATACTTGGGCCTGTTTCTATAGGAATTCACAAAACATCGAGTCAAGAAAAGTACTATTTACATTGTTTTAAGTGGTTTATACTAACATAAAATATGTCTGTATGTATATCTATGGGTTTTTGTTACCTCAAAATAAATGAATTCTATTCTATTACAATATGTTGAATGTAAAAGAAAAACTAAGGAATAGGAAAAATATTTTTATGTTTTTTTATCCTCCCAATTTATTGATGTAAAACATAAAATTGCGGTTTATTTTATTTTGGTTGTACTAGCTTTTTCAGTGATTTTCAAAATATCTAAACGAATCATCGTAACTATATAAAAAAAAATTTTTTTGCTTCACTTTAAATTGTTCTATTTCATACAAACTTCAAACCACAATAAATAAAAGACTAGAGCCAATTTCCAAAAACTGTTAATACTACGTTATTTCTGGGTACAAGGCCAAACTTAAACCACTCTCATACCAAGAGCAACAAATTCACTGTTGACTAGTGTTATTATATCACATAAAACCAGGTTTGTGTCATCATTCTCCTGCCCTTATCCCAATTCACTTGGGGTCAGCGCAGCATGCCTTCTACTTCCATACTTCTTTACTCGTCATCTTGCAGGCTCCTTTCTTAATCTTTCGTAGCCCTATTTGATAGCCCTGCTCTACTTCCTAGTCTATAATGAGAGTATAGCTAATTTGGCGAAATTCAATAGCGGTCATCTGAAAATAAAAGTTGTAAAAACACAATAGTCTTTCTATAGATTGCTCATAATTTAACCAAACAGACTGATTCAATCGATAGCTATCGCTACTAGCTAAAGCTATAAACGATAACAAATAAACGATATTTAGCCCACCCCTATTCTATGGAAAACAAGACTACACACCACCAGTCTATAACAAAAACACAAAACAAACTTTATCACTATCACAATAACTACTCAATTACTGTCACAGTACAGCTTTTGATATTTTTATCAATCGCGCCATATTTACTGAGAATACGAAATGATTGATCGATGTCAAACGAGTATGACAATGCTAGGATAATAAATCGATTTATGGAATCAATTGTGTAATCGATTATGGTACAATGAATTAATAAAAGGTCGTTTATTGGTATCTTTTTTTGGTCGGGCTCTTTGTGATGTTTTATTTTGGGGCCGACTGTGTAGGTCCAGAGATAGAATGATTAAATTGGTACTTTAATTAATAAAACTGCATCGATGGTGCCGCAAGCGCGCCTCCAGAACATGGGGATCTGGGTTGAATTTTAGGTTGGGCTGTGTTGATGATTTGAGTTTCTCTATCAGTAGCAGAATTTCTCAGTAAACGCCACGGAATCTGTCGGTTGATGGCAATAGGCTAGCCCCCTATTCGCTGGATCTTTAAAAAGAGCGTAACTGGCCAAATGTGGTCGTACTATGCGGTGCACCTCTGCCTAATCCTTCGGATTACTAACGTGATGTTATGTTATGTTTATTAGTAAAACTGTCTGCCTGTCCCGTTACATGCTCGTGGAGCTGATGGACGGAACAGAAAATGCCAAACTCGTCTCTAAATTTTGGGCTGACTTAGTCTAAATATTGTCATCGACACGCTAAGAAGAAGAAGAAGTAAAACCAAATAAAAATAATATAATTTACATGACCTAGAAATCGAACTAAAAACCTCCCGAATTCCCGATCCTCATTACTTCCAATCACTAAAGGCCCCATCGAAGTTTCAACTATGAGCACTTACAGTTGTCTATGAACTTAGAACCTTATTCATTATGCCAAACAAAGTTTAGAGTAGCATCCAAGTTTAAGCGTGCTTGAGCCGAGTTTGGCATACTTGCATTAATTGTAACTACGTAACCGGTTAGGTATCATTAACTTGTTCTGAGGTATGATTAATGACATTAGGATCACTGCGACTGATAATTATGGGTTAGTTAATATGAGCTGCAATGATACATTGAAAATCAGTTACTAGTTTACCTGGTATAAATGCAATTTTTAAAAACGTAGATCATACCGATTAAGGCGAGGTTGCAGTAATTTGTTTTTATGTACGCACGACCTCGCCCCCCGCCCTGCCGCGCGAGCGATATAATGCCTAAATTTTGACTGTTTTTTGGTTCTTGGAGAAAAACTATAAAGAAATTATACAATATGTTTTCAACATTTACTTCAGAATAAAAAGTTCTATCTATTGATATAACTTTTATATAAATTCATGATGAAATGTCTTAGCAGTACACGTTTGAAATTGTGATTTAGAGTCATGTTTGATAAAAAAAAGTATCGAGCCGATCATTCTAAATCGCATTTCTATCTTTACGATTTACTAGAGAGTATGTTCAATTTTTATATAATGATTTTTATTTATTACTAGCGGACGTCCCGCGGTTTCACCCGCGTAGATCCCGTTCCCGTGGGAATACAGGGATAAAAAGTAGCCTATGTTACTCAGGGTGAATGTAGCTTTCCAAGAATGAAAGAATTTTTGAAATCGGCCCAGTACTTTTTGAGCCTATTCATTACAAACATACAAACATACAAAAATAGGTACAAATCTTTCCTCTTTATAATATTAGTGTAGAAAAAACTCGTATTTAGTTCGATTTTTATAGGTTCAAAAATCTTAAAAGTACTGCAACCCCGCCTAACACCACCAGTGTTACTACGTACGGAACTGAAAATTGTCCTGCTTCAAACCCATTGTCATTTTGTTGGTGGTGCTTTCATTAATTTCGTTATTCTACTCACATTTGCACACTTTTGGGTGTTTTTTTAGAGACTCGAAAAATTGTATATTTTTTTGCGGTATTCAAAGCGGTTCGTGTTTCAACGAAGACTTCAACTTTATCAGGATTGACATGAACTTCTCGATAGCTTATGTCAGCAAAATGCATTTAGGAATGTTATTTTAAATAGGCTCTAGGACCCATGCCCTCTTTATACGATGCATGTACAAAGTATTGAAGATTCTGCGTAAGACTGTCATTCATCAAACAAAGTTGCGGCGATTCATCTCTAACCGAACATGATAAAAATGTTATTGACATCTACAAAGAGATCACTGAACCGCGTACACATTTCTTCAATTACTATCATTATAAAAACTTTATATTACAGTACATCCACGATTTACTTTTTTTCGTATTTCAGATGCAACAAAATCTGTACCTACAATAGGAGATCGGTTCCAATAAAAACTTCTGAAATACGCTATCACATTTTGAGTAGGGCTTATGAAATGTGATAAAAAGTATTCGAATACATTTTTGTTTTTTGTTCGTCGATGTTTGCTGGTCACGCGTTTGACCCCGCGTTGGGCGTTGCGCTGTGAATTCTTTATTAGTTTTTTATCAGTTTAGGAGATAGGTAATGTTTGTGTTTGGAAATGGGGTAGTAATGGAAGCAGTGATAGCCATAATGTGTTTAGAAATAAATATATTTGTAGAACATCATGTTGTCATTCATTATGATCAAGGTTTGTCAATGTTTCCAGAAATATTTGCCCCTTGGTACAGACAGACCAAGGGGTCTTAAGGAGTGGCGAGGGCCCAGAAGTGGTATTATATCGCAGAGTAGGAAAACAAGACGGCCTCATCTACTCTAAGGTGATGAACATTAATAAAACATGGTATTGTTAAAAATCAATCACTTTGTCAGCTGTTTGTTACGACATGATGTAAAGTTTCCAACATCAGTATGGTGGTATGTTTGCATGACAATACTATTTCACAATGAGGTCATGTAGAAAACAACGTAGTTCTATTGATCTGCAAATACTCGTCAAGTACTTAGCCGAGCTACACTGGATCTGTATTTACAAACAACCAATTTAACAACGGAATTTCATAACAAGGAAACAACAAATAACGAAACAATTTACATGCAACAAAACTCCACAACAAAAGCCGAATGCCGTCAGAAATTTAATTGAAAACCGACATATCTCCAGGATTTGTAACAAGGAATAAATTGGCGTTTCACATTTGATAGAAACGGTCGGCTCAATCGAGATTTATCTCGATCAATATCCACTGACGTTCCAATTACATTGTACAGGTACAAGTTGTAAAGTCACTCCGGTCTGCTGTTAAGGAACGGACACATTTATACGGTTGACTCATAATTTTGGATCAATCGGATATGATTAAATATCTTAGTTCAGTTCTCAAGACTGAGCAAAGATGATGATGCAAAGAATAAGAGAAGAAAGAAAGAAGAAAAGAAAGAAAGAAAAGAATAAGGACGATAAAAAGAATAGCATTGGTATCGTTGTCAAAAATTTAGAAAAAAAGATTGAGCTTTACCTCAAAAAGTCTTTAGAAAATGAGAGTTATCATTTAAACAATTTACGTAGAATTAAAGGAAATAAAGAAAAATAAATAGAGGAATACAAGTTTAAGAGTAGACCATTATATCCTTGCAAAAGATATAACTGCAAATGAAAGAACAAAAAAAATGGGAATTATAAAGAGTATTGACACTACACATAAAGTACTGACAAAATCAAAACTTAGCACTCCTTCACTTCAAAATTATCTCTATACACTTCTAGCCTCAAACTAAAACTATTCTAGATAAACACGTACAAATGCACCGCACCCCTAACAGAACACTCGTTTAATTGTAACACGTACAGATTTACGACGCATACGAAATCGGTTATCTTGTATCTGTCGCGGCATGATTTGTTTTTGTTACACTTATAATATATGAGCCGGTCTCGATCTAAGATACGGACAGCATTGTAATACAATAGTGAGTAATTATGATTGAATGTACTCACTTTCAATATGCTTGTTCGATGAGGTCAATGAATTGTAGAAAGCAGTATTTAGTAGAGGCAGTGTGAGGAAAAATATCTTAGCTATGATTATGATTAGGGTTGGCTACCTACCTCCAAGGTCAAGTGATCGCAAGCGTCACTGCTGTGCATAGGTCCTTGGTTCGTATCCTAGGTCGGGCAGTGATATTGGGCTTTTCTACCAGGATTTTCTCAGTAGCAGCTACGGAATCTGGATTTTGACCCATTGAATTGATAGGCTCGCCCCTAAAAATTATAGGCGAAATATGGGTATAATGTTGTCCAGAACGAAACTAAAAGCAAGGTTCTGAGGCCTTAGCATGAGCGCGCATAAAAACAATTAGATACTCATCCACAATCAAATTACTAAAGTACAATGGATGATTGCTGAATTAACGAAGGGGGTGAGTTTAGGAGGATTAGGAGATTTTTTCCGTTATGTGCTATTTCTTTTTTTTTTCAAAATATTTTATTTCACATAGGCCTACATGGGCAGTTAAAAAACGTCGAGAAAAGGTACATGGTTCGAGTTGTTCGTATCTTGTGAAGAAGATCTGGCAAAAAATTCCATGGTTACTCTTTTCAATCAACCTTGGATTACCTTTCCAATGTACCAACTGAACAAACACAATACCAATAACAAAACACCACCTTTCGCGCACCTAATAACTTGACAATAAACTCCATTTTCAGCTATTAGATAAGTTCGCTGCTTACTAATGCACAGTTCGTGTTTTTAGATTGTGTTAAATGTCTGTTCAGTAACTTTAGATAGTGTCTCCAGGTAAGTTAAAGTAAATGATTGTAATAAAGGTCGGATATGGTTATAAATACGCTGTTGTAGAAGCTTTGGTAGTTCGTACAAGAGGAGGGGTCATAGCCTTTTGGTTAAGGTCATAGGGTGGAAGATAGGTGTATTAAGTTTCAGGTTTTAGCTTAATATACCTAATATGGTATATGGTATCCTTGTGTTAAGCTCTTTGTAATATATAATTTGTTTAGTGTCAGAACCTTGTATAATGTTTTCGATGAATAGCAAAGCATGTTGAATTCATTTAATTTTTTTTTCATGAAGTTCAGAAAATAAAAATAATGTATTACCAGTCCATTGCTGGTCAAACCACCCCTTGTATCCTCCCTTTGTTTATTATTTAGGATCTAGATCGCTTATATCAGTTTTCGTTCCAGAAATGGTATTTTCTGAATTTTAAGTATAAGCTGTGAGATATTTATATTAAGGTAAGTAAGT
Organism: Diarsia dahlii; assembly: GCA_949775195.1. NCBI lineage: Eukaryota > Metazoa > Arthropoda > Insecta > Lepidoptera > Noctuidae > Diarsia > Diarsia dahlii. The sequence continues at coordinate 22,035,196 of OX459194.1, read as the reverse complement.
AGGCAGTAAGAATTTGAATATTATTAAGCTAAAGCTTATGATTTTCATTAAAATATTTTTACATTATACCATAATACCCTGGCTATTTTAAAAGAGAAGGTTTTAACGTTTCAGGTAATTTTAACTTCATTATTTACATTTTAACCTTCCTAACCTTTTTGACCCTCAAAGCAGGATTAAAAGGCTGTTTACTTTACCTGCAAGTTAATTTTCTGTCTTTCTTTTAATGCTTTTGAGTTATATATTTTTTTAAAGTATGTAAGTTATTTACTTATTTTTATTTTTGAAGGAAGCTATTTTCTTCAATAATTATGTTTCGAATCATAATATTCAAGAGTTTTCAGTGTCAATTACTTTACGCTTTGTAACGTTCGAAGTGATATACTTTGATGTCTCTATTTAATGAACTATAGGTATTTCGTCTTTCATCACCCGAACAGTTCTTGGAATACGATATCATTCTCCACTAACACTAACTCTCCATCAATTCTCACCCTCCTCAATCAAGGACCTAACTCCAATTTGGCTCTTTCTGAATCGTTTTTTCATCCATCTTTGTACACCTGCATCCCCCTTTCATCCACCCGTGATAGAGCTAGCTCATCAACTGCGACCCTACTCTACAACGTAAATGGCTCTACTAGAGTTCCCGACTCTTTGGTGAGCGACGAAGCATTAAATAACTGGTAGAGCTGTGAGCATTCACGTTGCGATTTTTTGTTGTGACTTTTGAAGTTGTGAGTCGCAATGTATGACTGAAAAGGGGTTGTGGAAATGTTGTTAGGGAAGTAGTATTCATGTTTTTGAAGGTATTCTTGTCGGTGCCGCTGCCATGAAATGATTTGTTGGAAAAAAAAAATCTTTTTTTTTTTTTTAAATGCCATTCCATTTCAAAATGGAAATAGTAATAATGTGCCGTATTGTAAGTCTGAATAAACATGGTGATTACTAATCAAGTGTCCCTTTGGAAGATCACAAAGTTTTTTATTATTTTTTGACAGTACATTTTTCTTTTATGTTTTCTTTTCAGAGTTTTTGATAGCATAGCAGGCATTATCTCTGCTACGAGGAGTGATTTGTTATTCAACACACATCACAAGTTTCTGACAGATGAACATAATTACGAAGAGAACTCCGTAATCAAATTCCTCTAACAGGCAACTCTTAATGGTACTTCATACGATAAAAACTATTGACCACAAAAAAACAAACACTGAATAATTGTATTTTAATACTCATGCTCTAGAAACCTTATTAAATATTATTGATTGAAATGTTACAACAAAACAATATTGCAACAGCGATACCATGAAAATGCACCGACTAAAAACTAGCAACAATTTTCCCGCACCGCGAATAGGAAGCCTTAAAACATTTTGAAACACCATCTATTAGTTTCATACAGTGTGCTTGTTGTTGAGGTATCACAAAGTTTAATTTAACCTAAAAGTTTTGAAAAATTCAAGCCTCAAACAAAAACTTTTTACGATTTAGTGGTGACTTTTTGTAAAAAAAAAAAAATTAGTTCAATCTCTTCTACCTAGCGTATAAAATTTGACGACGAATCTGTCATTTTCAGTAGCCTTCATCAGCTCCTGTGATGTGCAAGTAAGAGGACACGATATTAAGTCCCCCATAGTTTGTGGGGCAAGACAACATTTACACTAGCTCCAGGGCAGAGTCATCTATGAATCTCCACCTGTACAGGTTTCCTTACTTCGGCCTACCTGTGTCCAGAGTCAATTTAGAGACTTCCAGGTTCGCCATGGCAACTCGTGTCCAGGTGGAAGATTTCAATTCGATTTTTTCATTCCCTATTTCAATTACCTTGTCACATAATGCCATTGGTTCCGTGAGTGTTGATAACTATGATATGACTGTCTTTTTGGGGGGTGGAAAATCATCAAATGACTCCTCCCGCTCTGGGCAGAGTGGTAGGGAGTGTCAGACTTCTACTGAGTAAAAACCACCCATGTTCCTTGTTAGCCCTTTGTGTCGAGGCCGCGGTATCGAACAACCCGCAGCCCCGGTGGGGACTCATTGGTTCCTTGAGTGATACCTATGGTGATTGTCCCGAAAATTGTGTATGTCTGTCTTTAAAACTAATAGTGCTTACATTTCGCGAGCCAGTATTTACTAGTTTAGTCCCTTTCGCATTCGCAGGAGAAATGTCTGGGTATTGTGAAATAATGCCTAGATTTAGTTGTTGGCTAAAATGGGTACAACACTAGCAAATGGTGTAATCATCTGACATTTATTTATGAAGTGCTGTTTCTGTCAATTTCGCTTGTTTTGTTTTGGTGGACAACTGTGGTGACTTGTTGTTTGACCTTGTACGTTGGTCATGTTTTTAGTTTCTAGGGGAATTTACTACCCTTTCGTTGTTGGTTGACTTAAGGGAGGTTGCACTACTTTGTTTTTATGTACGCACGACCTCACCCGGCCCTGCCGCGCGAGCGATATAATGCCTAAATTTTGACTGTTTTATCTCTCTTGGAGAAAAATGATAAAGAAATTATACATTATGTGACCCGAGATAATACACATTTTTTACGACCTTTATTATGATATAAGTTTTATTTTTCAAAGCCTAATATAACTCAAGTAAAACGATTATTTAGCCATCATTTGGACATGTCTTTGCGATTTAATTGGATGCAGTGAAGTGTAAGTAATCGTGTATCGCATGCCCGACATATCATGATCGAAGAGTCAACTATGTAATAATTTTTATTTTAAATTTAAATCCGTTCCATGTATGAGTAAAACGCTATTGTTGACGACGTTTATCGGGGTAACCTCGCCTTAAAAATGATGGCTGGTTGATTTCTAATAACTCTATGATATGGAGTTTCTCACCGATTTTTCTCCATAATTATGTATGAAAAATGTTGACGAGTAGGAAATTAAAATATTTTATTTTACATGACTATGCAACCATGTGAAACAATTTTGCCTCGACATTAGACATGGGCACTTATCTATACATACTTAAAATAAAACAGTAAAAAAACTGTGTCTGTACATTGAATATATTGAAAAAATAATAATTGAGGGGGGTTTAGGAACAGTAATAGAGCACGAATCCAAAAAAAAAATTATGTCTGTTTGTCTGTTTGTTTGTACACGCTAATCTTCGGAACTACTCGACGGATTTGAATGATTTTTTTTTAGTTGTATAGGTATTAGGTCTGGGCAACATATAGGCTATAATTTATCTTGGAAAGTTGAACACCTGATGCAGAACTGCAACAGACCAGCTTAACTATAAGAGATACAAAAATGGTACCATAGCAAAAATTGTTCCACGTGATGAGCATTTTCTGCTCAGACAATAAATTTGAAGATCTGGAACACCTGATGTGGAACTCCAAGATCCCAGCTACACTATCCTATTTTCACGCCAGAACGGCTCAACGGATCTGAATGAAATTTGGCACAGAGATAGATTATAGTCTGGAATTACAAATGGGCTATATAATATCGCTATAATTACTAAGGGGGGTGACCAATATTGCAATATGTCCATATGCCCCAACGGTTTGACAGCTGATATCTGTCATACTATTTATCAATAGAACGGCTATTTCGAACTGTTTGTCACCGATGTCAGTAGCGTAACGGTTTGGCGACCTCCCCGTAAACAAATGTACGTAAGTTCAAATCTCAGCCAGTGTCTTCTTTTTGTAATTTTTTTATAATGTTGTGAGATTTCCAAAAATATTCAACATGTTCGCGAGTTCGATCCCCACTCGGTTTTCACTTTTTGTGAGTACTTACTATTTATTTTTATTTTGATGTGATTAGGGTTTTAGTTTTTGATTCATTGTAATCCGATACTGATATCAGATAGATATATATGAATTTGAAGAACTTATAATCATTACGAAAGATACATGCAACGACATCTATTGCATCAAGACGGTACCAATAAATAAATGTGTTCAGATAACTTTTAAATAGACCTTTTTAAAAAGTTACGGCACCAATAGGTACTCTTAATTTGTCTAAATGACGCTACTTGGCTATAGTGTGTGTTCACTTTCCATGCATTAATTTTTTGTAGTTTAACTTCATCTTTGATAGATGGCGTTGTTCATAATTGGACACCATTTCCTGAATCACGGTGTGAATATTTTCCGTGAATAGATAACAAAAAAATTACCAATGTACACAGCACAGTAAGAAAAAAATCTGAAGTTCATAGCAAAAATGAAATTAAAATTACATTTCTTTGTTCTGTGCGGGAATCGAAAACGGGATCAGCACCACAATCAATCGCCCAGCTGTGCAGCTATTGCGCCAATCGTGCCTTCTTAAAGCTGTTACTGTGGCTTTCTCGGGTCTTTTTTTGTTTTTTGGGGGGTGGGAAATCATCAAATGACTCCTCCCGCTCTGGGCAGAGTGGTAGGGAGTGTCAGACTTCTACTGACTAAAAACCACCCATGTTCCTTCTTAGCCCTTTGTGTCGGGCAGTCGGGCACGGTATCTCTTTCGAAAAACCCGCAGCGTTGGCGACCCCTGATGCTGACATCTCTTTGAGGGATGTCGTCGTCATAAGATGGACGGACGGGGAGCTAGCCCGCTACTCACCATCCACAGGCCCGCACCTACGGTGGCCGGAAGCCATCACGTAGCCCCCGACGCCCGAAGCGTCTCCCGCGGCGGCTGGGACGAGAGGTTCTCTCCCTCTCATGTTCCGCAACCTCCTTCGCTAGCATCACTGCTTCGCAGAAGGAGGCGACGGCGTCCCATTCCCTCTCGCCCCGGACCATGGCTTGCACCAGGGTCGGGAGAGAGGAGCGAGAGGTCGCCGCCGCCGATCGCCGCTACAAGGTACCGGCGGGGCTCCGCCCAAGCGAACTCCACGGTTTGCTCCACCGTGTCGTCCGGACGTTCCGGGCAATGGTAGCATCTGGGCGTCTTCTCCCACCTGATTCGGTGCAGGTACCTCCCAAAACTTTGCTTTACTATGGCCAGACTGCACATTCCGTGTATAAGTTGCCGCTGAATCTTGGCCCAACCGGCTCCGGTTACAGTTTTGGTGATGTTGCATCACCGTTGAGTCCTTTTGTAGCAGTGCAAGTTAAGTATGGGACGAGAGCGCAATATCGCACAAGCATGCATTAAAGGCGTTGAACCGCAGTCTGCAGGACATCCACGGCGACCAAACGCTGATGGGCAGTGTTGTCGTGATGTTCGCAGGTGACAGACATTGCCAGTTATTTAGGGGGTACACCGGTGGATGAAATAAACGCATGTGTCCAGGCGTCGCCATCACTGTGGTCCATGGTCGAGAAGCTCCATCTTACGTGCAACATCCGCGTCCAACTGTATAACGACCACGAAGCAAGTGTCTTTGTAAATAAGCTGCTTCTAATGGGAAAAATATATTTTCAGAAGAATCCATCCAGTGCCAACAGATAATGAACTAAATATGCACGTTTTTCCAAATTTTGGCTATTGCTATTAAACGGGCACAAAACCAGACTCTGCGGCCTCTACTGAGAAAACCTTTTGACCTTCTCGATAGGTAATCAAACCCCAAACCACATGCTCAGTTGCGCTTAGGACCACTCGATAACAGACATCATAATTTCCACGTGAACGAAGTCGCGGGCATCAGCTAGTTTTTATAATATACTAGCTGACGTCCCGCGGTTTCACCCGCGTAGATCCCGTTCCCGTGGGAATACAGGGATAAAAAGTAGCCTATGACACTCAGCAATAATGTGGCTTTCTATTGGTGAAAGAATTTTTAAAATCGGTTCAGTAGATCCCGAGATTACCCCTTACAATTTAACAAATATACAAACACACAAACTTTACCTCTTTATAATATTAGTATAGAAGTATAGATAACGTCGAGAAAAGTTGCCCTTATCCCAATTTATTTGATGTCGGCGCAGTATGTCTTCTTCTTCCATACTTTGCATTACTCGTGATCCCATCAGCCCTCTTTCATGACATATTATTCTTTACATATTCCATCCATCGTTTCTTTATTCTTAAACGTTCCATACTTAAAATAAAAAAAATTCGCAAGTCTAATAACAATACTATATACTTTGAAAGTAGGTCGATTGCCAATTTTATTAATAGCATAAACAAGATAATAAAAAGAGGTGATAAAAATGTTAATAAACGCTTGATTGAAGCGGAAATTATTTCTTACTAGCTTCTGTTGTCTTTTCCGTTCCTTTTAATAAAGTTCACCCAAACCAATCTAGCCATTAAGCTATTAAAATCTATCTTAATTATAATCTCCTGGGAAACAGAGACCTCGGTGATTATACTTTGTTGAAAACCAACTGTTTAAGGAATTAGTGTGTATTGAACATCATCAAAAATTAATGATCATTTGAAAATTCTCCTTAAAGCATCGTTATTTTACCATTACTCAGAATTGCTAACAGTCTAGGAGGAACCAATGTTTAGTACTGATTTTAATTACCTAAATTCATAGTCCCAGTCCTTTAGAACATAAACATTAATGGCTTACCTTCTTTGAAATAACAGTACCGAACTTTCGTCTTCAAGTATCAAAGCCCGCACCGCGCACGCGCCAAACGCCGGTAAAAACATTGAACACTGTGTTTTCCAACTGGACACACTGTGTCATGTTTTCAAGTTTATTTTCCTACGATTGTTTAAGAAATTCATGTTCTATAAAGTTCTGTGTTAATTTTGAAATACAATTTTTATTTTAAACTACTTTGAATTCTAGTGGCTTATTCTATTTTTGGATTTGATTATTTTTTTAATTGTCACGTACTTTTGTCTGGACACGATTTTTACCTTTTAAGGTAGGTTTAGGTGTCATTGCGTGTCTATGTATGTCTTAAATATTGACTTTGTGTATGTAGCATTATTGCAGGTGGTCCCACACAATACATCTAAGCCTTTAAATTTTTCACGATCGTCAATTGTTATTGGACATCTGACAACAAGGATAATTCATCAATCTTGACTGATTGTCTGACAAGCAATTTATTATTGCAATGATTTTCAGATTGTAATATGAGATGTCTGAACTTTAATATTTTGCTGAATAACGTTTCGACCCCTAACACATTTTATCTTTTATGTTTTATTTTAAACATCTAGCATACACTTCAGAAATTAAACTATCGACTATAAAATAATCTAGTACCCAAACACTTAAAAATCTGATAGGTAAGTTCCAAAGAGAAACACAGTGTGACACACAGAACCCAGTGTTTCACAAACGGAGGTGTATTCGGGTTCCACGGAATCGCCAGTCGTTTCCAAGCTTCTGTCGCTTGAGCCCGCACGATCGAACTTTTTGCTCCGACTTTTGATCACGAGAAACATTTTTTTTTTCACAAGTGTCAGTGGCTAAAAAGTATTTAACTGTAACATTGTAATTTTGTAAAGTGCCAGTGTTGTGATTTTTATTTCGGTAAAAGTTTGAGGATATTGGTGAATGAATGGTGAATGTGAGTATTGGATTTTTGTTTTGTTTTTCTTAGTTTTAAGTACACTGTTTTTGTATGGGGAAAAGTTTGTTACTTTTCGATATTTTAGTTGAATGGAAAATGAAGTGGAATAGATATATTTCGCGAGCCTTGAAGTGTTATTTATTAAGATATTTCCCTCTTTTCTGGAGGCTTGTAAGATATTTTGACCAGCTGTGGTAAGTTGTTGTTATTTTGGTCAACACAAAAGTTTACGTCATAATATTTGTAATATTCACTAATACGAGATTAGTTTAGGCTCTAAGAACCGAAATTCTCTATCAATGAGTTCGTTTTCACAGAACATACTAAGTACGTATATGAAAAGAAATGAGAACAAAAATATTTCTTTAGTTCTAGAAGACCTTAGTAGAACTACTTCTTAGGCCCCAGAAAAAGTGTCATTCTATCGTCGATAACAGCTTCACATGGAAAAGTCGAAAAATGTGTTAAAAAGTAACATTCTATCGTTGATAACAGCCACGAATGTAAAAGTCGGAAAAGTGTTTCATTGCTACAGTGCTTCGAAAACTCGTGTGACGTCATTATGATAGTACATTTTGTACCTACAAGAGTGACGATTCAAGCCCCACTCCATGATCTTTGACACTTTTATCTTCGTCAATTTTTATTAATTTAATAAAACAAAAAACACGTATCCAATATTTTTTGATAATCTCACTGACGGACTAAACAGAATCATATTTTTTTGAGTCAGTCCGATCCCCTATTGTGCAAGTAAGTGTTTGGATAGGAAAGTTGTCTACGGTTAGTTAGTAGTAGTGTTAAACAAGATAAATTTGACAAAAAGTTCATCGAAGAAGTAAAACAAATTTTTCGAACCTTCTCTCATGTTTTCGTAAGATAAGAAGAAATAATTGACTTGGTGTTGTCCCTACTACTGCGGTTTATTCCAAGCTATCTGAATGATAAAGATGATGATTTTTGACTTGAGAATCATTCTTATCTTTGGTTGAATATTGCTTTATCTAGGCCGTCTTACTTTCTTCCGTTTTCAATTTTCTCTAGCATCTCTACTATTCACACCCAAGCCGAAATCTCCATACAGGATGTTGTAAAAACTGTACAAGAATTTAAATACTCGCAGTTAACAAACAAACATTGGCAAATAAATTTTGAATAGGCGTACTGTTGTAAAATGCCTCACCCTGTATTATAATGTCAATGTTTTGTTAGTACTAGGTACTTTAGGTGAGTACTAAAATACGGAGCTTTACGTTAAGATCAAGTCAACGAGACTTGGAGCATTTAATTGTGTGTTGAATGCAAGTAATACCATGTTATTCTAAAAGTTATACGGTGTTAGCAATGTTTTGAAGATGATATTGCATTTTATTTTATTTCTTTCTTTACTCACTCTTAGGTTTACTGGTCGCAAGCGCGACTGCTGTGGATGAGGTCCTGGGTTTGATTCCCAGGTCGACCAAAGATTTACGGATTTTTTAGTCAGGAATGTCTCAGTAATGGCCATGGAGTCTGGATTTACGCCCGTTTTGATGGCAATAGGCTCGCCCCCTAATACATCGGATTTAAACATAACTGGTGATGATGTTATTCCTCGGCCTATCCCTTCGGGGTTAAGGCGTAGTGTTATGTGACTATCATGTATATTACTGGCTTTAAGGATCCACGACTCTTGCCGGAAGACTTCAAAGCGAACTACGAATGTACCTACAGACGAACAATCAAAGCTTTTTATATTAACACATTTGGCAATTAAAAATATTCGTACTATTAATATTTTTTACTCTTAACAACTTATATTATTATCACTAATTATTTATCTACAGTTCTTTGGTTAGGAATCAGCGAGTCATGGGCCATTGTGTGTACGATGGCGAGACATGAAGGCTAAGGATTAATGATCATGTGTTTTGTACTTTGAAAAAGTATGTAGGCTTTAACAACGTGTTTTATGAGCAGAAGTTTGGATAATGTCTCGTGATTTGCAAAAAAAAACTCTTTACATGACACACAAGGCACTTTGCAAACAGAATTTCTTTAAACTATGTACAGTCGAACAAGCTAGTATACAGTATTTTAATTTGCAGTAACTTTTAAGATTATACAGATACTTTTAGAGACTGATGTGAAATGATACAGCGTTTGACATCAGTCGCTTAATGCGAAACGCATTATAAAACAAAATTGCAATGAATCAGTGTACTAGAATTATAAAGATCTCTACCCTGTATACTTATTAGCTTGTTCGACTGCACACATTACGGAACATCGAAGAAAAATATTCTTCTTCTTATTGTGTTGATGGCAACCAAAATTTTAGCGTCCCAGAACTGAGCCTAAGTTTCGCATCTTCAGTAGCATCAATCAGTTTCTGTAATGATCGAATATCAGGACAAGCAGGACACAATATTAAGGACCTCAACGATTGCGGAACAGCACCAAATTTACACTTCACATTAAAAAAAAATGTACAAAACACATAATATTAGAATCTGAATTAGACTTAAGTAACTAGTATAAAATTCTGTATAGGCCACGAAATCAGACAATGTTGGCTTATATCTATGACAGGAGACGCCATATAAATGATGTTCAAAAAATATACATAAAAACATCTGAACGTCACCAATGCTTCGACGTGGCTTCGACTATGTGCACCTAGAATGCCAGGTGTTTAGCACTGTACTTGGAACCTTATCGATAACCAAATATGGCTTAAAACATAGAAATCATGTAGAACAATATTAGGGACATCAGTTTGGGTGAGTACCCACCAATTTAATATTACGCAACTGGAGTTTATTAAATGATTGATTGATGTGACAAGTACATTTAGTCCCAGCAACATAATCGGTCATCCCGAACGAACAGGGCCATGATAAGAGTAAACTTTTAGATAAAGCATTTTATTTTAATAATAACTATCTGTGTCCCGTGGTTTCACTCACCATTTCTGACTTTTTTTTTACTCGGCCCCTAAATGGGTTTAAAAATGAACTTAGCAAAAACGAAATTGATGACCAACCCAAAAATGGAACCTATTGAAATCCAAGGACAACAAATAGAATATGTCGACGAGTATTGCTACTTGGGCCAGATCATCTCCCCCAAAGACCAAACAACCAAGGAAATAAACAAGAGGATTGCTAATGGGTGGAAAAGATACTGGTCTCTTAAGGAAATTGTAAAATCTAAACAACACAATATGGCAACGAAAAGAAAGGTATTCAATGCTTGCATTCTTCCATGCATCACCTACGGCTGCGAAACATGGTCCCTCACAAAACTCCATAGAGACAAGCTAGCAAAGTGCCAGAGAGGTATGGAACGAAGCATGACAGGAACAAGAAGGCAAGATAGAGTTAGCAACATGCAATTACAAGAAAAACTAAATTAACCGATATCCTGGAAAAAATAGACCTCCAAAAATGGAGATGGACCGGCCACATGTTGAGATCTACACAAGAAAAATGGAGCCAAATCATAACAAATTGGTATCCAAGAGACGGCAAGAGACGTCGAGGACGACAACTAATGCGTTGGGAGGATGAGCTGAAGCTTACTGCGGGACCCAAATGGAGGATAGTTGCCCAAGACAGGAAACAGTGGAAGCTACTGGAGGAGGCCTTTGCCAAAGGCACACTGAGCTGAGAGACATCTTGTAACCAAACAATTTAGTAACCAAGACTGAATCTCTCAGCCAGCTCAACGGTTAAAATAATAATAATAAATGAGAAGCTAAGTAACAACAGCCACTTGGGTCGATCTTTAGGTTAAGCCACACTTGCCTAGGTTGGTCTGTGGATGGTGGACCACCCATTGCATATCATGTTTCCTGCGTACATCGGAATCGTCAGATAATAAGTTCTTGGCTCCTAAGTAAGGGTTACATAGCATTTAGCCTTTTTCAATAGTTAGGATGGCAATTTTACAAAATCCGATTGATATTTTCAGAGATTAACTCACTCAAGACAAACAAACCAACTCTTATTTTTATTAGTACAAAAATACAGATAGATTCTGTTTCCGACCGTACATAGTACCTAGTATTGGGTCAGTGCAGCACATGCAAGTTATTACTATAAAATTTATTACCATCCATAAATCTTCATAAATGTTTCCTGATAAATCGTATTTAATTACAAAATTAGGGCACAGATGTACTTACACGCGGTTACATGTAGTAAAGCGTTAGTTTTGATCGTTTGTCGAAGCTGTCGTCTGAAAAATATATACCTGCGGCCCTACTATGACGTCTTAAAATAGTTCTTATTCCAGTGTGGAAACGTGACAGAACTATACAGGGTGTCTAGCGCCATCTCTTTTTCTCACTGGAATAAGAACTGTTTTAAGGCGTCATGGTAGGCCTTCTGTTATAATTAAAGATGTAGTGTTATACCCTGTTGGTCTAGCGGTCACGACTGATACTTCTCAGTATGATGTTATAGGTTTGATAGCCTGATCGGTATGAGTTTTACTAGGTTTGTCAAAAAGACGCAGCTCGGTGTCCAGACGTATGCCCGGGTGATAACAATAGGCTGATCCTCTATTTCATTGGTCTTAAATATGTCTGGGTATAATGAAATACGCTACTAGGTGGACCTGGTGAAGGTTGCGGGAACCCGCTGGATGCGAAACGCACGGGCCCGGTCATTGTGGCGATACCTGGGGAAGGTTTATGTCCAGTGGACTTATGGCTGAAATGATGATGATGATGATAATGAAATTGAAACGTAGGTGATTTCGCCAGCTCAACTGCTTAACTTTTTGTAGATTAGAGGCTGTAATGATGTTAAGTGATGTAATATTAAATTATTGAAGTTCAATGGCAAAAACCGAAAATTAAAACCATGACTATTCTGGTTAAACTTTCAAAGAATATTTTGATGTTTCACAAAGAGACTCCTCTCAGAGATGCAAATATTTGCTTTGACCTATGTCACTCGTTAAATCCAAGAGCCTTACCAACGAAAGAGCATAAAGCTAGGGAACTCGGACGATCTGTAAACTTTTAAACTCTTTCAGAAATCGGAGCTTTGTGTAGGAAGGCTGCTCTAACTAGCGTAGCTCTACGAGTAATAGGTATGCCCCTTATGGAGCCAACAATAGGAACATTGTGAAGGTTACCTAGTAGATACGCCATCCAGCTAATGCAATCCGCAAAATTTCTTTAATTAATTTTCAACGGTATCGTTAAAGCATTAGGTTCAAGGTTGATTGGGGAAGTCTGACTGTTTCAGGTAGCTTAATCTGCTGGCGTTTGTACATTACCTATCTAATTTAATAAGATTCTAAGGCTTCTAGTTCAAGAATAGGCATAACCTAACCCACTAAGCATAATTTTCTAGGTAGATATTCCGTCATTTAGGATGATCGTAAAATAACATTGAGCAATAAGATGAGGTGTATTTGTTATACAGTTTTATTGCTAGTTTATGCTCATTCTCATTTATTTTATGATTTGTGTTACAAACTAATACGTATTTATCACGTAAACAGTTAGGTACACGTTCATGAAAATATTTCTTATTGATAGATTGAGCTAATCTCAAGTTGCCTAGCTTGACTTAAAACAATACGGTCAACAATTGAAATACGAAACGATTTAAAATAACAATAATTGCAGGTGATAAAAACGTTAGGTACGTTTTCACGCAAAAAAATATTAAGTCAAAATCAAACCAAACGTTTTTCATTTTTAACCGACTTCCCAAAAAGGAGGAGGTTCTCAATTCGATTGGTATGTTTTTTTTTTCTATGTATGTATGGACATCGATTACTCCGCGATTTATAATCCGATTTACCTGATTCTTTTTTAGTTTGATGCGGAATAGTTGCCATTTGGTCCCATAAAAATTTAGCATGGTTTGGCCCAGTTCTTTTCATTTTTTAAAATTTAAAAAACATTTTTTAAAATTTATGAACATTTTTCATTTGTGTGTTCGCGAATAACTTCGTCGTTTATGAACCAATTTTGATGATTCTTTTTTTATTAGAACGGATATATTTCAAGGGTGGTACCATGATATGGAAACCAAGACCTGATGATGGAATCCCAGATAAATGCAGGGCAACCCTCAAATTTCATAGGCACGTTACGTATTACGTGGTTCGTATTACATGGTTAGGAACTTGAAAGCAATAATAAGGGAATCTTGAAAGTTAAAGTTTATATTTCATAGTAAATATTTCTATAAGATATTACAACTAAAAATGAAGAAATAAAAAAAAATATTAATCTGATCTAATTATCAGTTATCACTAAGTAGAATTAATAAATAATCCCTCAAAATAATTGCACTAAAAATATCAAATTCTCTCCAACATACTCTCGCCGATAGAATCATTATTTCTAACAAAACGAACGTCTAAACTCCGAGTTAAAATTACTGATTACTAAAGTTACTGATCACAACTGATCATTAAAACTTAAAAACCAATGCATCACGTCAGTTAACACAAAGGTGGAAAATGAATTCATTTTTTCCCCATTTGGGCTGTATGGGAAAATATTTTTATGTTACGAACTCTCAGCAATCTATATTATACCAACTTGTATAAAAATACACAACAAAGTATCTCAAAAAAATAACTTTTATAAAGTTCATGTCAAGATTATCTACCGTTCAGCTTTTTCAGCTATAAAGCTGAATTTTGGGCCAAATATTGTTAATGAAAATTTGCCATCTACACGCTAAGAAGAAGCTTGTAAAGGAAGCTGTTTAATGCTGAGTTCTTCAGAAGACGTGATTATCTAAGAAGCTTCTGTTGCCAACCATACCAATAATTCTTGAGACCACACCACACACTGTGTTGCTATTCCAAGCACTCAATGTCAGGTGTATGAGCACAATTGAGCACTCATTTCATTGCCAATGCTCGACTTAAGTGTTCAACTTAAAGATCTATTACGCATAAGTTGAGCACAATTGTCTAAGAGAACAACAATGCCCACTTGAATTCCTTCCACCTGATTTGTTTGACACTACTGTTTAGAATTTTACTACCTTTTTACGCAAGTGTAATACTGGAAAAATGTATGTAGTGATTAGGGAAATGTTTAGGTACCTATGAGGTGACCGTAAAGTGTGCAGTATTAATATTAATATTTTTTATTTTTGGTTCCATAACGTCCCCGAATGGTTACGCAGAGGTGCATTATTTTATTAGTACACTCACATTTCGCTTGCTATGTTTCAAGTTCTATGAAAAAGGAAGCAGACCTATTACCATCAACCAGGCACGAATACAGACCCCGCGGCTGCTAATGAGAATTTTCAAATTGAAAAACCCACTGTGACTGCTAAACAAGAAGTCCTGTGTACCTACTATCCCTAGACCAACGTAGAAGTCGATTTTCTAATTGCTTAATATTGATCAGAAAACGGGTACCTATTACTTGCACATGGCTGACACTGCGTATTAAAGTAAGCAAACCAAGCAGCTCTGTTCCCCCTTCAGACAAAAACCAACAAAAGTTTCACATGACAAAAAACAAACACCATTTTCACACCAAAAACTCAACCAAACTGCTCCAGTTGAATCGTGATCTCCATTTTACGACCCCGAAAGTTCGTTCTCTGAATAAACAAAATTACCACAGTTAGAACAATGAGGTATTGTGAACGAAGGGCGATGGCGTATGTGTTAATTTGTTTCTACATCGACCCATATGAGCGCAGCGGAAAGATGTATAGACGATATTAGATGAGTTGAAGGTTAGGTGTGATGCAAAGCTGACTATTGTACTAGAATAGAGCGGTATGCATATTAAAAAAGGTATAACATAAAATAGAATGAATAAAAATAATACTTTATGTAAGAAAAATGAACATCACAACAAGCTCCCCAAATAATAATAAATAAGTAATCATTAATAATAGTGCACCCTAATCGAGCCTATTGCTGACAACCAGGCACAAGACTCCGTGGCTTTTACTGAGAAATTACTGATGAGCCAAAAAATTTGTACAAGCAAAAATCGACGGGATTTTGTTTCTTTATGACTGTACACTGCCAAACAGAAGCGAAATTGCCAAGCGTTTGGTCGACTCTTCACGTGACCGGAGGGTTGGAATATTTTTTGGGCAAAGAATCAGCATTGCCATCCAACGTGGCAATGCTGCCAGCCTTCTGGGCACTTTTCCTGTTGACAGCGGTGTGGACGAATTTTTTGACGCCCTGTAATTACTCCCCTTTTTGATACTTGTTTATATTTTATTATTATCTTAGTTCTGTAAATAGTAGTTTTTAAATGTTGTAAATAAAAGTCAAAGCAAATAAGAAGGTCTATCTGAAAGCTCTCTGCATTGTCAAATATCTTCAACACAGCAGTATTCAGACTATTCAAGAATACAGAACAAAATCAACCTCATAACTTACTAACAATATCAATGTCTCATATTCACACACAATTCTATAAAAAAACGACAACACCAACCAACGCAACGATATCTATCATCTACACAAACAAAAACGCTCCAAGCGAACCTGGCACAAAAGAAAAAAAAACCCTCTTAACATGCAAGCCACATAGTTAACAGGCATCGAACTTCGATCAATAAACTGTACCTGTGTTGGTACTGTCTTCCCATGGTGATAATTAACATTAACGCTACACGACTAATTACACCTCATATGGACTGAATGGAAAAGAACTTTTATTGTTTTTTGTTTCGTGACTAGCTACTTCCTTCTCACACTTCGATTTTTACTATGGATAGGTGTCGGAAATCGTAAATGTGCAGCTATTGACTGGTGCTAAATACATCAATTAGGAATACAATGGACAGCTATTCTGCCGTCATAATGAAAAAAGGCACAACTAACATATTATAAATATGGAGAAAATCGACTTTAAAGTTTTTATTGGTTTTTGGCGAAAAATATTGACTTACACATTATTTTTCGAAAATAGATGAATTAAAATAAATTCATTATCACGATTCTTATACAACTAATGAAATGTAAGTTATTATTATATTACTATTTATTAAATAATCAACATTTTCCCTTTCAAAGTAACAAAAAAAATTAACTAAAGTTATTAATATTACGAATAAAGGGCATAACTAACCAATTGCGACTTTTCATTCTGACATTTTGGGAAAAAAAATGAAATATTACAATGAAAAGGCATATTTATTAAAATGTGCCATTTCATTTATACAAAAAAAACTTTCTTAATATTCAATAGTTATTTATAAACTACTAGTGACCCGCCACGGCTTCGCACGGGTGCTAAAAAGGTATTAAAACTTTCCTCTTCAATCACTCTATCTATTAAAAAAAAACCCGCATCAAAATCCTTAGCACAGTTTTAAAGATTTAAGCATGCATAGGGATAGACAGCGGGAAGTGACTTTGTTTTATACTATGTAGTGATTAGGGATAGCAGTAATAGAACTTATTAATTAGAAACAAACAGTGCTAATACTTAAACTCAATTACACTTTTTAGTTAGTTAGATACCTAAGGAAAGTAAAAATTAAATATTTTATTCTTTTTACTAATAGGTTGGACTAAATCTATAAAAAAACGTTACTCTAAATCACAATATGAAAAATAAATCAAAATATTCTTAATTCTTAATAGAGGTAGTAATAGGAGCATACATTTTGGTTTTGAACCTTTATTAAGCTACTCTATATTTATTTATTTATTGTTCGTTTACAGGAAATAGCTTATACCCGTAATTTATTTTAATTTTATTTTTTTATTTGTAATGGGCTTACTCTTGACCTCAATCTTGCCCTAAGAGCAGAGATTAGGTCGACGATGGAACGAGCTTACCCAGAAGAAGCCTATTTACTCGCGACAATAGATTGGGGTTATATGAACTCGGGAAAACCGACGCAAATTAGCAAAGCGCTTTGTTCGAATGTGCAGCCCGTGGAGCTCCTGCGCACACTCTCTGAAATACAGTCTGTAGAAGACCGCAGACATGCAACTTTGCGGCGGTGGGCCAGGCTATGTAGCTTGGCAAACAGCTTATCGTCGCCAATATTAGCCTCCTGACTCTGCGCTCTACAGAGTCAAGCAAGTTTGGCAAGTTGGTATTTGGCTGAGCCATCCTAAAGGTGACAGCAATGCTCCATGCCGGACTGGACTTGAGTTTTATATAATACTGAAAGCTGTCCAGGCTTGTAGTACCGCTTAACCCTGTTTAAGATACCCAGCTATTTTGCCGCAGTTTGAGCTTTCGACTCAATGTAGGCACCGAAGTTCAGATTCGCGCTCAACTTCGTGCCAAGAAGCTTGAGACTGTCGGCAACTTGTACAGTCGCACTCCGGAAAGTAGGGGCCAGATTGAACGGACTCCTTTTAGCGGTGAATAGACACACTTGCGTTTTGGTGGCGTTAAAATCAACCAGATTCTCGTTACCCCACTAGGAGACAAGACTTAAGGTTGAATTCGTTCGCTCTACCATGGCCTCTCTCAATGAGCGTACTTCATCACCGCTGGCTTAGAAGTATAAGTATAAGTACGACGTGCTGGTGTCCGCAACTCCACGTTCGATGCTCATATTTTGCGTGCGGGTGGGTCACCGCCGCCTTTTGCGCTGGATGTATAACTCTCCATGACAGTGCTGTCATCTGCGTACCCAACAATACCAGGAACAAGGAGGTCATTGATATGCAGCAGGAAAAGTGTCGCGGAGAGAACAGACCCCTGAGGAACTCCGGCATCAATAGCCATAAGGATAAGCGTGGAGTCACTTCAACGTCGCAGGCACAACTGGCGCGTTTCAATCCAACCCTGCCCTCCTTTCCTCACCCTTAATCGTAAATAATTTAAAGAAAAGGCACAACTGGTTATTTATGCCTTTTATACGTAAATTAATTGAGACATGCATGGATCATTAATTAAGTAGATAGGGCACATCTGGCATTTGAGCCTTTTCTTTGTGTTATGTTGGTTCTTTATGTTAGGTGTGCCTTTTCAAAGGAATTTTTAGTTAAAATCTGTATGAAGAAATAGTCACATCTACGTATTTGTGCCTTTTCAATTTATTGGTAAATAAATGTGCCTTTGCATTCTACAAAACATGAATAATAGTGTCATTTGTGCCTTTTGAGCCTACTGTATCTCCGAATTCCTTGAAGATAAAATTCTACGAAAAATTGAGCAGATGCGCCTTTTTTTTTTGATTCTAAATATGTCTATAACTCATTTTTTTTCAAAATGTTAGTTGTGCCCCTTTTTCTTACGACGGCAGTATTTCCATCGACATATTTAAATGTGTCTGCTTGAGGCGCCACTGCCATAAAAGTAAATGCAAATACGTCCCTAGTTGTTGAAGGAATCAATTCTAGAATTCGCAAATAAAATATATTGAAGCGTGACTTCATCGATGGATTTACCTTGTAAATGTACATTGAGAAGCCAGTGCATAGGAATCTATCAATTGAACGTTGTTTCTTATTTAAACAATCTTCAATGTCCTTACTTAGCCAAGTATTGCAAAATATGGTACCGTTACAAGTATAAAAACTGCAAAAGATGCAAAAACCATAATCAATCACTTCACCACAAACATTGGCAAAACACATTTTGATAAAATAAATAAAAGCAATCATGTTTCTAATTTCAGCCACGTCAAATTAACAAATGGACGTACACTGAATACATTGAAACAGAAAAGATTATTAATGATAGCATTCATAGAATGAATAGACCATTGAACAGATGCCGCTTTCTATAAGGTTTATTAGTAAATTGTGTTCTACTGAAACTAATTTATAATTGAAGCTTGTGTATTAGCTTGTTTCTTGTATTGGCAACATGAGTCTGCTTGTCGAGAAACAGGCATTCATAAGTAACTTACAATTTATGGTCAATTGATGACAGAAATTGAAACACGAATAAATTATGTATGTGTCTATTCATTAAAATCAATAGTGAGACGATGGCTATAAACTTGATCGTTAAGCTGTTTATTCGTCCGTGATATTATGGGCTCTAGTATAGGAGGAGTGACTATCGTCTCGTCCTTTGCAGTTTTTAGGGAAATCAGGTGCGCGATATTAAGTTTTCTGAATACGAGTAGCCAAGTCTTTGCGATCTGCTTTACCTCAAAATGTTAGTGATAATATTGTCTAAATCACTCGTTCAAGAAACGCTAATTTCAAGACTAGACTGATTCAACTAGTTTAATCTTGGTATAAAATTTAGCAATTTCTAATAACACTGTTCAGCAAATAATGTTGAGTACTTTTATTTGTTTTCTCCGTATAAAATTAAATATCATAAGACGATAAGAATAGATTACCTGGAACTGTTGATTTACTTTGTTCTAAAAACTTACAAAAATCCGCGTATTCCAAACATGACATTAAGACGTATTACAATTTAATTGCCATGAAAAATTCTGAGACCAAGATTCACGAAGACAGAAGATATTTTGCAAATAAACAGTTTCTTTGAAACGATCAAACAGAAAAAAATCTTTGTCTCCATCATGATTCATTCATGACTCAAGTAACATGCTTGCAAATGAGATCATGTAAATAGCTCTAACTATTATAAAGACTGCCATATCAGTACTAATAACAATATAAGTTCGACGCCCTTTCCGATATACGTGAGGGAAATAACTATGCATAGCGAACCAAGAGTATATAAACCATTGAAGCAGTCACCATGACCAATGAAGTAGGAACTTACGACCGATCAATAAAACCTCCAACAGCTAAGGTAATGAAGAAAGAGGAAGCTCAAATTAAACTGGCACTAGAAATACCCATAGTCGAACGTGGATTTATAACGATTGTGTGCAACGGAGACGTTTCTACGAAACAAAATAACTTTGAAATGTGTCGAAGCATGACAAAATGAATTCTCGTTTGTAAGTGGCCATTTGAACCGTATAATCGAATAATGTAATGTGAGAAATATAAAAGTTAGATGTTTTATTTTTAGAGGAAATTTAGTGTTTTCGTTCACTGGTTTGAATATATAGAGGGTTTATTTATTGTGGTTTCCGTATTCATGGATTGTTTAATTTCTAGTCACAACGACGACGTTTGCTTTTTACAATAAAATGCATCATTACTTTTGTCCCTGATTCCTTTAGTCAATACCACGCCAACTCACCATACCGGTTGCGAAATTCATTTGAGGAAAATGGATTGTGCTCTCTACATAACAATCCGTCACTTACAAACTATGAGTTAGCACTTCGCCTGCATTTATAGACTATCATAATCTTACAAACTTGTACTGTCGATCATTCAACGATTTGTATCTGTCTCTAAGGATTCTATAATTTAAAATGAAGTTCTAGGTTCTATGGAACAAGGTTGTTTATCAGTAAAGTTTACTTGATGAATTGCCTAACGACATAAATGTGTCACCGAGCCCACTCTCTATCATGCATACGATGCGCTATTGACCCTAAAGGACACCAAAACAATAAAATATATAAACGGTATATTAGTTCTTGACAGCAGGACATTGTCGTCGATTTGTTAGTGAAGCGCTTACAGCCTGCGGTCAATGTGGTGACAGCTTGGATTAAAGCGCTGTTATCGCTTTGTGGACAGTAAACCTAACACTGATACGTATTAGGATATTTTTGTACGTGATGGAAACATGGAACAGGGTGAGGCGTTTGACTTAGTAGTGTATTAAAATTTGTTGTATAAATAAACAGGTTCTTTAATATATTAGTTTCTGATCCTATCAGCGGCCATTATTAGCCGTTTCGAAACATAACTTAATCACACCCCACAATTTTCCCAACTAGCCTCATAAATTCTAACTATTATAAACAAATTACTATCAATTTTCACTCCCTTATCTTCCATTGCTTAATGTTAAAGCGTTATTGTTTACGATAATGCTGGACCGGACAAACATATTGCACCTTTATCTACCAACATTTGACATTTGACATCGCTATCATCTAGAAAGTGTCATACAAGCAGTTGTTCATTCATATCAGTTGAATTTGCAATTAATGCTTGGTCATTTAACGTGAATGGCGTTCTTACAATGGTTTCATTGTTCGATGTTGGATGCTATTGTCCTTATTTTATTGCTTTTGTACCATCTTGTACTATGTTCTGTTTTTATTTTGTGATTGTTGGTTCTTCGTCTTTTTCTTCCTCAATAGGGCTGTATGCAGCAGTTATTCCGTGTTATCGCTCCTGTTCATAATTATTGATGACGTTGACCTTATTCGTCCGGTTGTTAGTCATTTTACTGTTCGCAATTTATGAGATGTTTCTGGTTGTTTTTATAGATGATGGTTCTCACACTTCAAAGCCATAACTATGACTTACTATAACCAATTAATTGTAACCTTCGGCCAATTTATTGCCTCTCCCATCAAGTATGTAGGCAGCCTATCCAGAGGTGTTAAAACACTGATCATAATTCATAATTAATTCTTGTTGCCTTTGCTTCGTGCTAATTAAGTGATTGGTGCGAACATAAATTAGTATTATAACGATTATTACTTATTGATTTATTTCAATGACATAAAGCTACAGAAAGCAATTAATTTGTTAAATGGAACTACCTATGGCCGGGAAGCTGTACAAATGAGTAGAAACGTTAGTGTTGATGCTTCGTTTAATGGTCAGACATTTTCTACGGGTTTTGTTCTTAGTATTTTGAAGCGAACGGGGATTTCTGAGAAAGAAAACTGTACGGCTACGGTTTTCTTTTAAAAATGTTTGAAAGTTCTACTAGTTGCATGTGACAAATTAGTGGGAATTTTATTTTTCTGTGTATTCACTACTACTCCAGGAATACAGGTGAATGGTAAATAAATTGTAAGTTGCAGACAAATCCATTTACCCTTTTTCTTTGTATTTTGCTACGCGACCTAGTGGAACTGAAATGTATTTTGCCGTGACTTTGTGTCGAGTTCCAGTAGTGCGGTTGACAGAATATTTCTGTGAACCTAATATTTTATTCACCATCCAACCGCATTTTCCAGTGAGAGCATCGAAATATCGGGAGCTCATAAAAATAAATAATCACAGAAGATATCCATATCAGATATTATGTGAGTGACAGTAAAGTTTTACTACTATTGTACTGAAGTATCATTAGAGTTCAAAACGGATATTGCTTTATGATTTGCCAAACATACCAATTTAAAAAGCTCATACGTTTCTATTTCATGTCCTCTGCTTCCTAGCGTATCTCTGTCTCTCTCGGACACACATCGACAACAAAGTAAGTGAACTAGACAAGTATTTACAAAGTCGATTCGAAACCAATGTTCCAAGAACACACACAAAGTCTGCCGCTATTCGCATTGACACTACCTTAGCAATTCAAAATAGACAAAACGGGAAAATCAACAACCAAATCATGTAGATTCAAATTTTATCGATTGGAATCAAACATTCCCCGTAACAGAACCTATGTTTATTCAAATCACATCGATCCTTTTCAAACGTACCATTTGGAACTCAAATATTGATTCTGGTCAAAGGAGATTATTTGATCTCCACTCGCTTCGTTCGGAAGTGATTACTTTCTTAGAATAGATGTTTGATGTTCGACAAATATTCGAGATGAATTTCGGTGGTCGCTTTTTTTGTCCGAAAGTGTCAAATCTTTGCAGTAAAATGTTTGCATTGGAGCTGTACAAAATAAATAGGAAGTGGAATTATCAGATTAGAATCTTATTACTATTATGAATGCCATGGGTTTGATAGGTGAATGTTTGTTACTAAACTACGCCAGAATGGCTGAACATTGTGAATGAAACTTGGCACAGATATAATCTGGAATAGTACCTACACAGGCTATCTTTTTCTCTCTCAAAGTATCAAACAATTTTCCTTGCGAACGAAGTCACGGGCAACAGCTAGTCAGCCTTAATGATTTTATCATTATATAAAATTTACTAGCTACTTTTAATGGTAAATAGAATTTCAACTCATCTCTATTTCATCGAAGAAGAGATTTCAAAGTATTAATATTTAATTAGCTTTCTCTTACCCTTCGTACTTAAAACCAGGCCAGTCCTCATAATTAGCGAAATTGTTCCAGCAAAATTACCTCAGCTTAAACTCGGGCATTAGGACTGGAATTGTATAATCAAATTGTCCTTCTTGCCAACAAAACAAGGACGAGACGCTTAGGCATTGTAATCTCGACTAACTGACTCACTCGACCCCTAACAAGATTCCTGAGAGCACCCACACAGTACTGTTGCCATTTGCTAATTTCTGCTTTGTCTAATTGCTAAGAATAGCCACGATTTCATTGCGACACGACTAAAATGTCTCTTGACTGTCTCTCCCAATACATTGCCAAGTTCATTACCATCTTCGTTTTCTAATCTGGTGTTGAACGAGCGATGTAGAGGTTTGAATTGAAGGTTCTCGTCTGTGATGGGATCGTTGCGGTTCCGATGCGGGGTAGGGCCTAATTGAAAGTTACTTGGTGGAGTGACAGGGGCCGTTAAGTCAGCCAGTGGCCGCAGCTCTGTGTTGTTGCTTGTCAGATTAACGTGCCTCCCTTGGCGCCTTTGCGTTTAACTGTGTAACAAACTAGCATTGTCTAAAGGGCAGGATTTCTGGAGTAACGAGGCTGGTTCTATCAGTGGTTTTGTTACTTATAGCCGATGTTGGTGTTTGTTTACTTTGAACTGACTAATTGAACTGTGAACAATGGTTCTTGTTTGCTTGAGGTGGCATTAATTGATTGAAACTATGTCTGTTTTCCTTCATTTGTAGTATCCACTACTCAACTACCGACAGATTATGACTATTGCCTCATACTCATTAATACATCATATTCCTTGAGCTTGGCTCTAACATTGGGTCTCCTTCCCCATGATTTCTAATCAAACTTCGTTTTCGATTTACGTCAACTGCTAAATTGAGACGTGGTCGTGCGTTCGATGTCACGAAAACGCATTAAAATACTGAAGCTACTGAGCTTAGCAATCAGACAGGCGATCAGGAAGTCCGTTAGAGGGTAAAAACAATGCATCAGATGTGTTTTAATATTCTGATCAATGAGACATCGTTGATCTTGAGCTCGCAACTGCTACTACGAGTAGTATTATGTGTGTTAAGTGTTAATTGATTTCTCACATAGATGGGTGGCCGGTTGAAAGAAGTAGACCTTAAGGGCGGGACTCCACCAAAGCAGAGAGGAGATGTGCCAAGCGGAGAGAAGATGTGCCAAATTCGACCAATCACAATCACATCTGGTCTTTCGTCCTTCCTCTGTGTCGAATTAAGTTGCTAAATCTGGGTATATCATAGATTTACGATTACCCTAGCACTAACTTTCACTGCAGCTGTAGGATCGTCAATAATAATTTAAGTACGACTAGGTATCAATGGGAGAGGTCCCCGCACACAAGATGTGTTTTTGTTTTTGCTGTGAATCTTTGAGTATAAAAAAGTTTTTGAGATGTTTGATATTCAAATTCTTCATTAGCCATAACACACATAACTTCCTTGTTCGATAACATCGCTTCATAACAAGTACCGACCCACTTCACAAACTTTCATTCGTTAACTCACAGCTGACAATGTTCCGGTGTAGTTACACTTAAGTTTCCACAATGAACGAGAGTTGACAATTTAACAGTTTAATGACTTGGACAAGTTCTGACAAAACTTCGGAGTTACTTGTAGGTAGGGTTTGTTTTGAAGGATTGGGTAGTTCTGAAACAAGGGTAGAAAATTTTGGATTTATTTTTGGGCTTCGTTTTTGAGACTTGTTGTTACTGTTTCTTAGATAACAAGAGTTTGTGGAAGGACAAAAATAGCTATTTTGGTGAGACTAATTGAACATTGATAAAAAAAAATACTATTTCTCTCCTAAAATCAGGAGCAGGATAACGCCAACCTACTAATATTCAAAACGTTACAGCTGTCAAATCAGTAGTTAGAAGTGCATTAATTGTTGAAATAAATGAGTACATAATAATTATGCCCTCAATGTATCGATAATTTATAATTGTTCTCCAAACCCTATGTAAAAGCATGAAGCCTGCAGTACCTAAGACGAATATCGTGCAAGGCAATTAATTGAACAAAACTATTGTTTTGCCTACAAATGACACTAACACCAACAAAACAGCATATAATTCGATTGATAAGCGTGGGCAAAGACAACGGACTGCTAACAATCTAAATAATGATTACAACTAATGCAGCTGGTTGTATTGCTTATGACATGAATGAAATAACATCTAGACTATAACATAGTTTGTATACTTAATATTTCATTGATTCTAATAATAATTTTGTAGATGTAGCAAAGATTGAAGCTCATTAAACTGAAATATAGTCAAAGTCAAAGTCAAGTCAAAGTCAAAGTCAAAGCATTTATTTCAAGTAGGCCGTTACAGGCACTTTTGAATAGTCGAATTAAACTAACTGCAGCACTCAGAGATATCCAACGATTACTCAAGCCGCCACCCAGCAAAGGCCTGACATACTTTTGTATGACAAAACTGCCAAAAACCTTTACCAAGCGACGTCCCAAGCAACCACTGAAGCTCTCCGAGTGCGGCAGTAAACTACTGAAGCTAAATAAACTAAGCTACAGTCCCAGTCACAAGGCATAATAACTCGTGATTGTACTGTAGTTGCCCATTCCAAAGCGTTGGTCTCATGAGAAGAATGGCAAGAAACTTCATGGACACTCTTTTAAAATCGTTTGGGTTTACAATATGTTCAAGGTATAGACATAATCTTGGTATAATACACACATGAAGACTATGCAAATTAGTGTCTGAGATGGTCTTTTGAAGAAAGCACCACACAGATTTGAGTGGACCCGTCCAGTCAGTGCAAGCATTTGTCAGTTATCGTGGAGCTCGACTTATAACTAAAGGAGCTCAACGTCACGACGAACAATACCAAAGAAAGGACATTTGGGTGGGTCGCTTATAGTACTCAAACTGCCAGACAATCGTTAAAATTACATAAAAACCCACACGGTCCTCACATTCACAATATAAAAATAATAAAATAAATGAAGATTATGCAGATTAGTGTCTGGGATGGTCTTTTGAAGAAAGCACCACACAGATTTGAGTGGACCCGTCCAGTCAGTGCAAGCATTTGTCAGTTATCGTGGAGCTCAACTTATAACGCAAGGAGCTCAACGTCACGACGAACAGTACCAAAGAAAGGACATTTGGGTGGGTCGCTTATAGTACTCAAACTGCCAGACAATCGTTAAAATTAAAGAAAGACCCACATGATCCTCACATTCACAATATAAAATAATTAAATATTAAGCATATTAAAATTGTTGACGCGATTAAGATAAGTAATGACCTTACTAAACCTTAAGCTAAATGTAAGGACCATCTCAAATTGTAGCAGCAAAGGCAAAGGTAGAGAGACCAGAACGAAGTACTTATTGAATACGTGGGAACCTTTTGAGCGGCGGTGTCCCTTCCACTCTATATCTACCATCCATCAACCTAATTTAAAGGAGACCACACAGAATTCGATGTAGATAGAAAAATACAAAATCAATAAAACACTGCTACAGTGAATTTATTATAACTACGCACACACTATAAACGAGCGCTCTGTTATTTCCTACCCATAAAACTACATATTTCTTTCATTCCACTAAAACAAACTAACAAAATTATTTATGTACATCCCAAATTATATTTATCTTTACCATAGGCCGAACAACAAACGCTCTCTCAAAGTCAGAGCGCCATCGATTAAAATAAGTAAGCCGTTTTATATTTGATCGTATAGCGTTTTTCTGTAAACAGTTTCCTGACTGTTTGGTTTCAGATCACGATCAAAGAGCAGGTGGATTCAACGGCCACCTTGTATGTATCAACTTTCATTGCTTCCACGTTCCGTACAAAGGGATAAATTATTTTTATATCTATGATAGCGAAATGTTTCTCTTTTTTCACTATTGGAGCGGCGAAATTGTTTTTTTTTTGTGCGCGTTGCGTTGGTTTTGCTAAGTAGGGTGGGTGGTTTTGATGTAATGATTGGAAATTTTATCAAATGTAGCTTTTTTATAGCAACTTGACATCTTCTTTCTTTATCGTGTGGTTAGTGCCTAACCCATGGACCTCTCTCTTGGCTTGATAAGAATGACAACGAGTTCTATCTACTTTTTGGAATTTATATCCACATTATACTAGTAGATATCTACACATGTGAACTATACACGATAAACAATAGGCGGAGACAGATAGAAAACTGGCATTGACACTGGTAAACCAAATACATCACCAGCTTGGGACAAGGTCGACAAACTATTCCCAAACCACTGCAACTTCTCAAACCAAAGAGTCAACAATGGTGACTACCAGAAAAGCGCTGACACAATGAAGCTCGAACAATTCACACACAACCAGCAAGCTACCATCAGCAATTTAAGCAGGTTAGCAAGTCTTTACTATGAATTAGCAATTGATAGTAACATCCATTTATTTGCCACAGCAGTATTAGCGAACAAAGCACACACAATCCCTCTACGATCCTTCAATCAAAACATCATACAAGCTAATTCCCGATCATTTAGTCCAACGTCCAATAAATAAGTCAATCAACCCGTCCTCTTAACAACACAAGACAAACGATAACTGACATGACGGAATTACTCAACAACTTTATTTGGACACAATTGTTAATTTCCTCCAATGAAATAATGGCTTAAATCCTCTCGGTAAATTTTTATAATTGGTTGATTGGATGGTAAGGAGAAAGCCGTTGGTTCGTCGTGTTTGTAGATTTTTTTGCTTCTAAACATGGTTATCATTTGATCAGGATGCAGTAGTTAAGTCACGTTTTGTTTTGGTTGGTTCGAAAGTTTCGTTTCCTTATTTTGTGACGATAAAGTATAATGGAGATTTGTTTTGCAGATTAATTGTAATGCATCATAGTGTTTCTTCTTCTTAGGGAATCTCGAGGCTAGATAATAACAGACGCTCATATCAATCTTAAGGTTAAGTCGCACTTGCCTAGGTTGGTCTGTAGATGGGTGACTACCTATTACATACCGAGTATCGTCCATGCCTTGGAAAGCGCTTGCAGCCTTTGTCTATACCTGATCATCATAATTATCACCCAGTACTATCTGGGTTGTAGAGGTCAGATAGGCAGTCTCCCCATGTAAAATACTGGTATTCAGCTGCATTTGGTTAGACTGGACGCCAACCCTAACATAATTGGGAAAAAGGCAGATAAGTGTGTTTCTTCTTAAACAAATATAAGTACTTGAACTTGCGTAGGTAGATCAGTATTTACGCTATCAATTTCTTCATTGCCGTTCGCCTTTACTTCTATATTATCGACTTTTACTACTCAATTTGAAGAGAAAATTGTTCAACGATGTATAAGTACATTGTTAACTTGGATAACAAAATAGATTTTCGTAAAATTCTCGATGGAATAAGCGTTTAATGTTTAACAATGTACTCATTCCCGTAGAGCAAACTTTGGCTAGTATACTTACTAAATATAGTTTCAAAACAACATTCTAACATTTTCTATTTATAACATTTTCATGATGGCTGAAGTTATAGCTTGTAAAATTAAATTGAATTGTTAGACAAACATCTTTTACTACATTTGTTTTGAAATTACATTTGCTGTTATACCTAATCGTACATTAAAATTCCATCAATCTCTTACCAATTTAACATAATATCACGCGTGCAATCTCCGAAGGGTTAGGACAGAGGTGTATCTAATAGCACAACCACATTTTCGCAGTTATATTTTTTTAATAGGGGGCGAGCCTATTGCGATCAACTGGGCACAAATTCAGATTCCGTAGCTGATACTGAGAAATCCCTGATGAAAAAACCCAAAAATACTTTAGCCAACCCTGGAATCGAACACAGGACCGCATCAATCGCACTTGCAAACACTAGATCGACGGGGCATTCATTTTAATATATAAAAGTAATGAAAACTTTATCCCACGTTGACGTCTATTATGTTCGATACTACGCCTTACTTTTGTAGCTTTAGCAAAAACATTGGCCAAAGCCTTGGCTCCAATATTTGATTCAACATCTGACCTTTAACCATTCTCATTATCCGCATTAGGAATTAACAGTTCGGAAACCGGTTCGTACGGTCCAGAAATTCCTTTGTAAGCTCCGTTTGTTTCCGTGTCTTTTACTATATTTTAGGGTAATGTTAATGCGAAACCGGGACCTTCATTAGTTTGATGTGTTGGCCGTGAATCCTTTATCGGAATTACATTGTATTTTGTTTGTGGTTTCTCTTTGAGCCCTTTTCTATTTGCTTCTCACCGAAAAGTTCTTAGAATTTGCTTTAATTTCGTTCGTTTCAATTACGTACTAACTTTTCAATATTGAAATTTCAATTCAATATTAAAATTATACTTATAGTACACTAACTTATGATTCGTATTTATGTTAAACACACATACCTCACCTAACTTGTTTGAAGTTCTGGTAACAAAAACACCACTTCCTATTACAGTCAGCCAAGCTAATAAGTATACAGGGTAGCGATCTTTATAATTCTATAACACTGAAAATATTGATTGTAATTTTGTTTTATCAAGTGTTTCACATTAAGCGACTGATGTCAAACTCTGTATCGTTTGACATTTGTCTCTAAATGTATCTTAAAAGTATAATCTTAAAAGTAAATACAAGTTAGCTGGCTGTATACTTATTAGCTTGTTCGACTGTACTCCAGTATCCACATAATATCCTATAATCCTTTCCTTATACTAACTAAAACACCCGACGCGTGTTGCAGACTAAACATGTAACCGAGTTCCATTTTAAAAAACAGCGTCATCCATTTTTATAAGCCAAGCACTGCAGCAACGCGCCGAGGCGAGGTTCAACATGAAAACAAGGCACAAGGAACGGGTTACTAGGTCAGTATTAATGCAATGCACCATGTAAGTGCAGTAGCATTAAATAAATTTGAATATTTTTGTATTGATATCGTTTCTCTTTCGTTATTGGTCGTAGGAATATTTGTATCTAAATTGTAGATCGAAATGGAGCAAAGGGGATCTTCCGTTTGTACTATCGGGACGGTTTCCTTATCAAAGCAAAATTTATAAAGCCTATAGATATTGTTTCCTGACTCGATGTTTGTGTGTTAGATTTGTCTAATGGTACTTCAGAGACAGAGATTTCTGTTTGTGGGATAAGGACAAAAATATGAATATTATTGTATTTTGTATCAGCCTTTTCATATCCTTTGCAATAACAGTCTTGGGACTATCTCATACATTCAATATTGCGACGATAAACAAACAAAAATGACGGAACAAACAAAATATGCACATAAGAATACTTCAGCTTTGAATCTAAACCTTTGTAGCAAATGCTTGAACTAAAACAATCCGGGCTGTTGCGAAGAAACGCATTATCATATGCAACTATTCTCGAACAGGAAACTTGTTATGCAATTTTTGTTGAGAAACTATTTTTGAACAAGCGCTAAGCTTTTGTGCTAGTTGGGATTTTGTTCCGAGGAATATCAAAGGAGAAATATGATTAAACAGTTCCAAGTTGTTTGAAAAAAGTGGCAGGGTTTTTGAAACTGCTTTTTGAATTATGGGTAGCCATTTTGTTATAGGCTGACAAAGTGATGTGACGCGTTGATCCTGTTTATAGCCGTAGGGATTTAAAATGACAATTGAAGAGCGCCGCTCTCATCTATTTCTGTCAGTTGATTTTTGTTTTGCTGATAAATCCAGACCTATTTTTATTTATCATTGCATTTTGGTTGGTTTTTGCCAATATACATTTTTCATTAGAAAACTCTTCGTCATCGATATTGTACTCTATCGAATTAGGTATGGCACTCTCAAAATCTAGTGAAGAGAAAATACCAAACGAAATTACGGGATGAATTTAATTTCGTAGCCCAGGTGTAAAATTATAAACGAGGTAAAATGAGAAATGCCCGCCCCTCTAACATGCATATTGTAGCACCTACCTACAGCCGTTGCATAATAATTCTTCTCATCAAATAATAAAGATATGGTAATGCGTCACTCCAAAGGCTACATACGGTAGCAACGAATATTTTATTCCGGGCCGGGTTCAGAGACTCAGAAATACTGGTAGAAATTTCCATGTGAATTGTAGCTAGGATAATACAGCGAAGTCTGTCAAAACCCTTCAGGCCACGCCAGTTGCTCTCATATTCAGGGACCATGATCGTAAGGTCACATGTATTATGCATTCGACTCGACCTGCCTCGTATCCGAATCAATCCAGGAATGTTTGGCATTATGCCCGGAATGAAATACGTTTGTGTAATGAGGGTAGATTTTCGGTTACGTGTGCTGTTCTGTTTCGGGGATGATTGGAGATAGTTTTGTGTTCTTATTTAATATTGGGTCTTTTACTTTTTGATGTGGTTGGCTGAAGAGTTGGTTTGATTTTTCTTTTTGTCATATCTTTATAGGAAACTATTCTTACTCTGAATCTTTTCTTACTTTTGGTTTTGAAAGTTGTGTATTGTTTGCATCACAATAATAATAATATAACATACCTTGTTATTGTAGTGGCAGATTACCAAAGTTCCCACCATTTCCAAAACTACTAAATGTTGTTAATTCGCATCACAACACTAACGTCCATTGTCAGCATCCAAATAGGGTTCAATCCCAACTCTCAACGCATTTACGTATTAAGATTATACAGTCCCTGCTTACGCAGCACAATAATATTCTAAACACCATACCGGAATCCCATATCAGATCTATTCTCCATAAAATGTAAACCAATTTCATTCATCGTTAAACCCCTTCATAGGAGCTATCTTATTTTAGGCTATGGCAAATTGCTCCTAATCTGCAACTCCCTTCGAATCCGCATATAAAACCCTTAGGTTATTATCAGTGTTGGCATCTATGGGGAGTAAAGCGATGAGGCGATTAGCAAAGCTCCATGGTGCGTATGTAAGCGGCAGATAAGGGCTCGATAACGCTTTGCATGGAAACATACGCGATTTGACGGTTGAGCTGCGCCGAGCTAATTAAAATTTAATTATTTACCCGCAGATGGACTTAGAGAGGTAGGTCATGCTAAATTGTGATAATCAGCAACAGTCTTTATTAATAATAAAATACAGAAACTTGATGCTAAGCAACTCACTGTACCTAATCTCTGTTATACTGAAAAATAAACAGAGCTGAGTCTGCAGTGCAATACAGAATCAATAACAACAGTTCAAAAAACGGTAAAAGAACCACTTGTAGAATATCTGTATCTAGTCCCACAGAACCATTCTCCCTACATATACTCGCCCATCTCTAATGAAGATCACTTGATTAACAATCCTTTCATTCCTCTACAAAGTATTTTCGCTTATGAATATTCAGGAATGAAGCCGCCTCTGGGAACAACATAGTTCATTGATTACCAATGAAATACAGACGATTCGAACCAACCTTCCTTCTTACTATGTTTTCACATTAATGCAGATGCTTCCCGTTCCAACATTACTACGCGCTGCAATCCTTACCTCATTCACAACCGAACCGGCTTGTACAACATACATCGCTTCCTTTAACCTGATAAGGGTGACATGTGAGCGACTAAAAACATTAATGGATTTCCGTTTTAGTAAAGTTGCGGTTCTATGGCGGTATCGCGTGCGGGGATAACGTTATGCAAATGTTAGTGCTGTGAATAATTATTTGTAGAGTTTTATTGCTTTTGCTGACCTATAGATAAATAGTTTGCAACTGTTGTACAAAATACTTGGGTTCGATGGGAATCTTTTGATCTTGTGGGTGTGAAAGAATCTCGAGATGTCTTATTGATCAACATAAAACAGTAAAGCTAGAATTTGTTTGCTTTCTTTTCTTCAAACAATCGTCATGTTTCTTTTTGTCAATATAATATCTCCAATTATTCTTCGTCTATTAGGGAAATATTAATTGTCACTGTTTCTAGCTTTATTATTACTTTCATCTTTTGTATTTTTATAGCTATCAGGTAAAATTATATGATCCATCTTTTATTCAAGATTGCAGGAAAACACTCCTGCCCAACCATTTCTCTCCCTCGATGACGGTCTGGTGAAGGTTGTGAGGATCCGCCGGATGCGAGACGCCAGGTACCGCTCAAGGTGGCGACACTAGGGGGAGGCCTATGTCCAGCAGTGAACGTCTTTCAGCTGAAATGATGATGGTGAACCGTTTGTCTTGACTTTTTTATATTTTTTAAACCTGGTATATAATTTCAAATTAAATTAAAAATACTTGGAATATGGTAAATCGAGTAACTCTCGCAGTTGCATAACATTCGAAACTCTCTAGTTTCTCAGCTCCCAATGTTTATTCATTAAACATCCACAAATGCTGATGTTTTCACTGTAAATACTTAACAACTCGCAACTTATTTTATAGTTTCTTATTTTACACCATTTAAACTCATGTTTGGTTGACATAAAACGTCGCTAATTCTTATTATTTGTTCGCGAAATTTTCAAAAAGTTTAACGTTTTAATACTTTGTTTGCGGTTCGGTTCGTGACTTTGTATTTCAAGTATTTACTTCTGTACGATTTTTTTTTGCTTTTTGAATGTTACAGCAATATGTGTCTTATTTCTATGACGGTTGGATTTTAAATCTTCTTTGGGTTACTCAGTTCTTGCTGCGGGTTGTCCGGCCTGAGGCCTAAGAAGGAACATGGGTGGTTTTTTAGACAGTAGAAGTCTGACAATCGGAAGGTTATTTGATGATTTCCAACCCCATAAAAAAAGCTTACTCAATTCTTACTTTTTAAGTTATACGTAACAACCACAAGTTATTTATACTGACTGTCCTAACGAACTAAACTAACTGCAATAACGTGGATGAAAAAGTAAAAAATGTATTGAATTGACCATAAGTTACGTTTATATTGTTTAAAGTCAATGCAGAGACATACCAAAATACTTTAAAATTTGATGGCTGAAGGCTACTTGCTTTTAAATAACCCTAGTCACTATCAACCTTTAGGGCTGCAACGCAATAGACATCCTATTATGACAATGGTACGACTGAAGTGGACCCGGACAGGACATCTGGCCAAACGTACACATAGCCGATGGAACAAAGCGTGGACCGAGTGGTGGCTAAGGTTACTAAAGGAATCAGGACCGTCCCAAAACTCTCAGGATCGATGAGATTGTCAAGAATTGCGAGAAACACCTGGATAAGGAAAAGATTAAATAAAAAAAGTGTGGGAGAAGAAAGAGTGGAGGCTTACACCCAGATTGCGAGCTAATAATTATGATGATGAGTAAGACAATAGTGGCAACATTCCCAAATTCCTGTCGTTTGCTACAATAAAACATTTCAAAGGGGCCACCTACAGTAGTCATACATACTATTAACTACTGTTCGATTGTCTAAACACTGCGTTGACATCTTGATAATAGGTAGTCCGTAGAACTAAAGGGCTATTTAATAGTGGATTCATTGTTCATTATAAAACAATGCGTTTAAAAGTTATTGTTCCGCTGTTTATTTATATTTTTATTGCACAAAGCTTAGCTCTTTGTTATGGCGATTTTCATTATAAATGTTTGGTGTAAGTTGTGAGAGATGCGATTTAATTAGATATAGTGATTTGAAAAAGGGCTTTTTACTTTTTTTGTAGACTAAAAGCCAGTAGACCAGCCCTTCTTGTACCAAGTCTGGTAGTTAATTCTCGTGCATTTTTCTGAATGAGAAGTAGCCTTTGTAGGATATAAATGATCTTAAGTACCTACTGTCATAAAATTAAAATACTCTGTGCAGGCATTTGGTTCATTGGATAGAAAAATAATTAAAACTTGGTCCTCTTTGGTTACTTAGATATTTTTGTGTGGGCATGACGTGTGATACAGTATCAAACTATTTACGTATATCACGCCTGACGCCGTTTTCTTTTTGTTGGGGTGGGTGGAAAATCGTCAAATAACGTCAAATAAAATAAATATGTTTTTTTTTCTGTTGAACAAAGCAGTCGCTGAGGTCGAAATATTTTTTTTTAAATGAGGATTTTTAAGGATTAGAATATCATTATTTAAGTAACAGAAGTTATTTCTTTAGAACATTTTATTAGACAAAAAAAAAAACACTCAAAAGTGAAAAATAAACTTGAGAAGAAAAATCAGTTTCTGAAGTCGGTGACAAAAAAATGAAATCAAAAAACAAAAGTCACCGACTTCAGAAACTGATTTTTCTTCTCAAGTTTATTTTTCACTTTTGAGTGTTTTTTTTTGTCAAAGTCGGTTTTATTTTTTGTAAAAAAGTTTTTATTTTTCACTTTTTAGTGGTTCACATGTGCTTACCCCTTCACAACGTACCGGCGTGATGTTATGTTATGAACTGGTGTAAACAATAGACAGACAATATGAGATTTCAGCAATCCCAGTCCATTTGCTATCATTTATTGAGGAGTTCATCAGATCTTCACAAAATAGTTTTTATAACCTTTGTAGTGAGTACAGGCGTCATATTATGTTGTGTGATGGCGTAAACAATGCTTAGATATGCTATAGCAACAATCGCGGTTAATCTGCTGTTATTTATTGAAGAGTTCCCCCGATTTCTACAAGATCCCATCATCAGATATTTAAATGGTGACAATGGGACCACACGGGAAGCACCAGCTTTCAAATGAAAAAAGAATCATGAAAATCAATTCACCCAGTCGCAAGTTATGAGCTAACATAATTAAAAAAAAAATACAGTCGAATTGATAACCTCCTCCTTTTTTTGAAGTCGGTTAAAAAGATAGAATACTATTCCTAAACGAAATTCCTAAAATACTTGGCAAAGTCCTCGCGCACCTCTCATCCCTCAAATGAAACGAAGCGGATGCTTTTGTTATAGCGATTTTCATTGTTATCGATTCAATGAACGTAGTTTTTTAAATCGATTCGTTGCGAAGTGTTGAGTGTTATGTTATGAATGATTTATTTTTATTCTCTGTTCAGAGTGTTCAGTACAGCACTAGTTAATTTAATTCCTTTTGTGTTGTGCCCAAATGTGTCGTGTCAAAATGTTTTGGGATGTGAGTAATGGCGTTTTAATTTGGATTGTGGGTATTAATGTTTATAGTTTGTTTTTAATTGTGTTATCCTGTGTTTGACTATGTTATTTTAATTATTTTGGAAGATTGTAGGTTTATCTTTTTTATAAAATTACAAGGAGTTACTTTTAGGAACATGGGTTCGGTTTTTAGTCAGTAGAAGTCTGACACTCCCCTTCGCTCTGCCCAAGAGCGGGGGGGGTCATTCGATGATTTTCCACCCACCAAAAAAAAAAAAAAAAACAAAGGAGGACATAGTTTTGTAGGTTGAGTTTTTCAATGCATTATAGTTACCTGTCGTAGTAGCGTTATACCATTTTTATGACTAAATAAAAA
Source organism: Diarsia dahlii (assembly GCA_949775195.1). NCBI lineage: Eukaryota > Metazoa > Arthropoda > Insecta > Lepidoptera > Noctuidae > Diarsia > Diarsia dahlii. The sequence goes on along the minus strand of OX459194.1, from coordinate 21,998,394 downwards.
AAAAACATTTCTTTAATTACTTATTTGACTTGTAAAAAAATATTGAAGATAAATATATTATTTTCCTAATAGAAATTATTCATTGCATAAAAAAAACTGTCAATGAAATAGAGAAAATTTTAACAGCTTAGTTAATAACAAAAATACTAATGCGATTAAGAAATAGCGTTTGTAAGATAGACGAGGCTTAGTGCAAATTGATCAAGTGATCAAACGAGGATTAGGGGGGACCATCCTTCGGCTTGAATTTCGGACGCAAGCGAAATTTCTATTAAGAAGCTTTACGAGTAAAGCCTTTGCAGGGTAAAATAGTCTTACCAATATTATGTAGTAGCTAGATATACGATTATGTTCACTTGGGTAATATTTTAGGTCCATGTTATGAAATATTCAATTCACAGATATTTTTTCGATTTTCATTTTTCTTTGGACTCTTCCTAGAAAGCACATGGTATTTTGCCACAATTATTTGAATGAGAGATTAAAAAGGACCACATCATATTGAATAATTCTTTAATGCTACTATTATTAGTATTAAATAAATAAATGTTTTAATACATAATTATATTTTACTTAATTCATCAAAATTGGAACCTTCATCCAAGCAATTTACACTTTGACAATTACAAGGTACAAAATAATCGCTCCAGTAAGATATAAGAAAAGTTAACAACTCAAAAGACGAGGATTCCCTGCCTGCGTCGGTTTTTCCGAGTTCATATAACCCTAATCTATTTAAATCGCGAGTAAACAGGCTTCTTCTGGGTAAGCTCATTCCATCGTCGACATCATCTCTGCCCTTAGGGCAAGATTGAGGTCAAGAGCAAGCCCATTTACAATATTAAAAAAAAAAAACTATCAAGCTACGGCACCAATTGGACAACAAATAACGCGCCAGGCGCTAAAATTTTATTATTAGGTAAATCATTTTCAGTTCAATATCCAATATGTTTACAACAATTATTAATAGTTAACCCGTTTGACTCCCGGACAGTCTCAACCAGCACAAATAGCTTGACACCCTCTCATAAGACTATTATCACGGCACTAATCGATTTGAACCCCGCAGCACCGTATCGGGCCATTCAACCGTTTTATTTTATTGTTCGTACCCACATTTCTCATATCCTACCCCTTGTATGGCACTACAATACCATACAAAACCATTACACTAAAAACAACCCTTATATCTAAAACTATAAGGTTTATAATCCATAAAATGTTGAAAGAAAAATGATTTGAGAAAAAGGGCCTGATTATGTCATGTTTGTTAATTTAGAAATGGAGTCATCGTTTCGAATTACGCTCAAAAAACTGTTAGGTTCCCATGACACGGTGTGAAGATGAAATGTTTACAAGGGTTAATTAATATTATTTGGCAAATAAAGGGTGAAAAAGTTATTTCCTATAATTTTTTGTATAGTTTTTCCATCAAGTTTTATAGGGATTGTTTATTCAGTTCAATGTATTGGTTGTACGATCTACAAAAAAATCTATCATTTAATGGGTAGATACCTACTTAATCAACAATAATAGGGTCATAAAAGTTAAAAAATCCTTAGTACTTTACAAACCCCGCAATCGTTTGCATCTCAATCTCTTGTATCAGTGGTTCCTAAACGACCGCGACGTGCTGTCCTATAATTACCAAAAACAAAAAAAATATATAAACTGCCAAAATCAGTCCCACACACCCATAACTAGCAGGCTAATTGCCTACAAAATTAATACCCTGTCCCGCCCCAAAAACCAAATAGACCAGAATAAAAAAATAACCATGAACATCAGGCCATTAAAACGAACCCCCGCCAAGATATTTTACTAAACTAACGCTATTATTTTTATTTCAATGAGACTAGCGGCACGTCATCGGCAGAGAAAAAAATCCACCAATAATAAAATTATCGGGGAACCGCTGGGCTATTAAATGCAGGCCGCCCGTGTAATGTACCGGCCTCAAGCGGGAAAAGAGATGGTGGCCACAGTCAAGGGAGGCGCGAGATGACATAGAAAATTGATCGTAAAAACACTAAAGATTTATTTGGGTGAGGTGAATTTGAAATAGTTTTTAAAGAAATTGAAAGCAGTCTTCTTGAAATTGATTTAAAAGAGGAGGATGATGAAGTAGAAGAAACGGCTCTAAAGATAATTAAAAAAAATGCAAAACGTTGAATTGAGCTTGACATTCTACAACCGACTTCTAACAAGATTAAGATAAGATTTATACCACGCAAATAAACATTCAGTAGAAAGCAGACAACACTTAGAAAGTCAGACAATCCAACAAACTAGAAATATATTATTCAAATCTGTTTCAGAAATACAATGAAACAAAAAAGTTTATGATAATCACCGCACTATTAATAGGTGATAAATAATTGATTGATGAGTTAGCACTTGCATTGTTCTCCTAATAGCACAATGGGTAAGATTACGCCTTAAATGGCGTGAGAGGTCTCCCAGAGGCTCTATCAATGAATTCTCATGGTTCTAATGAAATAAGTTACTTACTTATTTCATTAGAACCATGAGAATAAAAAAAGAACCCACCTTAAAAAAACCCAAGAATGTCCGTCGGGAGCTGAACATTGCAAAACTAGTTCATTTAATGGCAGCCCCCGACGGACATTTTTGGGTTTTTTTAAGGTGGGTGTTTAAGTGTTTTATGTTATTTTATCCTTTTTTCAATTAATTTTTAACAGTCGTGGGATTTTTCAATTTTTTTTTGTAGAAATGGCGAAGTAGTACAAAATTGAAATAATTTTAAACAATGATATTTAGAAGCAGCCTCTTATCCAAAACCAACTGTAATTTATACCTATTTTAATTTAAGCCTTAAATATCCAAACTTTAATCATAATATTATTAACAACGTATTTTACACAAACACAAACAGTGTCGCCGCGCAGTTACAAAACAATTCAAATAAACTTCTACACGTAAATTGCAATTGTTGTTTTAGTTTTAGCTCTCAAGTAACTTGTATTGTAGTTGACAACTCGCTCTATTTTCTCGTCAGTTTCCAAAGCAACAACTAACTGTTAAACGACTTTATCTTTAAAGTATTATCAAATTAGATTGGTCGTAGTTGATAAAATTACTCCAATGGAAAAATTTACATGATGAGCAATGACAACTGTGTGTGTTCATTCTTTAGTATCAAATGTTTGATAGGTACCTATCTGCAAGATTTTCACTAACAGTTTTACTTGATAAAATTGCATGAATAGAATAATTTAATTAATTTTTTGGCTGGCCTGTTGGTCTAGTGGTTAGTGACCCTAACTGCTATGCCGGAGGTCGTGGGTTCGATTCCCACCCAGGACAAATGTTTGTGTGATGAGCACGATCATTTGTTCTGTGTCTGGGTGTAATTTATCTATAATATGTATGTATTTAGAAATATATAAGTATGTTTATCAGTTGTCTAGTACCCATAACACAAGCTCTGCTTAGCTTGGGACTAGATGGCGTTGTGTGATAGTTGTGGAATATTATTATTATTATTATTATTATTATTAATTTACATGACTGAGAACAATGATAAATAGTATTGTGTTTAGACTCTAGGGTATAAATGTTGGATGTCTACACGGCTTTTAAAAACTGAAATAATTTTATTTTAACTGGTTTTTTTGCCAGCAGTGTTTCTCGCGTTACAGTCGGTTATCACCGGAACTACCTGCTTTTTTTTTTGTGTATCTTATGAAAATCGGAAATAATGTATCTCCCATTATGGAGTGAAGAAGTGTTGGATTGAGTTGCGAAGATTACCCCCTATATCGAAACTTACTACTTGTTGTAATTGAGTGTAGATTATTTTCTCGTTTACTACCTTTTTACCGCTATTCTCCATTTAGAAAGATCACACCTTTATCGATAAACCTCGTGATATTTATGCTCACTTTATGCAACGCTGCTGCAGAATATTCGGGAGCTGCAAAATTCACCGGGTTTAATTCATTTACAGGTTCAAAAACTAAATCATATCTTGTACAGGTAGACGTGTTAGTTGCTATACTACGGACATTTTGTTGAAGGCCTATTCGGTGGTGAATGATTCTAATATGAATATGTTAGTCAACTAACATATTATATTTATAATTAAATTAACTGAGTATACTCAGTAATTAGATCTTGATGTTATGTAATAGGTACGATCTTGGGATTAATTTCATGTATTACAGAATCAACAGAAAAATTGGAATTTAAATGTTTGGAAAATTTCGAAATTTGTTAACTCATTACCTAATAAGCAAGAAAGAGACAAATTTCATCATGTAGTTTTATGTATGTTCTAAAATAAAACACTAAAAACCACCCATGTTCCGTCTTAGACCTTTGTGTCGAGGCCGCGGTATCTCTTTCGAACAACCCGCAGCCTTGACGGAAATATAACCCCCTAAATTCATTTTTTATCCAAACAAAAGGCGGTGATGGTTTTTTATACCCTTAAAATATTCCCTAAGGGGTGAAATTGCACCCGTTCACGTGTTCAATTTTTACACCCTCGGTCTTGCAAAGGTGACTCCAGCTAACGGTGGGTTCAATAGACAAATGAAAAGTCTCCTTCAATTAATTAGCGGCGGAACCCTAGCGGTCGAGTGTGAGAACTGGTTTAGTGGTCCAAATACGTCAAGAGACGCGATTGAATGGTTTTAGATATGATTACTACACTACGATTAATTAATTAAATATTTCGTTCGTAATCAAAATATTTGTTAGCTTTTTTTCAACACATTTGGAAAAGGCTAGGCAGATGATGATGATAACGATTTAAAAGATTTATTTGATTTATTTAATAAAGATGAGTGGATCAATGATAATGATGATTTAAATAATTAATATTTGTAATAAGTACCTACTCATAGTACGACTTGGAATCACATTGGTAAAGAAAGTGTTTATCATGAACAATCTGGAAATCTGAAAAAAATCAATCTGAATAGTTTGATAACCAAAAGAAATTAATAATGAATAAACTCCCTATTGTAACAACTTTCAAAATATTATTTACCAAATCAAGATGTAATATCATTAAAAGCACAACAATCAAAGTCTCTCCTCGCTTTTAAATTGTACCACAAATTGGCACTCCTCGCAACTTTATAATGAGTTCATTAAGTCGCGTTCAATCTTTTCGATAATAACTATTGGATTTTTTCCAACAGAAGACGGTTACGTAAATATTGTGAGTTTTACAATCTAGCTGGAGATTTTAATTAATATTGCAGATGCCAAGCAAAAGTTTGAGAAATATTTTTATTAAAGTGAGAAACTTTGTGAAAGTCTTCAGCAAGTACCTAACGTTTTCAAAATATTTCATGATGCCTTGGAGCAGAGTAAGGTATTTATTATTGGAACTTACTTACTTTACTTATTACATGGAAGAAAAAGGACGAGGGATGGACGTTATCATGGATACAAGAGAATATACGGTTGACCCAAGGTTAAGGTAACATTTGACTACAGACCTATTGCACTTATTCCGGTCTTCTCTAAAATTTTCGAAAAAGTAATGCATAATAGTATATATTCTTTCTTAGAAACAAACAAAATATTAATCAGCGAACAGTACGGTTTCAGGAAAAATAAAAGTATTAATTCCGCAATATATGCGCTTGTAGAACATGTCTTGACTAATATGGACAATAGAACTCCTGTAGTTGCATTGTTTATGGATATGTCAAAGGCATTTGACCATGTTAGCCATAAAATACTCCTAAACAAATTGGAAAAATATGGTATCAGAGGCAACATCCTTGAACTTGTTGAATCATACCTTACCAATCGGCAACAATTTACATGTATCAATAAAATCAACCCCCATACAAAAACAGAAATTACATATCAATCCAAACATCGGGAATGTTTATGCGACCACAGGGCGGTGTACTTGCTCCATTATTTTTCATCATATATATTAACGACATGCCTAAACTAATTAACAATCCTATGATCTTGTTCGCAGACGATAGCACAATATTATTTAAAAGCAAAAATGATGACACACTTGAAAAAGAAATTAATGACAACCTTAATGACATAATATCCTGGCTAACAGAAAATAACTTAAAAATTAATCTAAATAAGACTAACTACATCTCATTTGAACAAAAAACAAATAATAAAAAACCAGACGTTCGATATGGTAATACAAGTATTCAGGATACTGATCACACAAAATTCTTGGGCATGTGGATAGATAAAGGCATGAACTGGAAAATGCATGTTGAGGGCGTGTGTAAAAGACTTAGCCAGTGCTCCTATGCCCTCTATAACCTAAGGAAAATATCAAGTCAGGCCACCCTTTTAATGGCATACCATGGTTATGTGTCATCAACGTTACGCTACGGACTTATGTTTTGGGGAAACTCGCCAAACAGAGAAGTGGCGTTTAGGGCACAGAAGAAATGCATAAGGGCAATATGTGGCATACAAAATACAGAGAGCTGTAAGCCACATTTTTAAAAGCTTAGGTTACTTACACTCCCGTGTCTTTATATATATGAAGTAGCTATTTTAATTTGTCAAATCAAATCTACATTTATATAATCGCCCGAAGAGCATACGCTATATAAATACAATATGCATGACAAGACACAAAAAAGCTATATTCAGCAAAAACCTTTTAGGCATGGCACCCAAAATCTACAATAAACTACCCAAACATATCATAGAAGCTAGTAATACAGATCTGTTCAAAAAATGGTTAAATGATTTTTTGGTTGAAAAATGTTACTACACAATTAATGACTATCTTAATGAAACTTGCTAGACCTACTATATCCGATTTATGACATTAGTAAAAACTTGACATTACACTGAATTAAATTACCTATTGAAATAAAATTGTTATAATTATTACCTCTATGTTTATGTGACAATTAATGTGTTTGTATGTGTAAAATTTTTGACTGTAATTAATAATCTAAAATATTGTTATTTTCTAATCATTCTGACATTAATGTTATTATTGTAATTTGAATTTTGATAAAAACTGATCATAATCATCAATTTAATTTGTACGCTTAAACGCAAAACATAGACGGGACTTTTATATTTAATTGTAACACCACTTAAAAACCTATGTTTACAAATAAAGATTTCAAATAAAGATTTCATTTTCATTTTCATTTGACAGCGGATCTGGATCTGGACACGACTCTCAACCAGCGGTCCACTTGGCTTTGGATCAAAACAACTTAAATCATGGGGAGAGGCCTTTGCCCAGCATTAGAATCGCAAGCTAACAGTATCAGAATCATTATGATTTTTGCAGATGATAGTCCGAAAATGAGTTAAACAGACGCAAATCAAAAATCGAGTAAATCAATACAAGTACAAAATCCGTCAAAGAGAGTAACATATTATTCATCCACAAACGGAATATTTCAGCAAATCAACCGATACTACGATACACGTACACTATATAAACGAATTAGCTAATGATACGTCCACATGAGCAAATCCAATTTGAACATACTAATTCACAAGCTGATAGTGCGCAGGTGTTTGATAATATCGTAAACTTTATCTGTGAGTAAATTTACGTTTTAACAAATGTGGTTTATTAAGTACCTTAGGGTCAGGGAGTGAATGAGAATCTGAAAATTCAATAAAAAATGTGTCTAAATATGTGGGAGTTACCTTAGGGTCAGGGAGGAATGGGAATCTGAAAATTCAATAAAAGTTTTTTTTTGCAATTTTAACTAAAGACAGCACGAATTTGAATGTATTTAGAATAGATATTATATTATCATTTTCTATTGGAAATAATAATCAATAGATTGGTGTATTCATCGAACTTACACTATCGGAACATCATTCTCTCTTGCTTTATCCCAATTAATTTGGGGTCGATGCAGTATGTCCTCTCCTTTCATACTTGTCTGTTACTCGTCATCACATATTGAGACACCTCCTGTCTTGCCATATCATCCTTCACACAGTCCATCTATCGTTTCTTTGATCTTCCTCTATTTTTATACCCCTCTACATTCTCAATCAAAACTTTCCTCACGACATTTTATTTTTTCCTTCGCATCACAAATGTCTTACCACGAAAGCCTATTACCACAATATTTATAAGACAAGAGATAACTTTATCTAAAATCTCTTTGGAAAACAAAAATTACGATCACAATGACATCTCTATAGTAATAATACTTACCCAAGAAAAGATTTTAATCTAAAATGTCAACTTAAACCATTTTTACCACGATAAAATATTTTTAAAATAATATAAAAATGTATTTTCACTGTAAGCGTCGCCGCACCGACATTGATGCAATTCAAATTTAGTTTCATAAAAATTGTATCACAGTGAGAAATCGTTCAGAGTCTCGCGGTTGAATTTTAAAGTAGTATCGATATTGGTTATTTATGTCTCTTGGATTTCCATCGCTCTAGCGTAAACTTAAAGATAAGATATTTCTCGACGACATCTAAAGCCACGTCAAAGGCCTATACGCCGCATGAAAACTCTGACACTGGTTAGGCACTAACCACACGATGAAGAAGAAGATACTAGTTGGTATACACCCTAAAATGTTCTCACTTCTGGGATACAAACCTCTTCTCCCAGTGCTATGGCATGCCAGTTACCTTACAATGTTTCAATTCACTGGCTTGAAAGCACTAGGTATAAAATACATTATACAAAGTAATGCACCCTCTGGGTTCGAACCTACGATTAACTGATACCTTTGGGTCACCACTGTTCGCTCTTGTAAACGGACCTTTCGCAAAACCGTCAAACATGCACCCTGCCATCAAACTAAGTAAATACACAAAATTGTTACTAGGAAACGACTTGTTTTCAAATCCGCTAATAAAAATGACGTTTTTTTACAGTGAACAAAAAAGTGGCACTAAAACATTGTGCTGATGATGCATATATTAAAAGAAAACAATAAATATCCCAGGTATGAATATGAAATCTAGAACAAAAACACGATCGCAAAGACGCCGACGGGGAGAATCAGTGCTTTTTGGCTACGTTACGGGCATTTATACATCAAGCACACACACGCATAAACTCTTTCCTTATCCTACCCACTACAGAACCATGTCAAAAAATTCTACAAAACATTTCACAGGCTGTTCTCATTTCGCACTTAAAGGATGTTTGTTAAGTCAGAAGCACGTCACGTGTTCCTAATCGCGTGCCACGCGCCTCGACAGACGACGTGACGATTTCGAGACGAGCACACATTTTATTTCTGAAGGGCGGATGCTTCAATTATTTGCATACGGCTCTCGTCGGGGGGATATATCAAGTATTACGATGCTCGAAGATGACAGTATTTATTTGATACTTAGAGTAAAGACTTGGGATATGGCTGTGAGTGACGGGTTGTTGGATTTTTACTTAATGGATTAGAAGTGATTTACTGTTACTGTCAGCCTGCTTCATGTGATTGCCAGGCAAAGGTTCATCGTCATCATTTCAGCCAAAAGACGTCCACTACTGGAAATAGGCTTTCCCCATGTGTCGCCACATTGACCGGTCCAAAGCATCTCGCATCCAGTGGATTCCCACAACTTCCACCGGGTCATTCCTTTCAACGCAACGTCTTCCGTTTCTCGGTCGCCACTCCAGAACTGACAAAGGTTCACTCCCCATGATTTACAGTTCTTTCGATACTGGACTTAGTACTTCTCGCCTATACTTTTACTATTTCTTGAATCGCCATTATGGCTCTATTGTAACAATCTTCAGTGTTTTGTTGACCACTGGGCATTGCTTTAGTCCACTTCGTCCAGCTATCTTCTTCGAGGTTCGCCGTGATTATTATCAAAAGTAAACTTACATTCAGATTAAAAAAACGATATTTGCTTTACTAAACATTTGCGATAAAAATGGCCGCAAACAAATGTAAAAAGTATTATTACACCTTCGTCAAAATCCTGATCGAAAACAGGCCGCAGGCTTACAATATTATCTAAAGTAATCATGTTAAACATTATTTGCATAACACTTCAAACCCCAAAAATCAACGCGAAATTAATTTCCCATACGACGTTATCGAGCATGCGAAACATTTGTCAAAAAATGTCACAGATTTAATAAAAAACGTCACACACCAAAAACCTTACAAAAAAATATGTTCGCGATATCAGTACAAGCTTCTGTGTATATAACTTTGTTCAAATTACAATGATTTCCTAGAAGTGTTAATACGAGGGTAAGTTTATCAGTTCGATCAAGCGTACCTTTATGACTATCCATTGATTACACGGTAATTTCGAGCCGGTCTTTATCTAGGTAATTGACCTAGATGTGCTTTAATGTGCGGTTGGGGACGCTAACAGATCTATTTGGACATAATTTGTGGGACTAATTTATCGCTGTTTACTTGTTTCGGGTTTAGGGTGCTGAACGTTATGTGTCAATGTAACGTACGGTGAGGTGAGGACGGATGATGTAGGGTTATTCTCAAGAAAGGGATTATTATACTTCTTCTTATTCATCATTACCGTCATTGGCAGTCATGTACCAACCACTGCTAAGTAAGCTTCCTCTTTTTTGCACCATGCTTTCCTGGTAAGTGCGAGTCTCATCCAGGACATTCCTGCAATCTTCTGGAGATCGTCCACGTATCGGCTGTTGGGATACCACCATTTCATCTCTTATTTCTCTGTCACTATTGTATGAGCCAAGTATTCTGCCTACCACCATTTCAAAGCCCATATTAGACCAACGACGTTTTGAACTCATCTTGCAATTTCTACTATAATTATTATGATAGTGGTAATTTGACATTACCACTTCTTTCTTATTTTCTTGACCCTGTTGGCCTAAAAAATAATTTGAAGTGCAATATTTATCTATCGTTCAATCCATTTCCATCATTTCACAAACAAAAGTATCCAAGAAACATGTCTTTTACCAGATCGCAATGCAACATCGCCTCTAACTAGACCTCGAAGTGACCGATCACTTTCAGATAAATAGAATACACGAAGTGATTCATATTCTAGATAATAATACATTATTTCAGATAATAAGCAGGACCTAAGACCACGACCTGACTCAACTTCACTCGTATTAGTATCGGAAGGTGTCACTCAAATGATATAATATTATGAAATGGTAAATTATGCACATTTGCTGCGAAGAACTGGTTATGCTTACGAGTTCACGTTTGTGAGTAGGAGATAGAATTTCATGACGCGCATACCTTTGTACTGATTCGAGAATATCAAAATATTATTTGGGTTGGTTTATTTTGCTATCTGATATCTAGGTTAAGATTAAAATAACTCCTGCATATTTTTTTTAGTCATGCAAGTGCCGCACTGTTTCCATCTAAACATCTTATCTACAATATGCGATATCTGGCGATGTTTTACCCGCAAATAAGATCAGATCGTTATTCTTCGCCCCAATTGACATCGACTACAATTTCCTCAGTCAGACTTCTAGTGAGTTCACCTCTTCGGGTGTATTCGCGTAACGATGCCAGCCCACGCCTACTTTAAGTAAAAGGTATGGCAATTATGTTTTATACTTCAGCTTACAGCCGATTGCCATCTGTATTAGATTGACTTTAATCTGTGTCCTAAACCTAGATAATATGATGGTTCAATATCTCGTTTCCAAGATTACTGCGATATCTCTGCAATATTGATGCTTACTTCTTTAATATTCTTAACGCATTAGCACTATCAATACGACTACGATACCACGAGATATTATTAATGAATGAAATTGTTTCCAAGCTGTTTGTATCTGGATTATAATCTAAATTGGTTTCTAGGCAATTTCCTACAAGTTCTGCTTCCATATAATCGTCTCAGGTGACTTTTACATCTTTAACGATGGGCGTGATTATATTAAAATTCTTTAGTTTCATACTTCTTGCTAACATCAAAGATCTGGATATTCTTCTTGCTTGTGGTCATAATTACAGTCACAACGATCTAAAGGTTAAGCAACGCGTGCCGAGGTCAGTCTGTGGATGAGTGACCATTCATAACACATCGACAGGCAAAACCGTTGGTCCCCACTGTAATTTGTAAATCTTTTCCTAGCCTTTTCTAAACATAATATTTGGAAACAAGCCAGGCAGATGAAATATTTAATATTCCAGACATTCACTATAATCCTACTAACCAGCCCTATATTCCTCTGACACGCCAAAATAAGATTAACATCTCCCACAAAAATTACATGTCCTGTCACCCAGTTAGTTGTGTTGTCACGTCGGTAATCAACGGCGTGTCACGTGTCACGTCGCGTACCAACTGAGACGGGGCAGTGGAGATGGCGATTGTGTTCTTGTTTTAGTTATTGTGAGACAAAAGATAGTCTTTTTTAAGCATTTTGTATTTTATAGCAATAGCAAAGGTTTACTTTCACCTCTAAGATAGTGTAGGTATACTAAGACTATCTTATTTAGTTTATTTCAATCGATTAGGATTGTAGGTAGGTCAAAAACAGGGAATTGACTTAGTTCATTTACTTCTTGTAGACCACTCTTCATGCTCGATTGCTCGCCACAATCAGATTACTAGTTTGTTGTGTTCACTGTCAAGTTTGTCAAGACTGTGATTTTATAGTTCCAATAAGGTTCCTGCTGGAAATGATAATAAAAAGAAAAAAAAAACAAATGTAACAGATGCTTGCATCTAAAGCATAATGCATAATCATAATCATAATCATAATCATAATCATAATCTTTATTTGCCAAAAGAATAACAACCTTACAAAAAAAAAAATTAACACTAGGTACTTATTTTCTATGGTGCTAAAAAGAGGAATATGCCGATCTGTCACCCCGCTTTGTCCCCGTAGGGTGACGGATAGGAAAAAAAAGTTTGATCTGTCCCCCTGTTTGCAATGAGGGGACAGTTCGAACTTTATTTACTCCTTAACGGTTTCATCTGTCCCCCAATCACCAATAGGGGGACAGATGAAACTTATTTATTCCTGTTTGTCCCCCACAGAATTTAATATATTATATTCTTAAAAGTAATGCCACACATAGGACTAGTGGTTTAGGTTTATATAATCATCTGTTTTTTAATTACAATAAAAAAACATACTAATAATAAGAATATTTTGATTTGTTATTGATTGATAGAATCAGTCACAGTCCGATAAATCACAGTAGGTATTGTACATATTAGTCGAGTGGTTAGCAATGAACCAGCAGTACAGAGTGAACCATGCAAATAATTTAAAAATGTGACGTTACCGTTTGATGCAAACTGCTTAAAATAAACGTCTTTGAGGCCCCCCCGTCCCTCCCCAATCGACAGCGAGCTAGCGGCGCAGGCGACCGAGCTCCCTTTTTTGCCTCATTACCGTCTCCTCAAAGAGGGGACTTAAAAAATAAAAAAAATAAAAAAACTTATTTGCAAAAAAAAAAAAAACAATCGACTTCAAAAACACCTAAAAGTGAAAAATAATCTTCAGAAGAAAAATCAGCTTCTGAAGTCGGTGACATTTGTTTGTTTGATTTGGCTTTTTTGCCACCGACTTCAGAAGCTGATTTTTAAAAGGAGGAGGTTCTCAATTAATTGCGAATTGAGAACCTCCTCCTTTTTGGGAAGTCGGTTAATAAGACTTACTTTAAATCTTTAAGAAGTTATTCGCAAAATAAGTTTTGATATTAAATATAGTACTGACTACAAACAAGTGGAGTTGTTCTGTTCTGACATACAGATCACAGACAGAACTTTTATTTTGTTTGATAACTCTTACAGGAATGAAAACGTCAAAACTTGAATTTATTTACTTCATTCATTCTTATTAGGAACATTTCCTCATCTAAAAGTTAACATTGTTAGTAAAAATTAACATTTGTAATATGAAGTCAAATCAGAGGACTGATTGTTATACTTATTTACCTGGAATACCTACTACGTGATTTATGGGACTGTGACTGATCGATACAGAAACAAAAGAAATATTTGTAACTTATTTAAAAACTGATGATTTTAAACCTAAACCACTAGTCTTATGTGTGGCATTCCTATTAAGATTTAATATATTAAATTTTGTGGGGGACAAAAAGGATTGAATAAGTTTCATCTGTCCCCGTATCACCAATAGGGGGACAGATGGAACCGTTAAGGAGTGAATAAAGTTCGAACTGTCCCCTCATTGCAAACAGGGGGACAGATCAAACTTTTTTTTCCTATCCGTCACCCTACGGGGACAAAGCGGGGTGACAGATCGGCATATTCCGTTTTTTTCAACTTGTAGGTAGTAGCGTAAATTCACATAGTATATGCAAAATTTTTAGATGTTAAGTTTTGTTTACAAATATTTGACTGTCTTTTTGCTAAGTATTTCTTAAAAAACAACAAAAAGAAAAAGACTGATTCTAAAAACAGTTACATTATTCGAAACCAAGATAAAAATAATTTAAAATATTACTTTTTTTTTCCCTATTTAACATGCCATACTTTGTATTTTCTTGTATAATATGTGTTTTTGTATATGTGTTCGTGTGTATTTGTTTGTATATATGTGTGTGTGTGTATATAAGTGTGCGTGTGTGGGTGTGTGTATGTGTATATATGAGGGCTTGTGTTTAAATGAGTGTGTGTGTCACATTATATCATCTCAAGATATTTTCCACTTCATAGTAATCTATTTTTTTCAGAAATTCATCAATAGACCTCTTACACTCGCGACAGCTTAGATCTCTTATTTTAATTTTTTTGCTTATTTTATTATATAGGCTGGGGCCAAGGTAATTTGGAAAACTTTGAGCAAACTTAGTCTTACATTTGGGTGTATTATATACTACATCCAGCCTTCGCCTAAACCCGGAGTCAGGTTTCATTTTTTGTTGTGCAATAATTAAAAGCCGAATTAATAGTTTCCGTACTGAAAGTACATTCGTTTCCTTATATAATAGATCAGTTGAATACCTGTAGTTTTTAAAACACATTACCTTAAGTAGCGCACGTTGAGCTCTTTCTACTACCAGCAAAGTAGTTTTTGATGTACCACCCCAGATGGTTAGACAGTAGCTTACAATAGATTGGCAAAGTGAGTAATACACAGTAGTACGTAATTGCATTGTACAAGCACTTCTGAGTATTTTAAAAATGTATATCAATTTTCGTATACGGGCACTTAGTTTTCTTGCTTGTTCTTTAAAGTTTAGATACTGATCAACAATAATACCGAGATATTTAGTGGAGGCCGTATTATTAATACCGTAACAGTCACATGTTAGTACGTTCTGACATTTATGTACTTTTAAATCTATGGTGTTTGATGGAGGCTGAGTTTTAATTGATGTGCTGAAGGAGATGTACATGGTTTTTTGTGGATTCAAGGTTAGCAAATTGTTATCCAGCCATGTTGCCACTGAGCGTATTCCTTGATTTGCTATGCTATTTATATCCACCCATGTTTTTGCTCTAAATAATAAAACCGTGTCATCAGCAAATGTCACAATTTGGCCCTTGTTCATAGAAAGTTCACACAGGTCATTGATATAGACCAAAAAGAGTGTTGGGCCTAGCACGCTCCCCTGTGGTACTCCGTAAACCATATCGACCTCTTGGCTACACTCGTCCTTGATCTTTACACTCTGTTTGCGGTGACTTAAGTAATCCCTAAATAAATCCAGCGGTATACCTCGAATGCCCATGTATTCAGAAATCAGCCTATAATTTTCTCACTGCAACTCACTGGGACTCAGACATCTTCTTTATGAGAGGAAATGGGCTATAACCTACCACGCGGGTCCAGTGCGGCCAGTAATAAGATATATCACATGTCTTCGAATATTTGGTTCTAGGATGCCTATCCTTTGCTCGGTTGCCTCACGATGTTTTCATGACGCTTATTTTGGTTTTGTATTAACCGGCTATTACACTAAGTCAGCCACCTTCCTTCATCATTAACAGTAAGCAACCAAATTCGATCAACATCTCATACATTAATTACACGTCATCTAGTCAGTTGTTACGCTAGTAATCAGCGGTTTGTCGCGTGTCACGGTGGCATATCAACTATGAGGCACTTAAGATGATTCATTGGTAAAGAGTGATTACTTTTGGTTTTGATTTTGTAGCGTTTAGTGTAAATGAAAACAGTTATAGATAGATAAATAGAATGTTCGTTTTTACGCACTCTCTTTCTCTTTTAATTCTAGAATTTTACTATCATACATCATCGTCATCCTTTCAGTCGAAAGAAGTCTACTATTGCACATAGGCACATTGACATTCAATTAACAGATAAATATTTTACAAAACATAGATCATGGCATAATAATTGTCGATGTTATAGCTAAAATATCTCTTTTAAACTCCACTCTTATTACTTACCTAATGGTTTTATTGGAAGTTGGAGAAGAAAGTACCTTAGTTAGAATTTTCTCTATACAATTCAAACATTCCCAGTTTCCATCAAACACGTCGATCCATCACGTACGAGTATTGTTGTACACCTGAAATCGTTTCAATAAAAACATGAGGAAAAAATAGCGCGGCATTGCTTTAAAGCTTTAGCAGGGAAAAGCAATAAATCCTTTTCATACAATATAATTCAGGTGCCATAAAAAGTGGAATTTATAAAAACATTAATTCAGTACAAACTGCATTCGTTTTGGTGTCATCCGTGTGGAATGAAATTGAGCAGCAAGATTGAGTGCCGTCACATACAGTGTTTATACTTTTACTAGCATTCATTTCAGTGGAAAATTCTCTGTATTACGACTAGGGTAGGTACTAATTAGTTTTATTCGGCATAATGTACAGTATGTATATTTTTTTTAAACAAATCAGACTTATCTTTAACTGTTGCTAGGTGCTACATTAATAAAAAATGAGGTAAATATTTTCAACCGATCTAACTTACACATCAAGCCGAGCCATTTTACCATTTATGTTAACAGAGACGAAGCCTATTTTCGTCACCCAGGTGAAAATTAAAACAAATGAAAAAACTCAATCAAACTTTGCTCAAACTAGTAGTCTAACTCAACATTTCATACTATCGTTTACGACCACTAGACCAGTAAATTAATAATGATAAAATGAGATACGTATCTGTCGAAACCAAAACCAACCAACATAACATTCAATTAAATTACTAATGATCTCAACCAGACAAAACCTTATCAAACGCTCACACCTACCCAAGTACCCAAGCCCACATCAACGTGACAGACACACAATTAAATTCCCCACGTCCAACTGAACACGCAAAACAATTGCTAAAACCATATCGCGATACGGAATACCGAATGCCGTACTCCGTTCGATTTGTTACAAAAGCTAAAAGTCAGGGCTGTCGAGCGCAACGTACCTAAATTACGCGTCGTTCTAGCGTGACACTCGATTTGATATGACGCGTGACAGCTTATTTCTAGCGTGTCGCAACCCTAACGCTGTTTGGTGGAACTGTCATGTTATTAATAGCTGCGAAATAATTATTTTTTGGTCGTACCGCTTTGGTTTATGTTGGAAATGTTTGGTTTGTGCTGGATTAATTAAAGTTAGTGGAGTTTTGGCAATACATGAAAATGGAATAGTAGAACTACTTGTAATTGGCAGGTAGTGGTTGGTGTCACGCTGAAATATTTCGCTAGAACAGGACGGGATGATCTACCATATTATGACTTTGTTATGCAGATGATACTTAATATTGCTTAATAACTCGTGGTTATAATTTAGGTAAAAAAAAAACAAAGTCATAATACTTACCTGAAATTTTAACCAAAAAAGTCACATACCACACTAAACAAGGCTACCTCAACCCAAAATTATGGTCTAACAAAAAAATTGTTCATGTACTTGGATGATATATTCGCTACAGCAAAACGCGAGCACTGACCATAAATAAGTGTGCAAATAAATGTAGGAGGAGACATAAAAAACAAACACACTTAAAACCAAGGGGAAACACTAATTTGCATATGGAAAACGGCCACATGTGACGGCTTTGCTGCAAAAATTCACCGGATCGATATCTGTCCAGAGTCCGAAGGGTGCCATACTAACGCCCTTGCAGAATAAATAGGATTTATATGTAATGATATGTGTATGCATGTAGGGAGCTAATTCTAGGTTATTTATGATCAGTTTTGAGGGTCCATTTTAGTCGTTTTTGAGTGTATTGATTGTGGGCTGTGGTGGTATTCGAAAACGGTTGCGGCAATTGATAACTTATTTACACGGTTTTGTTTCAATGGTTCGATATTTTGTGTGTCCCTACTCTCCTTTGTAAAGAAGCAGCTTTGTTTAAACAAAATTTAAACTTAAAATCTGTGATGTAGGTAAGTAGATAGCGTTAACCAATTCATTTGAGTACCTACATACATTCCCTACACACAGGAATTTTGACACTTGACCCCTATGCCCACTATGCCCAGCAGTGAACTTTTTCCAACTAAAATGATGATGATACCCGTGTTTGAAAACTACATGCATCTGATAGTATCATTGATGCAACTCCTTGAGATTACTCCTACAATATTGATTTGATAAAATCTTTTAAATACACAGTAACAAAGAAACGAACTTAAGCGCTTAGGTACTGCTTAAATAAATTATCCTTTCGAACTTTTTCTGGCCTTTTTTTTTTGTTGTTTGGTGGGTGTAAAACCATCAAATAACCCCCCCCCCCCCGCTCTTGGTCAGAGTGGAAGGGAGTGTCAGTCTTCTACTGACTAAAAACCAAC
Organism: Diarsia dahlii; assembly: GCA_949775195.1. NCBI lineage: Eukaryota > Metazoa > Arthropoda > Insecta > Lepidoptera > Noctuidae > Diarsia > Diarsia dahlii. Next base: position 21,979,732 of record OX459194.1, on the reverse strand, counting down.
CCATGTTCCTTCTGCCCGGGAACTTTTTCTGCCCGTAGGCGAACTTAAATTGTAACGTTCAAGTTACACAAATTCAATGAATATTCGAACAATCGGTACTCGGATCAAAACATTGCATCGGTTGAAACATGAGATCGAATAACGACCGCGCAAATCACAACAAAACACAAAATATACAATTACAACTAGATCTATAATTACTTAAAACTGTAGCTGGACTAAATAAATTCTTTATAACAGAGTCAAAATTATGAAGGGTAAGCATAAAGGCAACACTTCATATTTGTTATTACGAGCCAGCGCGGGAGGGTGCCCATTCATATTCAAATCACTTTCAAATCTACAACTATTATTATGCCCAAAGCATTGTGTGGGTCCTTAGGGACCTACTTTATACAGGGTCCTCCAAATCATGCCCCGTGTAAAAGTATTGTTGGAGAGACATCGACCATACAAGACACCGCGTGGGCCAAATACTTTAAAAGGGCTGCATTTACAACCATTTATAATACATTTACCATTCATACCGTCACCACAAAGAATTTTACGATTCCCGTGAACGTAATAAAAATCAAATTACAGATCGTCTAATAAATTATATGAAATTACGTAGTCAATAGACATCCATTAGTAATAAAACATTAGTGGTGCGGATCTGTGAAAGAAATCGGCTCCTTTAGTTAATAATTTATTGTGACGCTAAACATTTTTATGTTTAGTTAATGTCGAATACGATTCCGATATCGGATTGTCTAATGCTTGTGGCGCCTGGATTCCGGGCCGTGGGCGGACGTCCCGATCGTAAAATTTTGTCCCGCACAAACACAAACTTTTAGCACCCTCCCCTAGTATTGTTTTTTAAATAAACATGTTCAGTTTTGTTGAGATTGACTTCGGTAGTTTCATAATATTGACTCGTTTTATGTTCATCGTTAATGGGTGTATTAATGTTGAAGCGAGCTTTGTTTCTTTCTATACTTCTGATTCAGAATTTATCGTTTCATGGTCATGTTCTCTGTTGGACAAAAGGATGTCTTCTCTTAAAAGTTGTAAGAGAAACGATGCGTTTTGTGAGTCAGCATAAAATATAATTTATTATGAGACACTGGCCTTTTTTTTCAAGAGACACTTCATCTTCTCATATTGTTGATACTTTAATAAATATTGGACATTTTTCGCTTATAGCGTTCGGTTAGAAGCGTCTAAATTTTTAATTTCACCCCTTCATCCTTCTCAAAAGCAGATGAGTACCACAAGGATATGAAGAGTCAAGTGTGTAGGTGCTATGTAGGCGTTTATGATAAAAGAAGCTTTCAATTCGAAATCAACCATAACAATAATTTTCATATTTCTATTTAATAGATTTTATGCTGTCATAATATCATTAACTTTGAATTTATAGTTTATAAAACTCCCATTTGAATTGACTTCCAACAATAAAAATTGGTGAATGGAAACTTGTGTCAAAGATCAGACCCATTTGTTTTGAAATGTTTTTTCATACTGAGACAAAACAGTTATTCTTTTTGTCATTCGTGAGATATTGCCATACGTAATACTCTTACTACATTCTTTAAGCCCTTTGTTAAATCTAACTTATTTTGTTTCAGGTGTTTGTGGTGGTGTGTGACAGAAAAGAAGAAACATTTTGGATTTAATTCTTCGAAAGTACGTAACATTTTATTTGATAAGTTATTATTTGTACTAACCATGTATGAGTCAGTCAATATTTTTTAACACGATCAACAATCTCAGCAGGTTCACGTTATCATCGCCATGAAAGTTTATTATATTTCATACAATGACAGATTTATTGCGATAAAATCAAACAACAAAGATTCCCATCATCCACACCACACAAACCACCACCACACCATACAAAGTTTTTAACGATCAGTATGCGATCCAAGTACGAAACAATCGCTTACATCATTGTTATCGTCTATACAAACATTTATAGAGTAAAATAGCCATGATACTCGCCATGATTCCACATTATAAACACATATCCACAAGCGTTTCCGTTGATGGTGTTAGAATGATAAATTCCGGATAGCAAGCCATTGTTTCAGCCAACAATGCTGGCAGACAAACAAAAAAGGGGACGACCAAAGATGAATAAATGTAAATCACATTTGAGACACTCAAAAACTGGTCTAAGCGCATTTTTATTTTGTTTCGTCATGGGTCAGGAAGGCACGGGGTGTTCGATGTCGGTAATAGCAGTCCATTGATATTATGGCCGTTTTTCCTCCTTCGCCTGTTAACTCTGTGTTCGGGGATTGAGAGGAAATCTTTACCCAAATTTTGTAAATCGTCAAAGAAAAACAAAGTTGTTTTCTTGTAAGTAGATGATTTTAGGAGCTTATCCCTAAGCACCTTGTCTTTTTCTACCTTATCTTTATAAGACGATACAGCTAGAAGTTTATTTATAAAAGTAAAGTAGGCAGGTACATCTCCATTGGCTTCATTTTGTTAACCTCAGTATCGGTTACTTGTTTGAATATTTCATGAAGATATTCCTCAGTACTTTTAATTAAATCGTTTTACGTATAACAGTGTCCAGGTCACTTCTCAAACTTCGTTGTTTCAAAGCGAAAAATTGCTTTGTTCAAAAGCAATATTGGTCAACAAAATTTTGAAATTAAAAATGCAAATATCGCAAGGTAGGTACGAAAATTAGATAAAGCGTAGAATTTCATAAAAAAACTTTATGAGGATCGTCATTTGAAAATATTGAATTTGTTGTCCAAATGAGCCCCTTGGCACGCGTGTATGGTTACAAAGGGATATACAACAAAATTATTGCTGAGTGAGTTACATAAAATTGAATTTGATACCTATGCCAGTGTTAATTTCGACATAAAAATTTTGGTCATTTCTTTTTATGTACAATGGATTTATCAGCAAATCGATAGCTAAGGTTTGGTAACCTTAGATGTGTTGACAGTTGTAATGGAGGAATAACTACAAAAACATCACGAGATGGTGTCATGAAGTCAATCTTCAATAATCTTACAATAAAATACGAAAACGATATTGTCAATCTACTGTAAACCTATACCTAAGATAACTGTAGGTAGAGCTTTTACAGTAAGCATGAGTATACTCCTACCGCATGAGTCACTTCATGTCATTCTAGTTGTAGCAAGCACGACTGGAAACGGATATCCTTTGAACCTAACTTGGCTAAGATTATAGCAAAATAAATCAGGTATGGGTTTGGAACTGTGCCCAAATGTCTTTTATCGCTACAGTCTAAAACAATGGCTATCAATTCAGAGGGTGACAGGAAAATAGTACCTGCACTACAATGAATTCAAAATCTTCGGAAAACGACATAATATTACATTTAGTAATATTATTATGAATCATAATTATCAAAGTTTAGAATGTTCTTACAAGACTTCATAATATTACGTTATGGTACAAAGCAGAACATTATCACGTCCTGCCAAACGATTGCAGAGAAGACCGTAATAAAATATCGTTACAATAGCAAAACTAGGACACCACTAAACGAGACTCCGTTGAAGCCAGCGGAATTTTAAGAAATTCAATTTCTCGCAAATAGTAAAAACGCAACAACACTATAATATTTGGCAAGTTACCAATGAAAAAGGAAATAATATCGTGCTGTGGGGAGTTCGTTGTAACGATGCTATAGAAAAAGTAGTTGTTCCGGATTCTTTAATTGGAACACTAGCTTAGTTTGGAGAATTTTAGGAAGTCGTTGCACAAGAGTAATGGCTGAACAAAGTAATTTCTATTGTTCTTTAATTAAGGCAAAATTAAAGGCAAGTCCCATTTTATCTTAATCCCATTTCTCTTCACATGGCCATCGTTTTAAATCTCCAAGGGATTATCCCGCACTGGTGAGCTGTATTTAGTCGTATGTAACGCGATTATTTAGCACCATCTGCATAGTCTGCCGGACGATCGTATTAAATTCGTTCAGGTTCACCCCATCAATATCCGCTAGTGATAATGTGTAAAAAGCTTCTAACGTAAACTAGCAACTATTGTCCATTACACAACTCCTAAAATTTTGTGACATTGATACACTTACGGTACCGAAATTCATTCCCAGAATTGAAATGTGAAAGGTCCTTATCCAGCTCTGTACATTCACAAGCCACACATTACAAATTTTTATCACCTCACACACATTCAAAATCCATTTATTCACACACTGTAAATTGACACTTTATTTCACCACAATTTTTCGCGTGCGATCTTAATTAAATCTGTAAACTGGTGTTGTGTTGTTTTAGCACCCTTTTAACTGAACGTGCCTTATCAAAGGAAATGTCGAAAGTGACGCTATCGGCTAAAAGCCATCGGCGTAAATGCGTCCAATTAAGCCGCGTGCATCATAAAGACCTAAACCAGACCGGTGTTAACGTTTCTCTTTTAGTGCGAGAGTATTCTGTTTAAGTCGCATGGTGAAAAATTACATTATTGTTTGCGTTTGTAAATTACTCTTCTTTGTAGTCGGTTGAGATTTTTGAAGCTTAGTCTACAGTTTTTGGTTAGTTGGGTGCTTTTAGAATTCCAATCTGGTAAAGGACTTTGTTCCTAAAATTCGTATTTCCAACTACGGCTTTACAAACAAATATGTTATTCATGTCTATGCTATCTGGAACGCTAGTTGTATCTTTGACACAGTTAAGTGCATCAACTCTGAATAAGCCGTTTGAATTGGAAGTAGCAATACATAATTTATAACTCGCATTGACAGATTGGTGTAACCTATCACTTATTTAGCTCAAAAGCCAAGTCTCTCTGACTCATGCAATTAGTTCGATGAAAAGCAGTCGATAAATTCTAATTTCCTTCTCTAGCACACACTGTAATTACAATTAATCTTCATATACTAGAAGCCTCCAATTAGCTTCAAATTTAATTACACTGAGCTCTTCCAACCCTTTGATCTTTGACGTTGACTGATTCGCCGATACATCATCTAGATACGCGACACCAACAATTAGGGCCTGTACGTCGGAAGTAATTACGTCATAAAGTGTCAACCCAACACTATGTCTATAAACCAGACAGATCTTGTTTGATTAGGGTCCGGATGATGATAAAGATGTTCCCGAGAGAGATTTTTTTCGAAGAGTAATTTGGTAGTAACCCGTTATTAGCTCTATAGAAATATGGACGGTGATTGGGTATAATGTGTGTTTTTTATCTTGGCAGGGTGTCTCAGGAAGCTGAGTTCTATTTAAGAGGATGTTATTAAGGTCTAAAATTGCTTTATAAATGCAACTTTTTCAAAGGTGTCGAAATTGTTAAGGAACTGATTCTGTTGATTTGATTCGAGTTTGCCTATTCTATAATAAGTCTTATTTGCCGTTTTAATGTCGATTCGTTTGTTGTTTATTATGACAGCAATGCGAATATCAGAGCTGGCAAATTACCAAAACAGTAAAAGTATAAAACAAGGCAAATAGAGAAAGTCGGAATCTCTGTTTCACAGATATATGAATAATGTTGAATCATAGTTAATTCACGATCTAGATCCCTTCCGGGGTAGCCAGACAGAAGGGGGCGCAAATCTCTTGGGACCACATTCACTTAGAATTTGCATTGCCCCATCTCTTTTTAGCACTGATGGTATTCATAGGCATCATTATCCAGCCAAATGTGAAGTCCTGTACAGTCACGAGAACCAATATCTGGCTCTGAAGATACAGGCTTTGCCTAGTTTCGGAGTCAGGGATACTTATACATATTTGTTTAAATTTAAGCCCTAGCACTAGTACGTAATTAAACCAGAAATTGTTGATACGATGTCCAATCTTCCTGTTAAGTCACTATATGTACACCTTAGAATAAGACCAAAATTGTAATAAGGGTTGTGAATAAAACTTTTATTATTATTATTTTATTATTATAATATACGTATTATGAATGCAGCTATGTTTTACGATTTTATGAACATTGCATTTTGGAAGCCATGCCATTATGAAACAGGTCTTACCTCAAAGTAGAAACTGTTGTTTTTCGAAAAATTGCGTTTGAATTTTTGCTACGTTTATGCAATTAGTACCCATGAGTAGATGTATTATTACCACAGAGAAGCAAAGCATTTCAAATATTCTAAGGATTTATCCCCGTAAAATAAAAATCAAACAATATTGATCTCTTCAAAGGCATAATCCTTTTAAGGATAAACGTAAAAAGCGAACTCAAGCCTAAATGGAAACAATGACGCTCCGTGAGATAGTGTAGTGGGCACAAAAACTAAGAGCCGAGATGATCTGATAACAAAATTATAGGGCAACGCGTTCGGCGCCGTCGGCCTGTGTTTAAATGTCATCACTATATAAAGTGGGAATGGTTAATAGTGAGATATTTTTGAAATGGAAGTAACGGGGGTTAGGATGAGTGGATCTGTTGTTTGTGTCATTGTTGTGTTTTTTTCTGTACTTAAAGGTATGAATGAAGGGGGCACCATAAGAGTAGAGGAAGATCAAAGAACAGATGGATGGATTGTGTAAAGAATGATAGGGCAAGAAAGAAGGTGGCTGATGAGATGTTGAGTACTAGGGCATTATGGAATAAGAAGACTATGCTGAGCCGACCCCAAAAGACTTGAGATGAGAGCAAGAGAATGATGATGAATGATGATTTTTCCGTCTTTGTGAAGGGCCCGCTTACAATATCCATATGTCGTGGATTGATGGCGCCATGGTGCAACGGACAGCGCCATCTAGTAATTTGATTTGGAACTAAATAAATGTTTACCGGAAACGCAAGCGCGCCCACCGCTTGGACACGATCGTCGGTAGAGGGGATGCAGCGAGGACTGGCGAAAGGACGGAGTGTTCACTCACTTGATCTCCGACAGTCTAGGCAGACGCTCAGTAATACCAACGCACGTGTTTATTTCTCGTAAAATGTAAAACCGTCAGCCTATTTAAATAAAGAAAGTTATTTGATTTAAATTCTGTTTCGCTCGAGTACCCACAACAGTGCCCACATCTAAGTAAAACTATGTCGGATCACGAAGAAGACCCGATGTTTCGCATCTCGGCCACCCATGATGCGACACATATAACTTTCATGGCAACATGAATTTTGATAGTGGCCAAAGCAGTGGCAGTAGCAATGGTCCAAGTCATGCTGTAGGTGTTACAATGCTCATACGACTTTCGTCACCATAATTATTGGTTTTTACTAAAGTATTGAAACTAGAAACAATAATCTAATAAAATGTGTTTGTTCATGGGTTTGTAAATAATTATTTACTACGCGTGAAGACATAACGTACAAAGCCTACAATTATTTAATTATTATCAAACATTGGCATCTGGAGACGAGTATCTTCAATTTCATCTGAAGGTTGAATGTAGATAAATATCTATTAAACACCAACGCATAAAGTCGAAGTACCAAGACATAGAAGGACGTTTCAAGTTAAACAATAGAAAATAATTGTTACTGCGATTTTAATGGATACATTTAACGGTTTTTGAATTTATTTATACATGATATTTTATAGAATCTGTTAAATTCTCACAATAATAACAGTTTATGATAATTAGTGTCAACGTAAAGTTATAAAATAGTTTGGTTATTTACTCGTGGTTGCCTGTTAATATAATGACAGCAATATAAATAAATATTACTGAGTGTTTTCGCACACGATTATTTTTAATAGGATATTATGAAATATACATAATTATTAAAGTTTAAAAAAAATGTCTCTATCTTATCTTTACATGGTTACCTAATTCGATAGTGTACTTAATAACAATATTTTAAAATCATATGTCTGTCAAAATAAACCTATCATAAAATGTTATCTTGCAAAAACCAGCTTTCGAAACATTACAAAAAACAATCGGATTTTCAAAAATAAGAGACATGGAAAAAAATCTGTTATTAATAATCATCCATCACAGTATCAGCCCAACTTAGCCCATGGCGACATGTGACATATCAGTATGAGACTCCCGTTAAGAACTCATATAAGTGTACAGTATCTTCATTACGTCGACGTGACGTTTCCCTTCAAGCTGGTGATAAATTCCAGTTATATAGCTTACACATGTTGAAAACGCCAAGCACGTACTGGTTCAATGCATTGATAAACACCGCCCTCTTTGATACTTTTATAGTTATTACTTTTATTCAAAATGAAATCGATGACTCTGAATCAGACGAATCGACTATTTTGATTTAAGTTTCCAATTGCTCCGAAGACAATACAAACAAGAAACTGCCAGAATAATGATCTCGATCCAAAACCGCACTGGTCGTTTGCAGGAATTTTACAATTTGAAAGTATAATACACAAAAATACGTCCGACTGAGGGCTTCCAAATTTGGGAGAGCGGAGTCCACACGCGCATTCTAATTTATACCTCTAATGAAACCGACCGCTTTTTTGGACATCTCCCTTCATTCTTGCAGGTACGAAATGTTGGGTTGGAAAACGATAAAAATGCTCTCCGTCCTCTATAAATATTCATTTCTTCCGAGGATCACGGTGCAGCGAAGGGGCGGCTAAGTGCCAAAGATATGGGGTTTGTCAAAGAGGAAGGTAATCATAATTTTTATGGAGAATCTTGGGCGTATGTGAAACGAGGCAAAATTTACATCCGAGACGCTCCCTGATGAATGTGCAGGGAATGTATGAGATTACAGCATGATAAATAATGTGAAGAATTTTTTTATCATACGCTTATGTTTCGGAGTTTAAATCGGTGGCATATTTTATGTTTAATGGAGGCGCTCCTAAGATCTTGGGAGATATATGAAAGCATAAATCATTGCTCCTAATTAAGGTTGTGCAGTTTTCAAAGTTGTATCTCATTTCTTGAGTCAAGTTTCAAAAACAGTCCGTGTTGTCCGAGTTCTTTACTGATCAGTTTCAGTTTTAAACATTTAAAGTCTAAAAGTGTATATCCGATCTAGATAATATTCAAATTAAACAAACTGTCTATTTAGTTATGATTGACGAAAAACATAACACCATATTTCAAACAAATGTTAATAATACTAAATTATTGTTCAGGGAAATATCGGCTGCTGTTGAATGGTGACCTACTATAGATAAAATCAGTAGTTTAGTCAAAACATTCCCAATTAGGAAACAACTAAATTATTTCTGTACAAACTACAACGTGTACGTATTCAAAAGTCGCATTCATCAAAAATTAACTACCAAACAGAAATAGAATCAAAAGCCACATAGACTATCACAAACAATTCCCGTGGTTAGCCCACAAAAAATATATACAAGTCAAAGTTTTTTTGGAGCCCCTAACTTTACGTGGGTCATGGGTTGTGGATGCTCACCTTTTTTTATTCCAAAGGACATTGATTGATTGAACCTTATGGCACAACTATGAGAAACATAGCAGGGGTATTGTTTTTTTCGATTGTATAAATACTTTTTATGGATTTACGGTTTTAAAATCTTTTAAAAGTTTATTGCATCTTCATTTAGATAATCTGTGGGATTCATCGATTGTTTTCGGGTTGTTGCGTTTTTAAAGATTGGGGTTTTTGATAAATTTTAATTGATTCTGTTTAAGTTTAATGTTGTTTATTTATGTTTTGCTTTGTTATTAAATTGACGTCGATAAATAATTCTGGGTGCAATAAAAAACTCTATCTATTATTTTACCGGCAACATTAAGGTTATTGGCTTAAACGTTAATAATACTTGTCCATTTAAGTTTGTAATTGGCAGTTCTGAATGGCTATTAGGCAACAAAGCTGTTGTCTCGCCTTTAACATTGATTAATATGGCTGCGTGAGACGTCAAAGAACACACCTTTGAAATTCTTTACTGACAGTCTTAACTGCTAACTACAGTACAGCTTCTTATCTGATACACAATTCATCAAATAATTCCTGTGATAAATCTTAGAATTATTTTAGAAATATATTTCTACGTCGATAACCTACGTCTAGAACAGAGAAGAGTGCAGAAGAAAGGGGAGGTCTATATTCAACGGTGGGTGATTCCGGGCTGAAATAATAATTACGATGATGACTGACCAGTGGTCCGAAACGATACTGCCGGGTATAAAATCCTGAGTTCGATTCACGGGCTGAATACTTCATATTTTAGCAATTATCCGTGCACCTTAACACATGAGCTTGAAATTTAACTTGGGAAATGTGCGTGTACTATAATTAATAGAGTAGGCACACTTCTGCCTAAGAACTGTTTTGAGATTACAGGCGTGACGTGCCCTGCAATAACTCGTTCACAATAAGCATTTCCTGTAACTATGTAGGTATTATTTACTAGTTTTGAAATCTTAGTAAACCAAAGCAAATGTTATTATAAAATTCACTAACATTAAGACCAGATTTCAAAATACTAACGTTTAATATTGGAACAAACGGGTTTAGTTCGTGCCTTGTCGGTTCGGTATAATGTCAAAAGGTTACTTTAAACTGCTTAGCGTCCAGTTGTGTAACTTTAATAGTAAGTAGTAAATCTACGGCTGCTAACTTGTAAGTATTTAAATTGGTATTCCGATTCACAACACAAATACTAAAAGAATTGTCAAAAATAACTCGAATAGAATATTATTTTCCAAAATGGTAGCTGTAGTAAGTCTGAAAGTTTTGATAATGAATGTAAATAGGTTTTAGAGTAAAAGAAGACAAAAAAAACGACGGGTGGACCGTGTAAAGGATGATAAATGACAAGTATGAAGGTCTCGGAAGAAGAGTATTAGAGAAGTATGGAATAGAAGACATGCTGCACTGACTTTAATTTAATTGGGATAAGGGCTTGCTTGATGATGGTAGCTGTAATAAGTTCGTAAAGATACCGCATCTATCTAGTCTAGTCAATAGACTTTGCTCACATTAAATCACACCCAATCTTATCATAAACATCCAACCAGTTCCTAGACACAACGAGAATCAGACATAAATTATCAATGAAAATGATAACAACGACGAACTCTTCAATAATAAATCTAAAGTCGACCTCAAACAACATTAGAACGCAATTTTACAAGATATCAAAGATATTATATTAACAACTATTACCACTATTACAATCACTGAACACGATACTCGAAGTAAGTTACATTACGCTAACAAATTACGTAGAGTGAACATCGAACATTTTATCTATCAAGATTTCAATCAGAGAGCTAGTCTGAACTTAGGGTCAGACCATGACATCTTTATTTGCTTAACATGCGTCGCTGGGATAGACGGTGAAATATAGCCATTGAATTTAAATGTAGCCTTAAAGTTTCGAAATGTTACACAGTGTGGAATTTTGATAGTTAACAACAGTACTTTGATGACAGCAAAAGTCATAGTGAAGTACGGGCTCGTAGGAAACTCAATATATTAGGAGTACTAAAACCAATTATGTCTTTCGAGGAGAAAATTGACAAAGGAATCAATGCAACTACAATAACAAGAATCCACTAGTTGAAATCATTGTTTAATCAGTTAAACAGAAGACCAAAAACTAGCTAAAAACTAAATAACATAACATCGCGTCTATAATTCTCATAGTGTTAGGCAGAGGTGTACCTAATAATACACCCATATTTAAGCAGTTCTGTTTAGAGCCCATGAAATAAATAGAATGCGAGCCAATTGCCATTAACCGATCACAGACAAAACTATACCACACTTAAACTAGCTAGTATGATAATTTAAAGAAAAAGAGTTTGTTAATGTTTCCAATACCAAAAAATATCCAGTTACTGTTGTACCTGTTGGAACAAAACCCACCGATAGATCCCACCGATAATACATTCTTCTGTATTTTGACATAACAGTAGCTTATGAAATAAGACGCAAAACAACAAAAATATTTATTTTCAAAACAGAAAAGAAAACAGTCGAGTCTAAGATAGTTTTTATTGCATATTTGGATGGGACAAAGGGTCGATTTATTTACTTGTAGCCAAAGGCTATGGACGCCATTTTTTGTCGCTCCTTGATCTGTGCCAAGGTTTTTTATTTCTGAATTTTGATGCGGAATTATGGGTCTTGTTTTGGACGCGTCAGGCTGTGTTGAAAACAAAGGTTTTCGCATCTTTATTTGTCGATTTCATAAAGTGCAATAAAAGACAAAACATAAGTGTGGTGAAGCGTGATTACCTTGATTTCAATCAGTGGTGACGACAAATACTAGTAAATTCTGATAGGAAACAAAAAAAAAAAACTTAGTGACTTCCACCAAGTGATATAAGTTTTTAAACTCACAGTCATGATAAATAAACAGATGGTAATAAATCCGTGATCATGGTGCTTTCAGTACAGTTTTTTGATAAATTCACAACTGATTATAAATCCCAAAAAGCACAGTGAAAACAAAAGAGTTACTGCTAATGATCATGATTTCTCCAGCAAAAGTAACAAAGGTTAAAAACTAGTCATTAATCAAAGCTACACCTATTTCTCACAATGGTAGTGTTATCTTCTTCATCTCTATTCTATTAAAATAATATTAAATTAATTACATTTTAATTTGAACTTACCGTTACAATTTAAAAGTAAGTTAACTGAGCTTATTCTCATAGGCAAGCAAGTGTTTAACAATGATTAAGAACAAACCCAATTTAATTTGTAACATCATTATCAATAACTATCGGGTTTGAACAAAACGTTTAATTATTATTTACATTTACACTATTAATAATATAATTATCATCATTCTCTTGCCCTTATCTCAATTTATTTGGGGTCGGCGCAGCAGCGTGTTTTCTCTTTTACTTCTCTTGTATTCGTTATATTAAACTATAATACCTAACATCGGAATGTTTTTCCAATAAGTTAAAAACAGCACTAACTTTGGTCTTGTAGTTGAGTCATTAAAGCTCAAATTCAACACAAACAACAACAAAACCTAAAACAATTTAAAAATGCAAAGAACAAGAAAACAAACAACCAAATTCTAAAGATATATTCCGACTGTCAAGGACGAAAAATTGGGACATAACGGGACCCTACGTGACGGAGTCCGGACTGAGTGGTCCCTTCAGGGAAGGTGCGTCCTTCAAATACCCCTGCCTTCCAAATAGGGCATTCAGTCATGATCCGCCTCGACGCCGGTTGTTGACGAAAAATTCGTCCTTTATCTACAGGTTTAGACCTCATTTCAAATTGAGTTCTTGAGCGACATTGAATTTGGCAGAAAATTTTGTTGGCACCTGTTTTTGTCGTTTTTTTGATCGAGAAACCCATGTTTAGCTTTTTGTTTCGTTGATCAAACACTTGATGTTTGACCTTTCTAGAATTCTGATGAAAATATTCGAATTGTGCTTACCTACGTAGTATAACTTCTTGTATCCCTTGACTCACGTACTCTCTCATGCTTATTTATCTCTTTAGCACTACCTAAGACAGTTGCATAGGTACAAAAATGAGCATACTTAGTCTGCAACTATTCAATATTGCGTCAATTAATTTCCTCGAACGTTCAACAAATCATTTCTCTACACTACCGTCTATTATTCACCCTACTATCTACGTTGATATATTATTTCCCGCACACATCACCCACATAATCATTATAAATTGCAACAACAAATTGTCTGTCTCACAAATTCATATCATGTAACGCCACTAGAACATTTTTATCTTTAGCCTCATTGTGTGAAAAATGAATGTTTGCCGTCAAATAAAAGTATTACAGGCTACGGGCCTGTATTATGATTTATACCATCTTGACGCGAGGCTTGCGATAACTTGAGAGCAAAGAGACATCTTAAATTAGGAATAGTAAAGTGTGGAATATTTACGACGGAACTTAATGCAGGCTTTGCTCAGGATTTATAAATAGACTAGCGAGCTTTAGTATCAAATATACTCGATTTACAGTCTACGAACTTATTTCTTGATATTAATATTTTATTTTGCTTGAGTAGCTACAAATCTATGATAATGAATCTAAGTGCTTTTAAAATTCTCTTTCTAAACTTAGAATCAGGTTGCATTGGATTTACGTCCATTGAATCTTTCGCTTATAAGGGATAGTCCGCAGGGATTATCCCTACTTTTTGCTCTCAAACCGAGCATGCGGTTTCTGTAACATCCAGACTGTTTGGCGCATCATTAATAATCTTAACAGCAGAAACCGCATCATCAATGCGGTAGTCACAATAACCTTATCTAGTTTATCGTGCACAATGAAATCTTATACTAGGTGTAGGTATAGACAGGTTGTTATCCGATGTCCTATATAGAAACTCGTTTCAACTAGCAACTCCCAGGATAGCGTTGGCGCAGTAAATATTCTGTTTTTATTTTTTTCATTCTCAGCTTACTTTATCTCGCTAAAGGAGTTTAACCTAGATATTAATGAGACTATTTTAGCTTCTAGTTCGTCGCAATTTTTAGTTGAGACTGAATTTGTTTTATGAAGGTTTTCTGAAGCGTTCATTTTGAGCTTGGTAATATTTACATTGTTGTAAAATGTCTGTGATATTTCAGTAATGATATTTAAGCACTGGTATTTACTTTGTTTGTCTCTGAGCATAGAATATTAAGCGTGTTTTACTAACGAACTACTTACTTACGAATATAGAAACCATATTTGTTTTGCAAATAATGTTTTTGTTTTACCAGTTTTAATTTTAGTATCCCACATAAATTCGTAACTTAAATGTAGAGAATTGAGAACATTATGGACCCTGTCAGGCCCAGCAAAATAGTAGTAGAGAATAAGATGAAACTTAACTGTTTAAGTCGTTGCTTTGTCTTCTCATCATCATCATCATTCTGCGACTCTTTTCCCAATTTATTTGGGTTCGGTACCATATTCCTCTTTTAGTCAACATCACATGAGTCATTTCATTTTCTAGCTATAAGTCATCTTGTACCTTTAGGCCCGGTATCCACCAAAGCGGAGATGTGCCAAGCGGAGAGGAGATGTGCCAAATTCGACCAATCACAGTTACATCTGGTCTTTCGCCCTTCCTGTGATTGGTCGAATTTGGCAATCTCCTCTCCGCTTGGCACATCTCCGCTTTAGTGAATACCGGGCCTTAAGGACACTAATTTACTCCTAACCTTCTTCATAAAATTTCCCAAGCCGGTCCTAGGTTCCGTTTTGCTCAAAGGAACTGATCGTGCTCTCATTAGTAAGCGGTCAGCCAGTCCCTTCGTCCAGGATGAGGGTAGTTTCCGGCTTTACATTGTGCACTGCTGTTTGACCACCGTGTAGTTTAGACCAGACGTCGCATAATTTTATCAGTGGAGATATGGATGCTTTTGTCTATCTTGTGGTGGAGAAGGTTTTCGTTATCGATTTGCATTTTGTAAAGTCTGTTTCTTGGTGCTCGAAACAGCATAGTGTTCGTTTTGTAGATTCTTTTGCAGTTTGACAACGCAAATTCAGGATTTAGGGGACGTCAGAACAATTTTACTTATTGATAAAATCAAAGCATTCTGTTTCATTCCTGAAGATCAACAGGGCGCTAAGAGTTGAAATTATAACAGAGACCTTTAATATTTTAAAAAGAACATACATTTAGTTTTCACCAAAAATGTTACTCAGCTATAACTACCTGTTTAGGTAATGCTTAAGGAAACGTCTATAATATTTCGATACAATCGTGACAAAAATTATGAAAGAATGTGTAAATATTTTTTTCATTAAAACAAATAGTTTATTAAACAGAAACAAATTACAAAACAAAACTAATCTCGATAGAATTAATTTACGTAAATGCACTTCAATACACACTACTCATAACTTGCACTTTGCTATGCGTGATCAGTTATGCAGAAGTTAACAAAAAAAGATCAAACCGTTTAAGTTCTAACGAGGTGCTTGAAAACCATTACAAAATTAATAATAAAATGGTATAAAATCGCATATTTCATAGTAAACGTGTCGTAGGGGAAACGGCGGGTAATAAAGTGTGGACTGCAATTGCTCTGTAAAGTATAATTGTAGAGGCTAGTTCACACAAAGTTTTACATCGTAGATTAGTACTGTAGTATAGCTATAGATAAAGAAGAAACAAGGGCATGACATGAACTAAGGTCTCATAATCAGGGTACCCCTCATCCAGATTAATAATTAGAGGTGGAACCAAAATATCTTCACATTAAAAGGCATTTCACCTGTTACGTTTTTAACCGACTTCTAAAAAAAGAAGGAGGTTCTCAATTCGAATGTTTGTTTGTTTTTTTTTATGTTTGTACGGGCATAACTCCGTCACTTGCTAACCGATTTGAAAAATTCTTTTTTTGTTGGTAAGGGTGTACTTTCCAAATGGTCCCATATTTTTTTATCGATATCGTACAAGCGATTTTTGAAAAATCAACAAAATTTAACAAAAATCTACGTTGTCCACGTTATGACTCATGAACATGTGAACTTACATGTGTGAACCACTAAAAAGTGAAAAATAAAAACTTTTTAACAAAAAATAAAACCGACTTCAAAAAAAACAACACGAAAATGTGAAAAATAAACTTTAGAAGAAAAATCAGTTTCTGAAGTCGGTGACTTTTGTTTGTTTGATTTCATTTTTTTGCCAACGACTTCAGAAACTGATTTTTCTTTTTAAGTCCCATTAAGAGGTCGAGACTATTGCCATAAGTCGAGCACAAGCCCAGACTTAGTGACTGCTACTGCTTAATTCCTGATTGAAAATCCCAATAACACTGCCCGACTTAGGAATCGAACCCAGAACCTCACGCACCACTAAACCAACGAGGCCAAGCCAAATAATTTCCCCCTTCTTACAGCCTATTAGCTGTTATCTTAGTGGGATAAGGCTAGTCCTGGCACCCTTACGTAAACCAAACCATAATCATAATTAAACATTGTTTTTTACGTAAAATTACCGTACTTCGATTTATCAATAAATCTCATACCTAATTAGCTACTGAAATATATCACGGTACCAAAAGTCCATTCATTACACGCGAGCCATTCATCAATTTGTATGAGTTATAAATAATGAGAACCTGACCACTTTTACACCATTACCTCCGCATACATTATCTGATATTCGACTCCTGTAAAATACGGGAATTAATTTAACACTGAAAGCCTGAAAGAAATTAACATAATTAATAACGTAGGTAGCAAAAATAACATAGTATCACGTCTGTTATTCTCGAAGTGTTAGGTAGAGTCGTACGCATTAGTATAACCAAACGCTAGTTATGTTTAGGATCCATGTAGGTAATAGTATAGAATCCTATTGCCATCAACCGGGCAAAAACAGCTAGACTCTGTGGCTGCTAATGAAAAATTCCTGGCCGTCTTGGGAATCGAACGCAGGACCTCAAGCTCAGCAATGCGAGCACTAAACCAAAGAATTTAACACAGTAAATAATATATTAGGTACCACCGAAATAGTAATAGTTTTGACAACATGCTATTGGATTACACGAGTATGAATTTATTATTTAACTGACAATCAAAATAACTAACTACTGTTATTGGCTAAATTAAATAATAAAGCTATTCAAATATCCTGAAATGTCAGTCTATCAATACGTATGACAGCAGAATCTATACAAATGAATAAAATGTAAATGTTTGTAATTAATATAGCAGCTATTTAATGAAAATACATACGGCATTTTTAACAAAAACATTTTTTGATTTGATATGTTTGGTTGTTTGTTCCGGCTAATATACGAAACAGCAGGACCGATATAAACGGGACTTATTGACAGATAGTAATTGATGTTCTAAGATATAACTTAGGCTATTTTGATTTTAGAAAATAATTAGAGTCCCGTACAAATAAAAACCCTTGAAATCGGTTACAAAATCTGATAAAAACTGAAGTAATAGTTGTCGCGGTAAAAAGCTAATATCTTAAATGTTTGTGGGCTACCTTAGAGCTTCTCCCTTAACCGAACTAATTTAATTTATACTTGCAGCTATCTAAGCATAAAAAGTGGCAAAAAATACCTTAAAAGTTCTTCTTTCTTAAAAATAAAATGCTCACCCAACCACGGCTTTACCTCATAGCTTCACCATTAAAGTTATTATGAATTTAAATGTCGTTCTACTCTACGTAGTGTAAAGCCCTGTTTATGCCTTCGGGCAATGCGACTTGTTTCTTGTGAAGTACCAGTTGAATTCCCGTCGTGGTCGTGGTAGAGGTTTTGTCAGACTAGTATGAAAATACTATTAATATCATAAACGGGATATTTACCATGTTTGATTATTGTTTCGAGTTCCCGATATCCCGTTTATGATATTAATAGTAGTGTCAGTGACCATGTCAGTTTAAAAACTTATATAGTATGAAAATATTTTGAGCTGGCTGCGGATTTATAAGATATTTGAGTATATTAAAGTTTGGAGCAACGTCAATGCATTTTTTTTTATTATTTTGTAAATCAAATGTCGTAGGTCAAAATATACGATAAGACTGCTTTTTTTAACCGATTTCGGCGAAGCTCAAAATGAAATATTTAAAAAATATCGTAGTTGATCCATTTCAGTCAAAGACATGCCACGTTACGTGTCGTTGACTTAAAGCATGCAGAAAACCACTTCATTCATCTGGTTACTCCACCGTGACTGTCTTACACTGCCACGCTGTCGCGTAAACGTGCAGCTTGTGGCCATGCACTAATGGAACGAAACATTTACATAGACTAGGCCGGAAGGAGATGAGACGGTCTGCATGTGTGTAAATTACAAATTAAAACTATTAATAGTCGTGCCGTGTTGGAAATAAAATATTTTCTATGGAATCATGCATTTATTGTTTATGTGACAAGATTTATGGTTCTAATTTCACGCAAGTGTGTGGTTTATTACAGGATATAGATATTGATGCAGACTAGTGATTGTAAATCGTAGTTTGATAGAGAAAGCACACAATTATTTGAAGACGTAACGTTTGTGTATGGTGCATTGAAGTTATAGACTATGTATTTGTATATCTTACGGAAAAATCCTGACAATTCGACTTAAACTTTGTGAATCGTGGCTGTCGTGAATTTGTGACATTGTCTTTCACCAAGAACGCAGCACCAACATGACATTTTTTTTTAATCGACGTAAATTTTTATTTCAACTGAATGATTGGTAAAAGTTTTTTTACAAACTTTTTTTATACCTTTGTACTTCGATCAATAATGTACTAGATTCCCGATAAGCGCTTCAAAAACGGCCCGAAATATAAGACCACAAACGTATTTGTGGTCTTATTTCAAATTAGTATGGTCCAATCATAGCCAACATTAAGACGTCAAAATACCGCAGTATGCGTTCAAAAACTGCGTAAATAACCACCGTAACACCAAGGTTTTGGAAGGAATGTCTTTTTTTCGGTAATTTAATATCATTATGTGCTTTTTCATAATATTTAAACATAATTAAACTGTAAATATAATTAAATCAGCGAATATTATAATTGTTTGGCCAATGTTTGCTACAACGCACCAACTATTGTACCATGTTCTTGAACAGGGAACGCTAGTTCCGCAATAGAATAAGCACGACATTGTACACAAAATGCTTTTAACCGTATTGCTTAGAGTTTAAGTTTCATTTTAGAATGAATATTTTTGTACTGATGACTTTTTACTTTGGAGCGACATAAAATGTTTTGCTTCTAATCTTTCTCCGATGAAAGGGCTTAAATAAATATACTTTACAATGATAATTAAACGTTATGTTTATGGTGTTAAGGTTTATAATCGTCTGAAGTTGTTAATAATATTGAACTTTTTTCTAAGATGTTATGTAGATGTTTACGTGTGTGCAAACGTGGCCACTTGAGCGACTTAGTTTTGTTCCTGATGCTTAATCTAGTACTATTATTGATCGAAGCCTTTGTATGTCTATTTCTCACACCTACTTTCTTAAATAGACTTATTTAAAAAGAAGATTCGAGCAAGTGATTACATGGTTTTCTATGTAGGTTTTCTATAACTTTAACTCACACTGAGCACTAGTCTCATCTACATAATTATCATAATCTACATCTCTTCACTGCGGGAAGCTTTCGGCCATCCCAAGAATTTTACGATCAGACCTAACGAATGGCGTAAAGTATATCAATACATGTAATTAATACTTGATCACACACGAATTCGAACATTTTATGATAATTGCAAGTTGACGGGTGCCGATAGCTGGTTCGTGTATTAATTTTATGCCAATAATCATTATGGTCACCGATTATACTATTAAATATATTCTCTACTCATATAATATTATACTGAGCATGGGTTTATGTGGTTTCGTAATAGTTAATGTAAATATTTGTAATCACTGATACAAATTGGTGTTAATGCAATCAAGATTGCATCCTCAAGTTTTCTAAACCAGTTTCACTAATAACAAAACAGGTAATATCAAACATCGAACACACAAAATCGCCTGTAATCTCCAAAGTTTGAGGCAGAGGTGTACCCATTGGTACCTTCACCCACTTTTCACAGTCATATTTCAAGTCCCAAGTAATAAAGGACAACCCTATTGCCATCAACTTTGACGGCACGGTTGGCGCAGTGGCTGAGCGATTGGACTGCTGCGCTGCGTGTCGCGGGCTCGATCCCCGCACGGAACAAATATTTGTATGGCCTGCAGATAGTTGTTCCGGGTCTGGGTGTGTTTGTGTATGTGAGTTTAAGTGTTTGTAAACGCACCCACGATACAGGAGAAATTCCTAGTGTGGGGCAACGTGTTTTTAAAAAAAAAAAAAAACTGAGCACCATTCCCGACTCCATGGCTGTTTCTGAGAAAATCCTGAAGGAAAATTCCAATATCACTTTGCTAACCTGGGAATCGAACCCGGGACCTCATCCACTTCGCACTTGCAATTATAAGACGAACGAGGCAGCAGTTCAGTTGGTTCCACTAACACTACGACATCTAGGCGAATGCCTACCTTAAAAGTTCTCTATTAAACTTCCGACTCAGTGATGACTATGAAATTCTAAGAATGTGATTTCATTTACATAATTTCGTCTAACTGTCACCTAGTTATCGTTAACATGGGTATAATATCAAAAAATATCATTAGAACTGAGTAAATTTTATTTTACAATAATGAAACCAAAATTCTAAGTCCTTAAAATAATAAGAATTCATACTAACTTGATAACCATCAGTACTGCTATTCTCAAAACTCTAGTTCCCAGATCCGATAGAAACTATTCAGCTATACCACTGGGTGTCCAAGACCATTACACGGTATTGGAAACCAATGATCCTAATTAGAAGAAAAAACGGAACACCTCTGATTGCTTTACCTATAAGAGCAATTACTGGCTTCCGTACAGTAGGATGTTTACTGAGATTGATGGAAAAACGTAATTCTGACGAATTAAGTTTTTCTTCTGAAGTTATTATCATGCCACAGGAGTCTGTTGCAGGATCTAACTGTTTTGATTCGGTTTTAATGGTGGGAACAGTGATGATACCTTATATTGCCGACGGTCTAGACAAACAGACATAATAACAATGAAGGAAAAGTTGAAAGTGTAATGGAATTGACATACTCGTAAGTTAGCAAAA
This sequence comes from Diarsia dahlii, assembly GCA_949775195.1. NCBI lineage: Eukaryota > Metazoa > Arthropoda > Insecta > Lepidoptera > Noctuidae > Diarsia > Diarsia dahlii. The sequence continues at coordinate 21,958,269 of OX459194.1, read as the reverse complement.
CATCCATGATTTGTAGAAAGCTTTCATGGAAATGAAATTCGCTTGGAAATCGATTTCAACTTGTCAAGGACTTTTGGATTTTATGACTTTTGAACTTGTTCATCCCAAATATTGTGCTAATATATTTTTTGTTGATAGTATTTTCAGTCTGGCTAGTAGGAAAATGTGAATACAAAAAAACAAACCTTCTAATAAAGACGATTTTCTAAAATGTTCTACAAAATAATTGCACATTTGTGTGGAGTATTACCAGCAGAATGGTCTAAAAAAGGACAAAATAAACAACACAATACAAACAAAGGAGTCTAATTTCCATTCCACTCCAAAAAACCCCAGGACACAATCACAAAGCATCTTAAATCGTGACGAACATTAACCTACCAATATAGAGCACAAAAAGTACGCTAAAATACTTGATTACAGAGATAGGGCATTTCTGGAAGGAACAATGGTACGCGGTGTAGAAGCATCTAGGCGTGGCCAGGAGATGCAAATTGCACGACCCGCGGCCGGAGGGGCTAGACAAATGGCGTCGTGAAGCGCCCACACCGGTAGCCCACGAACCCGTCTGCCTCAGGCACTCGTGTTTATATTCCTAGTGGCACCCGATGATGTAGGGTATGAAGCTTTTCATGCAAAATTAAGGATTGATTTAGAACGAGAGAACGTTGTTAAAAAGAATTTTGAGAAGGGTTGTTTGCGAGATGCTGATAAATAAAAAAGTTTGGGAAAGTTACGCGTTGAGTTGGAAAAAGTTTTGGGTGTTTCGTAAGTTGATATCCGCTTTTTTTTCCTTAATGTTTTCAAAGATAAAATTAATAATCTCGGAATCCTACTCAACACTTAATCTAAAGACATGACAATCTTAGATGAAGATTTAAATGAAGACGATCGCTTCGAATTCCATTAAAACCGAACAGCTCAAGCGGCAAAAGCAACGCTAATCACGTACAAAATTAAAGGAGACCAAGTGTGTAATGTAACATGCAAATTGTACGCTACAAGACAAATTGCTTCGTGAGGTCTCTCATGTACTCTACATCTATATCGTTTTATAATTCAAACAGGACCCTGTATCGACTTCAGGAGGTTTTATAAGGTACAATAAAAGATCTCGTGCCAGTTTTATGTCCTATCTCGGGAAACCTCTTATTTAGGAGGATAGGACTTTATTTGTTCCAGGAGAATGCATTTATAAACACTAGGTTACGTTAGTGCCAGCCGTATTTTACGATGATAAAAATTGGTTTGGTCAGCGTGAAATTTTCTACCTTTATACTTGAGGAGATTCCAAATCCCTTTTGTCTTAAAAGTAGAATCTTCTTTCTTCTTTTTTATTGTGTCGTTATAGTGCCTAACCTGGTTTCAGACCTTTTTATACCACCTTTCGACCTCTGTCTTGGCTTTACATGACGTCTAGATATATCTCTAAAATATAGGGTTATCAAACAATCTAATCTCCAATTCTAGGCCAAAATAATACGATTTACGTCATACAAAAAACCTGGTTACTTAAGATTATAAGCTCTTAAACAAAAACACAAGTAGCGGACAAGTATACGATCAGAGATAAGAGGTTCACATGTAAACATGAGGTTACAATGTTTTAGACATAACTTAAATTTGTGTAGGGTCACGACAGCCGATAAGGGCCTGATAAACGTTGATGCAATATTACCGAAATAGAAACTAGTAATTGACCAGAGCGACCAATTATTTGGTCTATTATTATGTTTGTTTAATTTTAGATCGAATTTGAAACCAGAACTAATTATAACTATCAGTTTAAGAACTTAATTGGAAGCCTATGCTTCGAAACTCACGACCATCGAACCATCGACCATCGACCATTCAATAAATAGGTATTTATTTAATAAAGTAACTCGATAAGAAGAAGTCTTATCGTCCCAGCAACGAGTTTTCTAAAGCAATAAGTTATTTTTATAACTTTCTTGCAGCTGACAAAGCTTCAAATAGATACAAGTATATTATTATAGTCCCAATGTGTGGGCAAAATACTTCTTCAAATAACTGCAAACATATCTTTGAATCCAACTACCACTGTAAAACGTCTACAATTCCAACTCACATATCAAAATGCTGAAAATCATTGCAATTCTGTAGCGCAATGTAATATCATTTCCAACGTTATTATTACTTCACGGACAGCAAATTCTAAAATATACTCGCAAGCCGTGTCAGGCATTCAGTGTAATGGCGTAGCAGCTTTGAAATTATATCTCTGGCGACTGTTGACTCTCGCCGCGGGCAAGTCCATCGCTCACTGCTCAGTACAACTCAAACACCGAGAAAATTAATCCTAAGTTTACATCGTTAACCGTTCGCTTTTCAATTCACTTCTTAGCAGATCGTGTTTCGGGATCGAATATCGAGCAAACGGGCGTCTAATATTCTACGTGACTTCTTCGAGCGATAATAGATCGACTTGTAAAGATTCCATTAAGCCACGTTGAGCTTTTTTTCATCGAGTGTCGTGTACCTTGTCCTATTGTTGGGGAGAAATCGTTCGTAACGGTTATGCTTTTCCGCATTTTCTACGTTCTTATAGAGTGTTGTATTAGTTTTTGCGAGATTCTGTTTAAAATTCAAAACATCATCTTTTTTTGTTTAAGGCAATTTTCGGTTATCATCGGTTTGCTTGCAGTCAAGTCGGCAAGAATAAAAAGCTGTTATAGAATGTAGGATTTCACTTTTGCTTGAGCAACTCACGTTTTCAATTTGCCCTTTGATAACCTATAAAATTTATTTTCATTGTTGTTTGTACCGTCACCATCTATGTCTTTAAATACTTCATTACTTTCTAATACAGCGTGGCTGGCACAAACATAATAAAAATAATAGCCCCCACCTCGACAATCAAACAGCAGACGTTTTATTTCCCCGCATTCATCAACCCTATCTTTTTACAATTCAGCACACGACAGATTCTAGTCGTAAAGATTCAAGACTTCATTCTTCGAGTTCAATCGAAAACAAGCGTAAATTGGCCGTGAACGAACTTTTATACGTCAGCGTTGAACGCGAACGTGAGTGTAAAGCTCGAAGTATGAATAAGGTGTCGCACATATTGTCTAGCAGTTGTTGAAAAATTTCATTATTTAGTAAGTGCTGAAGTTAGTGTTGAGTATTGTGAAAATATGTATTTGAAAAACGCTTCTATAGCGTTATTAAAATTATAGTAGTAGTGGAGCCAGAGTTCTTCTTTATTAAGTCGCGTATGCTATGCATTATTTAAAAACTAATGTCTTTAAATAATGATAATTATAATCATTGTACATTATTGTGCTTTGCACAAAAGAAGTAACGCTTATACCAATAACTGATGAAAAGATAAACAAATTAATCATACATAAACTTTTTATAGATAATTAAATTAAAACTGCACCATAAACTTGATTTGATGCACATAAAATTATAATCAAACCATAAATAACAACTGATGATATTGCGATATAATTTGATTAATAATTCATTAATCGAAATGCAACAATCGCAGTACAATTCCACGACTGCAAGTCACAAATCGTAAACGCGGGGAACATCTAAGAGAGGTGCACGGTGCAACGGATGGACAGGGATTGCGCGTTCTTAGAATAACAAATAGATGGTTGCGGGAAGCGGTCTGAGCCAATCAGAATTGAGGTTGAACCCACAGGACGATTTGTGAAGATTAATTAGCGAGAACGAATTGAGGTCGCCGTTTTAATTAGTCTTCATTTTGGAAGGAAAAAAGAATAAAGATGAGATGGTAAAAATATAAAATGGTTGAGGTGAAATTGAGATGGATTACGAGACTCTAGAAAAGTAAAATTACGAGGCTGTGAAAATGTGTCCGAAATCACAACAGTACACAACCCTGAAACAGACAGTCTATTGAAATATTCAATTGTATTATTGAACTAATACACACAACTGGCTTAAATATAACTGGCGAAATGTGGGTGCGCTATTATAATTCGGTACACTTCGGGTTTGGATTAGAGGCGTAATGTTATGACGTTTTCGTTATTATTAAACTAACTCGAGTTTGTCACAATAATTATAGAATGCATGAGAGTAATATTCATCCAGTAGTTTAAGTTGATCCAAGTCAATTTATTTTAGACTAAATGATACTTGTGAATTCGCGGCCAGTAACGAAATGAATTTGCCAATGTAAATCTTTCCTCTGGCCGGGCAATCAAAACTGTGGTTGCAGCCTACAAGAGATTTATAGGATTAATTAGCAAAACAAATTAATTGGGGTCGCCATTTTACTTTCTTCCTCTGTTTTTACTGTCTTTGAATTACAAATAGGCAAACTTGAGATTTGCTTTGGATATTTTATTGTTACGAAGATTTTAATTCTTGGCCCATAATCATATTATTATTTTATTCATTCGGATACTGGTCACTGAGTAAAGACGGATTAGGCCTAAGCTTATTCATTCAAAGGCCTGCTTGGCGGTCTTTGTCATTGTCATCATCACTTGAATTCAATTCGTAGTCCTAAACAGTCCGTGTTAAAGCAACCACATGACCCCAAGTTAAATAAAATTAATAAAAACGTACATACAACATATTGCAACCAAAAACCACCCAAAAATTAGGACCCCCTTCAGCAATAACTTCGCGACCACCATAAGATTACCATCGCACATATGGCATACAGTTGGTCACAGCGGTTGTAAAAATTATGGCTCACGGGAGCAAGACGACAATCTCGTAAAAATTGATGGACATGTTTTAGAAGCTCGAATATTGTCAACCCTTTTGGCTTTCGCTGCCATTGTGATGGCGTTATCTTCACGCTGTGTGAGTTCATGGGGAAAGCAGTGAAACGAACGATGTCGACGCTTGATTTAGTAAGAACGTAAGCCGTATGTATTTGGGGACATTGATGGCGTGGGTATAATGTTGATGACATAAAAAGTTGAGTAATAACTTAAAACAAACATATTTCGAATGACTGAATAGATTTTCGAAAAATATCTCCCCCAAATGCAAAAGATAATGATGTGACAAAAACATAAACCATGCAAGATTATACTGTCTTAACAGGTGACAATTCTTCATGACACTTTCAAGTCACAAAAACTTATCTTAGCCAAAAGATATTTTAAAAAGGAAATCCCACTTATTCCCTCCATAAACCCTAAACCCAAAAATCAATCTTCGCCCAAAAAACATTAGTGTTCCCCATCTCACACACACTTCACAGTTCTGAAGTTAGTGCCCTAACCCACGAGACATGACGACAGATGACGCGTAAACTGCGGGGCGTCGTCGTTGAGTAATGAACGCTCGCCCATTACTCATTACAGGCCGTGACTTGCCCGTGTGACGGGGCCTTTATTTCAGCACTGCACTACTGTTTCCAATGATTTATGCGTCTTCGTGCTTTTTATTGTTGAGTTGAGCTATCAATCAGTTTTGTTGAAGGAGTCTTACTTTCGTTATGACTATGTTGTCTTGTTAGTGGGCGGTTTATAAGTTAAGCTCATCTAAAGGTGAATGCTTTTCAATAAAGCGGGATTTGAGAAAATACTTGTAAATGCAATTACTGGTTAAAATAAATTTAAAAAAAGCTTAACATTTACTCAATTATTCCGCTTACGTTTTAGTTCGTATCAAATTCCTAGTAACAATAAAAAACTAAGTAGTCAATTAATTTGGTTAAACCGAGAGCCTACGTGAGCGAAGTCACAACCTAAAAAGGAATCCTTTAATAGAGTTGAAATAGCTAAAGAAACAGTCATGGCCTTTGAAAAGTGATCCAATGATTAACATGCAGGACTAGGATTATATGACATCATCATACAAGAAGCTACGGCGATAATGACACTTAAATAAAAATTCAACATGACGCTTAGGAAGGAAGCACTACTTATAGAAACGGTAATAATAAATCTTGGAAGATATAAAGTGAAGAATGATTAGCTCCCTACATTAATACTGACAAATGTAACTCAAGTTCCCATTGTACCCAATCCTACTGAACTGTTAAAATTTGTAAGAATACTCGAGATTCACAAAGATTATTTTGTATGCAATAACGGAACGCCCTCCAAACATCTGTAGTAGCTGAGAAAAAAGAAATCCACGTCGATAATGTTACTCGTATTACTCGAAAAGTGAGAGAAATCAACGCTCAGATAAACGATAAGGTAATAACAGAAGCCGATCCTATCTTTTGTACTCTTTTGTTACGCGACGAATACAATGCAGTTGTAAATTTTTGGGTTCTTAACTCCACAATGTTCCCGTCATTAATCTATGGCCGTTGTAACTTGAAGCGGGGTTGGGATCTTTTGTACCTGCTCTGCTCCTCGCCCCTTTGTACCCTGACATGTGCGGGGCAGGACAAAAACCTTGCGCAATATTGTCTGCCCCAAGACATCGGATGATGTGAAAATAATAACGCGAAATATAAAGCAAAATATCCCTGCAGCATAACAGGCCCTTCCAGTTTTCAACGAAGATTCTAATCTCTAAAGCTTGCGAAGTTACAATTTCAGAATTTCACGTCGGATCGAACCGACCGTTTGTCTATCGGGGCTATTTTTAAAAATGTCACCCGCAACCACATCTAAGCTTTTTTTGACACGTCGTTTCCACTAAGCCCTTGACATGCATTAACGCCTAACATCGACGCGCACTTTTTCTGTCGAACCTCCAGATGTGAGTGCATCATTAAAATCTTCTATGGCACCAAAAAGATCAAAAGTTATCTCCTCGGTTGGAGAGGTTCCCTCTCGCCCCTGCGTCCCTTTCCCCCACAGGTCCCTTGTTGCCGCGACACCCGCGACAGTTAAAGTCGGACCGCCGTGAGGGACGGTCGCTGCCACCCGGGCGTCCCATCCGCGTTGCGTACGATACCGCGTTTGTGAAAACTGTTTTCCTTAGTGTCATTTGCATACGTGAAGTGAAACTGATTACGTTTGAGCAACTGTGATGGGATTTATTGTACGTTTGAATCTTCGGTGTATGTGATAGATTATTTAAAGTTTAAAGTGAACCTCTTGTGGATTGTTTTTATTTTGTAAATCGCCGCTGATGCATTCTATTTCGGCTGTTTTATTCGGGTAACTATTTTGGTATAATTTGTAATGACAGTTTATTTTATGAGATCCACTACATCGTTTCATCACGAGCGTTTAATAAAAAAATATCGTCTGTTACGAACTTAACGTTTATCGCGTGCCCACCCATTCGTTACAATAAAAACAATTCCTATCTTTCTCTTGAGTGTTCTCAACTTTCCATCCAATTATATGACAGATAGTTTTGATAAAACAAGATTTATGACTTGAAGTGCGTCTAAGGAGATATGGAAGTCGGTCACGGATTTATCAGAATCTTACTCAACGACGACGGCACCTAAAACTATTATGTAGCTTTTTTACGACTGACAACGGTATAAGCGGCTGCAATTGTGACGGTAGGAGACACTACATCAGATAAGGTGAAACAGCATAAATAGGCTAATGTCAATCCCCATTACGGTGCTTTGTCACGTGTAGAAGATGGTCCAGGAGATATGGAAGAAAAAGCTCTAACGATCGTTGTTATGATTTTAGTTCTGATACCGGTAATTGTAAGGTGATTTTGGTAATGATGGGTAGACTAGCACGATTGTAGTGAAGGATAGAAATGTTCATGGGAGTTATTTTCTTTCCCCTCAGAGTTGCTTTGAGCTTAAGATCGAAGACACCTGAATTGTTTAGTCTATTAGTCGTAACGGATACAGTTAGCTTTAGATTGAATGCCTCATAGTTTTACTTATTACTAATTTAGAGACTTTTGAATAAAACTGCTAGGTCTTGTTTAATTTACTGTCATGATCAATTACAATAACATTATTTGTTTTACTTTTAAATTAACCTCAATCAATCTAAGAAGACTTTTCCCATTAGAATTAGAAAAACTTGGCGTTGATCTAAATTCAAGAAATGTTTTTCTTTTGTTGTTTAAAAATGAGTGTCATTTCTATTAAGTAATAAGTCTCAAGCCCATCGTTATCAATTACTACAACACCCTTCCCTCAATTGACGCTAAAAACTTGCACAAGATAAGCCGCTGATAAAGTATGTTTACTTGTAAATTGAACTTTTAAATTATCGATAATACATGAAACGCTATCGTGTTTCTATCATCAATGCCTTCTTTGACATTATAGTGAGATTTCTATAAACCATTGAATTTTATATGAAAATCAATTTAGATTTTTAAGCATTCCATTTAGTAACATTTTCACACGATTGTTTAATCCAGTTCTAAGACAAAGCTGACCTCTTTAAACGGCCTTAAAAGTACATTTTGATATGAGGAATTTATCACAGATAATTGTAGGTACTGGCCCTTCTAACTTGGCCAAGGTAGTTATTAATTGAAATTCGTATTAACTTTAATAGTCTGATATATGTGGCTACAATGATTTATATGTATTTTTATCGCTGAATTATTTAACAGTCTATCATTTTATGTGAACACGATTTAGTTTCGAACAATCATAAAATTGTTAAAGGTGACTGACATTATTCGTGCGTTATAAATTTAAAGGCTATTAATATTGATCCGAACCGCAGTATATTAAAGCTAATTGATAAAGAAACATTGATTCCACAGAAGATTACTTAATTATTAACGTTACAACCAGAAGTTAATGTGTCTTCATGTCAGGCATGTGCGTAGCCCACACATGTTGGAGCTCTGCCCTCCCCTACGGAAGAAAGAGCATGAAAGTAAATAAATAATAAGACTGCCTACAATCAACGCTACACGAATGTTCATTAAACATGCAAAATCTTCTAAGGTTTGTTTACAGTAGCGATAAGATTACCCACGGAAGCTCTTATCGCAAAGTTCCGCCTCTGAGCTATGTGTTGCGCCAGTAATAAAGTGAATTGCAAACTTGCGATTGCCACGTTCGATTGTCGCAGAGTTACGTCGCGATCGCAATGAAATATTGAATGGATCGATGGTATTGATAGCTTTGGTGTTGTGTTCATCTATTTCAATGGTTACAACATTACGAAAGCTAAATATAAACTTATGTGTTAAGTTGAGTTCGTAAAGTTTGTGATTTGATCAAAGATAGCTGCATAAGTTATGCAAATTTGGAATTTATTTCTGGAGTTAAGTTTTGTAGGTGTAGTAGATCTGGGTTAAATTATGTTCATCCAGTAGATTAATTTGATAATGATCTGTGAAACATGAGCTTGCTGGTAATGCGTTTAATTTGATAATCAAACTGTATTTGATTGATAAAGCAACAGAACAACCAATATTTAATAAAAAAAAGACATCTTTTATTTGACATCCATGACTTTGTCTGAGCCTATCATGACTGGCATGATTGTATTCCTTACCCAAAACTAGATCAAGATTAATAACAGCAGTATCTAGTCTATAGCAAGCAGATGCTGATACTAAAAGCTTTGTAACCGTAAAAAACGAAAGCTAAAAATCTCCCAATCTAAAAAGAGAAAACATCAGAATGTCGCAATCGTAACCGAAAATAGGACGAACTAATCTAAAGTTAACATCAGTCGCACGCACGGAGGAACCTTCCTTATTAACGTCGTAGGCAGAGGTAGTGGGATCACCTGTAACATTACAATTTGTATGCTCATCTCATTGGCTAATGATCGGAACTTTCGGCGGAGGATGTTTGAACTATTCATTAGTTTGATTTTTTGGAATGGTTTATGAGTGAAGAGGAAGCGGATTGTAATTCGTTTGATTCAGGTTAATCTACTACACAATTTATGAAGATATAACATAGCACACCACGCCTATAATCGCCGAAGGGTTAGACAGAGGTGTACTTAATAATATTAAACCCACATTTTACCAGTTATGTTTAATGGGGCGAGCTTAGAGCCATGAACCGGGAACAAGTCAACAACAGAAATTCATGGATAAACCCATTACTTTAGAAGAAATTAGTAACTATTTTCGATTATATTAAGATTAACATGTCCTAATACATAGTTGTCTTGATATTTTTACATTATAATCTGAGCTTATGCCCCATTTGGATTCATGAATGACATCATTGGACAAAAACGGTAGACTATTAGTAAGTCGATTGTAAAAGTCAGTGCCTATTCGCATAATTGATTGATTACCTATTGACACGTATAAAACGTTCTAGATAAATTGATCTAAATTACCATGCCTATTGATCACTATTCAATGAATGAATGTAAGCGAAATTGTTTAATGGCTAGATAACAGCATTCAATTAGAATATCATAAATGAGGGACATTCATCAATGTATTGAAGTAAGTGGCATATTTTGTTAGATCAGGTACTATTTTAATGACAAAACTGTGAACTAATAACCTTTAGATGACATAAAATTATAAAATACTAAGAGCTTATTTCTCGATATCTGAATAGCCACTACTTTTACCAAACACATAAAAATGGAACATCATTTTTTTGTATGAAATTATCTGCCAAGTAAGTTACGGAGAATTGAATCGCAGGAGGAGGTGAAACAGGCCCTAATATTTTAAATTAAATAATCCCAAACGTGTAACTACGGGAAATCATTACTACGACATAAGAAAGATTCTGATTTTCTTATTTATTACAGGTAGTGACAAAATGCTGACAAAAGTGCTATTTGGACAGCAAAATCATATTCCTTGTCATCACAACCATCTATTACAACATCTTGTACCTCTTAATGCACGTAAACTCCTTGTTCATCAATACCTGCTTCAATTCTGATTAAGCAGTCCTAAACGGAATGCCCTTACAATTTGGGCCAATGACTCTGTTCACCTTGATTGAACGAGATTTGATTGGTCTGACACAGTATTGTTATGATCTAGTTTATTACGAAATTTAGTATGTGTTAGATCATATATTAGAAATTTCTTGATTTTTGTTTTTTTGCATCGTTTCAAGATTATTTTCGTAAATGTCATATTTTTTATTTAATAAGGTAAGTAACTATTGGGTTCTAATCAGTAAATAGGTATCTACTTACTTAATCCATCGTTGATACCATTATGAAATAACTACGATTACCTGCTTAACTATGGTGCAATTTAATGCATCAAAAACATTTATTGTATCTTTGCCTGGGTGAATATTCATTTCATTGTTACGAAATTGTGGCTTAGCGAGCAAGTCTTGGCTTTATAATAATACTGAGAAAAAAGATCTTGAGTAACTAACTAACATAAATAAAGTGACTACGGCAAAGCCAAAAGAAAACTTTTTCTTCAGTAACTGCATTGAAGTTTTCGCCAAGATTTAACACAAGACTTGTTCTTTGTTTAAAATCTTGAAGTTCTTTTTATAACATGGTTTCTGAGTTTTGTATTAAATTTTAATTAAAAGTGACACTATAAAGTTTAGTTTGCTTTTCGTTTGGTTGACTTTTGAAATTGCTAACGAGACCGCAATGTTTGTTTGGTTTTAGCAACTAGTTTCTTGCAAATCTTGGAATGGTCGTTTTTTACTCACACTGAGAAAGACTACACTTTACTTTAGAGTATCATTTCAAATCTAAGTTTAGCGTTGAAAATTCTTAAAGCGTACAAAATGTTAATACTTAATTTATTTAAATAATTCTTAACCTACATTATTGTAACGTTTAAAATCAAAATCTGTCATGTAATTTTTGCAATTATGTAGTAGGAAGTGGGATTGATTTAGGTGTCACCTATTGTTAGTCTAACTCTTAAATATGGAATATTAATAAAACGCCACTCCCTTTATCCGATAATTCCAACAAAGTAACCAATGACACAATAACATCAGAACCAATAATTTAACCGACACATAATAATAACATATTTGACAGTTAGTTTGAAATACTACATTCAGCAGTCACAGCAGTAAATACAACATTGTTGCAACAAGAAGCAATAACGCTGCACACGTCTTTATAATCCAATACAAGGTTTTATGTTACTGGAATGTTGTTTTCTACATTGTAAGTTCAAATAATAGTAACGATTGTTTTAGTTTCTATGTTACTTACTATAAATAATGAGAACTTACCAGTTAAAGCTGACGCTACAGCTTCTGTAACTTCGCTCTGTTCAAAATTCTATGAATTAGATTATGAGTTGGTGATTTTGCTTATTTGCCCTGTGTAGTTGTGAAGTGTTGAGTGTCAGTCTTAGGCTTAACAGTATCAAGTTGCATGACGGTCGCAAGTTTAATAATAGCTCATTTCCTTTTACTGTTCTAACAGAAGTGTAAAAATGTATCTCCTTTCCAACACTTTGGTCAATATCACTAAATATACAAGTTTCAGCATTACCAAATGTATTTACTTCTCATATTTGGATTAAAACTTTCGCTTAAATATCAGAAAGTTCGTCCATTAACTGCATTATTCAAATTGTGTGCCCACGTACATTGTTTAATCTGTTTCATCTCTGCCACTATCTTTGTTTTCATCATAAACTTCATTAAACCCAGTAGCCACGGGATGATTATCGTTCTACATGATACAATTATCAAGTACTTAATCACTACAGTTTAAATCATTTAACTTGTCATTTAGTTTACTTTGATACGTATCTTTTGTGGTTGACACTTTATTAAAAGGTCGACAAAAAAAAAAACTGTTGTTTAAATATAATTCAAATTCAAAGCTTTATTGATGTTTGTTATAAAGGTACCGTTCGAAGGTTCCAATATGTAGCGGTACCATGCTAGTTTAATGCTCGTAAGTGTGTATAGTAATGACAGGTGGCTATACCATTGTTAATGGGAGTGCCATAGTAACCCATTTCTCTTGGTCATCTCTTACAACGTGCGTGGGATTGTGTGCAGCTGATGCATTTTATTTATATTTTTCCTTCTTATCACACAGCAGCTTTTTTTTCCATTTCAAAAATGTTAGTTTTATTGAAATCCGTACAGTCGTTTTTACCTTCAACAAAATATATTATTATGTCCTTGAACTTCGTTCCAGTAGTTTTACTCTCTGCCTTCGCTCTCTGCGGCTTATTTGATCACGCCCAAAACTTTTTGTATACAATAACTTACTGCGGTTCTTCAAAAATATTAACACAACATGTTCAATTTCTATAAAATATGTTTCGTCACACTAAATCGGCTTTTTACCGCAAGCCTCTACTTACCGGCCTATAATAGGGCCATTTATTTTTTCCCCAAAAATGGCCCTAAAGGGTCCTATTAGTCACGGTGCGGTGCCATACAAAAGTGTTCGGCCTAATGACGCGGTGGGCTTGTACTTCGGAATATGATCAGAAATATGGGCCATCGGTTTTCCGAAAGTTTTTTTTTAAAGGTTGATTTTGAAATATGTCAGTCGTTTTTTGTTTCCAACTTTGTAACTATTATTTTTGATTGGAAACGGTTCTACATATTACTTTTTGACGTGAACTAATCTTGTTATGTTGAAATCGGAAATCACGTATGTCTGATGAAACGTATCATTACGTCATCAATTATTCGGTGCTTTGTTTTTATTATACATGCGAGGTAGTTAGATATAGAACTTGTCTTTTTAAAATAGAAGGTTATACAAACTAGACTAGACAAGCAAGGCAAGACTAAATAGCTTTCGTTGTTCATAAAGCTTCTAATATTTAAAGAATTAAAAGTAAATACGAGAGCACAAAATACTAATCACCAGCTTCAAAATCAAACAAAAAATTAAAGGAACGTTAATTGTCAAAGGGTTCACACACCACACAATGCACGAACCAATACAAAGTCGTCTAAGCAAATATTGGTCTAACTTTCCAACGTTATTGTTTTAGGTGATGCGTGCGCGCAAGTGAACATGGCGCGGGGGGGTGTCGTGCTGCTCGTGCTATGGGTGGCCGTCGCCGCCGACAAACATGGTAAGTACCAAGATTTGTTCTTTTTGTTCTTCGGCGAAGAATCGTGGCCGGTTAACGTTATAGCCAGTAATAAAACAAATATGATGATATTTATATAAGCCATTTAAAAGCATTGAGGACCAGGTTTTATTTGCATGAACATCGCTGTTATTATGGACTTGTTTTTTCTTTTTGTTTTACACTCTGTTAAAACAACTCATAAAGTCTACTCGAATAAGTCCCTGAATAACTTATTCAAAGATTTTCTAAATACTCAACCAAAAAGCTTTCACTTTGCCCAACGTGTATTTCTAAAACTTCCGCCCAAAATATTCATGAAATTCTAATCCGGCCTTGCAAGAATTTAGGTCACAGTCCTTAATTTAAAAAGTTTCAACTCCATATCTTCACGGTTAATTACCGTCCATGATTTATGGAAAGGCAAAATTTCTCCCCGTAAAGCATCGTTTTATCTGTGACCCTCAAAAATCTAAGTGGGGTAACAAAAACTGGTGTAAAAAGTGCAGAGTTTGCACCTAATCTTGGATCTGATAAAGAAAGCAAAAAGTGTAACTGTCACCAACGGATCGTCGATGAAAAAATGATGATACAATGGTATAGATGAGTGGCAAAAAAAGGAAGAAATTTCTTGTCACGACGATGACGATAATGCAAGTAACAAACAAGAAATTATCGGTATTGAGGGCGACAATTCTGATACTCCGTTGTAAAACGTTAGAATTGACACTGCGTGTTGTCATAACGCATCTTCGATGATTGACGTGTAAGAACAGTTAATCAAACTGTAGTATTTGAATAGTGTAATGGATTTTACAAACATTGTGACGTGGCGTTTTGTTAATCTGTCATGATCGGAATGGAACAAACGACTAATGACTGAAAGTAAAAAATGACTGTCATCATTATAGATTTTGTTGGTATCCAATGAGGAAGAACATGTTATTACGTATCTGAACTTTGTAACCTTTCATTATAAAAAGCAGGCGTACTTTCATTATTTGGTAAATCAACGAAAATATTTTTTTTAACTCTTTCGTAGACATATGATTTGATTAACAGTTGTTTAACCTACTAATTCTGACATAGATACAACAAATCTTTTAATTAACTTGCCAACAAAATCGCTTATTTCAATCTTAAAATCCAACACGTCACTTCTGCCTGTCATTTCAAACAGTGTTTATGCTGCCAGTCTTAAAAGAACTTCCTCAAAGAGAAATATATTAATGAACCCAAGTCTAAACAGTCTAGAGTAAACAAACATAGAGTGTTTTTAAAACAACTGTACTACCGTTATCCACTTCATCATCATTAAGATCATCTCAAACATAAGCAGTTTCCAATTCGTGACATCTACTAACACCATCGTTGCCTTATCTAATACTCTTTCCATATAACATTGTCTTCTCAAGCAGAAAGCTTTCAATATAAGAAACCAGGTCATGAGTGTACCAACGTGAGAAAATTACGTTTCGTTAATGAACGAGAGAATCGATACTCGTGTGAGATCGTTTGGAGTGTGACTTCGGTCACGATTTTTAAATGGCAACGATATCAATACAAAGAGTGGTACTTGAATTGTATGGACACTTGGACAGTGATCGTTAGGTTGGGCTTAAGGTGAATCCTCCAACCAGCTCGCGAAATTCAAATTTTCTTTAGTTTTTTGCAGTTTTTTAAGGTTCCGGAATGACTTTGACCTTGTAAAAAGTCATTTTTACACCTTTATGAGCTCGGAGGGTTGTATTAATGATTTTGGTGATTATAATTCTGTAACTACATACGTCTTACAGCCGCGAATCAAATGTTCATCAACATACAACCTATCACTTGCCTGCAAATTGCAAAAAACTTAAGAAAATTTGAATTTCGCGGGCTACCCTGGAACATTAGAATCTGTAATTGAGGATTGCAGTACTGTTGTTTAAACGTAGTATGACGAAACAATCCGTAGTATGTATAATAAACAAGGGTAATGTGTAATATGTCTAACATGGTCAATTTCCTCGAGCACATAAAAGTATAATTTAACTTAAAATAATTCTGTACCTTTAGTGAAAAGTGATATAACTCGACTTGTAGCAGTTTTGAGTTCTGTATACAATCTTGAAGCTTGAATTTTATTTGATTTTTCTATCTAATCGGTATAACTCTATCTCTTATAGAAAGGGAAATAAGTTTCGTGTTTAATGATACAAGTGGCATTCTTGGTTAATTTTGATGATATTTTTTGTGTATACTGATATGTCTTTAGTTATATTAAATTGAACTAAAGCTTAAATTTAAACAAGTACGTGTAAATAAGGCTATCTCGATTTATATTACTTGACACATTTAATATTAATGACACGAGTTTTGTGCGTATTAATACAATACAATTTGTATTAAGTGACACTAAAAAAACCTTACAATTATCAATTGTGAATGATGATATAACTCAAATTGTATCTCATAATTATAAACACCAAAAAAAATCACAAACGTGTCAAGTGATACAACTAAACCTGTATCAAACTACACGTGAAATATTTTAAGTAACGCGTTTAGTTCTCAATAATATAAATTGATTTATATCGCTGTAGTATAGGATCTTTAGAAACCGATCGATAGTGATTATTGTGTAACAAAGTGATCTATGCAGTGATCTATGTAGTAAGCGAGAAAAGCCATGATGGCGGGGGATGTAATCACGCTCAAACTTCGTTGACAGATGTACGAGAAATCTCGTACATTTGCGAGATGTAGCACTCTCTGTACGAAAAGCGAGAAAAAACACTCGTACTCCCTTTTACGAGAATTTAAAAATTATTTTTGCTAATACAAACCAAAAACATTTAAAGAAAAGAATAGTCGCAAAGGATTAACTTAGCAAATCACTAGATTCATTAGCTTATCACTAAAATGCATCTATACAAAATAAGTCACACTATACATCATCAAGTACAAAATAAGTTTGTTAGGTACTTATATTTAAAATTGTATGGTGTATACCCATTTTATCCGCTCATGTACCCAACTTTATTTATTTTGGGTATGGTTGGGTATAACGAGCTGGGGGTCAGGAGGCATCTCACACTCACCTCGTACATATTCAAGGTACTTAGAGGGAAGGTACATCATGCGGATATTTTAGGGCAGATAGGTTTATGTGTTCCGGACAGGTACGTGGGGCGACGGCGACAGCCACGCTTGCTGGCGGTGCCGCGCGCGCGGACCAATCTATTGGGCGAGGCGCCACTGACGCGGGCACTCCGCACTCTTAACCTCATAGCTTGTGACATTGATTTGTTTGGTTGTTCTCTGAGTGAGTTCACAAAAAATGCTATCTTTGTAATTAGTTATAAAATTTAAATGAATATTGTTATTGTATACATGACTATCGCTTTAGGTAACTCTGTAAAGATAGTCGTAAGATGGAGAAAATAAATAAATAAATAAATAAATAAATAAATCTTTAGTTGTTGACGGATAATGTCCGCTGGGTGTATTTTTTTTTGTTATTGTCCATATTGCACTCATGATTATGTTGTTTTCTTATTTCTTTTGCACTGACTGAAACGTGAATAGAGCAATGTATTTTAGAAGTGACAGTGAATCTTCATCCACTCCATCATAAAATCACAAAAAACTGTGTGAGAGTACAAGTGCGAGTCACTCGCACATGAACGGTTCCGTACCATCGTAATAGTTTGTATCATCACCTTTAATTTGTATTTGTTGTTGTTATAGTGTCAACAGAAATACACATTTTGTGATAATTTTGTTTTTCATAGTGTTTGTATGAATGACAAAGTTATATTTGCGGTTTCTTTTAATCTCGTTCAAACTATTAAAGAACAGTATTTCTTTAACTCTATTTAAAAGTTGGAGGGGGGGAACTTTTGTGTGTGTGTGTCTTTCGTTCAAACGATTGACTTTGAGAAATAATGTTTTTAGAAACCTTAATGTCATTTTGAAAAATCTATCTAGAGACACCCCATACCCATAAGATTGACTTTGTTTATAGTTTAATTTCCTTGTAAGGGAGGGGGGGGGAGGCTCCCCATACAAGGAAATCAAACTAAAACCCTTAATCTTTTATTTTTGTATAAAAATCGTAAAGCGTTTCACAGAACACATCTACCTTGTACCAAGTTTCTACTGTACAGTCTTAATATTTTCGGAATAAAGTGGCAGTATAGCAGACGGAATTACGGACTGACGGACTGGCGGACTGACGGACAGACAGACATACATGACGAATTTGTAAGGGTTCTGTTGTTTTGCCATGCGGCTACGGAACCCTAAAACGGTAACACGATTTGAGAAACAAACCTGGTTCATCGGGTCTACAATCACAAAAATTAACTTTATTTGGTTCATCATCATTATTCATCATTTTAGCCGAAAGACGTCCACTACTGGACATAAACCTCCCCTAAGTGTCGCTATATTGACCGGTCCCGTGGGTCTCGCATTCAGCGGATCCCCGAAACCTTCACCAGGTCATCGGTCCACCTAGTGGAAGGCCTTCCAATTCAACGTCTTGTGGTTCGTGGTCGCCACTCCAGAACTTTTCGGCCCCATCGGCCATCTGTTCTGCAAGCAATGTACCCTGCCCATTGCCACTTAAGTCTGGCAATTTTTCGGGCTATGACGGTAACCTTGGTTTTATTCGGATGTCTTCATTTCTGATTCAATCACGCAAGGAAACTCCGAGCATAGCCCTCTCCATTGCCCTTTGTTTGACTTTTTACCTTCTGATAAGGCTGATCGTGAGCAAACACGTTACGGTCCCATAATTATGTAATCACTGGCAACACACTGGTCATAGACTTTCGTCTTGAGACACTGAGGTAAGTTGGAAAAGAAGATACTACTCAGCTTCCCAAACGCTGCCCAGCCGAGTCGGATTCGACGATTGACCTCTTTCTCAAAGTTGAACCTACCTAACTGGACAGTTTGTCCCAGGTAGACACATAATTGTCTACAATTTCAAGTGTAGAGATAGGAATAGGATAGGATAGATCTTGATAGGAATTTGGTTGCTGAAAATCAAACAAGCTCCATTCGACCGAAGCGTGGTTCCTCACAATGGGCCTTATAAGAAAGCTCAAAGTCACCCAAAAGGCAATGCACCCGATGGGGCTGAAAACTTCTAGAGTGGCGAATGCAAACCGGAAGTCGTTGCGTTGGAAGGCCTTCCACTAGTTGAACCGATGACCTAGTGAAGGTGGCCACCGCTGGATGCGAGGCGCACGGGACCGGTCAATGTGGCGACACCTGGTGTAGGCCTATGTCCAGCAGTGGACGTCTTTTGGGTGAAATGATGATAATGATAAGGGCAGTAGGCACTAGGCCCCACAATAGAAATTAAATTAAACTTATATTACTTTACACCTCAGCTCATTTGATATAAATAAAGATAAATCGAAATACACCACATCTTCTATTGTGTTCATTGTGTGTAAATTGATATAATTTAGATTTTGTCATAGCACACTAAAAAGACACGGTACCCATGAAATCTCGATGCTTTCGAAACAAAATTAGTTCCAGTGTTTTATTATTTATAACTCTGTTACTATTAAAAAGATGTTTCAAAAATACTTGTAACATTGAACACAGGTGCATTTTATATTAAGTAAAATGATATAATTGAAATTGTATCATTATACACATAGGAATTTAAATGTGGCTAATGATATAAGTCTAGTTTTTTTTAAATATCTCAAATTCTAATAATTTTTTAACAAAATCAAAACATATACGATATAATAAAAACAATTTCCAATTGATAAAAGTTAACACGTCAAAAAAATATACTGAAATAAAAAAGTTGTATCCGTTTAAAAAATACAAAACTTATTATCTGTTTTTCTCAAAACGAGGATTTGTGACTTGTATCACTTTTCACTAAAGGTACAGAATTATACCTAACTACTATTACCTGGTCTTTTAAAGTATTTTTAAAGAATTTGATGTTCGAGCTTGAAGCAAAAAAAGGACAGAGATAAGCAAGCTAGACAAAATAAATCTCGGTCCGAAAGCAAGAAAAAAGCAGCAAGAAACGGAACACCGATATTACATTAAACCCCGTGAATATAGCACTACCTTACGACAACAAACTTGAAAAAGTAAAGATCTTAAATTCACAAAATCTCTACCTTTCCCCGTTACCGCGAAAAAAATTCCATACATCCATTAAAGTTGAAATCGGAAACAACCACTCGAAAGCAGCTGCTGGCGTAAATGAAACAGAAAATAATAGCGAAAGACTCCCAGGAGAGGCCATGGAGCATTATAACCCGACTAACAAAGGGATTATCTTGTTTGGGAACCTCTTGACTGGCACTCTATGTATCGTATTACCATTGAAGTTTTTGTGGGTGTGGTCCAAGTCGGGGTGAGAATTCGGCGGCATTCAAAGAAATTTTCGAGCAGTTTTTGCACCTTGTTAAGTATTGTAAGTTAACGGTTCAATTGTTTTGGTAATTTGAAATGTATTGTAGATATTTCTCGCTTTTCGTCGGGATTACTCGGGATGTTCGGTTTCTCTATGTTGTCGACACGTGTTGTTGAGTTATTATTACTTCGAACTTATTTTTAACTGTAAGATGTAATAAAGCGTGTTCTCAATTTCAAAGAGTCGTTGTTTAACAAAGTCTACATTATTTGCGAAATCGATAGTAGACAGTGAGTCACTTAATTAAAACAACATTGAATGCAGTATTATTTCAAACGAATCTTATCTAAATAATGTATAATGGAATGCTCAAAATTATCACAGCAACTTTGTTAAAAACGTGTTGAAAAACTGCATTCACTACATTAGTTTCCAATACCGGCTATCAATTGTCTGTCTCTTGTATCTTTACAAATTCCTTTCCATTTTTTACGAACTCGTCAGTAAACGACATCGGCTCACAATGCTCGTCATAGCCCGTTTATTTCGAGCCTCGCGTATACCCGCCTACAGTGCCATTAAATAGATCGAGTGCATCTTTTTACGTCTCCCCGGCGCTAAGTGCATTTGCTAGTAAACTGCATCAAGCATCGTCTCGCAGACTGACGTGTGTGTGCTACAGATGTTTGGTAATGCATCCGCTTATTGTATTGTCTTAATGCTCGCGAAATGAACATTTCTGTTATCCTGAAGCTCGTTTTGCATATCTTTTCCTTTAAAGAGGCTGTCTTAAGTGGTGTCAGCTTTAAGTGCTTCAGATACATAGGCGCGTGCAGTAAAACGTTTTACAACCGTTGGTTGGGAGTCTTCTAAGCTTTCAGCTGTTAAATATACATGTGGCTGCCGCTGTACTATGATTATACTTTAAACTTTCCAACAAGAACATTCCAAGATTAGACTGCAGTGATTCTATTTATTTCTTGACCTCCCATAAGAGCGCCATACTCTTAGCCGAAGTGATTTCTAACTCCCGATCGCGTAGCAACCACGGTATGTAAATACAACTGCATTCCATTATACATCTACATACTCTCCATAACGCATAAAGGCTCTGTTATCGCTCAAGTGAATAGGGCACACGCTGATACCACTGCTATTACGACCAACTTTTATAAGAGCACCGTATACCCACTTAATGAAACAACTACATCTGTTAAGTATCAGTGATAGAATCCCTTAATAAATTTAATGGGAATATTTGGTTCATTTATAAATAAATTGAGTGCTTTAGATTTGGTATTAAGATAAAACACGCTTTGAATAGATGGGTCTGGTTTTATGACGTCCAATGTAAGTGGATAATAACTGGTCAATACGCTATTTGGGAAGTATTGATTAAGATTTGGTCATTAAATTTTATTTTTGTGATAGTGAAATGTAAAGAAATTCATTAAATGTATTAGTTTCTTATCATTTGTCGTAAATACTCCCGAGCTATATCTTAATGAATTATAAACGTGTTACATCAATATTCTCTTTCAATTTGATCTTAAGTTCTAAAGAGTTAAGAAAAAGTTACAATCATCTCCAAGGCATCCTTTGATACCACTTGTTCAATTTTAAAAGACATCAAGTCACAGTAATTGCCTGCCATCATCAATAAAGCCAATTGTTAGCCCATCTGTAGAACGAGCCAAGAATTCTTCTTGGACATTGATTAAGAGCCACCCATCAATAAAACTGCTATCTTGAACAACATCGATGCCTTCATTAATTATTTTGTACTATCTTTTACCGGCTCGCACTGAAACTTAATACCTGTAAAGTGTGTTTCATTAATTTGGATCAGGTTCGGTTTTGGGTAAATGGTAACACTTGATACTATTGTAGGAGCTGGAGTAAGTTTAATTGTGGCTATAAAACTTTAAAGGTGCCTGGGATATCAATTACATTTTGACCGAGGTCACACACATAGTTTACATGCAACTTGAAAAATTGTTGCAATCATTGATCTGGTATTAACAATTTTATTATCTTCCGAAGTTGATATCGAAAAAACTTCATTCCAAGAACAAGATCGCTATGGAGAAGAATGCACAAGAAACTTCGTAGACATGCATCATAGGCGTATGTTGGCACAAAATAATGATAAGTCAAAAAATTTATCACTGAACTCAAACAAGAGAACTCCTTTTAACTTAAGACAGAATTGTTGATTCCTAATGACAGGATGACGAACTCCGAGATTTCGTTTCGTTTATAGATTTCGTCCCCGAGAGAGACGAGCGAACATTCATCATCCCGTACGCGTTTCACGTCACTAAACACAAGACATTTCGTCCCATTTAAAATTCTGTGATTTCAAACGTTTGAGGTATTTTAAAACAAAGAAAACATCCCATTAGTTACGTAAGGAAGTCCGTAAGTGATTTGTTTATTAAAGAGAAAATATACTAGAAATAGAGAAGTTTTAAATACTAGGACAAGAAGTATAAAATAACGAGTATCTTTTGCAGACAATGGTAGACGTTGGACACATTTCTATGTCCAATTATAAGAGGTCTCCTGTAGTTGTTGTCAAGGTGTCTTTATATTGTTTTTAATTTTGTTGTTCAGGAAACTGGGTACCGTGTACTTTCTAAGATGAGTTTCTCTAACAATAACAAAAGAACTTGCTGCGGTTTCCTTGTTATACCTATCTAGTATTTGTTTAGAAACATCTTGGTAGCGGTCCACAACCAGAAGACCTTAACAAATGCACTTCTTATCAGTGTAAAGTTAAAAATGTATAAAACTGATAATAACCATTATAAAGCTTATTAAATGTCTATTTTATTGAAAGCCATTTTATTAAAAAAAAAGCTTAGAAGGTGAGCTATCTTGGCTTGACCATGAGTTGATGCAGTAAAAATAAAAGACAATCGTTACGTATATCATGCAATTGACTGTCGAAAACTTAGTACAACCAGTTCTCTCAATGAAACATGAAAACAATAGCTACAAACACAATGAAACTAAAACTATAAAGTTTGATTCACTCCTCAATACAAATAACATCAAAGAACACATCGATCGAAGTACAAACGCTAGACATTTACATATAATTTACGAACGTCGTGACGGCGATCGGTTTAGTTACGCTTCTTGTAACGTATAAATTGAGTTTCGTCACTATAGATAACACTTGTACGAGAATCGTGAACGCTTCTCTTAGTTAGATGGTTAGGGCTGGCTACATTGCAAACTAATTAAAACGGCATATTTAATATTCGTACTCTATACGGCTCATGACTTTATTTGCGTTATCAGCTACTCAGCTAGTCAGGATCCTACTGTATAAATTTAGGCCTCCTCTCTGAAATAGCGAGTGTGCCTGGATATACCACGTGGTGCCACTATCTAGCAGAACGAGTTGGAGGGTATCATGGTTTTTCATTTTTTGAGTACATTTCGAGTTTCTTCATCATTTGAACGCAGCTTACAATTTAGCAAGTTGATTAAGGAAATCTCGTCCTCAACAGAAGATTTCTGATTTCACCTTCAGCATGGTGTATGTGTTTAGTATATAATAGCTCTTTATTTGCACACATAGTAGGTAAAAATTAACACAGATGCTAAGTTTAAAATAATCCTTATATAAAGTAGTTAGAATAAAGACAAACAGTCTAAAAAATACAGTGCACATCAGCTAATTACTTGGTGTAATACTTACAAACATAACATCACAACATAACATCTGTAATCCCCTAAGGTGCACTTAACAGTAGTACCCACATTTCGCCAGTTCTGTTTTACTTCTTCTTACTGGTCTCGAGCATTCGTTGTTGCGGTTTGCGTCGCTGGGTGCTTTCGTGCTCGCAGTGTTCGTTGTTGCGGGCATTCGGTGGCGTGTGGTTCGGCGTGGTGGCTTTCGGAATGGCGCATTGCACTCGTAGTTTCGTTCTTCTTCCGTCCTTCTGACATTCAAAAGTGCCTGTAATGGCTTAATTGAAATAAACGATTTGAGTTTGAGTTGAGTTGAGTTTGAGTTTGACTTACAACCAACTTGTATAATCTAGCTTTCGGTAAGTACACGCTATTCACAGCCACCACAAACACAAATAAACTTAGATTAACACAGCAACCAGCCCTAACTACCGACCTACATAACAAAAGCATTGATATAAACCAGTCAATAGGAAACACATATCAATAGAAATACGATAGTAAATGCATTCGAATCGAACATTAATTAAAATTGTGATAAAGCATCGAATCTTGGTGAAGATTACGAAACATTTGATACTAATAAAGCCGTTAATCAAATTCCAAGTGCTGAAAACCAATTAAATTTGACAGGCGACTTGCCCAATCGAGATGGTCAGAAAGGCTTGGAGCAAATAGAATATGTAATTGACTTCACCTTCGTCACAGTGACATGAAGATTGTTTTTTTAGAGGAAATGGTAATTAAGTGTCCCGTTTTGGATTGTATTATAATTAGAATGCGTTAAGTATTTTGTTTTGAGTCCGTCGACTGCGTGAGATTGAATTTCGAAGAGATTTGGTTGGATGTAATTTATCATCTCTCTGTTGAAGTATATTAATTAAAGTTCAGTTATTGAAAACTTAAATCTTCACAATCAAAAAAATAACCTACACTGGCACTTATAAAACGTCGAGAAAAGGTACACGGTTCCACCACCTAGGAGAAGAACTGACAAAAAACTCCATTATTACTCCTTTAAAACAATAAATATACAAAAATTAAGTAGTCACGCAGGTTTAGGAGCACCTGAGCAGTTCGAAACGGAATTGGAAAATTTTAATCATTTTAACACAATTCCGAACCACCAAGTGGAAAATGCTTCACGAAACAAATCCTATTAAGGAAAAATAGATTCCAGAAGGAAATATCCTTCGGCCCCCACGAAAACGGAAATAGAAATAAGCTGAACGGAAGTGAAACTAATTAAGTTATCCACGGTTCGCTCGGGTTGCGGTTTATTTTCGTACAATTCCCTAGTTCAAATAATAGTAATACTGTCAACAGTGTAAGAGTAACATACACTGATGTGCTGATAGCGATTTTGGGCAAAATTCTGGAGAGGGATGATTGTCTTGTCGTTGTTATTGGAATTTGAGATCAACCCAACGCATTCAAAGTCGCTTTTGAGTTGGAGGAAGCAGAATTTATTATGAGGGGAGTAGGGTATCCAAATATCTATGTTTTGCGTGTAAATAGGCACGAGTGACGCTTCATACCAGGTGCGGACTTGGAGGGAAATCGATGGCATTACTTGGAGGGTACATGTTATTATGACAGTTGCTATTTATCTCAAGCGACACGGAATATATTTTAACTCCGCAATTAGAATAAGTCTGTACGTAAGCGAAAGCTATTAGTCTTATTAGCGTTGGTGTTTCGTGAAGTTTTAATTGGTCTTTAAATTGTTTGTGACGTTTTGAGAAGCAAGCGTGGCGTCGTGTACTTACATTAATTTCTTCCCACGATATGATTAAAAACTTTTGATGGTAGGGAATTTGTTACATTCCGGGTTTTAATTGCCGTATTAACTGCAACATATAAACACCATATCCACCTACGTATATTTTCTTCCTCATATTGTCAGTTATTTCATTAAAAGAGTAAAGTTGAGGATTGAGATGCCTCATCCAATTTGTAAACGTCTTTTTCAAGACTTGAGAAGACTTTTTGAAGAATTCTTTGAAGAACTTTCATGACTATATCAATTAGTTAACTTTATATCTGATTTAATAATTCGATAACTTACGTTTTTTTTTTTATATTCCCCAACAATTAAATTGGTATGTGTAGAAACTCGTGGTCAACATTTTTTTCTTCTTTTGTTACAGAGGCCTCAAATACAACAGCGCCAGAAAGCACCACAGTAGCTCCTACACCACCGATACCCTTGCGCCCAGAATACGCCCACCCTGCAGGTGTAGAAGCTCTAGACCCTTACAATTCAGAAAAGAATCATGCTGCACCACATCACAGAGACTATCTGGAAGAAGATTACGATCACGAATCACATAAAGAAGACGAACATGAAAACAGAGAAGACGCAGATGAACTGCCTTCTCTATCAGGAGATCATCTCCTACAAAGTTCAACAGACGATCTTCCAATGTTTCTTCTGGAGCCACAGCATGCGTTCGTAGTGAGAAACAAACCTGCTGTGTTGAGGTGTCGGGCAGCGAATGCTCTTCAAGTGTATTTTCAATGTAATGATGTGAGATCTGTGGCTAGTACACAGTTCGAATTTGTGGATCCTCAAAGTGGAGTGAGAATTGTTGAAGCTGAGTGTAATGTGACGAGAGATCAATTGGATGAGTACTTTGGTGAAGATAGATTCACTTGTACGTGTAATGCTTGGAGCAGTAGAGGTGATATCAGAAGTCAACCTGCGGTTGTTGAGTTGGCATGTAAGTATTTTTCTTGTTACACAACATATAACTTTATGGTTCGCACAGCGGTTAAGCGCAACACGCTGCGTGTCGCGGGTTCAATTGCTACACGAAACTAATATTTGTATGGGCTATGGTAGTTGTTCCTGGACTAGCTGTTTATGTATGTGAGTGAAAATGTTTGTAAACGCACGCACGATACAGGTAAAATTGTTTTTTTAAACGGTGCCCCCGTTTAAAAAAACAACCTACCTATTGTCTCCAGAGATTTTTATCTGTGGTTTTAGTAATATTTTCCTCATTGCCATAAGTGATGTTTGATCTTTTTATGATATCAGTTATTCATGCGTGGCATTGAACGTAGATTTTATCGACTTCGGTGACTATTGAAAGTTTTCCTTAATAAGTAGGTACCTACATCTTTAGTTGACTTAGCTACAAATATTATTGTGAAAGAGACCAATAAAATTAAATACCACATCCATTTTTATGGTAAAGTAGGTCACATCAAAATAAATCATTTGGTACTTTGGTGTCTCCACTAGCAACTTGCCTAATTTGCTATTTGATCAGATTTAATCTCAGCCAATTAATTAACTTTATCAGTCACATCAAAAAGCCTTAATGTTATTTTTTTACCTGCTCCATCCACTTTCATATCGACAGTTCTATCAATAACCCACATATTTCCAATTTCCACGGTATTAGGAACGTTATAAAAATATATTGTTTCCTGTCGAACCGGCGCGCTGGCACGGAACATTTCATCAAAACTCATAATTCGTGGAGAGTTTCCGTAGACGATTTTAGACTAACCCAGTTGGGATTGTTGCACGCCCATCTCCGGTCGAAGACATTACGTTAATAGCTGTGGATCACCGTTCTTTTCAGATGTCAAGATAATTTCCGTCTTCCTCGGCTTTTTTGAAATCGACTTTGCTTCTCTATTTATTTACTTGCCTATCTTCATTGTCTTCACCTTGTCAAATCTTAACGCTTCATTCAAATATGGACAATAGCAAGTTATGACTAGAGTATAAGTACAAATGGCCTTAGCTTCACTTCGACATGCATTGATGGATTGAGCAACTACTATGATGAATCTTACGCGTATGAATGAAGCGACGGACGGTGAAGATGATCCATTATCGGATCTAAATTACACCTTGGTAGCGACAAGTTGGTTACGCTTCATAGTTTTCTTATGTGGATTTAACTTGATTTCAAGACCAAGTAATCTATTCCTGGAACTATTGAGCACTCTGAATATGGAAGGCGGAGGACAAAGTGATGTAAAATATTAAAGATTCGGAAAACAGAATTTCACTTCAATAGCCTGAGTAGAGCTTCCGAAAGAGTGGGTCTTAAAATGAAACATGGACAAAACCAAGGTTATGTTGAATGTTCATGTAACACCCACTCCTATCAAGATCGGAGACTCTACGCTCGAAGTTGTGGACGATTACGTCTACCTGGGACAAACGGTCCAGTTGGGTAGATCTAACTTCGAGAAAGAGGTCAATCGTCGAATCCGACTCGGCTGGGCAGCGTTCGGGAAGTTGCGCGGTATCTTCTCGTCCAACTTACCCCAGTGTCTCAAGACGAAAGTCTATGACCAGTGTGTGTTGCCAGTGATTACATACGGGACCGAAACGTGGTCGCTCACAATGGGCCTCATCAGAAAGCTCAAAGTCACCCAAAGGGCAATGGAGAGGGCTATGCTCGGAGTTTCCTTGCGTGATCGAATCAGAAATGAGGACATCCGCATGAGAACCAAGGTTACCGACGTAGCCCGAAGAATCGCCAGACTTAAGTGGCAATGGGCAGGGCACATTGCTCGCAGAACGTATGGCCGATGGGGCCGAAAAGTTCTGGAATGGCGACCGCGAACCGGAAGACGTTGCGTTGGAAGGCCTCCCACTAGGTGGACCGATGACCTGGTCAAGGTTGCAGGAACCCGCTGGATGAGAGACGCACGGGACCGGTCAATGTGGCGACGCCTGGGGGAGGCCTATGTCCAGCAGTGGACGTGTTTTGGCTGAAATGATGATGAGCCTGAGTAGTATAAGGTAATGTTAGTACACTCAACAAAAAAGTCAAAATACCAGCATGAATTCAACGTTCGCTTTAACATAAATAAAATTAAAAGTGGTTGCCAGTATACACTTTTCTCTTCGTTCAACTGTACTTTGGGTAATACCAAAAATAAACTCACCAAAGAGAGCATGTTGTGACAAGACAAACTACCACCACCATCAAACTCCCTTGATGTATGGCACCATTAATATCGTTCATAAACTGTATTACGGACAGTTGCTCGATTAAATTCAATACCCATTCGTGGTAAATCTTCTATGCATTTAAATAAACGTCGGAATGACCGCTGTACTGGATTTATGGCTGTTTGGGCAATACTTGAGGCGGTCAAGTGCGAGCACTGTTATTTGGATGCCATAACATACATCATGTTTTGTTGTAATTACTATGGTTTGAACATTTACTTTTTTTTGTTGATGATGTTTATCGGTGTTACTCAATTTGCTTTAGGGAAGTACACCTAAGCCAGAAGTGTGTACTTGAATAGATCGTTGATAATCTTTTTTTGGTGGTGTTTTTTCTGTATTATTTGTACTTACAGCTAACACGTGGCTCTGTAATATATCTCGCCTAATAACATCTCGTTCCGATTTATGAAATAATTTCGTGCTGAACCAAAATAATCTCGATCTAGATATCGACATAAACAAAATGACAACTCAAACATTAAACCACAGCACAAGAAAGGTATTTAATCAAATCAAACAGATTGCAGTAATTCCATCCATTATCTCACTTTCGTGCATTACACAATGATACCACCGTGCACCGTGAGCAGGATTTACACAGACAGGGTGAAATAGAAAAAGCGTAAAACTTCTTGGATTCATGTCTGAATCCATTTTATAGTCATCAAACTGAATACTGCATTGGCTGACGCAATCAGTGTATAGAGCCATACTTTTTTTTTTACCCAAGACGGAACGGAGACGGTATATGCGTTTGGGGTGAGAGGTTGTTTGTTTGTTTGTGTGTTTGTTTGTGTGTTTGTGCAAATACATGTTGCCATTTTTCTCCAAAACTACTAGTCCGATTTTGATGCAGTTTTCAGTTATGGGTTTGGGTTTGATTGGTGCATGTTCTTAGATAGGTGTTACGGTGACAACTCACCAGGGGACGCTGCAGCAAACATTTTTTGTGCAAATCAAAGTTGCCATTTTTCTCCAAAACTACAAGTCCGATTTTGATTCAGTTTTCAGTTATGGGTTCGGGTTTAATTGGTGCATGTTCTTAGAAAGGTGTTACGGTGACAACTCACCAGGGGGCGCTGCAGCAAACATTTTTTTGTGCAAATCAAAGTTGCCATTTTTCTCCAAAACTACAAGTCCGATTTTGATTCAGTTTTCAGTTATGGGTTTAGGTTTGATTGGTGCATACTCTTAGATAAAAAAATAAAAACAAAAGTAAAAAGTTAAAAAAAAGTTTAAAATAAAAAGCAAAGTTAAAAATTTTGAAAAAACCCACGACTGTTAAAAATTAATTGAAAAAAGGATAAAATAACATAAAACACTTAAACACCCACCTTAAAAAAACCCAAGAATGTCCGTCGGGAGCTGAACATTGCAAAACTAGTTCATTGACTGGCCTGTTGGTCTAGTGGTTAGTGACCCTAACTGCTATGCCGGAGGTCGTGGGTTCGATTCCCACCCAGGACAAATGTTTGTGTGATGAGCACGATCATTTGTTCTGTGTCTGGGTGTAATTTATCTATAATATGTATGTATTTAGAAATATCTAAGTATGTTTATCAGTTGTCTAGTACCCATAACACAAGCTCTGCTTAGCTTGGGACTAGATGGCGTTGTGTGATAGTTGTGGAATATTATTATTATTATTTAATGGCAGCCCCCTATATATTGCACTTTTTGAGTTACACCTTGTATTTAGCAACAGAAACTGAGATTATATCAGAATGTAATTCACAACATTTAATGATTCCTGCAAGCACACCTTAGTCGTGCAGTAAAGCATAAAGTTCACTTAACACTACTATATTGTGTGGAAGTGGAACAACGCCTTAAAGTTGAAGTTAGCTCGCTAAGTAATAAATTGTGATTCTAGATATTAGTAATTTATTAAAGTAAGCCTTTGCATGATGCGAGCGTGAAGGAAAGGCATAGCGTACTAGAGTATTTAATTTGGTGAAAGTTTTTGTAGTGAATTGCATGACAGCTATTTTGACGGTTGCTGATGATAAGATCATGTCGGATTTTTAATTGGTACCTACTACAAATTCAATTATTGTTATTTGGTGATGACTTATAATTGTGGTTTAGAAAGGAGTTAACTACTGGAATAACAATTTATGATAAAGTAGCAGTTACTGCAGAAGAAGAAATGTTATAAAACGGGCTAAAGAGAGCAGGATGTAGTATGGATGATTATGCTTATTTGCAAATGACTTCGCTGCATCTTAAATTCAAATTCAAATTCAAACTCTTTATTTCAGACAAGTGTCCATAGTGTTAGTAACAAAATAACTTAATGACTAGGGTTAGTAATAAAATAAGGCAAATAAGGCAGAAGAATCAGCGACCCAAAATAATAAATGCTACTTTCATGACGAATGATAGTAGGAGTGCCAGGATCAAAATAGTGACCTAAAATATTGCATACCATATCTTCATAAGTCTAATACTATGAGACCACACAAAGGCGTTTCTCTAAATCCCATTTCTACGTACAAACCCTCTAGATACCTCACCATCTTATTTCAGGAACTGTGAACGAACAATTAAAGCCGTCAGGAGGTAGATTTAGTGCATGTTTACTTGAACAGACTGTTCGCACAATTAAGAGTCCGTAATGTCTTTCTCAATTTCTGTATCGTGTATATTTAGACGTTTATGAGTTTCGTCAGAATATTACTGGATGACGGTTAACGTATGTGCTTTATTCCGACTTGTTGGGTTAAGTCTTTATTTTATTTCTATGGTGGATTCGGGGTGACTGAAACCCGTTTGTGTTTTGTTTGTCTGTCTCGAGTTGTAAGACTGGATTTGCCTAAGTGACATGATGGAGAAACTATGGTAAAATATTAAATGTTTGAGAAAGATAAAGATTATCGTGCCACTGATATATTTATGTCTGATACCCATATACTCGATATCACCTGATTGATGCAAGCACTTAATGCAGCTACACTTAACGTAAGTACAAATTTCGTAAGACATACATTCACAGCCGTGTAAAGACATTACAAGGCAAGTTGATTCATTCCCAAAATAAACAGAATTAGGTACTTCCTTACTCGAAAACAGCATCTATGAAGCTATTAACAATAATGGATGAATAGTAAGTACGCATAAAAGTGTCAGTGTTAAGTCGCCTACAACGATTTACTGGAGCCAAGTAGGAATGTGATGTTTTTAAGTTTACAACCGAAGTAGGTGCTTTTAATGGATCGGTAAACGCGACGCGAGTCTATATATAACTTTCATTGATTGTGAGGTAAAGTTGGCTTTTAGTTATGCTGTTGATCTTGTGTGGAGAATCAAAGAGGGCATTATTATGTCTGCGTGTCAGTTTGAAAATAGAAATGGCCTTATTAGGTCGAGTTGTTAGTTCGACTGTTTTGAAAAGGGAATCAGTGTTTTGTTTTTGGTAGACTCGTATTTTATGTTTCGTAAGAAGACTTTCCATCTGCCACGGAGAAATTAATACAATCTTCAAGTAACAACATTTAGGTACCTAGATAGTATTGTAATGAGATAACAATGTTAAGAAGAATAACAACAAAAAAGTTGATATGCGTTAAAAAAATCTTTTCATATTTAAACCACACCAAGGTAATCCCAAAAATGGCAATATTTTTTAAAAACAACAATGTTATAACACTGAATAGGGTACCAAATAAATGAAATGAAATGAAACAAACAACTTTTTCGGTGTACAAAACAGTCTGGTCTGAAAATAGAAGAAGCGTATAAAAGCAGTGTTACCGAAGTATAATTCAATGTTAACAGACAGCAAATCCGTATTCCGTATGCGGCGCTGCATTTTTGGCAACATAGATGTAAAGTTTCATAAAAAGGTTAGATTAAACCTTTTTTTAAAAGCTTTTTATAAAATTCACTAAGCATTGTGTGGTTACTTAGTAATTATGACAACACAGATCTTTAGAAATGAAGCAATTCTACTAAATAGGCCTTTCATCTATGGTTGACCTCCATCTTTTTTTTGTTTCCCTCGTCTATCCTATTTCTAGGCTATAAATCTCCCTTCTCATTGCTTCCACTTCTCTTGATGTTGTGCTGATTCTTATAAATTTTTGAGATAGTTTTTGAGATATTGTTATCAATCGCAAAACGACCATCGGTGAATATGGTCTTCCTCATAGTCCTAAACGGTTGTAGTAACTGTTTATGCCGCAGTATTTCTAATGTTAAATCAGTCAGTCAACAAATCAATGTTAAACCAATAGAGTGACGTTAACGTATAGTCTATTCTTGACCGTAAATTATTTTAGGAATTTTATCACTTTCCTAGTAGTGAGAGCTATATAAAAGGAAATGAGTGCTATGAATAATTATGGTGTTTGTAAGCTATTAACTGGTGCGGCTGTGTTTATGCAAAACTGCAATATCTTGCTGGTTTATATAGCTTTCTCCAGTGCCTTTCTTATAGTCACACCTTGAGCACTTTTCTCTTTGTGTGCTTTCAAAGTTTTAATATATTTATCACAGATTTTTGCAGGCGTTATAATATTACTATCTAAAATGTATTTTTCAACAACATTATCAACCTATCGCAGCTTAGGCTAGGCTTATCCGTTGGACTTAATCGTATTTTCTTAATTTTCTGCTTGCACCACAAATCCAAACGCGTCTAGTGCAGAAAAATAATCATTCTATGTCTGTTTGTGGCATCTTCAAATTATTATGAGACGGAAAGTGATTTTTATGCACGTTTTGTGAAAATCGTATCTTGTGATAAGAAGCGCAAGCAGGTTCATACAAATAAAGGAGGTAATATTCTGTATGTTTCATACATGTTTCATTCTAGACTTGTACAGTCTATGTCTAGCGTTACTTGACCCCCGTACAATGAAGAAGAGGGTAAGTGGTGTGAAAGGAGGGGTAAGTAATTTTGGCCACTGACTGTACACATATTCAAACGCTGCGTCTAACACATCCAGTCTCTCTAGATCCACGCACACGTAGGTACGAATTTCGTAGAGGAAATGAAACGCGCGCCGTAATTTATGATGCTACACGAACTCTCCGGATCTACCTAACACTTATCATTTACGCCCATCAGATGTACAGTTTAAAGTTACACGGAAATCTTTGCGTTTTTATACTGAATTTTGAGAAATGTTTTTAATGAAGTATCAATTTCTTCGCGTTTTGAGGGATGTGGGTTTTGTGACATTATCATTGATATTTTTATCGTCGTAATTTTACTACACCGTTGTTCATCAATACACTGAATACACTTTGTTCTCAATTTTTCATTGATTTTGTTCAAAAAGTGGTAATTAAATGGTTGCGTGAAAAACATACGGGGTTTCGTTTTATTCATTTGACCACGGAACTTTGAAAAGTATTTATTGGAACAAAAATATATTACAGTTTTTGTGTTCGTTATACTACGTTAGTTTAGGTACTGTGTCGTAGTTATTAGCACTCACCCCAGGAGCAAAGGACTACTGATTCGAGTTCCATAGCAACAATTCTGGTGGTAATATAGAATTTAACAATGAAGTCGTATCATCTATTCTTAAAATACCCGTAGAGGATGCCCTAGATACTCAAATTAAAGTCTAATTTGATTTGCTTAATCACTTAAACTAAACAAGGTGTCAACAGGCTTTTAAAACCTAATTGGTTTAT
Source organism: Diarsia dahlii (assembly GCA_949775195.1). Classification (NCBI taxonomy): domain Eukaryota; kingdom Metazoa; phylum Arthropoda; class Insecta; order Lepidoptera; family Noctuidae; genus Diarsia; species Diarsia dahlii. Next base: position 21,923,692 of record OX459194.1, on the reverse strand, counting down.
TCCTGCTGCCACTACAAAAACACTACAAAAACACTGCTTGTTTGCGTCAGTTTTCATTATTTGCTATTAATTATTCTGTCTCTCTCTTTCTCTTAATTTTATTACTCTTACATATTTAGTTACTGCTCCATGTTAGTTATCATACATAATATTATAACATCAAGCCAGTAATCCCCGAAGGGTTAGGCAGAGGTGTACCCATTAGAACATACACAGTTTGCCAGCTATGATTTAAGTCATAAGTAATAAGGGGGCGAGCTGATTATCATCAACTGGGTACTAATCCAGATTCTGTGATTGCTACTGAGAAATTCCTGTTCGAAAAACCCAATAACACTTCCGACCCGGGGAATTGCAGGACCTCACGCTTGCAGAAACTAGACCAACGAAGCAGTCAGTCAATGTATCAAGTGTTGCATAATTCTAAAATTTCACACACTAATCCTACTTCATATGAATATTGTAAATGCGAAAGTTTGTAAGGATGATTGCAACTCTTTCACGCAAAAACTACTGAACGACTGTGGATGAAATTTAGAACACAGATAGTTTAAAACCTAGATTAACACATAGGATACTTCTTATCTCGGTAGTATGATCCTGGTGGGACAATAGGGGATCGGACTGGGTCAAAATAATATAATTCTGTTTAGTCCGTAAGTTAGATTATCGAAAAATATTGAATACGTGTTTTTTATTTTATCAAATCAATAAAAAATGACAAAGATAAAACGCGTCAAAGATCTTGGAGTGGGGCTTGAAACGTCACTTGTGTGGTCAAAATGTACTATCATATGACGTCACACGAGTTTTCGAAGCATTGTATCGTCTTCATTTTAAGTTTACGTGAAAAAAGAAAAAATACGTGTCCAATAATTTTTGGAAATCTACCTGACGGACTAATTAGTTTTTTTTTGTCCGATCCCCTATTGGGGACCGGACTGGGTCAAAATAATATGATTCTGTTTAGTCCGTAAGTTAGATTATCGAAAAATATTGAATACGTGTTTTTTGTTTTATCAAATCAATAAAAAATTACGAAAATAAAACGCGGCGAAGATCTTGGAGTGGGGCTTGAAACGTCACTTGTGTCGTCAAAATGTACTATCATATGACGTCACACGAGTTTTCGAAGCACTGTATCGTCTTCATTTTAAGTTTACGTGAAAAAAGAAAAAATACGTGTCCAATAATTTTTGGAAATCTATCTGACGGACTAATTAGTTTTTTTTTGTCCGATCCCCTATTATCGAACTCCACGCGGGCGAAGCCGCTGGCACATGCAAGCTAGTATAAAATAACCTCTTCTACCGCCAGCAGTCGATGAAATAGCCATCATCATTCATCATAGATCATTACTCAGTTCACAAGTTTGCACCACCACTGCACCGTGCCCTTTCAACCTATCATGTTGCTCCTCCGTGCTCAGTGGAGATGATTCTATTCTATTGATGCAAGTCACGTTTGATCTCTGGCCAGCTCAGATGATCTGTGTTACGCAATTAGTGTTAAAGCATTTGTAGAAATGGCTGCGAAATTGTTGTAGTGAGTTTATTCTTAAATATAAATTGGTATTGAAACTTGGATATTAATAAGTTCGATAAATATACTGCCTCATTGGTCTAGTGGTCACAAGCACACCTGCTGTGGTTTTGGGCACTCGTGGGTTCGATTCACGGGTCCTGCAAAATGCTAATGGGTTTTTTTCCATCAGGAATTTCTTAGTAGTATCGGTTGATGGCAAAAGGCTCGCTGCCTATTACATGGGACTTAAACAAAACTGGCGAACTGTGGGTGTATTAATAGGTACATACGGCTACACATCAAGCTATACAAAACCAGTTAATCTTGGCCTCACTTTACTAGATCTTTTCGTACAATGAACGATCAGATTATACTGGTTTTGTATAGCTTGATGTGTAGCCGTGTGTACACCTCAGGCTAACGCTTCGGTAATTACATAACAGGTGGAATGTCATGCTGTGTATGTTATGTTTGTTAGGCTCTGAATTCGGTTCACATCAAAAAACTACACCTCGAACCCTTCAACACAAGTAAAACCCACACAACCCATAACAAATAGTCACCACTACGAAAACTAATACAGCGTACAGTCGGCACAAAATGTTCTGCCCTCAACTCCAAAGTGGTTCAACGTAGTGCGTCCATAAATCTGTTGGGTGTAGGTACGCTCCATTACTCGCTCTCGCTAAGATATCGCTGCACACGAGAAGGTGAAAACTTGAGAATTTTCTGCGACTGCAACTTATAAACATGTTGAAGTGATATTATTTGTCACTGTATTTCACCCACGGTTCGTCTCTTTGCGCTCCTTTCATGGTGAAAAATGAGAAATAGGCTCTATTATCGTTTCCTTACGACCAGTTTTTATTAGGCCGTCTCAAGGGGACATTATCATCAAGAAAAAGGTGTGTGTAATAAGACCTCCTTATTGGTAGTAGTAGGTAGTAATTGAGTCAGGCCGCAGTAATCCCTGAATGGCGTCGGGTGAGTAGTGGTTTTAATTGAAAATTCTCAGGTAAAGCCTGGAATTGGAACGGTGCCTAGACACCCCTATAACTTTAGGAGCCAATAGCGGTATTGGAAAATGTGGTATAACATACTGCAGAGGAATGATCTCTTTGTTTGTTGTTGAACTGAAAAACTTTTAAATTTGTGTACTCATAAAATTCTGGTAGAATTAGCTTTTAACTGTAAGACCACCGTTGTGCCCTGAATAATATGTAGATGAGCTTTATTATACTTCATTTTATATATCAACATTTCCATAAAGTATATTTTATCACTATCACTACACAATTATTATAAAACAAAGTCCTCCGCCGCGTCTGTCTGTCCGCCTGTTCGCGATAAACTAAAAAACTACTGCACCGATTTTCAGATATGTACCCATTAGCACACCGGTATTTCGCCAGTTATATTTAATTTCCATGTAATAGGGTTGTGCTTAGCAACCAGGCACTGATTAGATTAGAAATTCCTGATGGAAAAACTCAATGGGGAACTATCTCTTGTAAAATTTGACGTTTAAAAGGTGCTGATAATCAGCCTAATTTGAATAAATGACTTTTGATTTGGAACGAACTACAAAATGAAAGACCAGCGGTGGCCCAGTGGTGGCGGCCCCGATTTACGAACAGTAGGTCGTGGGTTCAAACCTAGGCAGGCACATTACTTTGTGTAATTTATTTCATCACCGCTGCTCTCAAAACGGTGAAGGAAAACATCCTGAGGAAACCGGCATGTCTTAGAACCAAAAATTCGAAGACATGTGACATCTACCAATCCGCACTGGGCCCGCGTGGCAGATTAAAACCCATTCCCTCTCAAAGAGAGAAGGCCTGTGTCCCAGCAGTGGGAACATTAATAGGCTGTTGATGATGATGATGACAAAAAGAAATACATTACACATTCGACCACATATTCGGGACCCGCAGACCATTAAAAAAACGCTTTACACATTCGGCCAGATAATTCAGCCTACCAGACAATTAAGATAGCACACAATTATACGGTGGTAACGCGGCAAAACACCGTAAAATTGTTAACTGAACGACAATTATCGGCGTGGGTAAAACTGTCGCAAGTCGCGTACAACTGCGTAATCGTGTGTCGCTGCGTTTATAAATTGAGATTGACGTGAGACGGATTTGTGGAGCTTGCTGTGAATTTATTGGATCGGATGAAAGCGGGATGTAATTGGGATAAAATTGTGTAGGACGAGGACTTACGAGTTCGAAGTGATAATTATCAGCAGTCAGTTCAATGGTTTCTTAGTGACATTTCGAATGTATGTAGAGGCAATACAGCAACATAGGACAAACACTACTACAGCGCCATCTATGTCTCAAAAGAAAAACTAATATCAAATAATTCATAACGACACATTAATCCCGTCGTTAATGTTAACAGGTTACCACCCTTCTTCATACCTCTAAATGATTTAGAAAACGAGCATAATGAAGAAGGAAATTCGCGGCATAGAAGAATTAAGAACACGAATTTCGCTTACAAGTTTCGTCGTTTATTTATGTTCTTGGTAAAGCATTATTCCGATAAAGTTAATGATACCGTATCAAAATGTTAATTAAAACATAAAATAACAATACCTAATAATGATATATAAAAAACTGTTAATTAACGCGAGTACTGAGAAACTCAACAATCCATGGCCATTCCGTACTGATAAAAATGAGAGATAACGTCTTTGATCTTTTAAACTTAAACCGCTTTTAACATTGAACTTAAACCAAACACCATTGCACAATAACGAACAATTATTAAATTGGATCAAAAGCTTTTGGCAATAGACGTTAACGTCGACGTCACACTAATTGTTATTGACGTCTGATTGTTATGTTATTAACTTTTTCATTGTTATATGGCATTGTTATGTCAGTAACAATTTGGTGAATTTAATTAATTTAGAGGATGCGGGAGGGCAAAGAAATGATTGATTAAATAAAAATTTTGTTTACATTCGCAAAGTTTATTCAATTTGATATAATTATTGATAAATTAAAAGACTCTTGCATTTTTCAATTACTAAATTAGGTAGCGCTTCAAATATTTAACCCTGGATAGAAAATCATATCGTCTTTCATTGAAACAGCACTGATGTTAGACAATTTTTTTGGGAAATAATGATTTTGGAATGGAAATAATTACTTGCATGGATGTTTAATTATTTGCAAGTTGTCATTATTAACTACCAAGGAGTATCGTATTAGCCAGTACTAACTTGGTTAAATGGGCCAATACTGGTATTCAGCTGCCTCCGGTTAGACTCTAACCGCCTTATTAATAAAAATAGTTAAACCTGGTATAACTTACGCTTGGTTTATCTCGCATGCCGTCACTTTCTATTGAATATTTTTGAAGTGAGACGGCATGCGAGATAAAACAAGCGTAAGTTAAACCAGGTTTAACTATTTTTATTAATAAGGCGGTAAGAGCTCCGGTTAGACATAACCTACCGTACCTTTATCTACCAATAGTACTTTTGTCTTAAAGTTTTTTTTTCTACCACAGATCTCAAGAAACCATTCGCAGTATCACCATCAACCACCTCAGTGGAGGCCGGTTCCGCTGCATCATTGAGATGCTCTCCACCAGCAGCTGCACCGGCTCCAAGAGTCTCCTGGTTGAAGCATGGTCAGCCTCTGCAGCAAGACCATAATGTGCTCATCTCTGCTGAAGGGAATCTGCTTATATCGAGGGCTACTTTGCAAGTAAGTGTGGTTTTAAATTTAAGTAATGATAGTATGATCGGGTTTAAGATCATGGACGAAGCACAAAAAAATGTCATGATCGTAGCAGTCTTGTAGTTTTTTGCCTAAGGGCCATTTGATTGAAATAGCAGGAGTTTATGTTAGTATCTTTGAATGTAATATAAGTTTTTAAACTGACATGGTCACTGACATTACTATGAATGCTATAAACGGGATATTTACCATGTTTTCTTATTGTTTCGGGAACTCGAAACAATAAGAAAACATGGCAAATATCCCGTATATAGTATTCTTTGAATGTAGTGCTGAAGAAGACAATAAAAACCTGACTTCCAAAAAAAAAACAGTACTATTCCAGCGTCAATTTAAAGGAAAGATAACTGTTATTATAGGTAGTCCGTATATCTCAGCAGAAACGCTAGAACATAAATCTCTACCGTACGAATTAAATAAAAGTTTCAATATAATAAAATAGCAAACTAAAATAAACATGCCAAACCGAATTCATTAACACAACAGATTTATGCTAGATCGAAAACTTCGGGACCATTTGGGATTCTGAGAACGACCCAGATGCTTTATCAAGACTTCAGTTGGCGAGAACCCAGGTCAGACTAAGAACATAAAGTGAATATATTGATAATAAAGTCGAAATCGAAATTAGCTTCAGACACAACAAAATAAACAAGGATGAAACAGAGCTTTCGTTTAAGAAATTATATAAACAAAATAATACGAAGGCCGAAAACCATCTTTAAAATGGATTATTTCGAAGAATTTGAAACTGAGAAGCGTGTTTAAAAATCTGGCCTCGACATGTCTTGAAAAACAAAAATGAGTTTAAGTTGACGAGTTAAGAAAAATCAACGAGTAAGATTGCTTGACTTTATTACGCCCTCCCGGCTTAGTCATCCTATTGTTTCATTTTTTATGTCCGTCGACATATTGTGAATGACAGACAAGAAATATTTTGGCACGAATTCAGCCCATGTCAGAGTAATTTCCAAACAACTGTCAGAAATAATAATTTCATGAATGAGTCCGGTTTAGTCATCCCGGAAACCAAAAAGATCACGATGATACTTATTAAAAACATGCTACTGAACCACCCAGAGGCCAGTTTCCCAGATGTGCATCGTTTATGATCCATAAATTAGTGCCATAATACTAAAAGCTTAATAAAATACGACCACAAATCCAAACAATGAGCATGAACATGATCTAAGAACTCACGATATGAACACATGTCAATATTAGGCCAACTATTTGTACAGTAATAAAAGTATCTGTACATGGTACTTTGTCGTTGGATATTAAAGCTTAAGTAGAAAAGGGTAAAGTTGAAGTTGAATTGGTTGTAGCAATACTCGAAACGACGAACACGTGGCGAATTTCGAAGAAGATGATGATCATAGGAACATCGTTATAGTTTAGTGTATACTAATGGCGCTAAGAACAGGAAAGGTCAGGAAAACAGGAAAAACATTAAATAAACGCAAAATAATGACGTACAATATAAAACTTACACATTAGTCTAGTGGTCACAAGCACGACTGCTGAGCATGAAGTCTTCGGTTCGATTCAGGGTCAAATTTCTCAGTAGTAGCCACGGAGAAGGAACTGAAGCCCAGTTCATGGCAATAGGCGCGCCTACTTATTACATGGGGCCAAACATAAGGCCCGTAATCCACCAAAGCGGAGAGGAGCGGAGACGAGAGGAGATGTGCGGAAATCGGCCAATCACATTAGTTAAAAATTACATCTGGTCTTTCGCCTTTCCTGTGATTGGTCGAATTTGGCACATCTCCTCTCCGCTCTGCTCGTCTCCGCTTTGGTGGATTACGGGCCTAACTGGCGAAATGTGGGTGGCTATCAGATACACCTATATTGCTATGACCGTCGCGGGTTACAGGTTATGTCAATATACAATGACCTACTATACCACAGTACTTATTACGGATTTTATTTCCAGAAAGGATCAAAAATATTTCGAGAATTAATAAGTTACACCTAGAAAAAAATTCATTCATGAATAAAGAATTTTTTATCATGAGATCAGTAACTTAAGTTTTTTGGAACCAATTTAATAAGTATGTGATTGGTTGGATCTAAATTCCAGATGTATGTCCTAAAAACAGAATGAGAAAATTGTTGGGCAATTGGTGAATTTCGACCATCAGTGAAGCAAGTGATTACAGCTAAAACGTTGCGTGGGTATTCTTCATTTTATTTCTAGTTCATTTGATTTTTTTTTATCAGACCTTATCATGAAATATCTTCCACGCCTTGAACAGCTAAATATAAACCAATAAAATTCATCATCTCCCTAGCCTTTAACCGGACGCAGCTGAATACCAGTATTTAACATGGCCCGACTGCTTATCTGACTTCCACATCCGTTAGTACTGGGTTTTGGATGCGATGCTATTTGGTAAGACTGGTTGTCGGCCGGGACCAACAGCTTTATGTGCTTTCTGAGGCACCGAGGAAACTCGGTATGTAATGGGTGGTCAGCCATCCACATACCAACCTAGGCAAGCACGGCTTAACCTGAAGATCCACCCGAACCGCAGTTCTTATTAAGCCACGAGCCACTCGTGAATAACACAATAAAATGATTACACATTAATACGAAATCCACACCATCGTAACTTTACGCCAGTTTTCCAATAAATTTCGAATCACCTAAATCATAAGAATTCACTTATGACTTTGCAACTTGACACTTACATGAATTATTGGCTGGTTATCATTACGCAAAATCCTAAGTCGCAACATTGATTCTGCATAAACACTTGAAATTGGATATCTCTGAGTGCCGCAGTTAGTTTAATTGGACTATTCAAAAGTGCCTGTTACTGGCCTACTTGAAATAAATATTTTTGACTTTGACTTTGACTTTGAATTCAATTACATTTTAATGTTATGTCGATACCTGCAAACATTACATTACATCGCACCTGTAATTCCTGAATGGTTAGACAGACAATCATTCCAGTTATGTTTAAGTCCCATGTAATAGGGGGGGAGCCTATTGCCATCAAACGGGAACAAATCCAGACTCCATGGCTGCTAGTGAGAAATCTCTGATTAAAAAACTCAATAACACTTGTCCCGACCCGTGCATCGAACTCAGGTCCTCATGCTCAGCAGCACTTGACCAACGTGCTAGATATCTACGAGTACCTCAGACTTAAATGTAAAGTAGGTACAGATAAGTTCACAAGCAAGGTTTGCATAAAAATACAGGAACTTCATTTCTTCATTTCTTGAGAACCAAGGTTACCGGCGTAGCCCGAAGAATCGCCAGACTTAAGTGGCAATGGGCAGGGCACATTGCTCGCAGAACGGATGGCCGATGGGGCCGAAAAGTTCTGGAATGGCGACCGCGAACCGGAAGACGTTGCGTTGGAAGGCCTCCCACTAGGTGGACCGACGACCTGGTCAAGGTTGCGGGGACCCGCTGGATGAGAGACGCACGGGACCGGTCAATGTGGCGACGCCTGGGGGGAGGCCTTTATCCAGCAGTGGACGTCTTTTGGCTGAAATGATGATGATCATCATATCAGCCCGGAATCACCCACTGCTGAGTATAGGCCTCCCCTTTTTTCTGCCACACTTCTCGGTTCTGTGCGTACCTCATCCACGTGTTTCCGGCGACTTTGACGATATCGTCAACCCAACGAGCTTTAGGACGACCCTGGTTTCTTTGGCCTAACCTTGGCCACCACTCGGTCAAAGCCTTGCTCCATCGGCCATCTCCTCGTCTAGCCAGATGTCCTGCCCACGTCCACTTGAGGCGCACCGCCCGGTCCCCGACATCGTAGACTTTCGTCCGATGGCGGATTTCGGTGTTACGCACTCGATCTAAGAGGGTTATGCCGAGCATGGCTCGCTCCATGGCCCTTTGTGCCACTCGTACTCGATGGACAGTCTCCTTTGTGAGAGTCCATGTCTCGGCACCGTAGGTCATTGTTGGCAGGACACACTGGTTGAACAGGCGGGTTTTAAGGCACTGAGGGATCTTTTTGGACCGAAAAACATATTCCAACTTGCCAAATGCCGCCCATCCGAGTTGTACTCTCCTAGAGATCTCTTTGCTGGAATGCTCCTTGGCGAAAGACAGAACATGCCCCAGATAAACATAATGATCAACCATCTCCAGACGCTCGTTTCCAACCCTAACAGCTGAGACAGAGTCGTCCGGAATGCCTGACATCACCTTCGTCTTGGACATGTTCATTCTTAAGCCAACTTGTAGGGAAGCATCAAATAGTTGTTGCAGCATGCATTGAAGATCTACCAGAGATTCGGCGAACAACACGAGGTCATCCGCAAACCGAAGGTGCGACAAGTAGACACCATTGATGTTTACACCACTTTGGCCCCATTGTAGTGTTTTCAACACGTCTTCCAGGGCAGCGGTGAAAAGTTTAGGCGAAATGGTGTCTCCTTGTCTCACTCCTCTTTTGATGGATATTGGTGCGGTGAGTTCATGCAATCTGACCTGCATTGTTGCCGAATCGTATAGCTCTCTGAGTACATCGACATACTGAGCGTCGATCTGGCAACGATGGAGAGAGTTAAACACGGCCCAGTGCTCGACACTGTCGAATGCTTTCTCATAATCGACGAAAGCTAAACACAAGGGCCGGTTATATTCTGCACTCTTCTCCATCAACTGCTTCACGGCATGGATGTGGTCGATAGTGGAGAAACCACTTCGGAAGCCGGCTTGTTCAACGGGCTGGCAGTCGTCTAGTTGGCGGGTGAGACGGTTACATATGGTTTTGGCAAACAGTTTATAAATTTGAGAAAGGAGAGATATAGGACGGTAGTTGCTAAGGTTTGAGTGGTCTCCTTTCTTATGCAGTATAGCGACTGTCGCCTTCTTCCAGGCATCCGGTGATGTGGCACTGAAGAGGACGCCGTTAAAAAGTTTTACTAGAACTTGTAGTACGGGTTGACCACCAGCGCGCAGCAATTCAACCGTAATACCGTCCTCACCAGGTGTTTTGTTACTCTGCATTTGTGACAGTGCCTTGTCTACCTCGCAAGCCATGATATTCGGCAGACTTTCAGAGCCTCGGTGATGTTCAGGCGGAGCTCTAAGGTCGTTACCCGGTGACGACGGTTCTGCAGATTTGGAAGCATACAGTTCTTCGTAAAATCTCTCCACGATGTTTAATAGTTGATTACGATCTGTGACAATGTGACCATCCTCAGCTCTAAGTTTTAGAATTTGTTGTGTACCTGTATTTATTTTCTTCCTAAAAACTTTCGGTCCTTTATGCTGTTCTATTGTATTTGTGATAATTTTTGTGTTATGTTTGCGAGTATCTCTTTTTATTGATTTACTTATTTGTCTGTTAATTTGTTCTATTGCTCTCTGATTTTGAATGGTGTTATGTAGCATGGATCTTCTCTGTTCAATAAGACTTAAGGTTTCAGATGTAAGTTTGCCTTCCTTCTTACGCACTTTTCCAAGGTGTTTTTGTGTTGTTTCAGTTATGGCCTTGCATAACAGTTCGTTGAGCTGATTGGCATCCAGGTTCGATTCCTCAAGACCCTGGAATCGGTTGGTCAATTCTAAAGTATATGGCTCTTGAAGTGAAAGTATTTCCGGTTTCTCGTACCTGGGTATAGATCTTCGGATCATTTTTGATCTTTCCTTCTTGAGATCGAACCTATATTCTGCTCTGACTAAACGATGGTCACTTCCGGTCTTAAAGCGACTGAGGACAGAGACATCTGTGACTACGTGTTTGTGTGAGCTTAATATGTAGTCTACCTCGTTTTTGGTTTTTCCATCAGGGCTCGCCCAAGTCCATTTTCTAGAAAGACGCTTTTTAAAGAAAGTATTCATAGCGTAAATGTTCTTTTGCTCAAGAAAATTTACTAGTGTTTGCCCTCTTTTGTTACGCAGACCAAGACCAAATCTACCCATAGAGCTTTCGTTCGTAAGCGGCTGGCCAACTCGTGCGTTGAAGTCACCCATAATGGTGTAAAAATGAGATGGTGTATCGGCAAGGGCCTTTTCGATATCTTCGTATACGGTGTCCACTTCTTCATCCGGGTGTTGGGATGTGGGGGCGTAGACTTGGACGATTTTAAGGGAGTATCGATCATTCAGTTTCAAGTTAACAAAACAAACTCTTGGTGAGATGCTTTTTATGTTTTGAACTGATGAGGCTATCGTTTTATTAATTAAAAATCCTACGCCACCGTATGAGGAATCTTCGTGACCTCTGAAGAAGAAAAGGTGACCCGACTGTAATTTTAAGAGGTCTTCGCCTTTTCGGCGTACTTCTGATAGGCCTATGAGATCCCATTTAATAGATTCGGTCTCAACCTGAAACTCTACCAATCGTTCGTCCGTTCTTAGCGTCCTGGCGTTGTAACACGCCAGGGTCAGGGTCGTCGGGGTGTGACAGCTGGGCGACATCCAGAGATTCTTAGCACCCTCTGCCCCGCCGTTACCAGAGCCGCTGTCGGAACTTGGAATAGCGGGGCTGCTGGGAACTGAGGGCCGGGGCTTTTTGGCAGTTTTCATATTTGAAAGGGGGTGTTTGGCCTTAAAACGCCACGCTGGCCAGTGCGTCTTGGCGAGTTTTCGTCATATCCTCGTTCGTCTGTCAGCAGGGGTACCACGTGCAGGTGAGGTTTGACTTGGGCGGCTAGATGTTATGCCACCCCATTCCCCCCTATGAAATGATGATGATGATGATGATAATTTCTTCAGCACATATTACATATTTATTTAAACTTTATGCACAATAGTTATACATAGGCGGACTATGTCTCGGTCGTGTCTTAGTTTAGATCGTGTCGTGTTTTATTTTACTTTAAAACGGTAGCAAATAGTCCAACCTAAACTTAGCTTACAGAACAACAACAGTATCAAAGCTAGTTTCTAAGTTTAAGCCACACACCTCATTAAAATTCTCCTTCAAAGCGTCAGTGCGCACAATCGCATCATCTTGTCGCACGATTGCAAATTATTTATTTTATCTATACGACTGCAACTAATTAGTCGAGCGCGACAGACGTTTATTAATTGCGACACAAGTCGCTGTCGCATGCGTTTCTTTTCTTTTTTCTTCTTTTTTGTCCGGCAGTGTAGTCTTTCAAAGCTGGTGGATGTTTTCTGATAAAAGTGTTAAACCTGTGTTAATCCAATTATATGTTTCATGGAAAAGATTTGTTTATCTTTAGCCATTAATTTTACTTGACCCGCGTATTTTTCTTCGTTCGCTTTAAGGCCATTTTTGGCTCAGATTGGCTTTAGTGAAAAATGTGTTGATTTATAAATTACAGGGACAGATTTTGTTGCAAATGAATCCTGATAAATCGTTGCTGATAATTTGGAACATTAATTTCGATCTAATTATGATAATGCTAACTGAATTGCCATAATCACTTAGCACTAATATTGCATTCGATTATTCATCTCTATTGCTGCAATTCAATCCAATGTAATGCTGCTCGGACCGTTTTAATGATACTATTAATTTCGCAAAATTGGCCAATTGGCCCGATGAACTCACTATTTTCTGCCGATCAGATTGAATTCACTGTTAAACCGACAGCTTTAACTTTGAAATGACTGAATCCAAATGTATCAAACATATTCGTACGGAAGAGAATATCAAAAGTCCTTACATTATACCATATTTTCCAACCGCATCACCAAATAATGGCACAATCGCAAATAACTCATTCCATCTCCGGTTTCCGCTACACAGCTCCCACTAATTAGGCACTGTGAGCAGACATGGATTAATTGCCGCCACTGTCAGTCGCTCTCTCATTGTGGCCTCGTGTGTAACATAATCTTCACAAAGGTGTCTAGAACATTTTCTTAATGAATATGATCGTAATGTGTTGTACGTCTTTTAAATTAATGACTCCCGTCCTTTGTAATTTTAACACATTCAGCTTTTCGGTTGTAAAAATATATTACGGAGACGGGTGCTGTAATGAACACTTTAAATTTATAATTGCCCTTTAAAGCAATGCGGGTGCTAATTTGTTTTTGTTGTCTTACATGTTTTAGGGGTCTAATTTAAATTATGTTTCTTGCTTTAATTAGCTGGTTTGATACACCTTTGATGTCATCTTTTACATATTTTCTACGAACACACATTTTAGAAAAAGTCCTTTGAAAAGTAATACTGAAAGATTTCTCTCAGACTCAGCGTCTTTTTATTATGATGCTCGGTGAGCAATTTCGGTTAAAGTAGCTTTGCCATTACGTTGAGTGTATACCTTTATTCCGTCTTTAACCAAGCTTAGCTGTGATAGTTGGATAAATAGGTGTCCGTTAGCTTTATCGACCTCATAATAAACCTTTGTAACCCACGTGCGACGCAGATTTCAGTATAATCGTGGACATTATGACATCTGAGATTTACTACAGGTCGCTTTAGCAATTTCTAGGAGATTAGCAAAATATATGTGCTCGTATAATTACAATATGGCCGTCCTCTTTTCTGTGATAGGCTGAACAAGCATCTAAGAATAACACTTGAGGTTTTGTGGTGCTAATTTGATACTAAAAATGATTTGTTATGTACTTGTCATCTTTAAATGGCTATATATTGAAGATATTGCTACGGTCAATTGGCAATGATTCTATACCTATGTGTATAGAATTATTGCCCATGTACAATACATAGGCAATAATTCTAATACAATGGCATCTTATTTTTCCTACCATCTGTGGATATCAGAGACAGCCGCATCTACAAAGATCAAGAACTGTTAGCGCTAAACATGAGAGGCGACTAATATATTTCAATTAATGGTGATTATTGTCAACAGGACATGGCCAACTACAGCTGCGTCGCAGAAAACATTGCTGGCAAGAGAATCTCCGAGCCTGCTCTTCTATCCGTCTATGGTGAGTCATTCTAAGCTGAACACTTAATTTGTCTACTAGAAAAGCTGTAATTGAATTCGTAAGAAGCCTGTAAGACTAGCACAGTTATTACTGCCTTTGAAGTTTATATGCGTAAATTCTAATAGAATCGAGATATTACAAACCAGGAAGTTAATCCTGTACTAAACTTAGCCAGAATTTATGTTTCCTTATCAAATCCATAACTTGAAGTAGTAAGCACCGCAGCTATTACCGACTAAAGAGCGTTAGACAATTTAATAGGTACACCTCACCCAACAAGTTATGGTTGCACGTTTCATTATTTCACGTATAATTTATCAGACAAGCTGTTTAACGCTCATTTCACCCTCGCTGTACGTAATAACTATCTTTACTTCAGTAAGATCAAAGGGCATGGGCCGATAGCTGCAATTATAGCGAAGCGCGAGCGCATGGGAGAGTCATTAGGGACGCCTACGCGATGCAGGCGCCATCTAGCTGATAGCAATCATCACCTCTGACTTGCACACGTCCGAAATTCTGTTTCGCGTTCATGATTCATATTTAATTTTAGTAACGTGACTGGCTGCTGTATCTGGTATGTGTGCTGGTCCTGAAACGTTGTTCATGTACATGAGAAATTAATTGGCGACAAATGTAGTTCCAACGTTGGAGCCATCTTGGTACTCCACTGGGAATAAAGCCAGGACGTAGTTTTGTGAATTAGTTAAACAGTTTCGCTTGAAGTAAAATTACGTGTTATTATTCAATTCATTGTATAAGCTGCGACAGGATGCTTGTTGTTTCTTTGAATCATTTCTCACGGAACTTATTTAGGATCATCAGAATCTCTATTACGTTCAATAAGACTTAACCCTAACCCTAATTCTTTAATTGGAAACGTAAACATTACTTCTTTACCTCCTAAATTCTCATCACTACCGACAAATTTGAAGTTACTGCTTCTGCTACGATCACAAATTTATCTATTAACCTATCCTCACAAATTCCTAGTACTCTAATCGTTCTTGCATTGTATCAAATTACTTCTATTAAAAGGGTTTACTCTTTGTTGTTGGAATGTATCGTTGAGTCGCAAATTGGGCTATATATCGTCATTATAGTGGGCGTGGGCGGGTGTCGTCGCTACAGTACTTTTTATGCTGCACGATTGTATAATGATGTTGCTTGATTGTATTCTTTGTTGATCTGTTGGATGTTGTGCTCTTGAAAGGACGCTTTTTATTCTTATTTTTTGATGTTGTTAAAAGCTTCCATTTCTTTGCTTATTTTTTATAAGTATCTGTTTTGCTAAATTCATCACTGTCAAATTTGAAGTTATCATTACCATTAATATCCCTGCAGTTTTTTGTTTTTTGCATTTTTCTTTGGCATGAGGCTGTTTTGCCTGTATAAAGTTAAAAATTCTCTTAGCTTAACTTGAATTTGAAGATTTATTTCGACTGCTTTAAAAAACGATGGATTTCTAACAAATCTCATAAAACCCGATTTCTTAAAACCAAAAACCCACTGAGAATATTTACTTCTACAAAAGCACTTACATTTATTTCATGCAATACACGTTCCATGTTTATAACGTATAAAAAATTACGTTTGTGTCCTACAAATAAAAAAACGGTTTTATTAATTAACAAACAATGTGGTGACCCGATGTTAAAACTTTACTAAAAAAGGGTGACGACTTGACGACTCGTTGGCTATTAATTAGCTGAATATATTATCGAGGTTCGTATTCCGATGGAAAAAAGTAATAAAAGTTTCCTATTTGAATTTTAGTAGAGTAGATACTTTTATTTTGGGCGGGAGTGGTACTTGATGATCGAGTTTATTATTTTACTGTGTTAATAGTGTAACTGTATTTTGTTCACCATTGCAAAATAACTAAATAGGTAGCCACCAAAGACATTCAAATATTTACGAGACAAGAAGAAGAAAATCGTAATCCTATACTTGTTACTGCTTAGTAACAAATTTTCTGTCTAGTGTCACACGTTCTTTTGTCAGGTAGCATTAGTTTGTCGTGATCAAAAACATTCTAGATCAAAAGTAAGTGTGAAAATATTCCCAATGTCCATCCTCTCTACAAGTCTTCAATTTCTTTGGTAGAGCCACGTGTTTGATTCTAACTTCCTTCTGTGTATGTGTATTTTACCCTCAACTGTTTACAAGAGAAATAATATCATACAGTAGCAACAGGCACGAACTGGTAACCCATTAAGATTTTATACCCGATATTCATATCTACTTTAAACGATTTCTCGAAGTTCAAACTTTACCTTTGTTAAAAATCGGTGACCTGCATAAAGAAACAACAGCAAAGTTATAAAAGATAGAGAAACATAACTGTCACAAAGTTCTAAACTAAAACCCATGTTCCCAACATTAAAAGAAATGTTTACAATAGTCTTACAACCGTTGGACACGAAATTCGAATAGTTTCCGACGAAACTCATAATCTAACCAAAGTCAAGTTTTTCGGGACGTAAATAATCGTATACGACGTATAAAATTCGGAATTTTATAGATACCTCGGCCGCCATCAGAATGTGAGGCACTTTATTAATATTAACAGTATTTTAATAGTTTAATAACAAACTAGAGATGCGACCACGCAATCAATTTTTATTGAGAAGACACTAAAATTATACACCACGGGTGGCCAAGCGCGTTCCCATTATTACAGAAAAGTTAATTATTTAGTTTTCCAACTAATGATTATTGAAAATTTATTATAATTCAGTTATTGAAGCCAGCTAATAGATTATTATAATTCACTTGTTTTATGTTTCAATTTAGAAACTATGTCGGCTGCGATAAATGATCGTCATTTATTTTAATTTTCTTAATGAAACTTTTTAATAATAAATGTGGGATTTAAAAGATTTATTTCTTCAAAAGATGAAGTTATGATATTGAATTTGAATATTTTTAACATTTTCGTAACAGAACCACAATGGGACAGGAAATTGCCTACTTACGGACATTAGAAGTAAATTGATTCATTAATATAATTTTTATAATAAGATTTGCATAAATTAGATTTGTATCATATTTATCACTCAATTTAGTGAGGTGAAAGTTTTTCTCATCATAAACTTGGAGTAACTTGAGCTAAACATTGTTAATCCCTCGTGATACTACACTCGTGAGATTACATCGGATTAAAACATGAATCACATTAGTGAGCTACAACTGAGCTACTGGTTTCATAATCGTAACATCTACACAATAAATACTGTAATCTGATTCAAACACAATAATTAGTATGAAGTATAAATTGTACTTGATCCTAACAATAAATTATATTACCCAAAATTAAAACCGAAGGTGAACTAACTCAAGATTGGAGGAGGGTTGGATTGGTTAGGTAGAGGTGTATTAAGAAAGAAAGAAAGAAAATGCATTTATTTGGCACATGCCACAAATACACACAATGTAAAACAAAAATAATATAAAAAAGAACTTAAAACTAAACAAATCGTCCCACTGTGTGCCTCACGGCTGCGCCAAAAAGGCCCAGTTCAGCAAAATGCCGGGCAACTAGTGCCCGACGCTGGTTTTCAACTGAACCTAAATAAGAGTGGTTACGGATGTTAATCAGTTTTATATGTTGTGTCAATGTTGGGGGTGAATATGTACTTAAATATATAATCGAGGCGTGTACAATAAAATAAAAATAAAATAGATATACATTAAAAGCAATGGGTTAGTAGTAAAACAAACAAATTAGTAGGTGTAGTGGGCGAGCCTATTGGCATAAACTGGGTACATTTCCAGACTCCGTGACTGCTACTGGAAAAATTCTGGTGGAAAAACCCAATACTTAACCTGGGAATCAGACCCAGAACCAGTGCAGCAATCCTGCTTACTAAAACCAGACTTACGAAGCAGTTAACTTAGAATTCAATGAAAAAATAATGACGAATGAAAAACATGAAATCCAAAGACAATAACAAGCACGATGATAAACGATGAATCCTTAAATAAATTGAAGGAAGAACAATATTGGATCCGGAGATAAAAATGAAGGATGAAACAAAATTGGATCCAAAGATGAGAACAAAAAATATATTCCTGTAATAAAACCTATAAAGATATCTCTATTTTAATATTCCCCTCTCGTATAATATGCCAGTATTTAACATAATATGGCTGTACGCTGAGCCGTGTTTCACTCGATTTACGTGCAACCTAACTTACAGTTATGGTCTCCTATTAAACATAATTTACGAAAAACGCCCGACTTCGGCCGACGACGCCCGACAACACCCGATCTCTTGAATTGCTTGTAATACGCGTGTATGGAGACGATTTACATGTTTTTTTCTTTTTGTTAAAAAGTGAGGAAATAAGGCGGGGTTTCTACCTACCACAGCGCTGACAAGATTGAGGTTGAGTCTTAAGTCTTGTTTATAGCTAAGCTGGTCTGTTAGGACAAGATAATCTTTATAGTGTGTGGGTTTATAATAGACAATATTACAGTGTATTTTAATAGAAAATTATAATAATCTGTCCGGTTTAGGTAATTGTCATTATTATGTTACTAAATAATTTATTATTTAAGTTAAGTAAATTTGTGAAACAAATCCTAGTTAAGGGTTTCTCATGCGGATTTATTAAAACATTTCTAATCATTAGCGATACTGTGTGAAAATTCTATAGCAAATCGTATGTGAAAAATTCGCTTAGTTTACGTGCATTTGAATTATTTGCATTACCGGCCAAACCCGATTTCGGGACAAACTAGTTTCGCCTAGGCTAAACTAATTCTTAGTTTCCGTCAGCAGGTTGACGGAGCCCAGCTGCGCGGGGCTCCTATTTCTGAGAAATTCCTGATGACAAATCCAATCCTGCCTGCGTTGGTTTTCCCGAGTTCGTATAACACCAATCTGTAAGCCCATATAAAATATTAAAAAAAAACATTGCCTGACCTGTGTATCGAACCCAGGACCTAATCACAGCAGTTGCACATGCGACTACTAGACCGACGAAGCAGTCTGTTAAAATCTTAATCAACCAGAAAATACATAAGCTCACAACAAAAACCTTTAACGACAGAACACTAAAGTCATTTTCCACACAAAAAAGAAACAACCAAAAAATAATTAACACCACCATATCGTCGACAATCTTTATAAACGTATGTAGAAACACAAATAGATGGTATCATACACCAATGTATTATTAGCCTAAAGTAAATTCTAGCTAGGTTGTTAGGTTACGGGAGCCGCACGCTAACTTGCGTGCCTGATCCCGGCTGAAGATATAGTCCAGAACGCCCTCTGGTTCTGTCTACACTGGATCTAGATTGGTGTGAAGATTTTGTGTATTTTGTTTTTGATTGAGATTGGAGGCTTTCGTGGCTCTCTGTAGATCAATCTTCAGGTTCTTTTTTTTTTAAACCTGTTAAAATTTAAAGTGTGGGGCAACCCACACTTGGAATTTCTCCTGTGTCGTGGGTGCGTTCACAAACATATAAAGTCACATACACAAAAACCCAGACCCGAAACAACTATCTGTAGGCCATACAAATATTTGTTCCGTGCGGGGATCGAACCCGCGACACACAGCGCAGCACTAGCAGCAGTCCAATCGCTTAGCCACTGCGCCAACCGTGCCGTCATAATTTGGTTATGCCACGCTTGCTTAGGTTGTTCTGTGGATGGAACCACCTTGTATATGCCAAGATTCCTCCGTGCCACGGAAAGCACTTTAAGCTGTTGATATTTTACAGGCAGTACAGGCCAATTTCCCAAAAAAAACCGGTTTGATCTAACACTACCTATCGATAATTCTTTGGGTTAATACAATAATTAAACCTCATTATCCCTACCCATATTGAACTGAAAACTTCGCACACGTATTCCTGTTATGACGTAGGCATCCACTAAGGAATAATTTTTCAAAATTCCACCTCCAAGGGGGTGAAATAGGGGATGAAAGTTTGTATAGAAAATCGACATATTCACGTGGGCGAAGCCGCGGGCAAAAGTGAGTAGAAACATATAACTAAAACAGGAATATTCGACATGGCAATATTTTATTTACGACAAATGTTGCCATTGCAACCGCTGACGTTGAAACTTTACACAGCGAAAGCTTATGTATGTGACAAGAAAGCCATAAGACATTTTCCTTTACCATAAATAGTGTACTAGATATAAAATATCATGACGTTTCTCTTATTAGATTTCGCAATGGTGCTGTGACACTTAGTTTTATTACTTTTGTATGAAAGGTACTATTTTATGTTCCCTAATGGTCCAAAACGGTGTCTAAAATGTTTAATTAGTAATTTTTTTAAATATTGCAGGACAGACGTAATTTCGCAATTTTGATTGACGACTTGGTGCAGTTAAAGTAGTACTTGATACTAAGAGATTGAATGTAAACGAGATGCCGCTGAAACTTCATAAAATTCATGAAGTCAGCCAATATACAATAATATTTTATTCATAGTATCAGATTTTGTCGGTTCTAGAAAACTTCTTATTGATTTTATAACTGGGGATAAATTTATGCATTTTTATCAAATTGTACTCAACATCATCACCATCTGCTTAGCCTTTTCCCATCCATGTTGGGGTTGCCTTCCTGTCTTACCGGATACAGCTAAGTCTGCTCACTGCCTATCTGACTTCCTCAACACAGATATTACTGGGTAATACGATAACCAATACCCTTAGTAAGACAAGTTGTCAGGTTTTTGAGTCAACTTATGCAATTTTAAAGCATCCTGGAAATTTTCAAAATTACATTGAAACAGTATTCCGTCACGAAAATACCTACTTACACCCATTTCCATTATTATAATTAGGGTAGTTTAGGGAAACTAAAATTCTAAGTACAAATACTATTTGCGTGTCTGTAGTTATTGCAGTTTAAACTACTAAACTCATTTTCAGAATTAGATATTTTGTCGGTCACGCTTTTTCCTCGTGGTATATGAAAAGTTTAATTATGTAACGGGAACTATTTTTGTATACTATTTAGTTAGTATAAGGAGATTATTTGAACCGATTGATTCTATGTTTCGAAGAATAAAACTATAATATTTTTAACTGATTTCATAAGAGCACCTGAATGTTGCGTTTCGAGGAATACTTGGTGCGCTTCGAGGAATACTCCAAAACATCATCATCATCAGCCTATAATGTTTCCACCGCAGGGAATCAGGCCTCCTCTCTAGGAGAGGGATGGGCTATAATCCACCACGCGGGCACAGTGCGGGTTGGTATATGTCACATGTCTTCGAATTTTTTGGTTCTAGGATATGCCCATTTCCTCACGATGTTTTCCCAAAACATAACAATCATGATTTTATGTTATGTGTTATTTTACTCAATAAATACAAAAATAAACCACCACAAATAGCAACCTGGAGGAATTCAACGAGTCTTAATTAATCCAGTTAACTAGGCCTAGCAAGTCTTAAATGGTCACCTAACTAAT
Organism: Diarsia dahlii; assembly: GCA_949775195.1. Classification (NCBI taxonomy): domain Eukaryota; kingdom Metazoa; phylum Arthropoda; class Insecta; order Lepidoptera; family Noctuidae; genus Diarsia; species Diarsia dahlii. The sequence continues at coordinate 21,902,086 of OX459194.1, read as the reverse complement.
AATGATCACGACCTGAATTTATTACACAACTCAATTAAAAGCGGCACTTAAAAGCAATGCAAATGAACACTCGTAAAAGTTACATTTTTATTTATTTATTTAAATGTAATAAACTCCACGGCATTTCATTTAATGCATTTTCTTACTTCACCATAAATAAAAACTAGTCTATAAATTATTTTATTTGAATAGTTTATTTTGCAAGCAACTTTATACGCAATTCTTATAAATTATCAAATAATATGGTCTAATTCATTTTCCTAGTTTTGTAATTATTTATTAGATATTTCATATTCTAACGCTAGAAGGCCTATTTTAGCTTTAATTTATTGCATCGATCGATAGCAGAAACATAACTCTTTGAGAACTTCGAATTATGTAGCTAACTGTCTATGAACGTAATGATTTAAACCATATCCTAAGAACTTGATCAAATGTTGAAATGCAGTGAGTGTAGAGAAGATCTATCAGCTGACGGCAAAAAATTAAATTTAAAACATAAATGGGATATTTAAGTTTTCTATCACCAACCTACGATCTTCGATTCTAGCTAAGAGTCACAATTTTTTCTAGTCAGCAGCCGGTCCGTTTTTGGAACATGCACTGACATTCTACTGACTTCACTGATGGTCGACCACTTTTCAACCTTATTACTTAGAGCGTTATGGTGAAAAGTGACAGATAAACTGATACTTTGTGATTTGACATCCTAATTTAATTGTAATCACTCCTTGTTAACTTATAACTTGACATTAATCTTGACATTGACATTTTTTTATTAGTATTTATTTAATGACATAATTTTAATTACTCTGACTTGCCTCATAATGTAACATTAATTCTTTTTTATGTCAATTGTAACTATCAATAATAACCTAATTTTTCTATCTTTGTGTTGTAGGTAATAATTTATTATGTGTACCGTGTACCCGATATTTGCACGCCCTTTGTGGCAGAATGTAATGAGACCGGTTATTATATCATTTAAGACCAGTATTGTACCATGTTCGGACAAATAAATGAATTTGAATTTGTACCTAGGTATTTAATAATTGGTACCTAGTTCATCAAAACTGAACCCAGAAATCAAGTCCTTAGTAGGAATTTTGTAGTTAAGGCTAAAGCTTAAGCCCAGAGACTGTGTACTTCGACGATGGTAACAGCTTTATACAAATAAACATAATTATCTGTCACAAAAGGACTTCTACACCGTTGCCTTATTTTTAGGGGAACAGCTTAACTAAAATATTGCTAGAGCAGACCGGCTGGGGAACATTTTAGTCCTTAAAAGAGCAATAATTAACCTGTAGTGATTTCCTCTCTGTGTGGGAGTGCACCTTTATCCACCACGCGGTCTCCGTAAGGGATGGTGGCTATCAAATCTGTTCTAAACTTTGTTACGAAAGAAAAAGGTGATATAATTTACTACCATACTAACCTTCATAATCTCTTTTGTCACCAGTAAACGGCGGATGGAGCTCTTGGGGCCCATGGACCCAGTGCCGCTGCAACGGTCGCGTGACAGGTGGGCAGCGTCGCACGCGCACTTGTACGGAACCACACCCTTTGAACGGCGGTGCCCCTTGCCAGGGGCAGGCTGTGCAGAGGACCTCGGACTGCGTGCCTTGTCAGAGCGGTAAGGATGAGTTTCTTAGTTGAAATTTTAATTCATAAGAAGTAGTAATAAAGCTCCAATCAATCAATACAAGGAAGTAAGGTGCGTTTAACACGTTCATTGCCACTTCACGTGACTTCGCGGCTTAAGGTGTCTTAAGCCGCGGGTTGTTCTAGGTTTTAAGAGATACCACGGCCCCGGACACAAAGGGTTAAGAAGGAACATGTGTGGTTTTTAGTCAGTAGAAGTCTGACTGACACTCCCTTCCGCTCCGCCCAGAGCAGGAGGAGTCATTTGATGAGGCACCAAAATCCAAAAAAATATGGTGTCTAAAAATTTTGTTGTTTTGTTTTGGCTACCTAGGGAAGGAAATTACCAAATTTTTTGCAAATTTCTACCTAGTTGGCCATAATAGTTCAGCATTTTGGCTTGGCAATGAGCATATTATCCAAAATAGCAATTAGGTATTCTTTCTAGGCTCGCTCTATCATATTCACTTGGTGTAAACAGACACAGAGCATATTTTGTTCGTTGTTTTATCATTGTTCTGGGCAGTTTCTAAATGAAATATTCTACGACACAAAATTTAAAAGGTTCCTATTGACAACCGGTACTGTAATTTCAGTTAAAATACAACTTATATCCAATGCTAAAAAAATTACATAGACCTACGAAGATTTTCATTCTGTCTGATGTTTACCTACTTATTGGATGTCATTTTGAAACCTTTTATTAAGTGACATTTTCTACTTAGACATGAAATCATTCTTTCATTTTGAACAAAGATCCATCTTAAACTAACTGATACCAAGTTGGTGTCTTTGACCCGCAAGTATCGCTCTCATCAGTTTAAACTTGTAATTGAAACAAGCTCAAGACTTGAGTCAATCAATCATAATCCGTTAAACTATCGTTTAGGACCACCCCTTACTATATTAAGCTTAATTAGAGCTTAATGGGTATATCCGTTACGCCTACTACTAACGTCGTGTAATCATAAATATGTTAGTTTAATGGCCTACTTTACTTTAAAGTAGTTTACATTATAAAACGAATGGTTACAGCTTGGTCGGCGGGGTAATAATACTCGCATTCTCAGTCTTGACATTCCAACAATATACATCGAAATTTGTACCTTCTGGTATCAATAATTTAATTAAAAATTTGATTATCACAGTATTTATTAATAAAGAGATTAGTAATAAATAAGAAAAATAAAAAAATACAATAAATGTCGTGTAGTGTTACAAATTGGAGTGTAGGATGTATATTACATTAGCTCAGCTAAGAAGATTAGGTCGCAAAAGAAACATAATATATATAAGTGTTTTTTTTACAATGTATTATAATATAATAGCTAACATGCACGGTGGTCATTTAGCTAAAAATGCATGGGAAAGTGTTTCACAGAATTCCAGTATAAATAGCTAAAGGTAAAATGTTATTGATTTGAAACAAGGTAACACATTGCACAGTGAAATGGTAAAATGTAAATTGTGAAATAACACGAAAATCGCATTTGAACGAAATATTGGTGTTCTAAATTCCCAAATGATTCAGATATTCATATTTATTATGATTCACAAAACAGACGCCCAAACATTTAATTGTGCTTTCAATATATTTTTAGAAAGCAGCACAGCGGTTAATTTAATATCACGTATTTGAATCGGAAACACTTGAGCTTCCAATATGCCTTTAATAAACGTTTATATGGAACACTGCTGATAAAGGTTCACAAACAAAATCCTACTTTAACTTTTATTCGGTAAAGTTCAATTCACCGACACACATATTTCTGTCCACTTTAAATAAAAAATCCGCAGCGGAAATTAGGCTTTCGTTTTATTGTGTTAGGGTTGTAAATCCGTTGATGATTGTTGGTGGTTATATATTTAAATGAAATTTTATTTGTTAATGCTTTCAATGAAGAGGGATACATGGATCTGCAAGGATACGATAACACCCAACAGTTGTTGATTGGTAAGTATAGCTGCTGTGTCAATGTTTTTTTTTTTTTGTTGATACTATTCACTCTGGCAACAGAGTTGCCGGCCCTGGTCCTATATTGTTGTGAATGTTATATAGTTCGTGAATTTTGTAATTTGTAAAAAAAACTTTATCCATTTTCTCATGGAATAAAAAGTGTTCTAACAAAGTGTTGACACAAAAAAATATCATACACATCGTACATTTAAAAATAAATTGGAAAATGATGAACTACAAAATACAAAGAACTTATCACGCAAATCATAAAGAAAATTAATACAATATGCCATAAATGTTCGATTCCAATAAGTTAACCTTAATTAATTTAAACGTTGTTCTTAAGCAACGTCTCAATAATCTGAATCGAAACCAAAACCTTTTAAAAAAACAGATGCATACGGACCACCTACTCCTTTATTAACCTCTCGACCTCCTAACGAGTATAATACTTGAGAATAAAAACAAAACACGACCGGTCCACACTTGAGAACAAAGAAGCCCGAACATTGGCACGCGCTACCGTTCAATTGTCTACAGCCCAAATGGCTTTAAAAACTTAATACTTTACGTAGTAAGGCCCTTCGCCCACAGCGACCTTCTGAAGCGGCGGTTGTTGCGCGTTTCGCAAGACGCGCGGTTGGTACAAACGCGAACACATGACTTTCAACTTTATTGTTATAGTATCAGGTTCAAGGTTAATTGGGAAAATTTGTCAGTTGCGGGGGGTAGGTTGATGTGATGCGTCTGTGCTTTTGCAACACGTAATAGTAGTGATATAAAGGTCTGTCAGCGTCGCTACTGTCGATATACAAACGCGCGATTGTTTTTGCAACATCGAGGTATTATAGAATGGAAAACTAGAACATTAGCATCGCGACTAAAGCGTTGTAGCAACGTGACAGTTGCCACAAGATAGAAAGATATTTCTTGAGAAAAAGTGTTTTGAATTTTACTAAGTATAATTATTATTATGTAAAATGTTTAGCAAACGACAGTATCACGGCCGTTATAACGTCTGGCATCTGCATCACTACGTTTTGCATTGTCGCAGTGGGCGAGGGTCCTAAAGCGCACGTGTTAATCACAATAAGTACTTAAACCATCATATCTGTACATCTCAGTCGTGAAGTCATAAAGTCGTAAAAACGCCGCCATTTAATTATTTATGGCCATAAACCAAGTACTGAAATCACTTCAAAGAGAGTTCGTGTATTATTCGATACATACGGCGACATAGAACGGAGATCTTGTTGGATTCTCGCGAAATTGCTCGGTTGACAGATCAAAGGGATTGAAAATAAATTTGATTTTATTGGTTGCATCCGCATTCGAAGTGTGTTACGGTTGTTAAATATTATTGTTTATTTGATGCAATAAAATATATTTTGTGCACGTGTTTTGGCAAATTGTTAAGTTTCTAAAATATTAGTTTTCTGTTTTAATTTTTTATTTGGAATATTATAAGGATCAAACTGCGGGTTAAAATATAATCTACTTTTAACATACATCACATTAAGGAAGTATACTTACGTTGGTTATCGGTTCGGTGGTCGCCTAGAAAAAATATAATAACTAACCAAAAATCAAACCGCCCGACGACATAAAATGATTATTCTACAAGTTTCTTTCATAAATGAGTTTTAATTGATTATCTTTTATTTATGAGAACTTTTCAGATTTTATAAAAGCAGTACATCATATTCTAATTACTCAAACGTCAATATCCAATGCAATGAACTATAATTGCATTGGATTGCACTGGATTTCTGTTACTATTTCCAACCAAAAAGTGCATCTACCATTCCAAACGTATGTATCAAAGGAAATAGACCAACCGGGTAGACAATAAAACACAACCAAGAGGCGTTTGTCTCAGAGCATGAAACGTGGAACATTATGAGTTAATTGGATGCATAATGTTTCTCGCTGCGAAGCTTGATGAACTTTGTAGCTCTGTGTATTGTTAGTTAGTGTTTTCGGAGGGTGGAATTTTCAATTTTAGTGATTTTGTTAAACATATTTTTTAGTGTTTTGTTTGAGAACTCGATTAAAAATTCGTTAACTAAAAATATTACCCACTTTTTCTGCATCGTAGTCGGGTAAAGATATTTTAAGTTAAGTAATATTATAAGTACTTATACCTAACCTACTTATATTAATTTCGTTCGGGATGTCATTGACACAGAAAACACTACATTGATTGCATAATAATATTATTATGTTACCCCCATTCCCTCTCAAAAAAGAGAGGAGGCCTGTGTCCCAGCAGTGGGAACATTAATAGGCTGATGATGATGATGATGATGATGATACCTTTCAAAAGTAATAAGAAAAGTAATACAATAATCATAACATTATAATTGCAAATTCCACTCCAATATTTTAAATGCACTCACACTACTTACTGCAACTTTATCGGACCAAATTAAATTCATTCGGCATAAATAAAGCGCAGTCACTACAAAATATACGGACAAGATAATTCAATTCACACTAAACGGTCGCTACAAGATAAAGCAAGCAACGCAACAAAATCTTTAACACCATTCTTCTTTGCCTCAAAAGTATTATCGTAAAACAATTTAGTCAATTTATTACCAAAAATATACACGTTACTGTTTCCTGAATACGATACGGAGAGTATCTTAAAAATTCAGTAACTTCGTTCTGAAGTGTCTTGGGACGCAATTACTTACAATTTATTTGCATATACGTTAAGGAGCGGTCTCACTGCCAGCTATTATTCACTGTGTTGTTAAAAGAATGTTTTTAAAAAAATGGGGGAGTTGTTTTTGTTTGTTTTTTATTTAAATTATGTGGTGGAAAAAGCTTAAAACTATGGCATGTCGTATAAATAATATTTTATGAATCGAATTTTACTTTGATCGCTACAACTTTAGTAGTCTAACTTGAAAGTGTTCAGAGACACTCTCAGCTGACAACTTAGATACCTAGTTGTTTAAAGTAGGAGAGTCTGAAAGAAATATAATTCGAAAAAATAGTAGAAGAAGCCTTTTTATCGATTTCATAGCGGCCTTTTTCATTAAACCCTAACATATTGTTATTATACTTGACGAATAAAACGTCATTAACAAAATCGAACCAAACTAAAAAGCTACTCCCACACTTTCACTCCTAATCAGACCAATACTTTACCAAAAAAAGAACCCACACAAAATGTATATGTAAACGTGAAAGTCCTTAATGTCGTTGTTACTCTAACGAACCGCGACTGATTTATGTGTGTGCGCATTAATTAATAAGAAATGCTGCACACTGATGTGCTTAATATCCGTGTACACCCACACATGTGGTGAACGGGGCTGGAGGGGTGCGGCTCAAGTTTGACAGGAGCGCGGTGAAGACAGGAACAGACGTGGTTGATTTTTTGCTCAGAACACAACTTTAAAATATGTACGTGTTTGTAATGTGACCTATAAGTTTATGGATACAGTACTAATGAGCTCTCATTAAATTGTAGATCGAATAAACTTTAACTTTACTAAGCACAGTTGTCGTGCTATCTTTAACAGACGCTGCTACGGAATTAATATAAGATGTTCCTTCAAATAATGAAATGTATTTTGTCGTCGCCGAGGGAGGCCTAGAAAACGCTGGCGTGACGACTTAGAGGCTTTTGTGCTAGATTGGCTGGAGAAAACCGCACAGAGAAACGGGTGGTAGGCTATGAGGCCTTAACCCAGTCCTGGGACAATATAATTATAAAACCGTCACTTATTTGAGCCACACAAATTACAGATACTTCATACGTGTTGGTCTGATTCCCTTTAAGGCAACAAACGATTTAAATGAATTACCCAACCTTCCAAATTCAATTTGAAACTCGCTTAATCTTCCTCTTCGCGCCAGGCACCATCGTGGTATGAACGCTCTATTATTTCTTTTTTTTAAAACATTGTGATTTATGTCCAGCTTGCATGTAAGGACGCTACGGCCATCCACCAATGTATTTTAATTTCAATTTATAGGGCGATAGTTCTATCTGTCTTTCTTGTTATTGGGTACTCGATTAATAATCGTAAACGACGCGTTAATTGGTTGTAGCCTTGCCTAGTTTGGTTTCAGCCTAGATAATTGTATGGTGTGGACTGTAAATTGTACACTGCGATGGAATTACGATTTGAGTGTTAATCGATTCGTTGCTTGAGTTTATCGATTAATCGAATAGAAATCGTTGATTATGAATGGGGTTTAACTTTGCTTAAATGCAGGAATCAAATGATTGAAATCTTAAATTATTGTCATAGATTCAATAAAGAATAGTTTATACACGGTGTCACTTTAAAAGATGTTTGTCCTCCATAAAATTTAAAGAAGTACTCAACAAAATTAAATGAGATCTTATGTGAACGGGGCCCAAACAACAAATATTTATGCTAATGACATGATACAAGACAAATAAACAGGACGTTATTTACCTCCCAGAGGCGTCCAATTTCCTTTACGTGTCCTAACACCATATTAACGAAATAATTTCGAAGAAAATGTCAGAATTTATTACAAAGACCCGTCGCAGCAGGTACGAGTATTATTTTTATAAAATTCCAATTTAAAATTTCCAATAACAACAGGTTATTTTATGTAATAAACGTTTCCGTAATGGCGATATTAAATGAACTCGGAGTAAGTAAGCAAAGAGCTTTTTTAAAAGCTGTTACTTTTATTTAAAAACTAATTTTTCGATTACCGTTTTTCGCTATAGTTAAAAGGAGCATAAAAGAACGGGATGTTTTTTTATAGTAAAACTTAATTGAAAAAAATGACATTTGCTTTTAATAAAAATATTTAAGTGCCGGAGACTGCTTTATAAAAGAATATTTTAAATGGACATATTTATTTTCAAAACCCTCAAATGCTTCTGACTGACTTTTTAAAATTGTTTCTCTTAAACTAACCACATTCTGTGATTAAATTACAACTCAATCAAAACAAGAAACTACCTTGAATAATAAATTTTATTCTTTCAAAAATAATACACCTTAACCTAAAAATATATCCAACACTCATTTCTGAAAAACTGTAACCCAAAATAATTTTCATTCCCATATGTTTGGACGTAAGAAAAAAACAAAATGTCATCTCTTTACTAAGATTAATGATGATACCGTGTCTGCAAAAAGTGATCCCTGATCTTTGACTTTGCGTTTAGTTTTTGCTTCGTCGACCGTTTCGACACACGTTTGGTTTCTTTGACGATGTTTTGAATTTTATTCCTGTATCTGGTTTAAATTTTACAGCATAAGCTACTTTGTTACCAGTTGTTTTAACATTAATTGGTACAACTGTGTTGTTTGCGTGTTTGTTAGCCGTTTTAATTATGTTTGGAATTAACTTCTACGTTGTATGTAGGGTAAACGAACGTAATCTTTATCTAATTACTGTTAAGTTTAGATTACCATTTAGATTTACTTAAACAATTTGAGCACTCATTGTCTTTTGTATAAATCATTAATGACGTTATTACGATTTAATATTTACAATAGCATGTAAGTAGCGTCAATCAAACAACACCCATCATCTTAGTCAACATAATCATTCCCCTGGCCTTATTCCAACTGGAAGCAGCAAGAGTTTGTTTCTTGTGCATCGAGCTGCCAGAAATTGTCAAATTTTCCCAATCAACCCGGAACCTAATGCTTCAGCGGTAAAGTTGAAATCTATTAAACAAGTGGGACAAATTATTGTAGCTTTATATGCTGGAAAACACTTGGACACAAATATCTATTAGTTGTTATCAATTTCCACATAGCGGTATCACAAAATTATATTTTTGAAATGCTCCGTCTAAAATGAAGGAAAGTCCTACCTACTACAAAATACTCTCTCCCTTAGAAAAACCCCTTTCCTTAGAATAGCCTCTTTTAAACATACAGCAAAAATATAAATCTAAAACTCAATATACTAAAGACTCTTCTCTCCCTCAGCATTACCTGGCCGCTGGGGCAGCTGGTCAGAGTGGTCAGTCTGCGGAGCTGACTGCCGTCAGACAAGACGAAGAGCATGCACTGGTGATACTCCCTGCTCCGGAGCCCATGCACAGCATGCTGACTGCGTTGGTGATTACTGCGGAGTTCATGGTGGTGAGCACTTAGGATTAATTAGACTAATAACTGCCGCACTCAGAGAGCTTTAATGATTACTTAGGCCATCACTTAGTAAAGATTTGACAGTTTTGTCATACAAAAGTATGTCAAATCTTTACTAAGTGACGGCTTAACTAATCATTAAATATTTTTGAGTACCGCAGTCAAAGTTAGGAAGGATGCTGATTTTGAGATCAGAGGAGAGGCATGCTGTAAGCTGTTAATTTTAAATGTGATTTTGAACTTTCAGAGATGAAACTTTCACATACTTTTCTAAGTCTAACTTATACAAATCAATTCTATTTTTTTTTCATTGCATTTCACATGTGTTTTACAATATGTTAAATAATAATAAAGTCTCCATAGATCCTGGCAAACCAAACAAATAACGGAGTCGCTATGACGATATTGACGATAGTACTAATGACTCTAAAACATTTATTTTTGGAAAGTCATAGTTATTACTATTATAAAATCTTTCAGTACAGCTAGTTCATTTTAGTTGGTTTTGAAAATTCGTAATTAAAAATAATATAACATAATGTTGGCTATAAGTATTTTATCCCGCGCTGTGACGCTATAATATAGAAATTAAATTTAAAGGTGCTTTAGTCCGTCCGTTCAAACTAAGCCATTAAATTCTGAGCATAACAGCATAAAATAAACAATATTTCTAAAATATTACGCCGATAATATTTAATGACACTTTATAGTAAGAGTGACTGATATTTCTAATTCAAACTATAACATTTGTATAAATAGTGAAACCGTAACTGCGTATAGTTTTATTTTTATAGCCAGAACTCGCCACATTCTACTTCTAATAATCTCGACATTTCTCATAACGTTTCCGTATCTAAACATATTTTTTTACGTTAATCGTCGTCATATCTCATCTCATAACAGCAGAGCCCCAAATAGACTCGACAACCGAGAAACCGGAACGTTTTCAGCCAAATCTTTACGAGCCCGTGTCATGGGAATTACAAATTATGAAACTATCCGCCATGGGACAAGTTAATTAATACTATTTCTATGAAATGCTACAGAACCAGATGCCGCACTAAATATACACTTCCTTTCCGTTCAGCCATAACTATGAAATGTTACTCTGGTCGCTTCATACCAGGCCATCGCCAGTGACTGCCACCTTCCAAGTTATAAAGACCCACCGCACTCCCCGCAGCTTTAGAATTTCTAATCAACATAAAGGTGGAAGCAAGGTGAGTGTAAGGTCAATATTAGATGGTCACGTTAAAAAGATTCGAGAGATACTAAAATCGGGTGGCATGACCATCTGGGCCGTATCATATCGTCTAAATATAGACGAGGGAGTAAATTTTTATGGTGTTCTTACGAAAAAGTTGAGGTAACATTTTATATGATAAAAACGTAATTGGGTAATCTTGAATTGTTTTACTCCATTTTAGACATAGTTGATGAAGATAGTCCAAAGTTAGGAAAGGATGTATTATATGATGCAGTAACAGCCAGATGTTTACTTGAATGTGTAATTTAGAACAAAGCTCATAAGTCTGGCACAATTAGTTAGCCACTATTCACATTTAATATTAAACTTTCGAGCAAAGTTTACAGCACCCATGTGTTGACAGACAGACAGCTAACGTAACGTTAGCTGAACCCATTCATAATACACACATCAAAAGTGTCTAGGGATCAACATATATTTTTGCAATAACTTTTCTCCTGATTGATATTAATTAAAATTTTCTTTAAGGATTCATCAAATAAAGTGTTTTCGTTTGTCACAGTAACGATAAACCAAGTCACCTTTGCATTAATAAAGAAATTTGCCATTTTCATAATAAAGGGATTTTTGACATTTGAACCACTAACATTAAAGTTCGAAAAAAAGACTGAAATAACAGTTTTCTTTAAAATTTTATTGGGTAACTTAAACAATTAATAATCCGTGTTTCTACCGCGAACACTAACAACACAAGAACATCGGTTTGGCATACTCAAAATGAGTTCATCCAAACCACGCTGTGGAATGGCCGCCCATGTTCGTTGCAACAACAAAAAAAGGTCTTCTTGCGACTGGATACCCTCCATATTCGGCAGAGCTCTTCTCTGTAGCATATCCCATGCATGCTCAATCGGGTTCAAGTCTGGCGACTGAGCAGGCCAGGGCAGGACATTGATGTTAGCTGCGGCGAGAGTCTGTCTTACAACTCTTGCGCGTGTGCGGTCGTGCATTATCATGCATTAACTGAAATAAGGGACCGATTTGCACTTGTAGAGGAACGATGACGTCTGATACAATCGTCTCAGCATAAATTTGAGCGTTGAGGTTGCCTCTGATCCAAATCAACTTAGTTCTTCCGCCGATCCAAATACCCGCCCATACCATGATGGTTCCACCATTATAAGGATGGACTTCCTGGCAGGATTTTAATCGCTGTTGGCGTCTAGAGGTTCTCCAGTGTCGTATACGTCTTGTATCCGGTCTCATACCAAAACGAGACTCATCAGAAAAGCACACGAAACGCCATTGTTCTTCTGCCCAATTTCTGTGTTCAAGAGCCCATTGATATCGAATCCTACGATTGTGCATTGCTATAGGTGGTACCCGTAGCGGTCTTCGGGAATGAAGGTTCACTTCATGCAAGCGGTTTCTGACTGTTTGGTCGCTAATTAAGTTCCCTGAAGAGTGATGAAGCCTCACGGCTAACATTATGGCGGTTATTGTTGGAGCTCTTCGAGTTAAGATTTGAATGTATTGGTCTTGTCTCCGTGTGGTGCAGCGATACCGTCCTCCATGGCGCTCAGCCACGGTACCAGTGCTTCGGTAACGTGTCCAAAGTCGACTGATAACACTCTGACTTGTATTCAGAGCTAAAGCCACAGTACGTTGCCGGGAACCAGCTTCTATCATTCCCACGGCTCTGAGCATTTCTTCCCTGCTTAAATGACGTCGCCGCTCCATAATAACGTTGGTTTTAATCAGAAAAATGTGTTATTTCAGTCTTTTTTTCGAACTTTAATGTTAGTGGTTCAAATGTCAAAAATCACTTTATTAGGAAAATGGCAAATTTCTTTATTAATGCAAAGGTGACTTGGTTTATCGTTACTGTGACAAACGAAAACACTTTATTTGATGAATCCTTAAAGAAAATTTTAATTAATATCAATCAGGAGAAAAGTTATTGCAAAAATATATGTTGATCCCTAGACACTTTTGATGTGTGTAGTTTAAATGTAGGTTGTTCATACACTAAAATTAATTAATTCTAACTGAGCTGCAATACCAACTCCGAACAGTAAGGAAAACATAAGGTAACTCACACATCAACAGTTACGGAAATTAAAACGTAACCAATATGTATGTAAAATGGCTAAACGGATATTGGTAGAGAGGACAAAGAGATTTTTGTTCACAAAAATAGGAGAGCAATTTTTATGTTGCGTGACGTAGGATGCTAAAAGTTTCGATGGAATTAAAACGTAGGAAGATCTTTTACGTAAAATATCTTCACGTCTGAAATCCCGAAAGGGTTCGACAGAGGCTATACCTATTTAGTACCCACATTTCGCCAGTAATATTTTAGTACCATGTAATAGGGGGCGAGCTTATTACCATCAAATGGGCACAAATCCTCCGTGGCTGCTACTGAGAGATCCCTGATGAAAAAACCCAATAACACTTTGCTCAGTCTGGAAATCGAACCCAGCACCACCAGTACTGCAGTCACTAGACCAACGAAGTAGTCAAAAATTACTAGGTAAGTCTTGAAGAGACCAAGATGCTAATAAGTTAATGATAAACTGAATATTCCAATTCCCAATACCTCTTTCCTACTTCTGTTCTCCTGGTAGTTTGTGGGATGATCGTACCATTGTAAGTTATAGAAATAAAAACTGATTATTTTTTCATTAACAACTGTTTTTCGGTTGACTGTACTTCACTTGTACTTGTGTCCATTAAAAAGGAAAAGGGGATCAGAACGGAATAATAAATTACAGGGGATCAGAAGGAGTAAACAAAAGAAAAATATTGGCAGTGGATCGGTTTGGGGGATCAGACCGGAACAACTCAACTTTACAAACTGAATCCATTAGTGACAGAACCATTAAAATATTTCCTCATTTCTGTGCTCTAGAACAAAAAAAAACGCTTTAATATCGTAAAGCAATACTCAACGTCCGGGCAAGCACAGGTATTCTGGAGAAATTCGCGGCACACTCGGCATTTAGAATATTCAGTTTCGGCTCTCTCCAATTCCCATTCCCGGGTATTATTTAGTTTTAATACCTCTGCATGTGCCTTTTATTACGATTGTACAAAGAGTTTCTTTTTTCGCTTTTATGCTGTTGTATTAACCTTTGGTATGTAGTTTTGTACCGCTTGTGTTTTTAACTATGTGCTTTAAGTTGAATGAGAATTTATTTGTGGGACTTTAGTTTCGTCTTCCCACTTTCAGAGGTTAACACAGAATGTATTCATCATTATTTGCCAAGCCTTTTCTAATCAGAGGTAGCTGAATACCATTATTTTCCATCGAGGGACTACCTATGAGACCTCCACAAAGTGCCACAAACTAGTTAAAACTGGAAAATACGGTATACACGATACGACATTTAGACCACTGATTACCTGTATCGACTGTCAAATTGTAATGACAGCCAGAACCAACGGCTTAAGGTATTTTTGAGGCATGGAGAAAATTCAGTATGTACCTACGAGTAATATGTGGTCACCCACTCTATATAGATTAGTCCGTACTAGTCAAGGCAAGCACGGCTTAAGCCATAGATAGACCCGAGTGATTTTTTAATTTAGCAACTCGCTTCTCATAGGATACGGAGTTTATTAATTACTAGCTTTTGCCAGCGGCTTCGCCCGCGTGAAAAGGACGATTTTCCATACAAACTTTCATCCCCTATTTAACTCCCTTAGGGGTTGAATTTCAAAAAATCCTTCCTTACTCCTTGTCTACATTATAAAGGGAACCTTTGTGCAAAATTTAAGCTTTCCAGGTCCAAGGGTTTGGGCTGGGCGTTGATGAGTCAGTCAGTCAGTCAGTCAGTCAGTCAGGACTTCTCTTTTTATTTATATAGATAGAAGATTCATGAATATCAATTTAATAACAGAGAGTAATAATATTCAGAATTTAGTTTATCGAGAGATACGTGATTACGAGCAACTTGACGCAATCAAACGAATCACTGGAAAGCGATACACCATTAAACATGGCATTAGGCACGTTTTACACATACCTCTCCCTTGGCGGTCTAAATTCAATCTCGGAATGGAAAATGATCAGTCCATATTTTGTTTATAATACCAATAAATCATTTCCACTGGTCCCCGTTGACTCTGTTTCAATTTCCCATTTCTGTTTATCGTACGTTTTGATAAATAGCTTCGGGGTAATACCATTTTGGTTTTGTACGTTCGGCTTTTTCGCGAACGCTTTCGCGCCAAATAAATCCGCCATCTTGGCTTTGTAAACTGTTTTTGTTTCGCGCCCCGTGGATTGATTGTTATTTATTGGGATGATCAATCTATTGTGTTCGGTTTTCGAGGTTATTTCTTTGGGTGACGGAAATGGACTGATAAACGTTATAAAAATAGTTCTTGTTTTTTCTGACGATGGAAGAGGCAGATATAACATTTTCTTTATAGGAAGAGGAACACAATACAATACACATACATTAAATAACACAGCACATCCTACTGTTGCAACCGCCAAGTATTTGTATGTTGTACGAACATGGCATACTGAAAGTGATTTAGAGCAGCTCCTTTCGCCACACAATTGCTCCTACACTTGACTACACTGCACAATATTGTGCCACATTCAGCTAACATAAGCCTTCGGTAAATCCACGGTTAGACTATTATAACACTTATATTATATTCTTATATTTTACTGCTACTGTAGTCACTGTTACTGGTTTGTTTTATTCAGTTGTAGTTTGATTTATTTATTTAAACTGTTGTGTTACCATGATGCTTGGGCTTCCTTTCCTGTCCAAGTTTTTCCGCACTTTATGAATGATTGATTGTGTTAAAAAAAACAGTAGTTTTTTGTACCGTTAGTATTGTATCTTCATAATTAAAAACCCTAATTTTGCCTATCCAACCGCTTCAGTTCTACACTCATATAAAAATTAATCTAAATCTAAAATCCAATTTCAAAACTAATATTCCCAACTACGGGATCCACAATAAATTCAATTACTCCAAGTAATTCAAGTAAGCCATATAATGTGGACCATCAGTAAATTGCCCACATGAAAGGTGAGCTTTGAATGGTAGGAACTCGGGTGGAGCCATTCATTCGAGCTCGTTGGTGCCTCTTCATTAGCCTAATTGCCACATACAAAGGGGGAAAATGGTGAAATTTTATAGCACCTTTTCATCTTTTGTTGCCTAAACATCGGGATGGAGTGTAGATTCTTCGTTTATGTTGATGCGAAGTATTATGGACTTAAAGTTTAATGAAAAATGTTGTGTTTGTTTTCATTCCCTTGAGAAAGGCTGTGAGCGTGTAATTTTAGACTCATTAGGTGCTTCATGTTATCTTCTAAGTTTCAAGAGAATGCATGCGGGTGTGTTACCATTTACAGAGTATATTTTAAAAGGTTTTTTAATTAGAATTCCTGAAAAATGTTTAACAGGAAAGGTTTTATCGCCGATCCCGTAAATATTTAATGAGTTACGTTAGTGCTTAGGATTGTTTAAATTCTTAATAAATGTACGCTTAATGCTATAGCAAATGGAATCAACGATATATTCGTCATGCTTATGAAGAAAAATATTTACAGTTAAATTCGTCTGTCAGTTGTGCAATATTGATTTATTTAGCATTTAATGTGAATTCTAAACAAACTCCCAGTCTTTAAAAACGAACCACAAGTAGGTCAATGTAATCTGCCAAACCACCTACTAAAACACCATATTGCTTCCTCACAAGTAGTTAATCGGATTAGTAAGTATCATCAACAGCAACAAAAATAATTGGAAAAACCGTTCGAACACAAATTCTGAGTTTCTGAGCCATCGTTATCATCATCTAAACTTTCTACTTGACAGATTTATTGATTAAAACTTTTATTCTTTACAAAGTCTTTCGTAGTACAAATTATAGGTGTATTATTATGATAATTTGAATGAATCTTCGTGTGAATTGAGTGTTGCTTCCTCTTGTATTGAGGACGGCACATAAATTGTCTTTAGAGAATGGTGAATTCGAAATTTGGGAAAATTTTCTTTATCAAGCTTTGGTTCGGTTGCATGTAGGTTTGGTTACGTAGCTTCGTGATTGAATAATATAAAGTTCACAATGCATTTAAAATCATTCGATTCGATTTATTTTTCATTTGTTTCATAATAAACATTAAATACATTATTACAAGTACACTTTCCGCAAATTATTAATGTCCGCAAATAAAGTTTCACTGATTTCATCGTGTTCACTGCATTAATAAACGACAAACAGCCGTCAACCGTTGCGGTTTCGTTCAAATTAAATTAAATCGTACAAAACTTTTTAATCAAACATTAATGCATTAAACAAACAACAGTAAAATCCAATTTATATGCGATGCGGCCATCATTACTGGAGGTGGGTCTCGTGAATGATTTGTTGTGATTTCGTCGAGTGAGCGCAGCAGGCGATCGCAAAATGCATTCACATATCGCCCCTCTTTATTCAAGCCAATACCGCCTTTAGGATGAAAGAAGTTAAGTATCACATTTGTATGAGACGTGTGCGGAGAGAATTTAATTCCGCAAGCCCTCCTACCACGTTATGGGTAAAGCGACAAGGGTTTGTAAATTTCGATTGGATTCCCTATCTGGGATCTCTGCAACGGACACCGTGCCGTTGGCACTGACAATAATGTTTACACAGTGTACAAATTTCGAAATTAATCCGATAATCGTACGTAAATTAATTCCCGTAACGTCTCCGCGGTTTTGATTTGAACGGTGTAAGTAGCGGATGTAATGATTTATTGAATTTCAAACATCGGTTGGCTATAAACCGTGTGGGGACTTGGAACTTGTTTATGAAGGAGATTTATTGATATGAAGTGCGTTTTACTGCAGTGTTGCGCCATTGCGTATGGATGTACATGCGGCGACGCAAGCGCTGAACGAAGATGGTACATTGAACGGATGTTTTCGATTTCCGCTGCTTGAACTAACATTTCTTTAGTTTCTTTGAACTTATTACTGCATTGCTATCTTTCTATTTGTTGTTTACCGACAGTATGAACCTTCCATTTGTCTGGAAAGAAAATCTGCAGTGAAAATGGGTTGCGATTTTGCAGAAATTCCGTGATTGAAACCTTGTATTTTCTTTTTAAACTTTTCAGTGATAGCATTTCTTTTAATTTCAACTAAAAGATCCGTGCAATTAGCAAAAGCTTTTATTTCATTAGAGCTTTCAAAATCAGTTCCATCAGTGTCTGTTCCAACAACGCTTTCAAACTCAAGCTGCACTCTTACTTAGTGTTTATAAGTTTGGCAGAGCGCCATCTGCACACGCTGCTCAGTGAACCAGTAAAAGACATCACATTAATTCTGAAAACAATCTTCACTGGCTTTATATTCTACTTCTGATGTTACCTGTACTTCTCCTTAAAGTGCTTCAGCTAACTCCAATGGCTTTCAAAACTATCAATATGTTAAGTTAGAAGTGATTGTAAATAATTTATTACTCACAAAAGAAAATCGTATTGCTCGTAATAATAAGAGCTATAAAATAGCTCATTCTATTGATAGATGGTACATGCTTTTCTCTTTAGCTGTGAATATCGGTATTGGTTTGATCTTTGAACCTACATAAATCTACATATCGATAAAGCTTTGTGTGTTATTTGCTAGCCCATTTGGTTTGTACTACCCACTTTTCAAGTATTCCTTTGTTGGGTTGTGAGTTGTGACAGTAACATGCAACACAATGGTGCTTCATGTGAATTGTTACATTTCTTGATATTCTTAGCTTCCTTAGTACAGTATATTTCAAGACTATCACCTATTTAGACATAATAAGTTTTACTCTTTCTGCGCTAAATATACATAATAATATTATGTTTCATTGTGTAAAACTCTCTTGGATCTTTCTAATGTTCAATCACTATTCACCATGTGTCAAAACTAAAAGAAGCTATTGATTACACACAAACCCGTGGTTTCTTTGATGAAGTCTTTGTCGCAACTATGAATAAGAAAGTGCGTCGATTTGTTCCGCTTTCACCACTCTTTTACCAATCCTTATTAAAAGCATTCATATCGTCAGTTCATAGAGGTGAGTGTACGATAGACGGTATTGATTTCAGTACCTACTTGTTTTTTCTTTGAATACAGTAATGTGAGAGATAACATGCATTTTTGCACGTGAATTTTACCAGATTTACTATTATAATTTGCTATCCTACCCACTACCTAACCTATTACCATCAACCGGATACACATTCAGACTCCCATGGCTGCAACAGGAAAAATTCCTAAGGGAAAAACCCAATGACACTTGCATAACTCGGGAATCATCTTAATGTTTATCAACTTGTAACTTTATATCAATGAAATCGTGTATGTAGCATTATTCATAAAATTAATTTAAGTGATTACTTCAAAGCTATCAACGTACTTATGCTGGCTGTAATCGAAGTCGCGTGTACAGAAATGACACGGTTTAATCTACTTTTTTTTTCTAACATCTCTGTTAGTAGCTTAAACCGGTCTTTACCGTCACTCTTAGAAAGCTGTCCATAAGTTATTTAATTCCGAAGACAACGCATATTAGGTGTATCATTTTTTTTTTTTTATAAAATTCATTTTTGTTGTCGTTGTTGACAAAACAATACTCAGATGTTTCTCTTCACAGAACATAATTATCAGATGTACTGCTAAGTTATTGATTCTGTGATAAATAAGATGATGATTGTGATTTTTCTTTACGTCAATGGTAATGGTAGTAGTGGTGGTATTAGAATGTATTAAATACTGTTTTTTCTTTCTTTATTGACCCAAAACCTGCTTCATTATGATGAAGCTGTACGGTTCGTCCTCTGTTCTTACTTTTTCGTGGAGTATGTGCCTAAATTTGTGTCTGAGTTTTTATGCCGCCCATGGTCCTTTGACTTGGCTTTCCATGCCGTCGAGAAATATCCCTCTGGCATGCTGGTTTGCTCACGATGTTTTCCTTAATAGACAATAGGGGATCGGACAAAAAAAAACTAATTAGTCCGTCAGATAGGTTTCCAAAAAATATCGACCACATATTTTTTCTTTTTTTCCCGTAAACAAAAAATGAAGACGATACAGTGCTTCGAAAACTCGTGTACCTTCAAGTGACGTTTCAAGCCCCACTCTGTGATCTTTGACGCGCTTTATCTTCGTCAATTTTTATTGATTTGAAAAAACAAAAAACACGTATCCAAAATTTTATGATAATCTAACTGACGGACTAAACAGAATTCTATTTTTATGAGTCAGTTCGATCCCCTATTGCAATAATCATATAATATACACATGAATCCGAAAAATCAGAGGTGAGTTTCTTGGGCTCGAACTCGAGGACTGTGACTTGGCAGTCCAACGGTCACATCACTAGACTATAACTGCCGACTATTTTGCTCCTCTATTTATCGAAGATGAAACCAAGGTTCGAACTATGTCTAACGCCTTTAATATAGGTCAGGCCTGTGACAGCTTTAGTTCCAAATGTTCCGTTATAGCGCTGCTGTCGCGATGATGCAGTCACGTGGTGCAGTCAATTTTTTATTCCATGTGACGTTTTGTTTGACAACTTGTCATTATTGTCGAAATATTTCCGAGTTGAATGTCTGCTTTACTTCAAGTGTATTTCCTCGCATTTTGCTGAGTTGAGATACTTGGTATGCAATTATTCCTCCGTTGTATTATACAATATTGATTGTGCATATCGTATGTGCAGTTATTCGTCATTAATTACCAGAACAACCAAACTATACTACACACACACATACACATATGCATTACACACACAATACATATACATATGCATAAGATTCTATAGTTGATAATAGACTGACTACAACAGCGCCAAAACGGAACACTGGGAAACTAAGCAGAAAAGTGACTGTCACATCTATAATAGATAATCTGTGATATAGGTGGCCTATTTATTTCTCCTAGACAAATTACTCCAACAAGTTTGTCATATAGAATAGCCTAAAACATCCACTTATTCCACATGGTAGCATCGACTTGCGTGTAGCAATTACACTGATCAGTATCGGCTCCAAATCGTTTGGACGGCCACGATGTTTATTAATTTATTACATTCGGTTCGGATGCCGGTCATTCGATCCGCCGTTTATGTATAATAGCTGTATCGTCTGAGCAGGCGGTGCTGAGTAATTCGGATCTGTTGGAATGTTGATGCATTTTGACAAATTTTTATGATGCCTGGCATATTTGGGCTCGTCACTGGCCATGACAGGTAAAATTGCTTTGTCAAGTATTTTATGTTGAAATAGTTTAGCTCTAAGTTTAATGTGTTGCACTTTGGAGCTATGACAGTGTAGCAAACACAGTCTTAGGCAATCCAAATTTCTTTAAAATTTGTTTATGCTTCTTGGTCATACTATTCAAAATCCTCGCAACTGCACCTTAGTCTATCTAAAGTAGACAAAAAAATATATGAAGTGATTTTTCCGCAGTCATGTATTTTCTAAATTACTATTCATATCCTCCATATTTTCAATACGATTCCCCGGTCGTATATTCATCATCATTTCCAAGTAAAAGCAAATGAATGAAAACATAACAGGTCGGTCCATTGCGGTGCTATTCACAAGTATTCACAAGCTTGTTTTTAATTACAGCCAGCACTCATGATCGTTATCACATTATCGAACACAGAGAATGACTTCATCAATATATAGCTCCGGGGCTATCTCATTTAATGTTAATACGAAACATTAGTATCACTAAATGAACTGAGATAAAACTTGAAATTGAACATGAGAAGATTTATGATATGAAATAACAATACATGAATGACGCAATTGTTGAACTAGAAGATATGAATGTAACTATGAAGGAAACTGTATGCAAACCAACATAAGTAATTAAAATTAATTTAACATCAATGACCAAACGTAGATGGCTTTTTCGTGTAAGCAAGAAATAACACAGCATTGTGTGAAGTGGGGGAACTGGGGGAAGGCCTTTGCAATAAGTGAGACAATAAACTAGACTAAAAATAACATTGAAATTACTAAACAGAACCTACAAGTATATTTACTGCATATTCGAAAGATAAACAACGATCAAATAAATGATAGAACTCAAACGAATGAAAACAAAAGAAGTAACGCTCACTTGCTCAAAATGCAACATCAGCGCTTTCCTTGTATTCAATTACGTTCGAACTCAACATCTTTAACGCATTATCAAACGAAGACTTCATTGACTCTTCCAGTCATTCACTTCCGTACTTGAGTTCCGCGTTAGCTACTTGATCCTTCAAAAGCCCATTAATCCCATTTGCTATTGTGTCACCTCCATGAGAAATGCAAGAATGTCAGTTTCTATGCTCTCCTGCCATTAAGGTTGTAAAAATCAACCGTGGAAAATCGGTTTGCGCTGCTTTGTAGCGGAATTAAAGGTTTTACACAGTTTTGTTTGTTTGATTGAGTTTCGCTTTCTTTGTGTTACTAAGAAGTTCGTAATTAAGGACTGTTCAAATAAGTGCAGCAGTGGCCAGAGTTTGCTGACATTACGAAGCTTTAAATTAAAGTTCTATTGAAACCTGCTTTGTGGTAGAATCTCTGTGTTTCTTGTATTCTCTGTTGTATTAGATTCCATCTTCCTGTCCTTGATCCATTCCACTTGGATTCCAATTCTTCATGAATCACATTCTTGTTGCTTTATTAGTATAGATAATAATTCTGACTTATCTTGACTGTTTTGATGTACAGGACCAAAACCTTTCCTACTCAAATCCCTCATACACTACTAATACTAATTTTAATTCTGTGGTCATTTTAACAACGACTTCCACTGAATATTTCTTATACATACAGCAACCATTAAAGAAAGGAAACACAGACATGTTGGCACATGAATATCATCGACAAGTGAATTAGCATAATCGGTGCCACATGTCATGTAAGAGCATGACTAAGGAACCAATGAGTCAACGGTGCGTGATGAATTTTTCAATGAAAGGGCTCACCGAAATGAGAGCGGACTACATCATGAATAAATTTTTGGCAACACATGCGACGTATGTTGTTTTTAATTGAAACGCGAAGTTGTAAGATAAGATAACATCACAATTGTAATTCCTGAAGGGTTAGTAGGAGGTGAACACCAAGTTAAGTTCAAGCTTTGTAAACGAGAGTGACCCTATTGCCATAAAAAGGGAATACCTAAATCTAGATTTCAGCGGCTACTAAGAAGTTCCTGATAGAAAAACCTTATTCTTGCCCGACCAGGGATTCGCAATTTTGAACCCAAGGTATATAACCTTGCTACTATGAAGTTATAACTATACGCTACTAACCTAGCTAACTATAAGCTATAGCTATAGCTTCATAGTAGCGCTTGACTCAAAATACCAGAAACTGAACCTTACGAATACACATAGCAGACAGGAAAAATGTAATTAAAGCTTTATCGCAACTACATTCTTCCTGAGAAAAAACTAAAAGTCCACACAAAACCAGAAATGAATCGTAAAAACTCCATCAATATTATTAAACGACACGTGAAGCGAATTACTCTAATACTCCTTAAAATAAGACGCCATATGTCCCAACAGTTTCCCTTAAACCCACATTTACAACCACTATACAAGGATCAAAGGGATCGTTAAAAACATCTAATATACGACGACTCCTTTCCTCGGCACGGTATTACACAAAAAATATAAGTAATCGTTAAAAAATGCCGCGGGTCCGTTTTTGAAGATTGTGAAGTATTGGAAGCTCGGGATTTTTATGTTAATTTTACGATGGCTATGCTTTTTTGGAGTTCTGTTGTGGAATGATATCTGGGGTGTATTAGAACTTGGGAGTAAAAAATCTTGACTCTGTGTTACCTGCTTCGCTTTTTGTCATTTCAAATCAATCTTGTAGTAACAAAATATTTCCATCTATATCCATTTCTAGTCAAAAAAAAAAAATGCCCAAATGATGGTTAGAAGGAAAATTTAGGTTCTGAAAAAACATAGATAACCGTATTTAATTCAGACGGCTTTCAAATAGTGATACATTATTTATTTTTAACAACTTTACCACAAAATTTGTCAGAAAACTAATCTTTTAAACTACCTTACTGCAACTGAAAATCATATGTTAAATTGTGTAACCTAAATGAATACAAAGAAAATGTTCTGTCTTTTTGCTCGAGTCTTCTGTCTTATTAGCTCGCAAATCCTAGTATGTACAATAATTCTGTTTCTCTCTTTTCCTTAGCCTTATAAGAATTCTGAATTTTCGTCTTATTATACGCAGCTACGACTATTTTTGGAGCTAAAACAAGCGTTCTTTTCCCGCTCTCAATGGGACATAGCCATAAAGACGTTGACATAAATAATATAAAAGGTGCTGCCAGAAACATGGGATGGAGCCCATTCAGAATGAACGAAAACAAATTTAATGATTGCGGTTCTAAAGTTTGAATTTCAACAAATTTGCCTCTTATTTTGAGGTTAAAACGGAAATCGTAAAATTGACACCTCGTTATGTAATCGTTAAACCGCTTTTATGATTACAAAAGTTTATCAGGTGCTTAATAATTTGATGGTTTTATAGCTTCTTTTTTCTCGTTTGCTTTGTTGAATACAAACTTTTTGGAATGAAGTGGGATACTGTTGGGTTTAAAAGTTCGCGAGTCAGAGTAACTTTGTAATTTATGTTTCTTTGTTTGAAATGATGAATGTTTTGCTTTCAGTTTTGTGGTTTTTTGAGCGAGCTGACAAGTAAAAGTTTGTTTTTAGTGTTATGAGAATAACAGTGGTCACCGTACTCGCCATTTTATGACTGCGAATATTATTATTTCTTTTTTGTACCCTTGATAATAGTATGAGGACAGCATTTTAACTTCTCCTTATATACAACATCTTTGTTCGACAGTTAGACAGAGGCATACTACTGGTATACCACTGGACCATAGAGACAGTTAAACAGAGAATCCTTATAATTGATAATTATGACAACCAATACTTGTTCAAATATGGATTCTTCTAGAAATTAGAAATTTCTTAGAGCACCGGAATCTGTATTCGTAAATACCAATAGGCTCGCACCCTGTTATACAGAACTTAAACAAACCGACACAATGCCGGAGTTATTATCCATTCGAGGAATATAGTGAAATGACTTTCTGTACCTAGAATTTGTCTTTAACAGAACATTTTCTTTTGTCAACAGTGGCGGCACATAGCGACATACCTCTATACATAGGTATTGCTGTAGCTGTGGTGGTATTCCTGGCTGGAGCGGCCGTAGTGTATAAACTACTGCAGAGGAAGACTAGAGACCATTCCCTTTATACCATGACGAGAACTGGTAAGTAGTTAATTACTGATGATAGAAAACAAAAAGTTTCTTCGAAAGAAATTTAATCGGCCCTTTCTTTGGAATTCCCCTACTCGTCATATCCTTCATTCATTTTATACCTAACTGTCATGAGAAAATTTTTGAGTAAAGGTATATCGTCGTATCCTACGAATAAGGGTGTAACTGCAAAACAGCTACTTTTCAGGAGATACAAATTAGTAAAGTAGAAGAAAGACACAAACGTAATTAGGGCATCGTCTCTTTTACAGATACGCAAAATAGCCATTCCATAGAACAGGGCCCCAACCACCATTAGGGTTTTTTCTATGTACCCAATATGGAAAATTTTGACTCTCACAATGAAAATGACGTAATTAAGTACAAAATCCTTGAGGTTTAAAATATTTTGATTTACGTACTTGCTTAAAAAATCTCTGTTACCGCCGACTGGTGGCCGAAGGGCCCTAGCACTCGAGCCCATGCAACTTCACTACTTACGATGAAAGAGGGCGCGAGGGCGCCGGCTTAGGGGCTTTATTCTTCGTTGAAAACGGAGTACTTCAAATTGTGAGTTTTGAGAAAACCTAATTATTTCACGACCTGTACCATTTTTAATTGTTTTGTTGGACTGGTTACATGTAGTATGACGGCCAGAATGTAATTATGCAATAAAAGGTAAAAGCCCTTATGTTCTTTACGCTCTTATTCGTAGGATACGACGATATGTGGACACTGAGGAGGGAAAGACCAAGAAAAGTTGAAGGAGAGGCCCAGTTGAGGCCCATTTATAATAAAAAAAGACTGTGTGAAAGATTATATGGCTAGAAAACGGATCATTTCTGAGATGATGACGGATAAGTATGGAAGAAGAAGAAATGGAGCACCGGTGTCAAAATAATAAATTGGATAAGCATAGGATATTAATGACGATAGGCAAAGAACAATTTTTTGTGCCATGTATATTATTATCGACAAGTCAA
This sequence comes from Diarsia dahlii, assembly GCA_949775195.1. Lineage (NCBI taxonomy): Eukaryota > Metazoa > Arthropoda > Insecta > Lepidoptera > Noctuidae > Diarsia > Diarsia dahlii. The sequence continues at coordinate 21,875,867 of OX459194.1, read as the reverse complement.
TTTATGTAACGGTAAATTGTCAAGAATTGTACCACTAGTTCTCATATCAGTCGGTTCATGATAGGCACCCAGAATTACTAACAGTCTAGTGCAGTCAGTGTGCAATAGAGTTACAAGTATTAATGAATAATGATTGTTTGAATTACAAATGGATGACTTACAAGAACCCGAGGCCTTCCCTTCGGAAGTCCGTTTCCTAGCCCGTCGGGGCATTGACTTAAAGTTCTGATTAGCATAACGAAATATGTTGCAATCAACATGGCATTAGTATTTATGACATTTTTAGTTTATTGTAATTAGAAACGTGTTTACAACTTTGTTTAAATAATATATTTTTACTTTTGACTTTCTGATATAACCTGACTGGTGGGAAACTTGACTCATAATAATAATTTTGTGGCATTGCATACATTACTGACCGAGAAATTATTGTCGATTCTTTAATTTTCATCGCATTAGGTCCGTGAGAAAATCCATATAGATCCTCGCGATTTGAGGGTTTTAACATACGACGGCACGGTTGGCGCAGTGGCTGAGCGATTGACTTTATTTTAACTACAACCTGGAAGTTTAAATTTAAGGATTTTCAGGTTATAAGACTTCTATAATTAGGTTATGTCCATGACCCTCTTCTTCACCATTCAAATACCCATATTTCTTCTTCAAGCAGATTTCCAACCAGAGATGTACCCGACCGTGGAGAAGCAGTCACTGTCCCTGGCTCCAGATCTGATGCAGCACCGGCCTCCAAGATATGAGCATCCGCAGCCTGACTCCAGGGCTGAACATCATTATGATGTACCGCATCTTACTAACAGGTGAGTTTTAAGAAGTATTTCAAGCTTTAAGTTTTAGTCAAAGTCAAAAGTCAAAATATTTTATTTCACATAGGCCTACATGGGCACTTATAAAACGTCTACTAAAAAAAAAGGTGCACGGTTCGATGCATTGGTCGATTCCTAAGGAGAAGAACTGGCAAGAAACTCCAAAGGTTACTCTTTTATTCTTTTAAAATCGACTAAATTAGCGAGACGAGATTACGAAAGACGAATTTAGCGGTTTGTTTCAAATTAAATACGTAGTTGATAGCTGTTGATACAAACATAAATAGATACAATCATAACAATAAGGACTTCGCAGACTTAATCTGTCGATAATATTTCCAGTACTGGGAGTCCTGCTTCTTTGCTTAACATCACCCTTGTATTGTTCGAAGGATTAGGTAGTAGTGTACAATAGGGTATTTTACCAAAAAAATCTAATTAGTCCGTCTGTTAGATTATCGAAAAATATCGGATACGTGTTTTTTGTTTTCTCAAATTAATAAAAATTGACGAAGATGAAACCTGTCAAAGATCATGAGTGGGGGTTTTTCACGTCACTTTGTGGGTAAAAAAGTACTATCCTTGTGACGTCACACGACTTGACACGACTTTTCGAAGCACTGTATCGTCTTTATTTTTTGTTTACGTGAAAAAAGAAAAAATACGTGTCCATTATTTTTTGGAAATCTATCTGACGGACTAATTAGATTTTTTTGGTGAAATACCCTATTCACATTTTGCTTAGCTATTTTCTAGTCCCTTGTAATATGAGAAATTCGCTATGGTAAAACCCACCCAATAAAGTATCATTGGTTTAGCGATGGCTATACCTGGGAATCAAAGTCAAAAATAGCAGCAGAGTAAAACGCGGCAGTCACATTATTAATTCCAATAATTTCCAATCTCTGTTCCTTCAAAGTTTTTGTTGAACAATAAAAACTAATAGTAGATCTCACATTCAGTTTCACGGTACCTACAAGTCCATCTTCACCCGCCTTCATAGTCGACAAATGCTTCCTTTTTGCGCTAAGTGTCCCATGAATGGTGCAGTGAACGTGCTTTATCAAGTCGCCATCTCTTCGCTATGACAAGGTGTGGACGACCAAAAGAAATAAGTCCTGAATCCTGATGTTTTTAGACAATGGACTGGCATTAAGGTGGTTTTTCTGCAGTTAGCTTGTAAGTTTAAATGTCAACTAGTTTTTAACGGTATAATAATATTACGTAGACGATGTGTGTGCGTGTGTGAGGAGCAGCGGTGGCCCAGTGGTAGCGGCCCCGACTTACGAACAGTAGGTCATGGGTTCGAACCCAGACAGGCACATTACTTTGTGTAATTTATTTCATCACAGCTGCTCTCAAAACGGTGAAGGAAAACATCGTGAGGAAACCGGCATGTCATAGAACCAAAAATTCGAAGACATGTGACATCTACCAATCCTCACTGGGCCCGCGTGGTAGATTATAGCCCATTCCCTCTCAAAAAAGAGAGGAGGCCTGTGTCCCAGCAGTGGGAACATTAATAGGCTGATGATGATGATGATGTGTGTGCCTAGGGGATTTAGCGCATTTTTTTTTTTAATTTTTTTATTTAATATGGGCTTACTCTTGACCTCAATCTTGCCCTAAGGGCAGAGATGAGGTCGACGATGGAACGAGCTTACCCAGACGAAGCCTATTTACTCGCGACTTAAATAGATTGGGGTTATATGAACTCGGGAAAACCGACGCAGGCAGGGTGTTCCACTCCTTTGCTGTACGAATAATGAAAGACTTAGCAAAACGCTTCGTACGAATGTGTGGAACATCGACAAGGTATGGGTGATAACCTGCAGTACGTCTAGTCTCTCGATGGAAGAAGGGAGATGGTGGAATAAGCTCGTGGAGCTCTTGCGCACACTCTCCGAAGTACAGTCTGTAGAAGACCGACAGACATGCAACTTTGCGGCGGTGGGCCAGGCTATGTAGCTTGGCAACCAGCTTGGCGTCACCAATCAGCCTCCTGGCTCTGCGTTCTACTGAGTCGAGTGTGGCAAGTTGGTATTTGGCTGAGCCATCCCAAAGGTGACAGCAGTACTCCATGCCGGACCGGACTTGAGCTTTATACAATATTGAAAGCTGTCCAGGCTTGAAGTACCGCTTGACCCTGTTTAGGATACCCAGCTTTTTTGCCGCAGTTTGAGCTTTTGACTCGATGTAGGCGCCGAAGTTCAGATTTGCATTCAACTTCGTGCCAAGAAGCTCGAGACTGTCAGTAACTTGTACAGACGCACTCCGGAAAGTGGGGGCCAGATTGAACGGACTCTTTTTAGCAGTGAACAGACACACTTGCGTTTTGGTGGCATTGAAATCAACCAGATTGTCGTCACCCCACTTGGAGACAAGACTTAAGGCTGAATTCGTTCGCTCTACCATGGCCTCTCTCAATGAACGTATTTCATCACCACCGGCTTTTGCGCTGGATGTGTAACTCTCCATGACAGTGCTGTCATCTGCGTACCCAACAATACCAGGACCAAGGAGGTCGTTGATGTGCAGCAGGAAAAGTGTCGCGGAGAGAACTGACCCCTGAGGAACTCCGGCATCAATAGCCACAAGGTCAGAGGAGCAGCCATCGATGACCACTCGGATCGTCCGTTCACTCAGGAAGTCAGATATCCAGCAGCAAAAGTCAGCGGAAATGCCGTATGCTGGAAGTTTGCTCAACAGACTTTCGTGCCAAACCCTGTCGAATGCCTTCGAGATGTCCAGCGACACGGCAAGGGCCTCGCCGTGTTTCTCGATGGTTTCGCCCCAGCAGTGCGTAGCAAACACCAGAAGATCCCCAGTTGACCGTCCCCGGCGAAAGCCATACTGACGGTCGCTGAGCAGGTCGTTCGCTTCAAGGTGCGCCAGCAACTTACCTTTAAGTACCTTTTCCATTACTTTACAAAGTATGGAGGTGATGGCGATTGGTCGATAGTTACAAGGGTCGGCACGACTACCCTTCTTGGGTACTGGTTGAACATTAGCGACCTTCCAGGAGTCCGGCACCGTTTTAGTTTTGAGAGAGAGGCGGTACAAGCGTGTCAACACAGGAGGCAACTCAGGCGCACAGTTCTTTAAGACCCTTGCTGGTGTACCTAGCTTTAGCTATAGATTTAGCATGGGAGATTTACCAGCAAAAAAAAATGTGACTAACTCGTTGGGCCAGTGGTTGCAAGCACAACTGCTAAGCATGAAAACTTCGGTTCCATTCCGGGTCGGGCAACGTGTTGTTGGTTTTTTCCATTACGAATTTCTTAGTAGCAGACACGGAGCCTGGCTTGATGTCTGGTTGATAGCAATATTAAGGCTTGCTTATTTACATGGGACTAAAAAAAGCGAAATGTGGGTGTACTATTACGTACACGACTCCCAAACCCTTTGGGGATTGCAGCCGTGATGTTGTGTTAAGAACCATATTTTTTGTGGTAACTGTACTTCCTTTTTGTATGAAACAGCAGAAAAGTTTGTGTAACGATGTCCCATAACACGTAGTATCTTATTCTAATCATTAAATGTTCAAGAAATATAAATTAATATTCCAATCACTATAAATAAAGACATCCTTGTCTAAAAATATTGCAATAATTCATAATCAAAGTTTTAAGCGTAGCCTTTTAATTTATTTAAACTATAATTTTAATAATTTATAACAAACATGTCTATTTAAAATAAGTCCCCAGGCCAAACAAGGTGGGCCAACGATCAAATAAATAACAATTAAGCAGAACAAACAATCAACTAAACGAGCTAAAATAAACACTCAAGCTAACGACTAAATAAATCATAGACAAGATTTTTTGCGCATATTATGAACTCTAATTATGCAAAAAGATGTAATTACAAAAGTCGTAATCTAAGACTGGAAATGATTTAAGAATCTAAAACAAATATTAAGATAATATCACTATATCATACTTTGTTATTACCCGAATTCGCTTACTAGACGTCATCAAAAAGCTTGCTCTAGGATTTTCAACTCTCAAATTCAGAGTTGATAGTTTAAATTCCAATAGTGCAATGATATTTAGGCATTCATTTAGATGTCGTTCTACTGGTATGAAAACGGTTATTAGATCTAAGAAAAAGATTAACTGAGCAAAAAACTAATGGCTATATGTACATGTTTTGTGAATGAAGTTTATAATGAATCTAATGTTTTTGGTGGAGTATCGAATAAATTATAGGTTTCGTTTTAAGCTAATGTTATTGCTGCAAAAAATGGACGAACTTTTCAACCTGTCTGTGCTATGAGCTATTTAAATTGGAATGGTTATTTTAAACATTGGATGTAGACTTTTTTATGTGTATATTGATCTCGTGCCGCGATTATTTTGCTTTAACCCAAAAACGTTCGAAATCAATCATTTTGGTTGGAATTCAACATAAAAATGACTGCATAATATTACATATGCTGGTATGAAAGACACTAGTATAAAACAGAGAGTATGAGATTTTGACGCGCAAACTGTTACCATGAATTCAGTGTATACCTCCATAATTCTATTCAAAGAGGTTGGTTGAAATAATTGGTTGGTATAAAAAAACAGCTGTTTCACATTTTAGGCATGTTGCATTTATCTTATTAGCATTAAACAAAAAAAAATTATGTGCTTGGGAACTAAAAATCTAAATGGTCACAGGTTAGGGCCTCACTGTTCCTTACACCGTGTCCGTGACCGTTGCCAATTTTTATAACTTTTGGTTCAAAGATATCCTCGATCAAATCACTAACAAGTTCTTTTTTTTCAGTTACGCGTCTCCTGTAGACCACCAGGTGACCCCATGCGCGTCCAGTAAGGGTCAGAGTGATGACTACGACAGCAAGCCTTACAGTGAATCGGAACATTCGGCCTCTAGTTGCTTTACTAGCTGTAAGTATACCAAACGTTAAGCTATCCTAATTTATTTTTGTCATAAAATGCATTACTTTACGAGACGTTACACAAGGGTTCTTGATACTCAATACTTTTATTGCATTCCACAATAAATATATTATTCTTAGGTGGTAAACTTCAAATTTGATCTTAAATCAGCAATTGCCAGGCACTGCAAAATAAGTGAGTTAAACACTGTTTTAAGCTTTCACGGTTCGAAAGCGGTTCGGTTCGGTTCGGGTCAGTGAGTTAAGATTGCGATGTTTTGTTGTCCATCTAGATTTCATCTTTACTCGGCCATATAAAAAAACAGTACATATTATTTGGTCAAATTCAAAACTATACACGTATATTGTTAAAAATTGAAATCTAGTGACAATAACAACAGACCGAAATACATCCAAATTTTCCCACATACTCGTCATTCCTATTCAAACTATGTAGTATCACAACTCCACTAACTATAACTTCTCTTCTAGCGGGCTCAATGTACGATGCAGCAAATGAGTCAGTGACTCTCCAACTAGCGGAACTCGTTTCGAACTCGCCTACATCTCAGTCCCTCTCAGTTTCAAGTGCTGGGGCAAGACTGGCACTGCCTGCAGCTGGGGTTGCTCTGTCGATCCCTGAGGCAGCCCTTAGTAGGGGCAGGAGAGAACAGATATACGTGGCCGTGGTGAAGGATGATCGGTATCGACCAAGGCTGGGAAAAGGTTTGTAGTAAAAAGTTTTGTTAACATTTTCTCAATGGGATTTAGAAATCAATTACTGCAACAAAGTTTCCAAGCGGTCATCTCCTTTAACTTTATTGACGGAATACATAAATTAATTTTGATAAATATTTTCGCCGATCCACTCTTGTATTTAGTATGCCCTAAATCATCAGATTGGTATGAATATTTATGAATCCAAACTGAATAACTTTGCTGTAACGCAAGTCTAATAAAAATAAATTGATTTTGCGATACGATAGAGAACCATTTTCAAAGGCAATTTTAAACGATATGTAATTATGCTATGGTATCAGCGAGCTATAATTTCTGCTTGGGAAAAAACGGCCGCCTTGGGCAGGCCAGGTTGTAACATATGTACGTACATGTAGAACGAAGTGCTCACAACAAATTCCGCCCCGCAGGTATCACGCAGCTGAGCCCAGTAGTTAAATGCGGCCCACCGCGTCTTCAATTAAACAAGTCAGTCGTCCTACAAATCCCTCACTGCGCCAGCCTCAAGCACGGCTTCTGGAACTTGTCGATATACGCCATCGACCACAACAGCGCGAAAACTGACAACACACAACCCCAGTGGAAGAAAATCGTCGGCCTCGGTCAGGAAACGATCAATACCCCAGTGTTCACTCAACTCGACAATGATAAAATATTCCTAGTGACCGATATGCTGTCTACGTTCGTATTGGTAGGAGAAAGTTTTAATGGAAAGGCGGTGAAGGCGCTTCAATTGGCGATTTATGCGCCGGCAGTGCTCAGTGAAACAAGCCCAGATTACAGTATAAGACTTTATGTATTTGAAGACACCCTTTGCGCGGCCTACTACTGTCAGGAGCAGGAGAAGAAACTTGGCGGCGTACTACTCGAGCGACCCAAAACTTTGCTTTTCCAGGACGGCGGTTCGAATCTCTGTTTGAATTTGGAACACGTCAGCCCCGGCTGGAAAGCTAAGCCGGGTATTGGCTACCAAGAAATCCCCTTCCAACACGTTTGGGGCTCGAATTACAATGCGTTGCACTGCAGCTTCGTATTAGAACGGACCCACGATTGTGACAATATCGATTTCAGCGTGTCCGCCTGTCAGAGAACAAATCCGTCATACAAGCAGATATTCCGGATATCCCTCGACGACGTGCGGAGCCGCTCGCCGCGGGGACGTTCACCCCGCGCCGAGTCGCAGCGCAGTTTTAACATAACTGAAAACCTTTTAGAGGCTCGTATGTGCCGCAGCGAAGACGGGAGCGACGGCAGCGTTAAAAGGAACGTAACAGTTAGCGAGGCGGGCGTCAACGAGTGCGCGGGCGAAGGGCCATTTAAATTAAGTGCCCGAGTGAAGAGGCAGTTGTGCGCTATATTGGACCCGCCGAATGCGCGCGGGAATGACTGGCGGGCGCTTGCAGCTCGGCTTGGGGTGGATCGGTACACGACGTGGTTCGCCACGAAGAGCTCGCCAACAGAGGCTATCCTGGAGCTATGGGAGTGCCGTGAGCGCGGGCCGGGCGCCACCGCCGCGCTCGCCGCCGCGCTACGCCAGGCCGATCGCCACGATGCCGCTGACCTACTCCACGGCAGACCCTCCTGGTTATGAATTCCTGGTACAACCAAATAATGATATCAATTCTAAAATACGTACCCGTGTGTATTCTAATGAGACAATAGGGTATTTCACCAAAAAAATATAATTAGTCCGTCTGTTAGATTATCGAAAAATATTGGATACGTGTTTTTTGTTTTATAAAATTAATAAAAAATGACGAAAATAAAACGTGTCAAAGATCATGAGTGGGGGCTTTTCGCGTCACTTAGTGGGTAAAAAAGTACTAACCTTGTGACGTCACACGACTTGACACGACTTTTCGAAGCACTGTATCGTCTTCATCTTTTGTTTACGTGAAAAAAGAAAAAATACGTGTCCATTATTTTTTGGTAATCTATCAGACGGACTAATTAGATTTTTTTGGTGAAATACCCTATTGTGAACGATGATAAATGTGAACCTATAGGCCTATGCGAACGAATGTATAAGGACGATTGTTGGTAAAATAATGAGTAGTTTAAATGTTACGTTAGAAAAAGTATAGTTTCGTAGGCCGACGGCCTAAGTTTGTAAAATCTTCGTAGTATATTTTGTATAGAATATTCTATGCTGTAGATAAGCGATCGATGAATAAATTATATTATATTATTAGCAATAATAGTGCCTACAATGTCTTTTAAAGAAACATTGCCGACTAGAGACAGGTGTCAGTTGGTTATTTTGTTATTTTTTGTATAGTGTTTGAGTGTTTTATTAACTGAGAAATTCGCTTATTTTTTCTACTTTATTTGCTCGCAATAATTTGAACTTGCTTATTATAGATTCGAACTTTGTGCCAAATATGTATTGCCACAGCAAAATTTTGGCAATAATCTAAAAGAGAATGTTATACGTGTCTAACTCTGAGCTTACTTAGCTACTGTTTAAAGTTACAATATAAGTATTTTTATTTCCATGTTAGATGAATTTTCCAATATTTACAACCATTAGAACCATCATGAACTTTTGCAAATTGAATTCACCTTAAGATTTTCACTCACATCGACATCATCAATAGTGACAAATTCATCTAATACTCTCCTTTACTGTAAAGACTTTACAACTGCATTTATAAATAACTAAAACTAATTCAATGTAAACTACAACTAAGTCAAACTTTACAGTCCTATCTATGCGCGATAATCTAGTTTTAGAAACAGCTTTGTCAATACACGACACTATTACATTTTTATTATGATAAAAAAAAAATGTTAATATTAATTCGATCAAAGTTGATCCCATCGGTACCAAAAGCACTAAATATACATAATTTTGTATTAAGTCTGATAGAGATCAACAAACAGATATTAACTTAACCTGTCTTCACAGACACTAAGTGACACCTAAATTAATATCATAAGAGTGCAATTATTTAGCACTCGTTTAGGTGACGAATGTATTTATCGAAGTAGAAAAAAATATTCCTGCCGCTTAACACTGCCCTAAAAATGTCGCGTATGGAATAGAACTGTACAATATCAGCTATCCCATAGAAAGATCTTGCTGTCTTCATCTTTTTCTGTCGTCTACACTGCTGAAATAGGTCTAGTAACGGAAATAAGAAATACTTCAATTTAAGTCGAAACAGGCGTAAAAGATGAAAGTATTTATGAGAACTCTGAAAATGTCTCAGACTGAATTGACGGTTCTGTATGCTTACTAATGATGTGTAGAAGGCAATACGAATTTATAAGTCAAATAAACAGGCAGACGAAAATCAACCAGAAAATCAAAGAGAAGGACGTTTTGCTAACTATCTTGAGGTCGGCTACCGGTCTTACCAGATACATCTGAATACTTTACATGGAGCTACCTGCATACCTAGCCTTAAACATCCCAGTCACTAGTTAAACAATACTTTTTGGTAAGACTGCTTGTCAGACTACATCATTATGAAGAACCTTCGTTAAATGGACTTCGGTTACCGTTAACTGCTGGACAAATCTCTCTTCCAAGTTACTCATCACCATTTTCTACACCATTTATGCAGTCAACATTATTTTTAATACCATTACTGTCTTTGATCTCGACCATCGACGATGACAACTTGATAACACCAATTACGAGTAACGCCAGAGGGATATTTCGATACGTACAATTTTTAATTGCCATGAATATGAAACTCGTATTCGTGGTACAATTGAGTTGCAGCAAAATAAAACGAAATAATAAATGTTTGTAAACTCAAAATGCAGCAATAGGATAATAAAACAAAATGGTATTGGATGGACGTCGTAATTTACTTTAAAGTGGATGAACAAATAGTGAAAACCTATTCGCATTGTAGATGACAAAGCTCAAAATGGACATAAAATGCAATCTTACAGTCACTGTAGGAATCGATCGAAAAGTTTCGAAGTCAAAAGCTAAGAAAATCGAAACTTTTAAAAGCGTTCGCAGGGACAAGTTGTTAGACGTGGCTCCGCACAAAACCAGACAGTTTTACATAATATTTGTTGTACCTAATTGTTTCAGTAGTATTTAATCTTGACCCATTTCAGCAGTGCTACGAACCATTAGATCGTTTCTATATCGTTGTATATAATGTGATAGAGTGTAAATATCATGTATCGCAGTTGCAGAAGTAGTTGGAACATAACGATTGCTTATGTAAGGTGTCATCACCACCAAGTAGACTATATATATTTTTGTTAACGTGATGAATATTAAAATAAATGGATCTGTGATACTTAAATAATATGAAATAAATTATGTTTAACTGTGCATACTTTGTTGTTTTATTGCCAACCGTCATTGACACATTCTGAACAGGTAAGTATTTAAAAGTGTAAGCTTTACCTACTGTAAATGCTTAACAGAATCTCTCCTTTAATGTTCTTTTATTCTTACCAGTTTAGAAACATGCTAATATAGTACATGGTCCTCATCTGTAGTGTTTCTTGATCATTCTACGTTCTAAACGAAACCTTGGCAAATGAGCAATGAGAATTAATTCTATTTCCTCAGAGAAATCGGCATAAAAAGTTCCTTTATTTTCACCTCAAGAATCAAATAGCATCACCACAAAAGAATTTGATAGTCTCAAGGAGCCTTCAACGCTAGAGCGCAAGAGATGCCAGAAATGCTGGGGTATCCTGTGACATTGCATCTCAAGGGAGACGCACAAAGGATTTCACGTCATCTAACGTGCGGTGGTATGCAAAGGGGTGTACGACATATTTTGGAAGCTATTCGGGTTAGAGGTAAAGTGAGAATGGTCTCAACTTCTTGGGATAAGACTTAAAAGATTTGTGTTAAGACTGTGTTTATATAGAAATTATCACTCGTTGAAAACTGTTATATCATCACGCCTTGTAATTCTCAAAGAGTTAGGTTAGGTATACCTAAGGCACTTAGCACACGGTGTATTTTGAGCGCGCAGACGACACGCAAATAAAGCGCGTATACGCACTTCAAATAAGATTTAAACGCAACCCTTGTTTCAATACGCGCAGATAAAGCGATCCAAAGCCAACCTTTTGCACGCGCTTCACTCACACGTGCGTTCTATCGTGTTTTACGCGCGTTTAAATTTATAAAAACGCAAAAATCCGGCATTCACGGCGCAGACGACGCGCGTTCAGGAAACGCGTCGTCCGCGCGTTTAAAATGAACCGTGTGCTAGGGGCTTAACAAGTACACACACATTCCGCCAGTTATGTTTAAGGCCCGAATAAATAGGGGTGATGCTATTGCCATCAACCGGACTAAATTCCAGCCTCCACATTGGTACTGCGAAACTTTTGATGGAAAGTGCCATGGTTAAAATGTTAAAAGAAGCGCTTACGAGGACTAGAACAGCGAGGCAGGCTCTATCATTTGAAGACTAACTTTCTACAACATAACGTAAAGTTTGATAGAATGAAACCTACCTATCTATCATTTGAACTTCAGAATCTCTTTCTTTGTGGTAAGTGCCTAACCCGGTGGTGTATGCTGGTTTCTACACTATGTTTTCCTTCACCGAAGCCAGTCATATATTTTACAATACGCAAAGGAATCTGAAAAGTCAGAGGTGCGTGTCATGGATTTAAACTTGATACGTTTGCCTGACAGTAGGACGTTCAAACTACTAGGTTATCACTGGTTAGCCTGCTTGAGCTTCTAATCAGAACAAAGGTTCAAATCCAAACAGTAAGTACATATTCTAAGGTCGTAACAACTACACATCTTACGCAAGCCACAAGATCCAAATATAAATAATTAATCACTTTGTAAAATATGTATAATAATACGACTATGTATAATTTATTATTTGGTAAGCGGTACGCTACGAACAACAACCTATCATTATGTCATTTGAATCTCCTAAAACAATTCGTAACAATCATTGTTTCATAGCGTTTCATAGTTTTGTATGTCGACGGGTACGGGTGTTTGTTTGTTGATCATAATAGCTTGCCCAGATGCTGCAGCGTCTATGAAAATTAAATCAAATATGTCCTCAAAACTTGATTGACGCTACACAAAAATCTTTTAGTTCAAATAATTTTAGGTAGTCAGTTTGTTATTCATTTTCATGAGACCTTTGAAAATCATAATAGGTACCACTAAATAAATCATTAGACTAACCGGTTGACTGAGCGAATCGAGTATAAACCAGTTTGTAGCATGCATAGGGTCTTCGATCAATGGTATTCATGCTAAAAACGCCCACGATCCAGTTAAGCACCAGAAAACGTAATAAATACCCTTTGGTAAGACTTTCGTGTCTCTTAAAACCAGTCCAAAATCTACAAGCCGCTCCGAACCACAAAAATATAATCAGTAAGCACCTACCTTTAAAAACAGGTCAAAACAAAATTGTTCTTGAACTAAGGTCAATCAACGGTTAACCAGAAATCTGAACTTATACAACTTATTCGAATAACACATTCCTCACGCAAGTACTATATTATTATACAGTAGAAACCACGACGTCTGCACATCGTCTAAACATCAAACAAAGCATGGGCAAGTCGAATTGACTTCACAAATGCCTAACATGAAACAAAACCGAACAAAAGAGTGGAATCTCAGCTATTTACAAAACTTGACTTTAACTTAAGAGTGACAGGCGAAGAAACTGTGTAAATAAATTAGGAAATGACAATACAGGAAAGGAATAATTATGGTTATTGGAACGGTTAGAGATAAAGTCGAGTAACCACAATTTTGAATTTTTCAAAGAAGAGCGTTCACATAAATAATAATATGTTGAAACTTGGCATAAGTAGTAAACCATAACCTAGCTATAACAACTACTAGGTGAGAATACATAACTGCATAACAAAACATAAAATCACACCTGTAATCCCAAAGGTTTAAGGTTATATTAAAGTCCCATGTAATGTAGGGGGTGAACCTATTTATCATTAATACTGAAAACGGGAACAAAATCGAGGTTTTTTTGGGACAAGCGCAGCTTTCAAGAGCTGTTAAATTTAAAACATCCAAAAAGTAAAAAAAAAGGGAATTAAAGCTTACCCCACTTGTCCACTCAACCTAAAATGTAAAAATGTGGGGTCTATTGTTGCGTATACGCATGTAGGCAGGTGTGAGCTTGCGTGATGACGGGTTAGCGTCAAACGTCATGAGCCCGCGTCACGGTAGCGTGACCATGACCAATGAGAGGCGGTGTCACTTACAGCGGACAGCAGAGAATAGTGAGGTAAAGAAAAAAAAAAATTAAAAATCAAAAAAGGTGTTAGGTTTTATTTTGGGAATTAAAATAGAAGGTAAAAATTGTAAATCTATGTAGGTCGATAGTATTAAATTATGGAAAAATGATACTTCGAGTGGCAGCTTCTGCCTGTCGCTTAATTAGAAAGGTGGATCAATTTCTTACACATAACACATAATATGACATAACTTACTATATTACATAACATCACGATTGTTATCCCCAAAGTGTTAAGAAAAGGTTTATGTACCAAATATGCTGCTACTGAGAAATCCCTGATGGAAAAGCCCTATAACAAATTGTCCGAACCGGGAAACGAACCCGACCTGATGCTCTGCAGTCGCATATTTATTAATTATTATAATGCTTTTTATCTAAATAATATTTTAATGTACAGGTTCACTATGGGAGTCAGAAAGAGTAATTTGATCTGTTCCTGCATTGTAAATTAATATTTTCAAAGAAATAAAATAAAATAATTTAGATATTCCAACTAAAAGTAGTATTTATTAAAATACGATAAACTATCCTTTACTACAATACTACCCTAACAAGTGATAAGATCAGCTGATCACCATCTACCAAAACAACATCGCTGCAACTGACACCACACCGCCACACATTTTGGGAATGCATTTAAATACATTATAATACTAGGGGACTATGAATAGGCAGGTGAAGCTATAAAATAAGTATTACTCACATGCTACTGTCCGTTTTTTACTGAACCCCATCTAAAGGCAGCATGTGTGAAAAAATACTGTTTAAGTGCGAGTCGGACTTGGATACGAAGGGTTCCGTACAAATATTGAAAGCTGCTTATTAGATCATTGAGCATAAATTGCCAAAAAGACTTGCTACTCGTATGGAAAATAGGGATGTGTCCTGGGTAAAAAAAATATGATTCCGTTTAGTCCGTCAGTTAGATTATCGAAAAATATTGGACATGTGTTTTTTGTTTTATCCAATTAATAAAAATTGACGAAGATAAAACGCGTCAAAGATCATGAGTGGGGGCTTTTGACGCCACTACGTGGTAAAAAATGTAGTGCATTGTGACGTCATACGAGTTTTCAAAGCACTGTATCATCTTCATTTTTGATTTACGTGCAAAAAAAAAATACGTGTTCAATATTTTTTTGGTAATCTATGTGACGGACTAGATTTTTTTTGTCAACTACCCTATTGGAGACTCTATAATTTGTAATTTACTATTTATTAAACTTAAATCTGGGACCTCCTACAAAAGGTTCGCGGAAGATATTCCGTAAGGGACAGTACAAGTTTAGTTATAAACCGTAAAAGCTTCAGTGTTAATTTTTATTATTTGTAATTATAATTGTCTTTTTTTTTTGGTGAGTTGAAAATCATCTACTGACTAAAAACCAAACCCATATTCCTTCTTCGCCCTTGTGCCGAGGCCGCGTTATCCCTTTTCTATAATCCGCAGCCCCGACAGGCAATTATAATAGTCAGTAAAAAAAAATAAAAAAAATAAATGAAGTATCCTTAGTGTAATACACTCTAAAAATGTCAACTGTTTAACTATTACGGTTCAGAAGATACCATTATGTCCTGTGACAGACGTGCAATCAGACAGACAGCAGTTTCTTAGTTATAGGGTTCCGTTTTAACCCCTTGTGTACGAGACCCTAAAATAGAAACACTTTTTCGACAAACGTTTTATAGTTTTTAATTTATATGAAAAAGGTGCGTTTGGAATACATTAATAAGCGGTGGAATATAAAAACTAGTAATCGTTTTATGACTTCTGATAAAATTAAATTGGTTTCGGTTCGTTTAGATTTCATTTCAATTATTTCTATGCTGGTTTGGTGCTTACTACTGAATAACTAAGTTATGTTAAATGATACGAAATGGGCGATTCAACTAGGAGAATATTATTGGTATTACAATTCAGATTCAGATTCAGATTCAGATTGTTTATTTGTTAACATAGGTTTTTACAGAGAGGTGTTACATGGTTATAATGCGCTCTATGTTTTGCCATTTGGCGTACAAATATGATCAATATTACATTTTAACTATTAATTATTTACGTGCAACATAAAATTTTATCAAATAAAATTATAAAAAACAAGAAGTGAGTGAAACATAAATATTTATAAATTGTCAACAATAAAATTTACGGAATTATAAAAATAAAAATGTCAGGAAAAAAATAAAATAATAAAAATAATAAAAAGTGTTGTAAACAATGTCAATCATAAAATTTAAAAGTAATACAGAAATGTCAAATTATTAAATCAAATAACTATTCCTACAATGTCAACAATAAAAACTAAGGTAGTACATTAATGTTAAATGTCAATAAAAAGTATTAGAATAATGTCAATGGATTCCGATGTCGATTAGCTAAAATAAATACAGTTATGTCAAAATAGGTAACCTAATACTTATTATCTAAAGGAGGGATTATAGAACTGTCATCCAAATAGTCCTTTAGCGAGTAGTAACATTTATCGATCAATATTTTCATTAATACTCTTTTGAATTCGTCCAGATTTAACGACTTTAATGTCTCAGGCAGTTTGTTAAATATTTTGGTGGCCATACAGAAAGTGCTTTTATTCATTAGGGCTGTTCTGCCATGTGTGATTTCAAGCTCTAACTTATTTTTGTCCCGTAGTTTTCTATAATGACTTTTGAAAGCTACTTTGTACTCCGAGATGTGTGTTTTAACAAATACATTTGTTTCGAAGATGTACAGTGCTGGTAAGGTAAGAATATTTAGGCTTTTAAAGAACGGTTGACAACTGTCGGTGCTTTTTAGGCCACACATGGATCTAATACATCTTTTTTGAGCTCTAAATACAAAATCTCTATCGACGGAGTTGCCCCAATACATTATGCCATACCTAAGTGTTGATGCAACATAACCATGATAAGCCGTTAATAAAGATTCTAGACTGACAGTCTTTGATAGTTTGTATAAAACATATGCAAATTTATTCATTTTTTTACAAATTTCGTCTGTTTGGGATCTCCATGTCAGATTATTATCAATTAGTATGCCAAGGAATTTGGCGACACTAGTTGATTCTACTGGACTACCTAAATATTGAATGTCGGGGGGGATCCTACTTGGGATTCTCTGGTAGAAATGCATAATTTTAGTTTTGTCTAAATTAATTACTAGATTATTATTTTCGAACCATGATATAATTGTATTTAATGTCATATTTATTTCATTTTCATAAGTCATTATAATCGTCACATTGAACTACTACTGTGCTGTCGTCAGCAAATAGTACCATAGGATGATTTATGTGCCCGGGTAGGTCATTTATATATATTAAAAACAAGGGTGGTCCAAGCACACTGCCTTGAGGTACGCCGTATTTTATTGTTCTACATTTGGATCGATATTTACTCTCATATCCGTTACTTGTGCATATTTGTGAGATTTCCACAAACTGTTTTCGATTTACCAAATAAGATTCGAACAGTTTAAGAATATTTCCCCTGATACCATATTTTTCTAGTTTGTTTAACAGTATTGCGTAATCCACATAGTCAAAGGCCTTGGTCAGATCCATAGAACCAACCATCCAATTTAGAACGTTTGTGTTTAAAATAATTGATTGAAATAAATACTATAACATTATGTCCTATTTGGCGCAGCCGTGAGATGCACGCACTCTTTTGTATTTTTTTGTTTTTCAATTTATATTTTTTGTTAATTTTATTGTGTGCTGTGTACACTTATGGCCTGTGCTGAATAAATGTGTTTTCTTTCTTTTCTTCTTTCTTTTCTTTCTTTCTTCATAAAAATGCCCAAAAACTTCATCTACTTAGGTTTTTTTCAACTATGTTGGGATCGGCTTCCAGTCTATCTGGATCAGCTGTACACCAGTATAACATGGAACTAGGTACTACCTATATTATTTTGACCTCCATAACCAGTACGTACTGGATAATTTTTGATACCCCTTGGTAAGACAAAGATTTACAAATGATTGCCGTGACCAATGGCTTAACGTGCCTTCCGGGGAACGGTGGAAAGTCGGTATTCATCATACCAAAAAAAAATGGAACGATTATTATTATTCCTTTTGGCCAAATTTAGCATACAGGAAGACCATGATTTGGAGTAGACATAGAATACGTTCCAAAGGTAAAGATTCCGAAAAACAAGCGCGTAAAGAAGTGGGCAAAGTAATATTATAATTATCTGGTTCTAATCATAGTCAACTAACATCAAACCACAACTACCCTCAATAGAAACCAATTGAATGAAAATCATTGACGAACTAAAGACACATAATAAATACGTACAAACCACGAAACCACGGGTGGATTACTTTCTTCAACGACCCAACGGTACTAATTCCAATCGTGAACCACAAGTCTTAGCCCCCTGCTAACCCTCATATAGTTGTGTGGCTTCTTAGAAGACGCCCTACGACTGAAAGGGACTGAAATGTCGACTAATCAATCGCAAAGGGCATCGTTGTAGACGGCGACAAAGGGCTAGGGTGTGGGGTGGGTATGCTGTGGATTGGGATTATCCTGAACTAATGAACTTTATGTAAAAGTTTATCTATATTTATTTTACTCAAAAAAATATGGTAACTGAAATCTAAAACATTTTTTTAATACATTTAATACATATTATAAACGGTATCTCCGTCGTGTCTTCTACACCTGTATTATTACAAAGATAAAGTCACAGTTATAGTGGATGATACAATTAGAGGGACTTTTCAAAATATCTAAAATTGAATCTTGTTCAACTATCATGATAATTTAATTGATTATTAATACGCAAATCAGTTTTTTACGAGGTAGGTTTTTCATGCGCTTAGAGAAACTTATTATCAACACAACCGGCCTACCGAATGAACGATTCGCTATACCATCGAAAAGTTTGAAAGCCTACCACAGAGCAAATTGCAAGCATTTGGTGAACGCGGTAATTTCGCACTGCGGACCGGTGAATTGGCCGCTTAGATCTTGTGATAACCTGTAACACTTTTTGCTATAAGCCACGAACGATTGAGCAAATGGTAGTCCTCTAAAATTGGAACTGCACAATGAACCATATTAACCCCAGTTATGGACAGAAGTAGTATCAAAACAAATACTGAAGATGTCATCAACTCACCAGTAAAAAGTCTTTAATTTTGATAGCTCATAGTTATCTCGGAAACGAGACAGTTTAGAACATTTTGCCTTATGCAAAAATTATTTGTATTGATATTGATACCAGCTATCAATATTAATATAGATTATAGATTTTTATAAGTGGCCGCTATTTTTAAAATAAAGTTAGCCCCGCCATGCTTCATACAAAAAAAAATAATACCCTTTTTTAAAATTATTGGTTTAGTTTTAGAAAGGTAACTCGAAATGCAATCCCGTTGCAAACGAAATCGAATCATTAGAAGATCAAAATCAAAATCAAAACATTACTGCATTACTTACGCAGTGTGCAACAAGAATATCCAGCACACAGATACCTCACTGTCACCCTACATAACAAGGCATCAATTCATCAACTGTTGTAAGGTCACAAGCAGAAGGGTTCCAACTATTTCCTTTCAAACTAAGGGCTCTTTTTGTACGATAAATTAATTTCTCCGTTGAATGTCGCGTGTCGAGCCTAAGTAGGAAATTAATCTTTTAAGGTATCTATGAGTACCTACCTATATAGATAGGTATAGGTACTTGTTTTTGGAAAAGGTGAGGTAGATGATAAATTGCTTGCACCTTCTTTCGAGTGTCAAAAGGTATATTGTTGTAAATGGGGGCGAAAGAAAACTTGATTGAATAAAGTTGGGTGATTACTATTTTATTTGTTGTGAAACTATTATTTTAATTTCAAACGTTTTAAATTTGTATGGGTGCTGTATACCTAGGTTATAAAGTAAAATATCAGAACATTGAAGCTCTCAATCTTTTAATTAATTTCAATTGTTTGCAAGGCTGTCGTTTTTAAAAAGTGAGTGAATTATTTAAAAAAATAGAAAAAAGAAGGGAATTTGTTACAAAAGTCCACATTGAATTGCCAGATAATAGCGGACTAGCCTATTCCAATAAACCGGCCACAAACCCAGACTCCTACTGAATAATTAGGTACTGATGGAAAAGCCAGGAGTACTTTGACAGGCCTAGAAATAGAACCTTTTACCTCATACTCAGCGGCAGAATTTGCCAAACATTAGAACCATATCCTTCATAAACTAACATTTGCTACATAACCCAACGAATCAAAAGCTGCCAATTCTGAACAGAATCATAAAACGTCGCATAACAATCGGTGGAGTAACGACAGCATTTACAAGTCAATGTGGAAGACAAACCTGGGGCGTACACATGACGACCAAAATAAGCTATGCAAGACCAGTACACCCTGACCACTCATTGTCCAAGAAGTTTACACAGGAAGATTTTTTTATCATGTACCAATTTTTAAAATCAGTAAATTTGTTAGAAACAATCTATCACTCTTTGAGCAGGATGAGAAGGCCCAATTTAAGAGAAAAGTAGTCCAAAAACCTCTGATTATTCCTCGAAACAGATTGAGGCTATGTGACAGTAACTGCTACACAATGGCGGTAAAAATCTATAATAATCTACCAGTAAAAATAAGAAAAATGAATAATTTAGAATTTAACAGAACTTTAAACAATTGGCTTTGTGACAGATGTTTTTATTCAATAGACGACTATTTAAATTTTAAACAGACATGATGCATAACTTGATACATTTTTGACATGATAATATTTTGACATGATAATTTTTCACTTATTTACATATTGACATTAAGTATTTAAAATCTAATCAACAAATTGATGAACTGTCTTGACTGTGAAATTCTATTAAACTAATCTAATGTATTTTATAATGTAATTTGCCGCCTTATTAATGTCAACGCAGCAAAACCATAAATTCTACTTAAATTTTATTTTATTATTACGATTATGATGTTTGTGACTAATGCAATTAATGTAATTATGTATTATTATTATGCATGTACCAGAAATATTTGCACGACTGATGAGTCGAATATAGTGAGACTAAAATTATTTTACCATCTAATTATGTATGTACCTATATTCTGGCAAATAAATAAATTTCATTTCATTTCATTTCATTTAGAATTAGGAATTTATCAGATATCATTGTAAAAAAGTAGGTAGGTAGGTAGTATGTAAAATTTTTAAAATAAAAAATATTATATTCTTTTCTATCCGTAATTTCAATTTTCCATGGTTACATGGTTACTATGCAATGTTTATCTCAATATATTAGTACTGAATGATATTAAAAGAAAAAGCCAGTAATTTATTATTTCGAATAAAGATCGTAATATTAAAATTTGGAACATGATAAAAAATCGTCCGGTATACTGTGAGCTCTTGTTATACTAGACATGTATAGGTCAACATGCTGCCGTCTGTACGTTCAGAGGTACACACGGCTACACATCAAGCTATACAAAACCAGTATAATCTGATTGTTCATAGTGCGAAAAGATCTAGTAAAGTGAGGCCAAGATTAACTGGTTTTCTATAGCTTGATGTGTAGCCGTGTGTACCAGGTCAAACTGGTAAGGAGAACGATTTTATCATATGTCGCTTTCGGCTCGGTGGCCGGTCGTGACTTACCTTACACGTCGGTGTGTGGCGCAAGGTGAGAGAGGTAGCGGGTAAAGGATGCTGAGTCATCCTCTTGCTTTTGCCCTTGTTACTATCTACATTGAATCTCTTCTTCCTCTTAACCTTCCCGTTTCTATCAAACTTTAGGTTAACATCATCTGCCTAACCTTAGTGTTTTCTTTCAGTCTAATGGGCCTACTACACGCATGCACTTCCCCACAGTTTTGCCTGCGGGATTACACGGTGCACACAGTACATCGCGCGTGTGGTTTGTAATGGTAATACAGTTTTACCAACCATACGCGCGATGTACTGTGAAGTGTGAACGAAAACTGTGGGGAAGTGCGTGCGTGTAGTAGGCCCATAAGGCCTTATACACTCCCGTCGGGGCTGCGGGTTGTTCGAAAGAGATACCGCGGCCTCGGTACAAGGGCTGAGAAGAAACATAGATGGTTTTTAGTCAGTAGAAGTCTGACACTCCCTACTGCTCAGCCCAGACAGGGAGGAGTCATTTGAAGATTTCCCACCCAAAAAAAAAAAGGTCTTGTAAATATATTAAAAGAGAGTAAGTAGTAGTAAAGATATTTCACCGTGTCTGCTGCAAATAGGACTAATTCATCATGTACACGACAAGAATTTTGCCGGATCTAGGCACGAAAAATATCCCTCACCTACCTCGCAGGGTAGGTGAGGGACATCCTATCACACCGTACGTGTGTAGAAACGATACAAATTCTTGCATAAGCCCCGGCGACTTTTCTTAGAGTGTATAGAAGCAACCTAACCAGAGGAAGGTCAAAGAAAAGACGGAGGGAATGCATGAAGAATAATATGAAAAAACAAAGAAGTAAATGATACCTTGACGTTTAATAGGGGCGAATGGAAGAGTTGTACCGACCCCAAGTGAAATGTGACAGGGGCAGGAAGATAATGATGCAAGCGGCCTAACCGAATGCACCTATATTGAGACCAATAAAAAAAACCTAACCTTGCACCTACATTGTAATACTTACTATGTACCACTCTTGTAAATAAAGTTTAAATAAATAAATAATATCCGTGAGTATCCCAACAAATTCTTACTTTGGACCACATCCAAAAATAGCTCGGACCAAGGAGTGGGCGAACTAAGAATGATGCGAATGCACTTACGATTGTTTCATTTAAGAATGGAGCCCTTGCTTTTAAGTTTAATGAGTCCTGATATAACGACGTGATTGGAAACTCATTTATTGACTCTAAATCTGCCTTGGAGAAACATTTATGGTACTTTTAGTACCTCCATGGCCAATTAAGCCGTTAATCGTTGAGGTACGTTTGTTTTCAACACGTTCTTGATTTTAAATAGAGTGATATTAGTTAGTCTTGCTTTTACATGTTCGAAATAAAGTTCTTCGTGTTGTTTCGGCGATAAATCATTGAATTGTTATCTATTGTACTACTTTATTGGTTATACTCGTATTATATAGAAGACCACGTCTTCTTCTACATGGATTTCATATATAACTACGGAGAAATAGCTAACCCTTAATTTATCACCAGGCACACATGATAAAATCTTTAAATTAATTGGTACTAATAGCGGGGACTTCACATAAAACAATTATTACGTTGTTGATTATTTCTTAATTAGTATAATTTTATTACTGCTTACTTAGTGGCAGTACGTACCAACACTATCTTGAGTATATTTGCAGATATAGAGGTACCTATGGGGGTCTCCAACGCCAATGCTACGGACATTTGATAAAACTCTACACAGCCTAGGATAAAACATTATCTTCTACTAACACTAGTAATAAAGACTATTGTCACTAACACTATAGGCGTAACCCGAAATAAATACTCAATCATTATCATTATTAAAAGTGGAAGCCGTGGAAGTGTCAAAGTTTCGGGTCAATTTGTTATAATGTTAGCACAACACACGAGAAAGAAAACCACTCTTTTATCAAAACTCACAACAATTAATAATACCCTTTAACACAAACAGAATAAAACAGATAATCTATTAGAAATCAAATAAAATCTCGATCGTGTCTTTGGCGATGTCCGGGCCACCCACAGTCCTTTACGATTCCCTTGTTTTTGTCAGCCTATGCCGTGTTGGATAGTGTTCTACCACCCTATCTTGTAATTAATCAATTTACTGCCATATAAGCGGGTTGCGACCACCTACGGTTAGATATAAAGATACAATACCCAGATATTTGTGGGGAGTGATTAGAGGGACTAATGCATCTTGATACTTTAAGATGGCGTGTTTGCTAAGGATCATGTTCTTCTAACGCAGTACGCTTTTATGTTTAGTTCTATTGATTGGCCTATATTTTATCTCCAAAGAACTAACTATGGAACAAAATCTTAGAATTTAAATTTGACCCACTTCGTGGTTTTGGATTGAACTGAAATTTTGCATACATGTTTAGTTCGGATCACAATGCATGGCTAGCTAAGTGGTGTGATTCTAAATTCAATAGTGTGGACTCCCAAAGATGTCAGGCTATAATTTGTTTAAGCATTGCCACGATATGACTATCGCATAAAAGGGTTTGGTGAGAAAAATACGAAAAACAAATTAGGAACGTGTTTTATTTTCTTTCAGCTACGAATATTTCAATGTTGAATAACAAACAAATGTGATCAGCACAATACACAATACGTAATTTTCATAGGTAGCAAAAGAAACACAACGAATCTTCTAGAACAATTAAGCACACACACATAGGCTGTTCCTCTAATAAGTCGCAGTCAGAACTGGTCAAAGGTCCGAGCAGTCAAAGGCACATCGAGGTGCAGTTAGGACGTTAGATCGGCGACTAATTGGAAGTCGGCACCGTCAGACTCCTGAATTAATCGATGCATTCGCACCGAGTCTTCTTCTGCCTAGCGTTATTAAACGCAGCTTTTGCCGTCACGTCGTTGTGTTTGCCTCTTTTGGGTGGTGGATGTGGAAGGTGGGATAGGGAATGATTTTGTCGACATTTTGAAGAAAATAATTTCAGTTAGTTGGAAAAACGTCGAAAATGTGTTGGGGTGCAATCCGTGCAATTCAGGCAGTAGACTTGTTATTTTTTACAAGACTGTCCAAAAACTAATGTTCAGTGTTTAGGGTTTATGTATCTTTGTGAGTCACTTTTTAAGTTCTTTTCATGCTTTCAAACTTTCACTTGACGTTACAATAAATGGATTAGTATTAATTTAAACAATTCAAAATTTACACAGAAAAAAAATGTTTAATTTAATTTTGTTTAAATTAATTTCAAAGTTAATAAATCATCCTACTGGATGATTCTGGTTTTACCTACACACATATTTTCTGACACGAACGACAGTACAAATTAGGTGTGAAAAGATTTAATTTAAAAGAAGTTTTTTTTTTTTTTTAAGTAATTATCACAAAATAAACTATCAGCATGACGAAACAATTTTTGAGATCAGCTTAACATGGTCTGCAACTTCACCTGCGTAGCATTTTCCCAACCGTGTTGGGGTCGGTTTCAAGTCTTACCAGATGTAACTGAGTACTATTATTAGTATTTTATATGGAGCGAGTGCCTATCTGACGTCCACTATCCAGCTTGCACAGGGTAACACCATATCCTTTGGTAAGACTGGTTGTTAGATTTGCAGCTCACTGTAACTTAAACACCCAGTTTCCAAAAATAGACGGAGGGCATGTGCTTTGTTTCTGTGTCCTAATTTAATACAAAACAAATGTTCGAATCACATCACCGCACCAATCAACGTCCACTGCCGTTGTCCACCCAATATTTCGATTATTCGATTCTTATACTCGGGTCCAATTTAATCGATTACTCGGAGTCTGGCGCTGACAGCACTGACGTCTGTCACGTGGACAATACGTCTTGCTATGGGAGTCTTTGTTCTTAGAAATAATTAAGGATGGGAGGTACAGTAGAGGCGTTTGTATATTTATTGGTTTAAGAGCTTTTTCTTTGAGTTAAAGTGCATAAATTGTATTAAATTAGTTACTTTTGTTCATCAAAACTTTATTTACATGTTTCTTATTTTAAAGTTTTTATTTAAAATGGTTACCACGTTTTGAGTACATCATTCTGAGCCAGGTACATAGAAAATTTTCATCAGTTATTGAACACAGCACTACCACACAATTGAAAACTCTTTTGAAAACTGATGAAAAAATTCTGTAAAAGTTGTCGAATTTCGAAATTAATATTTATTAATTAATATTTCTAAATATGATATTGGAATTCTATTTTTAAACAAAAACCCTCCACATCTGACAGAATCTACTGCTTTGGGAGACCAATTAACGAATCCTAGTAAAATCCCAATACCTGCCTACCCCTAATCAACATTAAAAACCAATCATTCCAGTCTCCACCGCTAATTTACGGCCATTCAAATAAAACCCGATAGCAAAAAACTCCGAAGTCGAAATAAAAAGTAAAAAAAAAAATCTTTAATAAGTCGAACATCACAAATCAAGGTACGGAACCCTCATCACAATAAAAGTGGGAAATTACTCGATAAGGTTTACTTGAGAGCTGCCTGCCGTTATCTCTTGAGGTCTGTCGTCGGACGCTCGACAGATTTTGAGTGTTTGTGAATGGGATTCAAGGTAGGAGATATAGCGGAGAAGCAAAATGAAGAAAAAATACTAAAGAAGCGAAGTATTTTTATCAGCCTGACCTTAACAACAATGTATGTTGAAGTCGGTTTTCACTCTAACCGGAAGCAATCAAAGCCAAGGCATTTATTTCTAGTACATCAGTAACAGGCACTTTTGAATTGTCGAGTAGGTAGGTACTTATACTGTAGCACTGATGAACTTAATTATTTTCATTGTTGTATTTGACAACAATGAAATGAAGCTACAGTCCCAGTTGCAGGACATCAAAACTGTGAAAATACTGTTGTTGCTCATTCCAAAGCGTGGATCTCTATGCAAAAGGGCGAAAATCTATGGACACTCTTTTAAATTAGAAAGCAGTTGAACTATTATTTTATAAGGAGTGTCAAAGTGAGTTTAGTGCCTTCGATTACCTATGCTGAACATTATTTTTTCTTTATAGAGATCAAGAAAATACGAGTTCCTATTTAATGTCATTAATTTCCAGTCACTCACACACACCACCCTCCACCGCACATACCCCTCCTTTCTACTAAAGAGTACCCCAATATTGGTCCTACTCACTACAGAAACCCAAACTTACCCCTCAGTCACCTCTCTGGCCCATTTTGCAATAAAAAAACACGTTCAGAAACTAGACATTTTGGAGATAACTCTTTTCGATTTTTTGTTACAACGCTGGTAAGTCCACTAATAAGGTTTGCAACAAAATGCATCATACATACACGATGTACTTAAACAAATACTGCTTCCATTCATAGTTTGCTAAAAAGAAACAGATTTTTTCTTCCCCACTACTTACACAAGTTAATCAACGTCTGATAGACTTTACTTTTTAAACCCAAGATTGCCACGATCAGGTAAAATACTCGTTTCAAACGAAACTAGTTTCAGAGTAAATAAATTTGAGTCATTTAAACCGAGTACTTTTTATCAAAAGAGTGATCTTACAACCAATCTACTGAGCGATCTTTTAACTGAGATCGGTATCTTTTAGTAAAGATTACTTAGGTAGCTGTTGTGAGTCAGGGTAAGACCTGTTAATATGGTTTACAATCAATCACCAAATGATTGATGATGAAGCAGTTTTTTACAACTCAGCATGCAGTCATGTCTAAATCAGAAACGGTTGAAATGAATTTCTGATTCAGTGTTACCAATTCGACTCTGAATATAGCCGTCTATCTTATTTTCTATAAGTCTTTTTATTGTTTCCGTATTTTTTGAGCCTTTAAAGTTTTCTCCGTAACCTAAATTACCTATGTAAGAATAAATTTTAGAAAAAAAGTGGTTGAGATCCAGCAGTAACTTCAAAATCATTTGACAGATGCAAATGTCGAAATTGTAGTTTTAAATCCCAACACGAAACAATATTAAGAAGTAATTTAGTCCATGATCAGAAAAAAGCATAGCTTCAAGATCACATCACAAACAAGATCTAGGTAACTAACTGATACCCGCTGCTTCGCCCGCTTGGATGTTGGTCAAATTTTATACTAAAACCTTTCTCAAGAACCACTCTATCCATAAGTGAAAACAGTATGAAAATCGGTGTTTAAGTTTATCGTGAACAGACAGACAGATGCTGCGGAAGACTTTGTTTTATAATATGTAGTGTTAGTGATTAAAACACAGGCCATTTCATAATAATGTCAGCCACAAAACCACTGTTTTATTAAGCTGTTACAGACTGATAATAATAAATTAATAGTAATTAATATGTATGTCTATCAAGCGATATAAGTTATTGTATCGATGTTCCGATTTAATTGGTTTTGGATTAATTTCTATTGCAAGGTTCATATTGTGTTCATGCCTTATAGCAACAATATCAATTGATGTAGGTACGCTAAAGTATAAAGACATTGGGTATTAGAAATTCGGCGTGGTGACTTTCGGAATGACGTATTGCACTCGCAGTTTCGTTCTTCTTCCGTCCTTCTGACATTCAAAAGTGCCTGTAATGGCTTAATTGAAATAAAATATTTGAGTTTGAGTTTGAATTAGAATAGTTGATCGATCATCATCACCTGTTTAGCTATTCCCAACCATGTTGGGGTTGGCTTTCAGTTTTCTTTTCAGTAAAACTGGTTGTCAGGCTTTTGGACTACTCAAGCAGAAGACACTTTGGAAAACACATAATGTCCAGGGAGCAAAAGTCAACGTTCAGTTTTCGTTCTATAAGAGCTCATACGCCTTATTATAGACACAATTAAAAAGCCATTGTTATAAATCTCCTGGAGATTTATTAGCGGACGGGAGGATTTGGAAGAGGAAGACATGCTGCGTCAACCCCAAATGAATTGGGATAAGAGCAAGGGAATGATGATGATGATGACGAGGAGAAATTATTTATCCCTTTTTTTTTTTTTGGTGGGTGGAAAATCATTGAATAACCCCCCCCCCCCCCCGCTCTTGGGCAGAGCGAAGGGTAGTGTCAGACTTCTACTGACTAAAAACCAAACCCATGTTCCTTCTTCGGACTTGTGTCGGAGCCGCGTTATCCTTTCGATAAACCACAGCCCCGACGGGAAATGATTTATCCCTGCAGTGGAATAAATTACAGACCGACGATGTTACTTTCCAATTTCTCATAAAAGTCATACCATCATAATAATTAAAAAAAAAATAGATGATAAACATAAAATTAAAACTATCTAACGTACAATTAAAGATCAATTTATTTGAAAGAAAGACATTATTACTGTCATAAATAAAACGGGTGGCGATTGGATTAAACGATAAAGAAAAATAATAACTATTTTTCGTTTTAAAATACTAGCTTTATACTCGAAGTTAGAGGTACTACACACTATTTCGGGTCGGCTTGATACGGATCTAGTGGGATAACCGGGCGGCAAAATTTAATAAACAGCAAAATATGCAATAGAAAGTTATGGTCATTTATGGATGCGGTATACATGGACCATAAAATAATGTGAACGAATTTCTTCATTGGACGAATATGATCACACAGGTCAACTTTTATAATAAACAGCCCAATATTTTTTCGCAATTACGGTTTTGGCTCATGAAGAAAGTTGATCAATTTGTTGATTTATACACTCTGAAAATATGACCAAGCTTTTTTGCAACATACTAAATGTAACTAGATAAAGTTAGAGAAAAGGACGCTTCACTTATATTGAATTTAACAGTGCTGACTCTAATAAGATCTAGAAAAATAAAGATACTTAAGCAGTTTACGCATCGGCCCGAGCCGAATATTTGCTTTTGTTCAACAAATACTGTCGAATCGGATTTGCCGACCAGAATTAGTCTGTAGCTCCCTTTACTAGTAATTAATACATGAACTGTAACCGTTTCTCAATGCATTAATTTTTTGTGTGTTAATCAGTAGTTATGAACTTAATTATGTGGACGTCAAAGATCGTTATCGAGCTGTTTTTTTTTTGTCTTGTATGTTTCCGAGAATTTCTTATGCACAGAGTTTAGTACCGAATAAAACATGTAAATAATCATGCTTAATCATAATTTCTTGTAATCAGATAAAAAATAACTTAAAAACTAATTGGTGTGGACCGACAGAGTGTGGTTCCGTACTATTAATATCATCACTAAAAATATCTTTACGTAGTTAGTTCAATAGGTAGTCTATAAACCGACAGAATTAGACAATTGAACAAAAAATCCGCTTTTAATGAGTCAGACTCACGACTCCAACATTTTTATTATTATTTTCATCTCCAACTGCTTAATAGAGTCGTGAAAATCGAACAGCCATAATAACTCGAGCAAATGCGTTTAAAAATGCCCTATAAATTATTATTTTATTGCCGTCGGCATCATGTTCCCAATCGTATATTATTTTTGTATGCGTTTTTAATCTGTGCTTAAAAACAAAGGCAGTAAAGGCGAGAATTGATGATGGTCAGGATTAATTTCTTAATTAAATGTAAAGGGATATTTTATTGCTTTATCTGCGAATGCCAGTCACGATAATTATGAAGGAATATAATGAGGTTTTCATCTCGGTGGTGAAGTATGGGTCAATCGTGGGATTGACCCGGTTAAAACGAATTTCTTTTCTGAATTGAACGCGATGAGCAAATCTAAGGATTTCGCCAGATCTTTTCATCATCAGCCTTAGCAGTCCAATTCTGGGAATAGGCCACTTCAATCACTTAACTTGATTCTCGGTAACGCTCATCCAGTTGCTACCAGCCACGCAGCCCAGCTCATCGTTCTATCATGCCTTATGCGGGCGCCACACTATGCTCCTCGCGCTGCTCATCGCCATGCTCCTCGCGCTGCCGCTATTTGCTGCGATGTTCTACTCGCGCAATTAATCGCGACGCTCCTCACTTGTTATTTGCCTTTGGTGGACGATGAAACTGTGGCAGCGTGCGCGCTATGCATTTTTAGTATAGTTAATTATATCAATGTCATAAAAAGAAATATACATGGTCGTCATCGTCCTCGCCAACGGAGATGGTGGATCACATGTATTCATCGCGCGATCATCGCGGAGCGGTGGGCAGGACGAGGAGCATGACGTGCGGCATGACGAGTAACGTTGCCACACTATGTCCCTGCCTCCTTTCCTCGCTACTTCCCATGCCACTCGTCGAGTGTGTGGCGGCCGCATTAGGGTGTGACTGTTCATGCCTTACGCTTGCCGATTTGCGGTTTCTACTCAAGAACACGTCTACCATCCCTACGGTCATTGGTTCTACGGCCAATATGGCCAGTTCTACCACTTCACCTTACTGATTCTATAAGCTATTATTTAAACTATGATAAAACACAAGAAAAGCTGAAAAGGCTTGTATTTCAGCATGGTGATTTAACATTTAAAACAAATGTCAATGGGCAGTACTTCTTGTCATACCAAACCAAAAATAGAAATAATATAATATTTAATCTGAATAAACCTTTTTAACCTGACCTTAATTTGTTCAAAAACAAGATAAACCTTATCTTAATATTGCAATAAATACAAATGACTTGCTAAAGACTAACTATATTTTATCGCAAACGTATATACATTTCAAGTCTGAAGTTCCTACACGTAAAGCAGTATATTAATTTTATGTCTGTATTTCATTATGTCTTGCTTATATATTTTTAAATTAATTAAATTGTTAATGAGGTTCCCAAATTGGATATTGTATCGGTATTTTTAGTGAGCAGGGTATGTTTAATATATTTACGTACTAAGTAATAACATTAAACTCTGCTCTGAATTTTGCTTGTAAACTATTTTTAATGCACTTAAACGGGCTATACCGCTGGTAGGTAGGTCATGCATGACCGTTTTAAATGTGGATGCAGAAAACCGAGTTCCATAATAGGAGAAAGATTGAAAAATAAAAAACTAAAAAACCCGACTGAAAAAACTGAAAAGCAAAAAACAAGCACATTTTAAATTAAACAAAACTTGGAACCAGGCGGGGTTCTATTTTAGTTCAATTTTTTTCATTTCCTAATTTAATATTCAAATGAACCCCGCCTGGTTCCAAGTTTTGTTTAATTTAAAATGTGCTTGTTTTTTGCTTTTCAGTTTTTTCAGTCGGGTTTTTTAGTTTTTTAACTACTTTTTTTATTTCCAACTTTTTAGTTCTTTTGTGTTTGTTCTTTCGTTGGTCGCGTAAAATTCTTCGCAGGTGATTTAACTTTTGTGCTTTTTTAAAGGATTCGTCACTTTGAATTTCTTTTAAACATATAAGTATTTTATATTTTTGTAATCTCCTTTCTAAACCCTTTATTTTGATACCCTACTCGATGGTATTGGAAAAAAAAATGTTTTTGAACTCCGCGATTTGGCCCCCAAAATCCGCAATTTTTCTTTGTTTTTTAATTTTAATGTAGCCTATAACACTCGCGCCATCAAGACGAATCTAACGACGTATATTTCATTCAAATCCCTTCATCCATTTAGGAGTTATGAGGGAACAAAGAAACGGACATACATACATACATACATACACGTCAAACACATAACCCTCCTTTTGGGCTTCGCCGCAGTCGCGTAAAAATGTGGTATATTTTTTTAAATAAGATAAATTAAAACATGATTGGAATTTCGGAAAGTTAGAAGAATGCAAAATATAGGTACCACAATTTCCACGCGTGTGTATCGTATAATCGTATTGTACATTATTCAGATTTATTATAATAGGTATATTCTACATTCACTTGATATAATATGAAATCAGAATTTAGAATTTAAACCTCTCAAACAGATTGATTAGCACTGGATATATTGCAATTTTTTTTTATTGTATTGTTTATTTTAAATTTATAACTTTTTTCATATTGTCATTTTTTGTGTCTTATAGCATCGCAATGGATCTAATCTGTAATGTTGCTATAATGGGTGGTAAAATAATAAAAGTTGTAGTTAGTTACCTATAGTTAGTAAGGCAGTTCATCGCAATAAGCTTGCCCATGGGAGCTTACATGGGACTTAACACATAACTAGCGAAATCAGGGTGTACTATTATGTACATCTCTGCAAACCTTTTGAGGATAACAGAAGTGGTGTTATTTTAACAAAAAACCTAACTTTCGCATCTATCAACATCACTTCAAAAATGCAAGTAAAAGACATTCACAAAGAAAACTGCACCAGTACAACATGACATAAAACAAAACCAATACGCCACCGTGGGCGAAGAGCCAGACGCAATAAACTGGTAATAAATACGCTGATACATTTTAAAATTCAGCAAAAGCTCGTAAAATGCGTAAAGAACAAACACGAGCCGACGTAAAGAGACAGTTGTTCTTAATACAGCGATATTAAGATAACCGCGACAAGTACAACTGGAATTAAAGAAGTTAAGACCGCCATTAACGTATAAACATCACTAAATGATTGTTTATTTTTGGTTTGTTTCCTGTTATTTACTTTTTTTTGCGATTTGTACTTTACTGTGTTATTTTAGTAAAATGTATGCCATCCTTCGAGGACGTCCCAGAAAGAGGTGGTGAGATGATTTGGACGCGGACCACGAGGAACTGGTTCGATCAAAGAACACATGAAAGAA
This sequence comes from Diarsia dahlii, assembly GCA_949775195.1. Taxonomy (NCBI): domain Eukaryota; kingdom Metazoa; phylum Arthropoda; class Insecta; order Lepidoptera; family Noctuidae; genus Diarsia; species Diarsia dahlii. The sequence goes on along the minus strand of OX459194.1, from coordinate 21,842,920 downwards.
ATTGGGAGGAGGTCTTTGCCCAGCAGTGGAGTAGTACAGGCTATTAAAAAAAGTAGAACGACGCATCTTTGGCCCAGCCAAAGAGTTTATTGCCGAAAAGTTTAAGTCCATTGTTAACAGTCTTCGCAGTATTATGATAAAGTTTCCTAATGGAACACATTCTTAACGAATGAACAAATTACGAAGTCTAGTTCACTTCTGCTAGTTTTCTACGTAAGTGTACCATGTAGAAGTCAGCATCTGCAAGTTTATACTAAAACTTTAACTACCTTAAGATCCGTTTGTTATTAAATTCTTCAACCAAAACTCTCTTGCTATCAAAACTAACATAAACCACAAACTTAATATCCTAATACACGAATACTTAACAAATTAACTAAAACCAAGAGAAACTCAAACAATGCGACGTTCAGCAGTTGTTCAGTAATAGCTAAATAACAACTAGCTAGCTAATTTTAATTAGAAATAGCTAGCGCCGTTCAAAGCTTAACTTTATCCTTTAGAACTGGCAACATTTAAATAATTTAATAAAAATATTTTTACTGGCAAGGAAAGAAGAAAATGGCGACAGTTGACTTTATTTGCGGACAGGAGAAATTAGGTTAGTTTCTTTTGTGAGCTTAGAAAAGATAAGGTTTGTTGTTGTTCATGGTTCTTGGGTAATGTTAAGTAAAATTGTGTTTATCTTTCAATGTTGTTGAGTTACTGTCGGTTCTAGCCTCTATTTCACAGAAAAAGTATTAATTTTCCAGGAACTAACCTGTTATGAAATGGGTTTTATAGGTATTTTTTTGCTTAAACAATTTATTGCAAACCGTGTTCATGACATTTTTTGTGTTCGTCACAAATTATTCTGAACAAAATTCAATGATGGTACAAACCGATCGCGTAGAGTTGACCGGTCGACACGAAATAATGGTCACAGAAGCACACAAAAAAAGACTCACATCGCTTACCCTATTCCCTATTTATTTAGGTGTCAGCGCAGCAGGACTTCTTCACACAACACAAAACACAACACTACAACACTACAACACAACACACACAACACAACACTACAACACAACACACACAACACAACACACACAACACAACACACACAACACAACACTTTTTCTTTCTTTCTTTACCATACTTTTTTCTTCAACTCGTCATTTCATCAGACACCTTATTTCTTGTCATATTATCATCCATCTTCATTTTTACCCGACTGCGGCGAAGCCCAAAAGGAGGGTTATGTGTTTGACGTGTATGTATGTATGTATGTATGTATGTATGTCCGTTTCTTTGTTCCCTCATAACTCCTAAACGGATGAAGGGATTTGAATGAAATATACGTCGTAAGATTCGTCTTGATGGCGCGAGTGTTATAGGCTACATTAAAATTAAAAAACAAAGAAAAATTGCGGATTTTGGGGGCCAAATCGCGGAGTTCAAAAACATTTTTTTTTCCAATACCATCGAGTAGGGTATCAAAATAAAGGGTTTAGAAAGGAGATTACAAAAATATAAAATACTTATATGTTTAAAAGAAATTCAAAGTGACGAATCCTTTAAAAAAGCACAAAAGTTAAATCACCTGCGAAGAATTTTACGCGACCAACGAAAGAACAAACACAAAAGAACTAAAAAGTTGGAAATAAAAAAAGTAGTTAAAAAACTAAAAAACCCGACTGAAAAAACTGAAAAGCAAAAAACAAGCACATTTTAAATTAAACAAAACTTGGAACCAGGCGGGGTTCATTTGAATATTAAATTAGGAAATGAAAAAAATTGAACTAAAATAGAACCCCGCCTGGTTCCAAGTTTTGTTTAATTTAAAATGTGCTTGTTTTTTGCTTTTCAGTTTTTTCAGTCGGGTTTTTTTGTTTTTATTTGGAACAACAAACAATTACATAATAAAGCATTAGACATAAAACATAGAATGAACAATTATGTAATCCACAGCGTTATTCACAGAATATAAGCAAAATAATAATAACACGCTTCAAAGAAGAAAGGTAATAAATATTAATGCAAATAAAAAACTAAAAAACCCGACTGAAAAAACTGAAAAGCAAAAAAACAAGCACATTTAAAATTAAACAAAACTTGGAAGCAGGCGGGGTTCATTTGAATATTAAATTATGAAAACAAAAAATGAAAATAGAATGGACCCCGCCTGCTTCCAAGTTTTGTTTAATTTGTTGCTTGTTTTTTTGCTTTTCAGTTTTTTCAGTCGGGTTTTTTAGTTTTTTAACTACTTTTTTTATTTCCAACTTTTTAGTTCTTTTGTTTGTTCTTTTTGCTTTTCAGTTTTTTCAGTCGGGTTTTTTAGTTTTTTAACTACTTTTTTTATTTCCAACTTTTTAGTTCTTTTGTTTGTTCTTTCGTTGGTCGCGTAAAATTCTTCGCAGATGATTTATTTAACTTTTGTGCTTGTTTAGAAGATTTTTCACTTTGAATTTCTTTTAAACATATAAGTGTTATATATTTTTGTAATCTCCTTTTAAAACCCTTTATTTTGATACCCTACTCGATGGTATAGGATTTTTTTTTGTTTTGGACTCCGCGATTTGGCCCCCAAAATCCACAATTTTTCTTAGTTTTTTTAATTTTAATGTAGCCTATAACACTCGCGCCATCAAGACGAATCTAACGACGTATATTTCATTCAAATCGGTTCATCCGTTTATGAGTTATGAGGGAACAAAGAAACGGACATACATACATACATACACGTCAAACACATAACCCTCCTTTTGGGCTTCGCCGCAGTCGGGTAAAAACACATAACCCTCCTTTTGGGCTTCGCCGCAGTCGGGTTAAAAAAGACAGTGCTTTCAAACTTTTAAACAACAAGTATGTGCATAGTTATTCCATTCCCAATTGTTACTAACATAGTTTATAAGTAGAGTGTATTACTTACATCATGGATCAAGGTCTGAAATAAAGTTTTTTTTTTATAGTACACTAGCTTTTGCCCACGGCTTCGCCCGCGTGGATGTCGGTTTAACTACAAAAATGTCGATTTTCCATACAAACTTTCATCCCCTATTTAACTCCCTTAGGGGTTGAATTTCCAAAAACCCCTTCTTAGTGCTCCCCTACATTATAATAGGAAGCCGTGTGCAAAATTTCACATTCCTAGCCCCAGTAGTTTCGGCTGTACGTTGATATGTCAGTCAGTCAGTTCTCCTTTTATATTTATACTAGCAGTTGCCCGCGACTTCGTTCGCGTAGAAATTTTGACTCTCTTGTCTGGACTGCCTGTGGATGGTACTATGTCAAATCGAATGCCAAATGCCAATCGAAGCGATTATATTCCCTTAAACCAGCCCTGTCGTAAAATCTATTCCTACCTGAAATGTCTTATGATCTATATTCTATCTCTCTGCCAATTTTCAGGTACAAAAAGCCAAGGATTTCATATGGACTTACGGGAGCCCTTAGTCCAGGTCTTCCTTACAAACTTAGCTTAGATCTCCTACTCCTAAACTCTAGACTTGTTAAATTTCAGGTTGTTAGTACAAAAAAAAAAACAGTACATTTTTACAAACATGTGAAAGCCCTGAGACCTCCTTATTCTGGCCATGTTGCTAAACTTGCTAAATCAGTTCTTAGTCAACGTCTACTAACTATAAAGTACCTTCCTGCCAAAATTGTAGCACAAAAAAGGAAGTACTGTCATACAAACTCGCGTGAGCCCTTAGACCTCCCTAGTCCGGCCCTGTCGCAAAATCGGTTCTTAGCAAACTTTTACTCACCTACTACGTCCCTGCCAAAATTCAAGTTAGTAGCACACAAAATGATGGACTTTTAAACAAACTTGCGAGCGCCCCTCTCTAATCTGGCCCTGCCACAAAACCTGTACTTAGCAGAGTTCTTCTAACTATAAACTACGTGCCTGCCATAAATCAAGTTTGTAGCACAAAAAATTAAGGATTTTCTTACGAACTTGCAAGAACCCTTAGACCTCCCTAATCCGGCCCTGTCACAAAATCTGTTCTTACCAGACGTCTACTAACTATAAACTACGTCCGTCTCAAAAATCAACTTTGTAGCTCAAAAAATGAAGGACTTTCATACAAACTGGCGAGAGCCCTTAGACCTCCCTAATCCGGCCCTGTCTCAAAATCTGTTCTAAGCAGACGTCTACTAACTTTAAACTACGTCCCTGCCAAAAATGAAGATTGTGGCACAAAAAATTAAAGACTTTCATACAAACTGTCGAAAGCCCTTAGACCTCCCTAATCCGGCCCTGTCACAAAATCGGTTCTAAGCAGACGTCTACTGCCTATTAACTACGTCTCTGCCAAAAATCAAGATTGTAGCACAAAAAATGAAGGACTTTCAAACAAACTTGCGAGGGCCCTTAGACCACCCTAATCCGGCCCTGTCGCAAAACTAATTTATAGCGGATGCCTACTGACTATAAACTACGTCTCTGCCAAAAATCAAGATTATAGCACGAAAAATTAAGGACTTTCATACAAACTTGTGAGGGCCCTTAGACCACCCTAATCCGGCCCTGTCGCAAAATTAATTCATAGCAGACGCCCACTGTCTATAAACTACGTATCTGCCAAAAATCTAGATTGTAGCACAAAAAATGAAGGAGTTTCATACAAACTTGCGAGGGCCCTTAGACCACCCTAATCCGGCCCTGTCGCAAAATCCGTTCTTAGCGGACGTCTACTAACCATAAACTACCTCCCTGCCAAAAATCATCTTTGTACGTCCAGCGGTTTTCGAGATTTCGTGATGAATCAGTGAGTGAGTGAATGAGTGAGTGACCTTTCGCTTTTATAGATATAGATAGATGTTCATTGAATACAAATCATATTCTAACTTTCCACATCTAATTCCTTGATCGCATTGTGAGTCAAATTTCGGAATTTCGAATTTTTACACAGTCCATCCATCGTTTCTCTGCATGGTCTTCTACTACTCTTATACCCATCCACGTTAACGCTCAAAACTTTCCTCACGATACAAAGATTAAACGTTAAAAGTATCACTAAACCGGTGGGCCACTATCTCCAACATAAAACCGTCGTCCTCGAAGTAAAAAAATCAAAACATAAGTACTTAAACATAAGCGCTAAGCCTCCATTTAAATACTTAATTGTACGTAGGTGGCGGTATTAAATGAAGCGGACTTTAACAATGTGTATTTATTGCAGTCTTTATCGGACGAGTGTGTCTCCAGTTTTTATTACGAACTAATGGTTCTGTAACTGTTAATGAGCTTCGTTTAAGAGCCGATCTTGAGAGAAACGAGTGGCAGGGTTTGTTCCATGGTCTGACGATATTCCCTTGTTTTTTTCGAGGAAAATATAACTGGAGCAAATATTTTTATTTTTACCTTTTGACTGGTTCGTTGGTCTAGAGGTCGCAAGTGCCACTGTGCTAAGCATGGGGGTTGATTCCCTGGTCGGACAATGTGTCATTGGGTTTTTTTCCAATTGCTGCCACGAAGACTGAATTTGCGCCTGGTTTATGACAATGTCTCGCCCCCTATTACATGGAACTTACACATAGTTGGCGAAATGTGGGTGTACTTAGGTACACCTCGGCCTTACTCTTTATGTTATGTCAATACCTATGCGACAAAGTACGAGTCGCCATCGTATAAGCATGCAATCCTCAATGAGTAGGTAGGTAAGTACTTTATTTATATTTTCACGCCTATCCAAACTATAAACCAAGAGCCATCAAAACAAAAATTAAATCATCTAGATACTTAAACCGAATATTGCACAAAAAAACCGCATCCGCATGCGATACGCGTTAAAATTCCGGATACCGCAAACGGTGGCATATAATACGGTTAAATTTCATACTGATACGGATTTAATAAAGCATAATTGAATTTTCATAAAAGTATGGACTGTATCCCCGTAACGAACTGGGCAGCCGGAATATTAATTTGTGTTTTAAACGAATTTTATAGTTCGATAGCGGTTCGTAGTTTCGGAGCTCATCAGTTAATTCTTTGCAGTTATTGTATAATCATGATGGAATTAAATGTTAATGTTGTTGTCATTTAAATTAATGATTATTTAAAAGGGTAACATTTCATCGTCTTTCAATAATTAAGTAGTTACTTTTGTTGTTTCGGTTGTATTTTGAATCACGTTGTTTTATAGTATTTTCGTAGGTATTTTAGAGGTGCTCTAGTTGAAAATCTCTATTAAAATAACCCAAAAACGGTTATTTTCCAAAAGGGACAAAATAAATAAAATCTACTACTTGAAAATTTTCACGTAAGACAGTCCCCAAAACCTTGTCCCTATAACTCCACTTTCCCATTATTTTCGCTGGTAAGAAGAAGTGGCGCAACCAACTCCCCAGAAACACATTTATTAACATAGATATATTAACATTACAGAAATCAGAAACTCCTGTACTAGCTCGCTGAGAATGGCGTTTCATGATGAAATTTGAATTTCACATCAACCGGTTTACACTTTTGTAGGAACAATTTAATTTTTGCTGAAGTGTTTGTTTGCTCTCGTCCCTTTTCGGGTTGACAAACAAAAATAATAGAAAGGGTATGGCGACGGGACATTTAAAAAAGGTGAGATCTCACTTTATGTCCTGAAATAAAACGCTGAAAATATTAAATGAAGAGAGAAATTGTATGTGGGAAACTTGTACGATGAGTTTACTTCGCTAGTCTAGCAGTCGCAAGCACTTCTACTGAGCAATAAGGTCCTGGTTCGATTAACGGGACGCGCGAAGTGTTATTCGGTTTTTTCATCAGGATTTTTTCGATAGTAACCCAGATTTTGGACCCTATGTTATGGCAAAATGTGGGTGAACTAATAGGTACAGCTCTGTCTAACCCTTCGGAAACAGACGTGAATTATGTATGTGTAGGTAATTTTCTCGTAAAACCCCGATCAAAATAAAAAAATTGTAAAACATTGGTTCCCAGCTCAACTTACGTTATCTAAGAACACACAGCCTTAGGTATTTACGGTAATATTTTACGACTTGAATCTGACCGGCCACCTCATATAAACTCTAAGCCACGTCGAACGACGCCATCAAACGGAATAAAGATAAACTTCAGCCACTAAAGGAAGAATCATACAAATTCCGCAAACACTTTACTACCTTGTAAGTTGTAACAACGCGACTGTAAGGTCGACAGTCCAGTGCTACGTAGGATGTGCGGATAGGTTTAACCGATGTTAGTCATATCATTTTCTGTTCCTTCCAGCTTTGTACAATATTCTGACAAATAAATGCATTCTATTCTATTCTATTCATTTTTGCCGAACTCTTGTCTAAATAATAACAACAATCGGGTCGATATTTAGGTTAAGCCTCGCTTACCTAGGTTGGTCCGTAGAAGAGTGGTCACCCGTAATATTCTCAGTTTCCTGCGTGTCTTGGAAAGCACTTTAAACCGTTGGTTAGTTCATAGATCTTTCAATTTGGCAGTCGTTACAGGTAGTCAGAGGCCTGAAATTATGACAATCAGTCTTAACAAGCGATATCAGATTACCCAATACTAACTAGGTTGTGGAGGTCATATTAATATAGTTAGTCATTTCATGTAAAATACTGGCTGATCCCAATAAAGTAGGGAAAAGGCTAGGCAGATAAATGAGGTATTATTATTTCACGCAGAAGTGAAAAAATATTAGTTACTTTGCCGATAGTCATAATATGAACAAAGCTTAACCTTGGGTTGTTGTGGAGCGGCACCTTAAAACCGCATCTCTTTGACAACATAAAACGGAACGGAATTGATAACACAGTTGACACTGTATGAAAGCTTATCGAACCACGTTTAATTTTAAGTGGTCCTCGCCACCATTCTCGACTTATGTGGTGCACATTCGAAACGTTTTATGGGCGTACAATTTGGTACTTTTCGATAGCGATAGTTGTTTATAAGTATTTTTTGAGTGTGTACACAATTTTGGTTAAGGATACGGAACAAATTACAGGACTGATTAAAATGTATGTTACCAAAATTGGTACTGTATAGAATGTATGGATCTGCTGGCTTAGATTTAAATTTTATTGTGCATGGTGCGGTCTTCTTTAGGTGAAGGAGTACACTTACTTGATACTTTTGTCGTCCACTATGTATTTAACATGATATGTGTACATTCTTTGTTGGAGAAATAAATAAAGATTGTAAAGCATACTAGAGAGAAGGGTTACATAGTTCTAGTGGACAGTTACAGAGATTTGATAAAAAGAAGACAATCAAAGACAGTATTTGTCTGTGATTGTCTATACTGATGCATACTATTACAGCATTTCAGATAGAGAGCAAATAGTTTACTAAACACGTGGTGTAACACATTACATCAAACCTGTAATTACTGAAGGGTTAGACAGACCTTATATTTCATGCACGTTTTGCCAGTTATGTTAAAGTAAAAGGTGCGAACCTTGACCAAAAACTCCTATAACGAGTCTTTGGTCAACTGGACCAACTCTAAGTGGACCCACGAGATCAATCGAACAAATCACATCTTCAATTGTTTTTTTTTTCATAGTTTTTTTGTGAGTCCAGTTGCAAGCAGGTCCTGTTGACCAAAGACTTAACACATGCTCTCGCACTTCTTAACTACAACAGATAAAGAAAGTCTTTAAACATGGACCTTTCAGATACATACAAAGTACTGCTATAAAAGGATATTAACCAAGGCAATAAGATGTTATCAGTGCACAACTGGATTTAGCGTGTTCGTCCATTTGGAGCCTTTTAATCGACTCTTAAGATACTTACGGGATACGGAATAAGCTGCGTCAGCACCGTTATATAACTCGGAGTATTTTTATTCTTAAGATGTCTTCTAATAGTTGTGATACTTGCCAAAAGCCCAATAGTTATATGAAATTTCAACTAATTGAAGTAGATTTTAAGCTGTAAACAAATGCTGGGACACAACACTTGACACTGTCATTGTTATTTTGCAGTTTGTAATCATCATCATCATCATCTTGATTGTCAGCTAAAGATCAACCACCCACCCACACTACCAGCCAACAACCAGAGAGGATTTCCTTTCCCCCTTACTGAATGGTTCTGGTTTTTCAGCTATCATCATTCTGATGTAAAAATAATTTTGTCTTAGTGTCCTTAGCTGTTCTTTGCTATTATGTTTCACTTAGTACACTAACATAGTTTTTTTGGTATTTCTACTCTCATAGCACAGCTCTTAACCACATTCAAACTGTATTTTCCTTACTTCTCATTTTGCAGTTTTATCCTTCAAAATTAAGGCAGTCCACAACTAATGGAGTATGCAGTCATTGCTGCTAACAAAGCAAATAACCAAGAATACTGAATGCCCTTTTTTTGGATCACCGTCCAAAAACAAGCGGAAGGAGTCATTTGATGATTTTCCACCGAAAATCATCAAATGAGTCCTCCCGTTCTGGGCAGAGCGTTAGAAAGTGTCAGTCTTCTACTGACTAAAAACAACCCAAACAACCCTTTGTGTCGAGGCCGCTCTTTCGAACAACTCGCAGCCCCGACAGTTTCTGAAAATCCTCCACTTACATTCCTCTACCAAGGTTATCGACGTAGCCCGAAGAATCGCCAGACTTAAGTGGCAATGGGCAGGGCACATTGCTCGCAGAACGGATGGCCGATGGGGCCGAAAAGTTCTGGAATGGCGACCGCGAACCGGAAGACGTTGCGTTGTAAGGCCTCCCACTAGGTGGACCGATGACCTGGTCAAGGTTGCAGGAACCCGCTGGATGAGAGACGCATGGGACCGGTCAATGTGGTGACGCCTGGGGGAGGCCTATGTCCAGCAGTGGACGTCTTTTGGCTGAAATGATGATGATGACATTCCTCTTCAAATAATTCCCAATCAACACAGAACGTGCTCTCGCATGAAAATCCGAAAGCAAAGTAAGATCTTCATTTAACACTACAAATTAACAAAAGACGACTCAATCAAGAGGCCACACATGGCGCCTGGCTCTGTCTGTAGTTCTCAGAACAATTCCCTTTAACAAATCGTAACCTGCGATAAATCTCACCGCACTATAATTATTTGAACATTCATTAATAATGCATAAGTCGATCAAACCGAGGAACGAATTTGAATTCGGACGTGTTCACACTCGTGCTTTTTATTTTGTACGTAATTATTATGGGTGTAAAATGGTAATTTTGTGTCGGTGTTTCGAGGGACTTTTATTTGTAGACGGAAGTGAAACTGGTAGGGTTATGGACGGTCAATGTTTGACGGTGACAAGCAGCTGTTGGGTGGTTTTAATTAGATGCGGTTGTGAGTTGTGCAATAAAAGAGCTTACGCAAGCAATGATGCCTTAGACTCAGTCTAGCTAAAATTCTTGATGCCTCCCGAATCTTTAGTAGAAAGATTCTGCAATATTTAATTTCATTGTAATATTGTCCGTATCATAATTTTAGTTCGATATCTTATAATTATTGTCTGATATAACTTCATCACGTCATCTCTAATGTTAGTTACCCATTCATTGCATTTCTTCTTAATTTTCACTAAATCAAGCCACTTTCCTTCCGTCTGTTTCTTTGTTTAAGCTATTCCTGTTCCCAGTTTAAACTTTTCTCTTTAAAACATGCTCCACATTATTCCACACAACATGTTCCTTTCCCGATACATTTGCTATTACCCTGTCACCAACGTTACTTTGAAACTTTCTCATAAATCTAGCTCCTCGATAGTATGAGAAAATTATTCAATAAATTCCATACATCCGCTATCAGGCGCAAGTCATCTCAAACTGCAACCCCTTGGAACTAAAAACATGAATTTATTATTGCTCATACATAGCATTATGCACATCGCTTTAGAGATCGAACACGACGATGTTATTCTGTAAATTAAAACCCACCTTAGCACGCATAATCGACTGAATAAATACTTATCCCCTACTATTGGCATTACATTGTAATATTTTATTATCAACTAGCTGATGCCCGCGGCTTCACCCGCGTGGATGTCGTTAAAATTATATATTAAAACCTTCCTCTTGAATCACTCTATCTATTAAAAAAAACCGCATCAAAATCCGTTGCGTAGTTTTAAAGATTTAAGCATACAGACAAACAGACAGACAAAAATAGCGACTTTGTTTTATACTATGTAAGGATAATAAGGATATGGATTTACAATTTTTATTTTGCGTCTACCAATCCGCACTAGGTCCGCTTGGTGGATTATAGCCCATCCCTCTCCTAGAGAGGAGACCCGAGTTCCTGCAGTGGGAAAATTATAGGCTTACGATGATGATGATGATGATCAATTGTTGAATAGTTGTCTAGTACCCATAACACAAGCTCTGCTTAGCTTGGGACTAGATGGCGTTGTGTGATAGTTGTGGAATATTATTATTATTATTATTAATTTACATAAATTATTAGCGTTGATGGACGGAGAGGGAGGGGAAGACCATGGAAAAGATGGATGGATTGTGTGAGGAGTGATAAGAAAGAGAAATGAGTAAATGATGCAGTGAGTTTGACAAAGAAGAATGGAAGAAGAAAACGTGTTGTGTAGACACCAAATAGAATGAAACACGGGTATGAAGAAATCGCATACGTCGATGGACCGATTTACCTTCAAAAGGCTGTGGGTTAGACAGGATGCGGTAGGTGAGGACAGTGTGTTATATTGCAATTTAGGCGGCTTGTTCCCAGAATTGCTTAAATATAAGCTAAACAGATTGACACACAAGAGATATTACCAAAATCATCACAATAATTTTATTCATTAAATTGCCGATCCCAGTACTTAAAAGACAGCAGATAATCAATTCTTTTGTACCGTATTAAGAAATGTGTCACGATATGGAAAACTCGTAAAAACCATTCATCTCACACACAAACGCTTTTCACTTCCCACTTTTGATTTTCAATCGAGAACTAATAGTTTAAACAGCAAATTGATTCGCATTTAAAATGTTAATTCGTTTCTTAACTTCAGAACACGTCGACATTCTCGACCTTCCAAATGAACAATGGGACAGGGTTCCATCTTGTAGATTTTATCTAATAATGTGTATTGAATCTTGCCATGTATTATTAAGTATTGTTTATGACGTGACTTGGCATGTTATAAAGATATCTATTAACTTATTAAGACGTGTTTAAATGTTTCTATTGTTGGTACTGATTGTGGATTCTTTCTTTTTTATTTTAAGGTTGCCATGCGTTGTTCGGGTTACAAGCAGTTGTTTTGTAGCGAAGCTTTCTATTTCTTTTTTCTTTGTCGTGTGGTTAGTAATTAACTTGGTGTCAGCACTTTTATATGCTGCTCAAGGGCCTCTGACATGACTCTATATGCCGTCGAAAAACATCTACCCGGTATGCTGATTTCTTCACGATGTTTGCCGTCACCGTAGCATGTGTTAATTATACAATATGCACACGAATCCGAAAATTGAGGTGCGAATCTTGTGTTCGAACTCGATAGGTACCTACATAAGACTTGGCAATCTGACGGTCACATAACTAGACTGCTTTCTTTCTTAACCGATTGAAAAGTTTAACACAACACGTCATGTTTACATACAAATAAAGATAACTTTTGATTCGTCACAAATAAAAGGTAAGATCAGTCAGATAGATTACATCCTGTATTAGGCATTTGGTAGTAAAAACAGTCCAAGCAAACATAAATCCTCACAAATCCGTATAGTCTAAAGAATGTACAGGAAATATCTTGTGTTATACCCAAAAATTGCAGAGAGAATGTGAAAAACTTCCCCCTCAGTCTTTCAGCCCTCTTCCAATGCGACTTTAATACTTCACGGCTTTTGGACGCATAAAATTTCAATATTCTGAACACTATCGAATGGAGCGGAAGAGCGACAAGGAATTTCGCGATACAGGGATATAATATGGTATTGTTGAAAATACTTTATACTCCAAGGGCTGGTAATGTCTCATGGTTTTATGTATGGAAACGTGGGAAGATATTCACCTTATTTATTTTATTAGAGGAACTTACAGATAATATAAACAGTGCTTTTAATTTGAAGGCCATTTACAAGTTTCTAGCGATAAAAAACTGAATCAAAAAGATTTTGCGCCAGATTTCTGTGAAAGGATCAATGCTTGATTACTACAACTTTTAATTGTTTTTTTTGCTGTGTTTTCAGTATTTGTTCTTAAGAATAAATCAGTTTTTCCAGTAGATTTGTCAAGCATTTTTCTACTAACTTGCAAATCTGGTTTTAGTGAAACTCTTTAGCTGGGTGGATATTTTTCTGGAATCTGTCTTGCTTTATCACACGCTAGATTAAAAGGTGAGCTTTGTCATATTGGCTTGGTGCCAAAGTCTAATCTAATCAAATCTCCTTATTTGCGATCATCCTTCCTGTTTTTAAAAAAGAAAGGAAGGAGCAATGCACGAATTTGTATGTTGTATTTTTAGTTAGTTCTTAAGTAGGTTTTCGATGTGATTTGTCTCTCAAATTTTACATTTGTGTTATTTTGTAAATGAGAATTAGCATTCCTCATGTCAATACGGATTTTACATGTTCAATGTTCAATTTACTTAATTTTAAAATTAATTTAGGTAAATATTATTTTTTTATCTATTCCTTTAGATTGCTCGACGGCATAATTTTTTTAAATCGCTGCGCACATCGCCTATATTATTTTTTTGCCTGTATTTTTTCATTTACTTCCTAACGTTGCTCTCTTAGCTCGTTGGCCTTGCTTCTATACTTTTAATCTCCTATCATCATTTCGTTTCGTACTCGTCTCGTCCCCGACTCGACTACCCTTACAGGGCCTGCACACAGCTCTTACATTTGCATAAAGTAGTCCTGCCGTTGCCCTCTTATTAAATTTCTCATGACCACTGGAGATTTGAACTAAGGTGCGGCTTGGTCGTTAAGTGTACCTTCTGCTTTATGCTCGTAATGTCTTTCAATATTCAAACTTGGTGAGGTAAAGCTGGCTCTTAAGTTAAGTTATGTCTGTGCTTGTGTTTATTTTAGGTTTATTAATATTGTTGGCGGTTTATTCACAGACGAAACGTGTATTACAATTTATTCGTTTTGTAATCAAATAAAATCTTAGATTTATAATTTTGTCGTATAAACTTATCAACTAGCTCGTGGCTAGATAATAATAGATTCTGCCTGCAATAATCTTCAGGTTAAGCCGGTGACCACACATACTGAGTTTCCTCCGTGCTTCGGAAAGCACGTTAAGAAAAGGTGGTGGATGATGGTGAAACTTACAAAGTAAAGATTTAGTTCTCCATCTGTGCTAAACTGTACAGGTTTCCCTAGTTATTACTATCTATGGATTGGCTCATACTAAAATTTCCACCACGAACCTAATTTTACTCCAACACCTGTCTTACAATTCTCAGTTTCAAGATAAAATAATAAAGCCTGCTAGTTGGTTCTGTCAATCAAGCACTGCATTATACAACTGCACGAATAACTAGACCAGTTTGTCACAATCATAATCAAGCTGTCAGTAGTAATCAGTATGAGGCAGTAAACTGTCTTTTAATTGAATTACTAGCTGTCTCTACTGAACTTAGCCTAAATTAAATTCAAGTTTAGATAAGAACTGTTAACTACGACTTAGGTGGCGATTGGAATTATCTAGATAAACGATATTAGCGGTTACTATGGGAAAGTATCTTGAGGAAAGATTTGAGTGTGAATGGCTCTAAACTTACTCTAAAGGCATCGATTAATAGACTGTGTGAAAAATGATAGGATAGGGTCAGTAGTAACTGAGATTATGCTTAATAAACAAGTATGGACGAAGAAACCTGAACAGATAATAAATAATACAACGGCAAAAAAAATATCAATGACACAAATATGGTTCAATTTGTTTATGAACACCACTTTGTGAGAGACACATTTCTCAAGAGTAACTTAACAAAAATTTGTCTTATTCATAAGTAAATTATTGACAAATTAACTATAAACAAAAATAAGAAACTAATTAATACAATTTGTAAAAAATAACCGTGTTACATTTACATTTAATAACACTTCATTATTACAAAACAACCGATAACCATCAAGCAATTAACACAAACAATCACATACAAAAACAATACAGCGGATTTTTATCAACAATATCGCAACAATATCGTTCCAATCTCGATACTCGAACAAATGTTGCCACGTATAAAATTTGCATTTTAAACCGGGCACAAAGGTCGGGCCGGTGAGGTGGCCATTCACTTAAATGTACCGGATTAGGGACACTCGATAATGGCCCGTTTTAATTGTAAAAGGTTTTAGTGCTACCAATTTTGGAACAGCGACATAAATGGGAACATTTGGTTTAAATAAAGGTTGGAATGGCAATAGGAACTGCATACGTAATGTGAGAAAGTTTGCTGTTGAATTGGGATTTAAATAAATATTTTCGATATTATGGACGGGGTCCACGCAGACTGATGAGAAAATAGTAGGACGATTTGGATGGCTTACTCGCCAGTTGGCGAGAAGAAGCATATCGTTGTGAGAGGTGAAAGGGATGGCTGTGGGTTGTTCGAAAGAGATACCGTGGCCTCGGCACAAAGGGCTAAGAAGGAACATCGGTGGTTTTTAGTCAGTAGAAGACTGACACTCCCTACTGCTTTGCCCAGAGCGGGAGGAGTCATTTAATGATATCCCAATAACCAAAAAAAAAGTGAAGGGGATGGGGCAGACCTTTCCCCAGGACTTGGATAATACAGGTGTAATATTGAATTTACCGAACGCAGTAGAATTAAGTTTTGTTAAATTAAAGTCTGCATCATAACCATTCGTCTTCTCTATCCTTTTGCCAAGAATTGGAACATTCAAAATTCATTGCCAGTTATTTTAAATATCTTTTTGATTGTAGCTCAGCCGTTGGTCTTCGTTTATGACTTCAAAGATTTTCTTACTGAAATCGGTCTGGTCCTGTGATTTCTACTAATCTGCACTAGTCACGTCAGGTTTTATTTACAGTTCATGTTCTCTTCTTTATCATCTTATGTACCAAAACCTATGTCAAATCAATTACTTATTTAATTAGTAACTACAAAGTTTATGATCTGTTTCTATACCAAGTTTTCCTATTATAGCTAGTGAACGTAAATTCTATCTATGAAAGCAAACAAAGTTCAGTGGGTCAATCGGTCGAATATATTTAATTCATTCCATTCTATTGTTTCACAACCCGCTCTTTGTCTATTGTTAGTATCAAATTACGTTGATTTCTATACAGCACATTAATTACCTCTGATGTATAAAAATGTTAATGAATTTTGGGATTTAAGTACTATTATTATAGCTAGCCCATATTGCCCCACTGCTGAGCAAAGGCCTCCCTTCATTCCGTCCAACGATCGCGACTCTGTGGAACTTCATTCAATAATAGGTAATAACCTTTTTTACTGCAATATTATTGTAAATAGGAGCTTGTGGCTAAATAATAAAAGTCGGTCGGGGCGATCTTCAGGTTAAGCCGTGCTTGCCTGGGTTGGTACATGGATGGGTGACTACCTATTACATACCGAGTTTCCTCCGTGCCTCAGCAAGCACGGTAAACCGTAGGTACCGTCTATCATTTGTACATCTTTGACAGTTTTTACAGGTAGTCAGTGGACAGTAAGGCTGACAACAAGTCTTACCAAAGGGTATCGTATTAGTCAGTACTAACTGGGTTGTTGAGGTCAGATAGGCAGTCACTCCATGTAAAATACTGGTATACAGCTGCATCCAGTTAGACTGGAAGCCGACCACAATATAGTGGGAATAAGGCATGCAGATGAGTTCTTTACTACCATCGTAAAATAAAATATCATATTTCGTAATATAAATGAAGGTTTAATCATTAGCAGTGTTACTGTTAATATAAAACTATTAGTTGATACTCGCCGACTTACGACCATAAAATCACTATAATAATAGTTAGTTATAGTACAGTCCCTGTCAGAAACATCAATTCAAACCTTAAGCACTCCGAATAAGATTCTATATTCGCAAACTTTCAAACGAGTATTAAGACATGACATTCCTAACTATTCTTTGCCCCTACCTCCCCGATAAGTCGCGGAGTCGAATAGGTCTTTTGTGATAAAATTAATTGCATTTTCCCCCATTGCACCCTTCTGTACGCTCATATTATGACTGTCTGGCAAAACATTTGATAATGAATATTGTACTGGAGACTAAATATAGGCTATTTTTTTATGATTTTGGAGGCAAAGGGTCCATTTAGGCATGTTAATCGGACGATGGAAGAAAAATAGAGAGTTCTTGCGCAATTTGAATGAATTTGAATTTGGTTCCCGGTGGTATCAAAGTGCAGTGTTCATTTAAATGTAATGAATAAATTAGATTATGATGAAGTCTTTTTAATTGATTTGGAGAGATGGACTCGGATCTAGATGGCAAGGAAATTGGATTACTGAAGTTTAATAAAGTAATGGACTTATCTGCAAATTTCTACTAGCTGCGTCGTTGGTCTAGTGCGACTGCTGAGCATGCGTTCTTGAATTCGATTCCCAGGTCAGGCTATGTCTTGAGTTCTTTTATCAGGAATTTCTCAGTATCAGTCATGGAGTCTGGATTTGTGCCCGGTTGATGGTAGTAGGGTTGCCACCTAATACATGAGACTTATATATAACTGCCGCAATGTGGGTGTACTATTCTGTTATGTTAACTACAATAATTCTTACGTAGCTATTTTTTTTCTAAATACTAACTACTATAACTTGCAAACGAAAACTAAAACCTCTTATCTTAAGAAATATTTTTTTTTATTTAATTTTTGATTTCTTATGAAATAAGCAGTACCTTTGTGCTCTTCTATTCTTTTGATGTATTTTCCTTTTTTTTGTATTTTGTGTACATAAATAAAGAAATAAAATATATTTGGAGTTCCATCAGTGTCCTAGTCTGTACCTACACGCGCAGTGGCATAAGTCACAATAAAACTATTTTTCTCAAAAGAAGGAATTCCTTTCGCATTGAGAGCTCCGATCTGTTTGTAGGTAGTTAGTCTTATTGCTACTTAGAGAAAGATTAGCGGTCTTATCTGTCTTATATTATATCATTTTCTGGCTTAATGCATTATTGCTTGGTTGTTTGTGGTTTCGGTTCTCCAGTATAATTTGTGTTTGTAGCATTTTGTTTGGTTTGCATTAATTTGTTTTCTTTGTTTATAAATTCTTATTACATTGGTAACAGAAAATATACAATATAACAATATTGGAACTATGATCATGCCAACAATCCGCCTACAGCCACGTGTATTTAAATAGTACAGTCAGCAGCACCAATATGTATAAACTTAGCAAAGTAACGTATAAAAGCAATTTTATTTCGTGGTGATCTTCAAATAATTATTATTGACATAGGTAGTAATTCCTTACTACACGTATTGACGTCGCGATTTTAGATAAAGAAAATGAATATTTTTTAAAGATTGCAACATTTGCATCTTACTTTCCCGTCTTTGACACATGATAATTATGTCACTTTTCTTTTTCGCGCGTAACGACATCGCAAGAAAAAAGTTCTTTCTCGTCCAAATATTCGCTTAAAAATAAGTTTACGTTATATATATCGAAATAACAAAATACTGAGTGTCAGGAAGTGTATTAAGTGCATCTTTAGTGAAAATTGTAAACCTGAGACGCAGAAATCTGAGCAAATACCTACAGACAACGCTCGCACAGGATTGAACTTGGATGTAACCCTTGTAGCCCTACCATTAGGCGTAATAATGGCTGGCTATAACTGACCTCCGGATACGTGATATCTACAGTGCTTATTCAAGCGATACGATGGTCATTAACACTGTATATCACATAAGTGCCGCAAGCTTCATAAAGTTTTTCCAGTGGGTGCGCGACACCCCAGTTACATATATTTCCTATGTACTAGCTGGAACTTGAACTATCAGTGCTTGACACGAGATGTCCTTGGCAATGTCATTGGACTATGCTTACACTGAAAATACCTATAGGTACTCGGCATAGCAGGTGAGTTCCATTTCCAGCATAATTATACGCTATGTTATTTGCTACATAGCAGACTATCAGTGCGTAGCACGAGATGCTCTTGGCAAAGTCATTAGACAATGCTAACACTGAAGATACCCATAATCGGCATAACTGGTGAGTTCTATTTCCATGTAAATTTGAAGCATATATATACGCTATGTTATTTGCTACACAGCAGACTATCAGTGCGTAGCACGAGATGCTCTTGGCAAAGTCATTAGACAATGCTAACACTGTAAATACTTAAAATCGGCATAACTGGTGAGTTCCATTTACATGTGTTGTTTGTGTGCAAAGAGCAATCATCAATCTCTTGCCCTTATCCCAGTTCGTTTGAGGTTGGCGCGGCATGTCATCTTCTTCCATACTTCTCTATTACTCAAATGATTCCAACGAAAAAATTACCACCCAGAAGTATACTATGCTTTACATGAAAACATAATTATATTCCATGTTACTAGCTGCATATCAAACTATCAGTGTGTAGATGCCTTTAGCTAAGTCATCGGACAATGCTAACACTAAAAATACCACCGCATACGTAGACATCACAGTGGAACCCTATTGCCTGACTTCGGTCAGCAAAATATATAAATATGTTCTTTAATCTATGAGCATGATGGTTGCGAGACAACCTTGCTTATCAGATGTGCATTATAGTCTTGCTAACGCAAATACTTGCAGTGAGTGGGGGACCATACTTTGACACCTGGACTGGCTGACACACATTTGTCATAATCACACATGCTTTAGTACGAGATACTCTCAGCATGTTATGGTCACATTAAGTGAAATCTTCTTCACAGCATATCTTCACCGAGTATGATATTATGGAAGCATCATTGGTTCTAGATCAAAGTTACATATGCACATAACTAACCAAATGCAAACAATACTTAACGGGTAACCATTTATTTTCTGAATAAATTCAATAAAACATGGTGGTCAATACTTATGCACTGTAATGTCCCAATACTAAAAAACTATTAGTATTGAGAGGGAAAAGGTCTATAGACTGACAATGCCTTAACGGCCTGTTAATGTACAAATGACTTTATCAACCAACCCCCTTTTAGTTCCAAATCGAATTATTTGCTCTCTGAAACCCCACCCCCTTTTAGGAAAAGATAATATTACCTTTATATTGTATAGGCCCAATCTAAAAAAACATCCCCAAAAGTAACTCATTGCTCACCTACCAATATATTTTTTTCTCTTACCATGATCCTTATTTTGGTGGTAAGAATGATTTCTGAAATTTTGTCCACCTATTTTAATGGACCCATAATGGGTACAATATTAAATTAATCACATTGGGATTTAAAGTGTTAAGAATAAAAATAAGAAATTTTATTTGCTTAAACTTGTGATTACATAATAGAATAAAATAAAATACATTCATGCAAGATAATAAACGCATGTTGATCATTTATTTATGCCTAAGAATATTTTCAGAGAAAATCACTCAAACCTAACCTAATAATAACAGATAACTTGTCCTGTCTGAATTAGTCATCATAGACACGCAAAACATGTGTTGTAATAAGCATGTAACCCGCATTAAATAATATTTAATACCTGAGGAGATGGGTAGATCATGGGATTCACAACAGACTAAAGAAGAATTTTAAATTCTTATTCTTACTATCTGGGCATTGGGTTTCTTTACTACTTTTCTACGGTAGTATGAGTAAGTAAAAGTACTAAAGTGAAACAACATAACATAAAACAAGGGGGGGGTGAATGGGAGTGCGAAGGGATTGCGGTTAGATCACCAAGACATCAGGTGCCTTAATTGGTGCATTTAATTTTCCGGAGCTTTTATTCATAACATTATTATGTCATGGAGAACTCAAATAGGCAATATGTGGCGGAAACTTAGTAAGTTTTCCTATGTTCTTTATAATTATGCTGAGTAAGATTATAAATAAAACCGCACTGCTGGTGGCTTAACAAGGTTTGGTTGTCTTTACTGTGCAGTATAGATATTTAGGCCAATACTTTCATAGGTATTACTAAGATAAGTATTTCATGAGCCTGTATTGGAAGTCATGCAAAATAAAATTCACAAAATCATGTCGACAGCATTTTAAAAATATCAACAGTAGACACCGTACATTTATGAAAAATGTAGTTTTGCCAAAAATAATATGCATATAAATAAACTTGTTTAAAGCCTACGTTGTTCAGATAAACTGAAAACACAAAAGTGTAAATTTTGCAATCACCCAGTTTGTACACTAAAATATCTACACAAACCAAAGATAGTGAAAGCCTCAATAAATTAAAAACTGACTCTCACTATTATCATTAGACAAAGTTTGCTACTAATTTATTACTCTGTTATTGAAAACTGTTATAATATTGACATTTTATTTGTCCAGTTGTTGGTCTTCTGCCTAATTGACCTATGCGTTGCAAGCACCGCTGAGAATGAGTTCTATTCCTGGATCATGCAAAGTACTATTGGGGTTTTTTCCATCAGGAATTCCTCAGTACACCACACAGCCACAGAGCCTGAATGTGTGCTCAGCTAATGACACTAGGCTCGCCCCCTGTTACATGGGACATAAGATGAATTCTATTTACCTATACATTGACATTTTTAATTACATTGTCAAAACTTTGACATTTGATGCCATGTAATTTTAATATTTAGTGAACCAGATTATATTGTTATGCTTTGATTTCATTTTTTGAAGCAATCTAATCTTATGTACCTAATTGAAGAAACATTATGGGTGCTAAATGGCAAGAACTTAGATAGTTTCTGAATTTTGTATATTGCACCACATTTGAATCCGATAGAATCTATCAAAAGTGTTCAATCTCATTTCAGGGTGATATTAAAGAGCAAAGTTTAAAAAATTAACCCATTGGAGTAATGATACAGTTGTTAGGAATATCAACCACCAATATTTTAAAGTTTCTTGTAATTCGAGTGGGCTTTCTGAACCCCCTATCTAACTTCTCACTGTACAACAACACAAACAGCAGATCAAATCAGAACTGTCAACACATTGTTGATTTATAATTTTTTTTTTTTTTTTTTACAGTTACCAAATTCAACATACATTATACCCTTATGGTTATAATACTAAAGCAATAATATACCTAAAGTAAGGAAGTCATAAGTATGTAAGCGTTATATCACCAAAGAGTGACATAGTAGGCCTATAATGGTAACCATTGTAACTGCTTGTACTATTAAGGGTTTAAACAGCAGTTTGGTTCTATTCTATAAGATAAAAGAGCATTTAAGCCTTATAGTTTAGCTCTTTAAAACGCTTACACGACCATACAAATCGACAAATGTTGCATTGTAAAAAAAAAAAAAAGACGACCTAACAGGCACTTATTTATCATGCACTAATAATGCGTCAAAATAAGTTTTACAGTACAAGTACTGTAACGGTATCGAAAATACTATTAATATTATAAGGCCAATCGGCACTGTAAAAGTACCTTACACAACCACTATGTAACCTTTTAACTTCTTAAAAGTTCTCTCAACGTTGTTATGGGGTTAGTTCTGTAAAACACAACAACTCTTCTAGAGTAATAAAAAAAAAAAAATAATAATAATAACAATTTGTTAATATAATGAATACAGGGAATAATAATAATTTAAAATTTATTAAAATAGCACAACCCTTTTAGAATACTAAATAGGACTCTCGGTGGAGCTGCTACATAACATAATAGCTCTCGCGAGTTTGTGTTACTGCTATGAGACAAGCGGCGATCTAAATTCGTTTTCGGTGAAAATATGGCTAATATTTTCTGCCATGATAGCACATTGACAACACGGTACTGCCCTCGTTAATGAAACCACAGTAACTCCAAAAGTGCCATTTTGAGAAAAACGCGGTTAAAGTTTAATTGTGAAATCGTTTTGTTATAAAGAAAATATTTAAAGTAGGTTGAAAATTATATTTTTATATGTTGGAAAATAAATAAAGCTTTAATTTAGAATATAAAGAACTAATATTGTATTGTTATTTAATTAATAAAATCAGTTAATGTGTTGTGAACTAGGAACAAAATTCATAAAACTTTATTTTTTTACGCTAAAATCCAGTAACTCAATGGTTACTATGGTTTAGTCTAGGTTTACACGTTACTGTGAATTAAACATTTAATGACAGGTACTCTAGTGATAATACGACACAGTAACTGTACACATACTGGGTTGAAACCTAATAAGAGTAGGCTCTGATAACCTAGCTGAATACCTAGTAAGTGAAGATACTGTATTATAGACTAATTTATGATTATTAAATCTAAAATTCACTAATAAGTATCTAAATATACTGTGTTCTAAGTTAACCTTTGTCATTTTTATATGGTTCCTCAAAATAATACTAACGCTGGTTTTGTCTTAAAAAGTATGATTTAAACAATACCTAAAACCTCTAAAGTTAAATAAAAATATTATTTTGAATCGACAAAAAATAAAATCACGTTCTTATTATTAACTTTAATTACTAAACTCTCGATAGTTTTCTTATTAAACAGTCTCCTTTAATAGTCTCCATTAATTTTATTTCTCTATGTGGAATGCAATAACAAAATGAGCAGATAGTGAGATCAAATATTTTAAGTTATTGCGCTTTGCCAGTAATTCATTTAAAATTCCTTTTTTTTTAAGTAAAAAATATTGACAACTTCATAACGAATAAACTGTTACATTTATATAAATGCAACAAATGAAATAAAAAAAACACAAAATTGTCACAACCATCATCATTATTGGTACGTAAATTGATGGTCAAATTATAAGTCGATTTGAAGACGTGAGTTTCCAGCGAGGTTCCAGTTTCATAATTAAATTGTATTGTCTTGGCTAACTTTCATCTCGCGCTGTAGTTTTTTGGAACAGGCTCAGGCATTCCGTTTTTTTTATTATAACACTCATGTGCAATATAATTCTGATCAATGGAAAGCGCAAAAACTACATCAAACGTGTCCTTATTAAAAAAGCGTATTACAAAATCAAGGACTACGTTGAAGATGAAGAAGTTTGACTTTATCTACCACGCATGTGGTTTCCCTGGTAACAAACAAACGGCAAGAAATATGAATGTTCTAACTATTCCCAACCTTATTTTTTCTTTTCTTTTTACAATAGTTTTCAATCATTTATACGCTTTTTAGCAAGAATAGTTACAGCACTGATTTAACAACATTTAAGCCACATATTAAAGGGGTTTGAACTTTTTTGTATGGGAGCTGGCATATCGACCCACCGCCATTTTGATTTTTTTTCGAAATCGCGGCCCACGATGAAAGTGGTATGTATGGTGTAGCATAAATTAGTCGATTCCCTAAAAACCGACTAATTCTAAAAAGTTGTCACCTCACTAAATTATAGGTACAGCCCTAAATGTTCTGAAATGTCACAATGGAGGGAGAACGTCACTCAGGACCTCCTTTATAAACGGCTGCGCGCATAGGCTCTGTCCTTTTTACATCAAGCGAGCAGCCTACTAGATAAGTCCCCAGTTATTGGGTAAGTGAACTCCGCCATTGTGTTCTTCTGCTGCTAAATTTATGTCCCGGCAAGCCATAACTATTTGTAATCTCTGTGTCTATTTAAATGGCTGCCGGCAATGTATTCTGTATTTAATATTAATTAGCACCTAGCTATTCACTATGCACATGTGCTCTAATTGGTTATATGGTTCTCCGCATGGCATGCATCCTATTCTATTCTCTATAAACTAAATCATGCTCAACCATGCTGTATCATAAACCTGCGACGCGAGTCGGCGGTCAATGAGAACCCCGTGGCGATGTGACGCCACGCCTTGCCTTTAGTCTACCATCTATTCACCTATCATCTAATCACTGTAAACCACTGCGATGTGTGAGTACCCATCTTCCATCTTCTTCACTGCCTTGAGCTTGCCGCACTTAACGCATGGCTGGGACACGCACATCGTAGGGGCTTACAGGAACCATCTTGGAGCTCACGCGCCCCCCTTGGCGCTGTTTCAGGGTTCCTATCGCTGGCTAACAAACCTGCTGCTTCGCTCACGCTGCACTGCTCCGCTGCTGTGCTCCCGCGTTCTACCAACGCGGTGAGAAGCGCGCATCTGCACGGCCGCCCTACCGCGAGCCGCCTTTACACTGCGACGCCTACGCGTCCAGCACCAGACGACGGCGTGGCCGTGTAGACAGTGGCCTGCCGCCGCTACCTACCGGCCGCCTGCGCTGCCGCTACCGGCCTACCACCAACGCTGCCTCGGGCTAGTTGCCCTGAGCCCGCTGCCCACCTGGTCGACCGCCCTGCCGCGCGTCCCTACCGACGCGTGAGGCCGCCTGACCCGGCCTACCTACCGTGCGTGGCGATCGACGTCTTCTGGTTGCTCAGGGCAGTACCGTATACCTACCTTCAGTGACAGTGCGTGACCTTAGAGACACTAGAACCCTAGACCCTAGAATCTATTTGTAAGTGTAGTGCTTAAATAAATGTATAACTAAGTCTACAGTGTCTCATTTATCTACCAAGAAAACCACTACGCTACAATGGATAGAGGACATATAGATAGACGAACAAAAAATGTCAAGCAACACGGTACCCAAAGTGTCACGTTACCGAGATATTTGAAGGTAAAGATGGACAAATCAGTACAATGACCACATAAAAATTAGACCTTTTACGTGTCTATAGGCGTTGATTATTATTATTACTGGTTATTGAAAGAGAGTAGGTACATTACATACTACTAGGAGCACGAGAAAACTATTTTTTGACATTACATAGCGTTTCAATGAGATGCGAAGCGATTTCAATGTGCGTATAACAATAATCAACCTGGGAACTATTATTTGGATATAATTTAACGCCCAAACACGTAAAAAGGCTATTTAAAAAAATATTTAATGAATGTCGTTGTACTCGTTTGTCGATCTTTAACTACGACCGATACCGTCCGATTTTTTGTAGTTCTGTGCTTGTCCCAAATAAATATTTTTCTTTCTTTCTTTCTTTCTTTAATTTTTTGAGTTGTATTTCATTGTTTAATTTTTTACTTCACTTGGTGATGAAAGCTATCGACTGACAAGAGGCTCCGTCTAGGCTCAAATTACTTTATTGTGTTAGTTTTAGCAGCTATAATAGATGCAAAGCTAAACAGTTACAAATATTTATTTTGTGAAATGCAGTCAGTCCGAATCAACATGTCTTTTTAAAGTCTCTTTTACGGTTAAGAAACTGGTGAAAAGTGCCTAATGATTTCTTTTCTGCGCCCTGATATTGCTTTATGCTATATTACGGATCCGGACCCCGTTACATGCAATCGCAAAAGGTTAGCTTAAACCCCAGTAAATCAAAAGTTACTGTGGTTAAGTTTTGTATTTTTTATATAAATATAGAAACTACAGGCGTCTTAAACCGAGTAACTAAGATACTGTGATTAATTTAAGGATAACTATTATAAATTTTACGGAAATTTTACTGATAACCACAGTATTCGAAAAAGCCGTGTTATAGCGAAGTAAAACATATTTATAAAAATAAATGAACACATGTTACAGCACAGTAAATACTAATTTACTGTATTCAACGCTAAAAATTCAGACACACTGTGTTTTGTTTTAAAAATGTCTTGATTTTTAGCAAAATACTGTGTTTTTATCTATCATATCTCCTTAACGGTGCTAGATACAGACATACCGAAAATTTTCCCAGATAGCGCTCGGCCTCCTTGTTAGAATAAGCTATACACGCATAAACACAGTAACTGAAGTTACTGTGGTTTCATTTACGAGGGCAGGGTAAGAACCAATGTGTACTATAGCAGCCATAATCGGGACAAGTTTTAATTTATTTTCATTTCATTAATTTAAATTTAATTAAAACATAAAAAATTATGAAGGCGCACTGTCAAATTTGAAATCAGCATAATGATTTAATTGATACAAATTCTTCCGCAAGTGCAAGTTATGACAGAGTAACGGTCCATGATTTTTTTTTTTTTGTGTTTTATTCTTTTCAACGCAAATGGTATGTTAAACAACAATGGGAAATGACATAAACATAAGTTACCGATATTGTTTTCCTAAGGAACACTCACGACAAGTGTGATAAAACATATCACTGGAATCGTTTATAGTGCAAAATACAAACATATTTGGTTCCTTTTATAGTACAAGTCACCATGAGAGCCTATTTGGGGTTTTGTAAACGTTTACAACACCACTATAATGCAAAGCATGAACACTAATGAGTACGCTAATACATTCTCATGACTTTTATAAGTAGTAAGTACCGTTTGTTACTAGGGTAATTATCACAAAGTGTCATCCAGAATTATTTGTATTTTAATTACTTAATTAATTATTGCAGCAAACTCTAAACATCTACCTATGTCAATAATAATTATTTGAAGATCACCACGAAATAAAATTGGGAATCAAACGAGCTTACCTGTTAAGCGAAGTCTTGATTCTAATTTTATGAGTGGTGATCTGAAAAATAATTATTACCCACCCACCACTACTAACAACCCCAAAGCTGCAATAATTAGTCTACCTAATTCAATGTTAACCTTTTCAGGACAACAAAGCGAATGTAAGCATTTGGAACTACTCTGTATAGGAAACAGAGTTTGTTCCTAATGCTATGATCTCTAAAATAAGTGACATATCATGTGTCAAAGACGGGAAAGTAAGATGCAAATGTTGCAATCTTTAAAAAATATTCATTTTCTTTATCTAAAATCGCGACGTCAATACGTGTAGTAAGGAATTACTACCTATGTCAATAATAATTATTTTTCAGATCACCACTCATAAAATTAGAATCAAGACTTCGCTTAACAGGTAAGCTCGTTTGATTCCCAATTTTCGTCTTCTGTATTGATTTAATTTTTATATTACTTAATAAACTAATATAATTATTAAGAGTTGTGATCGAACTTTGTCAAGCAAGTGTTCACATATTATTGCTCATGACTGTACACTCACATATTGCCAGTTATTTTTAAGTCTTATGTAGAGGGCAAGCCTATTGCCATCAGCCGGCTACAAATTCAGCCTCCGTGGCTACTACTGAGAAATCCTTGATGAAAAAACGAAATGAAAGTTTGCCCAAAAATCAATCAAAATCAAAATTCATTTATTCAAACTAGGCTGATAATCAGCACTTTTCGAAGGTCAAAATTTACTTTACCTACTTTACTACAGTGAAACTTGGTCAACTGGGACTTGGATAAGTGAGAAACCTCTATAACTGGAACTCATACTGGGGTCCCATGAGACAGATTTGAATATCTGAGACACATTTAACCAGGTTTCACTGTATTTACATTTTTATAAGACAGTCCCCCAAAACGCCCACCCATCGACACTTCCTAGTGTTTAGCTGGAAAGAAGAAGTGGCGGAAGAAACTCCCCAGCACACATCTGTCTGTTAGGTTGGTTAGAAGAACCAGACTCGATACAATAGCAAGGTGTCAGTTACATTTAAGATTTACTACAGACACAATCAGTAATAAACAAAAGTATATAACAACAAACAATGTAAAAATAAAATAATAAATACATAACATAACAGTAAACTAATTTTGGAGAAAGAACACAAATAACAAACATTGTCTTGTGTTCAACTCAGCGACCAACTATTCTTATCATCTAAGTAGTCGTTAATAGAATAGTAAGCTTTTAAACAAAGATTAGATTTAACTTTGGCTTTAAACTCATTAAATGGCAAGTTTAGAAAAGAAGCCGGCAGTTTATTATAAAATGTAATTCCGAGCCCTACGAATGAATTGTGAACTTTGTGAAGCCGGTGAAAAGGAGCGCGTAGTTTATGCTTATTTCTAGTGTTAAAGTTGTGGATATCACTGTTTTTAGTGTACAGGTGGATATTTTGTCTAATATATAAAATGTTGGCAAAGATGTACTGAGAAGCAACCGTGAGAATACCAATCTCCTTAAAAAAATCTCTAAGGGAAACTCGGGCACCCAGCTGATAAATTGCACGAACCGCTCGCTTCTGCAGTACAAATATATTTTGAATATCAGCAGCTTTGCCCCACAGCAGAATACCGTAGGACATAACGCTGTGAAAATAACTAAAGTAGACTAACCGTGCTGTATCAACGTCAGTGAATTGTCTTACTTTTCTGACGGCGTATGCGGCTGAACTTAGCCTTCCCGCTAGGCTTGATATGTGTAAACCCCATTGTAATTTTGAATCTACTGTTATGCCCAGAAATACAGCAGAGTCGGCAGTTTCCACCTCCTGATTGGCGAGGATAATATTGGGACCTAGATTTCTAACATAAAAGCGAACTTAATTATTTTAGTTTTCTTGGCATTAAGAACAAGGTTGTTTGTTGTGAACCAATCCGTGACCATTGATAGCGCGCTGTTTACGTCGCCAAAATCGTGTCTATTCCTATCTACTTTAAAGATAAGAGAGGTATCATCTGCAAATAGTACAACGTCACAAAAACCCTTTAAATAATATGGCAGATCATTAACATAAACCAAGAATAAAAACGGACCCAGTATTGAACCTTGAGGTACACCTAGCCTAACCGGTAGCCCGGAAGATTTCGCGCCATTTACGTCTACACATTGGAATCTATTTTGTAAATACGAATCTATCACTTTAAGGGCCTCATTTTGAACACCGTAATGACGCAGTTTCCGTAAAAGCGTGTCGTGATGTACGCAATCAAAAGCTTTAGAAAGATCGCAGAAAACACCGATTGCATTTTGCGCTTTCTCCCATGCGTTAAATATGTGTTTTAGCAAAGCAACACCTGCATCCGTAGTCGATAACCAAACCCCAGGACTTCATTCTCAGCAGTCGCGCTTGCGACCACTCGACCGACGAAGCAGTATATTCTCCGTTAATGAACTAAACCATATCTTTCATTATTTCAGTTAAATACGTCATACTAATCCTACATTCTAAATATGGTTAAGTATAAGCAGTTCT
Organism: Diarsia dahlii; assembly: GCA_949775195.1. Taxonomy (NCBI): domain Eukaryota; kingdom Metazoa; phylum Arthropoda; class Insecta; order Lepidoptera; family Noctuidae; genus Diarsia; species Diarsia dahlii. Next base: position 21,812,985 of record OX459194.1, on the reverse strand, counting down.
TAATGACGACCACTTTTCAGCCTTATGCCCTAAGTAATAAGGGTAAAAAATTGTCGACTGTGAACGCGGTAGAACAATCAAAACGAATGCATTCTGATTTAAAATGAAAGCTTAAAAAATATATTACGGTTGGTTCATTTTCACGGAATTACGCTCAAAAATAAATAAAAGAAAAATGATTCTGCAAAAATTGAGCGGACTTTTTGACTGACCATCCTATCCACGAACAAAAAATAAATGTATGAATAGGTACTTTTTTGTTTACCCTGCAAAAAATATGCATCCTTTTATTTCCCTATAAATAAAAATATATTAAATTTTCGGAGCACAAATTGAAACTACCGCCCATAATAAATCTCTACACAGCCCTTTTTAAAAAGGAGGCGGGATTTCCAATTATTTCTTAATAATTTGCCATAAAATACAGCCATGTGGCAAACATACTTAAACGCACACCCACTTTAGTTTTGAATAAACTTTACATCAAAAACACAAAGTTCAAAATCGTCTGACAATAAAAACGAATACAAACGAAATGTTAAAAATCGCGGTTACAATACTCCGTATTTCTCAAGTGACAAGGTTGAGTTATGTATAACACAGCAGTAAAAAAGGATTGGGTAAAGGTATTCTTAGTAACAGATGTTGTAATCGAGAATCGTTTGAAGGGCACTCCATAATCGATTATTGTATGAAGATGTGAGCCCTTAAGCGGATTTCTTTTTAATAGTTTTCCTCTGGCTGTATAGGGATGGCCAGTGCTTGTGTATGATTGAATTTTTATATCGCTATTCATATCTGAGGAGTTTTTATGGACAGGGAATGAAATGCCTTTATGTTTCGTGATTGGACTATCGCGAAATTGGCAAGATTGTGGTATGAGTATATTTGGGTAGATAGTATTGGAGGATAATAAAAAATATAACTAGCTATGAGGTGAATGCTGAAATGACGATTAATAGAGAAACAAGGAAAAAGAAGACATGCTACGTCGATCTCAAATAAATTGATATGGGTAGGAGAATTATGATTATTATTATTAAAGGTTTATTAACCTTTAACTGTAGACGAGACTTACGTCTAATAAGACGTATGTTGGTCTCGTCTGTCATTTTGACAGACAAATCATTGACAGTCGTGTAGGGTCGTCTGAGGCACCAATGTCTTACGTGCATACACACATGCCTTTTTGAGAACCTAAAGAACGCTACTGGCGCCGCTACAATTATGAATATTCAAACTGAATTAAAAATCCCATTGAATCAAAAAAAGAACATGAAGCCTAAAAGGCATTAAAACAATCATTAAAGCTCCCGGCCCAATTACTATTATTAATTGGAAAAGCCTCTATGTTTGTGTAATTTAGTTCCTCACGGCTCGATAGATGGCGTTGCTCGATTAAAAAGCAAGCTATCGTTAGCTTCCCTCAATTTACTTAGGTGTTTACGAATATTTTCTTTTAATATAGTTTCTACCACAAGTAAAGTGTCGTTTCATTAAACATTTGGTCCTTCGAAGTCGGATAACAACTAACAAGTGAAGTGCATAAAGTTCAGTGCGTAATAAAGTGAAGTAACAGTAAGTTGTGAGTGTTATGTTAGTGAATAAATGGCAAGTGCTGTGACATTGGATTGGACTGTATTAGGACTCTGGTGGGGTAAGCCTGTGAACATTTTATATCAGGAACTTAGTGAAATATTACGTTGTGTGGACTTAGTAAATTCAGTTAAAATACTTAGAAATATTGAGATTAGTGATTTTAACTTAGTAAAAAATCTCTAGAAAACTTTGTTGTGATTTTGTGTTTTAGACATTAGAAAACTTAACTACAGTGACTTAGCCAATTTTTCTGTTTTACGAACATTGAACATTTACACTGGTGTCTTTAACTATTTCTTGAAGAAAACTGTTTTGAGTTAGTTATAAACATGTCACAATTGTGTGGACCACAGAAACAGTTGAGTGAGCGGATTGCTAAGTTGTATACAAACACAAAGAAAACTTCAAAGTCACGTTATACCAGAGGTTATTTAGAGACAAGATTAGACACATTGACTGAATATTGGGAAACGTACAATAAACAACACGACGAGATTATGAAGAATGTTCCCACTGAGGTTCTCGAAAAAGTTAAATTTGATCCTATTGCAAATTTTGATGAAACCGAAGAAATTTATCTTGATTTTAAAACTGCGATTAAAGAATGCTTGATCGAGCTATCTCATCAGGAGTCACAGCAAGCTACAACTTCGGCCACAATGACATGTCATGACGAAACATTTGAAAGGGTAAAAAACAAGACAAAGTTACCACCGATTAACATACCTAAGTTTTCCGGTAACTACACTGAATGGTATAGCTTTCGTGACGTCTTCACATGTCTTGTTCACAATGATAATAACATATCAAAAATTGAGAAACATCATTATTTGAAGTCCAGTATTACGGGCGAGGCTGAGCAGCTATTAAAACACTTCACACTTACCGAAGCTACTTATGATAAGGCTTGGGAAACACTTGAGAATCGTTATGAAAATAAAAGGATAATTGTCAATAACATCCTGAATCGTCTTCTTTCTCAGCGCAAAATGACGAACGAATGCGCTCAAAGCCTGAAAGGTATTGTAGACACCACACGCGAATGCTTGAATTCGCTAGAAAGTCTAAAAATCAACACGTGGGAGGCTATAGTAGTTCACATTGTTGTCTCTAAAATTGACATTGAAACTCACAAACTTTGGGAACAGTCCCTTGGTTCATCACGAGACATACCAACTTTTGAGACTTTAGCCTCACTTCTAGAAAGCCGATTCAGAGCTATGGAAAATATCACCAGTATTAGAAAGGATACAGCAAAGAAAGATTCAGCGAAACCTACCTCAGCCCAAGCAAAATACGTTCCTGTGAAATCTTTCGCCACTGAAATTGAAAGCACTTGCACTTTTTGTTCACAACCCCATTATATTTGCCACTGCAAAGGATTTTCTAATTTGGAAGTCTCACAACGCCATGACTTTGTCAAGAAGAATCGCATCTGCTTCAACTGTCTTGTTCAGGGTCATTCAGTGAGTCAATGCAAGCAAAGCACAAGCTGTAGGAAATGTGGTCGACGTCATCACACACTCTTGCATATTACATACCCAGCCAAGACGAGCACAGCAACAGAACCGAGTGAGCCAGAAACACGCGAGGCGGTCACCATGAAAGCTGAAATAAATAATGTGCAACAGGTTATTTTAGCAACAGCTCGTGTTGTGGTTATTGCAAAAAATGGATCCACTCACCAACTTAGAGCCTTAATTGATCCAGGTTCTCAGGCATCACTTGTGACTGAAACAACTGCGCAATTACTAAATCTTGACAGAATTGCGGTGAATGGTAAAATTACTGGAATTTCAAACGACAAAGTAATAACGACTAAGTCGATGGTGAACCTTAAATTTCATTCAATTTATGATTCTACACACACTATTACTACACAAGCGTTTGTACTCAAACGATTGACTTCATTGTTGCCTGCAAAAGAAGTATCAATGGATTCCTGGCCTCTTTTAAGTACCATTAACCTTGCTGATCCACAATTTCACCAGCCAGGAAGTATAGATATCTTGTTGGGGGCAGAAGTTCACTCACAATTATTGCTGGATGGTTTACATAGACACAACTCAATGATTGCACTTAATTCACATCTTGGATGGTTGATTTCAGGACAAACTTGTAAAGATACCTCACAAAGTTCATATCATGTTGTTGTCTCACATACTAAATTAGAGACTGACCAGTTGCTCAGGAGATTCTGGGAACTGGAGGAACACACACAAAGTAAAAAACCACTTACACAATTGGAAACTCAGTGCGAAGAGCATTATAGAGAAACTCACACTCGGAACGCTGAGGGCCGTTACATACTCCGCTTGCCTTTCAAGAACGTGACTCACCTAGGTGACACAAAAGGTTTAGCAATTAATCGTTTGACTCAAATGGAGAAGAGATTTAAGCACAAACCGGAATTTAAAGAAGAATACTGCAAATTTTTGAAGCAGTATGAATCACAAGCCCACATGGAAGTCATACCTGAAAGGGAAAGAAACACAAGTAATAAATATTACTTACCTCATCACGCCGTCTTGAAGGAGTCCAGCACTAGCACGAAGCTACGCGTAGTCTTCGATGGTAGCGCCAAACCTGGAACAGGAACGTCCTTGAATGATGAACTGATGATTGGTCCGCCCTTGCAACAAGATATAAAGGATTTAGTAACAAGGTGGAGAACACATAGAATTTGTTTAGTAGCGGACATTCAACAAATGTATAGGCAGATACTGATTCATCCTCATGATGCGGATTACCAACGAATCGTGTGGCGAGAAAATTCGGATGAACCAGTTAGAGAATACAGGTTACTTACCGTTACTTACGGAACATCCTGTGCACCATACCTTGCAATTAGAACGTTGCACCAGCTGTCTAATGATGAGAAGGAAGAGTTTCCTATTGCAGCACCGCTACTGCAAACAGATTTTTATATGGATGACTTGATGTCAGGGACATCCAATGAAGATGATACAATTAGTCTGCAAAAACAAATAACTGACTTGTTACAAAGAGGTGGATTTTTGTTACACAAATGGTCGTCAAATAGTCCAAAGGTATTGGCACAGATTGAAAGTGCCGATAAATGTAACCAAACTGTGGTGAACATAAAAATGCATGACGCTATTAAAGCTTTGGGCATTAATTGGAATCCGCACAATGATAATTTTGAATTAAAAATGTCGATAGATCCGCTTGTGGATACTATCACTAAAAGAACAGTGTTGTCCATTATCGCTAAAACATTCGACCCGCTTGGTTGGTTAGCACCTGTAGTGATTATGTTAAAAATCTTCATGCAAAAACTGTGGTTGGCTGGCCTGGACTGGGACGATGTTTTACCTGATAACTTACAAGTTGAATGGCGCACTATTCACAACAACATAAAACACATGAATACTATACAGCTTCCTCGGTGGCTTGGCTTGTTACCTGCTGAACTGAAGGTGGAAATTCATGGGTTTTGTGATGCTTCTTGTGCTGCTTATGCGTGTGTTGTTTACCTTAGAGTTCTGGACGACAGTGCCATCACAATGCGTCTTATCGCTGCAAAATCAAAGGTTGCTCCAGTCAAACAAGTGTCGCTTCCTCGTTTAGAACTCTGCGGTGCAGTGCTTTTGGCTAAGATGTTATTTGATGTTAAAACTAGTATACCAATTGATCAAAGACATATTTATGCGTGGACTGACTCCACTATAGTGCTGGCTTGGTTACGTAAACATCCTAATTCATGGACTACTTTTGTAGCAAACCGTACCACTGAGATTTTAAATATCACTAATAGTAGTCAATGGCATCATGTCAGGTCGCCTGATAACCCAGCGGACTTAGCTTCGCGGGGTATGAACCCAAACGATCTGACAGAGTCAACACTGTGGTGGGAAGGGCCACAATTTTTAAGAATCTCATCTGATTTTACATATTCAGAGGATAAGTTACCAGATACTGTGTTAGAATCTAAGTGTAAAATTACTTCACATGTTGCTGTTAACAATCAAGTAGATGATTCACACTCGTATTTAAATTGCTATTCTAGTCTAACAAAGCTGCTACGAGTTACAGCTTATTGTATTAGATTTGTGCGTCGGTGTAAAGAAAAGACTTCTAAAAATGCTACAACCTGGACAAGTTTTTTAAATGCGAGCGAATTGTTAAATGCACGCAAGATATGTATCCGTTTGTCACAAAGTGTGTTTCAAACTGAAATTGATTTATTATTAGCTAGTAAGTCTATCCCTAAATCTAGTAAATTGTTTTCCCTTCACCCTTATATTGATGACCAAAATATATTAAGAGTTGGTGGTCGACTCGCTAACGTTCAAGGTAAATTGGATTTTAAGTCACCAGTTATCCTCTCAAGTCAATGCCACTTCACTAAACTACTTGTCACAGATGCTCACCACAGAGCGTTGCATGGTGGATGTCAATTAACTCTTAATATATTAAACTTGAATTATTGTATTATTGGTGCTAAGAGAATAGTTAAGGGTATTATCCGAAAATGTATTCCGTGCTTTAAACAAAGGGCCGCGCCAAGGCCTCCTTTCATGGGAAACTTGCCTTCATATAGGGTTAACCCAGCTCGTCCATTTCTATCCTGTGGAGTGGACTTCGCGGGACCCTTCTCGTTGAAATTGTATTCTGGTAGATGTACTCGCACCAGTAAAGCTTACATTAGCCTATTTGTGTGCACAGTCACAAAGGCTATTCACCTGGAGTTAGTCGAAGCTTTGAGCACTATGGCCTTTATGGCAGCTTTCAAGCGCTTCTTTGCGCGTCGCGGTCACTGTAAGGATATGTATAGTGACTGTGGAACGAACTTTCAAGGTGCTTCAAAAGAAATGGCACTCCAATTTAAAAACGCTCAAGTTGATTTGGTGGGCGAGATAGCGGAATTACTCGCTAATGATCACACTACCTGGCATTTCATTCCTCCTGGAGCTCCACACTTCGGAGGATTATGGGAAGCCGGCGTAAAATCGGTAAAAGGTCACATAAAACGCGTTATTGGTCAAAGTTGTCTCACTTTCAATGAGTTTTATACTCTCCTCACACAAGTAGAAGCATGTGTAAATTCACGTCCTCTTACCTTAATCGATTCGTCCTTAAGTGAACCTCCATTAACTCCTGGTCACTTCCTCATAGGGGAAACCCCTGTTGTAGTTCCTGACGAAAGACTACGAAATACTCCCACTACTCACCTTAATCGATGGCAACTTGTCCAGCGTATGCTACAAACACTCTGGCGACGTTGGCAAGCTGAGTATTTGACTAGCTTGCAACATAGATATAAATGGAATAAAAAACAGGCAGATATTGAGATAGGCACCATTGTGTTGGTTAAAGACGAACGATTACCTCCAGGTAAATGGCTGCTGGGTCGTATAATAGAAAAACATCCAGGTAAAGATGGGGTGACTCGTGTTGTCTCTTTAAAAATCAAAGATCATATCACTAAGCGACCAATAACCAAACTGTGTGCATTACCCTAAGTCAATCATACTTTGTTGTTTTATACTTTGTTGTGTTTTACCTTTATAGTTTTATAATATTCTTTTCACTTCTCTCGCTCTAAAATTCGTCTTTATGTCGTGCGTAGGCGACATAAAGTAGCGTTTTATGCTCTAGAGCATAAAGTAAAATCTTCGTCGAAGACCAAGGTAATCGGCACAGGTAATCGGCCCAACAGCCACAGGAACAACTTTATAGAATAACCTCTCTAATTTAATTCGTTTCGCTAGTATTCTAAGAACAAGGGATTACTGCTTTTCATTACGAATACAAGGAAAATTGATGGGAATATTCTTCCCCCAATTACCTAAATCGCTTGATGGCAATAGGCTTGCTCCTAATTACATCATTTGATGGGAATAGGCTTACTCTTAATTACATTGATTGATGGCAATAGGCTTGCTCCTAATAAGATTGGTTGATGGAAATAGGCTTTTCCTAATTACATCGGTTGATGGCAATAGGCTTGTCCCTAATTACATCAGTTGATGGCAATAGGCTTGCTCCTAATTACATTGGTTGATGGCAATAGGCTTGGTCCCAATTACATTGGTTGATGGCAATAGGCTTGCTCAAAATGTTTGAATGTTTATAACTGAGCAGTATGAGTAACGACATAAGTCAGGTGTTATGTCAAGTTTCCTATTGAAAAAAAAAAGTTTATTGGCGGGTACCATAATTATTTTTACAATATTTACAAGTTGCTGTTGCATTTCCTCGCAATCGAAGTGAAAAGTAAAGTGTAAAACTCGTCCATAAAACCCATTTTACTCTCTACTTTATATCCATCCTCGCTCGCAAGCTCGCATCGGATGGATAAACGTCTCGCGCAAAATGGTGCGTTTTATGCACTTGGTGTACAATCTACTATTGTGTACCTCTTCTGAAGGACTTACACAGTCCTTGGCCGGCAGGAATGTTTGTGTAATTTAGTTCCTCACGGCTCGATAGATGGCGTTGCTCGATTAAAAAGCAAGCTATCGTTAGCTTCCCTCAATTTACTTAGGTGTTTACGAATATTTTCTTTTAATATAGTTTCTACCACAAGTAAAGTGTCGTTTCATTAAACACTCTATCAGTTTAATTCTTCAGCCATTACGCATAATTTTTTATTGGTGTGAATTTAACGATTCTTCACAGAGTTTCATACACAAATCAGACCGACAAACCTCATGTAAACATGTAATATTAAACAACGGATGCGGTAAACTAGATGTGGCCCGAATTGCAACGTTGGGCAATATGAATGTTTGGTAAAGTAGGATTATTTATTTTAATCTGACACGAGATTTAGATAGATATTATTTTTGTTCCAGATTTTTTAAGCTGTCTTGTATCGTGACGGGCCTGTTTGGAGCAGCCGCGGGGCAAATAATTTTTTTGTACCAAATAGTTTTAGGTTATTTAAAAAAAAATCATTTGTTCATTTTAATTTTTGTATGTTTATTATTATATATGTATGACCTGTGTCTGTACCAATAAACGTTATTTCTTTATTTTCTTTCTTTCTTTCTTTTATTTTATATTTCATACCTACTCATGGCAACAGTTGCTCGGATCAATTTTATTTTTATTTTTTTTATTATAAATGGGCTTGCTCTTGACTTCAATCTTGTCCTAAGGGCAGAGATGATGTCGACGATGGAACGAGCTTACCCAGTAGAAGCCTGTTTATCTTTATGTTAAGCTCAATGTTAAGATCAATCTTTATGTTAAGGCGGGGTTGCAGTACTTTTTAAGATTTTTGAACCTATAAAAATCGAACTAAATACGAGTTTTTTAATAAATAAAAATCATTACATAAAAATTGAACATACTCTCTAGTAAATCGTAAAGATAGAAACGCGATTTAGAATGATCGGCTCGATACTTTTTTTTATCAAACATGACTCTAAATCACAATTTCAAACGTGTACTGCTAAGACATTTCATCATGAATTTATATAAAAGTTATATTAATAGATAGAACTTTTTATTCTGAAGTAAATGTTGAAAACATATTGAATAATTTCTTAATAGTTTTTCTCCAAGAAGCAAAAAACAGTCAAAATTTAGGCATTATATCGCTCGCGCGGCAGGGCCGGTGAGGTCGTGCGTACATAGAAACAAAGTACTGCAACCTCGCCTTAAGCTGGTTAAGGTTAAGACCGGTGGATGGGTGACCATTGATTACATACAGAGTTTCCGCCATGGCTCGGAAAGCACGTTGAGCCGTTGGTCGCGGCTATCATGTAAATATCAATGACAGTCGTTACCCGTAGTCAGTGACCTGAAAGTCCAAAAACCAGTCTTACCGATGGGTAAAATATTACCAAGTTGGTACTAACTGGGTTGTGTAGGTCAGATAAGCAGTTGCTCCAAACCGTAAAGTAGTATTCAGCTGCATCCGATTGGAGTAGACACTGACCCCAACATACTTAGTTGGGAAAAGGCTAGGGAGATGATGATGACAAGAACTATCTTCGGACACAAGCAAAAATAATCATGCTTGCATTTTTTACCGGAAAAAAATAAGTAACACTCATCAAAACTATTATACCCAATGAACAGTACAGTTCCTTACACTTTTTTTTTTTTGGTGGGTGGGAAATCATCAAATGACCCCCGCTCTTGGGCAGAGCGAAGGGGAGTGTCAGACTTCTACTGACTAAAAACCGAACCCATGTTCCTTCTTTGCCCTTGCGCCGAGGCCACGTCATCTAGTACAAAAATCCGCGGCCCCGACGGGAGTTCCTTACACTTTAAGTACACACTGCAGTCGTGATATATTGGTACAGATTTATGCGTGGGCGACGGACAACTAATGCAAATGACCATAATTACCCACACATATCGGTTTAAACTGCGCCGGGCGCTGGGCTAATGGCGCTATATTCCTTATTTAAATTATATTTAATCCTAGGTGTTGCTAGCGGCTTCGCCCGCTACAACTCGAAAGTTATCCCACGGGAAGATAAAATCGAGATAAAAACTATCCTATGTGTTCATCCAAATTTTATCCAAATCCGTTCAGTAGTTTTAGCGTGAAAGAGTAACAAACATCCATCCATCCATACATACATACTTACAAACTTTCGCGTTTATAATCAGAAATCACGAATAAATTAATCAGAAATCAGTTCAACTTTTCAAGTAAATAAATTAAGGTGACAAAATATAAAATCCATTACAGTCCACTTAAAATCGCGTTCCAAATATTCGAATTTAGAATACCGTCTATTGTTTAAAACTATTAATTTTAAAATGTCTCTTTGTGATTGGACGTGTCAACACAAACAGCTGACAATCGACGCATATGCGCAACTATCCCTTCGAAATTAGGCCAAACTTATTTTTGCAGTACAAACAACCCTTAAGATATTGTGTTAGAGTTTATTTTATTTTGTTTCAACTGTTAAAGTAACTTTTCTTACTGAATTTTCATGTTTCGTTTTAATATTTCTAATACTAATGGAGCAAAGTTCAAATTCCTTTAACCTAAAGGTAGTAGAGGGTTTTAAAAATAAATTCAAAAATGGTATGTTTGTTCAAAATACTATTTCTGTTCGGTTCCCTTTTGATGTGACACGTGACACTGTTTATTTTGTATTTAAATGTGTTTAAAATATCGTTAAATATAGTTGTCACGACATTTTGGGAAACAATATTAGATTGTTGTTTAGATAAATGTACTGAAATAGTTATTTCTTTTGAAAGATCTAACTGATTTACGGAACCATTTAATAATTCACAACTCCCTAAGTAATCAACTTCGGGACCATTTTGCTGAATAGCTTATATCTATTAAGTCCTATACGGTTGCATTTAAGCTACTATAAAGTAGTTTGCAAAGCATCTTACCTGCCTCGTTAGTTTACTGGTCGCAGTACTGCTGTACATTAAGTCATAAGTTCGGTTCTCTGATTGAGCAGAGTGTTATTTCAAGAAGGAATTTCTCAGTAACAGTCGGCTTTTGATTTGTGGCCACTGTGACCAGCTGATGGCAAAAGTATAAAATACCACGGAGTTTCTTGCCCATTTTTCTCCATAGAAATCTACGCTTTGGAATCAATGGGCAACTACAGTAATTTCACAACATATTACAAGCCTTGTGTCAGTGATAGTATACCTCGCGCCACGTAAAAAGAGCGCTGAGCGCAGTGGAGGGGATACTGTTGCGCATGTTATACAGTCGCGTTTGATAGAATAGCCTTATGTATATAAGAATGTAGCATCAAATTAATAATCATCGTAAATAAATATCTTGAGAACATTGTAAGTATCATATAATAATTACTACTTAATTTATTGGCAATATAAAGTAAATAAACATTTAATTTGATTTAACTATTTAAATACCACAAAGCTATCTTCGGTTCGGAAACCAAGTCTTTTAAGCCACAATAATAACTACTTCTATAAAATACTTCGGGCTATAAAATATTATTAGGACAATGTAGGTTTATTCGGAATAAGAACCTTACTGTTCTCAAGATATTTATTTACGATGATTATTAATTTGATACTACATTCTTATATACATAAGGCTATTCTATCACGTTCTGAAGTACTAGGCTACTGTGACTGTGTTAAGTGTAATTGTAATATTGTTAGAATCCTAATTCAAATTTCACTAGCTCCTTAGTACTTTGGAATAAGCTGAAATTTGAATAAAAATAGTCATGTTTGACATAACTGTCAGCGTTCTTTTTACATGGCGCGACCTCTAGCTTCGCTTATTTTATTTTTTTTAAATTCAAAAGTGCCCGTAAGCCGCTCATCATTTACCTAGCTTCTTCCAACCATGTTGGGGTCGGCTTCCAATCCAACCGGATGCAGCTGAATGAGATTATCTGACCTCGACAACTCAGTTAATACTAGGTAATACGATACCCTTTGGTAAGACTGGTTGTCAGACTTTAAGTAAGGGTCTAATTGAAATAAATGCTTTGAACTTGCGTTTACCCACAAATAGGACAAATTCAGAAAGTCGAAAGTATGTCACAACAAGTTACATAACTTTTACCATATTTAATACTTCTGACAAATCTGAGGGTCTGTTGCTGACATGAATGACGTCAAGCAATTCGTTCATACCTCTAGATCCCAATCAATGGAGATATCTCTATAAAAATATTCGGGTCACAGCGAGTCGGGGGATGTCGATAATAATCCGTCCGTGATTCGAAACATACGGACGTGTTTTGTTGTTTTAGTCGCCGAATATTTAAAAGAGAACCCCGGAACACGGAATATGGGTAGGTTTTAGTCAGTAGAAGTCTTAGTCTTACACTACCTTCCGCTCCGCTCAGATCTCAGGGGTTAATTGATGATTTTCCATCGACAAAAATAAAAAAGTGGTCTTCTTCCGGTGCTTCATCTTTTACATTAGAAGATATCAACAAATGATTTGTCATTAAAAATTATTTCTCTTAAAACTGTCGAAATTTCACAAAATAGAGAGGTTTGGAAAGAGAAACGGGGGGCCTTTGCGCAGCAGCAGGACATTTATATGAAATGAAAAAAAAAAACTATCGTCGGGCAGTGCTGTGGAATTTTTCTGTAACTTGTAATGACTAATGCAATTCATTTTGACAATTTAAAATTATGAGTTCATTGTATCAGCTGAACTGATATCTAAAGCAATGGATTAGGAAGTTTCTGCCAAATTGAATACAATTATGAATGAAAGTGTAGGTGTTACTAACATAATTATTATTAAGATGGTGTTGTTCTGCCCGTATTCTAAGTGTAGGGCTTAGTGGTGTTTTAAGAGTATGAAAACGGACTTTCAGTGAGTTATTTTACAATGCTCCTATTTGTCTTTATTAATTTTTCCGACTGCAAAACCGCTAAACTAAACCGCAGCGTTCCCCCATAAAATTAACCCCCGTATATTTTCCCACCATCTTTCCCTATAATTTCGCCAAATCCCCAATAATTCGTTTAAGCTACGTTCACTTAATCCAATCTGACTGACTTAATGTGAAATTAATTAAGTTTTATTAATGAACCTGTTCCTCGGAGGTTCAGCGAATTGTTGTTCGCGAACAAATTAGAATATAAAGTGAGATTTTTTTCGCTTGATGAAAATGGCGGGTGTCTAATTTATTAATTTTGTTTTTATATTAAGTTTTTCTGAGTGTTTCATGAAGGCGTTTTTGGTGGAATGCTGATGTTTTTGAAATATAATCCACGTCTTGTGCTTGGTTTAGAATGTCTTTTTTTGGGGAGGGGGGTGAAATCATCAAATGACTCCGCCCGCTTCGGGCAGAGCGGTAGGAAGTGTCAGACTTGTACTGACTAGAAACCACCCATGTTCCTTCTTAGCCCTTGTGCCGAGGCCGTGGTATCTTTTGAACAACCTTAGAATGCCTTATTAAAAATTCTATGTTACATAATATATTAGATATTACATTATGCCTGTAATGAGGTTTGACAAAAATGTAATATTTATTTATCTAGTTCACCCACATTATTCATCAGTAACGTTTAATTAAAAAAATAAAAAAGTCACATGTAATAGCGGTAATTCATTTCCAACAACCTTAATAATATATTAAATATAAAAATGTTCATAAATTAAGAAAAATCTTCATAAAACGAAAAGTACTGGGCCAAACTATACAAAATTTTTATGGGACCAAATGGCAACTATTCTGCATCAAACTCAAAAAGAATCACGTAAATCGGATCATAAATCGCAGCGTAATCGGTGAACATACATAGAAAAAAAAAAACATACCAATCGAACTAAATAGTATGCTTTCAAAAAAACAAACTCTTGGAAAATTGTTTCAGTATCGTTCCAAATATGTATTTTCATTATTGTGATTTATTCTAAAGTTGAGTCTAGCCTAGCCAGTTGATGTTTTATCATATTTAAACTACTACCTAGCCTTTTCCTAACTGCATCCATAATGGGATCGTACAAAAATAAACTAATTAGTCCGTCAGATAGATTTCCAAAAAATATTGACATTTTTTCTTTTTTCACGTAAACAAAAAATTAAGACGATACAGTGCTTCGAAAACTCGTGTGTACCTTCAAGTGACGTTTCAAGCCCCACTCCATGATCTTTGACGCGCTATAACTTCGTCAATTTTTATTGATTTGATAAAACAAAAAACACGTATCCAATATTTTTCGATAATGTAACTGACGGACCAAACAGAATCATATTTTTTTGAGTCTGTCCGATCCCCTATTATGTTGGGTCGGCTTCCAGTCTAGCTGGATGAAGCTGAATGAACTGCACAACTCGGTTAATAGGTACCTACTGAGTTAACCGATATCCCATAGTAAGTCTGGTTGTTAGAGATTCTGGCCAACTGACTACACGTGACGGTCAAAGATCTAGAAATGACAGGCGGAACCAATGACATCACGGCTTAATAGATATTCACCCATCTACGGACTAACCTAGGCAAACGAAGCTTAACCTGAAGATCGACCTGAGCGGCTGTTATCATTGGAGTCATGAGCTTCTCTAAATTCTTATTTTACTAAATAAAATTCTTACCAACTCGCGAACACTGTAAGGTAGAGCTGACTAATCAATTCCTAGGCTATTACCTCTCACTTCCTGGCTTGCCTTAAACCGAAGCACGGAAGCAAAGCCCCGATACCACGAATTCACTTTCATGCCTCAGGTCACATAAGGTCACCGTCACACAGTAAACACACACCTTTGCCTTATGAGTCAGCAGCTACTGTATCAGTAGACTGTCGCCATACATTGCCAGCCAGCCAGCCAGGGAAACAGTAAATATAGTAAGCTCGCACTTTGTTATCATTGCCAGATAGTTTGCTACCACATATCAAATTTATTAGTGTGGTGCAAGTCAAAAGATGTTGTAGGTCAAACTAAAACTTAAAGCATTTATTTCAATTTAACCCTGAATAGGTTCCTATTTAGGGTTAAATAAATGACGAAAAAAACGAAGCTACAGTCACAAGTCATAATTATTTGTGAATATACTGTAGTTGTTATCTTTTCAGCTTAAAACTATATCGTTTTAGGATTGTTTTGGTATTTTTGCATACGTAATCATTTGTTAAAACCGAACATCTAGTTCGGTTTTAACAAATGAAACTTACCCAACACCGTGGCCAGCATTGTTTACCAATATGGACTTTCAGTAAATCACAAAAGAAAACACCAAGTCAGTATCAACACGACGGCTGAATTATAAGAAAGGATAATTTTAGAGGAAAGGCAGACTTTTGCATGCTAGACCTTGCGCTTCGAAAAAATGGCGTCCTTGTGTGGTCTATAATATTTTGGTAGTCCGTTTCGAACTATGAAAATCATAATTAACCTATTTAAGGTGAGGCTTTTTAATAGGCATTTTTTTTTTATGGGCCTCACATCTGGAACACACGACTGCTTTTGCGAAAAGTAGGGCTAGTCACTAATTGGAACTGATAATAACAGCTAACTTGCAGATCCTAGCCAGTACCTGAGTTGCAAAAGCCTTAAACTCTATTGACACGATTGCCAACTAGCTAGCACTTTTAATCCTTTACCCAATTTCTACCCGCGAGCGCTTACAACTTGCGCCAACTAACAGGACTTGATGTTTTTCTTTCATTTTGCAACGAACACGGCACATTATTCACAGTTTTTGTGTTCAGCGCCTAATATATTATCAAGGACGCCTTACACCACAGACCTATGTTGGTACTTGAATTTTAATTTAAGCTGAATTATTTTGTTTAATATTAAGTTTGCGCTGTCTTTGATGCCCTTTTGTTTAATAGGGTTTTCACTTAGAGATCTAATTAGTCCGTCTGTTAAATTATCGAAAAATATTCGATACTTGTTTTTTGCTTTATCAAATTAATAAAAATTTACGAAAATAAAACGGGTCAAAGATCATGAGTGGGGGCTTGTGATGTCAGTTCCTGGGTAAAAAATACTAATCTGTGACGACACACGACTTGACACGACTTTTCGAAGCACTTATTGTCATCATCTTTTGTTTACATGAAAAAATAAAAAACATGTGTCTATTAGTTTTTTGTAAATCGATAGAATCTGACGGACTAATTAGTTTTTTTTGGTGAAATACCCTATTACCGCTTGCTTCGGTGAAGAAAAGAATCGTGAGGAAACTAAAATCAGATGCCCATGGGTGGCATAACACATCTAACACTACGTTAGGCTGGGAAATCTTACCTATGAAAATCTAACCAAATCTCAACACCTATAACAGTTTTTAAGTTTTAGTAGCTTAAGGAAACTGTTAATCCCATTTGAAATTAAAGACTGTTTTTTTTCTGTTGGTCACTGCCGAACCCCAAATATAATACTAAACAAAACACAAAGATTTAGACCACCTAGGCACACCAACAATGCTACGAAAAGGACGGTGATCTCTTATTTATCAGACAATTCTATTTTGCAAACAGACTTAAATACCCATAAAATACATAAACAACCAATACACAATTATTATTATTCTCAATTTCTCACCTATATATAACAGTATTCTAGCACAAATACCAAGTTCGGACAATACCCGTCACTTCGGCTATAACCGGACATTTTCGACAATGCCCGACCCAGGCATGTAGCGGGCATTGTGTGTAACTGTCATATTCCCACTGAATGGCAGCATTTGAGATATTTTCATGGCACGGCGAGATATTTGCTAAGATAATATTATTATTTATAAGTTATGCTCGGGAAATAGGCGTAGGTATTGGTGACCATAGATTAGGTTTAGATGGAAGGTATGAAGACAGAAGTCCAGTGACAATATTACTACAAGAAATTCTTGGAAATATGAGCAGCGGTGGCCCAGTAGTGGCGGCCCCGACTTACGAACAGAAAGTCGTGAGTTCAAACCCATGCAGGCACATTACTTTGTGTAATTTATTTCACCACCGCTGCTCTCAAAACGGTGAAGAAAAACATCGTGAGGAAATCGGCATGTCTTAGAACCAGAAATTCCAAGACATGTGACGTCTACCAACCCGCACTGGGCCCGCGTGATGGATTATAGCCTATCCCTCTCCTAGAGAGGAAGCCTGTGTTTCTGCAGTGGGAACATTATAAACTGATGATGATGATTCTTGGAAATATATGACGATGTTTCAATCGTAGAGTTATTATATAGCGCCTGAAATTCCCGAAGGGTTAGACAGAGATGTATCTTATACTTGTAACACCACCGTAGTCATTTTTCATTTTCAAATATCTTTATTTACCATAATATCAATAACAAAATGCACTTATCCTAAGCTACATTAACACACTAAAATTGAAACACTTTATTAGGCTAGAAGTTCGCCTTTCAAAGCTTACAAAATGAAAGATTGGTTTAGACCGATAATAACATAAACTTATCACACAATATAAAAGGGTATATGAACTGGCAATATGTAAATTATTTGTTAGTCACAATTTACTGCTTGCATGTAGGTAAATCGAAAAGTATGTCCGCGATGGACAAGCAAACGCGTGACCAGTCAACGCTGCGGACGGAGCCTCCCTGCCGCCCGCGCTCCAGCGTATTAGCGCCAAGTGCCGGGACAGCAGTGAGCCTCTTGGGGGTCAACTCGCTGGTCGATCCTCGGTTGGTGGGACCGTAGTAAGACTCACGTTTTACCAGGTATGAGTTCAGTCCCATGTCATAGAGGGCGAGCCTATTGCCATTAACCAGTCACAAAACCAAACTTGGCTCCTAAAAAATCGTAATGTTCTTTGTTTTCCCCATTCTTGGACGTCATTCGGTGATAGCCTTAGTCCATCTGTCGTCACTGAGCCTTGCTAGGTGTCCTGTCCAACCCCATTTGAGTTCCGTAACGCGATTTCCAATATCAGTAACCTATCTATGCGTCTTCGAATTTCGACGTTAGTAACTCGATTTAACTGCTTTAATGCCGAGCATGGAACGCTCCATTGCTCTCTGTAGAAATCTTAGTTTGTTAGTTTGTTCTCAGCCTCCAACTGAAGCATACATGTTTCAGCACCGTACATCACTGTGGGTAAACAGTTTTTTTCTTTAGTGACATAAATATTCTACCTTTTTTTTCGAGGGTGGGAAATCAACAAATGACTCCTCGCTCTGGACAGAGCGGTAGAAAGAGTCAGACTTCTACTGACTAAAGACCACCCATCTTCCTTCTTAGCCGTTTGTGTCGAGGCCGCGGTATCTCTTTCGAATAACCCGCAGCCCCGACGGGGTAAATATTTTAACTTTTTTTTTTGTTTTTTTTTTTTTTGGAGGGTGGAAAATCATCAAATGACTGCTCACTCTGGGCAGAGCGGTAGGAAGTGTCAAACTTCTAGTAACTAAAACCGGGTGGTTTTAATGTTTCTTCTTAGCCCATTGTGTCGATGCCACGGTATCTCTTTATAATAGCCCCGACGGGTAAATATTCTACCCTAATATTGACTTTCAAATAGTGCTAGCTCCTATTTGTAAAAAAAAACATACCAATCGAATTGAGAACCTCCTCCTTTTTGGAAGTCGGTTAAAAAGCTTTCAACCTCCTCTTCAACAAACTGAACTCACCGTACAATATTAAACGATACATCACACCTCACACACCATAATATTTGCCAAACAATCTAGCGCCCGTTAATACGAAACTCTATTACTTTTATCGCTACTATCAGTTCACGCCTGGCTGGGCCAGTCATCGCCAATACGGCGATACCTTCACGCTATCCCCGCTATAGGGTATTACTGTTATCAGCGGTAGGGGATAATGATGTTTAGGGGATAATGCTACTGGTTGCTAATCAGTGGGTTGATGAACAAATTGATGAATGGGGAGATTTTGTGGTGTGACACGTATACCACCTATAATGACTGATAGTAGGTGTACACACTTTGTCTTCAAGGTAGACTTAGGGTATAGTTTTCTTGGGCAAACAGAGAAAGGCTTCAAAATATTTGAGCATACTCTTATCAGACAGATTGCAATTCTTCTTCTTTTCGTTTCGATTATATACTTCCATGTTATACGGTTTGGGCCCAGTAGGTAGCCACGTTTATTGCAGCGGCAGAGGCGCTGTTCAGGTCGCCAAGGGTGCATGTATACGGACATCTGGGACACTCCAGCAGGTGAGGCATTGTTTGGTCCGGAGCGCCGCACTCGCACTCGGTGTTGGAGGAACCAATGATGCCCCACTTTGCCAGATTATGTTTGCAGCGGCCCACTTGGGTGCGCAATCTATTTAGGGCTTTCCAGATGGGCCACTGCAGTTCACTGCCGGGACCCAGGTGTTCTTGGGGCTTCAAGAAGTCGTGAGGTGGTGGGCATCTCTCTTGCCATAGCTTGCTGCGTACTTTAGGTGGCCTATCTTGAATCGCCTGGGTGGTCCGAAGGAAGCTTTTGCGGCTCTTTAGTCTGCTCGGGGTAGTAGTGTGGCCGTAGAGGGGATGTCGGGAATCGGATACTTGGTACTTTTTTTCCAGCGCGCATGCGACATCTCTTCGTACAGCAGGTGGTGCGATACCTGCTAGCGGGTAGAGCTTGTTGAGAGGGGTTGGTTTTAAGCAGCCCGATATTATCCGACACGTCTCGTTTAGAGCAGTATCTACTTGCTTTGCGTGAGCGGATCGGTGCCACACTGGGCACGCAAATTCGCCAGCAGAAAAACATAGAGACATGCCGGTTGTTCGAAGAACATCGGGTGCTGCTCCCCAGCTAGTAGAAACTAGACGACGTAGCAAATTGTTTCGAGTCCCGACCTTCTGTTTAGTGCTATGACAGTGTGATTGCAATGAGATTGCAATTAAATACTGCAAATACGATTTAAAAGTATTGTTATTTTTTTCTCTGACTTTCTCAATACACAAACAAGTAGTATTTAACCAATAACTTGATACTATTAACATTTTTAAAATAACATTTTCTAATGTCTGTTTGACCTGCTGAAACCCATTGCCATTAATCAGCTACCAGGCCAGGTTGTCTTGCGACAACTAGGCCGCCTCCATTTCCCTCCACTTATCAAGAGTAGTTCTTCGCCAACTTTTGACAGATCATTCTCCCACCTTTACACCTGTCTTCGTCTACGTCTTTTTCCATTTCATGGGTACTATTCTGTGATACAGAAATACAATTTAGAAATGCGCAAATCAAATTAAAATCATCACAAAAAGTAACGTGTGATTGTAATTTACATTTTTATGGAGCTATCACAAACAGATATTGATTATATTCTAAATAATATTCTATATTTATAACGAAAAAAGAAGATTTTCCTGCGCCTCTTACGTTTCCGACCAAGGCCAAGCTAATTCATTTTCTTTTAGCGTAAAACGTCCATAATTAATTAGTACTCCTGAAATTGATAAAGTAGATAGATAATTAAGAGATAATTGGCAAGTACTCACTAAGTTCCGCGAGTTCTTAAATTAATTACTATAATTCGCTTGAACTTCGAACTAGGTATTTTATTAACGTTTAGAAAGAAAATGATTCCTGGAATAAAATGTAAGAGACGTTATAAAAGAGGATCTCTTAAATAGTAAGCTATTATGAATTCCTGGTATGTCTATAATTACACATAGTATAGAAACTAAAACAGAAAAACTTTTGCGTGTTATGACCACCGCCATCTCACAGTCGTATTTCAGTAATCTTCAAAAATTACCTACGCAGAGATCTATAACAACCACACATTCTGCAAGTTATGTTTAAGGTCCATTAATGAAGGAAAGCCTATTGCTATCTACCAAGTATAAATCCTGAATTATGGCTTGGTGGATGCTAGACAAGGCAACTAACTACTACACACAAAGACAGAAGCGGGCTGCAATGTGAATTTGAAACGCTACCCTTAAATGCATGATTTTTTATTTAAAATATTAAAAATATGTATGTGATGTCTCAAAGTATGGTAATTACTGGAAAAATAATAAAAAAAATATGTGACAAGTCTTAGTCCACTAAATTCTTCATTTTGTCTCTGTAGGATCCAGCCTACATTATGCATTCCAAGTAAAAAGTGTATGTAAGTAAGTAGGGATATACATGGTATGGTTTTACTCAAAATTGAAACAATCAGATCATGTGTTTAATTTATTTATTATGGTAATCTCTACAACATTTTTTTCTTTTATTGTAGCAAAGTGAGACATTAGATTTATCACATATTATGTGGGGAAAACCAGTAGTAGACCTAGGCATTTTACACCTATTACTTTTATCACAAAAGGCAAAGCGTTTCAGCTATTTCTAGACGAAAGGTGTCCAAGTTACACAGCTTTCCACTAAATCCAGGTTTTTGTGACATAAGTGTCTTGGGCACAGCGGAAGGGAGTGTCAGACTTCTACTGACTAAAAACCACCATTGTTCCTTCTTCGCCCTAGTGCCGAGGCCGCGGTATCTCTTTCTACAATCCGCAGCCCCGACGGGCATCTTCTCATCACTTGACGCGAAGTTTCTCCGTTGCGAACAGCAGGTTCCTGTTCAATTTCTGGATCTTGGATTATTGGAGGATCCTCTTCACTGGGGTGTACCAAAAGATTCGTGTTCTAAAGGAATATCATCTTCAGCCTCTTCAGATTCCGATTCCAAGACTCGACGAATTTCATCTCGGTCCCCATAAAACTGCACCTCTTCATCATCATCATCAGCCTATAATGTTCCCACTGCAGGGACTCAGGCCACCTCTCTAGGAGAGGGATGGGCTATAATCCACCACGCGGGCCCATTGTGGTTTGGTAGATGTCACATTCGAATTTTTTCGTTCTAAGACTAAAGTCTTAGAACGAACGGTTACCTCACGATGTTTTCCTTCACCGTTTTGAGAGCAGCGGTGATGAAATAAATTACACAAAGTAATGGTCGGGGCCACCACCTCTGGGCCACCGCTGCCGTTCACCTCTTCATCATTTTCTTCTTCTTCAGCCCCATTTTCTGATCCATTGCCATCTAAGGCAAACAAGTAGTCGCTTATTTGATCATCAGAACCAATCCATCTTCGATTAGCCATCTGAAATATAATTTTGTACCTTTGTTATAAATATCTCATACAATACTCTACTTTAGTACTGAATGCATAGTGTAGGATAAGGCCTACATAATTAAATTTCCAAGATTAGTGGTCATGCCCAATATAATTGTAAGTTTTACTAACTCTACTCAGTATTTACTATTTATAAGAGCAAAATACCAATAAAACAGCACAACTTACCTTTAAAATCCAAAAAAAATGTGTTCACGAAATCAATTCAATCACAACTTTTTCAAATCGCAGCCCGCCAAAAAGTTTTAGTGGTCAAATTCAAATTTGAAATAGAATTCCAGCACTGTCAATACAAGAATTTAAAAAACAAGTCTGTTCTCGCTTAACAGGTGATATACATACTTTTTTCAACACCAAGGCGCATGATATTCAGCCATCAGAATGTAATGTAGTCTGCATCCTACATTATGCATTTAAGGGTTAACCCTTAAATGCATAATGTAGGATTAACCCTTTAATCATCTACACAACACCTATTTGACCATCTTGCTAAACAATGAATGCTTAGTAGCATGTACTAGTATGAAGTCTATTCAATTATGAATATTCAAAAGACCAGAGTTCATACAGACGAATACTCAAAAGACATAATAGTGGCACCTTTTTGACATAAAATAGTAATGACGTTTATTTATGTTTCGCACTGGACGTCCATTAAGGGACCATCGTGTGTAAATGGACGAATCGTGTTGCCCTTACTGGATTAATGAATCGGGTTATAGGCGAAATATCGGATTTATGTTAGTTTTATTTCGGTTTTTTTTTTGGTACTATAGTGTTCTATCTTTTTAAAGGTTATTGGGGCTTCTTTTTAAACATTAGTAGGCAACCATTGAAACAGATAATAGTTTACTAGCTAGTTCAAAGTTTTTAAATTTCATTTTGTAACGATTATTTTAGGAACCGTCTTTGGACATTGTTTGGCAATAGCTTAGATCATAACTACATGTGTGGAGTATTTTTAAATTTTCAGAATAGGCCAACTGCTTCATCATTTCAGCCGAAAGAAGTCCACGGCTGGACATAGGCCTCCCCTAAGTGCCGCCACATTGACCTTTCTCGTGTGGATCTTTCGGTTCGCGGTCGCCACTCCAAAACTATTCGGCCCTATCGGCCACCGATCTGTGAGCAATGTCTATGTCAATTCTTCGGACTACTTTGGCAAACTGTTTCTCGGAAAAACCGTTTTTACGTTTCCTAATCTGATAACAGCAATATTTCTCATAAATAATTTATTTACCTTAGAAAGAAAATCACTGGTAAAGGAAGGAGTACTATAAACGCAGTATGTCAATCTGAAACGCAAGCTGAAAATCCAGAAAATTCCCAAGTCTAACTAAATAAAATCCCGACACGTAATGTTGTACAAGTCCCGACTAGCGAGTACCAGCAAGTACCAGCGAGTACCAGCGGGTATTAGAGGTACTATTGGGTACACAGCTGTTTTCTCTGGAAGCGATATAATTTTCCGTGTTATTGAGCTGGTGCGGCGCGCAATGTAGTGTTGACATGGTTGACTGCACGGGAGGGTAACGTGCCGAGCAAGTTGGACAACTTGTCAGGTACGGAATTTTAGCATTCTTTGAATAGCAACTCAAGAAATCACAAATAATTGACTTGATTCCATCCACTCCTGTGCCGTGTGAACAGTTTCAAACGTTTCAATTAACTACAGCCTTGAAAATCAAATTTAGCTGCGGTTTTTGTGGGTTTCAGTATGCTTGTAACTAAAATGTAAGTAATTGATGTTGTATACCTACCTCATCTCTCTGGTTCTGGCTATTTGAGCCCAATTTTTTTGATAAGAGTCCAGTTCGTCACGCCATCTCCTTCTGGGCCCACACCTCGTCGCCAGATTCTATTGTTTGGAACCCAATCTGTTTCCACTTTGGCTAATATTGCTACGGTTGATGTGGAACTGGAACTAGGCATAAATACATTTCAAGTTGGCAGTTTGATACAATTAGCTACTAACAACCTTCTCACTATTTTTTCTGGCTTGGAAAAATCATCCTTTATAACATTTTATTCAATCAAAACTAATCAACTTACCTCCACAAGGCCAACACGCTCGCCACTTCCCGTGAATTTCCGTAAAAGTGATGGCCGGATTTGTTCCGCTTATTTCCGACTCGTCGTTCGGAAACGCCGGCTAGATGGCCGACCCTAAAATTTCCTGTATTACCACCGCTGCAGTTGGAGACCAGTCTTGTCTGTCCACTAGCTTTGAATTAATATTGCTGGACGATCCTGTGAATTAATTTTGATGAAATAGCGGTAAAACGTGGTTAGGTTTTAATGATGCGGGTTTGGAGAATTTTCGGTGTTAGTTTTATTAAGAGGATGGTGTTGTGTTTTTCGTTAAAATGTTAGTTTTAAATATTCTTAAATAATAATATATCATCAGAAGTGTACCTAATAATACACCCACATTTTGTTTCTTTTGTTAATGTTTGTAAAAGCCTTTTTAGATATTTTTTGTTCTAACAAGCAGCTATAACTGGCACAATTTATAATGACTATCCATATTTTCAGCACTATAAATTAGCAACTCCCTCTATCTTTTTCTACTATAGGTATTGGGTTCTACTTTAATGTAGCTGAATACCAATATTAGATATTGAAAGACTACCTATCTGCCCTCCAAAACCCAGTAATTAGGTGACACAATGTGCCTTGGTGTCTAGTTGCCCGAATTTCAGCTTCTTCTCTTTAGTGTCTGTCAGAGATCTACAAAATGTCAACCGGAACCAACACCAACGTGCTTTCGAAGGACGAAAGACTCTTTGCATATGAAATTAAAGTACTTGATAAAGAGTGTTTAACCATAAAGATACCTTCTACCTTGCCTTGAATAATATTATTGTTGTTATGGTTTATCCATCATAAACTTTTCCCATATCCCATGTAATAGAGGCGAGCCTATTGCCATCAACCGGACTTAAACATAACCGGAGAAATGTAGGTGTACTTTTAGGAACATCTCTACCTACCCATCGGGAATTAAATCTTGTGAGGTTATATTTCAATATCAATAATGCCACTTCCACCCCATTTAAGTAAAGGACGTAACACAAACATTAGACACGAAACAATTGGCTCAGCAATAACTCAATAACGGTCGCTCCTAATACCGGATATCCGGGATTCCCAGCTACTCGAGAGCTTTAGATCCGATCGTATTTTCTCAATCCCAGTTACGTATTTGAATTATCTTCGTCTGTGTTGACCTAAATACGTTATTGTCTTTTCTAAATGGACCAGCAATGTGTGTCGATTCACTGGTTCTTTTATTCCTACTAAACTCTTCTTCGTAAGAAGATATAGGAAGGTCCCACCAGTAGCACATGCAAGAGTAAAAAAAAAACTCTTCTGAAGAATTAAAGGACCTATCTTTGCAAATTCCTTTCTTAATTAATAAAAGGCATATACAAATAGTACATTTACTTAAAAAAATGTATTTAGGTCATCCTGGATAAAAACTGTACCTAAGTAAGAAAAGCTAAAGCACTTAAAAAAGGCTTATGATTCTTACAATCTCCCAGCATTCTGCAGTCAGAATAGCTTACAACAACCAAACTTACGAGAGAGAAAAACAAAGCACTTGCTCCATGCTCTCCTATAAAAATACAATACATACATGTTGTACCTACAGTAGATGCATACAACTACAATTTATAACTTCCGCATCGCTTACAAAGAAAACAATACAGCTTTCAAACAAGTGTTGATTCCAACAAAGACTCTGGACACACCGCGACACAACTATTGGCACAAATTTGACGGCACACTACGTGAAATTCTAATGGGGAATTCGTCACACGTACTGCAATGTTAGATAGACTATATTAACGCTGGACAGGATAGAAATATGGAAATTCCTAGCTAGTAGTAGAATACATGGGCTAACTACTATTATATTCCACTATTATTTTTTATATTAAATATAGGGAACGAGTATAAGGGTTGGACTCCACCGAAGTGGTTGCCTCCTACATCAGTCATCCTTGACAAAACCATAGTTGCATTCTGCTATAATAAACGCATAAGATGTCAGAAAAATGAAAAGAAATAAAAAAATAAGAAATGAAAGATGTTTATAATGTTATTCTGTATTGAAAAGTGGGAGTTTGTATCAAATTATAAACAAACTTTAGCTGTCAATATGTCTAATGGGGCGGAATTAAGGCTTGTCAAGTCCGACTCAAGTTCATTTCACAACTGACGATACCAGTGCTCAGGTCTGTAGCAATAGTAACCGAGAATATAAAATGTTTCTTTAGTTTATCTAAGAATATCTTCACCACAGTCATCATCTTCATCTTCCTGTACTTATCCCGGTATATTTGTTATCGGCGTGACACGCATTCTTCCCTGTTAGACGCCACGGTAGTATTTACTCCTTTCTCTTTCATATCAATAATATCTTCACCACAGTACTGACCAAAATTGTTTTGTAGTAACATCTGACAAGTTTGACAGCTATTTGTTGAAACAATGTTAATTTAGTTCCAAGTCACTACAGGCTCTGGTGACAAACAAAACTTAACACTAACCACTTCCTCGATTGTTCGCAGAACTGTTAAACTCACGTAACCGCAAACTGTGCTGTTCTACCAATAATAATATTATGAAATACAATACAAGAAACGCTGTAAAATTATTCGTAAAACTAACAGTTTTTACATTCATGTTTGTGTATAATTGTGTTGCTAGTCAAATATCTGTTAGTAATTTATGAGCGAAACAATTTTATTTACACATTTCTATAGTTAATGCCAAAAAAAAAACTCAGTCTGTCTAAAATAAAATAAATTTGGAAAGGTCTGGCCTGGACCCAGAAAAAGACAAAATGATTTCTCTCTATCTATCTGCGTCTAACATTAAATAAACTACAATAGAGAGCCAATAAGAATAAAACGCTTGACACTTTAATACATAATGTTATTTTTCCAATATCAATTAAATGGCTTGAGGGAATGTGCATTACCCTGCTCATTGAGTACGTAAGTCCATTAGAGATTTTCTTCAATACTAATCACAACATAAAAGCACAAACGTGCAGGTCAACTTTAAAAGTCATATCACTCAACTCAGAGTCTATTGCAGTCAAATCAGGTTAACCAACAACCTGCACTCAACATACTTATGCAAAACATATTCGTCTGATATACACCCGCCGGTAGATACGACCTCGCTACCTGTTTAACCTTGCCAACCTCTTACAACATACCCGCCATAGAAACCAAGAGTAACGGCACAATATTATGGTCAATACGAATATCATAATGTCAACACAATATTACTGAGGGCACAGAGGTCTACATAAACACTTCGATTAATGATGTAGAAAGTTGTAAAAGTCTGAGGAGATGATAGCGATGAGACGTAGTAGTTTGTAGTTGAAGGGGATCGTAAAATGTGTATACAATGTGACATGTTGTTTTCGTAAGATCTAGGCTTATGAGATAGAAACAGTATGCAGGTTGGAAAGAATACCGACTGAAATGGTTACCACGTAATTGTGTAAATCACACTTAGAATTCGAATCGGTAATTACAAATCAAAAGGATTGGGCCCAAACAGCTAAAGACAGGCCAGGGATATAAGGAAAGAAGGAAGTAAGGCCTTTGCCCTGCAGTGGAACTGTGGGACACATCAGGCTCATAATAATTACAAATCAACTGTTGCATACATTTTGTAGGAAAATGTTTTAGTATTGGAGGTACAAAGGTGTCTTTGTCAGTTTGTGTGTTTTGTAAACCATAGAAATCAATATATTTTGTTTCATATAGGTAGCTCTACATGAGCACTAGGTCCTACTAGTATTGAAAAGAACCGGCAGGATTTTCATGTTTTTTAGGGTTCCGTACCTCAAAAGGAAAAAACGGAACCCTTATAGGATCACTTTGTTGTCCGTCTGTCCGTCCGTCCGTCTGTCAAGACCCTTTTTCTCAGGAACGCGTGGAGGTATGAAGCTGAAATTTATATCAATTACTCAAGTCTACTGTCCCTTGAAGCTGTGAAAAAATCAAACTTCTAAGCCAACGCAATCAAAAGATACAGCCTTTTATGCCGCAAATTTTCGACACTTGCAAGGGAATCAAAACCTACAGGGTGCTTCCCGTGAACTCAGAATCTTGAAATTTGGTACGAAGCAACGTCTTATAGCATAGATAAAGGAAAAATGACGAAAACCATAAATTTTTAGTTATATCACATAATAAAAATATTCTAAGTAATTTTAAACTTTGTTTGTACGGAACCCTCGGTGCGCGAGTCCGACTCGCACTTGGCCGGTTTTTTTTTTCCTTCTCAGGGGCAAACGCCCTTCCAGCTCTGATTACTTTCATTTTTATTGGTTTTACATCAACATGTCCCATACGTTACGTAAATTCACTCACTCTTCATTTAATCTTTTACTTACATTATGTCAAACAAATCAGAACCCCTTTCACATACCGATATACTTAAAGACAGTTAATAGCGTTACACTTAAAAGAAACGAAACATTAAGATTAGAACTAAGTAATTTAGAATTTATTTCGGAAGAAACACTTGAAACTTCACACGTAATCGAGTATAGTTCTCACGGTACTTTTTAAAATTAAATTGTTATCACTTTGTCGGTATTTGCACTATCAGAAAAAAGACATTGACTTAGACTTAGAAACGTTTTAATGGCTACTGTCTGAGTATAATATTAATAATAATAATAATATTCCACAACTATCACACAACGCCATCTAGTCCCAAGCTAAGCAGAGCTTGTGTTATGGGTACTAGACAACTGATAAACATACTTATATATTTCTAAATACATACATATTATAGATAAATTACACCCAGACACAGAACAAATGATCGTGCTCATCACACAAACATTTGTCCTGGGTGGGAATCGAACCCACGACCTCCGGCATAGCAGTTAGGGTCACTAACCACTAGACCAACAGGCCAGTCAAAAGTATAAATAGTTAGTGCCAGGTTCTTTGCCGACTTCTTGAGATAGTAAGTAATCATTTTTTTTCTGCTTTTGGTGCAGGTCTTGTCATTCCGCTAATCTTCATCTTCCATGATTGGTCAAGTGTCCCTTTACGTCATTATTGTCCTTCCTTTGTCCTTATCTAAATTAATTTGCGGTCAGCGCAGCATGCCACCTTCTTTTATATTTCACACCTCATTTCTTGCCATTTCATCCTTTTTACAGTCCACCTATCGATTCTTTGATATTTCTCTACTTTTATACCCATCGACATTCATGCTGATTTTGGAAATTCGTTACATAGTTTGAAAACGCAACGTAACATACTAACACGAAAAGCGAACGTCTTTCATTAATATTATGTAAGTGCTTAGTTAGAGGTTAATTATTAATTTAAAATGATCAACACACAGTCGTATTTTACGGCATTTAATTATGATAACCACCTGTAAACTTCTGATAACCGGTATTTCTTTCATCTCCAGATCATCATAAACTGCAAATAAAATTAAATGAGAAATAAATTACACGAAAATAAGAAAATATTATGACTTGACTTTAATTCCAGAAATACACACACCACTTAATTTACAGATTTACACCACGATTCGATTCTCGAATAATTTAGATAATCGCGTATTTTATTGCCACTAAATATTTAAAAGTGCTTTATTAAGAAAAAATAAACATGCCAGCCCTAATCTGTAGTAATAAACGGCAAATATAACAGCTGACAGGCGGCGCGCGTAAAATTTTAATGTCTTCTTTTACTAAGAAGAAAATTAAACAAAAGGTTTACTTCTTATAATGTTATGAGAAGGTGATGAGTTTACCAAATACCTGATGATCACTGTATCTATAGTGGAGATTTGCATTATTGAATGTGTTGGCTAACTGCTGATGACAGATCGTGTTAAAACAGCCGCTGCCGTACCACGTTTACCACAAATTGTTAAAATACAGTCAAATACAGTGTTTTAAAGAACAAGCAGCAGAAGTCAAAACCTCAAATCGTAATTATTCCATCATCATCTGCCTAGCCTTTTATCAATTATGTATGTTCAAGTTGGCTTCTGAAGTAACTAGATGCAGCTGAAAACAAGTATTTTACCCTGAGCGACTGCCTAACTGACCTCCTCAACTGCAACTTAAATTATTATTATCGCAAGTAAACTACTTACAAGCGAACCTTCTGCTTCTTCAATTTCTTGTAGCCTTTCTAAGGTTTCCGTTATCGATACTCGGTCTCGATTATAGGTATCGAATTGCGACGAGTTAACGAGGAAAATTATATTCGACACTGACCGGTGGTGTCGCGTGACGGGTATTAGAAAAAATATAATCTGTAATGTATACTCTTGCTGTGTACTGTTTTGTGGGTTTGGGTTCAAGTCAAAAACAATTGGCGTTAAACAGGTTTGTAAGACGAGAAATTGATTTTGAAACTACATATTAGAGCGCCTATAGTCAATATAACAGTTGGGATCGCATAAATTTGATGAGGGGTTTTAAGTTTATACCCCAAATTAATTCAAACGCACTGAATATTTAACAAAGTATTGCATTTCTTAGTTACTATCGTTGTATCTTTACACTCTCCAAAGAAACTAACAAAATTATTTTTCATACCGATTTTCTATAAAGTAGGTACATGAGTATTGTCATGCATATTGATTATGCATAGAGAGACGCCAGCACATCCAGCTAGCCGAAACTGGCAAATTTTACCAATAAACCTTGAACCTAATGCTTCAGAAATAAAGTAGAAAATATATTAATGACACGATAGTAGTAGCTTGGTGTACTAGCATTTTGGAATGGATAGTAAAAGGGTTTTGTGCTCTATCCTTTCAAATATACAAGACAGTCTTTTTCTACATCATCTTTAATCAATTTAAAAAAAAAACATTTAGGTTGTTTCCCGCTACAATTTCTTCACATGCACCATAACTTTTTCGATGAGAAGTTCGGACACGGTATCAGGTGTTTGATGGGTTCCGCCGAATTATAGTTGGGTCTTATTTATTTTTTGTTCAAAACAAATAACATCGGATCAGTGTCTGTCACTACAGTGCTGCAAAAAAGCTATTTCACGGCTTAAGCCAAATTAGGTTTGAGCCACAAACTTTTTGATTTCGGATAAATGTAAAAAAAGTAACGAAAATGTGTTCAATTTCCTGGAAATAAAATTGTGAAAATGTACAACGTTTTCGGTAGTGGCTTTTTCGTGTTAACGTTGGATTACTGAAACATTCAGGTACATCGTTTCTGTACTGACATATGGAGGGAGAGGAAGTTCAAGGAAACGATGAATTGGTTTATCGAGAAATGACGGAGGAGAATTATTGAAGAAAAAAAACGTGTTGCGCGACCCCAAGTAATATGGGATAAAGGCAGGAAGATAATAATGACTTACATACATAGACATTTAAAAAACCTTAAGGTATACTTATTTACTTTCTTGAATGTTGAACACACAAAAACCATACAAACCAACAACAAAAACATTAGTAATAATGATTAAAACAACTCACCCCATCAACCCTCACACGACAGCCCTAAATGAATACCCCATAATAACAACCAAACAGAGCCTTAACCCTTCGACCACAAACAGGGAACCGGTTACTTTTCCAATCAATAACAAAAGAAAACTTCTGAAGAACCCCACACACCTGACCCTCCAATCCGAATAACAAAGCGGACAGCGGGTTAAGAGATTAAAACCGGTTAAAAGCAGATGAAACCGCTTAAAACTGGTTAGAACCGGTCAGAGCGGGGTCTAAATCAATGACGTCGGGCGCGTAACAATGCAAGCCGTAACCGCAGAGACATTCGTCCCTCGTTCACGTTACATTTATTGGAAAAGTTCCACTTTAGAATTATGTAGCAAGTTATGAGCGAACCGGCTGTTACGTTAATTACCAGTAAAAGTAGAAATACTCTGGCAAAACGAGTGTTTTTCAATAACGAATACGTAGAAGACTTCTATCCAGTTTATCAATTTGAAATGACTAAGGAAATATGTATGTTATAATTTAAGGTTATCTAAAGCTTCGTGAGAAAAACCTGGATGAGGCTGGCTATGACCGTGGATATTGGCACAAGAAAGAAGAAAAGAAGAAAAGAGAGGCTTTACCCAGCAGAGGGTTAATTCAGGCTGTTGATAATGCTAACCAAAAATTTGTTAACCCACAAATGATTTATCTTGACAAGAATTATTGATCAAACTCAATAGTTTGAGTGTGATGTGATGAGTGTGTGTGTATTTTTCCATTTTCCCTATATGCATAGTGGCATAGTGGGTAACGTGAACTCGATACAGTGCTGTTTAATGATCTTGTTTGGATTAATCCGTCAAGGTCACATACACGGGATTGAATGAATTTGGAAGAGACATTTGCTCAGCAGTGGGACAATATAAGTTAACAATAAAAAAGGTACCATTTTCTGCTCGTTCCATAACTTGGACCAAAGTCAGAAAACGCAAGGAATGCATCTCGTCGAGTGTAAAGTCCGAACATATAATTTGACCACTACTACCATTGAATGGTGCCGCCGACAATATTTACTACTGAGACGAGAGCGAATGTCACTGATGTTTGTAGGTTGTAGAAAAATAGTTTAACCATTGTACTTCGAGTACGGGTTGAAAACATTACGGCAAACTTATTTGGGCATGGATTAATTTAATTCTTATATCTTACTCTTATAATTGTGGAATTAAGAATTTAAGAGTTTGTTGCAGCATTTTCCAAAATGTAATGAAAAGAAATTAGATTAGAAAGTACGAGTATTTGAATTTACATTTAAAAAACATAAGCACAAGCCTTTAATGTTCCCACTGCATGGACACAGTCCTCCTCTTTCAGTGCGGATTGGTAGATGTCACATGTCTTCAAATCGTTGGTTCTAAAACTTGCCGGTTTCCTCACGATGTTTTCCTTCACCGTTTTGAGAGCAGTTGTCGGTGAAAAAAACATAAACGTTTTAATTCTTTTTCAGCCAACAGATTGTGTTAGAAAGACCACATTGCGGTCCAAGCCTAAAGTAGCTATTGTTAAAGAAAAAGCAGTCAGGCTGAAGGGGAAGTGGGCAGGCCACGTATCACGGATGCAACCGGAGATATGGGCAAATATCGTCACACACTGGACGCCTGAGGAAGGGC
Source organism: Diarsia dahlii (assembly GCA_949775195.1). Classification (NCBI taxonomy): domain Eukaryota; kingdom Metazoa; phylum Arthropoda; class Insecta; order Lepidoptera; family Noctuidae; genus Diarsia; species Diarsia dahlii. Next base: position 21,779,752 of record OX459194.1, on the reverse strand, counting down.
GCCACCGCCGTCGAGGTTGACCGCGGCGAAGTGAATGGGTTCATGTTTGGCTGACATAACCAGAGATCGCACGGAATAGAGAGGTATGGAAGGAGAAAGGGGAGGCCTTTGCCCAGCAGTGGGGCACGATGTAGGCAAGTAAAAAATTTAATAGTTCTTTCTTTACCGTGTGGTGCCTAATCTGGTATCTGAGTTTTTATGCCGTACGCTGGTTTTCTCCAGATGACTCAATGACTCAATGACTTTGACTTTTGACGGCACGGTTGGTGCAGTGGCTAAGCGATTGGACTGCTGCGCTGCGTGTCGCGGGTTCGATCCCCGCACGGAACAAATATTTGTATGGCCTACAGATAGTTGTTTTGGGTCTGGGTATTTGTGTCATCATCAGCCTATAACGTTCCCACTGCAGGGACTCAGGCCTCCTCTCTAGGAGAGGGATGGGCTGTAATCCACCACGCGGGCCCAGTGCGGATTGGCAGATGTCACATGTCTTCGAATTTTTTGGTTCTAAGACATGCCGGTTTCCTCACGATGTTTTCCTTCACCGTTTTGAGAGCAGCGGTATTTGTGTATGTGAATTTAAATGTTTGTGAACGCACTCACGGTACAGGAGAAATTCCTAGTGTGGGGCAACGTTTACCAGAAAAAAAAAATGCAAGACAAAACTCGATTACAACCCACTCCCTTTTCGTAGAGGAGAGGGAGGAGGCCTTTGTCCCAACCGTAAGATCATTATCGTACACTAACACTATTACTGCGTCATATTATCTAAAGAAAAAGGAAACAGAAAAAAGAATCATTTTAAAACAAAATTCACACAAAAAGGTCTTAAAAGAGTGCTAAACTTAAATAATAAGAAATAATGAGTTCGCACGTTAATTAAAGTACTTTCACTGAGAAACTTCTATCAGACGAAATCTGGGAGATTTTATTCGTATCTGTGAGAACTTTTTAATTAAGACACAGTTCTAAGGGATAAGTTTAATCAGTGGAGTTTCACATGCCTTCTCCGTGTGAGGTTGAAGTTCGATAGTGAACCATTATGTTCATGGAAACTTAGGTTACCGCTGGAGTGGAGAAGAAGTTTTAATTATTTTCATTACAAAAATCTGACTGACAGTTCAGAAGTACCTGAAAATGAACTTACTGGACTGTCTTGTGGCTATTGGATTGGCATTCAAAAATGTTGAATAATTTCAATAAATTTTAATGACAGTGTAAGTACTCGTAGTGGCTTTGCACAAGTCCCTTATGGAACAGATAGATAAAGTTCCTCATGCATTGAACAGTATCATGAAAAGTTGACAAGTTATTCTACTTCTGTCTTCATCTGCCCATCCTTTGTTTCTAAATCCTTCTTTCTATGCATAAACGTAATGAAACTGTTCTAACGTACGACAACTTCTGAAAAAGGAACTGCATTGTTTCCAATAGGAATATACAAATCTAGAGATGCTGTAAGACCCACGAGAACCAAACAAATCCGTGATCTGATTCCGACTGCAGTTTGCAATGCATCACAAGCACCGGTACCGCAAATTTTTGTCTTCCTCCAAATCATTGGGGAAATTAACTCTCCCAGCATCCTTTAAATATTCGCACAACCAACACAGTGCCGATATTTCACTAAGAACAAGTCGTTACACGGTACCCTAGTTGGAAAACGGCCAAAGACGGTCCCGGTAGTGGTAATCACGAGAACGACATTAAAACGGCCTCGTCCGGTTAGTTTTAAACAATAGGCTCACGTTTCCCGGACAACATAATCTTTGCGCAACTGTCGTATGCAGTTTTATGTACAGCACAGATGTCTACACATCAAGCTGGAATAGATTGATTTAATAGATTTTCGACTTTATTGCTAAAGCAACGTGGTTCAAGGTCGATCGAAAAAATTTGACCGTTTCGGGTAGCTTTGCCTGTACCTACTGTTAAAGAGTATGGTTTGCAGACACAAATTATCATCATGTCTTGTCAGTAGGCTCACTTTCTGTTTCATGGGACTAAACATATCTGGCAATGACAGGCCATGGTGTCCGAGGCTGTTGACGGCTTCACCACATTGACAGCGATGAGAAGAGCTGCAAACGGCACAAAGTTGAAGTTACTCTTGCCACACAACTCCCTATAGGATATCTCTTTCCACTCTTTTTAAGAAAAATCTTTCTTCCACACCAACGAAGAAATTAGTATTTAATCATTACATCTACATATCTTCAGTGGTCCAAGTGGTCCAAGTGGTACAATGATGGTCAAACATTTAAGTGCGAAATATTTGACCGTCATTAGTAGGTACTTATGTGGCCAAGTTTCCGTGCCGCTGAGTGTATATTACATAAACAGAAAAAATACAAGCAACCATGTTATTGCGTGTGCAACCACTTTAAAATTAATAACATATTTTAAAGAGATGGCAGAGATGTCAAAGGACATGTTTACTCAGCACAGTCGGTATGTATCTAGATGTTTAGCATCTTGTTTACTGTCTTGTCTATTTTTGACTGTACACTTGTTTTAATACTGATCCTGATATTATTGACTGCTATGCATGAACATTCTGGGTATCGAACGTCGGGCAAAGTGTTAAAATGAACAACAAGACACCCTTCTCTTGTCATATCTTACGTTACACAGTCGAAGTTTCTTTGGTCTTCCGCTGAGTGTACCTGCTAAAAACATTCCTCCGCACTATGTGCCCAAACCACGACAGCCGATTACCACACAACTTTTTAGTCACCAGCGTCTCTTTCAGACTTCATCTTATGTAGGTACTCATTTCTTATTTAGTCGACCGTCACCAATTAAATTATATTTATTAAACCCAAACAAACTAATCGCAAACCTTAACTCGAAGCCAAAAACGAGAAAAAAAATAGTACTACTAACTAGAGAAAAATCTCGGGAAAAATTTCCCGTCGGCCTCAATACCCGCACAGCACTTCGCTTCGACACGAACTTTCCAAATCAATTAAAAATTAATTAAATATCCTTGTTAGCGTCCTAGTTCAGTTTTGGCACTCATCGGGAATTCATACCGCACCTGCCCCTAATACCCACAGTGCGGTGTTTTATGTAAGCATCGGGAAAAATATTGAAGCCGGGAAATATTTTAGGGTACGGATTATTGCCTTTTAGACTTATTGAGTTTTATGGACGGGTATTTAGGTTAAACGCTGCTGGTTTAGATTTTATTTTATTTTATGGGGCATACAGATGTAATAAATATGATTGTAGATAGATGGAGAGGGAGAGGAAGACCAAAGAAAAGATTGATGGAGTTTGTGAGGAATGATATTAAGGCGAGGTTACCCCGATAAACGTCGTCAACAATAGCGTTTTACTCGTACATGGAACGGATTTAAATTTTGAAAAAAAAATGTATTACATAGTTGACTATTCGATCATGATAGGTCGGGCATGCGATACACGATTACTTACACTTCACTGCATCCAATTAAATCGCAAAGACATGTCCAAATGATGGCTAAATAATCGTTTTACTTGAGTTATATTAGGCTTTGAAAAATAAAACTTATATCATAATAAAGGTCGTAAAAAATGTGTATTATCTCGGGTCACATAATGTATAATTTCTTTATCATTTTTCTCCAAGAGAGAAAAAACTGTCAAAATTTAGGCATTATATAGCTCGCGCGGCAGGGCGGGGGGTGAGGTCGTGCGTACATAAAAACAAAGTAGTGCAACCTCGCCTTAAAGAAAAAAAAGGACTAAATGAAAGCGTGACTGGGGAGAATGGTAGAAAAAAAACGTGTTGCTGCTACCCCAAATAACATGGGACAAGGGTCAGATGATAGTCTCGGAAGGCGCTCCGGGCGTCGGGGGTCACGCGATGACCTCCGGCCACCGTAGACGCGGGCCTGTGGACGGTGAGTAACGGGCTAGCTCGCCGTCCGGCCGTCATCATGACGGCAACAGACCGTGTCGGCGGCGCGTACGTGTTCCACGCGCGCCTCAAAGAGATGTCAGCAATATGGAAGGGGCCCGCAAGGGCCGACGCCCGTCGGGGCTGTGGATTATCGAAAGGTTAACGCGGCTCCGACAAAAGGGCGAAGAAGGAACATGGGTTTGGTTTTTAGTCAGTAGAAGTCTGACACTCCCCTTCGCTCTGCCCAAGAGCGGGGGGGATTATTCGATGATTTTCCACCCACAAAAAAAAACAAAAAAAAAAAGGGTCAGATGATAGTCTGTCTTGTAGTCGTTAAAGTTACTGCTGTATCTAATGTCCAGGTGGGGAAAAGTGTAATGGGGTTTTGTCTTCAGGAAAGACCAGCCTGGAGACATTTTTGAGCAAATGTCCCCAAAACAGGATTAGATTACCTTAATTTTAAAGTAATCAAAAGGCCAAGCAAAAAAGCCCCTCAACAAAAAAGCCAAGAAACTAAACACCATAAATAACACGCAAGAAACCTCATTTTTTCCCAAACACTACATATAGCGTGTTGGGTACCTCGGTGTTTATCATCTGAATGGCGTTTCGTACACATGGGGACAACTAAACTGCGCACGTAATGGCGCCACTAGCCGCTGTAATGGCACGCAAGTGTATCACTGCTTCTTAGACTTTCTGCTCATAGTTTTATTGGCTTTTATATAAAAATGTGACTGGAATGTTGTGATGTAGGGATTTCGGTTTTTTGAATCACAATACTTACGAATGTAGGTATTTTTTTTTGGCAATGTGACTGTTCCAAATTAAAAACTGAGTGTAAAGGGGTTATTTTAAACTAAGGAATCGGTACATAAACTACTTGCACGCTTTTATAAATAATATTATGTCTCTTGACAAGGGGTCTCCAAGAAACAGAAACTGATTTACACTACTTCCGCAGTGTAAATCAGTTTCTTCACATACTCATAGGCAAATTCTGTGCTTTGAAAACTCAATTTACCATTGATGCCATCCGGATCCAAATGCTTTCAAAGGTATTTTGCCCATCAAAATACAACAAAAACATCTACCTACCTCTGCCAAAAGCACAGGCATTCTCCATGCAAAAATGAAGCATCGCCTTACCAAAATATCGATAAACATTCTTAAATTCCTCACATTATCACTTCAACTTCATCCCAGCGCAAAAAGGGAACAAAGATCGCAAACTCCACGAACTTTTCAATCGATTCATCTTAGCGTTTTATGCATGAGAGCATCTACACTGTTTTGCTTTTACTTAATGTGTGGATGTTCAAACTGCTTGTTAACATAGCGCGGCGTAGCCTGAGGTATGAAAGTAATGATTTATTTACTTAAAAAATCTTAAAACTAAATACATTGGCCCACAAAACTGTAGACAGGTATAAGTGTAGACAGGTTACTAAAGAATATTCATCATCATCCTCCACAGGCTAAAGTCAACTGCTGGGTATTAATATTATTATAGGCCTCTCTTCGATGGGGCCAGAAAGTTCTGGAGGGGCGACCGCGAACCGGAAGATGTTGCGTTGGAAGGCCTCCCACTAGGTGGACCGACGACCTGGTGAAGGTTGCGGGGATCCGCTGGATGCGAGACGCACGGGACCGGTCAATGTGGCGACACTTAGGGGAGGCCTATGTCCAGCAGTGGACGTTTTTCGACTGAAATGATGATGATGATGATGATGAGGCCTCTCTTTTCCCATTTTATCTCGCCGCTAGAAGATCCACATTTCTTTTAGAAGTTCTTGGACGCCATTCGGTGACAACCTTATTCTAGGACCTATCATCACTACACTTTGCTAGATGTCCTGCCCATCTCCATTTGTGCCATGAGCATGAGGTCCTGGACTTAATTTTCAGGTTGGGCAAAGTGTTATTGGTTTGTTTTTTTATTAGGAATTCTTCAGTAGCAGCCTTGGAGTCTGGATTTATTCACGATTGATGAAAAGAAGACTCACCATTACACAGGGGATAACGATTGTAACGGCTCGATTTATTTTGGAAGGTATTACTTGTTTTTTTTATTTTTCCATGAGTGTAGGCAGATACTATCGCGATCTTTTAAGGCGTATCCAAACAATACTATATCTATGTAGCGCGTAGGATTAGTTAGTAAGAATGTAGCGTTGACTTTGTTAGTGCATAGTTTGCGCAGAAAATGTTGTTCGGAACTGTGTATAAACTAGTAGAGGGTTTTGAGCTCTTTGTTGTTAGGTGTTAGTGAAACAGTTTTGAGAATTAGTGAGGCTATTGTACTGCTTTCACACGTATGAAAAGTTTTAAACATAAATTTTGCTTTATAATGCCATAGATAGTCAACATCGGTTTTTTTGGGTCTTTCGTCGTTTCGCACCACGAGCGGTTCGGACCGTGGTGTGAAACGCAGAAGAGCTCATAAGAATCGGCTGTTTCGGACCGCGGTGTGAATCGACCATAGAAGAATTTGAATGGGTTTTTATAGTGTGTCTTCGATAAATAAGGTTTGTTTTTGATTAAAATATTAACATAAAGTAACATCACGCCTGTAATTCCTGTAGGGTTAGGCAGAGCTATCCCTAATAGTACACCCACATTTAGCCAGTTATGTTTTAAGTTCCATGTATAATAGGGGGCGAGTCTATTGCCATCAACCGGGCACAAGTCCGCAACTGCTACATATTTGTTAGCGATGATGGACGGCTCAATACTGTCTTTTAAATTTATGTTTTTAGAATAATAATCTGTTCTATATACCTAATTGTGATATTGTACCTATCTTACTTTAAACGCATAATTTATGTTACCAAACCAAGTCGTTGTAACGTTTTGAATATTTTAATAAAAAGCGGGGTGGTTGCGTTGCAAACGTTGCGAATCGCATACATCTAATACCAATGAAAATGCGCGAGGTGGCGCGACGGAGCAGGATCGTTGGCAATCCCGCGCGCCCCCGCCACCTACAGTCGCCGGAGAGTCACCCGTTAGACACGACGCGCGACGCCGCCGTTAGGACGGCCGCGTATGCGCAACAGAATCGTCTGCGCAGCTACCCCGATCAGTTTTATATTTCGTAATTTTTCTTTCACAACCAACCCAGCAACGATCCGCTACAATATTCCTGGGAATCGAACCCAGAACCTCTTACTCAGCTGAAATTACTCAAAACTAAACCAACGAGGCAGTCAATAGTTAAGAACTTAGCTTAAAACTATGCTTTGTTAATCTCGAAACATAGTCTGTTTAAGGCGTTCTTGGAAATGGACAGCTTTTGTTAACCGACCAACATAGAAACATTATTTTAGCGATCTCAGGGTTGGCTTGCACCGGGGCTGCGGGTTGTTCGAAAGAGATACCATGGCCTCGGCATAAAGAGCTTAGGAGGAACATGGGTGGTTTTTAGTCAGTAGAAGTCTGACACACACGGGTACTCACCCTTCCGCTCCGCCCAGAGTGGTAGGAGTCATTTGATGATTTCCGACAAAGCAAAGAAAAAAGCAGCGGTGGCCCAGTGGTGGCGGCCCCGACTTACGAAAGTAGGTCGTGGGTTCGAACCCAGGCAGGCACATTACTTTGTGTAATTTATTTCATCACCGCTGCTCTCAAAACGGTGAAGGAAAACATCGTGAGGAAACCGGCATGTCTTAGAACCAACAAATTCGAAGACATGTGACATCTACCAATCCGCACTGGGCCCGCGTGGTAGATTATAGCCCATTCCCTCTCAAAGAGAGGAGGCCTGTGTCCCAGCAGTGGGAACATTAATAGGCTGTTGATGATTGATGAAAGAAAAAAGATTTGCTTTACTACACTACTTTGAAGTATGTCGCTCGTATAACTTAGCACTATGTCTAATTATGATTAGTTGTTAACAAAATTATGAAATAATAAAAAGGGACCTACATCAACAAAACCTTATCCTAATGACTCCAAAACTATCAGTTTCTTCCATCAATAACGTACAAGAGCTAACTACTTACCGTACTCCAAACCCCGAAATTATTCCCATTAATTCCCAACTTTAAAATTACTTTCTCCCTTTAAAATTACTGTGAGAAAACCCACGTTTTGAAGCAAGAACATTGGTGCTATCAATCATCTTGGATTGAAGTCCCAAAACTTGGAAACTGAGTTTCCTTCGACTTACAGATCGATGGGAATTGGCAACTGGAAACTTTGGAAGACGGGAACCCGTTTATTGTCCAACGGATTTAATACCTTAATTGATGAGAGGAAACTTTCTGGATTTCGGAAGTGATGTAATTGGATGTCGATTTATTAAAGATATTATTTTTCGTCGCTTTTTTTTGGTGCTGTTTTAGAAAACGTAACCTTGAAGGGTTAGACAATAGTGTACTTAATATTACATCCACATTTCGCAAGTTATGTTTTAGTCCCATTCATGTCCATTAATGTGTGTGTTTGATGGGGGCGAGCCTATTCCCATCAACCGGGAACAATTCCAGACTCCGTGACTGTTACAGAGAAATTGATGACTGGTGGAAAACCCAGTAATAATTTGCCTAACTTGGGAATCAAGCCCAGGACCTTGGCTAAGGAGGCAGTTTTCGATATGTGTTATCCGATTAGATCTTTATGACCGATATAAATCAAATTTCTGTAATCCATTTGCGATGAAATCTTTTCCACTTGAGTATTTTTGCTGATAATACAATTTAGGATACAGTATAATGGCGTTGAGTGGGCCGTTATTTAATAAATAAATAAGGCAAAGGAACAAATCCTACGTTTTATTCTGCCTGTTACCTACATCCTTCGAATCTGAAAAAGACGTTTGTTCCCATTCTATATACTATTCATCTAAATATGGAGTACAGCTGGATTTTGCGCAATTAATTGGGCCTTTAGAAAAAGTTGCTCATCTTAATACGCATAGTGACCCCCTTCAGAGGTTTAGGGTAATTCAATAGTACGCCCACATTTTGCCAGTTATGTATAAGTGTCGTGTAATAGGGGCAAGCCTATAACCACCAACCGGGCACAAATTCAGACTCCATGACTCATCATCATCTGCCTAGCATCATTTTCCCAACTATGTTGGGGTCAGCTTCCAGTCTAACTGGATGCAGTCTGCCGGATGACTGCTACTGAGAAATTCCTGATGGAAAAACCCAATAACACTGTACCCGACCCGGGAATCAAACCCATTTTTTTTTTTGGTGGGTGGAAAATCATCGAATAACCCCCCCCCCCCCCCGCTCTTGGGCAGAGCGAAGGGGAGTGTCAGACTTCTACTGACTAAAAACCAAACCCATGTTCCTTCTTCGCTCTTGTGTCGGAGCCGCGGTAACCTTTCGATAATCCACAGCCCCGACGCGCGTCGGCCCTTGCGGGCGCCTTCCATATTGCTGACATCTCTTTGAGGCGCGCGTGGAACACGTACGCTTCGCCGACACGGTCTGTTACCGTCATGACGACGGCTGGACGGCGAGCTAGCCCATTAGGTACACAGGTTCGCGTCTACGGTGGCCGGAGGTCATCGCGTGACCCCCGACGCCCGGAGTGCCTTCCGCGGCGGCTGGGACGTTGAGAGGTTCTCTCCCTCTCTCGTTCCGCCACCTCCTTCGCTAGCATCACTGCTTCGCAGAAGGAGGCGACGGCGTCCCATTCCTCTTCGCCCCGGACCATGGCTTGCACCAGGGCCGGACGCGAGAGGTCGCTGCCGCCGATGGGAATCAAACCCTGCAGGAACTCATAATCAGCCCAACTACTATTTAATAAGACACACCGCTGTTTTACCCTTCGGGGATTACAAGCGTGCTGGTATGTTCTGTAGACTTAACACGCTGTAAGCATAGCTATAGATACAATTTCTAACTTCCTACCATTTCAGTCTCACCGCACTCCGAACATTACTATGCAGTCCTATGAGTTACAGCGTCCGTACCAAGTCGTGACGTACTCAATGTACCGCGAATAATAAATTAACATCTACTACGTTTATCTTAATGTGCCTATTTCCTTGGCAACTTGTAGACTACGTGGGGAGGGTACGTTTCGATGTTGTACATGGTTTTAAAGTGTGATTTGTGTAGCTTGAGCTAATGGCTTTGTTTTGAGTTAGTGAGGTAGCGGGGTAGGGAGGTTTTAGTTTCTTTGTTGTGTGTAAGCTGAAATTATGAAACCTTTTTGTTTATCAAATAATGAATTTTTATTAAAATTGAATAGGTACACTTAATAGTAAGCCTCCTTTATCTTTATATTTCAGTTAAAATCTGAAAGAAAGAAAAAAAAAATTATTGTCGCAGAAATATGGAAAAAAGAATAACAGTAAACACACAACTTACAACTAAAAAAAATAAATAATAAATCTGGAGATTGTTTTTGAAATATGACCATTAGTTGCACTGATCAATACGCAATTCTTGTAGACGTCATAGTAGGGCCCGTAATAAAAAGTTTCAAATAGGTATTTGAAACTAGACTAAGGTGTTGTAGAGGTCTATATATCACCTTCTGTACTTATTTTATGAAAAGTGAAACTTTAATGTTTGCCTTATTGAATGTTCTTTTCAACTACAAATATTATGAGTGTATTTCACGTCACATAATTTTCATAGTAATTTCAGTCACCTAACGAAACCAACTTCCAAGTTTTCCACTAACGCCAAGACTTCTCACAATCAGCAATTTTCCACGAATACGAGAACAGCCATAATTAACCAAAGCCAGAGCAGTGACCGCTGAAACACTTAAATCTGTAGTTAGTAACGTTTAAGCCATCCTAGAGTTTTCAACGTCAAATAAAAATATGTAATAAACCCTTTTTATTTCACCGTAAATGAGTTCCGGAGCCTGGCTCGCTGACGGGGGATTAAGGGGGCCCTACAGTAGGTTTTAGAAGGAACATCGTCTGGGACGTGATTTGTTGCACGTTTTTGCTCCTCTTGGATTGCCTTGCAAAGTCTTGTTTGGTAAAAGATGATATTTTTACACGATGCTACTATAGGTTGGTGATCTTTAGTCCTGAAACATTGTACCCGTGTAATTATTTTATTTTTATTTTAGGTGGAACAACGTTTGAATTATGTAAATTACTCACCAGAGTTAGTTTGATACATCCACCACCATCATACATTTATAGCATGCAAACTATTATGTCTAGCATATTATCTAAAATTCATAAAAATATACATAATCATCCAATACCCGTTTTCATATCGTATCGTATACAGTCAACTAAAACTAATAAACGAATCCCTAAACAGATATCCATTCCCTTTTCAAATTCATTTTTCAGTAGAAAACCTACATGAACTTAAAAAGGTCTCAAATATAAATACGTTGTTAGCGGCTTATCATGGTTCAGTTGCTTCAGTACTGAGGTATGGTGTAATTTTCTGGGGAAATTCGACGGATATTGACAGAATTTTTAAAGCTCAAAAACGATGCTTAAGGGCTATGTTTGGGCTTCAAATGGTCGAAACCTGTAAACCGTTTTTCCAGGAGTATAAGATTCTGACTCTCCCAAGTCTGTATATTTACGAGGTCTCATTATTTGTGAAAACCAATAAAAACCTATTTAAATTAGCATCAGAAATAAATAATAGGCAACAACGGGACGCACTACGCCTCTATGTACCCCGAACATGTACCTCTTTAATGTACAAGAGTGTGTTCCATATGGCTCCCGTAATCTTCAATAAATTACCAAAAGAAATAAGGGGAATGAATACGGCCCTAATTAAGAAAAGTCTAAAAAAAATTCTGGTCAATAAATGCTACTATAACTTGAATGACTTCCTCAATGATAATTTTGCCAAACTAAAGACCTCACAGTGACATCAAGTAAAATCAATTATTCAATGAATGATTCAATGTATCTCTTAATAACTAATTTTTGACATTGACATTGAAATACTTAATCTATTTTTTTCATTTTTTATTATTTATTAATTAATTTATTCTTCACTATGGCTGACTTATTATAACTATATCGTGCTTATTTCATCTAATTTTATTTATTCCAATGTCTATTTTTAATTAATTGATGAATAACTACTTATGACTGTATAAATTTTGCATGCCTTACGGTAGAATCACTTGAAACATGTAATTCTTATAACACCATTGTAACAGTGTATTCAGCAAAAATAAATGATTTGATTTGATTTTGATTTGATTTGAAAACTCATAAGTAAGATTCAAAATGAGCTTTGAAACGTAATTCTCACCAACTTCGACAATGCCGTGACTTTCATCCTTAGTAACCGGCCATAAAAACTGCAACGTTGCTTGATGGGTTGAATCTTTTTGCTTCCATCGTAAAGGTGATTTAGCGCAGAAATTAATAAGAAACCGCCTTTGAGATTGATTAGGAGTGAAAATTAAAGTTCTTGTTATGATTCGACAGTTTTTGTCAGTACTTGTAATGTTATAGGCGGAGATGAGGTGTATATGTGTATGTCTGATGTGTGTAAAACATTTTAATGATGATTGCGGGTTGTAATACCTTGTTAATGTGAAGAGAAAGTCAAGAAGGAAACGCAAAAACATGTCATATAATGATATCATTATCACTAACTTGTAACATAGAATTCGCATAGTGATTAGGAAACTATAATTGCGCGAGGAGCTTGTAATCTTTAGGTTAAGCCAGGTCAAAGATCTTAGACAGTCGCTCCAGATAGTCAATGGCCTGAAAGTCTGACACCTAGTCTTAAAAGGGAAATCGTAATACCCAGTACTAACTGGGTTGTTGAGGTCAGATAGGCAGTCACTCCATGTATAATACTGGTATTCAGCTGCATCCGTTTAGACTGGAAGCCGATCCCACTAGAGTTGGAAAACGGTTAGGCAGATGATGACCTGCGTATGATGACCATTTCAAACCCGGATATACATAGAGACACGGATGTTTTGTTTCTTTCCGTACCTGATACATTCATAGTACGGTCATGGTACGGTTCGATGTAATAAGTAGACTTAGGTTACAAGGTTAATAAGGTTAGTTAGATCATTTTTATCACCACTTCTAGAAGATTTACCGAACACAACAAACAATTACAAAAACATGAAACGATACTAACTAAAATGTGTTAAACCCACTTATCCTACTTCGAAATCAAAGAATGTACCACAATAGAGAGTACCACAATAATTTATTACACTCCTCCTATAACAAGTGCTTTGATATAAGTGCCTTTGTTTTCGCTTGTACTTTCATTTCCAATCTGTGGTTTTTCCTTTGATTTTGTTAGTAAGTACGTATTTGTTTTGTTTCTTTTGTGGTTCGGTCTGATTTGGGTACTTACAATTTTAAATAGGTGAATGTCTGTGTTTGAAGTGGTCCATGGTATATTTATGTTGTTTACTCTGTTCAAAGTACTTAATAGAATGCGATATAGTTCGGTAAAACTGGGGAGAATAAGTTCGAGACCGATTGCAGACACTGACAGATATTTCAGTTCAGCAGTACACAGTTCTGAACCCCAGACACTGATTGTCTGGGGTTCAGAACTGTGTACGTAATTTGACCGAACAGGTTTAAGAAAACTTTCACTTCATACATCGCCTTCTGCGACTCTCTCTTATGTTTAGTGGTCGCAAGCTCGACTTTTGAGCATGAGGTTGGTTTATTCCATCAAGAATTCCTCAGTTACAATGACGGAATCTGGATCAGTGATGACAATAGGCTAGCCCCCTATTATATGGGACTTCAAAATAACTGACGAAATGTGGGTCTACTATTAGGTACCTACACCTCTACCTAGCACTTCAGACATTAAAGGCTTGATGTTATGTTACTTCATACAAAAATTAGAAGAGATGACATTGCAAAGATGCTAGCTACATATCATTCGAAATTGAAGTATCTGCCTGACATAAAAAGGTCATCATCACACACTCATTGATGGCCTTTAGCACGTTACTGGTAACACGTTAAAAGAGTAGCCGCGTCTTGTATTGCTGTCATCGTTCTGTGTCGATCGCTCTTTCGCAAATGATCGATGCGCAAAGATTCGAATAACATCTTATATTATATTTCAATCATTCTCCACGCACGTAAAAACCAATGATCGCTTATAATAAGTGTGACTTCTCTCAAAAAAGGCCTTAAGTGTCGAATGTTTCATGTAGACATTTATTTTAATTGAGAAATAGTACATTACTGCAGCGGCCAGCAACAGAGGCATTGATGGACGAACGTGTAAATGTGGGCCGAGGCGAAGCCGAGGCACACATACGTAAGTCCATCAATGCCTAGTTGTGGCCAAGGCTTGTATAGTACTTTTCTCAAATAATGCGAGGAAATTAAAACTAAGTAGTACCTATGCAGAACTTTTTATTTAAAAATACAGTTGTTAAATACAATTTACTTTTCAAAATCACATATACAACAATAATTTTTCACGCGTTGAAGAGTTCAGCCAATTCGAAATTTAAATAAAACCTTTAATAAGTCACCTCCTTGGTTGCTATGGTTGAGAGTAAAAGATCGTTCCATTTTTAAATAACACGACAGATATGAGTTTAGTATGTAATTTATTTGGCCGCTAAACACGACAAATATGGATTTTCATACAACTTTTGCCGGCCGCTGGTCGCATGTATCTGGCCAGTACAGCAATTTCGATTTATCTCGAAGAAGGTTGTCAAAGTAACGCTCAAATTTCCAAGCATGTTTAAGAAAACTTTTTAGGGTTCCGAAGCCATATATTAAAACCAGAACTGTCAGACGGACACGTCAAAGTTACAAGAATTTCGACATTTTTCGTGGGATGGGTCACTATTTGAAATACCTGGTGGTCTGGCCCTTACTACCTGTTATTTCGTAGCAGTTGATTTTGCTTTTTTTTACATCATCAGAAAGTAGAGACTTTAACGAACAAAACGCATAAACGCGAATTTTTCACATATATTTTGAGGTTATGTAAAAAAAGTGTAAATACAATAGTTGTTTTATTTCCTACAACTTTGCCATTTCTCTTTTTTCATAGGACAATATAAAAATCCCCCCACCCCCACTTCCCGACCTCAGATCGACCGTGATTTATTTTTCCTTTAATTTTTATTATATTATCTACCTTTTCCATTGGGTTCATCCTACTATAATTTTATATGTATTCAAAAATTAAATACCCTGGTCTAGTAGGTTAGGGGGAAACTGGCCTCTGGTCCGCGGCCCAGATTACACGGAGTGGGAACAGTAGTGGAAAACTCGGCCGAATGCGTGGGCCAGAATACCATGGTAAAAAAATATCGTAGTTAAATCGACCCGTTTGGATTAAATTGAAAAAAGGTGCGAAATGAAACGTAAGTATCAAAGTCCCACAAACTACCAGGAGAACAGAAGTAGGAAGCAGGTATTGGAATCTTTAAATCAAATCTAAATTATTATTCCTTTCTAATACCATACACATACAGTATGCAATGGTGACACTAATTATTCACCGTTCTGGCCTTGTGGTAGTTTGTGGGACTTTCCTATCCTATTTTCCTATCTGCAACAAAAGAAAGGAATAATTTAGATTTGATTTTAAGATTCCAATACCTCCTTCCTACTTCTGATCTCCTGGTAGTTTGTGGGACTTTACTACCTATCCTTAATTTTTCATCTCCAAAAAAATTGTTTTCAATACATATTTTAAACGTTTTATTTCGCACCTTTTTTTCAATTTAATGAAATTAAATCCCAATGGGTCGATTTAACTACGATAATTTTTTACCATGGTATTCTGGCCCACGCATTCGGCCGAGTTTTCCACTACTGTTCCCACTCCGTGTAATCTGGACCGCGGACCAGAGGCCAGTTTCCCCCTAACCCGGTCTAGCACACCTTTGCCTGTGTTCTTCCTGAAAGTTTCATGTAAACAAAGTTAGAAATATGTTACACCATGTTTTTTTAATCGCAATACTAAACATTACTAAAAACTGCAAACTGGTGCACTGCACCTCTGTTATTATAAAAGTCTAAAGTTCTTCTACACTGTATTTCACGTTGCTAAGCGATTTTTCCTGAAGTTTTATACCGACCGGCGTAACATGAGGAGTACATACTGAAAGCGAAGACGTAATAAAATTTGGAAACATACGGACATTTATGTTGAGACGTTTACGTTACGTATCCGTATATACGACGGGCGGAACACAACACACTCAAAAGTTTTGCATGGGATTCTGAAGGAAATACCACTCCTTGAGGCGCCCATGGATAAAACTTCATGCCACCATGTGTTCGATAGAAGTTACGACATCCAACTCACTGCAGAAGCAGTAGATAGCTCTGGCATCAATGAAGTTAGGATATATACGGACGGCTCCAAGACCTCACACGGTACTGGAGCCGACGTCTTCTCGAATGATCTAAACATTTCAATATCAAATACCCTAGATTAATTAAACACAATCTTCCAAGCCGAATGTATCGGTATCACCAGAGCGGCACAAGCAGTTGCAGCCAGAGACGTCAGTGATTTTAAAATAAAGATCATCTCAGACAGTGCATCGGTGCTTCAAGCCCTAAAAAACAACACAATTACCTCTGTCCTAATACTGGAATGCCACAATGCACTCCAATCCATTGCAACCACAAATAGTGTAACCCTGCAGTGGATAAAAGGACATAGCAACTCGCTGGGTAACGACGCAGCAGATGAGCTGGCCAAGAGAGGCTCAAGCAATACAGTATTTGGACCGGAACCACTACTGCCCATACCTCAGACCCAAATAAAAACATGGCTGCGTTCAAGAATCACAGAAAAACACCTCACCGAATGGAGAAACAGTGAAGGATGCAGGCAAACAAAAGATGCAGTTCCGGAGGCATCAATGAAGTTTACTCGCAATCTCATCAAACTTAAAAGGGACAAACTCCGTAAAATCATAGGAATTTTAACGGGTCACTGTTCCCTAAACAAACATCTACATAACATAGGTGTAACAGACAGCCCACTGTGCAGAGGATGCATGGAAGCGGAAGAAACGCCACGGCACGTACTCCTAGAGTGCAGGAGCGTAGCAGATCACCGGGCACAAACTCTACGATCCCCATTAACTCTCCCGGAAGCCTGCAGCAGTCTGGGAAGGCTGCTCCAATTCTGGGACGACCTATGTTGGTTGGAGTAGGTATTTTTAAAAACATCACGCACAATGGCCCAATCAAGAGGCTAAGTGCGGATAAAAGCCCCGTTAAACTAAACTAAACTAAATACGACGGTTTATTATAACGTGTGAAACCACCGTGAGTATATAGTATCATTTGTGATATGGACAAGCTACCAATAATAAAATGTATCATAACCACCAAAAACGGGATATTTACCATGTTTACGTATTGTTTCGGGCTCTCGATATTTTTGATAAATACCGTTTACACTCTATTTATGATAGTGATAGTGACAATGTCAGTTTATAAACATAATAACTTATCTACTTGGCACACAACAGTTGCTTGGGTGGGTAAAGGCTTTGTCTAGCTGATCCCAGTTTTCTTAGATGACTCTTTCCACATCCTCTAAAAAATAGTTCAAAACGGTCACCTACGATTCTGATAGCATGACGCCTTATAAACGTAGTATAAAACATTGAAATCATTAGCGGTTCAATCCAAAATTCCCCTCCGTATATTCCAACCACACTTGGCGCACAACTTATTGGAGTGATTTCCTTTAAATTTAGGGCATAGAACGTGACCTAAAGGGGACGGCAGTCGACGAATTACGAGCTAACTTTACAGGCCGCTCCATATAGCCAAGTATAGCCGAATATAGCCAAGTATAGCCGAGTATAGCCCCAGTTAGAGCTATAATGTGACGCTGTATGGAAGTTGGGGCAATTGCTTGCTCGTTTATTATTTGGGACCCAAAGGGTATGAACTGATTTCGGGTTTAGTTGGACGTTTGTATGAATATGTTGGGTCCTTTGTAAGAGGTACGTGAGAATTATTTTCTTTGAAAGTTTGAATTGAATTTGAGGAACGTTTTGTAAACTACGAATTTTGGACATTGCTTCTGCTAAACGTGGTTATTATGCCCCATTAAACTTTTCATGAAGTATTTTGTGGATTCTGATGTTATCGGTTTTTCCCGACAAAGAGTACAAAAGCATGGCGCATCTGTGGGTCGCAAGTTGTTCCAGTGACCAGTAGCCAATTCATCCACTCCGAGCTGATTCGGTACGTTACGTTCTGGTCTCGTTCCTCACATCCTTGGACAAGCGAGCCGAGTGTAGTATTATTCTGCACATTTTCAGGCTACCAGTTTACACGGACAAATTCCAAATGATCAACTGAAAAACTCATTACCTAACCCTTAAATCAAGGCCGGGAAACTAACCATTAGTATCATCACTACTATCTCTAGACCCTTTTTTTTTTTTTTTTGGGTGGAAAATCATCGAATGACCCCCCCCCGCTCTTGGGCAGAGCGAAGGGGAGTGTCAGACTTCTACTGACTAAAAACCGAACCCATGTTCCTTCTGTGCCCTTGTGCCGAGGCCACGTCATCTAGTACTAAAATCCGCGGCCCCCAGTACTGTACAGAATCATATTTATTCGAGTCAGTACGATCCCCTATTGGCAAACATGATAATCTTTTAAGTTTTAATCACCACGTAGGTAGGTACTTAGGTAGTTCATTTCCATTAGGTACCTAACTATGTATATATATTTATATATATAGAGGATATACGCAAGCTTTCAACGTAGTGTTAACCTTTTTTTTTTTTTTTTTTTTTTTTTTTTTTTTTTTTTTTTTTTTTTTTTTTTGGTGGGTGGAAAATCATCGAATAACCCCCCCCGCTCTTGGGCAGAGCGAAGGGGAGTGTCAGACTTCTACTGACTAAAAACCAAACCCATGTTCCTTCTTCTTCGCCCTTGTGTCGGAGCCGCGGTAACCTTTCGATATCCACAGCCCCGACGGGCGTCGGCCCTTGCGGGCCCCTCCTTGCTGACATCTCTTTGAGGCGCGCGTGGAACACGTACGCGCCGCCGACACGGTCTGTTGCCGTCATGACGACGGCCGGACGGCGAGCTAGCCCGTTACTCACCGTCCACAGGCCCGCGTCTACGGTGGCCGGAGGTCATCGCGTGACCCCCGACGCCCGGAGCGCCTTCCGCGGCGGCTGGGACGTTGAGAGGTTCTCTCCCTCTCTCGTTCCGCCACCTCCTTCGCTAGCATCACTGCTTCGCAGAAGGAGGCGACGGCGTCCCATTCCTCCTCGCCCCGGACCATGGCTTGCACCAGGGCCGGGCGCGAGAGGTCGCCGCCGCCGATCGCCGCTACGAGAACACGGCGGGGCTCCGCCCAAGCAGGGCACGCCTCCACAGTGTGCTCCACCGTGTCCTCCGGTCGATCCTCGCAGTGGAAGCATCCGGGCGTTTCCTCCCGCCTGATTCGGTACAGGTACCTCCCGAAACACCCGTGTCCGGTGAGGACCTGCGTCAGACGGTAGGTGAGGGCGCCGTGGCGCCTCTCCAGCCACTCCTCAAAGAGGGGACTTACCGCCACTATCGTGGCGTGCCCTGCGCTGGGTTGCGACAGTCGCTGTCTCCATGCCGCCATGAGATCGCACCGGAGGTCTGTCCGCCGCGCAGCAATGTGCCGCGGCAGCAGAGTGACCCCCCGGTGAAGCGCCTCCGCGCGCCACTCACGTAGGCGCGCGAGGACTATCGCCTCCAGATCCCACGGCGGCAATCCGGCAAGGAGAATCGCCGCCTCGCGGGAGATCGTGCGGTACCCGCGGACAAGCCTTACGGCCATGACCTTTTGGGGCGCGTTCAGGTAGTGGACGGCCCGCTTTTTCACGGCACGCGCCCACACCGGGGCCCCGTAAAGGGCCATGGACCGCACGATCCCCGCATACAGCCTACGGCAGGAGGCGTTTGGCCCCCCCAGATTGGGCAAGAGCCACCTAAAGGCAGCCGCGGCCCGCTCCAGTCTGGGAGCCAAACGTCGGAAGTGCTCCACGAAGTTCCACCGGCTGTCGAGGACGAGTCCGAGGTACTTTAAAGTACACTCGACGCCGATGGAAACCCCTCCCACCGATAGCTGGGATCCCGACGGTGGCACGTTCCCACGCCCATAGAAACACATGGCCTCGGACTTGTGAAGTGCCACCTCGAGACCCAGCTGCCGGATTCTCTCAACGACTATCGCAACCCCGCGTGTCATGTTCGCGGCCGCCGCCTCGTGCGACTCCCCCCGTGCCAGCACCAGCGTGTCGTCCGCGTAGCAAACGACGCTGACGCCGTCAGGGAGGTCGGCACGCAGCACCCAGTCGTAACCGATGTTCCACAGGGGCGGCCCCAGAACCGAACCCTGCGGAACACCGCACGACATCTCTCGCCGGTTCCATTGTCCGTCTTGACCAGGGTAGATGACAGCCCTGTCTGTCAGATAGTCCCCGACTACACGACGAAGGTAGGCCGGCACCCGGTGATACCGGAGTGCCTCCTTGATGCAGCTCCAGGGCATGGTGTTGAAGGCGTTGGCGATGTCGAGAGACACCGCCAAGACCACACCGCCCCGAGAGACCGCATCCCCCGTCGTGAGGGCTCTCACGCGCATGATGGCGTCCACCGTCGAGCGCCTCTTGCGGAAACCGAACTGGTGTTCCGCAAGATCCGGACCCATTCCCTCAAGGTGCTCGGCGAGGCGGTTTGCAATTACTCTTTCAAAGAGCTTGCCCACCTCGTCGAGCAGCACAATGGGCCGGTATGCGGACGGCGAGTCCGCAGGGCGCCCGGGCTTCTGAATGAGGACCAGCTTCCCCGTCTTCCAACGACGCGGGAACTGGCCTCTCTCCATGCACGCGCTGAAGAACCCCTCCAGTCGGGGCCCAAGAGCCTCTGAGGCCAGGGCCCAGGCTTTGCCAGGCAAGCCATCGGGCCCCGGGGCGGTATTTTTGGCCTTAAGCCTCCGTACCGCCACTCTCAGGTCTACCCCAGTCACCTCCGGAATGTCGTCATCAGATCCTGATTGGTCCGCTTCCGGCACCGCAGGTGGCGGAGCCATTGGCGGGGGACGATGCTCCCCTCGCGAAGGGAACAGAACGCTCACCACGTCCTCCACGAGCTCAGGCCGGAGACTCTGCGTCAGCGGGGGGCCCCGGGTGCGGAGTTGATTCCGCACCACCTTATAAGGGCGCCCCCACGGATCTCTGTTGAGAGTCTCCAGCATCTCCTCGCGGGCCTGATCCTTGGCCCGCCGACGAGCCTCGGAGAGGGCGGTCTTCGCCGCTCTGTACCCTTCATATAGCTCCGCCTCCACGGCTTCCGCATTCGGAGGACGAATGCGGCGCCTGCGATGCCTAGTGTACCGGCGCCGCGCCACCACACACTGCTGACGCAGGTGCGACAGCTCTTGCGACCACCAGTACACATGACGCCGGGCGCTTCCTGGCCGGACTCGGGGCATTGCCATGTCGCATATCTCGGACATGGCCTCCTGGAACCAAGCCGCCTCGGTGTTTACGTCGGCGGGCCTGGCTGGGGATGACCCCCAGGACCACACGATCGCGGCCTCCAGGAGGAGCTCCCGGTCCAGCTGCTTCAGCGCCCAACGCGGACCACTCGGGGTCTGCGGGACCGGCGCGCTTGAGGACTGGGCAGAGACCTCAAACCGGATATACCGGTGGTCGGAGTAGGTCTCCACCCCCTCCATGACGCGCCAGTCAGCGACACGCTGCGACAGAGCGGGGCTGGCAAACGAGATGTCCACCACCGACTCGCCCCGCATCCGCACACACGTGGCCACAGAACCCCGGTTCAGGATGTCCAGGCCTGTTTCCAGAGCCCAGCACTCGACCATCCTACCCCGCACATCCGTGTAACGAGAACCCCAAGCCAAGTTCTTGGCATTGAAGTCCCCGAGCACAAGTACGGGAAGGGAATAGCCTCCGATGACGACACTCAACTCCCTGAGGGAGTTTTGGAACTCGGCGAGAGTTCGGCTCGGGGAGAAGTAGACACCCGCCACTACAATCTCCCCGAACCGTGCTGCTACGCACCCCTGACCCTTCCTGACCATCTCAAGGGCCGGGGTGCCGGCGGCGGCCGACGCAATGATGGTCACTGAGCCACTGAGGTCCTCCACCCAGTCTGGCCTGGGCGGGACGAAATAGGGCTCAGCGACCACGGCGATGTTGATCGACCACTGCGCCATGCTCTGGAGCAACAGATCCTGAGCGCAGGCGCAGTGGTTGATATTCGCCTGGAGGAGGCTTAATGGGGCCATTAATGGCAGTCCATTTCAGCCCCCTCCGGGGCCTCCTGAGGCTTGGCGGCAGCGGCTTTGGCAGCAGCGGCTTTAGCGGCAGCGGCTTTGGCAGCAGCGGCTTTGGCGGCAGCGGCTGCGGCGGCAGCAGCGGCGGCGGCGGCGGCAGCGGCGGCGGCGGTGGCAGCGGCCGCGGCGTTGGCGACGGTGGGTTTGGTGGCGGAGGGCCTCCCTTTTCCCCTAGCCTTGGCGGGTGGAGCGCAGGCCTTGCTCCCTGCCCGGTGCTCGGCCGGCTTCCCAGCCGCCGCACATGCGTCGCAGTGCGGCGTGGCCAGGCAAGCCGCAGCCCAGTGACCGGGCTGACCGCAGCGGAAGCATAGTTCGCTGCGGTCCACCTCCGAGGTGCATCGGCACCCTACGTGCTGCCCCACGTGGCAGCGAAAGCACCTCAGAGGTCTGGGCTCCAGGAGCTTGACCTGCGCTCTCGACCAGCCCACCTTGAGGGTGCGACCCTCCGCAATCTTCTTCGCCACCGTCACCGGGCAGCTGACCGTTACAGTCAGCATGCCTTCGCGGTCCGGGCGCAGGGTGCCCGCCTTGACCTGCTCGGCAGAGCACCCCCCAGCCGCGGTGACGGCGGCCAACACCTCCTCCTCGGAGACCGAGTCGTCCAGACCCACGATGCGCAGGCTTGCGCACTTGATGGGCCTAGACACCCGGACCTCGTCCGCATTTAGGGACGCCCTGAACTTCTCAGCCAGAGCGTCCGCCGACGAGGCGCTTGAACCCTCGGGGAGCTCCAACAATCGAGCCCCTGTAGCGGTGGGTCGAATTCGGAGGCCCCCGATGATTCCGAGCTCTTCGAGGTTCACCGTCGCCTTCAGCCCATCGAGAACGCCTCCGTACTCCATGCCCTTACTGATCGCGTTTGGCTGCAGCGTTACCACTACAGCCGCGTTTTTCGGGGCACGGAGCCGCGCCGCAGCGCTCCGCTTCTTCTGCCGGCGCTTGCGTTCTCTCCGCCTGGCTTTTTGGGCCGCCTTTTGCTCCCGCCGCTTTTCCCCGGCCACCTCCCAACCTGACTCGCCCTCGGAAGGCTCAGGGGGTGGAGGGGGTGCCTTGCCCTTCTTCTTCTGGGCAGGCGCCTTGCCCCCCTTCTGGGCAGGCGCCCTGCTCTTTGGAGGGGTAGGCTCCTTGTCCTTCGGAGGGGCAGGCGCCTTGCCCTTCTCCGGTTCGGGCGCCTTACCCTTCGCCTGGGCCGACACCTTGCCCTTCGGAGGGGGGGGTCCCGCCTTGCCCTTCTGAGGGGCAGCCGTCTTACGCGGTGGCGCTGGGGCCGGCTTCCCACCTGGCTGAGCCCCGCCTTCAGGCTGGCTGGATGGCCCTGCCTTAGGGTTGCCGGCTGCCGCACCCGCATAAGTCTTCGCCCCCAGGGAGGGCCGAAGAACAATGCCTTCTAAGAGGGAGTGCCCCCTCTCGAGGTCAGCCAGCCTCTGCAGAACCAGGTTCAGGTCCCGGTCCCCGGCAGCCAGAGGCTGGCTTTGCCCGCGCCCGTCTTGAGGCACCTCCTCAGGGCAGGCTCCTCGGAGCTTGGCCAGGTTCGCCTGGAGCCTCGCGTTCTCTTTCTGGAGACGCTCTATGGCGACCGCCTGGCGCGTGACCTCCGCCCGCAGAACGGACACCTCGTCCGACGGAGGTCCGCCACACAGCGCCTCCGCTGCCGCCACAATGGAGGCCGAGGCCGCGGCAATCGCGGCCTTCTTGGACTCATGCGTCCTCTTTAAAGAGACGCCATGTATTGCGGCCCCCACGATCTCCGCAAACCCGGCCAGGCGCTCACCAACGGAGCCGCCGCCGGTGACCTGGTCTCCACCAGTGTTTGCCTCAACACCGGTCTCTGGCTCACCAGGCTCACCGCGCTCTCCACCGGTCTCCATCTCGCCGCCAGAAGATGACGACGAGATAACCTTTCGGCCGAGATGAAGCCCTTCTCCGGCGTCCCCCTTGGCTCGCCGGGCAGCCTCCAGGGAAGCGGCACGCCTTCCCCGAGGGATTTTTCGGGCCGAGGTAAGTCGGTCCGATCCGCCGGACGATGACTCCTCGGCTCCGGCTCCGGCTCTGGGCCGCTTAAGGAAACGCTCTGCGTTTTCCTTAGCAGCCCCCGAAACCTCGCGTCCGGAGCCCGC
Organism: Diarsia dahlii; assembly: GCA_949775195.1. Taxonomy (NCBI): domain Eukaryota; kingdom Metazoa; phylum Arthropoda; class Insecta; order Lepidoptera; family Noctuidae; genus Diarsia; species Diarsia dahlii. The sequence goes on along the minus strand of OX459194.1, from coordinate 21,755,480 downwards.
CAAGCTAGCGCCCGACCCGGAGTCAGAATCCGACCCCGAATCTCGTCGCCGCTCAAGCGAGCTCCCCCGCCAGAGTTTGCCGCGAGACTTCTCCCGGCACTCGCCCGACACCTTGTCAGGCACACCAACATCTTCAAACTCACTACCGGTCTCAGGACTTCCAGACCGGGAGCCTCCTCGGCTCTTGTTGCCACTGGCAATCGGCGAAGAACGATTGTTGCCCCCCCCAGAATACGAGGGGCTTGACGGTCCACTAGGGACCGTGGCGGATTCTCCAACTGCGGAGCAGCTGGTACCGCCCTGGGGTAGTACTATTTCAATTGTTCTTTCCATGTTTGTTCCTTTTAAAGGGTATGGTCCCTCTCTCTCCCATCGTATCTCCCTCAGCCTACTCGCTGCCCTCACAGTCACGTCTGATGAGCAGACGCGAACCAGAGAGCAGCGAGTAGGGTTTCCTCCTGCGACAGGCGCGCCGCCCGAGGACCCGAACACTGTTCACGTCTCCGGGCGGCGCACCCCCCGCGTGTCCTCTTTGTCTGGTCTCTCGCCTTGGACCTTTCCGGCATGAGTATATCTACCGGCAGAGCCCCAAGGGTCATTGAGACACGCAAGCCCCACCACGACGGCAACGTGGGAACACTCCGGTGGGGACGTAGTCTTAACCTTATTTACTATTCTGTTACTAAATAACTTAGCTATTAGTTGCCACCTTAAGTCTAAGTTATGTATGTATTGAGAGTGTTTCGTAACTTGTAATGGGTCACAAGAGACTCTTAATCATGTGTGGGTACTGGTTGTATGTTCAAGATGTGGTAAGCACAGTTGTCTGTAAAATGGAGTAAAAATTGTGCATGAAAATTGTTTATGTATTGTATAATATAACATAACAGCACGCCTCTTATTCCCGAAGGGTTAAGCAGACGTGTACAAATTAGTACACCCACATTTTGCCAGTTATATTTAAGTCCCATGTAAAATGGGGGCGAGCCTATTCCCATCAACCGGGCTTCTGGACCCTTCCGTACCCAAAGGGTAACCAACAGGACCTTATTATCTTGTGCTAAGCCTCCGCTGTCCGTCCGTTCGTCTGTATGTCAGTGGATTGAATCTCATGATTCGACAGTAACAGGTTGCTTTGTGGAAATTATCTTTCATAACTACAACTCTCTCTCTCTCTCTTTTATTAACTTGCATTTACAAGATTCAAACTATCATTGTAGTAATGCTAATCCCTAAACACAAGAACTGCCGTTAACTACAACTTACAAGTACAACATCTAAAGCCTTAACACGATACCATTACCCACAACAAGTTTAAGTTCATGTAGTATTATAAACTTAAGTAACCTAAGTATAAACTTAATTCTAACTTGAGGCGAACACCGTGTACTAGTGATTAACATGGACGTGACTGAACTAAGGATTTATACTGAGACAAATACTTAGGATACTAATAATGTCTCTCAATCTATCATAGTGTAGCATTTAGAAGAATATTTGAAATACCTAACCATTTTTGGTCACGGCGGCGAATCTTAGCAGATATATATAGCCATAGAGAATATTATAATGCACTAGTGTATGCGCGGATCTAGGTGCACTTTATGTTGGTTTTCTGTCAGTCTGATGAAAGGCTTAACATGCTTTTCGAGCCTTTCATACCACCAACTTCTAAACTCGATTTTGCGTGCAGTTCAATGCAGTCGCATTTGCGACAACGAGACCTATGGGACAGTCAAATCAATCCAGGTCAGTCAATGAATGTGGTTTAAATAATATGACATGACTCAAGCAGTAAAGTTTTTATGAAGGTGGCTACATTTCCATTACTCACTCTCACCACACGACTCTCTTCTTACAACTATTTCTAGATCGCAGGTTGTGAAGTGTATGGCACACTGGAAGGTGTAATGCATTTATCGACGGAGTGAGTCAGATTTCAGCTTGCAAGAGAGGAATTACTTGGAGAATTGGATATAATTACGCACGATGTTTCCATGTTCCATCATATTTTGTCATCACCTATCTCCGGAGCTGCTTATAATCGAATTAAGTTTGTTTTGTTACGATTTACATATCAACGCAAGAAAGCAATCTTGTAGTATCTCGAAAAGTTGAACTTTACACCAGAGCCAAAAAACTATTTGAAAAATTCATAACTCGTAAACTAGCTGAATCAGAGTGGTCATTTTTGGAACACTTATTTCATATAATGAAATTTATCAGATGGCAATAATGATAGCATTCTCAAGTTAGTCTAACATGCGTTTTATACTAGTTACAGCAATTGGTATTTCAATTTGAAGCAGCAATTTTGCTGTATCTTGGTAGTTACACAATGTTACAACAATGTTATTTCAATTTGAAGCAGCAAATAATTGAATAGGCAAGCGAAATAGGTTTTAAATTTTAAAAAATACTTGTAGCGTTTTTGATGTATCTATGTATAACTTAAAAATAGTTGATTTTATGGTATTTACAGCATTTTGAAGTATCTTTTGTTAAAAAAGTTTAGAAAAAGTCAACGACGTATCAAAAAAAAAACACATCGTCAGACGGTCTGATCAACGTTTTCCACGTTGATCAGACCGTCTGACGCAGTATTTTTTTTTATTTCAATGATGCAATAAAAAAAAATGCCATTTTTCGAGATACGACAAAATCGCTTTCCAGCGTCGAATGAAGGTCCGATGGGACTGGCATGTACACCTGTATAAAAGTCCCTAAGCAAGAGAAAAAAAAGTACTATTCAGAGAATAGAACAGTGTTAAAAACAACAGCAAAGAAAATCTATTCAAAAACACCCACCGCTACTTAACTCCGCTTGAACAACAAACACTTTATCAACCAATTGAAATTCAGCTCACTGTCCGATGAAAAACCGCTCAAATATTTCTTGTCTGGCCAAACAAAATAGCGTTTACGAATTTGTCCACGACCGAGATGGAATTATTCTGGGAATCCTAATAAATTGGGAGCAATTTTAGGTAAATGAGTTCCGCCCAGCGATGGCGGAATCGGAAAGGGCGGATGGCCTTCGCCTTTAATTTGGATTAGGGTTGGGACATAACAGGTTGTGTTCTTTATTTGCATTTTGGTGAAATGGACATTTGAGTCTAGAACAAGTTGGCTGGTGTCTTTTTAAAAACTCGTGAGCTGTACTGAGCTATACGGAGCAAAATTTTAAATTATGTTGGTTGACATACTTATGTATGTGTACCTATTTGAAAAACTCCAAGGTTGACGGTAGAGAATGTCTTGTGGGATTAAGTCCATCTATGTACCACTATTGTACTTCAAGTTTCCTGTCTTCTTGAATTCCTGAACTTATCAGTGATTCATAAGTTGTTATGGTGTGTGTTTTTGTTGTATATTGTTGCTATATCTCTGTGTTTTTTATTGTAGTTTGACTGTGTTGCCCAAATAAATTGGATCTTTTCTGAATTCGTTAAATTCATCTTTTCTTAAAACCTATGAATCTTATAAAATATGTAGTAGATGACTACATATTTTCATACGCACCTAATATCGATTCAATATATTTTGGCCAATCTTTACTTCCAAGATTTAATAGAAGAAAATATAAAAATCTTATCATAAACGGTCACACACGGCAATATATTCAAAACCCCACAAGAATGCCCTACAACACGTTGTGAACGTCCCCTAATCCTTTAATTCGGCTTAATATACGTTTGATGACGCCGGTAGATTTTCGCATACCGCCGCCAGAATTCTAAGCAATACGATACGTATGAATCCATAAAATTTCGCACGATTTATGTGAAAATATGTTTGTCGAATTCACTCTTCTAAGAATTGGTAGAGGTTAGGAGTCATTTGATGAATATTCATGTGTTGTAATATATCGAGGTGTATCACAAAATTACGAAACGACTAGACGTTTATTGGATTTTTACATGACTACACTTTCAATTTACCGACTGCCTTGCTAGTCTAAGCCCGGCTTTTGACTATGGGATATATTATATTACATCTTGAGATATAATGTTTTATCGCTCGTCATACATTTTGTACGTGACCGTTCACACTGTGCCATAATATATATCTTACAGTGTGAACAGCAATCGCGGGATGTAATATATTACATTTCATAGTTAAAAGCCGGCTTAATGGTTGCAAACCTGACTGCTGAGCACAAGTTCTTGGGTTCTGGCTCGATTCCCGTGTCGGCCAAATTGTCATTGGGTTTTTCTATCAAGCATTTCTTCAGTAGCAGCCACGAAGTCTAGATTTGTGCCCTATCGATGGCAATAGGCTCCCTCTCCCCCTCTGCATGGCATCCCCTCCTGCAAGGGACTTCTCCACAGAACTGCCTAGGCAAACGCGGTTTAACCTAAAGATTGACCCGAGAGGCAGTTACAGTGAAACTTGGTTAACTGGGACCTGGATAAGTGAGAAACCTATATAACTGGAACTCATGCTGAAGTCCCATGAGACATATTTGGATATCTGAGACACTGGGTAAGTGGAATACCTCTTTAAGTGAGACAAATTTTCAGGTCCCTTGAGGTCTCACTTAACCAGGTTTCACTGTATTATTAAGTCATCAGCTCCTCCAGTAAATGGGACTTAAATACAACTGGTGTAATGTGGGTTTACTATTAAGCACACCTCTGCCTCACCCTTTGGGGATTACAGGCGTGATGTTATGTGCATTCTATCATACATTTCAAATAATAATCAGCTTCAGCTCAGTCCTGTAACTCAGTTTGACCTGAACTTTGGCAAAATTTTGTCTTAGACACAAACATTTATGCCACAACAAGGAATAAACCAGATAGCCAGATCCTCCCAGCTTCTAATGCCGTCCCATCTAACACAAGACAAGAATACAAATTGTCAAAGTCTTACCTTATTAACTCTTCTTAGTCTCTCACAATAGTTAGTTCCCCCATAAAATAGGACTAATATGTAATGAGAACCCTTGCTTGGCGATCACGTACCAAACAAATAAGTCCAAGAACATTAAAACTTAAGCAAAACACGTGTACATACACATTACACAGGTATATAGGACAAATATAATTAGGGTATGTAGAAAAAGTCACTGTGCAACCTTATATGGAGGTCATAAGGGTGAGATTTGAGTGGAGGGTTGTGTAGGAAAACGCAACGGCTTTGTTATGCGTTTCAGGCAAGTCTTGGCAACGTGTTATACGAGCCGGAAGAATGGCAAGGGAAGTTGACCCGTACAACAAAGTTTTACAAAGTATTTTCCTCGAAATTATGTTCCGTATGTAAATTATGTTGAAATAGCGTTTTATTTTTAGCAATATTTACATAATTATTTACAAACTTACAAGAATATTAAAATATGTTTTTCGAATAAAAAAAAGATAAGGCATTGGGTAATGAACATGAAAAGATTCGGCCACGTCGCTGTCAACGAGAATGATGCCCTAAAGTCGGCATTGCTACGTTGGATGGCAATACAAATTCTTTGATTCAAACATGGAGCCACAGACAGACACACGAGTGATCCTATAAGAGTTCCGTTTTTTCCTTTTGAGGTATGGAACCCAAAAAAATGGGACCAAAAAGAATCTCTGACATGATTTCACGACCGCAATACGTGCCTTCCGAAGCACGGAATCATTTTTTATCAGATAATCAGGTGATTCAAGCCTGCAATGTCCTAGACAATGTGAAAACAACGTTACAAAGTATACTTCCCGTGGGAATCAAACCCCCAAGGCAAACGCCTAAACCACTCGACCACGGAGGCTGTTGCCAAAAATAGTTCCCCGACAAGTTCACCATCCTTCCAACCCTTGTAACTCCTCAAGACACGCCTAATTTGGCTTTATGAGTGCGGCTTAAGGCAGGCCTCCGAGTAATGTATGAGTAAACTAACCTTCCTCGGCAATATACATACATTACGTTTACGAGATGCTGCCACCGCGCGGATATACGGTTACCGCTGTATTTTTGTGTTAGTTTCCTCCGTCTAGAATTATGTAGGTTAGAAATTAGATTAGGTGGAGACAGGACAACACAAAGTAAAAATTGATGGTTGAAGACACAGGTCCTTGAATGTAATGACAAATAAAATCGAAGCAAATCGATTATAATTAAGAATGAAAAAGTATTTATTGGTCTCACACAGGACAAGAAAGAGGTTCATCCATACCGATCTGTGGGTATCACTGCACAACATCAATAAGGCTGATCATGACCATCATCATAATTCTCATGCTCCTATCCCAACGCATTTGGGGTCAGCGCAGCATTACTATTGTATTGAATCTGGTTCTTCTAACCTAACAGACAGATGTGTTACTGGGGCGTTTGCTCCGCCATTTCTTCTTCTTATTCTTTATTCTTATTCTTTATTGCACACATAAAATAACAAATATAAACATAAATTACATAGCTTATTTATGTACAAAGGCGAGCTTAACCCAGAATTGGGTTTTCTTACAGCAAACCTAATCTTGAAAGTGAGATTTACAATTTAGGATACACTTAATGTATGTGCATTAACATTCAATTAGTTACTTAAATTAATAAATAGACTTATAAACTAAACTACATACATACAATATAATATACGTTAATATTCTTCTGTTCAAAAAGTGCTGATTATCAGCCTAGTTTGAATAAATTTTAATGAAACACTGTTTTAAGCTTTCACGGTTCATAACTATATTTAAAATGTCACCGGGATATCTTCGGGAACTCAAAACAAATAATAATCACGGAAGATATCCCCGTAAGTGACATTTTAAATAAAATTTTAATGATTTTTTATTTTGATTTTGATCATGATTGTCTTCCTCTTCCACAATTCTCTGTAACCTACTCGGCATCTCATCTCATTCTCTCTCATTCTTGCCATATCATCTTTTAAACAGTACATCTATCCTTTCTTTGGCTGTCTTCTACTTATACCCTCACCTTCATTCTCAAAAGGTTTCTCACAACATTTTCCTGATGACCTCAAAAAAAAACTTTTCAAATAATTGATTGTCTTATATCAGCCACAGCAGTTTCAATTTTTGGAAAGTTATAGTCCTGAAATCAAAATAATTTAAATTTTTGACGTTTTCAAGATTCTACGTTCATTGCTGGACCAAAACAACCCCGACAGTTAAACAATATTCCTTGCAATTAACACTACATAGGGACCTATGGTTTCGATGTACATTACTTGGTCGCTTTCCCTTACGTTTTGACACTGACATGTAGGGTGACAACGCAGCGTCTCAGGTGATATGAATAGCGTTAGTGACTTTGTAAATAGTGTATGAATATCAGATGTAATGTATAAGAAAACTGTACCTATCTAGTTCGATACAACACTAAAATATTTTAAGTTTAAATTGTAAAGCACTAAGCTATTTTGCAATATGTATGAAAATGAATAAGTTCGTTACAAGATGAATTTTCACCATTGTAGATTAATTAAACTATTAAGAAACAATTACGCATTAGTATGAGGTAACACAAAACACACAAAATTATGGGATTTTCTTTTAACTTAATTATATTTTCCATTGAATTTGAAATTTCCGACTGACCTGTTGGTCTAGTGGTTAGTGACCCTAACTGCTATGCCGGAGGTCGTGGGTTCGATTCCCACCCAGGACAAATGTTTGTGTGATGAGCACGATCATTTGTTCTGTGTCTGGGTGTAATTTATCTATAATATGTATGTATTTAGAAATATATAAGTATGTTTATCAGTTGTCTAGTACCCATAACACAAGCTCTGCTTAGCTTGGGACTAGATGGCGTTGTGTGATAGTTGTGGAATATTATTATTATTATATTATTATATTTTTTTTTCTTTTGAGTTTGTGTGATGCTGGTCCGAGCCTTGTATGCTAAGAGTTTTACTATGATACAAAGCATTTACTAATTTACGCGATCAACAAACAACTAAAAAAGCAGCCGCAGTTGGAACTAGATTAACAGTCAACCGCTTGAACATTTAAACAAAAACAATTCCCTTTCCCACGACGAAACTCTATATTCCCACGAATAAAAAACCTATTAAAACAAGAAATTTTCCAACATCATAAGCTCTACAATTTTAATTTGCATATTAAACAGCGAGCTTCCTTTCTCTATAATTGTAGAGACACAGTAAATGAGATGTAGAGCAAACGACACTGACAAAGTAGAGTCTTTGTAAGGGGCACTCTACCGTAGAGACTCGATGGAATACGTCTGCTGAATGCAAAGAACTGCAGCTTTAGACGCTACTTTATTTTTAATTGTTTGAATAGAGATAGAAAGCTTTTGTTACGTCAAAATGTTAAAGATGAAGTAGGGCGCGTAGAGTTTGCTATACAGTAAAACCATGGCTATTTAAATTAAACATATAGCCGTTTGTGATCAATTGAACTGCAGAGAAGGAAGAGGAAAGACATAGGCTAAGAAAAAAAAAAGCCGTTGTATGATAAACGCATGGGACCAGTCAATGTGTACACTTGGGGGAGGCCTATGTCCAGCAGTGGACATCTTTCGGCTGATATGATGAATGATGATGTAGCCCAATAAAATGTAACATTTAGCGTGCATTTGTTAGAGGAGGCAATTTAATTTTTTATATATATTTCTAAATATCTAAAAAAATAAATTGCAATGGCCCGTATTACATGGGACTTAAAAGCGTATGCTACCTCAGATTAGCAACCCTACTTGTGGTGGTTCAAATTTTGCTTGAAATACTGTTAGAATAAAGTTATAATCAGCTTGCACTACAAAGCGGTTGTAACGTCTTTCGCTGCGGCCGAATAGTGCGAAATTAGTGGTATTTTGCGATTTACAAAAAAACTATTGATTGGACTAAAAAAGTAAAACACTATGATTTTAGTATGCTGCTTGTAGAATTATTTGGCAAAAAAATCAGAACGATGACATGTATTTTAGTATGGCTTTTACTCGTTAAAAGAAATTTTTAGAGGTATCTTCGCAATTTTTTATCGAGCAAAGTTAGTTGTATTATGTTTTCACAACACTATGTCACTAGCATATATCCTGAAGAATATCATATATTTTTCTGATTTTGATTACTGCAGTGAATCATATACTTTTACGCATTATAAAACTCGCGTTTGAGGTAGTATAAACTCTTAAACATAACTGGTTAAATGTTGGTATACTAACATGAACACCTCTAACCCTTCGGGGATTATAGGCGTGCATTTGTATTACAAAAAAAAAACAAAATTTTCAACAAACCATTATATAATTGTTCCTACCTAGTAAATTATAAACAGGCAGCTTATTTTCCATCCTTCCACTGAAGGCTAGACAAACAAACCAGACACGTAAACAAAAAGAAAGAAAAAAGTACAGCAAACCGACCAATAGCACTGCATATTTCACTCTAGTATCGGAACGTGTTTTTTTCAGTTCGCCGGAGCTTTATTTCAATGTAGACTAATACTCGGGTAACAGTGGAATCTCTGTTCGTAATACATTTTTTGCCATAACTGTACTACCTAGTCGAGGTTTTCAATTTTCATTAAAATTCGAACGCTTGATGTTTATTTGTTTTTGACGTTTGTTTTTTTTGTTTGTCTGTTGTATAATTTGGTACTGTCAGTTAGTTGGTTTTTACCCGACTACGGCGAAGCCAAAAGGAAGGGTAATGATTTTGACAGTCTATGTACGGATTTTAATAAATGAGGTGTCAATAGATTCGTAAGAATAGCCCGGGTGTCATAGGCTATATAAATTTTATGAAATATTTTTATGCCGGAAGTTAAATGTCAGATTATAACATCGAAAAAAAATTAATAGAGATAATCAAAACATGTTTGGTATCAAATGAAAGGTCTTGACAAGCACATTACAAATATGTATATTATATTATAGTTTTAGTCAACATATACGTTTAGAATGCGGTCAAACCGTTCTCGCGGTCTAGTCTGTGTTATTAAATTTATTCGTATTGTGTAAATAACAAACCAACATTAAGTAGAATATTACAATAAGAAAGTAATATATTATTACGTATTTATTACATAATTATAAGTAACACAAAAAAATAAAATTCAAATAAAAAAATAAGTTTAAAAATCTAAAACCCGACTACTAACAAAATCGCGGTCTTAAAAGTAGAAAACAAGAAAATAATTCTTGTCTGATATTCTTCGTAGTCGCATGACACCTTGCTAATGGCAATTAGCAGCTGACTTCTGTTTCAATGAGAACGCCATGAAGGAGCATCAGGTATCAGTAGCATGCGACTACGAAGAATATCAGACAAGAATTATTTTCTTGTTTTCTACTTTTAAGACCTCGATTTTCTTAGTAGTCGGGTTTTAGATTTCTAAACTTATATTTTTTTTTTATATTACTGTCGATGATAGTTTTGATATTTTGTAGGTTAGATCATTGAACGGTTGAAGCATTATGAGTTAATACTATTTTTAGAAAGTCTTAAACGTAGGTAATTGACCTTATTCCATACCCATCTTTATATAACGTAAAATATTGTCGGCTTGTAATCATTCATTTTGTTATGCAAAGCTACTTGTTGCTTTCCAGCTGTCATTTGAATCAATTTAGATTTTGTGTTTGCTTTTTCATATCCTTTGTCGGGTTGGTTGGTGGATAAAGTTGATGGATAAACCCAATAGTACTTTGCCCAACTAAATAATCCAATTGAGGACCTCAAGCGCAGCAGCCGCGCTTGCTACTAGACTAGTAGACCAACGAGGTGAAAACGACTAGATAAACACATTAGTCCATTTAAATTTGTTACATTAATTAGCGTGCTGTATAAAGTTAAATCCAAGATCAATCAGGGCTGCGGGTTATTCGAAAGAAACACCGCGGTTTTGACACAAAAGGCTAAGAAGGAACATGGGTGGTTTTAGTCAGTAGAAGTCTGACACTCCCTACCGTTCTGCCCAGAGCGAGAGGAGTCATTTGATGATACCAGATCCTCCAAAAATAAAAACGTGGTGTCCAATATTTCGTTTATATTTTAACATACGAACACGCCTGTAATCCCCGAAGGGTTAGAGGTGTATACATTAGGACACCCACATTTCGTTAAAGTCCCATATAATACGTTTTCTAGGTTATTATAGGTTTTCCTGTAATCTATAAATGTTGAACTATTTTCTGTATTTTTCTCAGAATTTTAGGCTCAGTAGTTTCGGAGATAAGGGGGGAGAATGGTCGGACAAACAGACAGACGCACGAGTGATCCTATAAGGGTTTAGTTTTTTTCCTTTTGAGGTAGAGACGGCTACACATCAAGCTATACATTTCCAGTTTACTGATCTCGCACTGTATGGAAATCCTATACAATGCGAGACCAGCTTATACTGGAAATGTATAGCTTGATGTGTAGCCGACCCTAAAAACCCAAAAACTCTTTACCCGACCTGTGATACCAACCCAGGTCATGCACAGCATTCGCACTTGCGTCCACTAGACCAACGTGGTAGTATTTTTATTTTAAAGAAACAAAACGTAGTATACTTACCATGGAGTTTCTTGCCGGTTCTTCTCCTTAAGGGGCCTTGTACAGACAAGACTTGCGGAACTTTAGGCAATTTCGGTGCGATGCTATGTTTGTGTGCAGCGATAACACCGACGAACGCACACACGGGCATTTCGAGCGTTGAACTACGGTTGAAAAATTTGATCATTTATACGATTATTATTTTAAGTGACATAATTTTATAGTAAGTAAGTACACGCGTACGGCTTTGAAAAAAGTCTGGAATGTGTGTTGTGTATAGGTACAGTATATCAATCAACATAAAAATGGTTCAATTTGGTGTTAGATGAATTAAAATAAAAAATTATGATATCTATTTTAATCACAGATTTTAATATTTGTTGTAAATTGGTTGTGAAAGCACTTTAACACGTCAAAAATAAATAATGTTTCCGTCTCTTTTTAACCGACTTCTAAAAAGGAAGTAGGTTCTCTATTCGTATGTTTTTTTATGTGTGTCCGCGCATATCTCCGACAATTCTGGACCGATTTTCAAAATTATTTTTTTGTTTGAAAAGGTATACTCCCAAGGTGGTCCGAATGTCACCAAGTCAGTTTCTGATGATGGGAACTCTGAGAAATTGAGGGCAACCCTCGAATATCATAGGCGCACATAACGTTTTCCATACATTTTCAGAAGCTGTTCAAGTATTTGCGTCTGATAATCATAATTTCATGTGGCTGCACTGATGACGGAAGGTGCAACTCCTCAACGGTCAGGACTTGAAAGAAAATTCCTTCAAAATTATAGGTTCTCAATTCGTCGGCTAGGAAAATTTTAGGTTTTTCCGTCATGGGTGTCGTTTTCATGGTTTTGGGGTCGCTGATTACGAAAATGAGGTCAAAATGAAAATCCAAGATGGCGGTCAGGAAATTTTTTGGTTTTTCCGTCATGGGTGTCGTTTTCATGGTTTTTGGGGTCGCTGATTACGAAAATGAGGTCAAAATGAAAATCAAGATGGCGCCGACGAAAATTTTTGGTTTTTCCGTCATGGGTGTCGTTTTCATGGCTATAGGGGTCGCTGATTACGAAAATGAGGTCAAAATGAAAATCCAAGATGGCGGTCAGGAATATTTTTGGTTTTTCCGTCATGGGTGTCGTTTTCATTGTTTTTGAGGTCGCTGATTACGAAAATGAGACCAAATGAAAATCCAAGATGGCGCCGACAAAATTTTTGGTTTTTCCGTCATGGGTGTCGTTTTCATGGTTTTCGGGGTCGCTGATTACGAAAATGAAGCCAAAATGAAAATCCAAGATGGCGGCCAGGAAATTTTTTGGTTTTTCCGTCATGGGTGCAGTTTTCATGGTTTTTGGGGTCGCCGACTACGAAAATAAGGTCAAAATGAAAATCCAAGATGGCGCCGACGAAATTTTTGGTTTTTCCGTCATGGGTGTCGTTTTCATGGTTTTCTGGGTCGCTGATTACGAAAATGAGCTCAAAATTTAGTAATAATATATAAAACGGGTTTGTTAAACATGAAATCGAAATAAATATTAATAAGTTATACTAGACAAAATGTAAAATAACATGAACAGGAAAAAAATGGAATCATAGGCATTGTCATTCAAATAGTCCGTTAGCCGTTATCACGGGCCACGTGGAGGTGGACTGACACCCAGCGTTTTTTTTTGGTTGTTTTTTTTTTTCATTGATTTTTATACTTACACAATGTTCAAATCAGATTTTAATTACGATATGATGAAGGGAAAAACTATTTGATTTTTTGATAGGTTTTGTGTTTTTTTTTTTGGTTGTTTTTATTTTTCATTGATTTTTATACACAAAATCAGATTTTAAGTATTATACGTGATGAAGGAAAAAAAAACATTTGATTTTTTGTTAGGTTTTGTGCTTTCGAGGTCGAGAATCTCGATCACGCCTGAAGGAATGCTGGCTTATTTTGTAAAAAAAAACGGTCATTGGCCGTATGCAGTATGTAGACTTTGACCCCAGATAGATATGATTATTTATTTTAAATTTTTATGCTTTTTAGTTTTTTACGTTTAATCATTTTGTTTGTTTCGTTTTTTTTAATGTATTTATTTAATCATATTTGTTGGAATTCAAAATTATGAACAATGGCCTGTAAGTAATCTGGGAGTGGTCTCTCCCCAAATGATTCAACTAAATCTTTCAATCTTGCCGATGTTTGCCTATATCTTGGCGAACTAGTTGTGTGTGATCCACGAGACAAAATTTGCTCCAATTTCAGCTCTGTCAGGCTTTGCTGCCGACCAAGTTCATCCAAAAACTTCCATATAGATGGGTGATGAGCCGATAGAAGTGACGAGAATCCCCTGTGAAAGCCTTCAACAGAGTTGTTCGTTCGGGGAATTTCCTGAAGAACTTCATCAAAAGTATTCCGCAGATCAATAGGAAATCTAGGAGCTCGCCTGCCCCGTCTTTCCAACCTTCCGATCCAAAACATTATCTAGCACTCAAAAGTACTATTAAAAATAAAAAAATAATGCCGTCAAAAAATTATTGTTCATTTTAAATTTATATCAATAATTATCTTCATTTCATCGTATCCTTGATTTTTAAAGCTGTAAAGTCATTTGATCCTCTACGGGAACTTTTTTTTTAACATGATATTGTAAAATACAATTGCTATATAGTATTGCCGTTCAAAAGAAACTGTTCTAAAAAAAGTTATAGAGAAATACAAAAACTGAAATTTTGCAAATTATTGCAAAAGTTTAAATACCTATCATAGATTAATGAAATATAGCAGTTTTCTAAATTGTATCCCTTGTTTTAAATAGTATTAACATAAATAAATTAGGAAAAAATGATGCCGTACATTTTAATGCAGACCATATCTTTTAGGCTGATGAAAATGACGCTACCATTTTAAGGGTACTGATACAGGCCTAGGGTACTGATATAGGCCATCTATACAGTACGGCATTAACATATTTTTGAAGAGAACAATTATTGATGATATGATAAAATCACTATGACGTCTAACTCAACTGAAACGGTGTTATACAAGAATTGAAACTGTCAATCCCAGTATCAACAGTTTTGTATACTTTTTGGTTAAATATATACTTCAAACATTATTGATACATATATATAATTGATTTGTTTCATTCTAATGATGTGAATAAATAAAACAATCACTTTTTAGAAAAAAAATTTTTTTTTCTTTGGACCAACGAAAATGTACGGCATATCCACTCAAGTGTCAAGCAAAATTTTCGCAAAATTGGCACTATGTCACGGCTATCTGGGATGACGTCACGTGACAGTCGCTGTCAGTCACGTGACGTCACGCGGCGCGTGATTAAAACGCCGATAACTCTTGTTTTGTAAGAGAACTCTGTTAAAACTTATGTTTATTTACAAATCAATTAAAATAACAATACAAATCAATTAAAATAACACAGCTCTCCATTCATACTTGACATACTGCAAGCTAAACAAAAAAGGTCGGCTCAGGTAGCCGACACTTGAGTCGAAAAAAAAAAAAGGGTATGTTTACGCGTTCATTCTGAGAACTCCGTAAGCCAAGTGGCTCTTGAAAGTATCGTATTGCATAGTTTGGTACACAATGTTATCGCATACAAAGTTTCAGCTGTACGAACGTTTTGTTCACGAAACATGAGTCATAATGTAAACACTCCAAAACGAG
This sequence comes from Diarsia dahlii, assembly GCA_949775195.1. Taxonomy (NCBI): domain Eukaryota; kingdom Metazoa; phylum Arthropoda; class Insecta; order Lepidoptera; family Noctuidae; genus Diarsia; species Diarsia dahlii. Next base: position 21,740,347 of record OX459194.1, on the reverse strand, counting down.
CGATAAGAAAGACGCCCGCGCGTTTGGTTTTGACCTTGACAGGGGAATATTACTATTAATACTGAGTAACTAATTTTCATCCTTGTCTCTTCCACTACACGTTGGGCAAGTGTGAGCTATATAGGCATAGTTTTGACACATTTTAACGGTTTTTAGATAACGCGGGAACGAGCGCGCTTATTAAGCGCGCTTGACAGTCAGCGACTTTTGACAGCGTGTTTTTAAAACACGCTTGACATTCAAGTGGATATGAAAAAATATTATCTATGCATAAAATACTTTCAAAATAAATTAATTTTATGTTGTGTGAAATCACCCCCTGGACCACGGAAAGAGAGGGGGTTGCAACCCTCGATTATTTCCCCTTGTCGCATGATTTTTGTACGGCGTTGCGGAATAATGGATTAGAAGCAGTATTGAAATAGTATGAAACTGATGCCGTACAAAATCAAATGACCAAATTTACCCTGGAAATTGTCGGAAAATAAAATAAAAATTCCGACTTTGTGGCGCACCATTTTTTTACGGCACTACGCGTTTTCTTATTATTTTTCATGGATCTATCGATGGTAAGAATGCCGTACAAAAATATATGACCAAAATGTACCCACTCTACCTGTACTTTTGAATTCTCACCTGCACTCGGTTGGACAGCTTACAAGTGACGGCATAGTGCTGAATCTTATTATTTTATGCTCTTATATCGTTCTAGATAGGTCACCTGGTGGTTCACATGACCCATAATTTTTTCAACACGGGCCAGTATTCTATAGTATAACTTATGAATATTTATTTCGATTTCATGTTTAACAAACCCGTTTTATCGGATTTTCATTTTGACCTTATTTTCGTAGTCGGCGACCCCAAAAACCATGAAAACGACACCCATGACGGAAAAACCAAAAATTTTCCTGGCTGCCATCTTGGATTTTCATTTTGACCTCATTTTCGTAATCAGCGACCCCAAAAACCATCAAAACGACACCCATGACGGAAAAACCAGAAAATTTCTTGACCGCCATCTTGGATTTTCATTTTAACCTCATTTTCGTAATCAGCGACCCCAAAAACCATCAAAACGACACCCATGACGGAAAAACCAAAAATTTTCCTGGCCGCCATCTTGGATTTTCATTTTGGCTTCATTTTCGAAATCAGCGACCCCCAAAAACCATGAAAACGACACCCATGACGGAAAAACCAAAAATTTTCTTGGCCGCCATCTTGAATTTTAATTTTGACCTCCTTTTCGTAATCAGCGATCCCAAAAACTATGAAAACGACACCCATGACGGAAAAACCAAAAATTTTCGTCGGCGCCATCTTGATTTTAATTTTGACCTCATTTTCGTAATCAGCGACCCCAAAAACCATCAAAACGACACCCATGACGGAAAAACCTAAAATTTTTCTAGCCGACGAATTGAGAACCTTTTTTTTAAGTCGGTTAATGAGATTTACCGTCTATCATCAGTTCAACCTAATAGCCTGAAAGAATAGAACTATCGATCCATAAGTACGTATAATTTTGAAGGAATTTTCTTTCAAGTCCTGACCGTTGAGGAGTTGCACCTTCCGTCATCAGCGCAGCCACATGAAATTATGATTATCAGACGCAAATACTTGAACAGCTTCTGAAAATGTATGGAAAACGTTATGTGCGCCTATGATATTCGAGGGTTGCCCTCAATTTCTCAGAGTTCCCATCATCAGAAACTGACTTGGTGACAATGGGATCACCTCGGGAGTATACCCTTTCCAAGACAAAAAGAATTTTGAAAATCAGTCCACAATTGACGGAGATATTCGCGGACATACAAACACGAATAGAGAACCTCCTCTTTTTTGGAGGTCGGTTAAAAATATATATCGAAGTACAAGCGACAACAACAATCGATCGTGAAATTCGACTTCAATCTGAAGATGAAAAAAATTTTAGCAATCTTTAATAACTAGCAAAAAAAACATGTTTGATCAAAATTAATACGTGTATCAAATTGTGTTAATCGGCTTACAATCTCGAAAATATGTTTACGGAAAACACGGGAGCGTTTGTGACACAAAGCGATACGTCCGTCCTTTGGCAGTGGCCGATTCGTACTGGCGAGATAGAGTTTGCGCGGTCGATAATATAGTTAACTTTGGATTCAATTTACGAAATGAAATTATAGTTTATTGATAAAATAAAAATACGATTCTATTAGAAGGTTACCTTAAAATTAATACGTAGTTTTTAAATTTTCTTTAACGTGATTCTAAGGTATAGAAAAAAAATCTTATTTGTCGAGACATTTTGTAAAAATTGCGATGTTTTAACATTTTTTTTCTGCTATATTTTGTATTGAAGTCGAAAATGTGACAAATAGGTCCGCTAGTAGACCATACGGTGATGTTATTTATATTTTTTTTAATGTTTAAAATCGTTTGTAGTATTATGTTCGGCTAAGCCAAACGTAACTCGATCGGTATTTGTGCGGAAAAGGGCTTTTGAATACGGGTGATTGTCATTAATATAAACATTATTTTGAAAATTCTTGAAACCTATCCACCAGAAAAAGAACTCGTCTCTTATAATAGCCAAAAGGAAGCTTCAAATTCTTCATAGATTTCCCACACCAAGCGATCAAAATTGATCAAAATGAGATGATTTTGTGGAAGGAGCCTTAAGAAACGATCAACCCAAAGTCACAAACCGTGCACCTCTCTGTCGACGTTTTATAAGTGTCTAAGTAGGCCTACGTGGAATAAAATATTTTGATTTTGATTTAATGTGAGTTTTATACTGGTTTTGTGAGAGACCATTCCAGTTTTTCTTAGTACTATATATTAAGTTGAAAGACGATGAAAGTTGAAAGCACAGTGAAATATAAAATTCCACCCTATTTATTTAATCCCAAAAAAGCTTTTATTTAATATTCTTGAAAAACTTTCTAGCTAGACACCATAATAGAAGACAAATCCTCTTTCGCATAATTTAGCTTACAATCTAAATCTCACACAAACCACGTCGTTACATCAAAAATCAGTGGCTTATCCCATTAATCCGTACAAATTGTCCGTAACAAAATCCCTCAGAGTTCAGGTAAAAATCATAAGAGATGGTGTCGAGTCGTTTCCAGTAAATTATGACATCTAATTACGAGAGCATTGTCGAATTTCAACGCTGCATTTAATTTTGTTTGTACCAGCTATTTGGGAATGGCGTAAATTATAAGCGAAGCGATAGCGAGAATAAGATATAGAATGAAGCTTGAGGAACACACAAGCTATATAATTCCAGGATAATAATAATATATGAGCTAACTTTGTATCGATTTCCCTTACAATGAGAGATCCGCTTATACTTTTATTGCATCACTTGATTGGTCGTCACGCGTACCTAGTTTTTTCGTCTTACATAATTATTATTCAATGATTCGTCATTTCATCAGACACTTCCTTTCTTGCCATATCATCCTTTACACAGCCCATCCATCGTTTCTTTATTTTTTCTTCCTCTTCCTACTGTTATACCCCTCAACATTTATATGTACCTACTCGAAACTTTCAAAACCACTGCAGCAATAAAAGAATAATCCATTTTTCCATTTTATGCATTTTTTTTACTGTTTACACCCCAACCGCTGACAGCTTACACCACACGTCAAATGTCATTTAATTTTACTCGAGAGCATTGGAGTGTGCGCTGATAAATGCGTCCTCTCACCTCGCCTTGCGATAATGTCGGGATGGCGACCAAATTAATTTTAAATATACCCTGTTATTGTCATTTAATTAAAACACGGACATCCAAGAGCTCAAGATTAATTATGTTGACGATATAATTAAGGCTTTAATCAGCTTTTTATCGCGGTAATGTGTTTACGGATAAGGATTCCGGTGACGGTTTTAAGAGTATTGTTGTAATTGTTTGTTTATTTTTGTTTTTCACACTTTAGATTAAATGGAGTTTCGAAAAGATGTTCAGTTTTCTTTTGAGCAAATATTTTCACGTTCAGTAAGTTACCTTGCGTTGCGTCGTATATTTTCAAGGTGCTAGAAGTTCTTCTTGTTCAGCGAGACTTAATACTGTCGCTCGGGTCGATCATTAGGTTCAGCCGTGCTTGCCTGGGTCGGTCCATAGATAGGTGGCGCATTACATGCTGAGTTTTTCTTCGTGCCTCGGAAAACGTTAAGCCGTTGGTCTCGGCTGCTACATAGAAATCGTTGGCAGTCATTACAGCTAGGCAGTGGCCTGAAAGTCTGACGACCAGACTTACAAAAGGGTGCCGTATTACGCAGTACGACTGAATTGTGGAGCTCAGATAGGCAGTCGCTCCATATAAAATACTAGTAATCAGCTGCATCCGGTTAGACTGGAAGCTGACCCCAACGTCCAACATAGTTGAGAAAAGATTAGGCACATGATGATAGATTGGCTTAAGTATGGGGGTTTAAGGGGTTATTAGAATACCAGCGCTGTCACGTTTGTCAAAAATGTTACAGCACCACGCTGTGATAGAGGCATTTTAGCCTCGTACGGGACTAATAAATTCTATGAATTATTTTACTTTTTTTATGTCTCTGTATTTTTTATCGATTTCTTATATTCTATGTGAGATCAATAAATACTTATTCTTTCTTTCAAGTACATTACCCACTTGAAAGCTAAACTAGCTGATCTAGCAATAGTTTACCGCTCTAAAGCCAAAGTTGAAAAGTCTTTTGAAAGTAGAATTTCAAATGTAAGAAATTAAACGTGAGTAAACAATTTGAACAAAGCAAACCCACCTTTAAGAAGTCCGACGATGAATAGAACCAACTATTTATATAAACGAAAACAGCAAACACGCCCAAGCGATACCCAGTATCTTTAACTTAAGCTCTTATTTAACACAATACAAAGGGCAAAAACGTCGGAAACTATTCAATTCTTTAACAAAGAAAGGTAACTAATCGCCCCCAGTACACTAACTTAAAACTACTCCTGCTAAAGAGTTCAACTTAATAAAGCTGGTTAAGACGAATCTAAGGGGGAGGGGGGAGGGGTCGCGCCAAAAACAAGCGCTTTGTGAAGCACCTGGGACATAGTGATAATGAAACTAATTTACTAGATTTAGCCTTTCCCCGGGGTTTGGAGCGAGGAAAAAATGTGGAGAAGGTATTTCAATTAGTCTTGTAAACTAAGATGCTCTTGTGTTGAGTATGAGAAAAATGTGTCTTTGTCTTTTACGTTCGTCTTGCTCTGGAGTCTTTATACGTGATACATGAGCGTAAACTGGCGAGGAAATTCTAAACTACATTGTTTAAGTCTGTGACCCCTAAGTTAATTGCGATGTTTCTTCTCAAAGCAGTTGGAAGGTAAGCACCGATCATCCTTTCTTTTTTAGTTCTGTCCCACTGCTGGCCAAAGGCAGTTAGGTATGTCGTCATTCCTTTACAGCTCTCCCGGTGTTTTGCCTTCTCTGGTCAATCTACCAATGAAAGTGGTGGATATTTGAAGAGGTTTTATTCCGATTCGTAAATGCAGGTTCTTTGGAGACACTCGGCGTCCCGTTGGATTAAATTTTCTTAGTCGATGACTGCAGCTGTGATATCGCTCAAACTGCATTATTAAACTTTAAGTCGTTATGCATAGAGCTTACTCGTATCTTGCTATTTTTATACTAGGTAATGAATTTCATTAGCGTACCCCGATGATTTACTTTTCTTTAAGTTTTCTTATGAATAAGTTGGTGGAAGTTTGGTTGTTTGTATTGGGTGGTTTGGGACTTTATAAATCTGTCTGGGTTAGGTTGTTATTATTTATGTCTTCTTTTGTCGTTACAAGAGGGAGGGAGAGGGAGAGGAAGGCCAAAGAAAAGATGGACGGATTGTGCGAAGAATTTTATGAAAGAAAAAGAAGTAAATGCCACCGTGACGTCTTATAGGGAAGAATAGGGGATCGGACTGACTCAATAAAATATGATTCTATTTAGTCCGTCAGTTAGATTATCGAAAAATATTGGATACGTGTTTTTTGTTTTATCAAATCAATAAAAATTTACGAAGATAAAGCGCGTTAAAGATCATGGAGTGGGGCTTGAAACGTCACATGAAGGTACAAAATGTACTATCAGATGACGTCACACGAGTTTTCGAAGCACTGTATCGTCTTCATTTTTTGTTTACGTGAAAAAGAAAAAATATGTGGTCAGGTGCCGTATGTGGAATAGCTCAGGTGCCGTTAAAGCGGGTGCCCAATGTGGAATACCTCAATATTTTTTGGAAATCTATCTGACGGTCTAATTAGTTTTTTTTTTGTCCGATCCCCTATTGAAGAAGAAAACAATAACATTTTATTTGGGGTCGGCGCAACACGTTTTCTGCCCTTAGGCAGGAAGATGATTCTGTCGTTCCAATAGATTATAGTGCTCTTGACCGTTTTCGGCCACGGCAGTCAATCTTAGCGGAGATTAGTCATCGGCGCGCGAGACATTATAGTGCACAAGTGTGTGCGCAGGCATAGGTGCACTCTTCTTTTCTCTCAGAGTCCGATGGAACAGCAATCCGACACGACTGGAGAGAGATCTGGCGCTGAACCAACAGATTAACGTGCTTTCAGTGGTACGGTGGTATCATACCGCCAACTTTCAAACTCTGGGCTAATTGCTTACTGACAAGTTTCTAATGGGAAAATCCCAATACTACTTTTTGCCTGACCCGGGAATTGCATCGAGGACCCCACGCTCAACAGTCGCACTTGTGACCACGAAACCAACGCGGCAACGGGGCAATTATCGACCGCTTAAAAAGGCCCCTAAGACAACCCACTGACCAAGTATTAATTGGTCATGCATAGGCCACATACTGCTGTAGTTTCCATAGTAGCAAAACTTAGTGTTAATTTTTCCTAAAGGTTATGGAAAAGAGTGCATTTAGTAAACTTACGAGCTGCCAGTATTGTGTGGTGTTTCTTGTTTACATAAATTATTCACAGCAATCATTATACAACCTTAAAATAATGCACTCACGTTACATTTCCCAGAACACAATCGTTTTTCATGATAATTATAATAAGCAGTTAATTACATATTTTCCATTATAGAAACCACATATTTCACGTCCGAAAATACCGTCATCTGAATCGTACTCCGCAAAATAACCTCACAATGTAATTAAACTTAAAAATGCACAATAAATATTTTCCGCTCATTACCATCTGTCTATCAACCGTAATGAATTAACAAGTGTACACTGCCCAATTATTCGGGCACGCAGTGTAATGTAAGCAAAAACAATTTGTTGACTGTACGGGCACCCGCAACTAAAGTTTACCGAAACAAGCGACGTATTGCAGCGTACACGTCAGTGCAAATAAAAGTGCACAGTGCGGGCGGCTAGTTAAAATTTCACGAGTCGGTCTAACGGTTGGACGCACTGTTATTCCGAGTTCGAATTTCGTTTCGTTGTCGAACACCATTTTTTGAATATTTCAGTTGGTGTTCGGCATTTTTTGCCAGTTGTCAGCCTTTATTTAGGTATGTCACTTTAGTTACGGTGTTTAAGTTTTAAAATTAGCATATTTTCTGTTGCAGTGTCGAGACAAAATAATTTATATTCATTGTTTATTGAAAGAAATATGTTAGAGCGTTTTCACACGGTGTATCTTATACGCGCCGTCGACGGGTGTTTTACAAACGCGCGTTAGCGCCTTGAAAGCAGATTGTTGCGTTTGTTTGGATTCAAATGTGCGTAGATCGATACAAACATGTGCGAAATGTTTGAAGCTTATTTGTATCGCCGCATTTTCACGTACTTAGGGCACATATGACTCGCGTTTACTACGCCACTATATTTCTGAACGTGTGCTAAGGTTTACTGACATCGACTAAATTTCGTCATCAGCGTCGAAAAATCGAATCGCGTGAATACGCACTAAACAGTAAATAGCGAACACTACTATTCAAACACTAATAGGTAATGACATTAACCAAACCATTTTCAATTAAACAATCATCACTTAATAATTCCTCTAACAAATACCTAAATCGAATACCGAACGAGCACAAAACAACAAAACTCATCCATTATAATTAACAAACATTTGGCAATATTGATATGAAATTCCTCACATTTCCTCAATTTACATGACAATGCTATCAGTAGAATTTATTATGTATTATTGTATTGGAAACCATTGGTCCGTCACAGGCCGAGGGTACACATTCAGATTTATTTGTATTAAAACAATACAACGTTGAACAAAGGTTTGGTACATCGATGGTCTCATCTGCCATTCAGTTATTGAGTACACCCCTTATATTATGGCAAATAAATTCCGGTGTATTATTTTCAAAGGATGTTTTTATATTTTGGTTTTCAGTTTTTCAGGTCGGTTGTGGTTTGGACCTATGAATTTACAATATGTAAAAAAAACCTGTCTGGGCCGTAAAGGTATTATTAGGTATTGAAATGAGATTTTATTTATGTAACTTGATTTTTATAAATGAAAATTAACTAAAATTTTAATGTACTAAAATGTATGTGTGTGCAGGTAGTGACATCGTATAAAAACGATTGACGATCAAACACACATATTGTTATGCCAAAGATGACGTGGTCATGTTTTAAAAGTTTGTTAGCATTTAGGAAAGCGGTGGTAATTTAGGACAAAAATTATTCATTGTAAAAGTCATTATTAATTTTACTTTCATGAACATTTTATATTTCCAAAAGGAATTCATTCTCAGTAGCAGCTACGGAGTATGTATGTTATTTTATAGTGTTCACACACAAAAATAGTACGTGTTGACTCATACGTCGCCGTACCAAATTTCACTTGTTGCCTCCACACATTTGAGCACCCTTCAAACTAAACCAAAAAGATAACCAGCTCTACTAACCCAAAAGACATACGCATTCATTTCCCTCCCACTAAAAAATCATCCGACAACAGAAGTTAATTTCACTTACAATTCGTAATCTACACCGCTGTATTGTTCAGCCTTCAGTATTTGACAAGCGATGGACACAAAGCAACCTGATAATGTCACTCACAATATACAGGGGTAAACAATAGCGGGTAGACGTTTTGTAAATTTTCCTGCTTCCGCGACTCCGATGGGAAGATTAAAAACCTTTTGTTTGCTGCAACGGAATAAATATTATTAAATTATGATAGATTTTCAAACATAATATTTTCTTGGAAAATGTGGAGCCAATATCTTTGCAACTCTTTTCTTTTAATGTGTCAAGTCGACATAATTTTTGGCATGCAGAATTGTTCTATCAGTATTGTACCCTATTATAATTATACCTATCTGGAGACTATTTCAGCAGCATTCTAGATTTTTTAAGTGAAAACTTCTTTAGGAAAAAGGACGGGGGCATCTCAAAAGTGCACAACGCCGGTTGCCCCCCTCCTTTTTTCAGCAGTAGACGTGTTCCAGCTGATGATGATGATGATGATGTACACGTGTAGGCAGTCGAAAAAACAATTCTGATTGAGTGACATTTATAATTATTTCATATCACCTAAGAAATTGATGTCGAAATAACAAGCTTCGATATTGACAGAACATAGGCACGTGTAGATTCAGTATTTAGCAAACAAATATATTTATCTTAGCGATTAAGAGTATTGTTACACTCTAATACATCACTAATTCTTCGTGACATTGTTGTTCTGGGCAATTATCGGAAAAACTAATTTCGGATACAGCTGAAGCACGTAGAAGATAAACAAGATTGGTATGTTTTAATTAATACTAAGTGGCACTTATATGAATGTAGTAGTAATAGAACACGAATGAAGCCTTTATTATAATTATCTTAGTTAGATTTATAGACTTTCTTCGTGTTGTTGTTCGTGAGTTGTTTGAATTGTAATTTTCTAATTGTATGTATATTTGTACGCCAAACGGCAAAACATAGAGAAACTGTATGAAAAATATTGTAACATCCTGCACACTGCTGTATACCTATATGTTTACAAATACAACTTTTAATAATTTACATAATTTACTCGTTGGTGTACTGGTTGCAAGAACGACTGCAGCTGTGCAGGTCTCGGATTCGTTTTCCAGGTCTTTCAAAGTGATATTTGGTTTTTTCATCAGAAACCACGGTGCCTCGATTTTTACCCGGTGGATGGCAATAGGCTTGCCCTAAAAACAGTCGCCGAGTCAGAATTTCTCCTAGCGTCATTAACGATAAAATTATTAACTGATTTTCTCTATATTTTTATGACCTTGTTTGTCTTTTCAAGATATGATCAATACCATTATACCGGGCACATTTCATTAAATTCCATAAACTGAGTACGACTTCCCTAACATTTTCTCATATATCCATATTTCCCCTGGGCTACGGAACCCACCGCAATGGGCACGCAGTCCTAATCCGCAGCTGTAAGCGTAACAAGCGTTTATTGCCTTAAACGGGGATTTATGTCGCGACCACAACCAACTTTCACCTGTGACGTAGATCACGGAGTTTTTGCAGAGAGGACAATTCACTATGATGAGGTAAATGACTGACTGGGTACAAAGAATACCACCCAGCCTCCATGCATTTCTGGGCTATTTTCAAAATTACTGGCCAACAAAAATTAACTTATTATTTAGATAGAGTATAACATACTAAATATACAAATCACAATCATATAAATCTACATCAAAGCAACTGGTCCATGAAGACGCTAATAGAGAGATATCTGCCGATCTCCTTAAAATACAAATTCATGATATCAGTCAGTTTAGTAGTCTTGTACACTGCTGGGTAAAGGCTTTCCATGTACTCTTCTGTTGCGCAACTTCGACCTACCTTCACCTACATGATGCGCGTCCCGGTCGTCTCGCCACCTCGTTCTAAGCCGGCCTCAACGAAGCCGTCCAACATGAGGAACTCAACGTGCTTAGGCATTTACCCAGCGGTAGTTAAACATGCGGCTCCAGGTAAAATGATTTTAAACCAAAACAGGTTACACCGAAATCTCACACCAACCTGAAATAAATCGGTAGATAAGCAGTTAAACGTTAAGGTATTTCATAAAATTGAAATAAAAATCGGTTCTTTTATGTCAACGTATTTTACACGAATCGAAATAATTCAGTTCTGTTAAACGCATATATTTTTAATCTTTGTCCAAATCTTATAGGAGCGCGGAAGCCATTGACGCGGTTTGGAGATTGATGCTTTAATTTCAGTAATGGCTGCTTATTAGGAGAGGAGATTGCTGTTGTGAACGGGAGATGCACGGGTTTTGACTTTCACTTGTCGTTGGTGGTTTGAAATATATGTTTAATTGTAGGAAGAAAGAGTAACTCTTCTACATGCAGCGACTTTTGTCAATAGCGATTTACAGGCGATTTTAAAATTTAGAGTAAACTCTGTTTGTGTTGGCTGTCAAAATCTGAGTGCGGATGTAACATCACGCCTGGATCCCTCAAAGTGTTAGGCAGAGGGGATGGTTAGGGTGTGGGCGTACCTAATAGAACACCCCCATTTCACAGGCTAGGTTTTTTCGCCAGTTATGTTAAGGTCCGATGGAATAGGGGGCGAGCTAATTCCATCAACCGGGCACAAATCCAGACTCTGAGAAATTCTTAATGGATACTACCAGGAACACTCATCCTCAGCGGTCGCGCTTCACTAACACTTTAAAGTATAAACTGCCTCATTCGGTCGATTACCCACTTGACCGAATAAGAAACTTTATACTTTAAAGTGTTTGTCTATTTTCACGCATCCATTCATTTATTTTCAGCAAAACGAATATCGTGAAATTGTCTTTCGTTTGTTCAGGCGCCTAAAGGGACAAAAAACAGGGAAAGACAATCCATAGATCATATTCTATTTTTCCTGTCCCCCGTAATCGGTGGTTGGTAATCCGAGCATTGCGAACAAACCGAGTGCTGTGGAATACCCCACAATTTGTACTGCTATAATATACTGTATTATAGTACAGTATAGTGATGTGGACCCCATTGTCGATATCTAGGGAAATACTGATTGAACGCTTTCCCTGAAATATATTGTAACATCATTGCAGGTATTAATACAATTTGAGCTTAATAAGCAACGCTGCTATTGAAAGCCCTAATCCTAACCAAAGCGTACAAGCACTACAAAAATACGACGCCGGCATCGTTACGTGTATAGTTAAAAGTAGTTTAAGAATTGTTAATATGTATTAGTTTATTATTGTTTAAGATAATTGTATGTATTTTACTTATGGGCCTCAGTTGCCTGACAATAAAATGATTTGATTTTGATTTGAATAATCGTCTCTTGTTTGAATACTCGCGAAGACCCCATCAACAGTTGTGACACACAGAAGTACGTTAGTTGAACAAAATAAATGCATAGTCACAGGCTCGTGCACCAATTGCATAAATATTGAGGTGCAATTTTGTCTTAAAAGTGAACTAAATCTACATTGGCAACTAAAAACAAACAGTACAATAAACTCCAAACAATTTCATACAAAATTCTTCTTTCAAGTTCTCCACCCAACCAGCATCAATCATCTCAAACTGACAAAACTTTATCTAACAGAAAACTGAAATAAGAAACATCTACCAGCAATTGCATCTTCTGGTGTAACAAAGTTCTGATTTCCCAGTGGAAGGTCAGACCATGATACTCTATCGTATTAAATACTAAGCTTCGGAATTTATTTACGGACTAGACTCACATGCGGGGTAATCTGAAATCCATCACAATATACTCAGGTATTCCGGTGGACTGTAATCCTAGACGCGCGGTTTAGTGAGGTGCTTGCTAAACCGCGTGGGTTTGTCGATGAATTCAGTCGGAAGTTCGACGTCGATAAAGAAAAATTTATTGAATGTATTTGAGGAAGGATACGTTATCATAAAACCATTTGTTAAATATTTGAGGTTGTTTATAAAGTGCTTGCATTACGCCTGTAATCCTCGATGGGTTAGGCAAACGTGTAGGTACTCATTAGTACACCCACTTTTCGCCGGTTATTTTTAAGTCCCTTGATAAGAGAGTTTAAGCCCATTGCCATCAACCGGGGACAAATTCAAACTCTGTGACTTCTACTGAGAACTTAATGATGGAACAACCCAATAACACTTCGGCCGACCTGGGAATCAACCTAGGGCCTCATGCTCAGCAGTCGCGCTTGGGACTACTACAACGAGGCAGTCTACTTCAATTAAGTGAATTGAAAAATATCGATAGACCATCTGCCCAACACTAAAAAAATCGATAATGCATCGAATTTCCCGAAGGGCTCGAAACGAAGGCAAATCGACAAAGATGGATCAGATCTAAGACGAGTCGGAAACCTAATCTTTATATTGGTTATCATATTCTTAATATAGGATGTATCGTAACCTGCCTTTGCGTAAGAAAAGTTCTGTCTGGGAGAAAGGAAATCAAAGTGCATTAAGAGTTCGTTTGAGTTTGTGAAGAAAATGTTGTCTATCCTGCAAAGTGCTGATGGATAGTCAATAGTCTGCAATTTAAATTGAATAGATAAGATGCAGTTAAAATTAAAGAAAATTGGTGCAAATAAGTCCAATAGCAAACTGAAATGAAATGTAATTATGCTGTTTATTTACAACATTTAAAAACTACTATGCTAACTACTCTCTAACTATTATGCTTGTAAAAATAAGTAAAGTTTATTCGATCTCGTTGATCTTATGCACAATTTATGGCAATAGGCTTGTAACCTGTTACATGGAAATACACAAGTCAACTGATCTCGGGACTGTGGGACTGTTCGAAAGATATACCGCGGCCCCTATAAAAAGGACTAAGAAGGAACATGGGTGGGTTTCTACTGTTCTGGGTGTATCATCAGTTGTAGCTCGGTCCATCTCCCCTATACCGCGCATGCTAACGATGCTCAACGCGCTCGTGGAGACCACCCTGAATTGGATTTGTTTGCTGATAAATGGAAAACGATAATGTTAGAATGCTTGTGGTTTTGCGAGAAGACCGAATAAAAGGATTAGTTAATTTAGTGTTAATGGCTTTTGCTGTACTAAATGTAATAAACAAATAATAAATAAATAATCAGTCACAAGCACGAATAACTATGTAGGTATACTTTTACAAGTAATTTTCTCCGACTGTGTTAATAAAAGTTTTACGTTTTTACGATTGTAACATTTTGGAAGCCATACTATTACGAAATAGAAACCCAAAATCGACACCGTTATTTCCCAAGAATATAGCTTTGGAATTTTACTAAGTGTTTACATATTTTTGCTATGTTATCCCTGTCTATTTTTGTCTAACCTTTCGATAAAATATATGCATTTTATGGTATGTTTGCTGAAACATAAATTTTCTGCCAATCTTACCTCGTAGGTATTTTTCTGCTGGGTGTGGTTTGAAAGAGATACCGCCGCCCAGGAACATGGAATCGGTTTTAGTCAGTAAAAGACTGATACTCCCTTTTGTTCCGCACAGAGGAGGCGTTTGATGATTTCGCATAAAAAAGGTATTTCCGTGTTTGTTCAAAGGTTTTCCATCAACACACAACCAGCATTTAATTTTCAAAAAACTTGCGAGTTAAATGAAAAATTCTAACATGCGGAACCTTTGACGGCTATTTGCAATGTAAATCTGGGTGGCTCACGGTTCGATCCATCTGCCTAATGGACACGGGTCGCGAGTGTACACTGCTTGAATCAATGAAATGCTTGCACTGTTATATCTGGCGTGTAGAAGTATGATGGCTTGTGTTTGATGGACTGTACCTACATTTTTGGGATCTTTTTTTCTGTGTTTTGATCTGTAGGTGTTTGTTGATAGTGGTTACCAAAGTTGCGATGTTTATTTCAATATCCATGTTCCATTCTCCGTAAGAAAGTTATTATTCTTTTTAAAGGCAAAATTGCTAGACTAAGCAAGAATCTGTTATTTATATTCTGGTTCGTATGTTCAACTTGATCTTGTTATCGTTAATACTTATGTAAAAAAAAATGTGTTACTTATTCTAATACAATTAAAATTACGAGTTAGTTTGGTAACAGGGCGAGGATCACGACGTGTAAATGGTTACCACGTGTCCACTACATCATACCGACATTATCATTTAACGTAAAAATGTATGAAACAGCGGTTTTTTTGTTTCGGAATGATGGAGCTACTGAATACATGGAAATCGTGATTAATTTTCATTTGTACGCCCATATAGTGCCTTTCCAGAAACAGTAAAAAAAAAATTTTTTTTTCGCTTGTTCATGAACTTCACTTTAGTTTCATAATTCTTTTACCAACTTAGCTGTAAGCTAAACTTACCCTTACGACAACCGTTATGAAACCTTCAATAGACCCTTTATCTCAATCCTGAGCAGACATGAACCAGTCCGTCACAGCAGCCATTTCGCGGACATTAACGACCACACAACAATAGCGGAACATGATTACTGACGCCCATACGTAATGTTGATTGATGATGACACACTGCCCACCTTCCGGTAGGTAAATCATTTGAGACCTGAATGGCTTGGAGCAGTGCTGGTAACGTGAAGGGAAATGCAGGTGTAAGTAGGAAGCGTTTAATTATTTTGGAGTGTTAAATCAGACTACTTAATACAAGGTGTAAACGAACCCTTTCGGAAGCCGACAGCCAAGCAGTCTATACATCAAATTAACCCTAGCTCACTAACCTTTAATTTCGAGCAACGTTATCACTAACCATTCGTACATTTTACAACAGATTAAAACACCAATATTTATTTAATCAACTTTATTTATGACACAAAACGAACTTAATTTGCAGCCTTAGTTTCCTCTTAATCAAATAACATAAGCTGTTTTAAAAATATTCTACATTGAACAATGATTGCACATAGAATCAATATACTCCCTGCAAATCGCTTTTTTGCAGCCCTTGCAGAAGTTTGTGGTCATACGACATAGAATTCAATAATTTTCGGGTTTTTTTGAATCGATGTTGTTAACCCGTTGATCATGTATGGTAGACAGCAGGTAAACGACCTTATCTGACTTCAGTTTATAAGACAACATAGTAATTTCTTTATCAAAAAATAGTTACGTAGATACTAACCTTTCGTAAATACGACGATCACACGATATCATCATCATCATCATCGTTTCAGCCAAAAGACGTCCAC
This sequence comes from Diarsia dahlii, assembly GCA_949775195.1. Classification (NCBI taxonomy): domain Eukaryota; kingdom Metazoa; phylum Arthropoda; class Insecta; order Lepidoptera; family Noctuidae; genus Diarsia; species Diarsia dahlii. Next base: position 21,724,259 of record OX459194.1, on the reverse strand, counting down.
TGCTGGACATAGGCCTCCCCCAGGTGTCGCCACATTGACCAGTCCTGTGCGTCTCTCATCCAGCGGGTTCCTGCAACCTTGACCAGGTCATCGGTCCACCTAGTGGGAGGCCTTCCAACGCAACGTCTTCCGGTTCGCGGTTGCCATTCTAGAACTTTTCGGCCCCATCGGCCATCCGTTCTGCGAGCAATGTGCCCTGCCCATTGCCACATAAGTCTCGCGATTCTTCGGGCTACGTCGGTAACCTTGGTTCTCATGCGGATGTCCTCATTTCTGATTCGATTACGCAAGGAAACTCCGAGCATAGCCCTCTCCACTGCCCTTTGGGTGACTTTGAGCTTTCTGATAAGGCCCATTGTGAGCGACCACGTTTCGGTCCCGTATGTAATCACTGGCAACACACACTGGTCATAGACTTTCGTCTTGAGACACTGGGGTAAGTTGGACGAGAAGATACCGCGCAACTTCCCGAACGCTGCCCAGCCGAGTCGGATTCTACGATTGACCTCTTTCTCGAAGTTAGATCTACCCAACTTGACCGTTTGTCCCAGGTAAACATAATCATCCACAACTTCGAGCGTAGTCTCCGATCTTGATAGGAGTGGGTGTTACATGAACATTCGACATAACCTTGGTTTTGTCCATGTTCATATTAAGACCCACTCTTTCGGAAGCTCTACTGAGGTCATCGAGCATTTTACTGAGGTCTTCCATGGTCTCAGCCATGACCACTATATCGTCGGCAAACCGAAAGTGAGTGATGTACTCGCCGTTGACATTGATGATCTCGTAGTCCACAATCGCTAAACAGAAAGGCAGGGTATACTCTTCGGTCTTCTGTATAACTTGCCGCAGCGTATGTATGTGGTCTACGGTACTGAAGCCATTTCGGAATCCGGCTTGTTCGGGAGGCTGGAAATCGTTGAACCTGCGTGCGATACGATTCGTGATGACTCTTGAAAACAACTTGTGGACATGGCTTAGAAGTGAGATGGGCCTATAGTTCTTCAACCGGGCATTGTCACCCTTTTTAAAGAAGAGCACCACCACACCCCTGCACCAAGCCTGTGGCGTTTTCCCCTCGAGTATGACGGAATCAAACAACTTCTGAAGGGCCTTAAGGACCGGTTTGCTACCCGCCTTCAGCAGTTCTGCCGTAATTTCGTCATCACCCGGTGCCTTGTTGTTTTTAAGCTGTTTCAGAGCCATCCTAATCTCGTACAGGCTGACATCCGGGATGTCTTCGGTATAGTGTCGGGTCAGTCTAGCTCTGGGGTCTTTCGCTAGATTTTCGACGGGTTGACTAGTTGACGTGTACAACTGCCCATAAAAACTCACGATCTCTCTCAGAAGCTCCGGTTTGGCGGACACGATCCTGCCATCGTCGGTTTTCAGTTTCGTGAGCTGGCTCTGCCCAATAGCCAAATACCTTGGAGCCTTTGTTCCGTTCAATTGCGTCTTTAATACGCTCGGTATTAAAGCGGCGGAGGTCGCTCTTCAAGGATTTCGAGATCCGTCTATTGAGCAGCCGGTATTGCGCAGCCTCGTCTGAAGACTGCAGGATCATCTCACGCCGCTCCTTCATGAGCTTGAGAGTGTGATCTGAGAGTTTCTTGATCTTATTTGCACGACGTATCTTAAAAAATTTAGACCCAGTCGTTTGGACAGTTTCCACGAACCCGTCGTTGTAATCGTCCACTGAGCTTCCTAGGCATTTGAAGCGATTCTGGAGATCAAGCTGAAAGCTCTCGGAGTTAAGGATTTGGATCTGTGCTGGACGGAGCGTAGACTTCATCAGTCGTGACCTTTCTAGCTTTATATTGATGTTCAATGTGCCTCTTACCATTCGGTGATCGCTTCCGGTTTTCACCGAATTGATCACAGAGACATCATTGAACATTTGCTTGTTGGTAGACATGATGAAGTCAATCTCATTTTTAGTCGCACCATCGGGGCTCTGCCAGGTCCACTTCCTGTGCTCACGTTTTTTGAAGAAAGAGTTCATCATAAAGAGGCCCTCCTTCTCCATAAAACTGGCCAGTTGGTGACCCCGGTGATTCCGCTGTCCAATTCCAAATTGCCCCACCTGAAGCTCATCATCGCTTCGTTTGCCCAGTTTCGCGTCGAAGTCCCCCATGACAACGGTGAAGTAAGTTCTGAAACCATGCATAGCTTAAGAAATATCCTCATACAAGGTTTCTACTTCATCGTCGGGGTATGCCGAGGTCGGGGCGTAAACCTGTATGACCTTCAGCGAATATCTTGCGGATATTCTGAGTATAAGGTACGCCACCCTGTTCGACACACTCTCGATCTTCACCACGTTATTCACGAGAGACTTGTGGACGATAAACCCAACACCACCCTGTGACTGCGGCGTCTCCCTCTCGGAAGTAGAGCAGGTTGCCGGATTTCAGGATTATCGTGTCCTCCCCCTCTCTTCGGACTTCAGATAATCCGACAATACTCCATCGCAGCCTGCTTAATTCTTCCTCGAGTTCCGCTAGCTTCTCGTCGGCCCGGAGTGTGCGCGTTTTGAATGTTGCCAGGTCCAGTCGTCGGTATGTTTGGTAGCCGGATCCCGTCCGGGGATTCATAGCACCCCTTGCCACGCCGTTGCCTCGACCGGACGAGGGTAGACGGGCTGCCGGGTACTAGGGGCCTTTTCTGCATTGCGCTCATCATTTTTTTGGGGGGGTTTGCCATAATCGCCACGCTTGGCAGGCGGGTTGGCGATCGCAGTATGGTTGTTACAAAGGCACAGAGAACGCTGCTGCCCATTCTCTGGTCCCCTTAGTCGCCTCTTACGACACCCACGGGAAGATATGGGATGGTGCTATTCTTTACGTCCGACACCATACGGAACATATATCCCGATCTAATGAGCGTGCATCCGTAATGAGTGTTTGCGGGTCATTGGCGATGCGAATTAGGAAGGTATTAGAAAGGGGCGGGGTGGCGGGGATCAGGATCTTACCGAAACACTAAATTCGCAAGGTACACGTCGTCATTTTGACGAATGGTTAGTGATCTAGGGTTAATTAAAACTACGCAATATATTTCTGGGAAACGACATCTTTTTGGGGCGAATAGTCACATTTTGCGGTAGGACTCAATGTAAAGCACTCAAAACATTTTGCTAATGGGTGCATTTAATAGTACTAGCATTTAATAGAGGTATTTAAAAACTTGTGAAATCTTTGAATTTCAGTACCTATAACCGCAATTAAATGGTTTCCAGGTACCCATGGTGTAGAACCAAAAAACATGTCGTAATGATAGATTAAGTTTTTTCGGCTTCTCAATGCAGAATGTATTGTTTATAAATTGTCTTCACTTCTTCTTAGCGTGTCGATGGCAATCAAAATTGTATCGGCATTCAACTGAGTCACTAGTTTGACACCCAGCATCCACCAGTTCCTGCAATGAACAAACAACAAGACACGCAGCACACTTTAATAAACACCGCAACATTCGTGGGACAGCACCACACTTTTGCCTCCACTATAGACAAACATATTCGAAAGTGCTTAAATCCTCAATCCACAATCCAACCACAGTTAAAAACTTACAAATTCATGCGCTCCTACTAAACCGACCAAGCCCCTCAAAGCTACCTCAAGCCTCTTATATCAATACAATCTAGCCACATAAACACTTACAAATATTCAATAACAGAGTCAAAAGGACTGGTAGTCTATAATAATATAATAAAATATAATATTCCACAACTATCACACAACGCCATCTAGTCCTAAGCTAAGCAGAGCTTGTGTTATGGGTACTAGACAACTGATAAACATACTTATATATTTCTAAATACATACATATTATAGATAAATTACACCCAGACACAGAACAAATGATCGTGCTCATCACACAAACATTTGTCCTGGGTGGGAATCGAACCCACGACCTCCGGCATAGCAGTTAGGGTCACTAACCACTAGACCAACAGGCCAGTCAAGTACACAAGTCTGGTACAGAGTAGCGTGAAACAAGATTAGGAACGGGCATCGAATCTGGATCTTATATTAAACGGATAACGCTTTGATGGGAGACTGCAACTATCTGACTGTGTGTATCGTGTGTGTGGATATTGGTTTGAGTATGAATATGACTGTACCGTTGGTCTAGTGGTGGCACAAACGACGTGCACATTTGTTAGTAAGTTAACTAAATCTCATTCAACGACTTTAAGTCATTCAATAGGTACATAATATATAACTACATATTCGTACGAGTAACGGCCAAGAATCATATTTTAATAAACACACGAGTATAATACGAGTATAAAACTGACCTGATAATTACAAAAAAAAAACTTAAGAAAATTTTAATTTCGCCAAAATGACTACCTAGCAATTCTCGTTTACCATCGTAGAAGATCTCTCCTTAATCAAGCCACAGAAACAGCTCTACTTCAATAAAATAAAACGAACCGTCATCGAACCACAAAATCATACTTATATAATGCAGTTTTCTTTCTGCGGCCAATCCATTAAAGTATTACGTGGCTTAACTGGACTCGACCGCAGCAAACGGTCGCTCACTGGTGAATGCAACTGGAGCATATAAACTAGTGAGATTATAATTTTACTTCAGTCTATAAATAAGAGGTCTTAACTCTTGAGGGTTTAAGTTTGAGGTTACGTCCAACAGATGGTATGCTTTTTTCGCAGTAACAAATCGCTACGTCGCGGTCGCGACTCGCGTGTTATTACATTCCTACTTTCCTAATATAAACTTTTTTCAAGAATTGAGCTTAACTGCGATGAGAAAACAATTTTTAGAATGATTTCTTCGTTCTACCAAGTACCCAATGATAAAGACTTGTTTTGTATATATTTTGTTCTTGTAAATTGAAGTTTTTGGAAAGATTACAAATTAATGCTGATTACTTACCATACCAGCAATCAAGGTACCTACCTGAAACTGTCAGACTTTCCAAATTGACCCTGAATCCATTGGTTTATTGTTATTCCTAAACCAATGGATTGAAAATCTATGAAAAAATTACAGATTTTAGTAGCCTAGATCTACTAGCATCTCTATTATTCACCAATTCACACCTAAACCATTGGATGGCTATTCATCCCTCTTTATTCATAGTTCTAAACTTCTAAGCCGTTTATTGCCTAAGACTTCATCGTCAGCCTATAATGTTCCTACTGCAGGGACTCAGGCCTCCTCTATAGGAGAGGGATAGGCTTTAATCCACCACTCGGGCTCAGTGCGGGTTGGTAGATGTCACATGTCTTCGATTTTTTTGGTTTTTCACCATTTTGAGAGCAGTGGTGATGAAATAAATTACACAAAGTACCCACGACTTACAGTTCGTAAGTCGAGGCCAACACGCTGCTCTTGCCTAAGACTTATTTGCTTTTAAATACCAACCAGCTCTGTATTCCTAGGTCGACAGTGACGCAAATAGTAATAAAATGTAACTAAAGGAACCGCAACTTGCAGGTAATAGCTAAGTAAACCTTCAAAGAATTCCTTACAATATGAACAGTAAATAAATTCCTTCCCGGTAAAACCGCAATGTTGCCACAACTTAAAACGAAACCACATCATAGACAAACCTTCTATTTTCAAAATAACAGCCTTTTGTTCTGTATTTTATTGTAATTTAATTAACTTGCGACAACCACAAAGGTTTGAATCCGTATTAATATTGAAAGTGAAAAGTTTGCTGTTTGTACATTTGTTTATTCGGAAAACTGTCGAACGTTTGATATCTAATAAACAGGCATTTTTTAGTAAAATAAAAGTTTGCAGGACATCATTCTCTTTTATATCGTAAAATTTATGGCGAGATAAAGTTTTTAAAGACTTCATAAAACTAGGATTGATATCCAGACAGAGTGCAAAAAATATGCGAGTGTAACTAACTGTGAAAAAAATTTTTTTTCAGAGTTATTTAGTAATGTAAAAATTGCATTTAACGGGTACATCTGTACAAGAATCTACATATTTTATGTGCATGATCAAAACCGGAACTTACGCAATCACCTTTATTTCAATTGCACTTCACAAAATGTTCACCAGCATTTTTCATCCTGACTTTATCGTCATTCAAGGTCTAAAATATCCTTTTCACTTCTCTCGCTCTAAAATTCGTCTTTATGTCGTGCGTAGGCGATATAAAGTCGCGTTTTATGCTCTAGAGCATAAAGTAAAATCTTCGTCGAAGACCAAGGTAACCGGCCCAACAGCCACACGAACAACTTCAACTTCATAGAATAACTTCTTTAATTTAATTCGTTTCGCTAGTATTCTAACAAGGGATTACTGCTTTTCATTACGAATACAATGAAAGTTGATGGGAATAGGCTTCCCCCAATTATCTAAATCGCTTGATGGCAATAGGCTTGCTCTTAATTAGGTTGGTTGATGGCAATAGCTTGCTCCTAATTACATCGGTTGATGGTAATAGGCTTGCTCCTAATAAGATTGGTTGATGACAATAGGCTTTTCCTAATTACATCGGTTGATGGCAATAGGCTTGTCCCTAATTACATCAGTTGATGGCAATAGGCTAGCTCTATAATTACATTGGTTGATCGCAATAGGCTTGGTCCCAATTACATCAGTTGATGGCAATAGGCTTGCTCCTAATTACATTGGTTGATGGCAATAGGCTTGCTCCTAATTACATTGGTTGATGGCAATAGGCTTGCTCAAAATGTTTGTATAACTGAGCAGTATGAGTAACGACATAAGTCAGGTGTTATGTCAAGTTTCCTACTGAAAAAAAAAAGTTAATTGGCGGGAACCATAATTATTTTTACAATATTTACAAGTTGCTGTTACATTTCCTCGCAATCGAAGTGAAAAGTAGAGTGTAAAACTCGTCCATAAAACCCATTTTACTCTCTACTTTATATCCATTAAACGTCTCGCGCAAAATGGTGCGTTTTATGCACTTGGTGTACAATCTACTATTTATGCCTGTGTCTGTTAAAACAACCACTGCTCATTGACTTTTTAAAATGAGTAGGTAATAGATATAGAAGTAAGGATAAAGAAGACCATGTTGCATCAACCCCAAATAAAATGGCTAAGGGCCGGAGAATGATGATGATGACTTATTAACTTTTCTTCAAGTTGGTCAATTTACAACAACTTGTCAATTTCACCAACCTTAGTAACATTGTTTCATATTATAATATCATACGGTATATTATGTTTGTTCGTTCATACTAAGTACCAAGGGAGCAGAAATAATGAGGAGCATTACTGAACTTGTGATACAGTGTCTCTATGGGCCATGTGGCTTATGTGTGCTGTACTAGCAGGGTAGGGTGGGTGTGTCGTGGACTGGGATATGTCTTATACTCAGGGGTCCATATTATTGTAAGTCGTTGCAAATGTTGTTTTATAGGAGCGTATGCATGCTTGATGAAAGTTTTAAGTATCAGACTGACAACTGATTTTTTTTTCTGTTACAGGCAAAAAATGGCTCAAAACTGAATGTGATGCCCGCTGCGATAGCGAGCAAAAACGTATGACTATGACTACAAAACCTAAAAAATTCTATTACATTTATGTACATGCAAAATATTATATTTGTTTAATAGTAACAAACAGTTTTGCAATTTTTCCTATTCTTCTTCTTAGCATGGCAATCTAAATGGAGGCCAGAATTCAGCTGTTTTTCGCATCTTTAGCAATGTCTTTCAGTAACAGTTCTTGTAATGTGCAGACAATGGGACACGCAGGTCACTAGTTTGTGAAAAAAAAAATTATTTCCACAAAATATTAAACCAGTGTAAAAAAAAGTAGGGATGCATAATACATTTTTTTCACAATTTAAAAACACAAAAGACTCACATTTCAATACTAACTTCCTATAAAAACTGGAACAATGTAACCAGCCTTCTAACTGCATCGTTGTTATTTTATGCACCCCAACCCAACAGTTCTTACTTGCGTATAAAGAAGTATGTAGGAATGGGCGATTCTCTTCCGTTTTAATAATGTATGGGTGGAATCCTAAGAAATGGTGTTATGTTATGCAGTCAGGGGAGAACTCTCTTTGTTAGGAAACTGTAAAAGAGGACTTAATTAGAATATTGGAGAAGAATATAGAGGGGAAAAAAGAAAATTGTGTGGTTTATAGCTTGAACTTTTGTCTGGCAAAGATAGGTTGTTTCAAGAAAATGGTAAGGTATAGAAATCATTGTGCTTTGTATAGATTTTTCGTGCAATAAGACATCCGAATAAAGTAGTTTTTAAGCGAATTTCAAAAAAGCGGAGGTTCTCAATTCGTCTGTATGTTTTATTTAGTTTATTTTTTGTCTGTTTGATTTAGTTTTTTTTGCCACCGACTTCAGAAGTTGACTTTTCTTCTGAAGTTTATTTTTCACGTTTTTTTATGTTGTTGCCTTGATTGATCGTCGTGCATACATTAACAATGACTACTGATTAAGTTTATTTACAACTACGTTGAGTTCGGCTTTCAGTATAACCACAAATAGCTGAATACTAGTACTTTATTCAGAGCAACTACCTATCTTATATCCACAATCCATATACTGGGTAATGCGATATTCCTTGAAAAGATTTAATTCCTTAAAGTATCAAATCTTTATAACTGCTAAATCAAAGACTGCTGAACGTAGGCCTCCCCTAAAAATTAAAGCCTGTAATGACAACTAATTCACCTTAATAACCCTTTTGGGTTTCGCCGCAGTCGGGTTTTAACTGCCACTTGTGTTCTTTTTCCCATTTACTTAATTCGACATTGAATGACCCATACTTATCCATACACATGAAAGAGCTGATTACTGATAAAAAAATATCTGACAAAACATCACACGAATTATTTTTTACCCTCCCCAAATCAACAATACAAACTTGATTCAATTACATATCCCAATAAAAACTTCGTCTATCTACATATTAGTAAACAACAGATAATGGTAATCTAATGAAACCATCATTAATCTATGTCTTATGTATCCATTGAATTGATAAAAATTGTCTGTCATTAGTGACATGTAATTGGGACTAATGTTGTATATTTGTGACCATAGACGTCATGTCGTGATCTTTAATTTCGTTATGGTGTCAAGTTTGTCATCGTTTTATTTTTCGTTGATGGATTGTTTGGATAATTTAATAACTATTATTTACAATTTATGACGGGTGTTTATGAACATTGCGTTTATAATGATCAAAAATACATACAAACATACATAAACTCATTTTCACCGTTTTTGAGAGCATTGGCGATAAACTAAATTACACAAAGTAATGCACCTGCCTGGGTTCGAATCCACGACTTACTGTTCGTAAGTCGGGGCCGCCACCACTGGGCCACCGCTGCTCTCCCTACTACAATGAGAGGTGATAATTGATAACTGATTAAGAGTTAACCAAGAGAGGTAAGATAATATAATAAATAGCAAGTTGTCAACGGTGGCGAAATCGTCTATTCCTTGTTGACAAAGCTTCAAGACACCGCACATCAACACATCAACCTTCTCTGCGTGGGGCACAAAGCGATGAGCGTGCATATAATTGAGTATTATCCCGTAGCTCCTCATATCAGTGACGTCACAGCAGATTAATTACAAGCTTCAACGGATAAGTCTATGCACGCCACAGATTATGTAGCTTGACTTGAAGCTTCAGTAGCTGTGCTAATTGGATGGTCTTGATGTTTGGTGTAATATCAACAGGTCAAAAATAAACGGTATAATATTCTTTCACAACGTGTTTTGTTTGACTAAATAATTAACTAAGAGGCATAGCCACGGTCCTCTCACTGTGACAGTGTAAATGTTATCCCGAATCAACACTAGCGGATCGCACACTTAAATAGAATTCATTTTGTACAACAGCATTTACTGGGACCCGAAAAGCTGATTTGCGGACAAACCAAATGATTCAAACAGTTTCCTAAAACTTATTCACATAGTAAAAACACACAACAATCTTACATTATATCCAGTAATACAGGGTAACCTATAATTGACCATAGAAACTGTAACAAGCATATTTTATAATATATTTTAATGTATCGCTGTTGGTTATTTAAATAAATAAAATAAAATAAAAAAAATCGCCCCTATAAGTCTAACATCATAATCTGCCTAGCCTTTCGCTTATAGGGTTTTTGAGTCAGTTTCCAGTCTAAGGCCCGTAATCCACCAAAGCGGAGAGGAGCGGAGACGAGAGGAGTTGTGCGGAAATAGAAATATTGGCTGTCTGATTAATATACTGTTATTGGTCAATATTGTATCTAGCTGTAAGTCTTCCAAAGTCTTTAAATAAATAAATAGGCCAATCACATAGTTAAAATTTACATCTGGTCTTTCGCCCTTCCTGTGATTGGTCGAATTTGGCACATCTCCTCTCCGCTCTGCTCGTCTCCGCTTTGGTGGATTACGGGCCTAACCGTACGTAACTGAGTACCTTTATTTTACACGGAGTGACAGACTATCAGACCTGCACATCCTAGCTAGTACTAAGTAATAACTCTCCCGCCCTTCGTAAGACTGGTTGTCAGATTTTCAATCCACGGTAACGACTGTCAAAGGTCTATAAATGCAAGCATGGAGGCAACTTGGTATGTAATACCTGGGCACCCACCCACGGATCAACCTAGTCAAGCACAGTTTAACCTGAAGATCGAGCGGAACGGCAATAGAGATGTTTACTAACTAAAAAAATATATGATTCTAATTAGTCCGTCTGTTAGATTGTCAAAAAATATTGGATACATATTTTTTGTTTTATCAAATCAATAAAAATTTACGAAGATAAAACGCGTCAAAGATTTGAGTGGGAGGTTGTGACGTCACTGCTCGCTAAGAAATGTCATACTTATGTCTTAGAATAAGACGTCACACGAGTTTTCAAAGCACTGTATCGTCTTCATTGTTTGTTTACGTGAAAAAAGAAAAAATATGTGTCCAATATTTTTTGGAAATCTATCTGACGGACTAATTATTTTTTTTTTGTTAACATCCCTATTATTAACATACGAGTTCCTTCATATACTTATCGTAGTTTAAACACAGAAATCCAGACATTTCGCCTCATTTATTCATACTACTTTTACGCCACAAACAATATAGAATAACCAGCGTAAACCCCAAAACGATTCCCTTTCATCTTCAACCACCACCATGGTCATATACAATGATAATAACATACAACTACATCTATACATCGTCCCATTATTGTCTCCCGGCAACCGTGGGGCGACTACAATGGCTCAGATATTGACATTCCATGGCTCCTATAGCGCCATTGTACAGCTAATGACGAGCCTGTGGAAATCTGTTCAATGATTATTATTGATTTTCTGATATATTGATAGTGGGGCTATTAGGTCTAATCGCTCTGTTGTCGCGAAATTGACAGGAAAGGGTAAGGAGGGTAGGGTAAATAGGTTTTGTAGACTTGTTAAAGCTTTTCAATTTATCTAACATGCCTGTAATACCAGCAGTGTTCGGCAGTGGTGTACCTAATAGGTACAGTCGAACAAGCTAATAAGTATACAGCCAGCTAACTTGTATTTACTTTTAAGATTATACAGATACATTTAGAGACTGATGTCAAACGATACTGCGTTTGACATCAGTTGCTTAATGTGAAACACTTGATAAAATGAAATTACAATCAATATTTTCAGTGTTATAGAATTAGAAAGATCTCTACCCTGTATACTTATTAGCTTGTTCGACTGTACTATTTAACCAGATTATGATTATGACGTCCCATGTAACAGGGGGTGAGCCTATTGCCATAAACCGGGTGCAAATCCAGATTCCGTGACTATTACTGAGAAATTCCTGATCAAATTCATGAAATTCATGAAATCCAATGAAAGTTTGCCCGAAGCGGGAATCAAAACCCAGGAGCTCATGCTCAATCAACAGTTGCGGTTGCTACTACTAGATCAACATCATCATGATGATCAGCATGACGATCAGCAGTCAACTCAGGAAACCTAAGTATCCATATTGAGCCATCTTCCACTATATGTCGTTCTTCTTGCTCAGTGAAGTTGTATGACCTAGTTGTATGACCTACAGATAATTGTTTCGGGTCTGGGTGTTTGGTTGTGTATATGAGTTTAAATGTTTGTGAACGCACCCACGATACAGGAGAAATTCCTAGTGTGGGGCAACGTTTTTTAAAAGAAGTATCGTCACATATTCCTGTTATAATTTTATGGTCCCTCGATATCCTCAAAAAAGTAAGCCTAAAACAGCCGAGCAGTTCCTCAAGAAGTAGCCACAGTGTCTATAGACCATAAATTTCCTAATACCTAAGCATGGGAACTCACAACTTTTATCACGTCACCCATCAAATTATTCACCATACCCATAGTTTTATATGAGCTACTTAATAATAAAACAAGTTTCTCAAAATGGTGATCAAAAAATCGTAAAAATATGACTACAAAACACTTTTACTACGGGATTCCATTTTTATAGAGTTTTAAGAACAACTCATCATTTTTCCCATAAACTTGTTTTAATAGATTCATGAAATACCAAGTTTGTGAACCGTGGTAGAATTTTTTTATTACCCTTTTGACTGTGTATAAAGTTGGCGGTGAAACATTTTATTTTTTTGAAAGTTTAATATTCAAATAGAGTCATTAAAACGAATTTGTTGAGTCATTTTGGGTGTTTGTTGTCACAACAAGAAAATAGAATTTATTTTGTATTTTAATTTATGTGGGAAAAATAACTGGGAAAGTTGAATGGGCCAGTTTTCAAACAGAGTTTTTTTTCCGCTTCCGGTTAGTACAGTCGAACAAGCTAATAAGTATACAGGGTAGAGATCTTTATAATTCTGTAACACTGAAAATATTGATTGTAATTTTGTTTTATCAAGTGTTTTGCATTAGGCGACTGATGTCAAACGCTGTATCGTTTGACATCAGTCTCTAAACGTATCTGTATAATCTTAAAAGTAAATACAAGTTAGCTGGCTGTATACTTATTAGCTTGTTCAACTGTACTATGTGAAAGACGAAAACGACTACAAGACTATAACAGAACGGATGTACAGAAGTATGGAAGAAGGCAGCTTGGACCCTAAATAAATTTATATAGACGCTGTTGGTTTCATAAATAGATCGTCCTACCATTAAAATGGTATTAAAAGGAATAAGCGAAAAACTAAAAAGGAAAAAGCACGCGCATTTGGAAGCAGGCAAAATCAATAAATGCTATAATTAATCGATTGACATAATAAGAATCGTCAGAATCTGCAAACACTTTTGGTCTCTAGAGTGCTACAAAGAAACAGACAAACATAAAATAGGCTGATAAACACATAACCCTCTGCAGTCGGGTAAAAAAACCGGTAGTTTCTCTGCTTGCATAGCAGAAGAAATACATCTAGCTCAGCAATCTTAGCCACAAACTTCAATCAAAACACAACTAAGAACTATCAAAGGCAGTAATTTGGAAACGAACACAACATTAACTCGATATTAAGTTGAGCGTTAGTTCGGCAAACTCAATAGCAGGCGCATTGCGGGGTGACAAATCATGGAAGCTTGAGTAACTCCTACCAAGCCGGCAATGGAAGGCAAAGTTTGGTGAATGTAAATGCGTCGCAACTTTGTGGTGATTAAGAGACAATGCCGTGAGGGTGTTACTATGTTTGATATTGTACTGGAGCTGTATTATCAAAGTTTGTTGTGTGTAAGTAGTTTGTACACATAAAAGACCTAAACATAGACGTACAGCCAGCAGAACAAATATGTATACACTTAGCAACGTTAAGAAGCGTACTGAAAAAGTCGTGTATACCAAATGAAGAATGTTAAAATTATAATTTCGAAATATCACAATTTGTGGCTGTCCTATGTTACCGCTTAGTTCTTCTATTCTGATCATGAATTCACAAGAAATTAGATAAAAACTGCAAGAGGTTTTAACAACTACAATAATATTCATAGACAGTTAATCCGGTATGTAACGATTATACTATTCATAACTGTAATAGTGGTAGCAACGTGATTGCTTTATTTCCTACATTTAAGAAAAAACAGCATTGCCATTCAACGTGGCAATACTGCCAGTCTTCTGGGCACTTTCCCGGTTGTCGGCGATGCGGAGGAGTACTGGGGCGCCTAAGTGTCTTATTTGGTGTTTGTATATATATAAGTATTAACTTATAGTTTACATTTTTAGCATCTATTGTACATACATAATTTAAATGAAAAAACTCGATATTTGACATACCTATGTTTATAAAACACGATTTTTATTCCTTATGTTATTTAATCGTATTAAAATATAGGAATCCCGAAACGAAATGAAGAAACTACAGGAACCACGTAAACAACATTGAAGATAGTTACACAATCCCCGTCAGAGCTCGTCAAGCAAACATAATATCGTAACAACAGTAACTATCTCCACTAGTTACTTGTCGCAAAGTTACGGGAACGTTCCAGAAACTTCCACAAATGCCATTCAGCACTTATGAATATGCCTGCCATAGTTACTGCAGCAGTCAAGCGTGAAGGAGTTGAAACGGAAAACAATATTCAAAATAGTTTGGCAGATAGTGTAGGAAGATTGTGTTTGGATGTATCTACTGGGTCTTGAGGGTTTCGACATTTGGGGAGCGATTTGCGTCTATAGTCTTGTTGTCGTTTTAGAAGAACCTGTCAATGCAAATTAATGGATAAAAAGGTATCATCTTCCTGCTCTTGTCCCATTTTACTTGGGGTCGTCGTAACACGTTTTTTTCTTTCGTTCTACTCTGTTACATCATTTTATCATTTATGCCAGTCTTTATTTCATAAGTTTCCCCACATAATCTATTCACCGCCACCCATCTTTGATCTATCTCTATCTCTTCATCCATTAACATTAGTAGAATAGATTGCTATGGGAGGAAATGAAAGGCGTTGATAGATTTCTTTCTTTTTTTTTTTCTAGCCTGCTCTTTCCCACTTCTGGGCAAAGGCCTCCCTCCACTCCTTCGATTTCTCTCGGACCCGTGCGTCCTCCTTCCAATTCTGACGGAACCTGTCCAATTCGTTCCGCCATCTCCTTCGTGGTCTGCCTCACTGTGCCAGGGCACCAGTTTCCTGCTATTTTGGCCCACAGTTTGTCCGGCATGCGGCAGACATGTCCTGCCCAGTCCCACTTCAGTTGGGCAGCCTTTTGAGCCACGTCAGCTATATTTGTTTTGGAGCGCAATATTGTGTTTCGAACACGATCCGTTAATTTAACACCTAGTATACTGCGCTCCATTGCTCTTTGGCAAACCTTGAGTTTGGACTTCTGGATGTTTGTCATAGACCAAGTATATATTATAATAGATTTCTACTTTTACATATATTTATATCTGGCGAAATTTAGCGATTTGAAAGAATACTATAAGTTAGTGAAGAACTCCCGAAAGCCATTCTAGTTTAAAAGAAGAATACTCTAGAATCTCAAAAGGATTTTTTTTCGGTTAAAGATAACCGCTCTAAAGAAATCCTGGAATCAAATAATCCCTTCACCGAAAATGTTCAAAACCGCAACCAACATTGTCCTTTTGTCAACCCATTGAATCCCCAATTCTTCAGACTACACTTCAGTGAGACACACAGGAATGTATGTATAGGAAGAATTAATATCGTCGGCGTCGATCACTAGTCTCGTCGCCTGGATTTTATTGAAAATATTCAAGTTATTTATTCGTGAGGGAATCCCTTTTTGCGTCACCGAGACACGCGGGCTCCTACTATGTGAATTCGAGAATCAAGTTTGAGTGTTTGAGGCGAAGTACTGTCAGATCTTTTATACTTTCGTCTGTTTTTTACAGACATGAAAATAATCATATTATGTGAAACAAGTATTTTAATAACTGTATTACGCTACGTATAAACGGCAGTGATATATTATTGTAGACAAACAGCAAACGTGTGACGATGAAGGTGGCTAATGGTTCTCAGAATTACGTTATTACCAGCAGCGCACTTTAAACACACTGTTTGCGAAGAATATTAATATCAACCAATATTCCAGGTAACCTTTATTGAATATTGTGATACTAAATAAATAATGTAATGCAAACTACAAGAATACTGCTACTGCAATATAATATACAATATTTGTTTGAATAGTGATAATTAGGTAATTTAAACTGTATGTAAATTGAGTATGTATATTTTTATTTTTGACTTATTTTTCAAGTTTAATTTACATTTGAATTGCAATGCTTTAACAGGCAACTAAGTTCTACCTCTTGTTAAAAGTGTACAGAATTTTGAAGATTCGCAGTAAAAATTTTGAATTTTCATGGAAATATCGATTCACAACATCGCAACAAAGTATCGTTTCCCATGATCGAGTTCAATATTAGTGTCGCGAGTTCACAAGACCTTCAGAAATACGATGTAAATTGAAAATCTCTCTATTTGAAGATCAAACGATCGCAGCTCTTTGTGGATATTCCATAAGAGCGTACAATTCGATGCCATGTAACAATATTCGGCTTTAATATTCGAGATATTATCGTGCGGCAAAGGATTCTGATTTGTTTTTTTGTTTAAAGGTTTTTGGGAGTGGGTTAAGCAATTTGGGTAACCGGATATAAATCTTTTATGATTTCAATTTATAGAAGAGAGCAAAAAGTTCACTTAGGGAAGTACTTCTATCATATAGTTTTAAAAGGGGAACACCCAAATACTCCGAAATATTTTATTCCGAATTTCAATATTCCGATGTTCAAAAGTCCGAAAGTCATAATACCTAAACTTTATAATCTCTATTATTCAAAATCACGAAGTTTATTTTACCGAAATTCATAAATGCGATTTTTTTGTTTTCCGATGTTCATATGTCCGAAGGGTCAAGTGCCAGACGAGATGTCTGTCCGAAAAACGGCGTTCCGATTTCCAGTATTCCGAATGGCAACACTCAAATACTCCGAAATATTTTATTCCGAATTTTAATATTCCGATGTTCAAAAGTCCGAAAGTCATAATGTCAAAAATTATAATCACTATTATTCAAAATCACGAAGTTTATTTTACCGAAATTCATAAATGCGATTTGCTTCTTTTCCGATGTTCATATATCCGAAGAGTCAAGTGCCCGACGAGATGTCTATTCGAAAAACGACGTTCCGATTACCAGTATTCCGAATAAACTGCTGATATTTTGATTATATATCTAAGATATTAGTTTAATCCGCGTAGGCGCGGAGGGGCAAGACGGGCCCCAAGCTGAGGATCAGGTTTACCAAATATGTCACTTAGCAAAATAATTATCCGATAAATTTTTATTTAATATCGTATTATTTGACAAACATTTCATAATTTTTTGACGGATGGTGACGGAAGTCGACGTCAAGTGCACCCCGAGGTTCGTTTAGATAGGTTCTTTTAAACCCTGCAGACAGAAATAGGAGCCTCGCGCAACGGGCCTCCGTCGACCTGCTGACGGAAACGCTAACCGTAGACGGTCGACGTCAGGGGCACCCCGAGGTTCGGTTAGTTAGGTCCCTTTAAACCCTGCAGACAGAAGTAGGTGCCCCGCGAAGCGGGGCTCCGTCGACCTGCTGACGGAAACGCTAACCTTAGACGCTCAACGTCAGGGGCATCCTGACCTGCTGACAGAAACGCTAACCCTAGACGGTCGACGTCAGGGCACCCCGAGGTTCAGTAAGTTAGGTCCCTTTAAACCCTGCAGACAGAAGTAGGTGCCTCGCGAAGCGGGGCTCCGTCGACCTGCTGACGGAAACGCTAACCTTAGATGGTCAACGTCAGAGGCACCCCGAGGTTCGGTTAGTTAGGTCCCTTGAAGCCCTGCAGACAGAAATAGGTGCCCCGCGAAGCGGGGCTCAGTCGACCTGCTGACGGAAACGCTAACCTTAGATGGTCAACGTCAGGGGCACCCCGAGGTTCGGTTAGTTATATCCCTTTTAACCCTGCAGACAGAAATAGGTGCCCCGCGCAGCGGGGCTCCGTTGACCTGCTGACGGAAACGCTAACCTGAGACGGTCAACGTCAGGGGCACCCCGAGGTTCGGTTAGTTAGGTCCCTTGGAACCCTGCAGACAGAAATAGGTGCCCCGCGCAGCGGGGCTCCGTCGACCTGCTGACGGAAACGCTAACCTGAGACGGTCAACGTCAGGGGCACCCCGAGGTTCGGTTAGTTAGGTCCCTTGAAACCCTGCAGACAGAAATAGGTGCCCCGCGAAGCGGGGCTCCGTCGACCTGCTGACGGAAACGCTAACCTTAGATGGTCAACGTCAGGGGCACCCCGAGGTTCGGTTAGTTAGGTCCCTTGAAACCCTGCAGACAGAAATAGGTGCCCCGCGCAGCGGGGCTCCGTCGACCTGCTGACGGAAACGCTAACCCTAGACGGTCGACGTCAGAGGCACCCCGAGGTTTGGTTAGTTAGGTCCCTTTAAACCCTGCAGACAGAAATGGGGCCATTCAGTTTTACTAGGCGTTCCTATGAATTCGGAGTTTTAAATGATCGAAATTCGTATTTTTGATGATTCGAATTATCATTAAGTCGGATTTCTTGTTTTTCGATTAATTGAAACTCGGCATTTTGAGAATAGTAATTATAAACGTTAGGAGTTTAGAAAATTCAAAATTATAAAAATATGATGAATGATAAATCGGAGTTGTTAAATTAGGAATTTTGAATCATTCGGAATTATGAAAATCGGTATTTTGAAATTCGTACTTGTGAATATCGGAATAAAGTTTTTCGTATTATTGTAGTGCACCCATTTTTGATGATTCGAATTATCATTACGTCGGAATTTTTGTTATTCGATCAATTGAAACTCGGCATTTTGAGAATAGTAATTATAAACGTTAGGAATTTTGAAATTTCGTAGTTAGAAAAATAGGATGAATAATAAATCGGAGTTGTTAAAATAGGAATTTTGAATCATTCGGAATTACGAAAATCGGTATTTTGAAATTCGTACTTGTGAATATCGGAATAAAGTTTTTCGTATTATTGTAGTGTACCCTTTTAAAAGAGATGGTCTAGATTAAATTTTAATACAACTTTTAAAACTTTTAGGTATTGATTACTAGATGATTTAAATATCAAATTAATAATGCCAATTCTTTATAAGGAGATTCAGGGGAAGTTCACCAGCAAATCTGTAAACACTTACTATTTTATTACGTTGCCTAAATTATAAGTTTGCTGAAAGATCTTATATTCGTATCCCAAAAAACATTGGATGGACGATGGTGTCTGATAAGATTCTTTTTCTTTTTTTTAATAAAACGTTGTCCCACACTAGGAATTTCTCCTGTATCGTGGGTGCGTTTACAAACATTTAAACTCACATACACAAATACCCAGACCCGAAACAACTATCTGTAGGTCATAAAAATATTTGTTCCGTGCGGGGATCGAACCCGCGACACGCGGCGCAGCAGTCCAATCGCTCAGCCACTGCGCCAACCGTGTCGTCAAGATGACGAGTAATAGAGAAAATATATAGATGAAGAAGATATATTATGCTGTACATAACCCAAATGGATTGAGATAAGGGCAAGGGAATTATGATAGGTATACAATTTTTTAGGACAAATCAACAACAACAGCTTCACAAACCAATTACAAAATACACGAGAACTCCAAATAACCTCTCAAATCAAATCACTCCGACAGTTAAATTAAACTTCTATTCAATGCAAATCCAGTCGATTGTTTCTCGCCAATTCAGCGAAGACAGTAATTATCGCGAATAATACAATATTTTCATACAAAAAAATCCGTTTTGTTGTTGACAGATTGTTAAGCTATGTTTATACGGACACAATTGGAAAAAAACCGGCCAAGTGTCAGTCGGACTCGCGCACGAAGGGTTCCATACCATTTATATCGAGCAAAAATCGGCAAAAGAGTCGCGTTTGTTGTTTGTGATGGGAGCCCCCTAATATTTATACTGGCTTTAGTGTTGGTTGTTATAGCGCCAATTAAATATATTATCATCTGTGAAAATCTTAACTGTCTAGCTATCACGGTTCATGAGATACAGCCTGATGACAGATGGACGGACAGAGGAGTCTTATTAATAGGGTCCGTGTTTACCCTTTAAGTACGGAACCCTAAAAAAATCTGAAACCGGCACCTTATTTACCAATCAGCATTCGGTGAGGCGATTGATTGAATGAACTGCTCAAAACAAATATAGGTACACGAGGTTGTACCATGGCACAATTTGTACTACAAAACCTTCGCTTTTGACGTGTCCATTGCTAGCTCTGCATTGGTGCTCTGGTTTACTTTGCCAACAGAAATGGTGATGTATGGTGAGTCAAGCGATTGAGACGTAGTATTAGATTCTTGTTTTGCTTTCTAATAAAAGTATCGATGTTGTTGAAAGCTATTAAACTTGCATAGGATGTTACTAGTTTGCAATAGTAATTTAAAGTTGTGATCGGAACTAAAAAATAAAGAGTTTGCAGCTATGTCGGTCGGCGATCGAATCGTCAGTCGACGTCGGTGGTACCTTGTTTTTTTTGCTAGTTTATTTTGAGTTCGCAGTATCGTTTGGCTGATACCGATGCACATCGCGTGTATTCCGTGTTTCCTGTTTGTATCAAATGTTTGTACTTGATTTTTATCCTTTTTTTTATCCGTACATTTTACAGAGACCCAGAAAGAGTTCTGTACGCACAGGAAAAGAGTCCAGTCTAACCAAGTCGTATCGAGTTAGTCTATCCAGTACTAATTGTGTTATGGAGATAATAATAATATTCATTTGGTAAGGAGGTTCCTTGGCCAGTTCCCGATACCAGTGGGCTACAATTTTTAAAAATTAACAAATTTTGTGTGAAAATAAATAATGGAGACTAGCTTTTGCCCGCGACTTCGTCCGCGTAGAAGTCGAAAATGGTTCTAATAGGATTTTTAATTGTTTTTTTACATTATTAATTTTGTTATATCATATAGATTATGAGAAGAGGCCTCTGCCCAGCAGTGGGACAGTAATAGGCTGGTATTATTATATATTAGGTACATATAAATTATTGTATTCAAATGTTTGAATACTTATATTTTTTTATTATAGTGTAGGGATTTAAAGGTTAAATAAAACATGAAATTTTTTGTTATATTTTATGAAAACGAAGCTCAGCTCGAAATCGAAATACTACACACCTACCGCAGTATTTCTTTGTAAACACAGATAGTTTTACAATTAAAAGTTTATGTAAGTTCAACCTTTTTTGAATAAATTCGAATTTGAGACATGATGTGTCAAAATAAAAAGAAGTAATTTAAATCAAAATCACTAAGGAGTATTGATATCAACTTCGAAGCAAATCACCGCCAAAATAAGTTTCTACCCCTTTTTAACCCCGTTAGGGGATGAATTTCAATAAAATACGAAACACGTCTTCCATCAATTCTGTTAAAAAAGGTTTATGCAAAATTTGAAGTAGATTGGACCAAGGAATCACTTTGTCCCATACAAACTTTGCCCCCCGTTTTCACCCCCTTAGGGGTAGAATTTCGAAAAATCCTTTCTTATCGGATGCCTACGTCATACAAAGAACACACCCTCCAAGTTTCAGGTCTCTACGATCAGCGGTTTAGGCTGTGCGTTGATCCGTCAGTCATTCAGGACAAAGCCTTTTATATGTATAGATAATAATTTATTTAATTCAGATAACAGTGATCCATAAGTTTGTTAGGTATACTTAAAAGTAATGACAGAAAAAAAAAATCGGAGAAAAATTGGAATACACATACCACACACACTATCTTCTTTATATCAAAAATTCATTAACAAAATTCAATTTAAAAAAATAAAACTATCTGTGTCAAAAAATAAAACGTTCATGCCAAAATTTAAAATACAAAATGTCAAAATATAAAATAATAATTTATGATAGGCAAACATAGAGTTTGGAAAAGTTGAGTAGGTAGACATGATGCTCCAAATGCACAAACATTTCGTATTCCAAAGACTAAGTAGCAAAACTTTCTCAACTGCTGAAGTATTTATTAAAACTTAGCATTTCAATTACATCCATACATCAGCTTTCAAGGAAGATAGATCTCTCATACACACAATGGTTAGTTGTCATACATCTGGCGCTACAACTTCATTTAACTGGTTAACTGGTCCTACCAGAGTGTAAATAACTCCCACGGAGTATTAAAGTGAGTGTCGCGATTCATAAAATAGTGATGTTGGGTGCTGATTGATAAAATGCTGAATCCGAGATATCTCGAGCCGAAGCAAAAAAATAGCGGTTTCGTGTTCTTTATTTCTGCGACGCCGGAGAGTAAGATAAGTTTTTTTGCTAATAAAATACAGTCCGGGTTTGTTATATTTTTATGAATTATTAAATATGGCATTCACGCTTGGCAACTTTACTGCTCTGTACGCACAATATACGTATTCAGCTGCATCTAGTTAAACTGGAACCAGGCCGTAATTTAATTAAAAAAAAAAACTAGGCAACTGGTGTTACGTTTTTAGCGATTTGCAGGCCAGTGCTAGGTTGTATGTTAGTGAAAATATGATTCGCGGCTGTAAGACATAAGCAGTTACAGAATTATAATCATCAAAATCATCATTACAACCCTCGAAGTTCATGTAACTTTCAAGAATGAGTATGACATACTACGCTCTGTTTTTGAAAATCTAACTTTCCTGGATGTTCTCAATTTTAATCTTACTACAGACTCTTTTTCTATACATCCAGTTTTTTCCCCACCCAACTCCAACGTTTTTGCCTTCTTAGTAGATTTTATAATACCACTTATAAAGAAAAGTTTATTATAATAATGATCTATAAATATGAATTTACAACTAACATGACCTAAAATTAGAAAGCCAAACAAACCAAAAAATCTCACAACCAAAACGTAACAAAAACAACAACATAATAAAATTGTAACTCTTACTCCAAGTAAAAAGAATCGATTCCTAATTCACAGGAAACGTGCCCTGTTTACTTACTAAAGAAAATAAACTTCGGTGGAACCACGTGAGCGTGTCCTGTGACCTAGTTTAAAACCTTGTTACGAAGTTAGTATGTATGTCTGGTCCCAAAATGGCGACCCAGAAAACGCGGGATTGCCCAACTACGGGACAGGTAAGTACAACACTAGCGGGCACTGGTATGATTCACAATAAGGGGCGGTTCTGGCATTATTATGGTAATGTGAATTGCATAGTTAATTGTAATGTGCCTTTTACTTGTTTTTGAAGTGAAAACTTCTTTAGCGGCGCTGAGCACTTTTTTTTGTATGGGTAAAAACTTTCAAACTCGCGTCAGGGTCACGTGATGCTGATCGAAAAAGCGTAAGATTTTTCGATCAGCATCACGTGACCCTGACGCGAGTTTGAAAGTTAATATTGAAGTTTTCACTTCTGCCGGCATTCCCGGAGTGCTACCTTTTTTTTTTTTCAAATGAGGCTTTGTTGTGGTTCAATCGACGATCCCACTTAAATTTTGACATATCGTCTTAAGAGCCAATAGGATGAAAGATCATCATGCATACTGGAGTGGAGGAGGAGTGGGATTCCCTGCCTGCGTCGGTTTTTCCGAGTTCATATAACCCTAATCTATTTAAGTCGCGAGTAAACAGGCTTCTTCTGGGTAACCTCGTTCCATCGTCGACATCATCTCTGCCCTTAGGGCAAGATTGAAGTCAAGAGCAAGTCCATTTATAATAAAAAAAATAAAAAAATACTGCAACTTCGATGACTATGGATTTTCGAGTTGTTCCGGTCTGATCCCCCAAACCGATCCACTGCCAATATTTTTCTTTTGCTTATTCCTTTCTGATCCCCTGTAGTTTATCATTCCGTTCTGATCCCCTTTTTGACACAAGTACAAGTGAAGTACAGTCAACCGAAAACAGTTGTTAATGAAAAAATAATCAGTTTTTATTTCTATAACTTACAATTGTACGATCATCCTACAAACTACCAGGAGAACATAAGTAGGAAGGAGGTATTGGAATCTGTAAATCAAATCTATATTATTTCTTTCTAAAACCATGCACTTTTTTTTTCTTTTTTTTTACTTTTTTAGATTCCAATTTCCAATACCTCCTTCCTACTTCTGTTCTCCTGGTAGTTTGTGGGACTTTACTACCTATTCTTTTTTTTTTTAATCTAATAGAACGTGTACAAATATTTTGTTGCTGACTGTCCTAAAAATGTGTCAGGGTATCCGATTCTTTTACGGGGGATCAGACCGGAATAGAAAATAATTTATAATAAAACGGATCCCCTAGGGTATCAGTTTTAGGGGATCAGACCGGAATAACTCGGATTTTCTGTTCTTCAATTCCGCTATAGTCATTTGTTAAACAAATGAAAATGTCCTTTTAATCGTGACGACACTACTGGTGCCTTCCATCGACGCAAGACTGTAGCGTCAGGCGAGAATATCACCATTCACAGAAGCGCATATTTACTCGTGCCGCAGACGTCTCTTGTGACTGGAGCGTCATTGCCGCTACGGTTTGAACTTTTAGTCATCTTCGTTGCCATTCTCTTGGGAGTCGTTGCTTTTTGACACCATTTTTCAGTTTACTTTAATAATAAGTAACTTCAGGTTATTTTTTAATCACTATCAGTACGCCTGTCTGTATGTTTGTTCGCGATTAACTCAAAAACCACAGCACCTATTTTCATGCTGTTTTCTCCAATGGATAGAGTGGTTCTTTAAAGTATTTTTATAAGGTATTTTTTTGAAATATTATCAGAAACATACCCTAAACCTCACCTTAGGTATTTTACTTACTCGTATGTATGCAGTTAACATCTACCAGATTCAGTTAACTTGAAATTAAACACATCCCTGCATTCAATTACGACTGCCGTCGAAAATAGCAGTCGATTG
Organism: Diarsia dahlii; assembly: GCA_949775195.1. Lineage (NCBI taxonomy): Eukaryota > Metazoa > Arthropoda > Insecta > Lepidoptera > Noctuidae > Diarsia > Diarsia dahlii. The sequence goes on along the minus strand of OX459194.1, from coordinate 21,699,419 downwards.
GCGCCCGAGCTGCGAACGTCGGCAGATTGAATCTGGGCCAGGTATTCGTGTGACCTGCAGCCTACAGGTATTCATATCAAGACTTCGTTTTGCAGATGTGACCTATTTACAGAAATATAGAGGCTATAATTCGTTGTAGGTTTAAAACATCACTGACAAAATATCAACTTTTCCTTCTTCTTTTCCAATCGATGACTCAGATTTTCATTAATCTTCATTTCATTTTCTCAGATTGCATCCCCGTTGCTACTCGCTACGACAACTTGTCATTAAACATACTTATATGTCGCAGATCGCGTAATGGAATGTCAAGCGTTTATCATAATTTTGATTTAGTTCAATTTAATTTAATTTTTTGGTCTGGCAATGCTTGAGTGTGTTTAGTCGGATAAAGTTATCGTTGGTCATTTTTGATGTTAATAAAAAGGCGGTAGACTTGTGCAGTTGACACATTCAAATTGAAATCATGGTGACGAACGGTTGACTTGGCTAACCTCACTACATTCCATTTTATTTGATTTAAATCTGAAAACAGTTCTTCAATCCTTTGTTATTTTTTTATTGTAAAGTGTTTAAGACGGTAAAGTTTAGTGTACCGAACAGTGCCTGTGTGTTATTTCACGTCGGACTCCACATTCCATCATGACAGACCAACAAATCAACGAAGACAGGTCTCATCTGTCGTCATATATATGATCATCACGCATAGGCTCCTCGAAGGCTTAGGCAAAAGAACACCCATTAGTACGCCCTCAGTTTCGCCATTTATGCTGAAGTCCCATGTAATAGAAGGCGAGCCTCTTGCTATCAACCGGGCACAAAGCCAGTCTCCATAGCTGTTGCCGAGAAATTCCTGATGAAATAATAATAATATAATAAACCAAAGACCTTATGCACAGTAACGAGGCATTCAACCACTTTTGTTATCCCGAAGGGTTATGCAGAGGTGTACCTAACAAGAAGAATAATAATCCCGAGAGAAAGATAATTCTTTCGGGACTATTATTCTTCTTGTTAGGTTAGATAAAAATTAACGCCCTTAAGTACGTCTAAACGAAACTTTTTGACGTCATCTCAAGCGATTTCTCCACGTACTAACTAAGCTGAGAAGTGACATTTCTCGTTGTCCCTCGAGAACAGCTGTCCTAACAAAGAGATTAAATTAAACGTAGAAAAACAAAAGGACTGCTGTAAAAAGATGTGTTGTGCAAAAAGCGAGACAAAGCGCTTAAAGCTGCTTTTACAATGAGCTGCTGAATCTTGCTTGTGATGTCTTGTTTGAGTTCGTTAAGTGCTTAATTAGATAACATGAGTTATAATTAGGCGCTTTTTACTGGAGAAAAATACGAAGGAGAGGCTCTTGGAAATCATGGATAGGTTTAGATTGCATTATTCAGAAGAAAGGGGAAGCATATGACCCAGTTAAGTGGGTAATTCCGGTTTAGTGCTGAAATGCTGTAGAAAAATAATTTGTTACCACTGCACTGTCATGCGTGTACACATATTGTTCAGACGACAATTAGATAGTTCAGGATCTAGGATGTTTTCACTATCAAAAAATAGTCCTATCGGAAAAATATTGTATTTATGCCCCAGCCTAGTTCCCTCTCTATTCCTTTTCTATGTTTAATAAACAGCCGTCTAGCCGTGTTTAAACGGCGAGACGGCGTGAAGGCGTTGCAAACAAACTCACTTACTTATTTAAAACATTAGCTAGAATTGCCATTTGTTCCTCTCTTTCTGAAATCACCAAAGACATATTTATTACATTTCCAAATGATTGAAAGTTACAAAATGAATGTTCCATTCTACAATAGCTAGCAAAATATAAGTACTCGTACTTTGAACTCCTCAACTCCTCATTCGAGATATGAAACTCATTATATTCGTATCTCGAACTTCGAGTCTAACTGTAATGTATAGTTACAAAAGAGAGCTGTGTCTTCATTAGTGGGCAGAGCGTTTTGCACTTACAAAGTCGTTAGTGTATTGAAACATCGTAAAATTGAAGAATATTATTTTTCATTTTTGTATGTAAATGGGCCAAACCTTGACCTCAATTTTGACCTGAGGACAGAGTCGACGACTGTTACTGCCCCAAGGCAGTAACAGTCGTCACTAACTAAAACTAAACTTAACTTCAGGTAACTTTAACTAAATTGGTAACGTGGCAGACTTTTTATTCCTCTTCTTTACAATCCTAAGTTAATAATTATTTAGGTAATTTTGAACTGTTGGTCAAAGGTCGGGCCCACTTCCTTCCAAGAGTTCTTTTCCTGTGCCTCATCGTACCAATCCTCGCGGTACCTGTCCAGATCATCTCGCTACCTCTTTCTGGGCCTGCCTCGGTGGCACCGTCCGTCTTCCGGCAAAAATTGTGTAGAGCCAGTATCGTTATGACCATTTAATCTCTAAATGAATCGTTTCTTTATCTTCAATTTGCAAAACCCACAGTATTAATATAACTTGAACCTTCTAAAATCTAGAAGACCCTTTACATCCATCCGCTCCCGGCTTCTACTAAGACACCAGTCTAAAACTAAAGACGTGAGAGTTGAAAGATTAATTACCGGGTAGCAGACGTTCCTTTGAGATATAAAGACTGCTTTATAAGATGTTTCCGAGGTGTTCAGGTTTCTGCGAAGAAACTTTAATTTATTGTGCGCTACATTGTTACACCAGTTACTGGAATGTTTGGTGGAGGGGTTGGAAGAAGTGGGTGGTTGAAAACATTGGGTGCTAACAGTCTTTTTGCTGTTAATTTAACTCTGACGGCGAATTAACAGCAACCTTATTATAAGGACATTAAAAATCGCAGTTCTTTTAATAGTGGGCGACTCATAAAAATGCTTCGGAATCGTATATAATCTGAACCGCTTGGGAGTACTGAAGCGTCCTCTTTACACAGTGGGAAAGCTGTTTTGAATTGCATAGCTTTTGGTTTGATGAATAAAATAAAAAAACGAGTTTTTTATATCCAGCCCGAATTCACTGACGCATATTTCACATCCGCTTAGATTCAGCAAAATACTCGAAATTCATCCACCCACTACCACTTTCAACAAACCACAAAAAATACTCACAATTTTTGCTGCACTAACAAACACTAAATCCGCACTAAACCGCATTTCAGCCGGTGGAACTGGACCGATCCAGTTCGCGCCGCCCCGATCCGGCTTGAACCGGTTCAAACCAGCTGTAACACAATAAAGGGCAATTGCGCGCGCGATTCGTGTCACGTCGGACGAGCCAGTCCAGACTTTGAATAGAAATTAGGGCATTGCGACACTGAAATTCAGGAAATAGAGGTTGCGAACTGAAATGGTTTTTGTCTCGCACCGTTTGCTTTTAAGATTGTAATCTAGTTGATAAAAAGATAATTGGGGTTCTGTTGATGCGATTTCGTGTTACTCTCCTGATAATGGTTCTTTGTTTTTACATTGTTTGGGACTGTTAAAAAGATACAGAATCCAGATTACGAGATGTAGTATAGTTGAAAGGTTGACTGTTTTTCTTTTGTGTACTTACCAGTTTAGTAGTTGTTAATGTAAAGAAGAAATAGATTAAAGAATTTTCTTTACCCTTTGGTTTCCTCAAAATAAGTAAGTAACTAAAAAAACAACCATTCAAATCATCTTCAATAGGGTAGTTGACTGACTAAAAAAAAATGATTCTGTTTAGTACGTCAGTTAGATTATCGAAAAATATTGGATACGTGTTTTTTTTTTATCAAATTAATAAAAATTGACGAAAATAAAGCTTGTCAAAGATCATGGAGAGGGGCTTTTGACGTCATAGTCTGGTAAAAATGGACCAAACTGTGACGTCGCACGACTTTTCGTCGAAGCACTGTATCGTCTTCAGTTTTTGTTTACGTGAAAAACGAAAAAATACGTGTCCAATATTTTTTTGGAAATCTATCTGACGGACAAATTAGATTTCCTTCTAATTCCCGAAGGGTTGGGCAGAGGTGTAGCTAGATAAGAGTAATAAGGCTCAAATCCAGGTTCAGTGGTCACGTTTGCGTAACCACTTGACCAACGACGCTGAAAAATAATCAAAAATTATCATCATTTTAGATTACAATCATTTTTATTCGCCCTTCACACAGTAAGAATTAAAATACCTGTAACAGTCACGTTTGAAACGATTTACTCCATAAAGCGTCAAATCACCACACAAAATATTTTATTCCTTTCCGCCATAAAACTAAATAAATCTACAAACTTTTATTTATTTCTCGGCACTTCGAAGCATCTTCAGCGATCATTCTAGAACGACTTTGAAGTAGAGAAACACGGCAACGTAAATACAGCATTGGAAATCGGAGAGGTACGGTCGAACAAGGTATTAAGTATATAGCCAACTAATTTGCATTTACTTCGAAGATTACACTTTTACGTTTAGAGATTGATGTCCAACGTTACAACGTTTGACATCAGTAGGCTTAGCCAAGTTGACAATCTACAAGCGTAAACGTTATTAGAAAACGACTCAAATGTATGGGAGTGACGTCATCGCAACGCTAAGTCACGTGATCAGAACAAACGAATAGAAAATACGTAGCCATGTTGACAACTTATCGTATCGTTCAAAATGATAGAATGAAATCTGATCCTTTCTATAACGTTGATCGCTACATCCCATATAAATGCTAGCCAAATCACACTTTTGACAAGCGCAAACGAAACGTTGGCGAAGTATTTGAACGCTAGTGTAGCGTAAGCCGAGACCCTGGAGATAACGCTAAAAAATGGCGTCTATGTACGATCCAGCTGTCTTGAGACCGAGAAGTGTTTTGTTTATTTATCATAATTTTGGATTGTAGGTGCCATTTAACATTTAAAATCTATACTATATAATATTATAATTATACATATATTGTGGTGCGCTAAGGGTCAAACACAATAATTGTTTTAATTATTTCGAAAGAAGTATCTAGTATTATTTCAAGCCGCGTATCACGTCATTGTTTATGTACAACATATTTCAAGTGCCCAAGTACCTATATTAGATTTTAACAAAGGAAGGTCTCGAAATAACTAATAATGCACGTACCTTCCCATGAATTCCATTACAGCTGCGAACTGTTCTGGGTCTGCTCGAGATCTCGATTCCATTTTATAAAAGTTATCACTTCATTTAGGTATCTTTCATCCAAATGCAGAATATCATATTATTTCTACACAGTATTGTTTAAAATTACATTCCGCGCTGTGATTTTATAATACACCAATAATAAGAAGAACTTGTCCTTTATTTCACTTACTTTTTTAACACTAAAAACAATTTATTACTTTCTTAACAATTCAAAACAAAACTTCAACCCGCGCATAATGTAAACAACTGTGTCTTTGACGTTAGTTTGACGTTAGTAAATACGCTCACCATAGACTAAAGTGTAGGTTTTGTCTACATTTACTAGAGAATGAGCGATCGACTCAGTTTTGTGAAGTTGTCTACCAACTTAGCGCTTTCTACAAGCGCTTGCGCCGAAGCGTTCATTATTATAGAAAGAGAATAGATAGGAAACGGTTGTAACTTGTCTAGCCCCTCAGTTGCTTAATGCAATAAAACAAAACTGTAAACAGTATTGTCAGTATATTAGAATTATAAAGATGCTGCGTATATACCTAATAGCTTTTTCGACTGTACATAATATAAACACTGTTAAGTATAGTTGTAGGAAAGGAAAAATGTTTAAAATAGGTCGACGTCTTCAGTTTCGGTCCCCTGCGGCGTCAACGTGGAACGCCAAATATTTTTGGAAGGAAAATTTTCTTTCTATAAGTATTGGATGTGGAAATTGGATAGGTGTCAGGAACATTCGTCTTGAATGTAGACTGGTAACTAAATAAAATAAGTGTAGGTACGAGTAAGTTCTTTCATGTATTTTTTGCTTTAGCCTTGGCCTTTCTAAGGCCCCGTACTCACGAGCAGCACTTTGCTGTCGACAGAGGCAACTACGTTTGCCGTCGACTCGAGAACAACAACGTCGACCAATTCGTTGCCTCTGTCGATTGCTAAAGTTGCCATTGTCGACAGCTGAAATTTCCTTTGTTGACAGCTAAAGTTGCCACTGTCGACAGCTAAAAAGATGACCGTGTTGACAGCAAAGTGGTGCTCACTTGTTTGACGCTCATACTATAATCACGTTCGCGGTGTAACTACGCTCAGTCTAACTAACTTTAGTCATTCCTGGAATCTCAGGTAACGCAATTATATCAAAGGCAACTATGCTAGGATTATGTACATCCGAGGTAAATTCTGCGAATTGCTAATACTGCCGCCTCCACTTCTTAGTACTCGGAACCTCTCACGTTTCCATTCCGCTTATCTGCTTCAGATATCCGAACGCATTTCTTCTTTAGCAGAGCTTGCTTATTTTTATTTCCTACTGTTTTGTTTGCTTGTCGCGGTTTAATGAAGTCATTTTTAATCATGTTTATTTTAGAAGAAATTTTTCGAAATAAGAAACAGTTTATTTAACGTTTTATTTTCTTCCGGTTTTAAGTATACTTCCACTAAAAATAATTTCAGCTATTTTCGTAAAATCTATCCTGTCATTTTCAAACGATTGACTGAAATAGAATGTATTTTGCAAGTGTTGTGTGAAGTGTTTTTATGTGTGTGAATGTGTGTTGTCGAATGTATGTACAAGCATAATAATTAGCCTATAATGTTCCAAATCCTCCTCTGTATGAGAGGAAATGGACTATAATCCACCACGCGGTTTCAGTGCGAGTATGTTGGGTCAGTATTTAGGGTATATAGATTTGCGTTTCACAATTGTTTTCCATGCTTGGCTCGGTCGGTCCACATGATATACTGAGTAAGGCATTTAGTCACATCAAAGATCGGATTTAATTTATAAACTCGACATTAATAAACCTCTATCTTAACAACCCCAGCTTAACCACGAAATAACACAAAATATTACCCTGTTACATACTTGTAATACTGTAATACCCTCAAAATGTTAATACCCTCACATTTATTTCAATTTTAGGACACCCAAATCCCCAGTAAATAATTTCCGTCTTGTACTAAAATAAACATGTCAAAATTATTGCTGGCCAACTAGAAACGTCTAGATAAGTAAATCCCGAACGAGAAATCCGAAAAGAACCGGTAGCGAGCGGGAATCGAACTGGGGACCTTATTGATCCGACATTAATGCCCTTTAATCCACTTAGGTAGTCTTCGGCAGTAAGCATGACTGGCAGGGATTATATAACTCTAATGTAACTGTAAGAGTTGTGATTTAAGAACGTTTTGAAATAACAAAATGGAGGATTAAAACTTTCGAAATAAGAATTCATCTTCGTTTGTTTATGGTTGACGGCTACTGTCAACGGCCAGGAGTTAATGTCATAATATTATGTATGTGCCAATCTAACGGCTACTCGGCAGGGCTTTGTCATATAAATCTTAGAAATACTCACGACACACGCATGTCCAAAGTATTAAGCAAGTTTTAAAACAGCTTAAAAGATTTGTAAAGTTTTTTCGATATCGTAAGAGTCAAATCATGATATGAAAATCATCAATCATGATATGATTTGTGCTGATATTTCACCTAGGTATCAGCGGGGCGAAGACGACGCATGGTCTTGACTTGTATAACGTACAGACCGTCACTCGCAGCTAATTTCCGAGCCCCCATAAAGATTGAACTGAACTACAATGTCACACTGCTCACACTGCTACAATCTAGTATTCCTCAACCTTTTCACAAAACAAAATACAATCAATCAAACAGCCTTTAATAGAATATTCAATAAACAATACCAAAACCGTTGCATCCATCATCAGGGCCCTGCAACCGCACGATTTACATGCAGAATCCGACACACTATGAATTATTGAATGGACTCAATCGCGGATATGACAATGCGAACTGACAGACGGACGGATAATTAGCAAATGGATTCGACTGGTGGTACCCGCCCCATAGTCGACGAGGTAGCGACTGGTTATCATTTTCTCACTCAAGAAACTTGAATAACAAGTTTAAAAATCTAAAACCCGACTACGAATAAAATATTGGTTTACATATACGAGTACATAACACAGACTAGACCGCGAGAACTGTTTGCCCGCAATCTAAACGTATATATTAACTAAAACTATAATATGATATATATATTTGTAATGTGCTCGCCAAGACCTTTCATTTGATACCAAACATGTTATGATTATCTCAATTTAATATTTTTTGAGGTAAGTTATTGACATTTAAATTCCGTCATAAAAAGAATTTATAAAATTTATATAGCCTATGTCACCCGGGCTATTCTTACAAATCTATTGACACCTCATTTATTAAAATCCGTTCAGTGGATTAGGCGCTACGGTGGAACATACATACATACATAGACTGCCAAAATCATTACCCTTCCTTTTGGCTTTGCCGTAGTCGGGTGAAAAAGGTGACTTAGTGAACGAGAAAAATATTTGAATTATCTAGCTGATCACTAACTAAAATTGTTAGGTAAAAAAAAACTGGAAATTCTATTTGCATTTTTTCTTTTCATAATTTAATATTCAAATGAACCCCGCCTGCTTCCAAGTTTTGTTTAATTTAAAATGTGCTTGTTTTTTGCTTTTCAGTTTTTTCAGTCGGGTTTTTTAGTTTTTTAACTACTTTTTTTATTTCCAACTTTTTAGTTCTTTTGTGTTTGTTCTTTCGTAGGTCGCGTAAAATTCTTCCCAGATGTTTTAACTTTTGTGTTTGTATAGGATTTCTCACTTTGATTTTTTTTTAAACATATAAGTATCATATATTTTTGTAATGTCTTTTTAAAACCCTTTATTTTGATACCCTACTCGATGGTATTGAAAAAAAAAATTTTTTTGAACTCCACGATTTGGCCCCCAAAACCAGCAATTTTTCTTTGTTTTTTAATTTTAATGTAGCCTATAACACTCGCGCCATCAAGACAAATCTAACGACGTGTATTTCATTCAAATCGGTTCATTCGTTTATGAGTTATGAGGGAACAAAGAAACGGACATACATACATACATACATACACGTCAAACACATAACCCTCCTTTTGGGCTTCGCCGCAGTCGGGTAATAAACATGTTTTTAGTCGCTAACTGAATCGCTAATCGCATATTATGATGGGACAGATGCCTAACCCTATAGAAACAGTTCGACTCCGTACGTTTAGGAGATATTTTCGAAGTGATATCGTGAGGCAGTGAGTCGGAAAATGTTTGTTGTGGTCCTTTTGAGAGCGTTCCATGTCCCAAAATGCTCGCGTATATGGCCCTCTCACAAATTGAATGTCCCGGCCTAGTTCGGTGGACAGCGAATGGATACGTTGCTAAATACGGCAAAATCTATACTAATATTATAAAGCTGAAGAGTTTGTTTGTTTGTTTGTTTGAACGCGATAAACTCAGGAACTGCTGGTTGGAATTTTAAAATTCTTTTTGTGTTGGATAGTCCATTTATCGAGGAAGGCTATAGGCTATATAACATCACGCTACGGCTAATAGGAGCGGAGCATAAATGAAAAATGTTACAAAAACGGGAAAAGGTATTTCCTTTTTGAGAGCTTCCGCTACGTGCGCTGCGAAAACGGTTTAAGTTACGCAAATATCATGTAGTAAGGAATTGTTCCTCTTTAAAATTTCTAAAAAAATGTCCGCGACAGCATATATCTTTTAAGATTGACTCACTGTAACCTTTTTTTACTTTTAAACTGTTAGGTTAAAAATAATTATTTTTTGCGAAGCTTATTTAACCCATATGGTATTAATCTATATCTAAATAAAGGTGTTTGTTAGAAGGAAAATTTAATATAGAATATTTGTGCCCTTTACTCTGAACAGTTTAAACAAATATCTTAGAAGATATCGCATTGTAAAAATATCTGCGCGGCAAAATAATTCGCGCGTCGCAATGTAGGGAGATTCTTTCCGGGAAATTCAAATTCAAAATATTTTACTGCATCATAATGTTTACAAGTACAGAGTGTTATCGTGTATTTAGCAGTAAGAGATACCTATAGTAATTCACACTTTAATATAATCTAAGCTAATCTAAACCATCTAAACTATTATAATAAAGAAGAAAGATAAGATTTTTTGTTTGTTACGATTTAGCTTAATTTATGTCGGATAGTCGAGAAAGGTTATAAGCTATATTTATGTGACGCAGACGAAGTTGCGTGGGTCAGCTAGAATAATAATATAACAGCATGCCTGTAATCCCTAAAGGGCTAGTAAAGGTGTCATCATCATCATCATCATTTCAGCCAAAAGACGTCCACTGCTGGACATAGGCCTCCCCCAGGCTGCAGTAAAGGTTGTTTTAAGTCCAACAAATCCAAACATGCTACAGAGAAATTCCTGATAGAAAAAGCCAATAAGAGTTTGCCCGACCCGGTATTGTGCACATCTTGCTACATCGTTCCCACATTTTTTTTTTTTTTTTTTAAAAACGTTGCCCCACACTAGGAATTTCTCCTGAATCATGGGTGCGTTCACAAACATAAAAGCTCACATACACAAATACCCAGACCCGAAACAACTATCTGCAGGTCATACAAATATTTGTTCCGTGCGGGGATCGAACCCGCGACACGCAGCGCAGCAGTCCAATCGTTTAGCCACTGCGCCAACCGTGCCGTCAAATACTATCTCAACATTAATGATGTAACCAAGGTTTTGTAACAATATTCTGATTTAAAAGAATTTCCATGGAGTTTCTTGCCTGTTTTTCTCCATAGATCTGCACTAGGGAATGGGCAACTACAGTATACTCACAGTTTTTTATGCCTTGTGACAGGGACTGTAGCTTCTTTTATTTTGTATTTATTCGACTATTCACAAATGCCTGTAACTGACCTACTTGAAATAAACGTTTTGATTTTGGGAATCGAAACCATGGGTAAATCTGGATCAATAAAAGCGATCACTATCACAAAACTATCCACAACACAAAACTCATCATAACCCTAAACGACCTCTATTTCCGCAACATCATTCGTAGCATATATTTTTAAAAGCTCGGAACCCTATTTATTTATAATCTAATCCCATCCCGTCTGCGCCTATCAATAATTCATACGGCTGTGTGAATTATAGCCACGACGATCTTCGCGGATTTCCTCTCGCTTTCCACCGAGATCCTTCGTCTTGCTATTGTGCGAAAATACTGTTACTTTTGCAAGCTATTGTTAAGGCTTCATACTTGCAAATGAATGGGCAGATGCTTGAATATGCGCATAGGTATTGCTGCGATTTCTTGTAATGAAACCGCGAGTTAGTTATGAGAGAAATATTTTAGCAGTGTATGAAAAAGCGGAATAGAGGTTCTAAGGAGAGATTTACAGACGATGTTATTTTCGTTTTATGCTGATTCTAAGTCAAAGGATGATCTTGAATAAGATTTCTTTTATATAACAAAAAACAATTCAAAATGGAAAGAGATTATGAATTTCAGGGTTAAAGTTTATTTATGCTGACAAATGGCCGTATTATTTCGTTATGAAATAACACGGCCATTTGTCAGCATTGGGCAGCTTGGCCGTGTTATTTCATTACGAAATAATACGGCCATTTGTGAGCATCATCATCATCATTTCAGCCGAAAGACGTCCACTGCTGGACATGGGCCTCCCCTAAGTGTCATTTTTGCTTAGGGGGGGTTTGCCATAATCGCCACGCTTGGCAGGCGGGTTGGCGATCGCAGTACGGTCGATACAAAAAGCACAGAGAACGCTGCTGCCCATTCTCTGGTACATTCCTTAGTCGCCTCTTACGACACCCACGGTAAGATATGGGATGGTGCTATTCTTTGCGTCCGACACCATACGGAACATAAGTGTTTGTGAGGGGTGCGCCAAAGTTCACCTAAAATTTCAACTCCGATAATTGGAAATCCGAAAATGTTCTTCCTAACATTTTTCATCCTAACAATCGCAATTCCTAACTTCTCTGTCTCTAATGTTTTAATTCCGAAGCATTCAACTTCATAATGTCTGTAGCAATAAACATCTATTACACTATTATTTGTTTTCCTATATTTTCTCAACATAACCATCTTTTACACTATTATTCAAAGTCATATCTTTTTTTTTGTTTATATTACTTTTTATTCATAATAATCAGTATTATAAAAGGTCCCATTAAAATAGGTGGACAAAATTTTAGAAATCATTCAGACCGCTAAAATAAGGACAATAGCAAAAAAAATATAAGAATAAGAAATAAAATACCTACTTTTATAGGATGAGTCTGTCTAGAGTGCCGGCAATTTATTATTTTAAGTCAAAATAAAATCACTTTATAGATAGTGTCTTTTTTTTGGTTAAGATGTCTTTAGTTAGGCTTACTAAACGCTGTGTTAAAATTTGTCCACCTATTTTAATGGGACCTTATATACTATGCAAAGATATCCATAGGTTAGGTTAGGTTAGAACTGTAACCAACTACGCGCGAGCCGAGCGAGCGAAGCGAGCGGTGCCGCGGCAGCGGCCGGCGAGCGCTACCTCGAAATTGGTTGCGAAATTTTTCTAAGTATTTTTTTCATAGTGCCCCCAAGACGACACTCTGACCTGAATTTCATTCATTTATTTTATTTCAAGACAAAAATCAGTGAAACGACCTTTAATCATTCTAAACAGTTGTATGAGTGAAAATATTATGGTAATTATGTTTAGGAATAAAAGCGTTAGGATAAAAAACAGTAGGAGTTTAAATATATTTACACTAATGATATTATGAATTCCAATTTTCGGAAACATGAGTGTTATGAACATCGTCGGTAGGACTACAAATAGTATGAATGAAAACTTTAGGATGAAAAATTTTAGGAAGAGTGATCATTCGGATTACAAATCGTTAGGAAGAACAATTTCGGATAAAGAACTTTAGGTGAGCCAATATGGACCCGTTTGTGAGCATAAGATTCATAAATTCAATTCTGTATTAACTAAGTAATTGTTTTATACCATCTAACTTACTAAATACTTAACTAAGAAGAACATTTATCAAATAAATCCTTCTTTTTCCTACTTGATCTATGCTGTGCCCAACATGGTCTTTAATTATGACTAATAAAATGATTTCTCTACCAACTATATAGGTACCAATTGAAGATACAATCAGCCTACGATGTTTTACTACTAAACCACAGTAAAAGCAACTCTAAAACAGCCGAGAACATGTCCCAACATTTCCAAGCGGCCATTTAGATCGTTAGCTGTTTTTATTGAAAAAAACAGCTGACGATCTAACCGAAAGAGCAATTTCGCCAGTTTCGCACGCGCCCTTGGCACACACTTTCTACAAAGCTGTTATGGGTGGCACTTCCCTATTACCTGCCTCACATCCTCAAACACACTAAGATAAAATAATTCGCCATCTTAATGGCAATAGGTTCTTGTAGACCCTACTCACACCTTATAATAGTTGCTTTCGTAATCCGGAAGGACCACGAAGTACCAAGAAGGACTATGGATAACACCTTTAAGGTCCCCGTAAATATTTAACAGGACACGGCTTTCTATACATATATAATAACGCGAAGGAAGGAGAAAACGGCTTGTACCAGTGAATAAGTGATCGCTGTCTGATGTATTTAGGTCCCTTTTTTTCGTTTCTTTCTTTCTTTTTTGAGAGGATTATGTAATGATTTAAAATGAAGCATTTCTATTTATTGTGAGACTTCATGATTTTTTTAATCGTTTGGAATTTTTGGGTATGATTGTTTCTACTGACATCATTAACATCAAGCTGTCAAATCAAATTAAACTTTTTGAGTCAATAACACCGTGACGTTTTTAGGGTTCCGTAGTCAACTAGGAACCCTTATAGTTTCGCCATGTCTGTCTGTCCGTCTCTCCGTCCTCGCTTAATCTATGTGAATTTGTGTATCAATCACGCCGACAAAGTGGTAAAATAAAAATTTGAAAAAAAATGTTTTATTAAGTAAAGTGGGATGTGATTTTTTTTTTAATTTCAACCCTAACGTGTGATATATTGTTGGAAAGGTATTTAATAATGAATAGGGGTTTACTAAAATCATTTTTGAAAATGTCAATAATTTCGGAAATAATAGCTCCAAAAGTAAAAAACAATGTTTCCCCCCCACTCTAACTTTTGAACCATAAGTTTAGAAAATATGAAAAAAATCTGAAAAGAAGAACTTTATACGGAATTTCTAGGAAAATCATTTTGAACGATGGATACCCACCTTTAAACTCATAAGTGTGAACACTTATTGTGACGGACGGGAAACTACGGAACCCTACACTGAGCGTGGCCCGACACGCTCTTGGCCGGTTTTTTTTAACAGGTACAGTTTCATTTACTTTTAATGCATCATGATTTAATGAATCATCATCATTCTCTTGTCCATATCCCAAATTTATTTGGGATATACGCAGCATGTCTTATTCTTCCAGGCTTGTCTATATATAGAGCTCTGGCGGGATCTGTTCAAGCCCCCTGACGACTTCGTCGAGCCATCTGAAAGCCTTCCACCCGGTCATGATTTGCCGTGGCCGACTTGGAAATCTTTAAATAGACTCCGAACCCAAGTCGGCCGTAGCAAAGACAATCTCTTCAGATGGGGGTTCATAGACGGTACGGATCTCAAGTGGCCCACTTTCCATCCTGCGCTGCATGCTATGACACCTGCACACTTGATGATCTAATGACTGCATCAGCGAGCGGAGTTCGCATAGCTAAATATTGGGCCAAATTAATATAATTTATTTAGTGACGGTTTGCCATCGACACGCTCAGAAGAAGAAGGCTTCTCTATTACTCGCCATCTTAGCAGTCACCTCCTTTCTAGCCATCCTTCATAATAGCCCATCCATTGTTTCTTGAATGCATCATGAATGCAATATAAATCAATTGATTTAATTATATTGAGTCCACAAGTTGATTTGGTATTTAATTGAACAGATGTATTAACCTTCAAGCGGGCGCGCGGCTATTTGTAACGGTAGCGGTCGCGCGTAATCGATAAGACCTATGGGATATAATAATATTAGAATTATAAAACAATAATAAATTAATAACCATTTTTTTATTGTATTTGAAAGCATTATTCTTATGTTTAAACTAAAAATACTACAAAACATTTTACTCCACAACAGACAAAAAAAATATATAAAAGGAATTAACTTAGCTCAGACATTCTATGGATTTTCTTTGTATTATTCTATATATATTATTTCTTGATCTTTTCTTTGTATTACCTCAATTATTACACTTTGTGTTAGCGATCGACGACTCATTTTATAAAAAAAAACACTGTTACGAGATAAATTCAATAAAATTGATTGACTGCCAAAGAAGAAATAGATCGCGCGAATAGAGAGCGTTGAAAGTCGCGCGTAACCTTTTCGACGACAGGCGCGTGTAGTCTTTTCGACGACTGCACCGGGACTAAAACAATTGCAATCTGTGGATTAGGGGGAGCGCCCCGAGCGACGGTTTATTCTTTGTTTTACTCCCAATTACATAGCGACAGGCTACTAGAAGTGACAAATAAATGTAAAGGGTTAATATGAACGAAATTGTACTAAGCGCGGTCGATTCGACTACCGACGCGCGCCCGCTTGAAGGTTAAATAAAAAATGCACGCCATTTAAAAATAACATAGATCTCATTTTAGTTCACTCAGAGACTCAATGAATATTAGGTTTCAACATTGTATTAATTTAAAACATTACTCGCAAACTGCCGTCAATAAAGTACAATCGACAGGAATAGATAAGTATTAAACATTGTCATCGTACTGGCCAATCGATTTGTCCACTTACCTTTTAGTAAAAACTTCCTGTAGTGCGACTACTACAATATGAACGCTCGATACATTTCGACCGGTATAGTTGGCTGCCCTGGTGATATCGTAAACGCAAGTGTGACTGTTGACTGCTCTGGCATCGATTTCCAGGTTAGGTAGTATTATTGGGTATTTCCTATCAAAGGTTTCTTTTCTTTCTATGGTTTCTGCCTCCCCATGGGGTAAACGAGTGAGTGTATAGTTTAGGTTCCTAGTGTTGAAAGTTGGTGCTGTCATAATTATGTCCGTACTTCGAAAAGCCCGTTAAACTGTTGGACCTGCGTCTTATTTGTCTTCAGTCCCACCACACTATGAAAATATTAATCAATATTCCTGTGTTGGCTAGTCTAGGCTGAAATTAACCGCCGTGGCTGAAAACAGTTTGGAGGACTATTATTATTGTAGCAGTACGTACCTACAATCGCTGCTTAGGAGTTACGCAAATTCCTGCATATACCGAATTGTCGGGCAGTAACCTACCAGACACAATACCTGTCTAGTCAGAGGATCTTTCCCTGTTTCACGCAAGTCGAGAAACTACACTCAATTTTTCATACTGTATCTTTTTTATCGTCGAAGCGTTCAATCCAAAGTAGTCTACCAGTACTAACTGATCAATACCGTCCACATAATCCAGAGCGTCCCTCTTCAATTATTTACCGCTGCCGGCTACCTCAGTTAGACGTGCATTATTAACGTGTTCCTGCCGCGGTTTATTAATGTTCTTACTTATTTACCAGGCAGTTCTACCGTGATTGGACTTGATTTTGTATGTCAGTTGGTGTTGTGGGGAAGTTGTGGAGGTGGGCCAAGTTTTTCCCAAGGTACTTGCACCTAATTAAATATATGGATCAAAAGAGTAACCGTAAGACACAAGCTGTATGAAGTGAAATTTATGTTTTTCCTACTTCTAGCGGAGGAGTAGAAAAAACATAAATTCTTTCTTGATTTTCGTTGCGGTATCCAAGACTGTTAAATTACTTACTCTGGTACTTCGTCGTGCATCATTGTCTTGGCGTTTTTTTTGTTATCGCTACTGTCAATTCTGGCTTTCAGGACTTGCAGTGGTTTGGCAATAGTGTGCCAGCCTTGTACTAATAAAAAAAAATGATATAGGTACACAAATTGTTACAAGAAAATCGGACAACCAGTCTTACCAACGGGAAGCGTATTATCCAGAACTAACTAGGTAGGTTGTAGAGATCAGAAAAGCGACTACCTTTGCTTCAATGATAACTTATTAATTAATAATTCATAGATGACTCTGCCCTGGACTGCAAATGTGGTGTTACCCCACAGACGATGACATCGTGTCCTGCCTGTCCAGCTACTTGCACATCACAGGAGCTAATGATTGGAACTGAAAATGCCAAACTCATCGCTGAATTTTGGGCAGACTCAATTTAAATTGTCATCGACACACTAAGAAGAAGAATGATAACTGCGACAAACTAATGAATACTTCTATTCAGCTGGATCCGGTTTGATTGGAAGCCGACTCTAATAAAATTTGGTAAAGTCGAGCTGATGATGATCTTATTTTAAATATTATGACCTTCCGCTAGCTAATTTTAATTACCCATTATCTACTAACTGAACTCTAATACAGTAATGGGCCTACTACACGCACGCACTTCCCCACAGTTTTCGTTCACACTTCACAGTACATCGCGCGTATAGTTGGTAAAACTGTATTACCATTACAAACCACACGCGCGATGTACTGTGTGCACCGTGTAATCCCGCAGGCAAAACTGTGGGGAAGTGCGTGCGTGTAGTAGGCCCATAAGTAATAAAATTCAATCCCTCACATCCTCTTTCACAAAATAAACACAAAGTACAGTCTCAAATAAGTACATAAGAGATTGAAACAATGTATGTAATCACCAGGAAATAACAGCGAAGAATAAACATCCTTTATTTTTATTAGTCGTTATACGGAAAATCTGTTACAAAGTTACAAAATGGCGGGCGGAGTGTAATGTTTATGTACGATATATGAGGGTAATGTTTGTAGGTGTAGTTAGTGGTTAGCCAGTGCTGGAAACTTAGCGGTAACAGTCACTTATAGTTATTTTATTGATTCACCAGAAAAATAAATAAAAAAGCTAAATGCTCCTTTTTTCTCTGTATGAAGATATGTAGTGGATTTTATTGACAGTGTTTTTTTAAATGATAGGCTTTCTTTTAGTTTAGAGCATAAATAGTATTGATAGGAGACATTAGAAATCGCGTAATAGAACTCAAATGGAGCCGAGCAAGTCCCTGGTTTAGGTCTCACTTCGCTTGTGCCAGCCTTTTTTTTTGTTATGGTGGGTGGAAAAATCATCAAATAACTGAACGCTCCTTCTCGCTCTTGGGCAGAGCGGAAGGGAGTGTCAGACTTCTACTGACTTAAAACCACCCATGTTCCTTCTTCGCCCTTGTGCCGAGGCCGCGGCATCTCGCGGTTTTCAAGAAAAAATATTTAACAAAATTTTGGTTATATGGGTCACAGGACTCCAAAGACAGTTAAACTCTACTAAATCCGAATCTAACAGCTCAAAATTCACCGAAAACCCGACCATCCTTGCGAGCACATTTCTCGTGTTCGCGAACGGCCACGATTTAATTTAGTAATTAATTAGACATGACACACTTCGTGTCGCGTCCCGCGGGCACGGCGACCATGTTGGTGGAATTAGTGCTAACCGCGTCCCGGCACGTTTTATCGTCCTTGTTACATGCTAGTAGCTAACAGTCTGGGTAAAAGGTGCTTGTTTAACATGATAAGAATTTGATTAAGTGTCCGGGGAACATTCGTCAAAATAAATTAAAAAATTTAATAGAAATGAACTGCCAGAAAAATTCGATGGTACTTTTTGGATAAAGGATACAATGTTTATGGTATTTGTATAAATCAATTTGAATAATAAGTCTTATTATTACTGCAATCAACAATAATCGCAAGGCTATTCATAGTTAACAGTCAGCAGCACTAATATGTATACGCTTAGCAACGATTAGAAGTCATTTTCGCCTACTGTTTTGATTCCATTTTCATGTTACGTTACAAAATTTATATTTTGGAACTCTATTTTATTCTATTTTATATTACTTACCATGAAGTAGGTCACAATCATAATGTCAAAGTTGCAATCGTTATTTCATGAGACAATTTTGTTTGAACTTTGCCAAATGTTTACATATCATCATTGCTCGTGACTGTACATCAATCAACGTAATAAAATACAAACTTTTTAGAAGTAGTAATAGCTAGGGTTCACTTAATAAAACAGTATATCAATTTGATTCCTCCCAACAAACCACTTATATGTTTTTATCCAGCCATTCCAATTCATCCCTCATCCACACAACCCACCTCAAACCCGTTACCACAATAAAAATATATTAGTCCAATGCGTCCAATGCCATCAATTTTCTAATATCCCTCATAAAGGGGCGTCTATAAAGTACATAGGTTGTAAATAAGCAGTATAAAGGAGCAACAAGGACATGTGGAATTTGATTCGGCTATCACTGGAGCAATAAAAAGTTATGCGTTGTCCGTAACATGCACCACGTAATTCGATAGTGAGTGCTAATGTACTGTGTGCACGGGTCGTACGGTACGATATGGAACTGTCCTCGGTGTGGTAAAAGAATAGAGATATAAAGTGTTTAATAGTTGAATGACAATGTTTTTTACATAGCAGAAAATCGAGGAGTCTCAATCGAAAGAGGGCCTATGAAGAATGGTCAAAGGATTGTAGCGCTATCATAAGACTAAAACTTAACATACACAACATCACGCTTGTAATTCCTGAAGGGTTGG
Source organism: Diarsia dahlii (assembly GCA_949775195.1). Taxonomy (NCBI): domain Eukaryota; kingdom Metazoa; phylum Arthropoda; class Insecta; order Lepidoptera; family Noctuidae; genus Diarsia; species Diarsia dahlii. The sequence continues at coordinate 21,679,785 of OX459194.1, read as the reverse complement.
AAGAATTGCATCTAATATTACACACACATTTCGGCAGTTATGGTCCTGGAATTAGAGAGAGCGTCTGCTGTGCATTATGGTCCTGGGTTCCTTTCCTCCTGCTCATCAAATGCCCTTGTGACTACTTGAACCCCTTTTTCATTTTGAACCAAAGGACGTACACTGTTGGACATACGCCCCTTCCAAATGTCACCACATTGACCGGTCCCATGTGTCTCGCATCCAGCGGATCCCCACAAACTTCACCAAGTCATCGGTCCACGTAGTAGTAGGCCTTCGAACGCAACGTATCTGATCGCTTATGAGACAAACGAAGTCAACTTGATGGAGAACTATCGAAAGAAAGGCTATTCAATGCAGAACGCAACCCGTAGGTACTCGTAACCTATGGACATTTTTCTTCGTACCAACACCGCCTCTGGTAGCCTTATAGTATGGGTCCCCATCTCTGGGTGGAGCGGAAGGAAGACGTGTCAAATTTACACGGACTAAAACCCACCCATGTTCCTTCTTATGGGCCTACTACACGCTCAAGCTTCACCACACTTTTCGTTGGTAAAACTGTATTACCATTACAAACCACACGCGCGATGTACTGTGTGCATCGTGTAATCGCGCAGGCAAGACTGTGGGGAAGTGTGAGCGTGTGGTAGGCGCATTAGACCTTTGTGTTTTGGGGCCGTGGCATCTCTTCAGAACAGCCCTGCAGACCCGAACTCCTAAATACACTGCACACGCACGAAGCACGTCAATCCAGGCGACTTCGTAGTGCCAATAAAACTTAATGAGCCGGATTGCAGGCCACAGTCGACATGTGTCCGTACACCCGCCGACACAGATCGCCACCGATGATAAACTTCCCCCACGCTATTTTAGCACCTACGTTCTTGTAGATAGAGGTTATGTCCGAGTGCCAGGGATTTGTGATCGGATCGTGCCTGCAATTTTTTCGGGATTTTAATGAGTGATAATGAAGTTGTTAACAATATTTTGGGTTTGGACTTAATCGAACTTGGTTGTATGGTATATTGAAACTTATATGAAAAGCTGTAAGGTTGGTTTTGGAATAATTATGTGGTTTAAGTGATCGGTAAATATTCGCAGTAAAGAAAGTTTAGCTTTAAAATATATGTGATAATGAACGTGTATTTAAAACGATTTGCCTCTGCTAAAACTCTGTCGCTCTGTTGGTCTCAAGCTCCACTGCTGAACATGAGGTCCTGTGTTTGATTCCCGGATCGGGCAAAGTGTTATTAGGTTTATCCACCAGGAAGTTTTCAGTAGCAGCCATGGAATCTGGAATTACGCCCGGTTGATGGCAATAGGCTCACCCCTTATTACATGTAACTTATGAATAACAGATGAAATGTAGGTGTACTGTGGGTACACCACTACCTAACCCTTCGGGAATATCTAGCGTGATGTTATGTTATTAAAACACTTTATTCAATAAACACTTCACAGCCGTTTACTTCAAACATCATTATAATGTTAACATCCAATAAAATTTATTTTACGACTGAAAGTACACATTGCTAGTTCCTAGAAACTCAACTGCCTGGAAAAGCTCTTTACCGCTGGTTTCCAGAACGTTCCATTTAGACGTCGCAGCTATAAAGGCTATAACAGAACACCTGGAACACCCGTACGTCTTGAAACTCGTATAATAACATAGACGCAAGCAGTCAAGCGTTTCACGTCTGAAAATGACGTAGAACTAAGATTATTGTCGATACGGCAGTTCCAAAATAGATCTTATTTCAAGAACACTAAGGACATACTCGGAACATTTTTAAACGACTTCTAAAAAAAGAAGGAGGTTCTCAATTCGGATGTTTATATAAATACACTCGAGAGCAATGAATCCGGGTCACTTAAAGAATGTTAAAAATCTCGGAAACTAAAAATGATAGGTTAATGCAATAAATTGTATTTAATAGACAATGTAATACTCCTTAAATGAAAGTAAAAAAAATATGAGTCACCATACATTTTATTAACACAAAATTACATAAAGAAAAAAACTGCTGATCTCTCCTTAAAACAAAAATAGGAAACATGAAATTTTTGAACTTTATTACGATTTTCTTGAATTTTAATACTTCGTATTGCCTCCTCGTGCTTCCATTACTGCGTTTACGCGGTTTGGCATGCTGTACACCAAGTTCCTTATACGATTTTGGGGAATATTCTCCCATTCCTCTGTGAGAGCAATTTTGAGCTCACGAAGCGTGATTGGGGGAGGGTTTCGTTGTTTTACGCATCTGCCTAGCTCGTCCCAAGCATGCTCGATCGGGTTGATATCCGGGCTGCGCGCTGGCCACTCCATACGAGTAATGTTCATCTCTTGAAGGTAGTCATTCACAATCCTACCTGTATGAGGTCGGGCATTGTCATGCATAAATATAGCATCCTCGCCTAAATTGACCATAAATGGACCAACGTGATCATTGAGGATTTCTTCCACATATCTTTCGCTAGTTAAATAGCCGTTTTCTATGATCACCAGCTCTGTGCGACTTTCAGAAGAAATTCCGGCCCACACAAGTACAGACCCACCACCGTAGGCTACTTTTTCTTCGATGCATGCTTGCTTGAATCTTTCCCCTGGTCTTCGATACACTCTGTGTCTTCCATCGTGCTTGTAGAGCATAAATTTTGATTCGTCGGAGACTATAACTTTTGACCAATCTTTAATACTCCAATTTACGTGGCTCTGGGCATATCTTAGTCTTGAAATACGATGCCCACGCTCCAGTTTAGGGCCGTTTGCAGGTCTAAGGGGTTTTAAGTTAGATTCAGCAAGCCGACGTCTTACTGTCCATGCACTTGGGTTACTTCCTCCGAGGCGTCGAAACCGATTTGTGAGTTCAGTTCCTGTGAGAAAGCGATTTCGAAGCATGGTGTTCACCAAGTATCGGTCTTCTCTTGCTGTGGTACACCTGGTTCTGCCCGTTCCTGGTCTGCGTAGGTTAGAACCAGTTTCTTCGTAACGTCGGAGAACTCTTTGTACTGTTGACAGCGACACACCGACAGTCCTGGCTGTATCGCGCTGACTCCGGCCGGTTTCCAGCATTGTAAGTATTCTGGTGCATTCTTCAGGCGTAAGCGACATAATTTCAGCTTGAATAATGAATATAGAGCACTATCAACATGGTTTATGTACCCACATAAATGACAGATTACAAACAAAAGCAAAACCAAATGCTGTAATTACGTAGTTCCATCTTCGAAAGTGGCCATTTTTCAAATTTGATTTTTTTATGATATAACTTTACAATAACTAAGAAGTTTTAATACCTTCATTTAAGGAGTATTACATTGTCTATTAAATACAATTTATTGCATTAACCTATCATTTTTAGTTTCCGAGATTTTTAACATTCTTTAAGTGACCCGGATTCATTGCTCTCGAGTGTATATATATTTTTTTATGTTTGTTCGGGCATAACTCCGTCACTTGTTAACCGATTTGAAAAATTCTTTTTCTTAATTTTTTTATCGAAATCGGACAAGCGGTTTTTGAAAAATCAACAAAACTCAAAAAAAAACTACACTGTCCACATTGACCCATGAACATGTGAACCACTAAAAAGTGAAAAATAAAAACTTTTTAACAAAAAATAAAACCGACTTAAAAAAAAAAAACACAAAAAAGTGAAAAATAAACTTTAGAAGAAAAATCAGTTTCTGAAGTCGGTAGCAAAAAAATGAAATCAAACAAACAAAAAGTTTAAAATAAAAAGCCAAGAATGTCCGTCGGGGGCTGCCATTAAATGGACTAGTTTTGCAATGTTCAGCTCCCGACGGACATTCTTGGGTTTTTTTTAAGGTGGGTGTTTAAGTGTTTTATGTTATTTTATCCTTTTTTCAATTAACTTTAACAGTCGTGGGTTTTTTCAAAATTTTTAATTTTGCTTTTTATTTTAAACTTTTTTAAAACTTTTATTACTATTTTTTTATCTAAGAGCATGCACCAATCAAACCTGACCCCATAACTGAAAACTGAATCAAAATCGGACTTGTAGTTTTGGAGAAAAATGGCAACTTTGATTTGCACAAAAAATGTTTGCTGCAGCGCCCCCTGTTGAGTTGTCACCGTAACACCTATCTTAGAACATGCACCAATCAAACCCGAACCCATAACTGAAAACTGAATCAAAATCGGACTTGTAGTTTTGGAGAAAAATGGCAACTTTGATTTGCACAAAAAAATTTTGCTGCAGCGCCCCCTGGTGAGTTTTCACCGTAACACCTATCTAAGAACATGCACCAATCAAACCCGAACCCATAACTAAAAACTGCATTAAAATCGGACTAGTAGTTTTGGAGAAAAACGGCAACATGTATTTGCACAAACAAACAAACAAACAAACAAACAACCTCTCACTCTCCACGTCTCCGTTCCGTCGTGGGTAAAAAGTCACCAACTTCAGAAACTGATTTTTCTTCTAAAGTTTAGTTTCACTTTTTTATGTTTTTTTTTTAAGTCGGTTTTATTTTTTGTTAAAAGTTTTATATGTAATAAAATAAGTCTTATCTCAAGAACATTAGGGACGTAAGTACTCGGACTTCTGTAGAATAATAATAATAATAATATTCCACAACTATCACACAACGCCATCTAGTCCCAAGCTAAGCAGAGCTTGTGTTATGGGTACTAGACAACTGATAAACATACTTATATATTTCTAAATACATACATATTATAGATAAATTACACCCAGACACAGAACAAATGATCGTGCTCATCACACAAACATTTGTCCTGGGTGGGAATCGAACCCACGACCTCCGGCATAGCAGTTAGGGTCACTAACCACTAGACCAACAGGCCAGTCAGTTATGACAGTTGACAGCAATTTTTATAGTTGATCAGTGAGTCCTCAGTAAATTAAAGCTTACTCAAAACATTTATTTTAAAAGACCATTCCAAGCATTTTTAGATTTGTAGAAGATCGTTAATATTATAGGGCACGTTTAAAGAATCAGAGAATTGGTGCGAACAGACGAGATAGACAAGTAGCAATCAGTGTTAGAGCGTCACGTCGTTCTATAATAACTTTCGACGGGATTAATAAGCTTTCGGTAGGTTATTTCAATGGTGGAGGAGTCCGTGGCTAAGCCGCGTATGTCTAGGTGCGTCTGTGGATGGATGACCCATAACATATCGAGTTTGCTCTGTGGCTCGGAAAGCACGTTAAACCGTGACAGTCGTTATAAAGTCAGTGGCGCGAAAGTCTACCAACGAGTCTTACGATGGAGTATCGTATTACATAGTTCTAACTGGGTTGTGATGGTCAGATAGGCAGTCGTTTCATGTAAAATACTTTATTATTCATCTGATAGGTACTTGGTATTCATCTGCATCCGATTAGACTGGAAACGGATGTCAGCAAGCAGATTCAATGATAATGATCATTGTCATCGTTGCTAGTACCTTTATTATGACATGCTGTCTAACTACTCCTATGTCATGATCAAAAACTTGAAAAGAACCAGGCCATGCCAAATTGTTTTTAAAATTTGTCTGTTTCCCACACAATAGATACACATGAAATTCCAATTTAGGGAAATGCAAACACATACCGGGCGTTTAAACTAAAACCCTGCTATTTCGCCCCCTATTCACAACTGCACAAAACTTCAAAAACACTAACACTTAATAGTGCTCAAAATGACGTGCAAAACCGAGTCCAAACGTTTTCCTACATCCCGCTAACCCCCGCATGCCGGGTGCGTTCCGTCGCGCAATGCAGACGCACGGCTCGTCACCTCGTTTCCAAATTCAAACGGTTGACGTTCCAAATTGGAATTGTTTTTCATTTTTCGACTGTTAAGCGGCCGTTGTCTGCGGCCAGTGATTTCAAACGGGATTAAAATTGGTACTTTGGAATTTTGGGTGTTCGATTTTCTGGTTTTAAAGTTCAATTAAGGCTCTGCGGGTGTTTGGTCTGTTTAATTTGGCAATCGGAAAAAGACTACGATGTAAATTGGCGTTGCAATCCCGAGCCCTCCCGCAGTCTAGCACTAATGTACGTAGATATACCTACCAATGCCTACCTTTTCATTACAACAGTGACGAATAAAATTGTTTTTAGAAAGGAATAAAAATGTAGATTTTTGAAAAAAACATTATCAAAACCAACTTAATTGAGTTTTATTAATTTTCGTCTTACAATTTATTATAAACATTAAAGAAGCATTTTCAATAAAAGACAAACGATAGCTCCTTGAAACGCAAAAACATTTTCCCTAATTTATTACACCCGAAAATAATATTTCTTACAATAAAATTCGCAAATCTAATAAAACAGATAGACGTCAAAAAACCTCGGAGCATTCGAATTACAAAATTAAATTCCAAATTTAATTTTACAACGCTTTCATAGAACATTTAACGCATACCGCGAAGGGTGCGTCAGTACTTATGGAAAGAAATAAAAGAATTAATTCTTATTTTTACGAGTCTCAAGAGACCCTGCTTCATTTGCAGTGTTAACTACAGCTTTTTATTATATTTAAAAGATATTTAATGGAGTTAGTGAAATTGAGTTTTACGGTGCTTTGAGTTTGTTATTTATTAGTCGTGTAAATAGAAAAAGCAAAGAGAAAACATAACATAACACCACGCCTGTAATCCCCGAAGGGTTCGGCTGAGGTGTACCTAGTAGTACATGCACATTAAAATTTCACCAGTTATATGAAACCCATGTAATAGGGACTCCGGGGCTGCTACAGAGAAATTCCTGAAGGAAAACCTAAGAACAATTTTCCCGACTCGGTAATTGAGCCCAGGGTACCTACTATGACGTCTTAAAACAGTCCTAACTTATTCTTAATTCAGTGTGGAAAAGAGATGACGCTAGACACCCTGTATAGTTCTGTCACGTTTCCACACTGGATTAAGAATAAGTTAGGACTGTTTTAAGACGTCATAGTAGGTACCCTGGACCAAAACCTATCTCCACAGTTCCCCCTCTGACCAAATTCTTCAATTAATTTTGACTTACTTCGTATTCCGGCAATATTACTTTTTAAAAACAAACCCCAGTACAATAATGATTACTGAAAAACAAGACCACATTAATTCCCGTACAAAATTCAGTACAGGAACTTTCTTCCATTTTTCCTCTACAATTCTGGTTGCGTATAACAAGCTTTAGATTAGCAACCTCAAATTATGTGGACTTAAAGTCCGTTGTTTTAATTCTGCCGCAAAAATACGCCACGCGAAGATTATGTCCGGACAGTGCGGAGTTGCGGACGTCCGACTGGCTTTATAAGTCGGCTTAGTGAGTTAAATGAGAAGTAGGAATGTGATATGATGCAGCCGTAGGAAGTACTCGGAAAAGTGACTACCCGTAGTTTTTACCCGACTGCGGAAGCCCACAAGGAGGGTTATTGAGTCTTGTGATGCAGGGTCTTCAAGTGCAAGTGGCAGGACTGTCCTGATGTGTATGTGCTGGAGTGCAAATAAAGAAATTTAATACTTCAAAGTATACTTTCAGTAAAAAAACCTTGTCCTGTTTGAAAGGCAGCATCAGTTCATGTTTCTTATCGAAGATTTAATTCTCCGAAAAGACACAAACTAATGTCATATCGCTCCCTACTTCTCACAATATAAGTAAGTTTTAACCAACTTTTCAGATGTGCGTATCGATTTTTCAAGAATGCCGTCGCTGATAAAACAACCCACCCACTCATTCTTCTCTTTTTTCCACAGACACAAGAGCCCTATCCATTTTCCTTTTTCCCAACCAAGGACAATGTCAGGCTGCAATAAGAAAATTAAAATAACGTATTCCAAATAATATATTCATGACGTTTTCATATTTCTTATTCAGCGATGATAATGAAGCGACGGACAAAAAGTTCCGCAAAAACTAATTGATTCGACGTCATTCGTCTCCCCTGCCTGGATTGTGGGTCATGTCATAAGAGATGGCGGGTTATGTTACAAAGCATTTAACTCATCCTTTTGTTTTAATTTCAAAATGGCGAACAAACCAAATAGTCACTAAAACCTACAAAGTAACATATTTCACAGTAGCAGTCCTTTTGAAAATAGTACCTCGGTAAAACAGAATTTTGGTACGTAGTTTTTATCGAGTAATTTAGCGTAATACTATGTAAATCTCCTGTCTCATTTGTACACTTGGTGGAAAGTTTGGTTACGACGCCAGCAAACACGCACACAGTTCGTACTAATTGTGTACTCATCGCCTATTTCTGGGTTAATCCAAATTAGTTTGCCATCGATAAGAAAATTAAAACGGTCTCCTTTTACGCACACAAACTCAACCTTACCTAAACCGTAACCGTACCTAAAAAGGAAAAAACGGAACCTTTATAGGATCACTCGTGTGTCTGTGTGTCCCACCACCCCCCCTCTTCATCTCCGAGCTAGAGAGAACTTACAGATTATAGGAAAACTACCACCACCACCATGACCATGTCAGTTTAAAAACTTATACCTATAAGACGTCTGGTGCTAAAATAACATGGAAAATCTCTCAATATCAACTACAATGGTGTGGAACCCTTCATGTGCAAGTCTGACTTACACTTGGTCAGTTTTTTCTCATGGAGTATGACAGTCACATATATTTTATGAGGATCGTATCAAGTAAGTAGCTCAATGCTTTTTTTTCATGCCCACAATATGCCTAAATATGGCCCTAACGTAGTCTATCTGTGGTAGTCACAGACAATTACCTAACTTTCCGCTACCTTCCATCCCTTGTACCCCACCCATCTTTCACTACGGAAGAAAAATGCTCCTCCTCGCGTTTAAGACATAAGAAAGCACTCAGTACACGGCGTTAAGTTATTAATGGATGAATATAAAACTCGATGATCAACTGCCTTCCATTCTTGGGAAACTTCCAAAGAATCACTCGTAATAAACGAAATATTTTTGACTTCCTTAATAAAGAAATATTAAATGTATTTTTTTGGCAGGAAGAAAAATGAAGATTTTTTTTCAAGGAAAAGGGTCTTGTTTAAAATCTGTTTGGCCCGCATTCTAAGACTTCAGTTATTATAAAAAAAAACAATTAATGATTTAGAATGATTAAGAGTTACATAAGTAGTATCACTTTTTACCCGACTGAGAATTTTATATTTCTAATGCTGCCATCAAAAAACCAATCTGCGGATCATCATTTGCCTAGCCTGGGCGTCGGCTTCCAGTCTTACCGGATGCAGCTGAATATCAGATAGCCGCAACCTCCTCGCAAAACCAGCCCAGCACATATTCTTCAGAAAATCAAATATTCAGCTAAAAGAAAACTATTTCCCCATTTAACGGATGTACTTACATCAAATAGTCCCGGAAGAAACTAAGACTTCCATTATAGGAAATTAAAAATATACCCTAAGACGAAAACTTCCTGTATCTCCCCTAGGTGACGTCACAACGCATTATCGACGAACAAAAGAGAATCGCGGTCGACGTCACACGTCACTGACATGCACAAACCTACGGAAACTAACAATTCCAAAGCTTAGTAATTTTTAACCTTATTGCTCTAAGAATACAGTATATTTTGCTGTGGCGTCGTGAAACGGGAAATAAAAAGGAGAAAAGCGGAATAATCGATTGTATTGAGATCTCAGAAGCCTAGAGATGCGAAGCTTCTGGGGTTAAATGAAAAGAATGGATGGTAATAATGAAATAGTTTGGACCGGAATGACTTTATTCATCGCATTTGACCCAAATGACGCTATTATGCTTTTTCACATGCATACATTACTGTTTTCCGTATTACCTAGCACCCATATTTCGCCTGTTATGATAGAGTCCCATTGTTATAGGGGGCGACTTTAGTACAATCAACCGGGCACAGATTTAGGCTCTGTGACTGCTACTAAAAAATGTCGGACCCGGAAATCGAACCCAAGACCTATTGCTCAGTAGTGGCGTCTACGACCACTAGACCAACGAAGCAGTTAAGCCAGTCAGCATCCATACTATCCATACTAATATTATAAATGCGAAAGTAACTCTGTCTGTCTGTTACTCAATCACGCCTAAACTACTGAACCAATTTGTATGAAATTTGGTATGGAGATATTTTGATACCCGAGAAAGGACATAGGCTACTTTTTAATAATACAAAAAAAAACTTTATTCAAGGGGTTGAAAGGGGGGTACGAAAATATTAATTTTGGTCGCGATAACCGGCATCGGTAGTGATAACCGACATCCGCGCGGTTGAAACCGCGGGCATCAGAGAGTTTAAAATAATTTTTGGAATTAAAGTACTTAGCTAAAAATATAAATCAATCGTTTTCAATACAAAATTAACTTTGTACCTACCCATCTCCATGTTTCCACGCTCTAAAACTCCAAGAAAAGCCTGAACACATCCAAGAAGTTCCATCCAACAATTGAAGCTTCCAATATGTTAATAGGTTTACGAACACTGTACTTAAAATGTTCGGGAGTTCCTTAAGCGTTTCCGAATCATCGGATTTTGTTCGAACTTCGTCTTTAAGTAGAAGAACTTTACACTTTAACCGTCTCCAGATGATTTTCTTTCCTTATAATGCTTTAGAGATATTTTAGGAATTATTTTGGTGGAATGAGATTGAGGAAAAGGAAATGTTGTGGAAGGGTATTTATAGAATGCTAATTCTTTGGTGCCTCGTGTCAGTATTGTGGGAGCTTTAAGTTTGTGACTTATGTCTTGTCATGAAGAAAAGATTGAAAGAAAGAAAGGAGAACGAAACACATTTATTTGTGAACAGGAAATAAAGAAAATATTGTGTGTCTCACGGCTGCGTCAAATAGTTTCAGTTCAGCAAAGTGCCAAGCAGCTAGTTCTTTCGAACAACCTGCAGCCCCCGCAGGCATCGGTCCTTGCGGGGCCCTGCAATGTTGCTGACATCTCTTTGAGGCACGCGTAGAACACGAACGCGCCGACGATACGGCCTGTCGTCGTCATAAGACGGATGAACGGTGAGCTAGCCCTTTACTCACCATCCATAGGCCCGCAACTACGGCGGCGTGTAACTATAACAGGTGTAAGCTCTTGATAAGTTAAGCTGTCTCCAACAGATAATTCAGTAGATTCTTCGTAGTACTTAAATTCGAATAACTTAAAAAGACAAGCAAAATGTAAGGAAAATTACATTATCATGTTATTTCCCCAACATTTGTGTGCGCTTAATAATTATGAAACCAAACTTCATTACATCGTCTCTTAACGCACCATACCCTTCAAAGATCGTTCACCAGTCAAATAGATTGAAACCTCTTTTCCGACACACCAACAGCCTAACTGATACGATCAAATTTTTCATACATTAGAGAACCTAAGCAGGTACTCCAACGAAGCCACGGTGTAGTGTAACTTGTTGCTTTCAGTTTAATAACCCACCTGGCTGGCTGCTTATTGAGTGCTCGAGTTGCGCGCTGGTCTGACAAATTGCCTGCGCGGCTCGAACGTGACGTCATATGTTGTAATAAACCCCAGCATTTATGAGCTCCTTTACTTGGATGGAGAGATTATAATTTGTTAAGAATGGGAGTTTTATATTGAAGTAATCTGGTACTTGGTGGCGGTTTAGGGAGTATGGGGTCGTTGAATCTCGTAGGAGTCGTAAAGTTTGACTAAAACTAAAAAAATATCTTTATTTCAGACCTAAGCAGTCCATAAGTGTGCTTACATACTACGAGTATGTTAGTGTTGTTAGTACTTAATTCTAATTAACAAAATCCTATACCTAATTTTACCCAGTGTCTTTGGATGGGGTAGTCCACTCTGCCAACAATCATTTTTCACTAAGAGGTTGAAAAAATCGTTGCAGTTACATACCAATCAGGATTCGGTATTGGCACTGTGTCGTCGTCATTTATTTGTGTCTATTGGTTTGAAACGATGAGTTTGTTACTGGAGATGCTTATACTGAAATACAACAATTTAAACAAAAAGTTGTTTCACAGGTTACCATCCCGATAAGTACACGGCTAAAAAAGAAGAATGTCCTAAAATGCAACCGACGTGTTGTCTTAAGTAGGCAGAGGCATTGCTCGCAGAAGCCACCGCCTACAAGAAGAAGAAGAAGTCGCTTACTAGGTGGGCCGATGACCTGTTGAAGGTCACAAGAATCCGCTGGATGCAAGACGCAAGGGACCGGTCAATGAGAATGTCCAAAATGTCCTATGTCCAACAGTGGACGTCTGAAGTGATGATGATGAAGAGCCTGATAATATTTTTTACATTGCAAAACACTCTCCTTAAAAGAACTCTTCAGAAATTGCGGATTATCAAGTCCTCATGAAGTACTTATAAATTAATTCCTTGTATCAATAATCACTCTATAAATTTTTATTCGGCACCCTTCCCGCTCTTCGAAGAGGTCCCCGGTTTTAATTGCTTCGTCTAAAAAATAAAAAGAATATCCGTTCATGGGGTTCTAATGCGAGCGGGTTGCGAAATCTTTGACAAAGCGTTTTTCCGGACTTTTTAGTCGGTAGGGTATCGCCCAAACATCATGTTAGAAACATATATTGAGTACGAAACAAGAAGTTGTCTGCTTTTACAAAATTTTTCGATGCTTACCACTGCATTTTCATTTTGTAAACTCTAAACTGACTTCGAACCCAAACCGGTCGGAGTATAGACAATCTCTATAGAAGGGGGATCCTTGACGGCAAGACCTCCCAATAGACAACGGCAAGGCATCCCAATAGACAATGGACCACCTTCCATCTTGCATAGGGCATGCGGTACTGCGCACTTGATGCGCCTCTCAATTCAAAGTCTAGACTTTGAATACATATATATGAATGAAAATGAATCTTATCACGGACCCAATTATCACTACATAGTTTAAAAAAAAAGTAAAAAACTAAAACCCGACTACGACAAAAAAAACGACTCTGAAAAAGTATGAAACAAGATTTTCAGGATAGAACAAAAAGAAAAGCCGTAGTCACACGGTATTAAAGTGTTTAGGTTGGTACCTATAACGTGTGACTACGGCTTTTCTTTTTGTTCTATCCTGAAAATCTTGTTTCATACTTTTTCAGAGTCGTTTTTTTTGTCGTAGTCGGGTTTTAGTTTTTTACTTTTTTTTATTTAAACAATTTTGGTGTTAAATATTTTTTTTACTCTTGACTTTTTGTCCGCTAGAGGGCGTGATTTTAAATTTGAGCAATATTTTAGAAATGTACAAGTGAGTCCCTTTCAAATGATACCAAACACGGCGTATTTGTCTCCATTTTTATTTTTTAAGCCTTACTTTTTGTCCGCTAGAGGGCGCCAAATCGCTTTTTGTGACACGTCATGTAGCCTATGTTCAGCGGAAAATTAAGACGGTTCTAACGATACCTCATACGTCGAGTTCCGATAAGTAGATTAGAAGCTATGAGGGAACAGATGAAGATACACACATACATACATACATACAAACATACATACATACATACATACATACATACATACATAGCCAGTCAAAATCATAACCCTCCTTTGGCTTTGCCGTAGTCGGGTAAAAACAAAGTCACTTCCCACTGTCTGTCCCTATGTATGCTTAGATCTTTAAAACTACGCAACGGATTTCGATGCGGGTTTTTTTACCCGACTGCGGCGAAGCCCAAAAGGAGGGTTATGTGTTTGACGTGTATGTATGTATGGATGTATGTCCGTTTCTTTGTTCCCTCATAACTCCTAAAAGGATAAAGGGATTTTAATGAAATATACGTCGTTAGATTCGTCTTGATGGCGCGAGTGTTATAGGCTACATTAAAATTAAAATGCAAAAAAAATGCGGATTTTGGGGGCCAAATCGCGGAGTTCAAAAAAAAAATATTTTCCAATACCATCGAGTAGGGTATCAAAATAAAGGGTTTTAAAAGGAGATTACAAAAATATAAAACACTTATATGTTTAAAAGAAATTCAAAGAGACAAATCCTATAAACAAGCACAAAAGTAAGAATTTTACTCGACCAACGGAAGAACAAACACAAAAGAACTAAAAAGTTGGAAATAAAAAAAGTAGTTAAAAAACTAAAAAACCCGACTGAAAAAACTTAAAAGCAAAAAACAAGCACATTTATATTAAACAAAACTTGGAAGCAGGCGGGGTTCACTAGAATATTAAATGAAAAAAAAATAGAACTAGAAAAAAAAATAGAATTTTAAGTTTTTTCAGTCGGGTTTTTAATAGATAGAGTGATTCAAGAGGAAGGTGCGAAGCCGGGCGGGTCACTAGTATCAAATAAACCACAAAAGTGAACAACAACCACCTGTAAAAATGTACATTATGGATTGCAATAAACGATTTGAATTTGAATTTGAAATTTGAACAACGGAATGCAACATTTATCTTCGTAGGTTGATTGATTGAGCTACGAGCCTACCCAATGAACTTGCTGCTTTCTCATAGTCTATTAGGCCATCGCTAGTCCACTCTGACACCAGTACCACCACACCAGTACTTCCTAAGCAGTAAGTTTTTTACATCCTTAGAAATCTCAATTTTTTAATATGACTCGAGATGAAGTTCGCTCTCTCCCGCACCCAGGAGACCCAACCCTATTCTGTAGATAATGATGCTTCGGCTGCACCCTAACGACCTTTATATTATTTAGAGCCGGCCCTTTCTCTGTTTAATTAATTGACGAAAAACGCTTTTTTAATTTTGACTTATTCCGTAGCTTAGTAAAAAGTAGGTTAAAGATTGAGTTGTATAGGTTCATGATTGCTTTTCGTATTTTTTTTTTTTGTATCGGTCTAAATTAAATTTTAAAAATGTTTGCCAAAAAATTATTCAGTTCTATTTTTATTTCATTTTGTGAAACTGTTTTAGAATCTCAAAAGTCATTAAGGTCGTAGTTTCTGTACCATTATCTAATCTAATCTAATGTAATCTAAATCTAATCTAAACTTATAATAAATCTGTAGAGAGGTCAATTCTGTACATGATATATATTTTCAAAATAACTATCAGGGGGTAATTAGTGATCGATACTGATGCCAAAAATGCAATCAGTAAAATTTTTGTCTGTCTGTCTGTCGGTCTGTCTGTCTGTCTGTATGTTCCTTATAGAAACAAAAACTACTCGACGGATTTTAACGAAATTTGGTACAATTATTTTTCATACTCCTGTGGAGGTTATAGTATACTTTTCATCACGCTACAATCAATAGGAGCAGAGCAGTGAAGGGAAATGTTGGGAAAACGGGAGAAGTTGCTCCATTTTTTAAGCTTCCGTCGCGTTGCAGCCTTAATGGTTAAAGCTACATAGAAATCATTTATGACGGAAATGTTCTACATAAAATTATCTAAAAAATATCCCAGAACTGCATATGTCTATCTTTTATGGTTGACTCACAATAACACGTGTAATTCCCGATAGCTTAGCAGTTCGGAGCTTTCTGATTACATTTGTTTACTCTTACGTTTATAATACTCTCACTCATCCCTAATCAAAAGAAGTTAATATTATTACCTATTCAATAAAAAAAGAATCATAGTAATCGGTATAGAAATACCAAACTTATATATAAAATACGCTAATAAGCCATCGCGCCGTCGCGCGTGAATACTGAATAATGCCATAAGGATTATTTTTGTGTAACGGTTGCCGCGCTAGACGCGGGTCGTGGCGGTAGGGTATAAAAAGGCGGAAGGTCCGAGCGCGAGCTTCATCCAAACCACCACAACTTTGCAATGGAACTCAGCTAAAAGTAACCCAGTTGCAACAATATGTAATCGAGGCTCAAATTTTAACAGGCTGCGGTGCAGGAGAGACCGTCTATATTCCCAGAATTCCCATAATACCAAATAATTTTCCATTCCAATTTAAAAGAACGCAATTCCCATTATCGGTGTGTTATGCAATGACAATTAATAAGGCACAAGGGCAGGCTTTTCGTGTTGCTGGAGTAGATCTCGGTGTCAGTTGTTTCTCGCATGGTCAGTTATATGTCGCTCTTTCACAGGTTAGCAGTTCTAGAAATCTTTATATTCACGTGCCGGACGGGTCAACTTTCAACATAGTTTACCCGGAAGCTTTGCGCTGAAGTATTTTTAACCGACTTCCAAAAAAAGGAGGAGGTTATCAATTCGACTGTATTTTTTTTTTTTTTTTTTTATGTTTGTTCGCTCATAACTTGCGACTGGGTGAACTGATTTTCATGATTCTTTTTTCATTTGAAAGCTGGTGCTTCCCGTGTGGTCCCATTGTCACCATTTCAATATCTGATGATGGGATCTTGTAGAAATCGGGGGAACTCTTCAATAAATAACAGCAGATTAACCGCGATTGTTGCTATAGCATATCTAAGCATTGTTTACGCCATCACACAACATAATATCACGCCTGTACTCACTACAAAGGTTATAAAAACTATTTTGTGAAGATCTGATGAAGAACTTCGGAGATAGGCAACGGAACTCCTCAATAAATGATAGCAAATGGACTGGGATTGCTGAAATCTCGTAATGTCTGTCTATTGTTTACACCAGTTCCTAACATAACATCACGCCGGTACGTTGTGAAGGGGTAAGCACATGTAAAACACTAAAAAGTGAAAAATAAAAACTTTTTTACAAAAAATAAAACCGAATTCGACAAAAAAAACACTCAAAAGTGAAAAATAAACTCGAGAAGAAAAATCAGTTTCTGAAGTCGGTGACAAAAAAATGAAATCAAAGAAACAAAAGTCACCGACTTCAGAAACTGATTTTTCTTCTCGAGTTTATTTTTCACTTTTGAGTGTTTTTTTTGTCGAAGTCGGTTTTATTTTTTGTAAAAAAGTTTTTGTTCTATAGGTACGTAAGCCTCATGTGAAAGTGATCTAAACAATATTACCAATACATTAACTTAATAACATACAAGGAGTTACACGCTGACGGAGTCGCGGGCACAGCTATTAATAATAATATTCTGCGGTTCCTTATTGCGATATTTTTCAACAGTATTGTGGATTGACATATTATATTTCCCTACTAAAATACGAAAATTAATCTGTCTGTTACATCAAAACCACTGAACCGTGACGAAGGACATATTATTATGGTACTTTTTTACGAAAAACGACGGAAACGCGGACGAAGTCGCGGGCAAAAGCTAGTTGATAATAATAATGTCCCAGGAGTTAGACTGAATCTTCGCTAGGTTTAAAATTAAACCCTATCTGTCACAAATGAAGCAATTTCAACCTTTGTGATAAAGTATGAACGAGTTAGATTATACTTTTGTTGTTATTATAAAGCTGTGTACATTTCAATTCTGTTAAATAACAAAATTTTTATCAAAATACTTACAGTGAAACTGCGATGGTCTGAATATTGATCTGAAAAACGATAACAAAATAAATTATCTCAGAATTTCATCGTCCTTGGCAAGTTGCCTTCTCGTTGAACGAAATAATGTAGTTTTCGTACCAACTGTTGGTTATGACGAGAATTCTACGAACATGAAAATATAAAGTCTAAAAGTTTCTTACTAAACTAACGTAATATCCGGGCAAACTAGCAGTATGTCACTGTACTTGTGTCACTGTACTTGCGTCACTGCAGACTTCCGGTATTCACTTCAGTGTAGGTTTCAGTTCCTATAAGTAACAATACTTAAGTCAGTCAGTAATCTCTTTTTCTCCAAACAGTGTTCGGGTCGGCTTTTAGTCTAACCGGAACACCTGAATACCAGTATTTTACTTGTAGTGCCTGTCCTCACAACCCAGTTAGCGCTGTGTTATACGAAATCCCTTGGTACGACTGGTTGTCTGACTTTCGGGCCACTTACTACCTGTAACTACTACAAGGATAAATATCTATCTATCTATCTTATATATATATAAATAAAAAGAGAAGTCCTGACTGACTGACTGACTGACTGACTCATCAACGCCCAGACCCTTGGACCTAGAAAGCTGAAATTTTGCACAGAGGTTCCCTTTATAGTGTAGACAAGGAATAAGGAAGGATTTTTCGAAATTCAACCCCTAAGGGATTTACATAGGGGATGAAAGTTTGTATGGAAAATCGTCATTTTCACGCGGGCGAAGCCGCTGGCAAAAGCTAGTTTCTAATATAGCTTTATGTGAAATTCCTTTTTTGGCTGGATTTTATTCAAAAGATTTAATTTACTACTGTCAAAGATCTAAAAACGTCAGCCGAGCCCAAAGGTTTAACCTGCATAAGTACACATGTTGAATTAATTCTTCAATTATTTAGTTCGAATGATTACTAATTTGAAAACTATAACCATGCAATTAGACGCACTATACACATGTTCATTGTTATTTTGACATAGCTGGGCGGTGATATAAACATTCGATTCGGCCACCCGACCTGTGTCCCATACACAGGTCGGGTGGCCGAATCGAATGTTTATGTAGCCGTACCCTTCAGCAATTATAAAATAATAATATATGGCTGGGACAGTCCGGATGTGGAAGGCGGGGGGTGTTTTGGCGCGACTATGTCCAGCTTTCAGTGAATTGCAGTATTATAGTCTGCGTCAAATGATTGAGAAACCAATATAAGACTTATTAAAAACTAACGGACCCTTCATAAAACTTAATTTAAATCCATCAAAACATCCCTCTTGTAGGTAATCCCCAAAAATATAAGGCAGAGGTGTACCTAATAGTACAACCACGTTTTGCCAATTATGTAATAGGGGGCGCGCCTATTACCATCAACCGGTCACAAATTCAGGCTCCGTAGCTGCTACTGACAAATTCCTGCTGAAAAACCCAATGAGACATTGTCCGACCTGGAAATCGAACTTAAGACCTCATACTCGAATTTATATCCGATTGATATAAACCTCCTTCATCAGATAACCACGTAAAGTCTTATTGTCAATGTCCACAGCAAACGCGCTAACAATTTCCCAACGGCCCACAATACAAATATGAACAAGAAACTAGCACAAAACAGTTCTCACCATTCAAAAGTAAATACTTCACGTAAATACTGCATTTCCAGAGCTTCCCCACACTACGGGATATATTTAAAGGGTTGGCAGCCCCGGGAATTCAGGGAATCCCACCGGGAGCGCCGGCGACGCAACTTATTCCGGGAAAATACGCGGGAGGTGAAATATAAGTAGTAGTGGAGTTTAGCGAGAATTGCTTGATGTTTGATAGTGAGGTAAATAATACTTCTATGTTGTATAGTTGGAAGTTTGTGTTGTTTTCATTTACTTGGAAGCGGAGTGAAAGCGACGATGTGTGTGCAAAACGTTATCAGATTTCATATACTTGTTTTCTAGGAAAAATACTTAGTATCACTGTTATAACAAGAATTTGTCGTTAGGTTTTGAAGCAAAACATGGTTATTCTGCAATATTGTTCTTATTCTTCTTAGTATATACTTCTTAGTATGTACAACTCTGTCTGATCCTTCGGGGCCGTAACTATATACGCATTTCACTAGTTACATTTATGACCCATCTAATAGATGGCGAGCCCATTGTCATCAACCAGATACACATCCAGAATCCGTGACTCATCATCATCATCAGCCTATATTGTTCCCACTGCAGGGACTCAGGCCTCCTCTCTAGGAGAGGGATGGGCTATAATCCACCACGCGGGCCCAGTGCGGATTGGTAGATGTCGCATATCTTCGAATTTTTGGTTCTAAGATATGCCGGTTTCCTCACGATGTTTTCCTTCACCGTTTTGAGAGCAGTGGTGATGAAATAAATTACACAACGTAATGCGCCTGCCTGGGTTCGAAGCCACGACCAACTGATCGTAAGTCGGGGCCGCCACCACTAGGCCACCACTACTCTTTTCTTCACTGACTCCGTGACTAAAACTAAATAATAAGAAATTTGTAATTGAAAATTTCAACAATAATTTGCCCGACTCGGGAATCGAACTCAGGACGCTCAGCAACCGTGATTGCGACCAACAAGGCAGTCAATGGTCTAATGTTTAGCCAACAGTTAGTGTGATTCTATGTCACAACTTTTACCCAAATTCTTGCCAATATCATCATCGCATGCTATAACCACAGAACCACAGAACCAATCCAAAATCTATACCACCAAATAGACACGCAAGCAAATGGCCAAATCTCTGCGAATTTAGCCACCCGAGTATCACTCACAGACACACACACACATATCTATCACTTATAAGCCACCCTGCTGCCGACCACCCTCACATAATATCGCGCACTGGACCGACTCATCCGCTACCAATTTTGATGCATCGTGCTCAGCACAGCCTCCCTACGGATATCCTACACACACATGAGTAATCTTATGTCTGAATCGTATGAAATTGGTCTGGAGTTCTGAAGCTCGAGTTAAGGATGGGTTAAAGACTTCATGGTTGGATTAAAAGGGGTTTTTATTTCTTTATGTGGTATTGGTGTAAGGAGTCGTGAAAGTTATTCCAGGTTTACCACTTTAATTTATAACTAAACATTATTGAAAATCTCGAATAGTTTTTATTAAGGCACGGACTGCAAGTATGCACTTAGGGCCTTTTCATAGTTTCTTAGTGTAAAAATAGGACGATGGGAAAAGCTGGACGAATCCGATTACCAGTGTTTCAATACTGGATCGAAGAAACTGAAAGTCATTGAAAGCGATCTTTGCCCAAAAGTGAAAAGAGACAGGCCAGTATCAAACAGATATTTGACAGTTGTGGCAAACATACTTGTGTTAATAAGTCTTGAACTCCAATACTTTTATTTAAAATTATAAATGATGTTTATTGTGCAAATTATTAATTGCAAGGTTTAAACAAACACTTTTACAACTCACTTTTTTTTTAATCAAGATGGGGCCGATGTTTCGTACCTGACTACTGTAAGAGGAAACATCCGATACAAACTCAGAGGTCATTGTCTCTTTTAAGGAACTACATCTTCTACCGCAACGTTACTCACTCAATATTCACCACAATATCCAAGAAAGCGGACCAAACACACACACACACACACACAGCAACAGACACAGCTTGCATCTCAGGCCAGTCCCTTCACGGCTCAGAAGACAAGCTGTGCTCAATACCGGCGCCGCAAGGCCGTAAACACGGCCCAATAGATGGCCGGACAAAGATGCCTTTACCCCTAATACCGAACAAAGATCCTTTACCCCCTAATACCGGACATCGATCTTTTTGATTGTTTTGTTTCATTATAGTTGTTGTTTATCAAGGTGACATGACTCTCCAGTCTGTACTAATATTATAAAGAACTAAGACTGTATGTGAATTTCTTTTTCTTACTTTCTTTTATATCACAGGCACTAACAATTCAATTCAAAAAGTATTTTTAGAGCTACATTATTCGTGGGTGCTATGGGCTATGCATTATGTTGATATCATGCACATTAGTAAAATTATCACATTTTTCCTGGGCGAAGTAAAAGTTGTTAATATTAATCAAGGTCATGACAACAATCTTTACTATGTTTATATCAAACTTGTGATGAATGTAAACAGTGTAGGCTATTATATTTTCAAAAAGAATATGCCGGACGTTTTTATATTTCTTGCCATAATTTTTATACGATAGGTATCTGTTCTTACAGAAATAACAGAATAATAGTATGAGTAACTATTGAGAGTCGTCAAAAAACCAATGGTAATTTCTACTTACTGAAGCTTAACGCTCGTTTGTCACCAATACTGGCTCTTAACTGTACCATTTTGCCAATTGTGTACTTTACAGTAATTTCATCACGTTCATTTTAACTAAATTTTGACGATGCAAGCTCTATTAATGCACGAGGGTTTAGAATTTCTCCCTCAGTGTTTATAGGACATCTTGAAAGGCGTTCGTTCAATGGGATCGGCAAGCGGTTGCAAATGGTTTGCAAATTAATCCGTTTTGCATAAATTCGGCTTCTATGGTGAATAGCGTGTAAACCATAGAAATAGCTATGTTGTTCCAACTTAGATTTAAAGTCTTAATGAGGAGGCTAAAGTGTAAAATGCTTACTAAAGAGTTTGTTACAGATTTTATTTGTCGGAAATACATCGCTTTGAAGGAATATAGACCTTGGTGAATAAATAAAAAAAACGTTAACGTTTAGTAAACGTTTACGTCAAAACTGCTAAAGTAAATTCACTTTAACAAGAATTCAACTTTGGAAACATTATGTTTTCACTGGAATACTACATCACCCAGGTCAGTACGACATCGACTCGCAAAAATTAATTTAAAAAATTTACGAATTGAAAAACTCCAGACCTTTAAGTAAGCAGTACCTAAGAATCATGTTATACCTTCTTAATTTCAAAGACTTACTCATTTCCAAAATATCAACAAAGCCTAATTTCAGTTTCCTTTTTAAATCGAACGATAGCCACAACAAACAAATATGAAACCAGTAGGTACACCAATTTTAATCACCCACCCCACATTAATTCCAACCCGAAATTGCAACCGCATCCAATTTTCCGAAATGAAAAATGAAAAAAAAAACTGTAAATTACAACGACCGACTTCCCATTTTACTAACACTAGAACAGAAGCTTTGTGTTTCCATTATTGCCAACAATGCCTATTCAACAAGCATAATACGTAAAACAAAGTGTTGCTTGTGTAAATAAAAAAATCTCGAGTACCCACTACGAGCAATTTCATTCTCTGTAGTGAAATAAAAATCTGGGTCGCGCGGGAGGGTTGCAGGTACAGGTTAGTGTACCGTGTGGAGGGATTAGGAATACTAGATATGGCTGCTTTGGTTGTATTGCGAACACGAAATTATTTTTTTTTGTGCGATAAGATCTTTCCAGAATGGTTGATTAATAACAGCAGCACGGGTTGGGTATCGAAGGTTAACAGCTACACTTACTGTAGCACCAATTCGTGGATAAATAACAAACGTGTACTGTGTTCTGATACTGTGATAGGCAATCGCTCTAAGTAAAATACTGTAATATTCATCTGTATCCGTTTAACTACACCAGAAGCCAACCGGCATAGGAAAAAGCTAGGAAAATCTCAAGTTAAAAAATTTAAGAAGTTTTTTTTGTGGCATTGGAAAATCATCAAATGACTTCTCCCGCTCTGGGCAGAGCGGTAGGGAGTGTAGACTGCTACTGACTAAAAACCATCCATGTTCCTTCTTAGCCCTTTTGACGAGGCCGCGGTATCTCTTTCGAACAACCCGCAGCCACCATGTAAGAAGTCCTTCAGCGTAATCACCGCTTAAGTAGGTCTAGATCTTATTATGTTCTATTCTAATCTACTAGCGCCGATTGTTTCTATACATCGAGATATAAGTACTAACGTACTAGAGAAGCTACGTCAAATAACTGAATTGTCCCATTTCGTAATTTGAATCTTTAGTTCGCTGCAGCGCTAAAATAATAACAATTCGTCTAAACCGTAACTAATTTACCACAAGTTAAATAAAAGTAGTAAATTAGTTCAGTTTCCGGTCTTAAGCGCCATGTAAATCACGGCACTTACGCGTTTTCTTCAGCGACGGTGCGGCGCGATCGCCGCAGTTGAACGGGACAAAGTAGGAATAAACGGTGTCTTCTCTAGTACGTTAGTACTTATATCTCGATGTTTCTATAGCATATAATTAGTAATTTCCGACATTTCGTCAAGATGGACTTTATCAAAGGGAAATATTTGTCAGTACCTACACTCATTGATACACAGCTACTTGTCCTTCATTTACTTGTTCGCATTGTTGCAATTATTTTTTAGATTGTCTTATGTAACGGATATCCAGAACCGAAAACGGTTTTTTTATGCAGTGAGGAAAACAATTTGAAGTTTTATTTAAAAAAAGGCAAAGCCTCTACAATATCTCTGTTCTACTGGTTCTACTTACACACAGCTGTCTCAAAACAGAGCTATCCTCTTTTAAATTGACGTCTTTCAATTAATTTCGACACTTTCAGTAGTTTGATTCCATTGAAAACTGATGATCCTGAAGCTAGCTGATACCACAGCATTTATGTTGTTACTCGTAATGAGTAGTTTTCAAGTAAAGATCAAAGTAATTTTCAAGCATTTTTACAAAATAAAAATGTTCATAAATCTCCACTGGTCCGCTGCTTGACAGATCTTATTACAAAATATTGCTTGCATTATTTATTTACCCAGAAATAGAAGCTTTCAGTTTTCGCGACCATTTAGCTAAAACCCCCAAAAGAGCTTCCTCATGTCCAAATTGCCACATTCAGTAAGTCAGAGATCCTCGTACTAGGAACACAGCCGGGCAGAGGGCGACGCATTCTGATGCACCGTCACGGTCCCGCACAGCCTCGGGAATCTACATCTTGTTATAACTTACTTTGTTTAGCACTCTGCTTTTAGCTGCATAAACCAACGGCGAGCTAAAGAGCTTCCCAGATTATAGAACGGGAAGAAATGTTATAAGGAAAAGTTACAGTCGAGAAGCGTAGAAAAATAGTGATTGTATGTTGAACTGTTTCCGGGAAACTCTTGGGAAAACTATCCGACAGATAATTTTATAAAATTCGGTCCTTTACAGTGGATTCCAATACTTTAATAGACATCGTAAAACTGGCCGAATTTCCTTAAATATCTAATCTACGACAACATGAAGTCACTTTACAGTCATTTGTTATGACGTATTTTGTAACACTTGACACGCATCGGCCTAACATTTACCTAATACTTGTTGCTACGCTGCAACAAAAGAACTAGCAGCAAGACAAGTGACATTGGACTTAATAAGAAAGTACTACCTACTCAATGTACCAAACACTACACACTCAAGAAAGCTTTCATTATGCACCCAACCAAGCACACATTAAAACACCATTATCTATTTACCTCATCACCGCATAACTAACCTCCTTACCACATATTTCCTCACCCCCTCCACCACAATACCTTCGCTTTCAAAGGCTTTTCAGCCATGATGTACAGCTTTCATTGAACCGCGGGGGTTTCGACTTATAAATAAGTTACGTAGGATTTACGGCGCGCCATAGTCTTTATATTAAATTCCAATAAGATTTATGTCGGTACTCCTGAAATATGAAACTGTTTCGTGTTTCAAGTGCGTTTTGTGATTAAAAGGTGTTTGGGATGATGTTTAATTCATGTGGTAAAGGTGAGGTAATATTGAAAATTGTTGTGGAAAATAAGACGTCAGAATTGAATCTGTATTTACGTTGTTTATTTAGAGTTCAAATCGAATGTATACTAATAATAAATTATTTGTAAGTTAATCTCCGGAACCTAAGATCTAATTCTTATTTTTTTTTGTGGTAACTAAAAAACACAAATCACAAATTATATTTTCACTTCTCTCGCTCTAAAATTCGTCTTTATGTCGTGCGTAGGCGACATAAAGTCGCGTTTTATGCTCTAGAGCATAAAGTAAAATCTTCGTCGAAGACCAAGGTAATCGGCACAGGTAATCGGCCCAACAGCCACAGGAACAACTTCAACTTCATAGAATAACCTCTTTAATTTAATTCGTTTCGCTAGTATTCTAAAAACAAGGGATTACTTTTCATTACGAATACAAGAAAAGTTGATAGGAATAGGCTTCCCCCAATTACCTAAATCGCATGATGGCAATAGGCTTGCTCTTAATTAGGTTGGTTGATGGCAATAGGCTTGCTCCTAATTACATCATTTGATGGGAATAGGCTTGATCCCAATTACATCCGTTGATGGCAATAGGCTTGCTCCTAATTACATTGGTTGATGGCAATAGGCTTGCTCAAAATGTTTTTATAACTGAGCAGTATGAGTAACGACATAAGTTAGGTGTTATGTCAAGTTGCCTACTGAAAAAAAAAAGTTAATAGGCGGGAACCATAATTATTTTTACAATATTTACAAGTTGCTGTTGCATTTCCTCGCAATCGAAGTGAAAAGTAGAGTGTAAAACTCGTCCATAAAACCCATTTTACTCTCTACTTTATATCCATCCTCGCTCGCAAGCTCGCATCGGATGGATAAACGTCTCGCGCAAAATGGTGCGTTTTATGCACTTGGTGTACAATCTACTATTATATCATGCATATTTGCCGAACTATCACATTTTTTACGAAAAACAATTTACCTCCCATTCAACAATACAAAAGCACTAAATCAAATTGAAATACCCTCCCATTTACTTGAAAGTCAGTCAAAAACACCGCACAATGACCACCGTCTCCAGCCACAAGCCGTCAAATAAAAACAAATGGCTCAAACGGGCTCAAACAAAAGAGAAACGTGCCATTAGCAAGTAGGGATGGAAATGGGCATAGAATGAGAAATGAGGGTAGAAAAGACAGTCTTTACTTACAATGTGTGCATAAACTGATGAGCAGCCTGTTTGACAGTCGTTATAAGTAATCAATAGCCTGAAAGTCTGACAACCAGCCTTACCAAAGGGTATCATATGACCAAGTACTAAACAATACTGGTTCAGCTGAATCTGGTAAAATGCCTACATAATTGGGAAAAGGCTAGGCAGATGATGGCGATGACCGGCGTGTGTGTATGGCTATATGTTTGCACGAAGACGAGGAAAATGGAGTTATGAATGGATGCAGGTGACGTTCTGTAGTTTTTATTCAGAAAAAAAGCTAAAGTTTATGCTACGCATGCACATCATTTATCATCATTCTCCTGAACTTATTTATCCCAATTTATTTGGGGTCGACGCAAAATGTTGTCTACTTTTGTACTTCTACTTTGTCGCTTGTTTCTAATGCTACGCATGCATTCAAAGAAGACAGTATACTCAATTTGAGCCTGTTATGTTAGACACATTATTTACACCCCAAAATTAATATCTATAAATACAAACAAGCTAGCTTAATTTTAATAGCAGTGAGGTTTTAAGCGAGGTTTTCCGAGTGAAGTATAAAACATTCCTCATTATCTAACTCTCAAACTTACGCTCGTGTAGTTTTATCTCATATGGAAAATAAGGTATCGATTCTATACTTGCTTACTCTATAAAATAGAAATAGGCTACAGTTTTCAATATCGCTCATCCCCTAAACGGCGATGACAGAAGGGTCTCTCCCCTGACCCTCGGTCATTAGCTGCATTCAGTAGCAGTAGTGCCGGACATGGTAAGTTTGTTGCAAGATGTAGGTCGGGAGATAGGACGAATGAGATGGTCGCAATATGATAAATAGCCTTTCTGATAAAACTGCCCTCTGGTCAGTGTTGTTTTAGGGGTGATTTTTCTTAATGTAAATAATTTTGTGGCCATATGGGGGCCCCACCCACTCTACTCTGGCAAAGCGTGAAATTAGTAATTTAAAAAATCAGTCAAGTTTTAGTTAGTTTAGTCTAATCTTTCAGTTGACTCAACGATCACGTTATGTTATACAATCACATGACAAATGCTATGCTAAAATCAATTACTAATTGACTTGATTCAAGTTAGTGACAAGTGACCTTACTTAGTAAAACTGTTAAGTAATGAATTATGAAACTTGTCTTTGAAAAAAAGTAATGCCTACCCACAAAAGAGTCCTCTACCAATTTATTTGACAGACTTTACACACATTTGTTTATTTTAAAAATAGATGTACAAGCGATATCCAGCCAAAATATAAATAATTCGTACTGATTTTGAGATAAAGCAATAACTTAAGTTACTGTTGTAACTGCTAGTATAACTTAGCTCAAAAGTAAAAACAAAAAGATGGACAAATCCAATCTCAACTATCTCTCCGCCTACAATGCATCGGCCACTCTCTCCCTCCCCGCATGATTTGAGTTTAATATCCTCGTTGAGTGCTGCATTCTTTCGTAGGGGAAATGGGCCCGCAGTGGGGTTCCTGTCGGCGCTGGGGCCATCTTTGACTGCCTGTCAAATATGTAGCTTGTTGCTTGTCAGTGTTGGAGACGTGGTGTGGCTTCAGTACTTGTTGGTACAGTAAAGATAGGTAATTATGGGTGTTAGCAGAGGATGGTTTTTCCACTACGTACTCTATTAAAAATATGACAACTTTTGTTGAAACACCCTATACCAGAAACTTTGAAAAACAGTGTCTGATTTACATCGTGACGTCAATTTCCAAAAGCATTTATACATCGTGTCCTGCTGCCTGTTTTTGCAGCCAATAAATAATGACAATCATCATCATCATCACAGGCCTCTCTTTGCTTGTTACCAAGGTTCATACTCTTGTGCCAGTGTCATCCAGGATATTCCCACAATGGTAACAATGTTGTCAAAAGGTGTAAGTAAAAATCATGTTCTGAACCGGCTATATTATTATTTAGATTGACATCGAGCTACTAAGAATTTTTTTTTTCAATAGGAAGGAGGACACGCGGGCCCGTGAAAAATGGAAGAAGTGGAGGGAGGCCTTTGCCCAGGAGTGGGACAGAGCAGGCTAGGAAAAAACAAAATTAAAAAAGGTACAAGTGTGATGTATAAACAGTCAAACTATTTTTCCTTTTCCAAAATCAAAGTCATGTTCTTTATTTCCCTATACAGCAACCGTGTTCGCATAATTGCTAAATCTTGCAAATAGTATAATAATTTAACATTTTGAATTCACGTTTCAGTAAAACTTTACTATGCGCTCACTAGAATATAATCACAACACACAATAAATCAGTTACGAAAATCCTAGTGAAAACGTCCCCTATTTTCTCAACTTTCCACTTGGCTGCGGGAATCACAGTAACAAATGTGATTACGATGCAACTGCACTATTCCCAACTTAGTCACAACGCTGTAGGGTGCCGGCGACGCTAATAGGCCGTGACGTCATAAATTGTGATGCTTCGTGTGACGTCACTGGTAGACCGCCCAGCATTTTGGTGTTTTGATTTTCATGTGCTATAAAGTTGGTAAGGAAGATCATAGCATCTTTCTTTTCTTCTAAAGTCTGGCAAGGTTGTTGTCAATGGGATATCTATCGTGGATACCTGATACTGTTACACTACACTCCTAACATCTAAAACTTGTGTTTATTTATCCACTTTCATCAAAAAACCAAAGGGCATACACAAAGTAACATTTTAATAGTAATAACGATCATGGAAAAGCTTTGGAAAAGTCACACATTTATTGAACTTACCGAAAAGTTCAAGTCAACATCATCATCTGCCTAGGATGCCTTACCTGATGCAGCTGAAGGCCAGTATTACGGAGAAATCTCGGTATGTAATGAGGGTGACCTCTTACCAAAATCTTAGAAATACAAAACAATTTCTAAGCGATTGTTACTTATCCTTGCCCTCTCGCGTCCAGTTTCCATTATCCAAAACAGACACTAAAACTATCTTCACCATCCGAAAAACAAGAATAACATCTCCATCACGACTCGCTTGTTTATACCTACTAAGTCATCCCCTACCCACCCATCCTGCTGCAATTTATACCGTCACGGGCTATTAGCGCAGTGAAGCGAGTATAGCTAGCCCCCGACTACGGTATGCGCACAACTTTTCTCAGCTATGCGGAGGGAGATACAAGTTCGGCTTCTGATTTTATATTGCTGTTGTTTCGATGTGCTGTTCGAGGATTAGTACTTTTTGTGTCTGGGGAGTAAATAAAGGTTAAGACAAATCATCGTCAATTTTTTTTAAACTGATCTGCGTTTTTTGCTACGACGAAACGGTTTTCGAAGACATGTGAGATCTACAAAGCCGCACTTGCGCATGGATATATATGGATTTATATAGATAGCTCTCATAGGAAGAGACCTTGAGTCCCACCAATGGAAACAATATAGAGTGATTATGCTTAAGAATGAGAAAATGCGGTGCAAATGAAAATGCCAAACTCTGCCAAATTTCTGGCTGAGTCAACTTGAATTATTATCATCGACACGCTAAGATGAAGAAACAAATGCACCAATGATGCACCCGCGGCATTTGAAAACAATCAACAAAGACTTCGGTAAATAAATTGCGTGACATAAGTCTATTGTTGCATACCTAATTAAGTCGTGCAAAATACGGAGAACTTAATACGTCTATAAACAGCATCACAAGGAAACATAAATCAATTTCAATTTCCATACCAATAATAAGAACACAGTTATCATATTATCCATAGGCACTATCAACATAAACAGCAACCCATTTCACACTTACCTCCTCTCCACATCAAATAAAATAAACACCACCATCCTTTATCAATCCACTCCCAATTTACCGGGTACTCGGCAAACATATCTTGCGAGCAGCTCTCTCAACTATCAAAACACGAACAGAGCATCAGTTCCACATATCGGTAACAGTAATTATACACCAATATTTATTCGCGCCAATTACACCCAACGTGCGAGTTAGAAACAAACAATGAACGAGAACTTCGGTAATGAGTTCGTTAACATTAATTAACGCACCTTTGATTCTAATTACTCGTGTGTACTTGATGAAGGATTTCACGTCAAATTGGGATGTGAGGAAGTTCGTGTTTTGGAAGTGGGTTGTGAGAAAAATGTGTTGATGGAAGTGGAATTAGTTGTGCTGTCATGTGTAGATAAAAGAAACAATTGTTAATTACGTACATTTTAGTTATACAAACTACCAATAGAACAAAATTATGAACTATACTAAGAGTATAACTACCGACATAATTATATACAACGACGATAATAAGACACCAAATAAAAGCAAAAAGAAAAGGAAAGATAATGAGTAAAGATTATCATAATTTAAATACTTGATTTAATTAACTCCAGGACAAAAATGCAATGCAATCAATACTGCATATTAAAAACAGACATAGTCGAAGGAAGAAAACTAAAAACAATAAAAAGACAAGAAAACGAAGCTACTCAAAAATGAGTTCCAACAAAAACCACAAACATTGAAAAACAAGAAGACGAAGAAAAAAGACCATTCAACAAAATACCGAGACCTAATCTTCCAAAGTACCTGTAGATACGAAGTGGCTTAAAATCCAACATTTTCCAAGACTTCTTTGTTCGAGTCGAAACAAGTTAAGACGTTCAGTACATCGATTTCTAGTTTAAAATTGTTCACTGCAAAACTTCTTTCCAATTGTATTGGAGTTGTTCGATGATTTTTAGTGGGCACTCCTTTATATATTGGTACATTTATGGGCCATTGTGTTTGTGAGATGGTATTTTTAATGGATGTGTCTGAGTTTGTTGGGTGTGAGGTTGTGAAGCGTGACTTTAAATATGGGTAGCAGTTTTTAGGAACAAAAGAATTTGTAAGACTGAGGTAAGGATAATCCTCCTATAATAAATTTCATATTACAGGAACCGATGCAATGGACGCTAGTGGAGATGGACTTGTGGCTCAATTTTGGGCCACAACTTAGTTGACCATCAAAGAAGAAGAACCAAAAAACTGGTAGGTAATAACGAAAAGAAAAATTGTATGACAATTCTTTCCAAGATTCTTTTCATGTTAAACGTCAGTTCTTTGATTAGGAAAAAATTAAATGTCCACGAACCATTAAGAGTCTCTATTAATTAAACAGCTATGAACACAACTATTTTTTAAATCCGGTATTCTCAATACTCACTCAATACAAAAAGCAGATGTTATTTTACCACACAATTCGCACCATCAACGTTCTTGTTCAAGATGAAAATAAGGAAATAGAGGAATATTGGAAACAGGCAAAAGCTTTTAAAAGAAAACTAATAAGAGCTGGATGAAAAAACAAGAATAATAAACAGACTTCCCTTTCACAATGGGAACCCCCTTCACCAGACTACTTTCTCAAAATTGTAGAATTATGTTAATGAAGTACTGAGAAAAAGGAATTTTAAAGTTCCCCACCCTTTCTGCCAACAAAGGGTGATAATGGTTCAAGAAATCAGTACCAAAAACCAAAAGGAAATAGGTACTGACATTTTGACTCGCAGAAAATGAACTGCCGAACTGTGTGGAGGTTTGCATGCAGTGCCGAAATTAAGAGTATTCTATGTTCCTAACCCAGAAAGCAGCTATGGAGGACCAGTGGTGGCGACTCCAACTTACGAGTAGTAATTCGTGAGTTCAAACCCAGGCTGGTGCATTATTTTGTGTAATATATTTCATCAGCACTGCTCTTGAAACGGTGAAGGAAAACATCGTGAGGAAACCGACGTGTCCTAGAGTCAACAATTCGAAGACATGTGAAAATCTACACACCCGTACTGGGACCGCGTGGTCTATATAACCCTCTCTTGAGGAGAGACCTGTGTCTCAGAAGGAGGAACATTATGATATCCTAATCCAGATCTTTAAGCTGATTATGATGTCCTAATCCAGACTTACCGTTCGAGGTGTGCCAAATTTATTCGAAATCTGTTCAGTTAAAAGGTTACAGAAAATTTTATTATTTTATTTTAACACACAACATACAATTCGGAAGGCATGTTTTCAGAAGTAGACAGAAATTAAAAATAAATTCTCAGTCAATACAAACTCACGAGCGACGGCCAGTAAAGAACTAGAATTCAAACTGTAGGTCCAGTTGATCAAGACACCATATTTTACAATCAATAGAGTATAAAATCATTTGTATTGTGTTATATATATATCAGTCGAGGCAACCACACCTGTTTGGTTTTGTTCCTGGTCTTAATATTTATGACTTTGAATTTGAATTTAGGAACAAATAATCGAAACAGTGGCTGGACAATAACAATAACTTTGTTCTAGAACCGGTAGGTAATTGTCAGTCGATTCGTATCGTTTAATATTATGTGACAAACAAATATGAATGCTATGATTTTAGTGTTTATTGTTCGGCATTTCAGCACGACATTTGAATCTATCAGAAATTGTTTGCGGTACCTACATTTAAATTCTCTTACTACTCTGTTATGCCTGGTCGCAAGGGTGACTGCTGACAGCAAGAGATCCTGGGTTTGATTCCCGGGTCTTTCAAAGTGTTATTGGGTTTTTCCATCAGGGATTTCTCAGCCACTTGGAGCCTATATTGTACCCGGTTCATGGCAATTGGCTCGCCCCCTCTTACATGGAATTTTAACATAACTTCCGAAATGTGGCTGAACTAATAAGTACCCTGCCTAACCCTTTTATTAGATTACAGGCGTAATGTTATGTTTCGACAACTCACCATTGCACTTATACAAGTGACAATACGGGTCTACCTTTTTTAGTAGAACTTTTTATATCCGAATTTTATTTTGCATAGCAGTGGATGGCAGAATCTTCATTTAGCCGAAAATTATTTGGCGTACACTCATTTACCATACATTCAAAACGCATAATTTTGTAAGTCAGTCATTTTCTGAGAAAATTTACCATTGCAATGTTTATTTTTAATACATCATCAGAAAGTAGAGATTATAAGGAACACAACGCCCACCGACATTTTAAAAAAAGCTGATATTTTGACGTCAGAATTTTTGATTGAAAATATGGCTGATTTTTCGATACTAAGTCAATAATAAGGTGAAAAATAAATATTTTTAATCAAAAAAATTACAGTGTATTTAGGGCATAAAAAGGTAAGTTTTCTCTAAATTTCGTGAAAAAAAAATGGTTTTTGTAAAAGATAAAAATTAAAAACCAGAAACTTGGTTATTTGAATTATTCACATACATTTTGAGGTTATGTGAAAAAAGTTGATGTGGCACTCGGAGACTGCCGCGGTAAAGCTATTGCATAGCATTATTTATTTATTTTATTTATGCAGTATTTTTTTTTAAAGAATTTAAACTATATAAGTAAATCAAAAGTAACCTTCATAGACTAAGCTAGTAAGAAACTCTATGACAGAAAATTTAAAAGAAAAAGTATTGACAGCTTGTCAGCCTGACGTACCTAAGTGTCTTAACATTGAAAAATATGAAAATTATTTATTTTATTTTAGATATTTTATAAGAAAACGAATCGTCTTCTAAGACCGATTCGCAGAATAGTAATGCAAAAACCAATAAAACGTATGATAGATGCGTAATAATAATAAAATAAATGTTTACAGAGTACTCGAGGAGTACTCACTCATTATCTTTCACTATTTTTTCGTGACTTTCTTCATTAATAAATGCACTTTGTTTATTCATATTTAAAACACTTTGTACACAAATTATACGTGTAAGAATATTTTAGAAGGAGAAAGCAGAGAGACAAAACAGAACAACTTTACGCATTTACAACGTGAGGTTATAAATTATTTAATTTGACAACCTCAGTTGCCAACCTTGTTATTTTCCGTAACCATAGCAACCTGGTTGAGTACTGAATCTTAAATTTTTTGTTAGGAAATTTCTGGATTCGCTCTCCACGCTCAAGGCCCGCGATAGAAGCTATGCAATAGCTTAAAAAGTGTTAAAATCAAAGTCGTAGATCTTTTTATTCTCTACAACTTTGCCATTTCATTTTTTTGCATAGGACTTGTAGTTTTGCCGGAAATCGAGATAAACCGCTTTCCCCCCTTAAAAACCCCCCCACCCCCACTTCCCGACCTCAGATCGACCGTAATTTATTTTTCCTTTAATTTTTGTTATATTCTCTACTTTTTCCATTGGGTTTCATCCTACTGTATTTTTTTTTCATTTTTTACCATTTTTGAAGGCTTCGGACCTGGTCTAATTCGGCGAAACGATTATTCTATTAAATAATTGTTTTGCCTTAAACACATTCGTTCAAAGAAGTCGAATATGCCAAGTGTGTTATGCCAAATGAATTTCGGAGCATCAAGTTTCTGCCAAATAGATGGTACCCGTGACAATACCAAGAGATGCGTCACAGTTTTACATCGCGTCAAGATTTAAATCATAAGATTATAATCCTTCTTAAGTCACGCCAAAAAACGTGCACACTTTGAAAGGTCCAGTCTTATCTTAAGAAATAACGTATTCCCAGGACTAACCGAGGATCAGGAAGTCCCCTTGTAGTCATTAAATAGACACCAGACACAGGTTGGCCGAAGCAAAGAAAACCTGTCCAAGTAGAGATTTATCGATGACTCTGCCCTGGCATATTAAATTGGGGTTTTCCCACAATCGATGTGACACTTGATATCTTGTCTTGCCTGTCCTGATGTTTGCACATCACAGAAACTGATGAAGGCTACTAAAAGTGCCAAAATCTTCGCCAAATGCTGGGCTGGCTCAATATAAACTGCCATCGACACGCTAAGAAGAAGATTGGGTCAGATAGGCGGTCGCAGCACCTGGTTAGACTACAATCCAACCCTGACTTTGTTTGAAAAAATCTGATCATGATAATAACTGAGAAACGTGATCTGACACAGCCTTCTTCGTACGATGCGTACGATTTATAGTATGAGTGAGCGAGACAGTGCCAAAGGCAACCATCTTTTGTCATATTCAAGTGCATCTGATGATTTAAATCTCTGGTTTCATGTAGTAAACAGTAGCATCCCTCCACTTGCGCGTGCACTTTATGACGTCATAATATTTGAAGTACTTGCCACAGTTTTATGTCACGCATGCAGACGTACACTTAATGAGAAGTGGCCGTTACTGCCGAAACTTCTACAGT
The DNA here is from genome assembly GCA_949775195.1 of Diarsia dahlii. Taxonomy (NCBI): domain Eukaryota; kingdom Metazoa; phylum Arthropoda; class Insecta; order Lepidoptera; family Noctuidae; genus Diarsia; species Diarsia dahlii. Next base: position 21,644,431 of record OX459194.1, on the reverse strand, counting down.
GAATCGTAAAGATAACTTTGTTAAATGGGGTGCTTCTGAACCCCAGCAGTGCTTGAATAACTTGATAACTTTGATAAACACAATAACAACACAACGCATTTTTTTTTCAGTTACACCATAAGTCACCTTTTAATTTGTCAAGAATTTGGTCAGTCCGAAAACTACTTTGAGAAAGAGCGTATTGTGGAAGGGCAAGAAACTCCACATCCTTAAAACCTAAATATTGTTCAAAACCCTAATCCCAAAGCTTTTTCAGCAACACATACAATGTTTTTACCTATAGCTGTTAGTGGTCACGTCAATATTTTTTATTTATTCAATTTTTACCCAACTACGGTGAAGCAAAACGGAGATAATGATTGATTTTTATAGTAACACACTGGAGTTGTTATAAGAGCCCCCTTAAAGTAAGGGGGTTGTCTGATTAGCACCCCAGCAAAGTTACTGAGGCATCTTAGGAAGTTATTTAAAGTAGTCGACATTTTCTCTGTGTATTTCTATTTCACCTTACAATATAGGTACCTCACTATTCCTGAGGATTCCACATTATAATAGTTAACTAGTAAAACTCAGCCACTAAGTGTAAGTTACGTCAACACGCTTGTACACTTAGTTGCAATCAAAATACCTAACTAGAGTTGCAGGACTCAGTGGTGTACAACAGAGGCCTTCCAACTAATTAGGAGGCAGATTAAAGAATATGCAACACACACACAGTAGGTATGTATTTCTGATTGGAATAGAAATGCATTTCTTATTAATAAAAAGCAGTGATTGTTTAGTGGTGTAACCGTCGAACTGATAACGAATAGGTGTCAAATGAGAGTGAGAGTTAGTATGATTTCTATCTAACCTTCGTCGAGTTGAAGGTTCTCAGTTTGCAGAAACGACGTTTTGCGTATGCGTTTTTTTATTTTACGCTTGCAGATGTACACCTCTGATTTAAAGATCCAGTTACTAGCAAACAGGCCTCTTTAATCGTACAGAACATCCTCTAAAACCGTATGTACTCAGCATAACTGCCAAGCCACTCGTACCTGCTAAACTCGGCACGTTAGCCACTAAGTCGGGCTAACTTGTTACAACTTGTATCTGCAGAACAAGTTGCAGTACTAGATGCCAACTGCGAGCAAATTAAGATAAAAGGCAGCTGGAATCAATGGGTACACTTGGTGAGAACTAACTGGTTTTGGATGTGGTGCATTTTGTGTTGATTTCGAAATCTGCTTCTGTAAAATAAGTCTTAGTTTCAAAGAAACTTGTACAACTATAGTTGCTGCCTGCAAGATGTCAAAAACGGTCATTGCCCTTTCTTTAATATCTCTTCGTACGAACCAAAACAAATGAACTATGTATCGTTTTTCATTAGAAAAAAGTAGATCAAGATAGATAAATGACGATTCAAGACATGAACAGGCTTATTTTTGGATTTCAAAGTTAAAAACTAGATTGTTAGATGAAGGTCAGAGTCAATGACCGTTATTGACATCTTAACTGGCAGCAACTATAGTCTCCTTTGATGGGCTTTATCCCTTTATAAGGCAATGGCAATATATTTGCCACCATATTTTTCAGCTCAAAAACTAAATAATTTGTTACTGCTAAGTACTCTATCGTTGTACAGAGAATATTTAAAAACTTATCAGACACTCATTAACTTATCAAAAAACACAAAAAAGTAAAATAAAATGAAAAAATATTTTCTACCAATTATACCTGTCTTTTTTTTTGGCATTATTTTAAAATTTCCAGATGCGTTATGCCTGTTAAAGGGTTATAAGCACTGATAGCCGCGTGTTTTTCAATGTTCCACACACATAGAACGTTTTTAACGTGACCATAAAATTTGTAAGAATACCCTTAACGAAGTCAAAAGGCACATTGTTATTTTTTTTTCTTTTGCACCATACCTGTGAACCTTATAGTAACAGTGATATTGGTGTTCGAAGTGCCAATTTCTTCAAAAGTTTTGTTTTTAAATACAAGTTTTAAAGGTTAAAAACTTAACTTTAATTATCTCCATGATTCATAAATCCCACTTACGATTAAAAACATCTATCAGCTGTTACGTTGAATTTTATCGGAAAACGTGAATTTTCACCCTAAAAAAAAGGCGTGTGACAGCAATAATTATTTTTTGTATAAAGTTACTTAATTGATATATATATACTTGATTGATGGCTTCGTAAAGTGTCCGTTTACTCCTTATACACGAGTTTTCATCATATAAATACAGTTAACATTACAAATCAAACTTTCAAAGCTATCTCGTAATCTGCTTGAATAACCTTTCAACCTTTTTATTTTTCTAGCCTTATCTATCCAATCTTTTTCGGATCAAAAGACTATCAGTATGCCACAAGCTTGCTACAAGAACCTTTTTTCTGAACTTAAAAAAATATTTCAACCAAAGATAGGCCTAATCTATGAATACTAAAAACCTAGATACGAAAATAAAAACCTTTATATTTCTACTTCAGAGAATAACCCTCTTTTGGGCTTCGCCGCAGTCGGGTAAAAATATAGCGATAAGCTACAATACATCTAAAGGATCCTCTGTACTCTAAGAGTATATTTGCAAGTCCCGCAAGGGTAAACACAAAACGAGATGAAGATAGGAGTTCATTCCTTGGCAAAGGGTTTTTTGTCCTAAATACGTTTCGTCAAAGGGCCGGTGACAAACGGATTCCTGCCTGGGGCGCGGTTGTGGGCATTTGGAAACATATGGTGCCTGCATATGGGACGGACATGCTGTGCTGATATGTTTGGTGATATCCATCTGTTGTGTGCGGAAGATTATCTATCGCAGTACTTTTTTTGAGTTGAAAGAAGTTGTAAATAAGGCAACAAGGTGTAGGTAAGCAACTACGACAAAGTATTACGAGATTTCAGGAAAAGATGATTTCAATGAAAATAAGATTTATACTCAAAATTTCCAGTAAAAGAAGAATCCATCAAAAATTGGATTCATTTCTTTGCCTATAATGCCTAATACATGACGTTGATCGTAGAAAGCCGACGACGTGTAAGCCAAAAAGTGAATTTATTGAGTATTATTTAGTACCTACTCAATAATAATACTGATATTCAGCTATTTAGACTGGGAGCCGACCCCAACATAGTTGGAAAAGGTTAGGCAGATGATGACACATTAAGACCGCAGAAAATGTAAAGTATACTAACGTACCCGCACGTATCCGTGTCGTTTTTTTTTTGTCAATTTGTTTTGTCCTGTTGAGAAACCAATAAACACTTTTTCTTTCTTTCTTTTCTTTCTTTATCCCGTGACCTAAGTGCTAGCTTTTACTTTAAAAGAAAGAATGAAAAAAAATTGTGTTTATTTTGAAAAAATACCTAAAATATTAAAACTTATAATTCCAAAAGGCCCTCAGCTCAGCCTAATTGCAGATGACAACACAGTGTGTAAGTACCACCTGACGCCAAATTATGTATTCGTTAGCACGGAAAGCAGTCCCGCTGCAATTTTTCTCCCATATATTTCCACAGCAAAATCCTCAAATATGCACGGCACTTTCGGTCAAGAATGGCATTCTGGCACTTTTCTTTGAACACTATTATTGCCACTAACGAAGTTTACCGCTCGTCCGCAAGGAAAATACACTCGGAATCTTTAAAGAAATTATGGGCAAAGATTCCTCAAGATTTCGACCAAAACTGGGTGGGTAAACATCATATCCATCTTGTTAGGTAAACGGGATAATTCATTAATTTTGTACACAAACGTATGTACATAAATACTACAACTATTGTGTAGGTTTCATTTTATAATCATACAACGGCACGGCACAGTTGGTGCAGTGGCTGAGCGATTGGACTACTGGGCTGTGTGTCGCGGGTTCAATCCCCGCTCGGAACAAAATAGTCTATCATTACAATTTTTTCTAGAACTCACTAAAAAGCTTTAGAACAAATCTCTGTCTGATTTTTTTATGACTCGTCCCAATAAATCAGTCGTTAAAAAGTGAACCAGACTAGAATGCGATTACTATCGCGTGCGACTACCACCAGTACAAATACAACTTTTTCAACATCAATTTACTTTTTAAAGTAAAAACTATGCAAATACTAGCAAAATTCTCCACCGCCTTTGCGAAACACCGCCTAATAAGATGACTAGTCGATACGAACGATGTTACAACTAAAAATAAAGGTGCGTTCAAATTACACCCGATCATCTGCCCTGCGGCGCTCTTCGCTCACCGTAAGCTGGACCTAGTTAGTTTAGCTTATCTAGGAATTTTACAGTAGCTTCTAGTTTACTGGTATTTCATTTTATGTTTTATACGAAGGTCTTTTTGGAACCGTAAGGTATTTTGAAGTCTGCGGGGGTGTTGGAAAGAGATACCGCAGCCCCGGACACAAAGGGCTAAGAAGGAACATGGGTGGTTTTTAGTCATCAGTAGAAGTCTGATACTCCCTTCCACTCCGCCCAGAGCGGGAGTCATTTGATGATATACTACACTCCAAAATAATAAATAAGGTATTTTGAACTGGTCATCTTTGGCGAACTTGAGGCTTTTAGTCGGTGAATTTTCAGAATGAAAATGTTTATGGCGAAAAGTATAATGCGCGTTTAAATTGAGATTTTTTTGTTATGAATGGAAGTTTTATTTTAATTCTTTGTATCTTCCAGAATAACTTCTAAATCCTCATATACTCATTGAAATTCAAACAAATTTTTAAATTCAAAGAAAGGTGAGGTCATTCTCAAGGTTGACGTCAATAATGCTTTCAACTCCGTGAACAGGGACACTTTGTTGGCTGAAGTTAAAAAAGTACTACCCGAAATTTATGGTTTTATGGACTGTATTTCGTTACTTCGAAGTTCGAAATACCGAAGTACGGTATACAGAAAGTTCGTGAGTCCGAATTACGTTAGTCAGAATGTACGCTATGACGAAGTACGGTATTCAGAATGTACACTATCGCGAAGTACGGTACACCGAAAGTTTGCTACTACGAAGTACTGTATTCAGAATGTACACTATCGCGAAGTACGGTACACCGAAAGTTTGCTACTACGAAGTACTGTATTCAGAATGTACACTATCGCGAAGTACGGAACACCGAAAGTTTGATATGACCAATTACTCAATAATTATGGGGAATATTCATCATTAGAGAGTATTTCGAATTAGTCAAGTATTATAAATGATGATAGTCTCGATCGAATCGAAGGCTTTCTCGTAGTCCACAAATGCTAAACAGAGAGGCAGGAGATACTCTTTAACCACCAATTACTCAATAATAAATGAGAATATTCCTCATCGAGATTCTGAGAGAGTATTTCGAAATGTACACGATGTGAGGATAAATGACCTAAAACAGTGACTATAGCTACTGAAATAAAAAAATCGTAATTTAAATAAGTAAAAGCATTTTAATCTATTCAAAATAAACTTAAAACTTAGGGTAAAAAAAAACTAAATTAACTTTTATTTTTTTTTATTCAGTAGACTAGCTGAACCCGCGCATGCGTAGCAATGCGTTTTTCCTACCTACCTATCTACTACCCTACCTACTACCCTACGTACTACCCTACCTACTACCCTACGTACTACCCTACCTACTACCCTACCTACTACCCAACCTACTACCCTACCTACTACCCTACCTACTACCCTACCTACTACCCAACCTACTACCCTACGTACCTAAAAAAAAAAAAAAGTATCCTATGTCCTTCTCCTGGTTCTTAGCTACCTTCCTACCAATTTTCAGCTAAATCCGTCCAGCCGTTCTTGAGTTATAAATGGAGTGACTTGTACAACCTATTTGCACAATAATCATCATTTATAATACTTGACTAATTCGAAATACTCTCTAATGATGAATATTCCTCATAATTATTGAGTAATTGGTCATATCAAACTTTCGGTGTTCCGTACTTCGCGATAGTGTACATTCTGAATACAGTACTTCGTATTTGCTACTGCAAACTTTCGGTGTACCGTACTTCGCGATAGTGTACATTCTGAATACAGTACTTCGTAGTAGCAAACTTTCGGTGTACCGTACTTCGCGATAGTGTACATTCTGAATACCGTACTTCGTCATAGCGTACATTCTGACTAACGTAATTCGGACTCACGAACTTTCTGTATACCGTACTTCGGTATTTCGAACTTCGAAGTAACGAAATACAGTCGGTTTTATGTGGCAATGTTATAGGAATCCTACAAAATTATTATATAACGACAAATTTTTGGAATCTGCAGTTGGTTGCCAACAAGGTGATCCTCTCGGGCCTGTCATTTTCAGTTTGGCTATTCATCCCATTATTCAACAATTAAATTCCAAATTCAACGTATGGTATTTAGATGATGGAACGCTAGGAGGTGATATCGACACCGTTTTGAATGACTTACAACTCCTCAAACAACAATTTAAATCTATTGGCCTGGATCTTAACCCCTCTAAATGCGAAATTTATCTCCCTGACAGTACCGACAGACAATCGACAATAGACAAATTTAACTCAATAGCCCCACAAATCAAAATTTTAGAAAAAAGTTCCTTGTACCTCCTAGGTTCCCCTATTTTAGAAGAAAGTTTTTCATTTTTCATCGATGACAAAATTAAACATTTTCATGATATTTCAGATAGACTCTCCAAAATTAACCTACATTCGGCTTTCACCCTTATCAGATACTGTTGTTTTGGTCCAAATTTTATGTATTTTCTTCGTTCTTCTCCTCTGTGGACGAAACCACAACTTTTGGACAAAATTGACCAAATTATCCACGACACACTAACATCCATTCTTAATGTGGCCCTGGACGACCGAGCGTGGCAGCAAGCCACCCTTCCAATTCGTTTTGGTGGCCTCGGCGTCCGCAAAATTTCTAGTGTTAGTTTACCGGCGTTCCTGTCGTCTGTCCACAGCACTGAAAAGTTAACCAGGAAAATTTTAACCCTCTCCCTGGTTGACTCGGAAGTGCCGTGCTTGTCCGATGCAGAGAGCGCCTGGAGAATGGCTTGCCCGAACACGGATCGGCCCGAGAACCCATTTTCCCAGAGACAGTGGGATGAGCCGCTCTGCAGATTGGTACGGAATAACCTTATTAATACGTCTACCAATACTGCTGAGCGTGCCCGCCTGCTGGCTGTGGGCGAGTGGGAGTCGGGCCTCTGGCTACAAGCACTACCGTCACCTAATATAGGCACTATGTTAGGTGACACAACCTTTCGGCTCGCTACATGTCTGCGATTGGGTGCTCCATGTGGGGCTCCACATCGCTGTCAGTGTGGTGAAGCAGTCGACGGCCTCGGACACCATGGCCTTTCTTGCAGTAAGAGCGCAGGTCGGATTGCGTGACACGCCAGCATTAATGATCTTATCCGACGTGCTCTGGCTACCGCCGGTGTGCCAGCTATTTTGGAACCCAATGGGTTGGCACGCGTCGATGGGAAGAGACCAGATGGTATGACCATAATGCCATGGAAGTTGGGTAGGTTGGGTGGGATGCAACCTGTGTCGACACCCTCGCGCCATCCCATCTTCCTAGCACGGTGAGCTGTGCTGGGGCGGCTGCTGCAGGTGCTGAAAACCTCAAACGGCGCAAATACAATAACTTAATTAGTAGTTATGTGTTTGAGCCGTTTGGGGTTGAAACACTGGGGCCATGGGGTCCGAGTGCCCACTTAATTTATCAGGAAATTGCCAAGCGGTTGGTCGACTCTTCACGTGACCAGAGGGCTGGAATATTTTTTGGGCAAAGAATCAGCATTGCCATCCAACGTGGCAATGCTGCCAGCCTTCTGGGCACTTTTCCTGTTGACAGCGGTGTGGACGAATTTTTTGACGCCCTGTAATTACTCCCCTTTTTGATACTTGTATATATTTTATTATTATCTTAGTTCTGTAAATAGTAGTTTTTAAATGTTGTAAATAAAAGTTTGCAATACAAGAAAGCCTACAATATCTATTTGACTGCTCTATGTCTACATAAATACATCACGCCTGTAATCCCCGAAGGGTCAGGCAGAGGTCTACCTGTAGTATACCCACATTTCGTCACTTAGGTATCTTAAAGTCCCATGTAATAGGGCCCCCTATTGTTGTCATCAACAACTTAGAAATTCGTGATAGAAAAACCAAAAAACAATTTACCGACACGGGATTCTTGCTTAGCGATAGTCGCGATTGCGGCTACTAGACCAACTAGGTCGGCTCTATGCCGCTCTCTACGCCATCAGCCTATAATGTTCCCACACTGTAGGGACTCAGGCCTCCTTTCTAGGAGAGGGATGGATTATAATCCAATACGCAGGCCCAGTACGGGTTGGTAGATTTTTTTGCTTCTAAGACATGCCGGTTTCCTCACGATTTTTTCTCTCTAGCTCTAGTTTTATTTCGTTGCTATTCATTTTCAGCGCAAACAAGGCTGGACATCGCCAAAAAAAAATGCCACAAACCAAAACAAACGTTTCACCAATGAATTTTACCCAAAATTAAAGCTAAAATATTTTCATAAAATACATTCAAATTCATATAATTCAAATCTGTAGCCCTTGCAAATGTTCATAGCGTAATTAAAAGGAATTTTACGTGATTCACAGTTATATTTTACGCACATGTGCGATAAAAACTCAGAGATATATCATTACTCGGAAAAGGAAGGGGTGGGGGCTAAATAGTCATTTTGAAACGCTGATTACGAACGGATTGTTAAGTGATAAGTCGAGCTCCACGATAACTGACAAATGCTTGCACTGACTGGACGGGTCCACTCAAATCTGTGTGGTGCTTTCTTCAAAAGACCATCTCAGACACTAATTTGCATAGTCTTCATGTGTGTATTATACCAAGATTATGTCTGTACCTTGAACATATTGTAAACCCAAACGATTTTAAAAGAGTGTCCATGAAGTTTCTTGCCATTCTTCTCATGAGACCAACGCTTTGGAATGGGCAACTACAGTACAATCACGAGTTATTATGCCTTGTGACTGGGACTGTAGCTTAGTTTATTTAGCTTCAGTAGTTTACTGCCGCACTCGGAGAGCTTCAGTGGTTGCTTGGGACGTCGCTTGGTAAAGGTTTTTGGCAGTTTTGTCATACAAAAGTATGTCAGGCCTTTGCTGGGTGGCGGCTTGAGTAATCGTTGGATATCTCTGAGTGCTGCAGTTAGTTTAATTCGACTATTCAAAAGTGCCTGTAACGGCCTACTTGAAATAAATGCTTTGACTTTGACTTTGACTTTGATTGTATGGATAATGGAATGGCCATTATAGAATTTGTTTTAGCTAAATTAAAAATTTGGCAAGGGTTGGAGAATGGCGGTGTGTCATCCAACAAATAAAAACGAGTATTATATCTAAACTAGCTGATGCCCGCAGCTTCGCCCGCGTGGCAAATTATATACTAAAACCTTCCTCGAGAACCACTCTATCCATTGATGAAAACAACATGAAAATCGGTGCAGTAGTTTTTGAGTTTATCGCGAACAGACAGACAGACAGATACAGACGTGGCGGAGGACTTTGTTTTGTATGTAATATGTAGTGATGTCGCAAAAAGCGTCTGAAGGTTAAAGAGCCAGGGTAATGAAATATTATGATTTGCGATCGTAATTAATAGAACAAGTACCTATACTACAAGTTTATTAAAAGTCACTCAATTGTAAATGGCTTTTCCAAGAATGCCTGAGCTATATTTCTCGACGAAGTGTAAGCCTACTGAGAGGTCTATGGGCGGCATAAAAACACTCGACACAAGGTTAGACACTAACCGCACGAAAAAAAAACCCTTTAATCAGATGGCTAACAATGCATCTATCATTACCTTAATAAATCTTTTTATTTTGTGGGGTGGGAAATCATCAAATAACCCTTCCCGCTCCGGGCAGAGCGGAAGGTAGTGTCAGACTTCTACTGACTAAAAACCACCCATGTTCCTTAGCTCTTGTGCCGAGGCCGCGTTATCTCTTTCGAACAACCCGCAGCCCCCAAGGGACCTTAATAAACCCTGACATCATTCAAATCCCAGCCAGCTCAGATTATACTACCCCTGCCAATAGCCACTAAAACTCTGCCTAACTCTGCTAATATTAAATCCTAGTTCTAAACTGTGATAATACTGACAAGTAAGAACTTTGCCAATACCCGTCAGGATTGGAAATTGTTGAGCTACTGGTACAACTGTTATTTTGTGCTGTACTGAAATTGATGGTGGTCTGCATTTTAACCATTATAAATGGTATTAATTAAAAGCTTAACGAACCCGAGAGGAATTTGTTCTTCTCATAATTGGGATCATTTCTTTTGTTGTAGAACATAATTATTTGATAACCTTTACCTCAGCACATAGCACCGTATTTGAGTGCAAAACTAAAATGCGAAAAATAAAATGCTTAAAAAAATAATTGTGAAACAAACCCTTCGTCCGTTTGCATCCATAGGTACCTATCTGTTGGGCTTAATGTTCGTTAGTCCAAATTTTCAAAACATAGCCAGTTAAGAAGAAGATAAAAAGTATCGAAATAGAAACAGATACTTGAGCCTATCAGTACCAAACAAATAACCATTGACAAAAGTAAGAAATGGTACCAAACTGTTTGTTTTCGAAGTAAAGAAAGCACCTTCTATTTTCTTTACTACTCTACATTGTTACATCTCCAAACATTGCCAAACTTGTGACATTACAACGTTATAGATTAACATAAAAGCGTTTACGACAATTTTACACGTCGTTACTTTATATCCGTCACAATGTCAAAGTCATGATATTTTGTTATTCAGCTGCACTTCATTTTATAACCTCTCAGTTTTAGCACTTAATAAAAGATTCTCAAACTCCAAAGTAAAAATAAGGTTTGAAAACTATTTGAATCTCCAAAACCCTTGAAAGCCTTCTAAAACGTAATTTAGGTAATTTTATTCAAGAAAATAATAACGCAATCTCAAAAGATCCAAAGTTTTATAACTTGGTTAAATTACTGATCTTGTTACAAACAAGTTTTTATTGAAAAGATAATTATGGCTTTCATAACGAAAGTTGTTTAGTATGACGGGTAGAAATACCCGTAATATACTCATCATTCCTTACTTTATCTATGTTTCACACTCCACACATCCATTTCAACATTCTCATCTCTGCTATAATCGTGACTAAAAGTGTGATGAATATTAAAGTTCATGAATGAAGAGGGAAAGGAAGACCAAAGAAATGATGGATGGATTGTGTGAAGAATGATATGAAACAGAAAGGAATAAAAAGATGACGTGACGTCTGTCAGGGGAGGAAGGAAGAAGAAAACGTGTTGTGCTGACCCCAAGTAGAATAGGACAAGGGCAGTAAGGTAATGATGATGATGACTTGTATTCACATGGTGTTCTATTACTCCTTATTACATGTCCATACCAAGACAGACAAGCTGCTTGCAGATTTTCAGTAACACCACGCGCCACTTCCTTAGCCGTTATCTTTCATCATCATTTCAGCCGAAAGACGTTCACTGCTGGGCATAGGCCTCCCCTAAGTGTCGCCACATTGACCGGTCCCGTGCGTCTCGCATCCAGGAGATACCCGCAACCTTCACCAGGTCATCGGTCCACCTAGTGGGAGACCTTCCAAAGCAACATCTCAACAAATGAAAATGAGTGCACAAAAATGGCCCCAGGACCCGTTATCTTTTGCTTTTAGGTATTACTTTTCATTTATTCGGCAAATAAAAAACCATTATGAACGTTGACATAAAATTAGTACCAAATATAAAAAGTAAGCACAGTTCTCAACTTGGGCCTACCTAAACATGGAACCTATAAACCCATGTGGCATAAAAACTCCTCGCGAATATCCTTACAGTTCGTAAAGTTTATGACATTTTACGTACAAACACACTCATTTCATATAATATTATATTCTACGCATTGAAAGTATACGTATACAAATATATAATATATATTTTTACATATACCTCCTACTGTAGCGACTCGCCTTTGTGTCGCTCGGGTAGGATCCGATGTGGTGATATGCCAAAAAGCCAAATCTGTGCATTATTTCAGTTAAATATTCATTTATTAAGCACATACAGTTTTGGAAGGAAAAAAGCGCCCTTTCACTGTACAGGCTTGCTTTTTTAATAAAACATCTAAAGCGACATTTTTTTTTATAATTATGGTCGTATGTTGCCAGTGCTGTCAATGCCATATTTGCAAATGAGCGAATCCACAGACTAGCAGTTCAAGTATAATCTACCTTTTATATAAGAATAATGCATGCTAAGCGAACACACAGAGACACACGAAGAGCAACTATATTACGTACCATTATAGAATAAAGATATGGATTTTTACATACACTGTAGACTGTTGATCTAAAATTCATGTCAAGACGTTATCCGTTCGTAGTCAGTCATGTGTTTTATTGCGTCTGTTGACATTTACACCCTGAGATATGAGTATGGGGTTATAAACGGGTGCTAACGTCTGCATAGTAATAAAATGGTGACGGAGTAGTGTTCTGTCTAATACATTTTCATTATTTTTTGGGGGTCGTAAAATATTTTTAGGGGTTTATGTGTCTGTCTCTCTTGCTGTTGGGATGTATCAAGGATCTTGTTTTTTTGAGGGTTTTATTCGTTTGAGATATCACGACATTATACGTGAATATACGGTCAGCAACAGAAGTAGCTTATTTTTCGGAATGTTAACTATTTGATGCACAGACTCCAGCTATTATTTTGAATGTTTCAGAAGATTATTCTTTAAAATATTCGTTACTCTTCAATAACTTGCTGGTAATGAGTAATATCAAACAAGTTTTTATAAAAAACCTGCTTTGAGACTTTGTGTAGCTGTTTCTGTTGCTAACCACCATACATGCATTACTTAGTTAGGTATACTCGATCATAATTCTTAGCTTCTTCTTAGCGTGTCAATGGCAATCTAAATTATGTCAGCCCAGACTGAGCTAAGTTTGGCGCTTTTCGGGTGCAGTAGTGAACAAACAATCACGAAAGACACAGTGGTTAAAGACAAAGCCAATGATTTATCGACTGCCTCAATCTAGTCATCATAAATCATCATTAAGTCTTTCCTAGCTATGCTGGATTCAGCTTCCAGGGAAGCAAGATACATTTAAATACACCCAGTTGATGGGTAATAAAATAAAAAGTAAAAATCAAGTCGACCAAACTATGTTCTAAGAATAAACTAACTAGCTTAATCTTAAAACATAGTTTGGATGATAACAGCTTCTGTAGTGGTTCTTCGACAATATTTTCTTACCAAGTCAACAAAATTAAAACAACTTTTATATTTATACCTTGTAATACAAGTTTTCATCACGTAATTAAAGCGTGATTGGCATCGCGATCTTAAACTTTATCCCTTATACAAACTCAATTCATCATGGCTGCGATATTACACGTCAGTTGGACAAAAGGCACCCAGTAATTATCCTTTCCACAGCGTAAATTAAAACAACCGCGGTTAATAACTTCAGCGAGGAATATTAAAACAACAACGGTAAGAACAGAAATTATAAAATTTATTTTTATAAGGCTTGCTTTTTTTTGCTTTTTTATTTTTTGTCTTTTAGTGCGGGCTTGATTAATATGGAGTTCTAGCTCAGCCTGTGGCGCGTGATGTTGTATTGTGTTGTTTTTAGTTTTTCTTTATGAAAAGTTTCTTCTTTGTACAACTCAAGACAAATACTAAATATAATTATCACAGTTAGATTTGATAGAGGAGAGTTTAACTATTCTTGTTTAACTATTCAATTATTTTATTTTGTGCATAATTTAGGAAAATTATGCACAAAAGTAATTGTTTACTACTTTTCGTCCACTCATGACACAGATGTCGGGCCAAAAATCCAGACTATGTGACTGCAACTGTGAAATTCCTTATGGAAAAACCTAATAACACTTCGTCCGACCTGGAAATCGACCCAGGACATGCACAGCAGCCGCGCTTGCGACCACTAGACCGACACGCAGTCGTGAGACGGGAACAACCGATAAACTCCATTCCCTCAATACAATTTTCAGATCAAGAAAATCCTTTTCTCCGATTACTTTATCCAACAAATAATACCCAAACGACGATGGACACACTCCATACATTCAAATACGTAGAATCCCTTTCAATAGCAACGTAAAGCGACAAACGGGTAAAATAAAACGTTCTTTTTTACCGAATAAGCGTTACCATAAAAAAGGTTTTCAGTGAGCAAGTGAATCATAATTTATGAATTCCGGTGTCCGGGCAGGCCAGGAGATTTACGCGAGGTCATTGTGTCGACGGAAACGATACGCATCGCTTAGAAAAAGATAGATAGACAGGGGAGGTTAATTTCTATGGCCGAAAGTGTAGACTGTATATTTTATTAGTTAGAAAATGTTTTATTTTTCTCAACTAAACAGAATTGATAGAAGTTGGTCTTAATATTATTTTTTGTTCTCGGTGGAAACCTTCAAAAGTCGACCGGTTTTTCACTAAAACCACCCCGGTGGAATGAGTATTCTACCTACCAATAATTTTTAATTTCGAATAATATTACTTCTTCTTAATATTTACTTCGAGTATGATGCAACCACACGAGTAGAAAAAAGGATGCAAGTTCGAATATAACACATGCAACCAAGCACAGAGCACATTACAATTTTGATTATTTTTGCTATTTAAATTCAGACTGGAGGTTTTATATCTTTGTAAATTTCACAAAACATATTTTCAGCACACACATCTCTAAAACATCTAAACCTTCCCCACTCTGTATGACAGAGTCGTTAATGAAACATAAGGGGTGTGCTACACCCCCGACGCACCCCGACATACCCCTGACATCCCCCAGCATCCCGCGATGCTCATCCTCCGCGAAGGATAGCGCAAATACAGATATAGCCCGCTAATCGTGGTTCTAAGCTTACCCCTATCCAACCATTCTGAAATAAACCCTATGGCATAAGAAGGAAGGTGGTGATTAGTCTGACGTTGGATAATCCGTTAATTATTTTTTTATGGAATAAAAATGTTAAAATAATAGATATAAATTACTTAAAATTGCGATTTTAATGGTTATTGTTTTATTTTTATGTGGCGTATCGGGTTCCTATATGTACTTGTAATGGAGTAAGCGAGGTACGGGATACATCTATTAATTTTACGTTGTTTTGAATAATCTTTTGTTTGATTCTGTATAAGTAAATTCCTTATCTAGACTGCCACGTTGGTCCAGCATGATAGCTGAGTATAAGGCCCTGACCGGGCAGTGTTTGCCATTAAGAATATCTCAGAAGCAGCTTTGGAGTCTGGAGTACAGACATGATGTTCTGTTACGTATTACCACCACATTTACCACGCAGAAATCTGACATTGGTGTTACTTTTAGACTTCTTTGCAAGATGTATGGGTATGCTTTACGCATGTATCTACCTACAAAAAAGAATTTGAGAACTTCAGAGTCTGTGAAAAACTAAGAATGCTCTTACCAAATGGGTGTTGTCTGGTAGTTACATGCAGCCCGACGTGACAGGGCTCTTTATCTTAATTTCGGTGATCTTGCAAGATGGAAGATTTGCGTCCCGTCGGGGCTGCGGGCCCCGTTGGGGCTGCGGGCCCCGTTGGGGCTGCGGGCCCCGTTAGGGCTGCGGGCCCCGTTGGGACTGCGGGCCCCGTTGGGGCTGCGGGCCCCGTTGGGGCTACATGTTGTTCGAAAGAGATACCGCGGCCTCGACACAAAGGGCCAAGAAGGAACATAGATGGTTTTTAGTCAGTAGAAATCTGACACTCCCTTCCCCTCTGCCCAGAGCGGGAAGGGTTATTTGATGATTTCCCAACATACTAAATGTATGAAATTATCATTCTCTTCTCGAAGAAGTCGGTCGTGAAGAAGTGGTCGGAGAAGTCTAATTTTAAAGGCTGTGAGCAATCGGACCCCACGGTCTTAAAGTTTCACCACCAAACGACAAACTCACGCGGAGTAAATATAGTTTAGCCGCAGACCGACAAAAAATGTTTTCATAGAATAATATTCCTTAAAAACAAACCCCATACCATACCATATTGTAGACATAAAACAAGAGCTCTTCACGTGCAGATATATTTTTAAACAGAGCCCTGAGTGATATTACACAGTGCGCACAATGGTTGTCGGAGATGACAGGCCATTTCGCCGTGTGACAACCCTAGACGTTTCCCTTGTGTGAGCGTACGGTGTGCGTGTCTTCAAGGTTAGAGGAAAAACGAGGAAATTATTTTGTTATTCTTGAAGGACAAGCGATGAAAACACAAAAATGTATCATATGTAAGAGGCAGTCATCAAAATCAAGGGGCTGAAATTACTCCGTCTGGGCTGCGGGTTGTTCGAAAGAGATTCCGCGGCCTCGAGACAAAGGGCTAAGAAGGAATACGGGTGGTTTTTAGTCAGTAGAAATCTGACACTCCCTACCCTCGAGGTGTCATTTGATGATTTCCCACAGTAAATGCTAGCTGACTGATTGGCCAAAGACGACAAAACACCAACGGAGTTTAAAAGGAATGGACGGAAAGGAACGGAGTTTAAGAGTGGGGCAGAACATGCTCATAAAAAAGTCGGCTCAAACTACTCGCTTTTCTCATTAATAGATATATTATGAGTAAAAGTTATACTACAACTAATTATAGGTCTACAGCGTCGACTCTTTAGCATCGTGAGTCAGATGAAATAATCTTATATTGATGATGCTTGCGTGCCTTTTTTCTAGTCAATATGAAATATCAACCCATTACTTTAATTAATTCTAAGCTCAAAATTTCTCCCGTCGGGGCTTTGGATTATCGAAAGGATAACGCGGCTCCGACACAAGGGCGAAGAAGGAACATTGGTTTGGTTTTTAATCAGTAGAAGTCTAACACACCCCTTCGCTCTGCCCAAGAGCGGGGGGGTGTATTCGATGATTTTCCACCCACCAAAAAAAAAAGCTCAAAATTTCTATTCCGTTAGTATTCCAGCAAAGTTACTCCACACATGACGAAGTCACCACATATGAACGAGTCTTCCTTTCAAAGGTAAAGGCACTTGTCGCCCGACAGTGACAATGGATAGGGGCCGCGACAAAAGAGTGGCCTCCCGATACACTGCCTCACACACCTGATCATACCACCTATAGGTATTTCACTAAAAACCAGCAGTTAGTAACGAACAGTATCATATTAGCCTTCTTCTTCTTATCGTGTGATATTTACCTGAACAAAAAGCTGTAAAGACTTGTGCTAAGCATAGACATACAAGAATATTACAGCTGGATTTGGCACTCCACATACAGCTGTAAATACTTAAATATCATGTTATAGTACAGAGTAATTCTTAAGCAATAATAATTATATTGATAAAAAACTCGGTAACTACAAACAATATGACAAATATACAATATTACAAATAAACATGTTAGATAATTAAGTAAATATATATATTTTTTTTTCATTTAAATGAGAGAAAACACAAAAGAGCGAAATTTCCAATAGTATCGGCGTCCCCATAACTTAATCCTACGAAAGCACATCCCATTCTAAGAAACTCCAATATATCCAGCATCAAGATTTTTAACTTAAACCTAAAGAAAATTCCTCCCAAGAAAAATATGTTTCCAGAAAAGTTCAATCAACTCAGTTTTAATCCAACATTTGTATTCTGCAGTTCATATTTCAGGAGTACTCCAGCTCATATTTAGATGCAGCGCATACCGACCTCATTGGAATAAAAACCGGACGTGATGTCCAACCGACACCTGTCACTTTCAAAATAAGAAAGAATATTTTGTGAGACTTCTTAAATTAGGTACTGCATGGGATTGGAATTTTTGTAAAAACCTCTTAGGAAGGAAGATTCATACTCGTATTTCCATGGGAATTACGTGTCCATGTCCAGTACAGGTTTTTTTGTGATGTAACACGTAAAATCACATCACATCTTTATTTTTAGGAATCCGTAGTCAACAACCTTTATAGTTTCGCCATGTCCGTTCGTCTGTCTGTCTGTCCGCAACTTATCTCAAATATATAACTCATCTCAGAGATATTCAACTTAGCAAAGATTTGACATACAAAACCTTCACTAAAGTGTCAAAATCTCTACTAAGTGATGGCTTAAGTAATCATAAAACGTCTCTGAGTGCGGCAGTTAGTACTAGAAAACTGTAATTTGGCATGAATTTACAGATTAATTACGCCAACAATGTGGTAAAATAAAGTCTCTAAAAGTATTTTTTTTAAGGTATCTTCACAACACGAAAAGTACGAATGTTTTGTTTTTTATAACTCGCGTAGCCCACAGTATGGAATCCCGTGGCGTGAAGTCTCCCCCACCTCTACCAGCTAAACGGTTGTCTTTAGCTGTGTGACAAATTCACGGTAGCAGTATAATAACGAAATTAATAATCTTGCTGAACACAACACTATTAACACAGCAGCACATAATATAAACATGTCAGCACATAACACATAACTTAGATTCTCCAAACTCGTAAGCCCTCAAGACTTAGACCAAGTTAGCTCTAAGCACATCACTAAGCAAGGACACACACGTGGGACATCGCTAATGAAAGGTCACTTAAGCTCACTCGACGATATTACCGTCAGCTTAAGGATAATTACTGGCCTGGACAGCTAGCTTGGTTTAATTGATAAAACTGACTGGATATTTTAGAGGTAGCTAGTTGACTAGATTTGTGTTATTTGAATGTTGATATATTATAATATAAAATATATATAATATATGTATATATAAATATATATTTCTAAATCGTGTGGTTTGTGGCTAACCAGGTGTCAGAGTTGTCATAACGCCCATAGATCTTTGACTCGGCTTATATAATGCTGTCAAAAAATATCTCTCGGACATGTTGTTGTTGGTTTCCTCAGAATGTTTTCTTTCACCGAAACGAATCCCATTTTGATCGAATACCCGTAAAATACAAATCAAACTTGAACGAATTTATCTCCAAAACTACTTTAATAAGACTTCGTTGCTGTCAAACAAAACCAAGAGTATAAATAACATTACATTAAAACAAGGCTATAACTAAACAGTACTTTTAAACGACTATCATTGAAAACACCACGTTCAGTGTAGCAACACTTCAACCGCATTTACCAACCATTAAACCACACTTCATCCTCTGTTCATCCCATTCCATCAAACATCAACCGAGAGGGTTGCACTCCTATAACCGATTTACGAAATTAAACGTACCTAAGTACCATCTCGGTACCATTCGGTACTTTCGTCCAGACCGCTTCCCTTTTCGGCAATTAAAACAAGATCAGGGACGCTCCGTGTTTTATTTTTCTTTTTCCGCCATTCTTTTTGCTTTCTTTTCCCTGCACTGGTGCAATAAAGATAAATTATGGTTTTTAATTTTGTTGGCTTGGTTGGTTAATGACGGTTTGGGCTGTCTTTGAATGTTTGTTTTGCAATTATCTGTTTTAGCAGTGGTGTGGAGATGAATTGTTTTGGGTTTTCTGTTTATCTGCATGGTCTTCAAGTGACTTGATTTCTGTATTAGATACAGTGACCTCTGAGTTTGATCCGGCTGTTTCTTCTCAGAATAGTTCGAGTAAGAGCACCAGCCTTATCAAACTTTAAAACGTAAGAAGATATTGTGA
Source organism: Diarsia dahlii (assembly GCA_949775195.1). Classification (NCBI taxonomy): domain Eukaryota; kingdom Metazoa; phylum Arthropoda; class Insecta; order Lepidoptera; family Noctuidae; genus Diarsia; species Diarsia dahlii. Next base: position 21,624,817 of record OX459194.1, on the reverse strand, counting down.
CCAATTTTTTTAACCAATTTAATTGACTTGTGATAGGACTTGTAGAATTAGGCCTAGTAGAAAACATTTTCGAAAGTAAACTGTAAAATGGATATAGTTTGCTTACTACGTAAATAACTAGTAGGTACATACATTTGAAACGAAACTTTGACACTCAATCATAACATCTATGTACACATGAAGTCACCGCATATTTTCAAATACAGAACACTATCAAAACGTGATTCGACAAACCGATTGCATAAAAAAAACAAATCCATAGAGCATTGCCATACAGAAGAAGTACCAAAATAAAAATGATATTGCAGGCTTTTGCGAACGCTTTTTCAAAATACCATGGCATACCAGCCAGTGGTTTAAAAAATACCATCGGCGCACCTCGATTTACCTGGGAACCGAAAAAGAAAAGATGGGACAGATCTAAAACAAATTGGATGCTCCAATATTTGAAAAAATATGCAATTTTCGTGTACCTGGAATATTTGATCAATATCGCCAGGTTCCATCAATTTTATTGTTGACTTACAGTTAAAAGATGGGAACAGAGAGAGATAGAGTAATAACAGCGCATTTAATCTTCTATAATTGTGTAAAATGTAAATGTAAAGGGGTGGGATCCTGGTGTCCTGAAACACAGGCCATGAGCCTAGCTTAGGCACCAGTCTCCCACAATTATAATACTTACCTGAATTGTGTATCTTGTCGAATCTGACCAATGTAAAATAATTTATGTATATTGTGGTGAGAAAATAAAGTTTTATTATTATTATTATAATTGTGAAAATTATCAACTATATCCAAGAATTACTAGTTAATAACGACAAACTAATAGTAATTTTCAGCAGAAAAAAAAAAAAAAAAAATTCTGCTGAAAATTACTATTAGTTTGTTTTAGAAAAAAAAAAAACTTTTTTTTTTCTGCTGAAAATTACTATTAGTTTGTTTTAGAAAAAAAAAATTTTTTTTTTTCTAAATTACATGTAATGAGCACAAAACATTGGATGACGTCTTCATCATCATTATCCTGCCCTTATCTCATGTTATTATGTTATTTAGTGCCACGGAACAAGTTTTTATCTTCCATTCTCATTTATCCATCGTCACTGGGATAACTTACTAAAATGATTACTTTCGTCTGGATAATATGTTCTGGAAAATGTGTTTTTTTTTGTGAGCTTGTATTGACCGAACTAAACCCTAACCCTGCCTAACCTTTCAGGGATTACAGGCGTGATGTTATGTTATGTCGGAAGTCATGGAAAAACAAATTACAAAAAAAATGTTATAGTTCTTTATACAACTACTAAAAAACTAAATGAACACCAACAAATATTAAACCAGCTGTAACTTCATGTATGCTATACACATTTCATGGTCGTCGTCGTCATGTTTTTGTGCGCAAAACTAGTGAATTTCGTGAGTTATCTCGCTCCGCATACGTTCGTGTTATCTATGATGTTATGTGCCGACGTTTTGACAAAATATTATTCTGTTTTCTTCTTCTTCTATCCTTTTTCTCGTGATAATATATTGGTGCGTACATTCTTTGCAAATGTTTTCGTGCACGATGTTACTATAGAAAAATGGTACAGGATATTACACCTATTCAGCATATCTAAGGTCGTAACTAAACAATAACAGCCTTGGGTCGATCTTCATGTTGATCCATAGATGGGTGACCACCTATGGATCAACATTTCCGAGGCACGGATGAAACTCACCACCTGAGTTTCATCCGTGCCTCGGAAAGCAAGAGAAACCGTTAGATGCGGTTGTCAACTGTAGATTTTTGACCGTCTCGCAACGTGTGGCTAGTGCCCCGAAAGTATGATAGCCAGTTTTACCAATGGGTATCGTATTACTCAGTACTAACTTTGTTGAGGAGGTCAGATAGGCAGGCACTTCATGTGAAATACTGCATCTTTTTAGACTGGAGGCTGACCCCAACATAGTTGGGCAGATGATGAGCATCTTTGCATCTTAGAATAATGTTCTCACTACTGGGAGAGATTGAAAGAAAGTGGTCTGTATAGTATCCTTTATATGAGAGGATATGTGCTATTTTCATAAATCGTCTTTACCTGAAATAAGTGGCGCAAAAAAGACATTACTATATCCTATATCAAGAGGCTAATCGGTAGCTATAATGCTTTCTGAAAACGGGGCTAATTACTCTCAAGAAAACAAAAGAAACTCATTTCTTTTCACAACCATTAATACAGTTCTTACTTCACAAAGCCCACCACTACTTGGATACCAAACCATAAATTATCCTGATGATAACCCTCAAGTGCCGTCTTAATCACCACTGCACTTTTGAACGTAGATTGATGACGTTTTGATTTATTGCCGTCGCCGCGGCAGGGTTAATGGGGCGAATCTGTCAGATAAAGATGCAACCCGTAATGTGCAGTACCTATTGAACATGTTGGTGACTGGAGCGTTTTGTTTTAGTTGTTTTGTCATCATCAGCCTATATCCCACTGCAGGGACTCAGGCCTCCTCTCTAGGAGAGAGATGGGCTATAATCCACCACGCGGGCCCAGTACGGATTGGCAGATGTCACATGTCTTCGAATTTTTTGGTTCTAAGACACGTCGGTTTCCTCACGATGTTTTCCTTCATCGTTTTGAGAGCAGCGGTGATGAAATAAATTACACAAAGTAATGCGCCTGCCTGGGTTCGAACCCACGACCGTTCGTAAGTCGGGGCCGACACCACTGGGCCACCGCTGCTCACAGTTGTTTTGTAGTACCTATTTAAAGCATGTGTCATCAATGATAACTTTTTGCAAAAACAAAACGATTTCCCAAAACCAATAAAACGTCTAAAATAACTTTACTTTCGACAGTGGGTAACTTGATATAACTTTCAACAATAGGACTAAAATCTCTGAGGAGCTCGTGGCTTAATAAGAACTGCCACTCGGGTCGATCTTCAGGTAAAGCTGTGCTTGCCTAGGTCGGTCTGTGGATGGGTGACCGCCCGACATACCGTGTTTCCTCCGTGCCTCGGAAAGCACGTTAAGCTGTTGGTCCCAGCTGCCATATATATAGATCTTTGGCAGCCGTTACAGGTAGTCAGTGACCTGAAAATCTGACATCCAGTCTTACCAAAGGGTATCGTATTACCTAGTATTAACTGGGTTGTGGGGGTCAGATAGGCAGTCGCTCCATGTAAAAAACTGGTATTCAGCTGCATCCGGTTAGATTGGAAGCCGACCCCAACATAGTTGGGAAAAGGCTGGACAGATGATGATCTCTGAGTACCGCAGTAAATTACTTAAAAGTTAAAGTTAGCTAAACCTTATGTATATTTTGTTCAAAGTCGTGATGAGAACAGAATGTGCTTTTAAATGGATTGTCACTGGTCAAAATCCATATGCAGTTTCTTTCTTCATCGTGGGGTTACTGCTTAAGGTGGATGTTCCAGGGTAGCCCGCGAAATTCAAATTTTCTTACGTTTTTAGCGATTTGCAGGCCAGTGCTAGGTTGTATGTTAGTGAAAATATGATTCGCGGATGTAAGACGTATGCGTATTTCATCAAAAACTCATTCTTAAAAGTTACATGAACTTTGAGGGTTGTAATGATGATTTTGATAATTATAATTCTGTAACTGCATACGTCTTACACCCGCGAATCATATTTTGAATTTCGCGGGCTACCCTGGAACATCAACCTTAACCTGGTGTCAGACTTTTTATGGCGCACATGGATCTCTCTCTGATTAAGCTTTACATGTCATCGAGAAGAGAAATGTTTCTCAGGAATGCTGGTTTCCTTACGATTTTTGACGTGACAACGTCTTATAAATTGGTTTGCCGGGTGACACTTCAAGAAACTGCGTTACGCTCCGCTCACGTTATGCGCTCACAATGAGAGCGAGTGAGAGGCACGCGTCCCTTCCACTCGGGCATGGTTAGCCCGCCTAAGAGCGAGAGAGACAGACATAAAAAGTGAAAGGCACGCGTCCCTTCCACTCGAGCACAGTAGGCTGTTTTAAATATAATTCTTTCTATAAATAAATGTTTTAAATTGTTACTATTATTTCATCCTTCTTCCTACTATACGAATGAATATTCACATTAAAATTATTTTACCACTCAAAGTCGTTGTCACGTAAAACTTTCGCCCGTATACCGACTTTACAGGCAACCAATTTTTTTCTTTCACCGAAAATCACGTGATAATTATGCAATACACACATGTATCCGAAAAATCAGAGATGCGCGTTTTTTGTTCGAATTTGAGACCTATGACTTGGCAGACCAAAGTAACCTTAAGTACCTAAGTAATAATATGAAGCAGCTTAGAAACGGTACCAACATTACTATGTGAGGGTTTCTATAAAACCTATTAATCTAACCATTGAACTCAAATGATCCACGAACCATTTCCTTGAAGCCAAGTGAACTGCCTCATAATCAAGAGTTAGAAAACACCCCCAAAACATAGGGGTGTGGTCTATCAATCAGCTTACTCACCACGATTCTGATTATTACCCACCCCTGAAACTTACCCTTAGATGACGCATGCAAATTCACCCCCTTACCACCTTTTTTCACCCCCTATTTCTTTTTATTGAAGAAAGTTTTTGATGGATTGGCGTTTTAGCGTTGGTCGGAGAATAAAAAGCTTTTGAAGTCAAATCTGTATGATCTCTGTCAGGTTGTCTGTTGGTGCATTAGCAAGTTCTTGAGTAATGAAATGAGACTGAAAATGTTTTTCTTTTAACTGTGTAACCAGATAGCAATAAGCTGGTCATCTTATTGAAATTGAGATCTTCTTTTGTCTTAAAATTACAGTATAATAAATATCCTACTAATATTATAAACGCGAAAGTTTGTAAGTATGAATGGACGAATGGATGTTTGTTACTCTTTCACGCAAAATCTACCGAACGGATTTGGATACAATTTGGTACACAGATAGTTAAAGTTTATAAGCTGGATTAACACATAGAATTTTTATCCCGATTTTATCTTCCAGTGGGATAATTTTCGAGTTGTAGCGGGCGAAACCGCTGGCAACACCTTGTAAATTCCAATCTAGGACCACCAGGCAGGAACAACCAACAAGCACGGCTTCAAATGAAGAACGACCCAAGCGTCTGTTATAATTTAGTTACGAGCTCCTCCACTTTCCCATATATAAGCCATCAAAATTCCTACCACATTACAACCTTATCATATTTAACACCACTTAAAACCACATAATCGTTCCACTTTACATTACAACCATTCCGACTTTCAAAACTACGTGAAATAATTGCTGAAAGCTTCATGCGTATCACGTAACATAGGTTGTTATGGTTCACGAATGTTAACCAACTGTACAAAGGGTTATTACTTGACAACCGGACCCTAATTGTTACATTTGTGTTACACGACGACCGGTTTATCTTGATCTCTGAGGACGGTGAAAAACAACTGTCAAAAATTTAATTCCACATTTTATTAATATCATTCAGGGGCTCTGTCCGAAAGTCTTACAATCAGTCTTACCAAGGGACCCAGCACTAACTGGGTTGTGGAGGTCAGATAGGCAGTCGCTACATGCATAGTACTGGTATTCAGCTGGTTAGACTGGAAGCCTATCGTAAATAGGAAAACGATAGGTAGATAATGTCTCTCTGCCATAGTGTTGATAGTTTTAAAAGACTTTAGGAAACGAAGAACAAATCACATCATATTTCTATGGATACAGGGATAAATAAAGTGGGTAACAGAATAGGTATGCTGGTATATCATCATCATCAGCCTGCCCTTATGTCATTCTGATGTAAGGGTGTGCTAAAGTCATCGGCCTGTGCGGACCATGAATGATATCATCCGACGACCTCTTGTCACCGTCGCTGTTCCAGCTGTTTTAGACCTAACACGCGTCGACGGTAAAAGACGACGAACAAGATGGGTAGGCCTTCAGTGTGGGACGCAACTTGTGTCGATACTCTTGCACCATCACATCTTCCAAGCTCATCGTGCTGTGCTGGTGCCACCACTGCAAAGAATCCCAAAGAATATGACACTTTGGCCCTTTGGGTGTAAGCCTTTGTGGAACCACAAACACATCAATCACCCTAAAACACAGAGTTTGACATTCCGTCACAGTTCAACTTACACTAGTTAAACTTTCCATGTAACACGTAATCGCGTGTTAATTGTGTGATTATAGTAATTGTAGGGTGACACAGCCGCATTGTTTTAAAGAGCCCTGAACGTCGCTCATATTTGTTTCAAATTGTTATTACGCTGTTAGTTGAGTGACGAGTGGGGCCTTTATGACGGTTTTACACAGCTAGTTAGAGTAAGTTTGAGTACCGTTTAGTTTCAGTGAGAGGAGTTTAAGATCTGGTTACTAATGAAATGTTTTGTCTAGTCTATGGTTGTGAGTATCACTATCACTACATATTATAAAACAAAGTCCTCCGCCGCGTCTTTCTGTCTGTCTGTTCTCGATAAACTCAAAAACTGTTGTACTGATTTTCATGCTGCTTTCACCAATGGATAGAGTGTTTTAAATTTTAGTATATAATTTAACTGACATCGGGCGAAGCCGCGGGCTTCAGCTAGTTTAAATATGTAATAGAGGAGTAGCAGTATGCACAGGCGAAGGCTATTTCTAGGAGATGTAGGCAATTTTTGGGGTCGGCGTGTCTGCTTCTTCCATCATCATCATCATCATCAGCCTATAATGTTCCCACTGCAGGGACTCAGGCCTCCTCTCTAGGAGAGGGATGGGCTATAATCCACCACGCGGGCCCAGTGCGGATTGGCAGATGTCACATGTCTTCGATTTTTTTGGTTGTAAGACATGCCGGTTTCCTCACGATGTTTTCCTTCACCGTTTTGAGAGCAGCGGTGATGAAATAAATTACACAAAGTAATGCGCCTGCCTGGGTTCGAACCCACGACCTACTGTTCGTAAGTCGGGGTCGACACCACTGGGCCACCACTGCTCGCATGCTTCTTCATGCTTTTCTATTATTCGTCATCTTATCCGACACTTCCTTTTACCCACGACGGAACGGAGACGGTATATGCGTTTGCGTTTGGGGGGGGGGTTTGGTTGTTTGTTCATATTATGTTTAAGCCATTGACCGCCACGGTCAAGTAAGACGACAAGCCAAAAAGTACCTTAAGTCGACAGACTTAGAGCACTAGTTTGCTTGTTCGGCTTGTCGTCTATACGTGACTGTGGCGCTAAAAAGGTTAACACAGTCCATCCATTGCTTTGGTTTTCTTTGCTCTCCATATTTGCACTCAACACTTTCCTCACGAAATTTTCCTAATTCCTTCGCATCAAATGCCCATACCACCACAACCGATTACTACACAACGTCAATATATTGTTCTGATATTGATGTAGGAGAGCAGTGGTGGCCCAGTGGTGGCGGCCCCGACTTACGAACAGTGAGTCGTGGGTTCGAACCCCGTCAGGCGCATTACTTTGTGTAATTTATTTCATCACCACTGCTCTTAAAACGGTGAAGGAAAGGCCCGCATGGTAGATTATAGCCCATCCCTCTCCTAGAGAGGAGGCCCGAGTCCCTGCAGTGGGAACATTATAGGCTGATGATGATTGATGTACACTAGTCCATTATCAAAAATTCTATCTACTCATGCTATCTAAATCAGGAACATGCTCTCACCAGACCATATTTTTCCCAATAACGAGAAAGTACGTGGTATTTGGTTCAATGTCAAATGTTTGAGCATAAGTATTCGTTAGTGTCGGATGTATGGGTAAGTGATCATGAATCAATGGGGAGATTGGATACCAAATTAGGAATAGTTGATATGTTCGGGTGTTGCGGGTAGTGTTTTAAATTCAGTTTTTTGAAATGTAACTGGTTTATATGTACCACGAGTATATGTACCATGTTATATTATGTACTTACATTAGGTATTTGAATTGAAGTAGGAAAAAATCATGTTGACCAATTAAAAATTTAGGTTAATTTCTTTTTTTCTTGGAAGACCAAAGAAATGATGGATGAATTGTGTGAGGAGTGATATGAAAGAGAAAGGAGTAGGGATGCTGTAACATCTGACAGGGAAGAAGAAAACGTGTTGTGCCGACCTCAAGTAGGAATGGACAATGGCAGAAAGATGATAAACTTTTATTTTTTTAATTTTTTTTTTCTAAAATGAGCAATAGTGAGCATTCATCATAATACGCAAACCTGACTGTGATATAAAAAAAATAAAACCCAACAGTCGCAGCACTATTAGAAACAATAACAAAATCCCAAAACTAACCATCACCGCAACATAGCTCCGAGAAAGTCCCTTCCTTTTACGGGCACACTTTCTCGTGAGCAATTTTGCCCCATAATGGTCCGAGAGGATACAATTATACCCACCTGATGAATACCACTGTAATTTTGTTCTTAATAATGATTTTATACACCGTACGCGTGTAATATAATGTTATGATGCCTTTTATGGACTTAATTTGGGGGTTTTTTGTTGTATGAGGTTTTGGATGAAAGTGTGTGGTGTGAAAGCATTAGAAAAGAAGGTGGTGTGATATTTCCACGTTATGGGTTTTGCGATTTAGTGATGCATGGTTAAATGACCGCAATAGCCATTGCCCTTGGCTAGGTTGTTGTCTCCTGCTGATATGGAGGGAAGTCGAAATTGTGTTTTTTCCTACTCCTCTGCTATTCTTTTCTGATTAATTTCGTTGCCAGATCCAAGACAGTTAAATCGTTTCTCTTGGACTTCGTCGAGCTTTATTGTCTCGGAGCATTTCTGGTGGTCGCCACTGTTGATTCTGGCTAACAGGAGTTACAGTGGTTTGGGAATAGTGTGGCGAGCTTGTGATGAAGCTGTGGGAGTCACTACCTTAAAGTTCAATTAAAGCCAATAGTCCAATATAGGATTAGTTATTGGATGGAAAGGGAGAGGAAGGCACTAGCTGCTCGGCAGTTTGCTGAACTGGTCCCATTTGGCGCAGCCGTGAGATGCACACACTCTTTTTTCTTTCTGTTAATTTTTTAGTTCCTTTTATTTTTATTGTGTGCAGTTGTGGCATGTGCTAAATAAATATATTTTCTTTATTTTCTTTTTCTTTGTTTTCAAAGATAAGATAGATGGATTTTGTGAAGAATGGTATGAAATAGAAAGGAGTAAATGACACCGAGACGTCTAACAGTCAGAATGGGAGAATAGCAGGAACATGATGATTTCTGAAACAGAGATATCAATAATTCAAGACAGTATTGTTAATGTACATTACCTTGTATTTTCTCTGATCTTACAACTGAAAACCAAATAACAAGACCACTCCAATACATTTAAATACCAATTAATTCCACCATCGCAAACTTCCATATAATTGAGTGTTACAAGTTAACATTCTACAAATTCCCTCACGAGAGGTATTGAACCGGGGACTATTAACAAAAACAAAATACCCACAAATTGGATAACAACTTAAAACGTCCCTCTTAATAAAATTACTTCGTTCGAACAAATTTTGTACAAAACCATCGAACTTTTGGATAAACTTAATGTATACGAGGGCGCGACTGAGCAAGCTGTTGCTTTCGGAAAATTCAATTTGTATACAAGTTAGCTTCTCGTTAAAATTCTTCGGATGTAATAAGGTGGGTTCCCTTTTGTAGGCATTTAGATCTCGAGCGGTTTTCGACGAACTCGAACATTCTTAGCGAAGTCTCGCACGATAATAATGTTCGAAGATTGGTTTTTGAGTTGCTAATAGATTTTCTTGGTGTTTTCGTTGCGTTTCGTGTTATGAGGCCGTAATGGGTTTTTGCCTTTTCGGGATTGGAAAAAGATTGCTTTAGGTGGTGAGGCTGTTAAAAAGTTTGGAAATTGGAAATGAGTTATTGAAGTTTTCGGTGGCATTAAAAGTAAAAGCAACTCTTAAATAAATAAAATAAATAAAAATAAAAAAGCCTTTATTATTCCTTAATACGATGATAAAAAAATATTAAACATAAATTAATTTAAGTAAACAATTTACTGTGCATTAAGGACCCCTCGACGGGTATAGGCCTCCTCCAATAATTTCCACTGCTTTCTGTTTTTTGCTTTAGCAAGCCATGAATCTCCAATCAGTTTTACGATCTCGTCGTGCCAACGCTCTACTGGTCTGCCCCTTTTTCTCTTGCCGTGAAAAACAACTCTTACCTAAATACATTTGGGGTCGGCACAGCATGTTTTCTTCTTCTACACTTCTCTATACATTGCCATCTCGTCAGAAACCTCTTCTCTTTCTTTTTTTTTAGAAAACGTTACCCCTCACTAGGAAGAGCTTTTCTAGCCATAGTATATATCATCCTTCGTAATAGTCCATCCATCGTTTATCTAGTTTTCCTCTACCCTTTAATAGCCATCAACATTTGTTTCGTGACAATGGAAAAGCCAACAAGATTGATAACTCAGAAGCATGGGATGTATCTTCTATATAAAATAAATAAATTGTATATTGTTTTGTAGGTTCTCAAAAATGGCTGTTACAATTTAGATGAATGTCGCAAAGCTTCTTTGTCGTTTCATCATCATCATCAGTTCATCAGCCTATAATGTTCCCACTGCAGGTACTCAGGCCTCTTCTCTAGGAGAAGGATGGGCTATAATCCACCACGCGGGCCCAGTGCGGGTTGCTAGGTATCACATGTCTTCGAATTTTTTGGTTCTAAGACATGTCAGTTTCCACCCGAGCAGATTTCGGTTGACCCGCTGTTATGATTATTTAATTTTGTGAAAGTTCTTTCTCTCTTTCTCTTTCTCCACTACATACGAGTAAATCAAAAAACAAGTTATTTAAAAACCGTTTCACCTCCGAATTCCCACTACTAAATGTATGACCTCTAGCCCACCGGTCACATTAGCACCTGTACAACAAATCATACTTATATGTAAATTGAACATAAGTAATAGAGATTTACATAATTTACTATAGAAGCCAATTACTATGAGGAACGGCCAGCCACTGTGTGATTTACACAAATTATCATCTATCATTTTGTACGTAGTTTATATTGTTTTGCGTAAATTGTGAATTATTGGGTACTAAGGAAATTGTCTGTGAGATTCTTATAGGAAATTGTTGATGAAGGAAGAATAAGAAGCTGTGATCACTTTCTACGTGTAAATATTTAACTGTTAGAACTAAAGGTCATTGATATTATTACCAAGAAATGTGGTACGGGGGCCTTTAATTTAGAGTAGTGGACCATATGAGAACTATAGGGGGTTTATGGATATTAAGAATTATGGTGTAAGTATACTGGCTCAAATTCAGATCCTTGACTAGAAACTGCAATTTGATTCTACTGACTTAAAGGTTTACCCTTGTCTTAACTTAGATCAAGCCTGCTGATGCAGATTATTATTAGAGTTAACTGTCAAATGGTTATGGTTTGGTATACCCACTCGAACGTCCCGGACTAATTTGTGCGTATTTTCAATACTAAACTAACCATTTGACAGTTAATTGATGGACACTATGATAGCCACTAACATTTAAAAAGATATGCAATAGCCCTGCAGAATAGTAGACGTAAAGTCAGGTTAAACAATGTAATAAAGAAATAATAATAGACACATCGGCGTGCACTGGAACGGGATCCTGCTTCTCTCTCAGTAGACAAAAGTCGACTCCCGCGAAAGTAATAACTATATTAGCTGTCTTAAAAAGCATCAATTTATATTTCTTAATGCGTCTGTTCTAAGCATTCCCTTACAGCTGAAAAAAATAAAAACCCCGAACACGTTACTACACATGGACAATTTCCAAAAAAAAAGGAAAGCCCCAAAGAGCCGCACACCCATCTATCTCCCTTAACGCTGTAAAGCACTAAGAAGCAGCCAAAGAGCCAGAATCAATAGCACAAGTACAATACATCCCCTTTATTTATACCTCAGGTTGTGGCCGCGCGCATAAATTCAGCAAAGGTAAGTTTTACGGCTAGTCAAGACTACGAACAATAAAAATAAATTAGCCTTTGTAAGTGCTTGCTCTAATGAAATGGCCGAAAAATGGGAAATAGGTAAGTAGTTTTTGGTGGGGAGAGGATAATGGGATGTTGCATGGTGTGGATCTATGGAGTTGCATATAAGGGTGGGTTCTAACTACTCTTTTTTTTTAATTATAAATGGGCTTGCTCTTGACTTCAATCTTGCCCTAAGGGCAAAGATGATGTCGACGATGGAACGAGCTTACCCAGTAGAAGCCTGTTTACTCGCGACTTAAACAGATTAGGGTTATATGAACTCGGAAAAACCGACGCAGGCAGGGAATTCCACTCCTTGGCTGTGCGCATAATAAAGGACCCAGCAAAGCGCTTCGTTCGAATGTGTGGAATGTCGACTAGGTATCGGTGTTACCCTGCAGTACGTCTTGTCTCCCGATGGAAGAAGGATGGTGGGATCAGCTCGTGGAGCTCTTGCGCACACTCGTGAATAGATTTCCATTACCTTGAGAGATTCACCTTATTTTAAACCATATCATAAACACAGAAAACGGCATATTTACCATGTTCACAATTTTTTTGTGTTAGCTTTCAGACACTGTCGGTAACAGTGTCTGAAAACAAACACAAGAATTGACAATTTAAAATTTATATTTTAAAAATTCGTAATTTACATTTTAGTACCTTACACATTGAACTCAAATTCAAAGCATTTATTTTAATTAAAACATTACAGGCATGAAATATCAAAAAACAAACACAGCTCATAATAACTTGTGAAAGTACTGTAATTGAATTGATACTAACTTGTAGGACTAAAAATAATTATTTTTGGTAAAAGGTAAGGTAAATACGACGAGAAGAACAAAATTTCAAACACAAATTCAAATTTTACATAACATCTCAGACATCAGCCTTTTTTTTGGTGGGAAATCATCAAATGACTCCTTCCGCTCTGGGCAGAGCGGTAGGGAGTGTCAGACTTCTACTGACTAAAAACCACCCATGTTCCTTCTTAGTACGTTGTGTCGATGCCGCGGTATCTCTTTCGAACAACCCGCAGCCCAGACACCAACCTCATGCCTCATTTTATGTAGTGAACTTTTATGATCGCAGCTTTAGGATTTGAACTGCTAACTTATCACTCTTGAACGTCGCACTTGAGATATAACCAAATTCGTAGGATTCACCGAAAAATGAAGACATTCCTAAGTATTTTATAAACCCACCCCAAAACGCAAAATTCCACGTACAATTTTCCACAAATATAACCCCCATTGATACTTATACAGTAGCAAAAAAGTTAAAACCTCTTTAGATTCGTAAAGGCGCATTCACACACACGCAGCGGTAATCAGCGCACGCATTGTAGAGAGTCGACCGCAGTTGTTAAGGGCTCTTCAGACGAGGGCGCTCGAACATCTGTCGCGTGGTGTCGTGAGGGGCTGGCTTTAAACGGAGAGGATTTTTGTATTACGTGTTGAGTGTGTGGAGGTGGCTTGTAAGAGATTTTTTATGGAATATTAATACTTATTTTATATTACGCTGTATACGGGCCTTACGCCCTTGACTTAGGCCCAAAAGACTTATATTTTGGGCACTGTAAGAGGTGGTTTTATTAGGATAGACAGCAAGGACCATAATTATGTTGGCATTCTTTGGTTCTTATTGTAGGGAATGTTTACGAGGCTGTTTATATGGGTTTCCTGTATTACCTGTTTTGTATGGTTTGTTTTAAATGACATAACATCACGCCTTTCAGTCCCCGAAGGGTTAGGCAGAGATGAACCTTTTAGAATACCTCCATTTCGCCAGTTCTGTTTCCCATTTCTGTTCCATGTAATAGAAGCAAGCGTTTTGCCATAAACTGAGCACAATTCCAGACTCCGCGGCTGCTACTGATAAATTCCTGATGAAAAAATTAAATAAGTTTCGACCCGACCTGAAAATAAGTCTTGAAAATGCTCAGCAGTCTGTATAATAATATAAGAAAATTCTTGGTTACAAATGTGTTATGTCTAAGTACTACGTTAGTAAACAGATAACATACATTAAGCCGAGTTACACGCCACAGAATATAATAATGTTGACTGTAATAAATCTCTTATTAATAAAAACCATGTTTTACTTCAACAAAACTTTACCTTAAAATATATAGTGCAGCCACAAATATGAATACATTACGTTCCCTAGTATATTAACGGGCATCACAACTAAAGCCGCAGCCAGCATCCATTAAACTCGAATAATCACCAACTCATTCATTTAAATTATCGTACATGCTGTGTTTACACTGCCCGCTTTCGGCGAGTACAATCAGCGTAGTACTGGCTCCACTAATCGGGCGAGTGAACGGAAGTAACATGGCGCGGTCATTTGGACAAACAAAAAAGTAACACGTACGAGTGTGTCGAGTTGAGATAATTTAACATTGTTGTGCTACGAAGTTATGGAGTCGGTACAATTTGTTCGTATTTACTGTGGTAAGAAAATATTTTTGTTGTACTGCATCGTTTTTACTTCATAAACAGTTATAACTAAAATACTAGCTTGTGCTCGATGCTTAGCCCTGTTAAAGACTAAACATTATTCCACGTAAACACACTGTCCGGATAAAAATTGTCTTATGGCGCTAACTAGCGTCATTTTCTGTAGCTGTGCCTTTTTGTCGAAATCTGTTCATCAACTACGGCCTGAAAAGAAAAACGATTAAGGAATTATGGATTGGTCAAATAATTATACTCGCCTCTAGTTAATTGACTTAATGATTGACGGCAATCCATTAGGATAAAGATCAACATGAACAACTGACTGACTGAATAAGTTAACTAAGAGTGCTTTGTTGCTTTTTTTATGTTGACACTCAAAGGTAATGTCTGCAGCAAAACAATACCAATGAAACTGGAAGCCTGAATGGAATTAAGGACCACTATTCTACTTCACTCAATGGAGTCTCCTTTCAATGAAGTTTCTAAGCTCCTTTCTCTAAAATAACTTCGTGCCAATATGACGTAAATATCTCGTGAAAACACATAGCTACCACCGAACAACAATCCATCTTGTAGATACCAATCTACATAACATTAAACCAGCTAAATACCACGTCCATTATTTCTAACGTCCATTCTTGCTGAGATCGTGTGAATTAACCTCGTTTGTGCGACGGCACCTTATAAGGCGAGTGGAAAGCGCACTCGCCTTATTAAACGAGGCACAATGGTCCTCTAATGTACGGGCTATGTACAAAAATACACAAAAGGCTCTTGTGGCCTAATTTGAGGACAGGCGAATTAGATACGCAAGACTTAAGTGCTTGTGTCAGAAACATAATTTTATGAGTCAACTAAAGTTTTTTTTACTAGCCAAAAGCATCAAGGTGCTAATATCATCCAGCGAAAAATTAATCTTACTTATGCACCGTAAATACGTACACGCTATTCTTTTGCTGTAAATTACGATTTTCCCTCTGGTCGACTGGTCGCATACACTAAAGTCGAGCATGAGATCCTTGATTTGGGTAAGGTATTGTTGGTTTTTCCATCATGAATTTCATAGTCCTTGGCCGGAGTGTGGATTTATGACAATTGCCAAGCTGATCACTACACGTCTGCCCGCCTTCCACGGAAAAACAATAGCATAATAAATATGGTTTTCAATGTAGGTAATAAACATGTAACGAACGACGAGAACGAGTAACTACTATCTAAAGACATCTTCAAAACCAAATCGATTTCAAGTTAGTGAAACCCACTTTATTTCTACATCTTAGTCTGTAACACCAAAATGATAAATCAAAACCCAGTCTAGGTACCGACGCGCTAAGTCTAGCGGATCTACCGAGACCCTGAGACCGGCTCAGTAGCGCCACCTAACGCGAGGAGAATTAATTGCTGACATCAATTCAGGAGTACCATCTCCGTCGGAAGCTTGATATTTGATAAAGGAGTCTTCGTCATTCTATTGTTTGTTGCATAGGGTTGTAGATGGAAGTTAGGTTTTTATTGAATTTTATTGGTTTTTTTAAGTTTGTAAGTGGCAGATAACTTAAATACCGCGATTTAGATTCTTGATGTTAGTTCTTCACATTTTAACTGAAGCTACCTAACTAAAATCTATGATGAATTCTGCTTAAAGAATTTGAATAAGGCTTTCTTAGTTTAACAATTTTTTACTTTCAAAATCTTAACTTTAAGGAGAATCCCTAAGCTTTCTTCTTTAGACACTTCACATACGTAGTTCTCAAATAATAACGAAACGTCATCGCCTATCCAAGACTAGCCAAGACTTCCAGTCAAACGAGATGTAGCTGAATACCAATAGTTTACAAGGAGCGACTGCTTAAATCTGATACTCCACAACCCAGTCAGTACTGCAGTCTGTACTAGGTCATGTGATACCCGTTGGTAACACAGGTAGTCAGACTTTCGGCCCACTGACTACCTGTTACGACTGTCTAAGAACGAAGCGCTTTGCTGGGTCCTTTATTATGCGCACAGCCAAGGAGTGGAATTCCCTGCCTGCGTCGGTTTTTCCGAGTTCATATAACCCTAATCTGTTTAAGTCGCGAGTAAACAGGCTTCTACTGGGTAAGCTCGTTCCATCGTCGACATCATCTCTGCCCCTAGGGCAAGATTGAAGTCAAGAGCAAGCCCATTTATAATAAAAAAAAAAAAGATCTACAATTGAAAGCCGGGACCAACCGTAAATAATTGCGAAACGTAACTCTTATTAATTAAGTACTGTCGGAAACCGGGAGAAACAAGCAAACACCACACCAACCACACACGAAACAACACAACAGCTCCCTAAATTGAAACACCAATGTCTCCACTACCAAAATAAACAGTGGCGCCCTCTACCATACATCTTAATTCACTTAAACTCCCATTGAATTGCATGCATTCCCGAATTATGGCGAATCACGACATCTCGGGAGAAATGAGACGCGCAGTAATCGAGTTACGAAACCCTTAGTGAATGAAATAGTTTCGCGTTACCACCACACAAAGGCTGGATTGAAAAGTGATGTATTTTCTTGTAGATGTTGATGGTGATAAGCGGATTTGGACTTTATTGTGGTGGTGTTCGGTTTGGTTTGGCAGTTTGAGATGGTGATTAATTGTGTTTAGTTTAGAATGACATGAAATAAAAGGAATTCAGAATAAATGAAGAATTTATAAAATAAATGCCATTTGTAATCTTTTACAAATTGTGACTTCAGCATTGTACACACGGCTACACATCAAGCTATTAATTTCCAATTTACGCTGATCTCGCACTGTACGGAAATCCTAAACAATGCAAGACCAGCTTATACTGGAAATGTATAGCTTGATGTGTAGCCGTGTGTACACTTGTAATTTTCTAAGCAATTATAAAAATTTAAGATCGTTGTCATCATCATCATTTCAGCCGAAATACGTCCACTGCTAGACATAGGCCCCCCTCAAGTGTCGCCACATTGACCGGTCCCGAGCGTCTTGCATCCCCGGAAGTATTAGTAGATATATATATATCAACAATATCAAATCTTTTACAGATTGCAGACGTATACATTAATATTCAACAAGCACTTATTATAATTTTTTTAAAGTACTCTGTCATAAGCAGTTGATAAACTTTTTATGTAAATCCTGGCAACGAAACGGCCGAGCTTTCGGCTTTTAACCGAAATATTAAACTGCTTATCCCTATTTAAAACTTAATGCTAACCATAAACAGCGGCGAAACAACGCAGAAAATGCAAAACCCTTTGCCACCTTTTACATATTTTAATGAAACAGCTCATTTTCCCCTCACTTACCTCTGCGCAAAAGCGCGCCAAAAAATCAGAAATGTCAGTGCACCGCGTTCCAGTGCTTTATAGTGCGTCGTAAATGTGCGACCGGGCGCGTTCCAGCGCCATACTTGACAAACATGCCACGAGATTTATGACAGGGCTGTCGCGAGCACACGAGTACTTGGAAAAGATGGGGAGTTTTTAAAATTCACTGTTTTATTGTTATAAAGGCATTTATTAGGTAGCCATTACGTTATTAATGCATATGAATGTGGTTTTGGCGGATTGAGTGCCTGTTTTTATATGGGCTGGCAATACTCAAATTGTATTTGCAGAATTTTTGCAATGCCATGATTTTTAAAGAGTTCACGGATGGACTATAGCCCGGCGAGCTGCTAGTTATTTGTTAAATAAAGGGAATAATAAACCTTTTATTTCATAAATTGGTTAATATTTGGTTTTTTATGAAAAAAAAACTGTAGAGTCAAACTAATAAACAAGTGTGATCTATAAAAGCCACTAAATAGTAAGTTAACTTACCACAGGTACCTATGTAGAGGTCTCTGGATTAGGGACCGCGAACCGAAAGACGTTCCGTTGGAAGGTCTCCCACAAGGTGGATCGATGACCTGGTGAAGGTTGCTAGCACTCTCTGGACGCGAGACGAAGGTCCATGTCCAGTAGTGGACGTATTTTGGCAAAAATGGTGATGAGAGGTATGGAACTTCATAATTATGATAAAGTATTAAGAAACATTCAAAATAACCTCGCATTTTCATCTCTGCGACAGTCAATATCAGGAATATTACAGAAAGTTTTGCTGCATTCAAACCTGATCATTCTGAACAATAGTCATGTATCCCAATTTCCATCCTTACTAACCCGAAATCGTAAACAAACTTGCCGACACTAATTCTCCAACAAGGGTCATACTCATAAACAATTTGCTTATCAAATTACTAAATCTAGCTCCCAAACGATTCTTAAGCGAAACTTTCCGGCGACGACACGAAAATACCAATTGATTCTCTTAAGTTATGGCCAGCCCTGATTTATAGAGCTCAGGCACAACCCTGCGCTAGCACACTTTTGATATATGTGTTTTTAGGGTTACCACTCAGAAATAGTTTTAGTACAACGTTTATTTATTTTATAGCTTTTTAGTGACGTTTACGGTTGTCGGACAATGCAACATAAATGAAGGATTGATACTGGAAATAAGAGGCCGTGTAATTTTGTGCTTAGTTTAATATGACTTCATGTGTTACGTTGATTTCTAAGCGCATTTATGGCATTGGTAAAAGAAAGGGTTAGATACGGAGAAATTACTCACTGCTCCAGACACAGGATTCTGATGGATGATGAACATTGAACTGATATGTACAGAGTGGAAGAGACATCGATGCTCAAACGATTACCGTGTATTGAGTAGGTACATCATACTCTCTACACACTAGAATTTATATCAGTAATTAATTTAAAAGGTAAACAGTTGCAATTTTGGGGATAGACAGCATTTTTATTTTAATTAAGTACCTCCTTATGAAATATTTATATGGGGTTTGGAATGATGTCTGAAAACGTAGTAATCCTGTGCGCGTCGATGTCCCTTTCAAGTCACAAAATGGCTGACTGAACTTGTCATAATAATTATTTAAAGGAAGTCGAAGAAAACCTTTCAATTCTAATTGTGTATACTCAAATACATTATCACGAAAAATATTTACTCGACCTACGTCCACCCTAATGTTTACGTAAGGTGTTATGCCTTTCAATTCATAATTAATCACACTGCCCCAATTACAGGTTATCGAATAACAAATAATAATTGCTATTCATATTGTCAAACACACACACAGCTCATCCGTTTGTCACACAATCGTGCTGATGACATGTATCAGTAACGCCCCGTCCATGACATTAGGCGATGCGACTCGCGCCATGCGACACGCGCGTAACTACGAATACTTTTTTGGAAATATTTTATTAACCTAATATTCCATTTCATTTCTATCTATTTCATTCTCTGTATGCAGCATACTCCATTTATTTATGTAAATAAAACAGTTAATTGAGAGGGAGATGTTGAAATACTCTAAAGAACGACGCGATGCGTAAAACCAACTGTTCCCTTCTTTCTTAGTTACAGAGCTCATCGAACTCATATTCGTGCTTGCTGTTCGCTACGTGCCTTTTCCCTCAATACCGATACATTGCGTTTGACGAAATAAAACGTAACGTTACCTACCGAAATAATTTCTCGCATCGGTCATCTTACTATGATATACACCCTGTAATTTTCTTCTCAATGGACCAAATCTGGCCACCGTTTGTAAATGACTGCCCAAACCGTCCCTGACCCAAAAGCGGTAGGCAGACGAATACTAAATAGACTTACTGACAACGTAAAGCAAGTTCTCCGTCTCGTCGCACACCAAAAGGAAATGATTAACGATCGGCCATGACAGTTGCGTCTTTGAGCCGTTTGATGCAACTTGATACTATTGATTGGGAACAAAAGACGAACAAAGTGCGGCTCAGTTTCATAACCCTTTGACGAGTCATTGGTAATGGTTAGCTTCCTAAATGTTGGGTGTTGCGAAGTCTTTGTATTATTTCTTGAAGGCTGGAGTTGTCATTGTTTTGGTTCGAAAATATCTGTAGCGAAGAATGGAATAAAAGAAGCGAAAGGATCTGTAAAATTTTAGAAAATATCACCGAAAATGAAGAATATAAATTCTGTGAGATTTTTTTGTTTTGTAATCGATTCGTAATCATAGTTAGACACGAACCTTTGATCCTCTGACTGTTTGTCCTCTATGAAGTGACCCAGAAGAAACCCAGATCCCAGTGAAGTTTCCAACCCATTATATAACGAGTTTTCTCCATGCTTAAAGCACGTGGAGCCGTTGGTATGGCAGTCAATTGTCACTAAGGGGTTATTGGCCGCGGATTATAGAACGAGATGACGTGGCCTCGGCACAAGGGCAAAGAAGGAACATGGGTTCGGTTTTTAGTCAGTAGAAGTCTGACACTCCCCTTCGCTCTGCCCAAGAGCGGGGGGGGGGGTCATTTGATGATTTTCCACCCACCAAAAAAAAAAAGGGGTATAGTCATGGTATAGTATTACCCAGTAGGTACCTACTGACTAGGTTGTGGAGGTCAGATAGGTAGTCGCTCCGTGTAAAATACTGGTATTCAGCTGTCTCCTGTTAGACTGGAAGCCGACGCCGACATAATTTGGTAAAAGGCTACGCAGATGATGAATTCTATCGTGAACTAAACTCTTCACACCACAGAAGAATTCTTGAGCATTCATAACTTGTTTTTCCCAAGACCGTAGCAGTAGTAAATCAAAATATAACTTTATCATGTGACCCATCTTCCAACACTGACATTTGACCTATTTCCTTGCTTCTTTATTTACCAATTCGTGTTAGGCTGATCCGTTGACTACAATATACTCGTAGTTTATGAATATGTGTCATGCATGACAAACCATTTAAAGCTTTGTTTTTGGCTACAATGAAAAGATAACTAATTGAAATCTGATCACTTTTCATACTTGCCTCTCACAATTTTTTTTTTCAAAGTAAGTTACTTCAATCACTGACAAGACAAGTTAAAGTGATCTGTATTTCTAGTGACAATAAGTTTGCTGTTGGACTCAGCTGTGTGAAATAAAATAACATTGAAAGGAGTTCACTATCTCTACAGCAGGGCTATTGCGTATCTTTTAATGACAGTGGATAACAGTGTTTCAAATAACTGTCAAATGGTGAGTTTTTAAGAAAAAAATGTACTAAACCATAACCAATTTACAGTTAATCTATGGAAACTTATGATAGCCACTGACATTAAAAAGATACGCAATAGCCCTACTGACTAAGTAGTACTATCCAAATCCGTAATCACTATCAAAATACAATCACCAGCACTAATATTTGAACACGTAAGAACTTTCAAAAATTATTTTTTCCTACTGTAGGTATTGATATTTTTTTTAAATTACACGAACTTAGTATTTTGGAAGTTATGGTTTGTCTAGTGATCGCAAGCGTGACTACCGTCTTGGGTTCGATTCCCGGGGCTTTTTCCATCAGGAATTTTCATTAGCATCCACCAAGACTGAAGTTGTGGCCGGTTGATGGCAATAGGCTCGCATTACATAGGACTTAAATATAACTTGCGAAATGTGGGCGTACTTATGAGTACGCTTCTGCCTAACCCTTCGGGGATTACAGGCCTGATGTTATGTTTACATACGATTGCTTGTGACTGTACAATGTACTTGTAGGTACCAAATCACAGTATACCATAAATCATGCACGCAACATAATACCGGCGGCCTCGCGACGCGCTATATATGGCGGAGAGACGCCCCGTCGAGCTCACGGGCGTTGCCAAGTGAATCACTATCGTATCGTTATGTGTAATTAGAACTAGTTTATTATGTCGCCTCGTTATTTTATTATTGCCAGTAGCTTGGAGAAAGACATACATAACCAGTCTATGTCGTTCCCACAGCTGGGACACAGGGCTCTTTATGACAGAAGACGGCCTATAATCCACCACGCGGGCCCAGTGCGGGTTGGTTGGTAGATATGATATCACATGTCTTTGAATTGCTGATTCTAGGACATGCCAGTTTCCTCACGTTGTTTTCCAGTGAGCGCTGCGTCTTCCACTCAAAGAAGGTGGTTCATTTTCAGCCTTTTCACCAACGGTTCAGCAACTAGCGGGTTTTGATGCAAACTTAGGCGTTTAAGTTTGTTCCGCTCGATTTTAAGATGTGATGTTTAAAATATCAGTTTTATAAGTTCACATAATTGCACTCAGCACATTTTAATGTTTGCGCGGAAGTCGTAAAAATATGCTAAGAGACGATTATCTGGGAGTTATGGCTAAGTCAATAGAGGCTATAAAATATTGTCGACGAGTATTAATGTTTTATAGGCTGTCCATATAATTTCTATAGTATCTTATAGTCCATATAAAATGGCTTTTAAGTTCAGTGGTCGTAGAGACGGCTCCTTAGCGTATGTTTATGGGTTGAGTTCACTAAATAAAACTCATTTAAATACTAAGTTAATTTACTTTTGAAGTTTAGAACAGTAGTTATTTGTTGATGCAACCGTTTTATTTCTCCACAGAATTATATTTTTCCAGCAATTGTTTAACTTTGAGTAACATACAATTACGATTTGAAAAATACACAGTTATAGACCTACACAAGAAATAATTCTATAGAAAATAGATTTTGCCGAGAAATAATGAACAAACTATACTAGTAACTATAATGTAAACTCAATCAAAGTTCGATAGTCTAACAGACTTAATTAAAAATAACAACAAAACATGACGTGTTTCATTCCTCCTCCACAGACTCCGCCACTTGCACTCGCCCCCTTTTAGAGTTATACAAGGGATTCCTAAAACCAGTAGCACTTCTTGAACTGATCACCGAGTCCCGTCTCGTCAGACTCACAACACTGTCAGACCTTCTCTCAAACCTCGAAAATATGTTTCCAGGCATGTTTCTAGAAACAATCGGGAACCTCAGATCCGGAATTTTATAATAGTACACGTACAACGCCCCCAATGCTAAAACCACTGCAAAAAACATGGATACAAAGATTTTTCCGCCCAGACCCGACTTCGACAAAGGACTGCCGCTTATCTGGGCAACCTTAGGCCCTTTCACCCAATGATCGTGGAGAGCATAGTTAATAGCATTGATTATTTCTGCGCTCAGCCCTTCGTATTCACCTTTGTCGACTACCACGAGTTGAACTCTTCTGTCTGGCGTTTCCGGAGTGAAACCAACGTGATATTCCACACGGTCTTTACCGTACTCTTTGATAGTATTTTCAATAAGCTCGCTAAAAGCTGCCGTATCGTATCCTTCATCCGCATCAAACACTATGTAGCCGCCACAAATTTCACAACAGAATCCATAAGGTTTAACAGGGTAGACACACGGGGCCTTCGGGCAAAACTTCGTAGCACAATCAATTGTCATCGGTAATAGTTGACATGCACACCCGAACTGCGTGCAGCGCATATCCGAACCGACCCTAACGCCAATATTAAAATAATCATTTGGAACAAACTGCTGTGTATCATCAGGTGATTGTTGAAAGAATACACGCATCGTGAACCCTCTGCTGCTGGTATAACTGTCGTTTCCAATCTTAATACTTTTAACATATTGTTTCACTTTTGGTAAGGTCACGGTAAACTTGGTATCTGCTGGGAACTCCACTTCATCGTTGAAACACGGCACTCTATCTGAGTCAGGAGTAGCTTTGTTGAACTTCGGTGAACTCCAAACATCGGCTTGGTCCCACGATGATGCTGTTTTATCCAGGTAATAAGCATTTCCCTCGGTGCAGTTGGTATCCGCAGGATCGTCACCAAAAGTTAACAAGCCTTCTAAAATCAAATCGCCATTTTCTGGCAAAATGAATTCGCTTACTTCAGTTCCATCTGCAATTTTGACTGAACCGGAGATCGATTGTGGGAACACGACTGTTTCTTTGGAGCAAGGAAGTTTTTTGTCTTTGAAGTTCTCTGGTAACTTGAAGCTGGCGTTTGGAAGCCACTTGACAGTTTCCGCTGATATTAAAGTTGTGCCGAATATAGCGAGACACTGTAGGATCACGAGAGGTGACATGTTGGGTCCGACGTATGTTAATGAATGCCAATCTGGTTCAGTCAGAGTGTAAAGTGTCACTAAATGATGTCTGGTCGTTCATTATCTCTGCTCTGTGTGATGTGCGTGACACATGCAATCACAAATCAACGTTATTTGAGTGTAGATTTACACTTTGAATCGTGCTAATCAGTTGAATGCATTGTGTGGGTAATTATTGGAATGATTAGTGACGGTCTAAATCTATGAGAGTTATTTGGCTCTGATAGAGTTAGTTATTTTTCGATCCTTTTTATGCAAAAATGGATCGAAGCCAAAAGGAAAATTAGATGAGGATAAGAAAACAACATTTAATACCGACAAAAATGCTGATAAATATGATTTCAGGCGGTTTTATTACATTTCTTGCTCCAAAGAATTCTTATATAACAGAAGCGAAAACAATCCATCACTGAGCAAAAGAATCTCATTTAAATAACCTCACAGGCAAACGGTAATATATTGCCTTGCGCGAATACAAAACCGCGACGAATTAGCCACGTTAATATCATAATATTTCCTCGAAAAAGAATACGTATAAACAAAAGATTAGGGGTAATCCTACCGCGTCGAGAAACCCGAGATCCAGGGATTACTGGCATCTTGAAGGAGCAATAAAAGTCATCGCCAGCCACGCACGACCATTCCACTTGATACCTTATGATTTATGGCTAGATAACACTGGTAGGTGGTTAAATACAAACCATTAATGACTTTGGAGGGGTTGGAAATTTAATAAGACGCCGCTCCCGTGCCAAGGAGCGTAGTTATGCAAATTTTATTGCAGGAAAAGCATCGGGTGGAATGTACGGGAAGATGTTGTGGCTATTCAAGTTGCAGTTTTAAAGATTTTGTGTGACGGTGACTGTTTTGTTTGTTTGCAGTCGTATTAACCACACGACTCACACATCTGCTTTAAAATTTCACCATTTAAATGCGTTGCTATTTTCGCGCTCTACACGTCAACGCTTTTCGTGTCTCTCTTTTGATTAAATAAGTTATGGCTGAAGGTTGATGAACTGGGTTTTGTACGCCGAAAATTTTCTATGTGGGGTGGTTCATGTATGTACTTTTCTTCAAAGCGATCAAGTAGGTTTTGTCAGCGATAAAAACCTGCATTCACTTGACTTTCTCCTTGGTTAGCATGAGGTCGTGGGTTCGATTTTCAGGTCCTCGATTTCAGGTCAGAGCGTAATCAGGATTTTCACGAACTTCGGGTATTGGGCCCGGAACTATGGTGCAGCGTTATGTTATTATCATTAGATCAAATCCTCACTCCAACACTCCGTACGCAGCGTACCCGCCCACAATATCGGCCCGTACATTCCACAACTACTTTAAAGATCGTAACAAGCCGCCGAAACGCACAATATGCTAGATGGGTAGATAACAGGGACCTCTAAGTGTTCGGGTTTTACGGTTCATCCTATAAAATGCTAGCGTCCTGAACGTTTACAAAGGGCGGTATAAAACCTTATTGTGCCACGTACGTGGTGGGCTTTAATATTGGAAGTCGTGAAAATCTTTTGGAAGTCGGTTTTTTTGATGCGTGAAGGTCAAGGGTGTTTGAAAGATATTAGTAAATAGTGGTGATCTTTTGTGCTGAGAAATCTTGCCCAGCTTTCCCTATAAGTTGGGATTTTTTTTTCTTGATAGGTCCTCAATATTGGCACCTAGTTGTCTAGTTTCATACATACTAAGGAGTTTGTGGCTTAACAATAACTGTCGTTCGGATCCAACTTTAGATGCCTTGTTTGGTTTATTTTAAGAATTCCATTTTGTGAAATATATAAACTTACGCTTTTTTCTCAAAGGGGTAGGCTAAATGCCCTGTACATTTTGTGAAATAAGCATAAATATCATTTAAAATCAAATATTACACTTAACAAAATTCTGAAGCTCTAAGCATTCTAAAACTCAGCAAAGCAACCCTTATGCTAAAACATTAACCTTGAACGACCAAGGTAAAATTAACACTAATAACCCCTTTATTCGAAACTTAATTTAAATTGAAATGATAGTACCCTGGAGAACGATAACAGCCCTTCATAACATCAAATCTAACTACCCTTAAATAGACACCTTTCTATATCAAACCACTTTCACCTTTATTGCCTTTTGTTTAAAAGTTATAGTTGTGTAACATTTTTGTGTGTTTTGAGCAAATATTGAAGCAATGTAATGTATCAGTGTCTAGCAAAGAGCCCGTTACTCAAAAACTGTTTGGTTTGTTCACTGTATAAATAGCGAACACTGATATTGATATACCTAGATAAGGCAAGAGCACCTACTTCGCGTGCCCGGCTTTGAGGTTACGATTGCAGCAAGCTAAATTGTATAAAACAACAACGATACACCGTTGCAACTCAAGAACTTGGTTCACGATATAAGAAAAACAGAAAGGTCTACTCTATTTTGTGTAGTAACTGGTTTGTATAGTAACTAAATAGTGCTTACGACCATAGAGTAGATAGTCAAAAAATTACATGATTGGCTTTCATATGGAGCGTAATACTTGCGACATCTAGTTACATCTATATCTGTAATAGCGAACATGGACGCGTTTCAAAAATGGAACAATTAAGAATTGCGTCACAGACTACAAAGATACAGTATACAGACACAAAGTTTGGTGCAAATTGTCAGGCTGTTTTTCTTCCATTTTTGCCCGCATATGTCGGTACAATTTACAACTGAAAAGGTTTTCATTTAGGAGAATAGAGGAAGTTTTAATTGCATTGAGATCTTTGAAAGCACTGGTGTTGTTTATCAAACAAAAAGATCTCGGTTTTATTTTTCAAAGAATGCTCGATAATTGGCTATGTTTTTTATTACTACTATTTTCATAGTGAATAGGGTCCAACCTTGTTCAACGTCAACTCTACCTTAAATCTCATTACGTGAAATTGTAAAAGTTATTTTGATCGGGTACAAAAACCATCATTATGTTCTCAAATTAAACAGCGGGTCCTTTTACCTTCATAATATTTTTTTTACAACCAAAGTTCAAAATAGATTACCCCGCATTCTGACCTACGTATTCAACAAAAAAGGAACTCAAAGATATGGGTATGCATAAGAGCAGCTAAAGATATAAAAAAATAATTGGTCATCTCGAATTTCCAACTCAAAGGCATACCAGCTTAGTTAATACCAATTATGCACTGGCCAAGCTTTCAATCACAAAAGCCTTATATCTCGCCATAAAACATACACTTAGCTCATAATTTATTCGACTCCACTCAATACGTGCTATAAAATCTATTCACTCGCTAAAAGGTTTCGTTTTGACCACGGAGTATTGAGAACGTGGAACTAACTTTTGAAAGGCCACTGTAAGTCCAAAAAGTAAGTAGGCAAAGGATTAATATGAAAGGTTTTACAGTTCAACACCATAATTTTGTAACACATTATTCAAAATCACAATCTGAAAGATCCTGTAAGATATTCGTAATCCATTGATCATGTCACATATATATCATTAATTGAATGACCTTTGCTTTTCAAATTAAAAGAATACCACGAAAAGTGACATTAGCAGAGGAATGGTTGACGCTTCTTAAAATTTGCAGACAGACTATTGACTTGACTAAATGTTAAAGCCGTCTTTATCGAGACTCATGATCATGGGAACACCGTATGCGTATACTGAAGAACATTATCACTCCATTTCTTCATACTCCAAGGCACAGAAAGCGAGTAATAAAATAATCTCAACACTGTTGGTTTCTTATGGCAATGTTTATGATATAATTGGCTATTAGACACGTATTTAGTTTATTGCTATGGCTATTGATATTCAGTCGCTGGATTTTATTGAGGCCCGTTACATTGTAAAACTCTAATAAACAGTAGTGGGCTTCCATATAATTGAGGTAAAGTGTGAACTGATATTATGTAAAGGAAGAAGTAGGTTTAAACAGTAGTTTTTTTTTTAAACTAGTTCCATTACGAAGGCTATAATCGGTTTAAAAAAGCTGTCATGTTTGAAAATTGAGAAAATACAAGCTCGGCCTATACCTAGAATTAGTAATATGTTTAGAACCTATTAAAAGTATATGTTTATATGGCTTTGATTATGTTTTGTTTTTTTTTTTTTTTGATACTGATTTTAATTTTAATTTTGTACTGTACTGTTTTTGTGTAGGTATCTCTGCTGTTTATTATGGTTTTCTATCCCATCAAGATTTTTTTGTTGAACTTGATAATGGTTGTTACTCAAATAATAAGATTATAGTTCAGTGCTTGTGGCACACTTAAAATGTTTATGGGGCATGCGGTGCTAACCTATAATAAATTGTTACACTATCCTTACATACTTTATACATACTTTAAATATTATCAATGTAAACAATTGTTGGTTGGCCAATAAAGGAAAATAAAAATAAAAAATAAAAAAAATAACCCTTTTTTTTCTGGGGTGGGAAATCATCAAATAACTCCTCCCACTCTTGGGCAGAGGGAAAAAGGGAGTGTCAGACTTCTACTGACTAAAAACCACCCATGTTCCTTCTTAACCCTTTGTGTCGAGGCCGCGGTATCCTGTGAACATCCCACAGCCCCGACGGGATGTTTATTACACTTATTTGTTGTTCTCATTGATCTAGAGGTCGCCAGTGCGACTGCTATGCATGAGGTCCTAGGTTCGATTCCCAGGTGGGGCAAAGACATCGTGGATTGTCAGTCAAACATTCATTTTATTACACGAGTAATAGAATGAATGTTTTCAACTGAAGTTGGTACACAACCACTCTCTCTACCTTAAATTATTTCTTTCGTTTATTTACATATCAAAAAATTGTTTGCCTGTAAAGTCGGTATACGGGCGAAAGTTTTACGTGACAACGACTTTGAGTGGTAAAATAATTTTAATGTGAATATTCATTCGTATAGTAGGAAGAAGGATGAAATAATAGTAACAATTTAAAACATTTATTTATATAAAGAATTATTATTATTGACGCGTGCCTTTCACTTTTTATGTCTGTCTCTCTCGCTCTTAGGCGGGCTAACCATGCCCGAGTGGAAGGGACGCGTGCCTCTCACTCGCTCTCATTGTGAGCGCATAACGTGAGCGGAGCGTAACGCAGTTTCTTGAAGTGTCACCCGGCAAACCAATTTATAAGACGTTGTCACGTCAAAAAATCGTACCCAAACAAAAAGTAACATTTTCCGTAGCAGGCTAAAATCAAACGATTTCCGAATAGCTCTTATCTGAACTAGCTCTTAGGATTGACTTTTATGTGGAGTGGCCATTGTTGTTGCTCTATAGAAATAATCATTTCTCTGAGCTAAAGAATTGTGCCAATCGATTTATTATAGTCTGGCTGTAAGAGATTGGCATAGATAAAGTAATACTGGCTTGATCAAAACGAGTGAGCAAGTCATTTTGTGAACAAAAGTTGTTGCCAAAATAAATACAGACGCCAGTTAATCTTAAATGGGCACCGTGGCAGATCATAATAGGAAAATAATATGAATTGCGTTAATATTCGTAAAATGGTCACTGACTCAGTTACTATTATGAATGGTCGATTTTACGAATTTTAACGCAATTCATATAATGATCCTATTAAGATCTGCTAAAGTAGTCATTTTAAACCCCCTGGACATCAAGCTACTTAAATCAGGACGATTCATCAGATTAATAGATTTTCAACTTTGTCACTAAAGCATTATAGGTTAGGTTATTATTAGGTTAAAGGTTGATTGGGATTTTTTTACAGTTTCGGGTACGTTTTTAAATAATAAAACGGATCCCCTAGGGTATCAGTTTTAGGGGATCAGACCGGAATAACTCGTTTTTAAATTATATAATTTTGTTAGTCATATGCGTTTTATTCCTCCACATTTTATATGTCCATACCAAGATAGACGACTTCCTTTAACTTTTTCGGTCAGTTTCCAACTTTCTCTATATTTTTTTAAACCGAAATGGTCACTAATATACCTAACACTGAAGACGAGATATTTCCCATGCTTACTGTTTGTTTCGAGTTCCTGATATTCAGCAGTATTACAAGCACTATGATCACGGATAAACTGATTCCTCTAATATACTCATTCCTTACTTTACCCACTCTTGTACATACATCCACCTCAACATTCTCGTAAACTCCACTAGAGCTTTCACTTTCAACATCCAATAATCGCCCAACGACCAATCTGCGTCGCCACCATCACTCCACTCGATGAGTGGTCCCCATCAACAAAAGAATCAATTTATCACGACGGCGCCGAAAGGTCAGCCTATGGGGGCTTGGGGGACAGGTGCCTATCGATCGAGGACCCCCAACTTACGGGGGGAATTAAAAAGTTAATCTTTATTGAGACGGTGAAGTCTTGTTTGCCCATTTATAATTTTTTTTTATTATAAATGGGCTTGCTCTTGACTTCAATCTTGCCCTAAGGGCAGAGATGATGTCGACGATGGAACGAGCTTACCCAGTAGAAGCCTGTTTACTCGCGACTTAAACAGATTAGGGTTATATGAACTCGGAAAAACCGACGCAGGCAGGGAATTCCACTCCTTGGCTGTGCGCATAATAAAGGACCCAGCAAAGCGCTTCGTTCGAATGTGTGGAATATCGACTAGGTATCGGTGATACCCTGCAGTATGTCTAGTCTCCCGATGGAAGAAGGGAGATGGTGGGATTGTATATGATAGAGTGAAAAGATTTGAGAAGTTTAATTGTTTTGATGTTGTCTTACTACAAGTTTAGGGGGCGGACTTTAGTCCGTCGAGGCTGCGGGTTGTTCGCAAGAGATACCGCGGCCTCGACATAAAAGGCTAAGACGCAACATTAGTGGTTTTTAGTCAGTAAAAGTCTGACACTCCCTTTAGCTCTGCCCAAGACCGGGAGGGGTTATTAGATGATTTCCCAAACAACAAAAAAAAGGGGAGCGGACTCCACCGAGAAAAGACGAGAAATGTGTTGAAAAGAAACCAAAATATTTTTTTTACATTTTTCATCTCCGCTTAGTTTTAGTGGAAACACCGTAGCTCTTACCCAGAGAGTAGGAACTCGTCTCTAGGTTCAATCTTTAGGTTAAGCTGCGCTTGTCTCGGTTGGCCCGTCGATGGGTGACTGATCTGACTTTCTTAAACGTTCAGTTAAAATGCCTCCAAAATGTCGGTGACTTTTGTAAAGAGTAATAGTAATTTATGCGACTGTGCATAATGAAGGGCATTACAACACAAGTGTTTCTTAATAGCATCACACGAGTGTTGTAATGCCTAATTATGTATAGTTGCATACACTAATTTATCTACCCAAATATCATAAGGGCTCTATTATGGGTTTAGGAACCATAGGGAAATGACCAGCATTGTTCCCAGTGTAATGCGATAAAAAATGTAGATGTTCAGATGTCTTTTTGATGGTCTTAATGTAGATACTAGAATAGCACACTCACTTGAATTTCAAAGTCAAAGTCAAAAATATTTATTTCAAGTAGCCATTAACAGGCACTTTTGAATAGTCGAATTAAACTAACTGCGGCACTCAGAGATATCCAATGATTACTCAAGGCGCCACCCAGCAAAGGCCTGACATAGTTTTGTATGACAAAACCGCCAAAAGCCCTTACCAAGCGACGGCCCAAGCAACCACTGAAGCTCTCCGAGTGCGGCAGTAAACTACTGAACTACTGAAGCTAAATAAACTAAGCTACAGCACAGATTACCAGATACTACACTCCATACAAAATGTTCAATGCCTACCGCTATAATAGCCCCTAAACCTTTAAAGTCGATAGACGCTGCGAACGAAAATGTACCCTAACCTTACAAACGTAAAGTAAGTTTTGCTTTGTAGATGCACGCCGCCGCGTGGATAATTATGAATTGCCAGGGCTGCCTCTGTCAGGGCACGCCACGATAGTGGCGGTAAGTCCCCTCTTTGAGGAGTGGCTAGAGAGGAGCCACGGCGCCCTCACCTTCCGTCTGACGCAGGTCCTTACCGGACACGGATGTTTCGGGAGGTACCTGCACCGAATCAGGCGGGAGGAAACGCCCGGATGCTTCCATTGCGAGGATCGACCGGAGGACACG
Organism: Diarsia dahlii; assembly: GCA_949775195.1. Lineage (NCBI taxonomy): Eukaryota > Metazoa > Arthropoda > Insecta > Lepidoptera > Noctuidae > Diarsia > Diarsia dahlii. The sequence continues at coordinate 21,592,343 of OX459194.1, read as the reverse complement.
GTGGAGCACACTGTGGAAGTGTGCCCTGCTTGGGCGGAACCCCGCCGTGTTCTCGTAGCGGCGATCGGCGGCGGTGACCTCTCGCGTCCGGCCCTGGTGCAAGCCATGGTCCGGGGCGAGGAGGAATGGGACGCCGTCGCCTCCTTCTGCGAAGCAGTGATGCTAGCGAAGGAGGTGGCGGAACGAGAGAGGGAGCGAACCTCTCAACGTCCCAGCCGCCGCGGAAGGCGCGGAAGGCGCTCCGGGCGTCGGGGGCCACGTGATGGCTTCCGGCCACCGTAGACGAAAGGCCTGTGGACGGTGAGTAATGGGCTAGCTCGCCGTCCGGCCGTCGTCATGACGGCAACAGACCGTGTCGGCGGCGCGTTCGTGTTCCACGCGCGCCTCAAAGAGATGTCAGCAAGGAGGGGCCCGCAAGGGCCGACGCCCGTCGGGGCCGCGGATTTTAGTACTAGATGACGTGGCCTCGGCACAAGGGCAAAGAAGGAACATGGGTTCGGTTTTTAGTCAGTAGAAGTCTGACACTCCCCTTCGCTCTGCCCAAGAGCGGGAGGGGTCATTCGATGATTTTCCACCCACCAAATAAAAAAAAAAAAAGGGCTGCCTCTGTCGACAAAGATCTTAGTAGGGATTTGTAGTATAATTTATAAAATAAAACATGTATTTTTATGTATCAGAATATTAATTGTTTTAAAAAATAAGTATAAAAACGAAATATATAATTATTTAAAAAGAATAGGTACTTACCTAGTTAATTTTGCTTAGAGGTGTTTTATTTTGATGTAATTATTTTTTTCCCTTCTTTAAATTCCCGATTGTTAAACTTTAACGCAGAGAATATTCGAAATCAAACAAACAATTTTAATAAGTAATATTGGGGGAAACAAGGGCAAGGGGAGTTAAGTGGGATTTATCATTTAATTAAATAATTGTAGGTAAGTAGGTACATTTTTACATAACTAAATAAAACTTCTCTTCTTCTTCATTCATCTTTTCTCTTGCTAGATCTACATCCATCCACTGCACATAATACACCAGTTATAGCCATTTCTTAGGATTTCAAAACTCACGTCAAGTCGACCGAAATATAATATGCGTATGCACAGAGTACTATAATATTGCGTTTGTACGCGCCGCGCGGCTGTTCACAACCCTCTGCGCTATGGTCTATCGGTAGACCGGCGCCCGGTAGGTAGTTAGCGCGCGTAAGTACATGGAGTGTAGTATCTGGTAATCTGTGGCTACAGTCCCAGTCACAAGGTATAATAACTCGTGAGTGTACTGTAGTTGCCAATTCCAAAGCGTTGGTCTCATGAGAAGAATGGCAAGAAACTTCATGGACACTCTTTTAAAATCGTTTGGGTTTACAATATGTTCAAGGTACAAACATAATCTTGGTATAGTACACACATGAAGACTATGCAGATTAGTGTTTGAGATGGTCTTTCGAAGAAAGCACCACACAGATTTGAGTGGACCCGTCCAGTCAGTGCAAGCATTTGTCAGTTATCGTGGAGCTCGACTTATAACTCAAGGAGCTCAACGTCACGACGAACAATACCAAAGAAAGGACATTTAGGTGGGTCGCTTATAGTACTCAAACTGCCAGACAATAGTTAAAATTAGAGAAAGACCCACATGGTCCTCACATTCACAATATAAAAATAATAAAACATTTGTCTTAATAAATAATCATGTCAAGTTATTAAATATACACAAAACTAAATGAAAAATAAAATATTTAACAAGTAAATATTGATCAAAAAAGCAAAAAATAATATCATACTTAAAAAAGTAAATAATGTCATTGTGTATAAAGAAAAATCATAAAATGTCAAATTGTAAAAGGATTGTAAATAATGTATAAATATGTAATTAATATGTCAAAGTGTAAAAAATAAAAAGGTATAATTAATAAAAAGATATAAAATCAATTCACCTTCAATTCAAATTGGAGCAGCTCAATCCCAAGCTTTTTTGTCCTCTATATAATCTTTAACAGCATAAAAGGCTTTCTGGCAAAGTTTACGTTTTATAAAAGATTTGAATTTATTAATGCTTAAATTTTGAATGTCGCTTGGAAGTTTATTATAAAAGCGAATACATTGGCATCTAAATGATCCACCTATTTTCTTGAGCCTTGTTGTGGGTAAAATAAATTTGTGTTTATTTCTTGTATATATATTTCTTAAAAAGCTTAATATTTTTGTGAGCATACAATTTGCCACCTGTTCCAAATTTAAACTAATAAACGGAACTGTTATGAACTCATAACCTACTGAAAACAGTAGGTTATGAGTTCATAACAGTTCCGTTTATTTCTGCTGGTTGGTAATACTGGTCATTGCCTATGGTTTTTGAACGCATTAGAGAGGGTTTATGATATTTGGGTAGCTAAAGACCTTTACCTAAAAAGTCCACAACGTACCATATTTAATTTGTGTACCTCACAATAATTTATCATTCACATGTTCACCTTGCCCACTCACAGCCATATCTCATTCATGTTACATCTCTCAATTTCCCGCATGCATCATGCAAGGAGCTTGTATAAACATACCATCTATCAACTCGTTACAACCGGGACTTCATTGGATTAAACAGAGATCGTACTGGACTAAATATTGGAAGGAGTTGTAAAATAAACAGAAAGTCCAGATGGTATAAATTGTATTGCATCATTATGAGGATATGTGTATGTGTATTGGGTTAAGATAGATTGGACTTGAACTGAAGATTTTTAAACTATAACTAACTTATAATAATATCACGCCTGTAATTCCCGAAGTGTAAGGTAGAGGTACCTAATAGTACAACCACATTATGCCAGAATGTTTTAAATCCTATGTAATAGGGGGCCGACCTATCGCCGTCAATCGATCCGTCAAACACAAATCCATTCTCCGTGGCTGCCAGGCTGCCACTGAAAAATTACTTATGGAAACACTAGACCAAAGAGGTCGGGGATAGTAATTACAGACTTATCACTTTCATAACTGGGCATAGACTTCTGTGATCGCTTTTACCCGCCTTTAGAAGTCCATCAGTCCTAAAAAGCCTAAAAGAGACCGACGACACGGTTGAATTAGTGGCCAATAAGCTATTGGCTGCTGCGCTACGCGTCGCGAGTTCGAATCCCGCGCGTAACAAATGTTTGTATGACCTACAGGTAGTTATTCCGGGTCTGGTTGTTTTGTGTTTGTGAATTTAAATGTTTGTAAATGCACCTCCGAAACAGGAAAATTCTTAATAACGTAAAAAATATTTACCAGGCAATAAGTTAAAAGAAGACCAATAGCCTAGGATTATTTCAATGCACCACCCAATTAAATTCTCGGACAATGTCTAAATCATTGTCAGGGACAGACTTCTTGTTCTGAGTAATGACGCCGTTGGCAGCTAGCCCGTTCTGTATTGAGCTATTATTTATGTGTCTAGTCAACCATATTGTTACTCGCTAATTAGATATTTGTCGTTGCAAATATTCATGGCAATCTGTGATCAATAAAACTAATCTAATAACAAGATTAAACCATCCCCATCCCCCTACTTAAGGGGATGGTTGGAGATCACCCATGTGGATCATAATCATCCCTCACCAAGCGTTAACCCAACACTGTTGGCATCGGCTTTCAGTCTAACCGGATGCAGCTGAATACCAGTGTTTGGTGTGGACCGACTGCCTAGTTGCCCATCTGACCTCCATGAATTAGTAACTGGATGGATAATAAGAATATAATCCATAATATTCCACATCATACTCCTATGGTTGCAGTGGTAGCCGAGAGAGGCAATGTGATTGATCTTAATAGTTATATTATATAGGTACCTTATTGTTTTCTGCCGACTATTTCTAAAAAAGAAAAGAAAGAAAGAAAACATAATTATCTATTTAGCACATAACACAAATGCAGAAAAAAGCGAGTGTGCATCTCACGGCTGCGCCAAATAAGACTAATAGGACTTATCGTCATGTTACAAAGACTTCCTCTTCTCTAGAACTACGTCCAAAACACTTGGTACACTCATAAGCACTTTACCAAGAACACTCCTAACCCACTTATGACAAACATCTCCAAGATTTCCCGATCATAACTCTCCCTACATCCCAGTAATCATGTAAGCAGACAACGCTTTAAAACAATTAGCCGCAAATAGGATTTGAAATGTGGCAACCTGGACCAAATACCGGCTTGTAATAAATTCAGCCTCCCTGCAAAATATTAGACAATCCTGGGAACATTAATCTTCGCTACACATGTAGCGCTTTAAAGCGAATTCCGCTACGAATTATATTTAGCTTAGTGCTTGCCAAGTACTAAGAAATTGGAGTTTGGTGTAATGTGAAAATAAAAGATGGTGGAAGTGTAGTGTGTCATAGTTTAAGATAGTACTGAGTGTTAAAATATTTGCTTGGTTCAAAAAGGAATGGCGTGGGTGATTTCAGCATCGTGTGTCATCATCGGGTCCATATTGGCTCACCTAAAGTTCTTTATCCGAAATTGTTCTTCCTAACGATTTGTAATCCGAATGATCACTCTTCCTAAAATTTTTCATCCTAAAGTTTTCATTCATACTATTTGTAGTCCTACCGACGATGTTCATAACACTCATGTTTCCGAAAATTGGAATTCATAATATCATTAGTGTAAATATATTTAAACTCCTACTGTTTTTTATCCTAACGCTTTTATTCCTAAACATAAATACCATAATATTTTCACTCATACAACTGTTTAAAATGATTAAAGGTTTTTCACTGATTTTTGTCTTGAAATAAAATAAATGAATGAAATTCAGGTCAGAGTGTCGTCTTGGGGGCACTATGAAAAAAATACTTAGAAAAATTTCGCGACCAATTTCGAGGTAGCGCTCGCCGGCCGCTGCCGCGGCACCGCTCGCTTCGCTCGCTCGGCTCGCGCGTTGTTGGTCACAGTTCTAACCTAACCTAACCTATGGATATCTTTGCATAGTATATCATCATCATCAGCCTATATTGTTCCCACTGCAGGGACTCAGGCCTCCTCTCTAGGAGAGGGATGAGCTATAATCTACCACGCGGGCCCAGTGCGGATTGGTAGATGTTACATATCTTAGAATTTTTTGGTTCTAAGATATGCCGGTTTCCTCACGATGTTTTCCTTCACCGTTTTGAGAGCAGTGGTGATGAAATAAATTACACAAAGTAATGCGCCTGCCTGGGTTCGAACCCACGACCAACTGTTCATAAGTCGGGGCCGCAACCACTGGGCCACCACTGCTCATAGTATATAAGGTCCCATTAAAATAAGTGGACAAATTTTAACACAGCGTTTAGTAAGCCTAACTAAAGACATAAACAAAAAAAAAACACTATATATAAAGTGATTTTATTTTGACTTAAAATAATAAATTGCCGGCACTCTAGAACAAACTCATCCTATAAAAGTAGGTATTTTATTTCTTATTCTTATTTTTTTTTTGCTATTGTCCTTATTTTAGCGGTCTGAATGATTTCTAAAATTTTGTCCACCTATTTTAATGGGACCTTTTATAATACTGATTATTATGAATAAAAAGTAATATAAACAAAAAAAAGATATGACTTTGAATAATAGTGTAAAAGATGGTTATGTTGAGAAAATATAGGAAAACAAATAATAGTGTAATAGATGTTTATTGCTACAGACATTATGAAGTCGAAAGCTTCGGAATTAAAACATTAGAGACAGAGAAGTTAGGAATTGCGATTGTTAGGATGAAAAATGTTAGGAAGAACATTTTCGGATTTCCAATCATCGGAGTTGAAATTTTAGGTGAACTTTGGCGCACCCGTCATCATCATCATCTTTTCACCCGAAAGACATCCACTGCTAGACATAGGCCTCTCCTGTGTCGCGACATTTACCGGTCCCGTGCGTCTCGCATCAGAAGGCTTTAAAGTCACCGAAAGGGCAATTAATAGGGCTATGCTTGGAGTATGCAAGAAAACCAAGGCTTCTGACGTAGACCGAGGAATTGCCAAACTTAAGCGGCAGTGGGCGGGACACATTGCTCGCAGAACGGATAGCTGATTACTATCTTCGGGGACGCCGCACTGTGATCAATTCCTAAAAGTTAGGGTCTCATAATTATTTTTGGTCAATGCTGCAAAACTGTCAAACTTTCGAAAAATATTTTTTTCAGACTTAAGGTTAAGTGTTGTACATTATTATTCTAAAACATCAACATTATGCAGAAAGTAGTCAAATAGATATGTCCTTTCAAAGTTGTCTCAAATTGTTCAATTATTGTAACAAGACTGATTTATCGATGTTTCGTGCTTCTATTCAAGTTAACTAAGTATTTAGAGAACACTGTGAATTGAAAAAAAATTGTGCCCATTAAAGAATATTTGTACTTTTTATTGGTATATAAAAAAAAAACTAAAATGACAGATTTATAATTATTATAAAAAAAATATACAAAATAATGTACTGATATTTACTTACTTTTCTTGGTTTGAACCGTGTTACGTACACGAACCGGTAATCACCGGTAAAAAATGCATATTTTTGTATAGCTAACAGTACCGGACCGAAACGTGGTCGCTCACAATGGGCCTCATCAGAAAGCTCAAAGTCACCCAAAGGGCAATGGAGAGGGCTATGCTCGGAGTTTCCTTGCGTGATCGAATCAGAAATGAGGACATCTGCATGAGAACCAAGGTTACCGACGTAGCCCGAAGAATCGCCAGACTTAAGTGGCAATGGGCAGGGCACATTGCTCGCAGAACGGATGGCCGATGGGGCCGAAAAGTTCTGGAATGGCGACCGCGAACCGGAAGACGTTGCGTTGGAAGGCCTCCCACTAGGTGGACCGATGACCTGGTCAAGGTTGCAGGAACCCGCTGGATGAGAGACGCACGGGACCGGTCAATGTGGCGACGCCTGGGGGAGGCCTATGTCCAGCAGTGGACGTCTTTTGGCTGAAATGATGAATGATGATGAACAGTACCTACCTGCTATGTAATGAAATCAAAATGGTATTGTACTTATTTGTACTTTTAAACGTAACACAGTTCAAACTTAGAAAAGTTAGATAATATCAGAACATTATGTTGTATATTTTTTTAATAATATAAATCTGTCATTTTTGTTTTTTTTTATATACCTATAAAAAGTACAAACCTTTTTTTATAGGCACCATTTTTTTTAATTCACAGTATTCTCTGAATACTTAGTTAACTTAACTTGAATAGAAGCGCAAAACATCGATGAATCAGTCTTGTTACAATAATTTAGCATTCGAGACAACTTTGAAATGACATATCTATTTAACTACTGTCTGCATAATGTTCATGTTTTAGAATAATGTACAACACTTACCCCCAACTCTGAAAAAAAATATTATTCGAAATTTCGATACCTTGACCAAAAATAATTTAGTGACCCTAACTTTCAGGAATTGATCACTGTGCGCCGGCAGACACCAGGCGGGCGATCAGTCCTTTCGTTGTGGATTATTTCGCCCAATGGATAGCTGATACGATGACGTCGAAAGTGCTTGAATGTAAAAGCGAAAAATTGTAAAATAAGTGAATCCCATCATCTCTAGTAACAAACAACTCTCACGTAACGCTTTTGTGCTATGCAATACTGTATTTTACCCAAACCCAACAGTTACTTATAATAAATCAGCATAAATATGAAAGCCACCACCGAACAGTTGAATAACACCAAAAGGGACCAACAGCAGGACAAATTCACAACAAAACTTAAAACGAAACCAACACAAACTTTGGCGAAAAATCGAACATCGCAGTCAAAGTTTAACATACCCGGGTAAATCCAGAACGGGACGGTCTTAACTTGCCCGGGCAACTTCTAAATCATATAAAAATAGTTGGGTAAGAATGGTGACACTTTACGGGCAACTCCAACGAGTACAGACGTAGTTCAGAGCTCGGAGACTATAAATCTTTTCAATTTACGATGTCAATGTCACGTTTGCATAATATTTGCTGCAGAATTACTTAAGAAATCGTTTTGGATAGTTTAAAGGATTTGGCGCTCTACACTGTATCAAACCATGACATTGCTATATATTATGACACGGTGAAGTTGTTTTCTACAAAAAAACTATCTCTGAATAACAATTCATAATGTATGAACACTAGAAATGGTTCCCTGTAGCAACCATTTCTTGTATTTGCATCTTACAACCAGCACTTAATGGGCTCATTTACATTTGTCAATATGCTCACATTTCTGGATGTGTTACATTAATTAGGTAGCTGCTGCTAAACCCCAAAGGGTTAGGCAGAGGTATACCTAGATTACACCCACATTTTGCTAATTATGTAGTAGGGGGCAACCCTATTGCCATCACCCGGGCACAAATTCAGACTCTGTAGTTGCTACTGAGAAATTCATGATGCAAAACTAATAACAATTTTAACGAACGATTTCGTTTATTCATTTCTGTACATATTATTTACATTTTGATTAAAAATACAAAAAATAGTAGCCCACCGGTATCGGGAACAGGGTCCAAGCTACCGGCGGTAGACAGAGGAACCTCCTAACAATACGAGCCGTGTCCAGGAGTACCATTTTATGTATCAAGTCTATGATTAAGCTGCCTAACGAGAGCCTCCTCAGGTGTTGGTCGAGGCTCTTGGCAATTCAACCAATGGCTGAAACAACTATCGGTACAATGATCGCTGAGATCACATTCCACATGTCGACAACCGCGCGAGCCAAGTCAAGATACTTGATTTGCTTATCTTTCTCGGCTTTTAACGAACCATTATTATTATTTGACTACGAGTCACTAATACAAAATATAGTGAGTAAAAGCTGTTAAAGAAGAGCCCCGTACGGTAAACAGAATTACCCTTAAGCGATCTAATTGTCTACAGAAAGCATGGTTTGCCGTTGAACGATAAATACGAACAAGTTTAAAAATTTAAAACCCGACTACGAATAAAATATTGATTTTTGCTCGCCAAGACCTTTCATTTGATACCAAACATGTTATGCTTATCTCAATTTAATATTTTTTGAGGTAAGTTTTTGACATTTAAATTCCGTCATAAAAAGAATTTATAAAATTTATATAGCCTATGTGACCCGGGCTATTTTTACGAATCAATTGACACCTCATTTATTTATATCCGTTCAGTATTTTAGGCGCTACGGTGGAACATACATACAAACATAAGACAGCTAAATAGGAAGATTTACTTAGTCTGCCAATGTTGAATGAAAACGATGATCGCTTGAGATCAAGTTTTGGTGTAGTTCTATGAAATTCAGAAAGGTATATTTAGTCAGAGGGTATATAGTAATCAATAGCATCAAACATAACGCTGTACATTGTCTGATTCATTTAACAAAATCTTTCAAACAGCCAAAATGACGACACAAACTACCATAATGAATGATTATAGGCCACCAAAATGTACAGTCAAAGACAAACTCAATAAATCAAGTTCCTGTAACGTTACCATCTCCAAGACTTCTCCCGTCAACCGCTGAACAAAACACAAACAACCACAGATTAAAATAGAATAAATTATTAACCCTTGTCTTAACATCGAAAAATTATTATACGGAACAGAGATGTTCTCGGCTGCATTTAATACAGAATAACATAACACAGAGGAACTTCAACTTTATTTTGTAACGTCTAAAGTTTAAAACGTCATAAACAAAACAATTCATTATCGTCTCCTTAATTGTAACAGCAACAGCGTTTGGTTTCGTTTGTTTTGCGATTTTGTGTATGAAAGCGTGTTAGCGAAAATTGTAACCTAAACTTTGGTAGTTAAAGTTGAATGTAGTTTGGTGAGGTTTAGTTGGACGGTAATGCAGTTTTTGGCCGCCCGCTGAGCGCAGTCGAGGCGATCATAACAAATCATCAAGTTGTAACTTAAGGTGCAGACATAATGGGGAAAATGTAGTCATAAAATAAAGTTTTGAAAGAGATTTCAATAACGGCAGTGAAAAGATATTACGCTGTAATGAATCTTGAAGGAGTCTCTGCTGAAGTTTTAAAAAAATGGTTTCATGATTTTACAAATAGAAGTGTGCTACGACGAAGCTGAAGGCACACACTATCGTCAACATTTCTTTTGCAAGTCTGCTGGCAGAAATTTCTTAACGTACGTACGTACGTATGTACTCTAAATTAATATTACCTATATGTATGTTATTTTCCTAGGTTGTCTACCGTGTGGTACATAAATAGTAAAATAAATAAACGAAATCCTTGAAAAACTTGGCAGTGACAAACGGATAAATAGACAGACAGACACACGAGTGATCCTATGTGGATTCTGCTTTTTTCATTCCAACATACGGGACCCTATAACCACAAGCGGCGGTCCTAATTATTATTAGTCACTTACCTAAACACTTGAATTATGTTCAAGCCTTTATGTAAAGGCTACAATATAATATGAACATACAGCCTGTTACTCCGTAATGTTGACATATTGCTGCTCGCGTGTGTTTCTCGTACAATAACTTGATTATTACACAGTACAAACTAGTTTGTGCTAACTCTCAAACGCTATACCGCTGTGCTTGTATTACTTGCTCGACTTGTATTAAGTAGTGTAATCCCCGTTTTCACGACAACTAAATGAATGCCTGAATAAAAACATTTTGTTTGAGTTTAAAATCACGCCTTTTTACATGGAGGTAGGCAGAAATCACAGAACGCTGCAATCCTTTCGTACTTCTTTTGCCTGATCCACGTTCATACATCTGTACATATGTTACCAGAAAACCCTGCAGACAGACATAGGAGCGTTCCGTCGACCTGCTGACGGAAACTCTAACCCTGAACGTAAAGGAAGAACTAGTTTAACCTAGGCAAAACTAGTTTGTCCTGAAATCGGGTTTGGCCGGTAACACATACACGCACGCCGGTTGTGACTTTGCGACTCTTTAAAATTTTTGTTTCTACATCTTCTAGGATCTACATCTTCTGCATGGGATCTATAGTAATGTTATGTGTGTATTAAAAGCATCCCCCTTCTCATTGTGCACAAGCCCTTAACCTAACGCGGTACAAGACTGTACTGTGTGATGTATCGGTACTAGTTCGACTTAAATTATTCCCCGCGTGGGGCGACGCAAATAATTTAATAGCTTTACAAATGAACGTTACAGGAGACGAAGATGTCATTCATAGCATTTTTGTAGATCTTTCAGAGAAGTCTGACAACCAGTCTTGGTAAGTGGTGTCGAATTACTGGTTTGTGGAGGTGAGACAGACAGTCGCTTTAAATAAAACTGGTAACTGGTAACTGGTAGTTATGAAAAATCGACCAGATGACCATGATAAATGTTTCTAAAGGGTATATAAATTAAAGGCATTTGCTCTCCCTGTCATTGTGATATTTTTTTTGTTCTGGGCCATACCTGGAAACCTTATATTATAGTTACGGAGATTGTAGGTCAAATTAATTTGCATTTTATTTTAAATACCTAAAAATAGTTTAATAATCTTTATAAATAGGTAGTTTTTTTAAGGTTTTAAGTTTGCTTTAATTATTTCTCTTCATGACCTGTGTACCACCTAAAAAAGTAATTTACCAGCAATCACTTTTGCTTAGGGTTACTTAGTTTGATGTTCCGACATAATGCTTGGTAGATATTATGTGTCTTGTATTATAAACCTTATGTTTTGATATAACACTTTACATAATATCTCCCTCCCCACATTGTGCACACACCCTTACCCAAACGCAATACAAGACCGTACCATACTATACCATACTTCAGCGGCGCTGATGTATCAGTACTAGCTCGACTTATATTGCTCCCCGCGTGGGGCGACGCAAATAATTTAATAGCTTTACAAACGAACCTTATAGAAAACGGTGCAATGACGTCATGCGAATCTTTAGATTATGGTGCGATGGTGGGTTTTGGTTGTAAGTTAATCTAAAGTTGAGTCAGCATATTATTAACTGGCTGATGCCCGCGGTTTCAACCGCGCGGATGTCGGTTATCGCTACCGATCGCGACCAAAAGTAATATTTTCGTACCCCCCTTTCAACCCCTTGAATAAAGTTTTTTTTTTTACTAAAAAGTATTAATGTCCTTTCTCGGGTATCAAAATATCTCCATACCAAATTTCATGCAAATTGGTTCAGTAGTTTAGGCGTGATTGAGTAACAGACAGACAGAGCTACTTTCGCATTTATAATATTAGTATGGATAATATTGATTTGTCGTGCTTAATAATTATAGAGAGGTTATAGTTATCGACGAGTTGTCAGGTTTTTTCATGTCACCCATTTACCTACTGGGTTTTAGAGGTAAGAAGGTTAGTCGTTCTAATCGTTCTATGTAGCTGACTGGCAGGTTTCCTGCATTGAAGCCTCTATGCTAAAAACCATTAGATTCGTTACTAGCAGTCAACCTTATGTACTTTTAAAAAATCTTTTGAAATTAGTAAAAAAAACTGACTGTAGTTTCGGAGATGGGACAGACAGACACACGAGTGATCCTATAAGGGTTTCGTTTTTCCTTTTGAGGTACGGAACCCTGAAAAGTAGTAATAAGCCCCTATTGGGCGAGCGTATTGCTAAAAACTGGGCTCAAAACCAGACTCCATGGCTGATGCTGATAATTTTCTGAAGAAAAAAACCCAATAACTTTCCCCGATTTAGGAATCGAATACAGTACCTCGGATCATGTTCACCAGTCGCGCTTGCGACTACTAGACCAACGAGATAGTGTATCCCATATCCCTAACCCACTAAAATCTCTTTTTTCACCATACCCAAAACCATAAGGATGCACCCACACAAACCACTAAATCGTCCACAGTACAGAACCCATAACTCTACACTTATGTTCAGCATTAGCGGATTGCTGTAACGTGTGTGCTCGCCCTTATTTATGACGTAGCGTTTATGTTACGATTATTAAATGTGTAAGCGATAAATAATAACGTAACGTTTAGCGTTACGTTTGCAATTTACTGTTTGTTTTTCATGTTTAAATGGGTACGTGACTGAGAGGGAAATATGTTTTGCTGTTGAGAGTACGTGTCATACTTATTATATTTTTTAGACATTAGGTTTTGCTGCGCTCACGTGGTGGTCAAAAACTACCAAGAAAGTGGACTAGTGGGATGAAATGTACCCTAAATCCTAATGCGTGTCTAGTGTACCTGTATGCTATACAAACTGGCCAAGTGCAAGTCGGACTTGCACACGAAGGGTTCTGTACCATTGTAGTAGATATTGAAATATTTTAATTTTTTTTTGCACCTTAGTCATTTTATAGGTTTTCCTGTAATCTATAAGTGTTGAACTAATTTCTGTATTTTTTTTTAATTTTTGGCTCAGTAGTTTCGGAGGTAAGTGGGGGTGGAATGATCGACAGACAGACGAGTGATCCTACAAGGGTTCCATTTTTTCTTTTTCCGTTAGGTTATCATTATCATCCTGAATAATCTTTTCCAAACTATTTCAGTCTAGGAGCAACTGCATTTCTGACCTCTACAACCTCAAACCTTGATTTTACAAGTATGCTACGTAACTACGACATTGTTTTATTCATGGGTACTGGCAGTCTTGGCCCAGATATAAACATGACATAGCTTTAGCTACTATAACAATCCGTAAATGTTGACCTATTAACTTAGTTGAAAAAAACTTCATTGATTAGGCGGTTGTTCAGTAATACTGTGAATTGATATGCTCGAGGGGAACCACACATTCGTCAATTAAAATGTTGGCAAGAAAACTTTTTTCTTTTGTATCTGTAACGACACCCACGGGATTAGCTTACGAACTAATTACTCCACACTGATTGAGTACAAATATAGTGGTTGCCTCGATTGTTGAGCTTGGTTGGTGGCAATAGGCTCACCTCCCATTAATCTATTTATTAAAATTGTTAATCTATACATATAATAAATCTGTAGAAAAAATATTTTTGTACATTGAAAATATTTAAAAAAGGAATTTTCAGGGTGTTATAGTATAACCAACAGAACTCATTTCCAGCATTTTTGGAATTTTTGTCTGTTTGTCTGTTTATCTGTTTGTCTGTTTGTCTGTTTGTCTGTTTCGATGACTAAGCATAACGTAAAATTTACGAAACTAATGTAGGTAACTTTTATACATAAATATTGTGCGTAACTTGGGGTATTACTTAGTCTTTGTTTCATCGTAATCGGTGCTCTCTATCAAAAGATATTTGAATTTATAGTTTTCAAGAAGAACTTTATCACTATGATCATGAATGAGACATGCAGCGACATCTATTAAACGAATATGGTACTTATTAATAATGCCTTCAAAAGATAACTTTAATAAAGTTATGATAGCATAAGGTACTCTGTAGGTAAGTAGTCTAAATGACACTGCTTTCAAAGTCTACTTTAGTCTATATAGCCTATACCCTATAGTGTGATTGATCGCTTTCCATGCATTCAATTTTAGCAGTTTATTTTCGTCTTCGATAGATGGCGTTGTTTTTATTTCTTGCGTAGCCTATGGTGTGGGGTGTCATTAGTTAAGTCTTTGAAAAAGATTGTGAGTTTAAGCAAACTTACAATCTTTTTCGATTAAGGGATTCGTTATTTCGTTAGTGAAATATTAAGCTATAAAGTGCAAATTTTGTTAGGCTCCAGTCAGGCTACCACTTCTTATTTGCTACCACGTCTGTAAGTTAACGCAGGGCAATGATTTAATGTACTTTTGTCTTAGCGACGCATTTTGGTTTTCGACAACCACGCGAACGAAGTCGCGGGCACAGCTAGTGAATAAATAAATTAATAGGCTCACCCCCTAATAGTTCCTGGAGCAGGGTACATGCTACCGATGGTTAGGGCTCCAGAGACAGGAACCTTCTCACACGTAATCCGAGGCTTATCGAGGAGTACTGGCTTCTAAATCAAGGCCTTGATCCAACGGCATACGGATAACTTCGAAAGACAAACGTTATTATTAACTAGCTGATGCCCGCGGCTTCGCCCGCGTGGATGTCGGTCAAATTATGTACTAAAACTTTCCTCTTGAATCACTCTATCTATTAAAAAAACCGCATCAAAATCCGTTGCGCAGTTTTAAAGATTTAAGCATACAAAGGGACATAGGGACAGAGAAAGCGACTTTGTTTTCTACTATGTAGTGATCTATTTTTCTTTCCTTAGTTTTATCCTAATCCTATTTTCCATTTCCCTTGTATTTCACGTAAAACAATAAAAAAAAAAACATTTATTTCAATTACAAATTAAAAACATTTATTTCAATTACAAAATTAGCATTTCGATACAAATAATTGGAGATCACCTTTTAAGCAAGGAATTGCTTGTATTAGGAGACTCCGCACTTCCACTTATAATTTTTATGCAATTGAAAATATGTAGACAATGTAAACATGCAAGACTAAAACTAAAGAAGACAAAAAATAAAATAAAAGAAAGGGTAATTTAAAACTAATACAAATGGCTCTGCAAATTAAATTATCATCAATATAACAATAATCATCATATCCCACTAAATACCATAAATTATATCAAACAAAACAAACGAAAGTACCCATTATCCCTTGCTAATCCCATCATCCCTAACGAGGGAAAAATAATTTAATTACCACGTTTTCACTCGCAACTCGAGAGCTACTCGACACTGAAGAGATTTCGAGTTCTGAACGAAAAAGCAATTACAATAATGAACCTCAAGGGCGCGGAATAACCAGTGTAACAAGACCTCCAATCATTAACTGCATCTTGAGATTTACGAGTAAAATTATACTGGTTACAGCATAACAGCATAATGTTTTGTGCTTTGAAAGTGCTAAGATTTTTCATGTTCGCAATCTGTTAAATGCATTGAAGTGGCCTTTGTCGGGTGTTTACGTAATTTATTTTCGAGTTTTTCCTTCGGACAGGTGTTGTTTGCTCTTGTCGCTCAAGATCCTATTGTTGTCCCTAAAAGCTTTTAATGATTACGAAGGGAAGACTTCATGAAAGGAAATCCCTTGGATTGTGTTGTTAGCGCATTTTTGACAGAGATGCGTAACGCAAATAAATGGGACTAAATTGCTCTGTGCATCAGGGATTTCAATTCGAAAAATACTAATTCCACAATTCGGGAATAAAATATTTTACACCATTTCACAAAGGTTATCCAGGTCATTCCGATCATTTTCACTTGTACACTATTCTGATTTCATGGTTTGGGCTTACATGTGCATGTACTTTCAGCCTAAGCCCCTATTTATAAGAGATGCGGATGACAGCATAGGGATTCTATGTGTATCCCTACGCGGTCTTTATCCCATTATTTTTCATGGATATCCTCTACTAGTGTTTTTTTTTTGGGTAGGGAAATCATTAAATGACTCCTCCCGCTCTGGGCAGAGCGGTAAGGAGTGTCAGACTTCTACTGACTAAAAACCACACATGTTCCTTCTTTGTACCGAGGCTGCGGTACAAGCGCGGGAGCTAGAGTACTTGCGCAGTTATTCACGCTCCTTCAACCAGTTTTTGGCCCACATAAAAATGCTGACCCCGTCGTCGTCGTCTTCAGCCATACATTTGTACAAGGCCACAGTTCTTCGTATGTCTGTATTCAGGTGCAGATTCTCACGGTCGTTAGCCCTAAAACCATCGTTTAGGACCTTAATGGTACTTCAAAAAGTTCAAGCTTTCCTAATCTACTTGGAGTGCATCCTCAAAATAAGTAGGTGCAGCGACAATTTTCCAATTAAGTTGTAACCGATACAATTCCAGTATCACCCCAAATGAAACTACACTTTACAGTCTGAGGATAAAGTTCAAAATCAAGGTTTTGGTATTGGTTTAGATGAGTATCGTGTTACTGGAAGCGACATTTTTATGGTCATTGAACGGAATTTAAAGGCAATGATTTCCAATAACTGTCGTTGGTGTGTCACACGGTGCTAAGTTTTATTATTTTAAGGGAATCTCACTCTGCGTTTTTAGTAAAATATTTATCCATAAAAGCTGGTGTGGAAAACCCGTACAACATCAGCCTACTGCAGACCACTATAACTGGGCTTAGTCCCATCTAATGACAAGCCATTCAACTAGATTATCGGCAACTCCTATTAACAGTTCCAACCAGCCTGAGGTAGAAGCGATATCAATACAAGAACACGTCTACTAATGACGTCACGTCTGGAGAACAATTGTTCTCCAGGTAATTAGACCTACTAGACTATTGCCACTTGAGCTTTGTTCTTTTGAAAACTTAGCTTATATTAACCTTATCTTGTAATTGACCCTTCCACCTGAAAGAAACCACCTGAAAACTTAGCCACCACCTAGGTGACCTAGGTGAGGCCTACGTTAGGTCCCTTTAAACGGAAACTCCAATTGAATACTCGATAAAATACATGTTATACCACCTAAGCATTACATCAAATGAACATTATACCTTTTATTCAATAGCGCAAATGTTGTTATCGCAAATAAATATTCGATGAAATGAAAATTATGTTAACCGATATTATACAAAATTATTATTTTTTTAAACGTTGTTCGAATTAGTAACATTACATCAAAAGTTGTTCGGCGAAACAAGGGTGAACCCTCTAAGTCACCTTGCCGCTTCCATTCCCTCTAAATCCGCACTAGTGCTCCAAGTTACTTTTCACGCGAACCAATTAGGGGAAGAATTGATGGCCAATAAACGATGGAGTGCACCCAATAGCACGACGAAACGGGAAACAATTTCCACCAATTTCCATTTCCATCTCGTATTGGAACAAAAAGTAAGGTGGGTGTGTTTGGGACAAAAGTGCGCGGCTGCCGGAAAAGAATAGTTAGGGGTATAAAATTGGTGTAATAATTGGTAAAGTCGTTTATTGAGAGAATTTGTCTGAGGCAGCCGGGAGTCGTGTTGATGGTGATAGGATCTGTTGCGTATGACTTAACATGACTGGTAATATGGGTGTGTATAGGTACACCTCTGTGTACCAATGAAACATTACACTACGGTTACTTTTCCGAAGGGTTAGACTGAAAGCCCTTCGGAAAAGTAACCGTAGTGTAATGTCTTTCATTAAGTTACCTGTAATGTTATCAATCTGGATAAATTCAGACTGAAACATAACATAGGTAACCTAATTAAAATAACAAAAAGAGTTAAGTAGTTAAACTTCACTGCTGTGCAACATTTTATTTTGAGAAGTAATGTATGGCCCTCGTCGCGCCAAATGTCTGATGAAAAAAAGAGAAAATTAATGACAAAGTCTTAATCATTTAAAAACCCCTTAATTAATTATAAAAAAATGGGTGCTAATTAAACCGGCTTCTTTTTAATAGCATTATTTGCATCTAAAAATTTACATTGCCTTCTAAATTACTAAGTCAGCCACAATTAACGAGCATCTAAATAATACTTTCTTGGCCACAAGTTATCTTTTCTGAAGCCACTCTAAATACAACTCAGCATCGTGGTTATTTTTTAGCACCTAAATTTGTAACATGGATTCAAACAGTAAACTTCTAAAATATTATTATATGACATCAAAAAAATATTCAATTAGCTTCTAATTTATTAACTCAGTACGCTTAAATTGTAACTCATGCCACATCAATTGGGCATCAAAATTTAACTAAAATTGACATCAAATATTATATTATAGCCACTAATAGTACAACATAGAAACCACTGTCGTGTCATCGAAAGGCTTAAATATAGAAGTTCAGAGTATTTAGTGACCTAAATATCGAAGTTCAGAGTATCGAATGTCCTAAAGATCGATATTTATTTACACGTTGTGCTTCAAAAGTTATCGACAGAATCGCTGAAGAACTTTATTTTTATAGGATAACTATACAATTGTGAAAACATTTCTGCAAGCAACTTGGAAGTAGCGCTCGCCGGCCGCTGCCGCGGCACCGCTCGCTTCGCTCGCTCGGCTCGCGCGCTTTTGGTCACAGTTTTAACCTAACCTAACCTATTTCCCTCAGTTTACAATGACGAATCATATAATCTGCCTGTGACTAGTCAATTATACAATGTTAAAGATATTTCTGTAACTAGTAGGTATTTTTATGTACCTAAAAATAATAATCTAAAGTGTATTAAAAGTTGATTTTTTATACACACATGCAACTCGTCAATACATGAATCGAATGGCACTCTCTGATTGGTGCAAATGGCCGGTCGCTGTCGTCTCGCGCGCTCGCGCCAGGTCTTGCTGTTGCTATTTTCACGATAAAAGAATGTGATGTATTATTTTACATGCTAAGTTATAATAAATGATGTTGTGTATGGTCGCTTCAATTAAATTTTTTTGAGGGCCTTGTGTTGAAGCTGTAAAATGTAAAATGGTGCTGAGATATAAATTCCGTGGCTGGGTTCGTATATTAGGTGCCTATGTATAAATAACAAGGACAAGTTAATATAATTGTTGATCTTCACTTGACGCTTTCTATAGAATATTTAGTGGGCGTTGTAAAAAAGGCGAATTAGTATATTAGAGGCTATATCATTTTCCCGTGGCTTAGTTATAAAATTAGAAGTTTAATCTCGTGGCCAATTAAAAAAACTGTGGCTCGGTTTATTATTCCCTTAAAAAAATTATTTCCTGTTCCCCTTTTTCCCACCCCCTTTTCATCAACCCTCACCTGGCCCTAAAAATCAAAGCAAGCACTACAAACACTCAAGACTCAGCGCGCATACAAAGCACCTGCACATATTTCACCCCCGCTGGGACGAAACTCGTTACGTCTCAGTTAAATCAGGACAACCCCGCCAAATTCAGGAGGTCATAAATTGACACAATTGTTCCCTGCGGCCGGGGCTTCGCGAGTTATTAGCATAAATAGCCGCTTACTAAGCTAAACGGGACATGACGCGCCGTGATGACTCCCCCGTCTTGGAAGAAAAATATTGTTTAACTCGGAAACTTGAAGAGATTTTCATCTGAAGGGAAATGAAACGTATAAGGTGTTTATTTTGGGGATTTAGAAGACTTATAAAACTTTTTGACTGCACCTAATGCTGCCTTTTCAACGTCTAAACTTTTTTGACATAATAGGAGAAGTCCAAAATGTTAATAAAAGTTTCAGCTTCACTGAAAAATGCTAGGAGTTTTTTCATCTCCCGGAAAAATTGCAACTCATTTTTCAGCTCTCGAAAGTATTACCTAATCAGACCTAATGTTTCATTCATCCGCTTTTGAATCGTTAGCACTACTTTCATAGATAAAATGAAGTGGGAGGAATGCTGAACGGAAAACTGTATATAATTTTGATCTTCTGCCTTAACAAGGGGCTCATTTTTGCCTTAACAAGGGGTATCATGTTACGAAGGTGCATCTGGATAGACTGGAAACCTAACAAAAAATTAATAATTAATTTCTTCACATTTAACCAATATTACGTGAATGTGGTCTTGACTAGGAAATTATGTACGACAATGGTCAAGTTTTCTCCGGTTACATAGGTCTGAATGTGGAATCTTAGACAGTGCTTACTCCAAATTTTAATATTGTAGTAATTGTTAAAACTTACAGTAAAATAAAATATAACAGTATTTCGGAAATGGATTTAGGAAAAGATTTCCACAACCCAGTAAGTATCACGCAGGACTTACTAGCAAACTTGAGTTCAAAATTAAGTTTAACGAAAAGTTTAACCAACTGGCACCGACAAGGTTTTTTTCTCGTAGCCTTCGCAACCTAATTCTGGTGACCCAGTAAGGTATAAACAAACGCCGTGACTTGATAGGCTTGACGCAGATGACAAGCATCACCATAAAATATATACAACGCCTAATAAACTCTTCCATCATCCTACCGTACCTAAAAAAACTCTTTTCTTTTATTACGCTACACCTGTACAAAAACTGCCACCATGCCATAAAAACCGTATGTAAAAAGGCAAAAGTAATTCATATTAGGGCGGAGAGAGTTTTATTCCGGCGTCCGGCCCGCGTTGAAATCCGGAATGTATCCGGTAAGCCGGGCCCTGATTACTCAGCGATATTTAAAGCTGATTTGATCGCTTAAGCGGATCCGGCGGGCGGCCATTGTCTCGTCAGCGTCTACCAAGTTTTTGGTAATAAAGGGGACATATAAAGGTAGGATTTGAAGGTATAGGTATAGATGGAACTTATTGGTAGGTAAAGTGGATACTTCACTTTTGTTGAGCAAAGCTAATAAAATGATTGGGTATGTTACTTTAGAATCAACAGTAACATAATATCTTTCTTCATAATGCAAAAAAAATAGAGGATGGATGTTTGTTACTCTTTGATGCAATAAGTATTTTTTCCGGCTTTGGACGCACACATTGGATTATTTTTACCCTGGAGGTACCTATCCCGTAATAATCCCGTGGGACAATTACTGAACTTTACACTGAAAAAGCCAGGGCCATAAGCTAGTTCATTATTTTTATTACTTATCCTGAAAATCGCACCAATAACTATGTAGTTACTTGTGAGATGTTCGCGTGATCTAAGTAAGGTTTAAATCTTCACTACTTTATCATTCTTAAAGTGAAATGTCGCTCTAAATCCGCTTCTAGTATAACCTTCTTCAAGAGGAAACGGAGCCTCCTCTCATGTACAGATGTTGACCACCGGGGTAGTTTTAGTACGGTAAAAATCCCACAGGGGGGGTTTTCTCACTAAAGACCGGTCGCCTTTTCAAGGTTTCCCGAAAAACAAAAAAAAAAGAGCTCATTTGTACATACCATCCCTGTGTTCAACATAACAGTCATACCAAACGTATAACAAATCACAGAGCCTTCACAAGGATCTCCCTCACACACCTACCTACTCGTATATACCAGCGGTACTTCCGTACCGTCATCACGCCTCCGCTCATTTCCTGCGCCTATCTCTGTTGCCACCTGCCCGTCTACACGCAAAACACCCATATTTTCCTATCAATACCTCTTTCTTTATCAACCCCCAAGGTAAAACAAACCCAGTAGCTTTTAAACGAAGGTTGGTTTTCGAATGGGAGTGTACGGTCATGAAAATTGATAGTATTAGTAACATATGGCCTGGAATGGGTTTTTGCATGCTACCTGTATAGTTTTGGTGGATTCTCATTAGCAGAGGAACAGTTTATTTAGGTTTATTGTTATTTATTTGATGTAAATTTTCTTTCTGGTTAGCCCTTGCTAAGGTTATCTTTGAGGGGATTGTGTAGTTATAATTTAGTAGCTAAATGAACAACCCAAATACCTACAATTCCTTTTCCTAAAACATGGCCCATTTTCCTGATTGTTAGAGGTGTCCAAAAAGAAAGTAAATGCATTTTTCTGGTATTAACCTGTGTAAGCTGGTGATAGATGGTGGATAGCTGGTGAGGCGCTGGTACGTTGGTGCCGGGGAAGATTCAATAAAATACGTGAATAATAGAATGTACGTCTGTATTGGACCAGTGTCGCAGATGGAAGGGAATAGTGTTGCCACTATTTACAAGAGGATTTACATTTAATGTTGGTGTTGCAAAATAATAATTAAAATCTCCAACAACCAAGAACAAAAAAATGTGCATTCTTTATAATAGGAACGCCATACAGATCTAGATAATTTTGTTACATTTCCTCTGTTTTCATTTCACCAACCTGAAGGCAGCACCCCTTCCCGTTGGTATGTGTTCAAAACATCTGATAAAGCCCTCATTTTATTGTAAGCGTAGGAGTTATTTATATCCCTTAGCACGTATCGACCCAAGCATGCTGAGCTGAAGTATAACACACTAAGTTCGATACTCAGGTCAGCAAAGTACTATTAAGTTTTCCAACAGGAATTTCCCAGTAGCCATGAACTTACACACAAGTGGCAAAATGTGTGTGCTATAGATACCGACCTACTGAATCCTCTACTTATAAGGGGCGTGAAGTTATGCTTCTGCTTACTGTTCCCAGTATCATCTACTATCTCTATTGAGCAAGTGCACTAAACACACTTGACACTAATTATAAACGTCGACGACGAAACAGATGACGTCATTACACGTAATAAATCGTCAGGCCGCGCAGTGTACGTACCGCATAGCGTCATAATCGACTGACCTTAGATATGGAAGCACCATTGGGGTCTTCTCTAGTAACAAATTCTCTGAGGTGATACTCTAACTAAACTAATATCTGATGTTTTCGTACTCCCTTCTACTTTGTTTTCGAATTGATTGTACGGTTTTGGTCAGAAGTAATACACCAAGAAGAATTCAAGTCGATTGCAAGTATAGTGGTGTTCATTCAAAATTGCACTAAGGAGAAACTGTACCTAATGTAGTTTTGCCAAAAAAATATAATTGATTGTCGTGCCGTGGATCAGCAATTTTTTAATTTAATGTAAACTGCTGTTTAGTATGTATGAGTGCATGTCTTGTGCAAAGTCCAATGACAAGTCATTCTACATTTTAAATAAATAGTCACAATAGTGTGACCATAACGTGGTCGTTGTCGCGACATTACAGCAAATTGAATGCGTTACATACTACACTGACGCAGAACGCTTCTATCGAACCGAAGTGTTGAACATTAGAGTACTGCCCGCGTTTCATCCACGTCTGCGGGAATTGACTGCCACTAAAGGTTCTTACTTGCATTGCTCAACGTTCTGGTTAGACTATACTTAGATCTAACTTATTAACGTTACTTTTCAGAAGTAACTAGTCATCATCAGCATCATGACATCACACCTGTAAACCCTGAAGGATCAGACCGAGGTATGTAATGTACACGCACATTTCACAGTTATGTTTTAAGTCCAATGTAAAATTGGGGGTCGAGCCTATTACCATCCGGGCATCCGGGCTCAAGTCCAGACTCTGTGTCTGCTACTAAGAAATTCCTGATAGAACACTCAATAAAAATTTGCTCAAACCGAAAATTAAACACAGGGCCTTATGCGTCCACTAGACCAATGCCCACGTTGCTTTCATTACGATGAGAGATCAGCTTTATACTGGATTTGCATAGCTTAATTGGCCGTCTTGCACGTGCGTTGATCTAAAAATATACACTTTAAGTAACTATTCCAAACAATGTAAGTGAACTCTTAACTCCTCCATGTTTAACTAAGTCGCTTTCAGCAACGTCTTACTTCAGACTGTGATACTTTAAATGCACCAAACGTTGCAGGCGTCTTTACTTTCGTATGCAGCGCAGCTAACGTGATGGAGAACTTTAATCCTGGATGCTCTTAATATCTTTCTTTAAAAGCCAATAAGCTAACATTTGCAGAAATGTAAGTATACGTCACTCACTTCATAACACAAAGTCACGCCTGTAGTACACACGGCTACACATCAAGCTATATAAAACCAGTTAATCTTGGCCTCACTTTACTAGATCTTTTTGCACAATGAACGATCAGATTATACTGGTTTTGTATAGCTTGATGTGTAGCCGTGTGTACGAAGGGTTAGGCAGAGGAAGCTAATAGTACACCCACATTTTGTCAGTTATGTTTAACTCCCATGTAATAAGGGGCCAGCCTATTGCCATCAACCGGGCACAAATCCAGACTCCGTGGCTGATACTGAGAAATTCGTGATGGAAAACCCGATAACACTTTGCTCGGCCCGGGAATAGAATCCAGAACCTTGCACTCAGCAGTCGCGCTTGGAAACACTAGACCAACGAGGCAGTTCCTTTTTTTGTGTTGGGTGGAAAATCATAAAATAACCCTCCCAGCTCTTGGGCAGAGAGGAAGGGAGTGTCAGACTTCTACTGACTAAAAACCACCTATGTTCCTTCTTCGCCCTTGTGCCGAGGCCGCGGTATCTCTTTCGACAATCCGCAGCCCCGACGGGACGTGGCAGTCCCTCACTATATGATTGAATATAAAAAAAAACCGGCCAAGTGCGAGTCGGACTCGCGCACCGAGGGTTCCGTACAAATCTGCAAGGTTTACAAAGTTCGTTCATTACGACAATCGAGTCATAACTATGGATATGAATTTCAACTTGATAGCTCTACGCGTTCATGAGGAAAAAAGTAATAAGTTTATATTTATTAAAAAATATATATTTTGTAATGTAACTAAAAATTTAAGGTTTTCGGAATTTTTCCTTTATGTGTGCTATAAAACGTTGCTTCATGCCAAATTTCAAGATTCTAGGTCGACTGGAAGTACCCTTTAGGTTTTGATTCCCTTGCGAGTACTTGCGAGTTTCAAAATATGCAGCTTAAATTGCTGTTTCTTTTAATTGCGTTGACATAGAAGTTTGATTTTGTTACAGCTTAAAGGTATTATAGTCCTGAGTATTTGGTATGAATTTCAATTTAATACCTCTACGCGTTTATGAGGAAATGGGTAGTAAGTTTAAAATTATTAAAAAAAAATATATTATGTGATGTAACTAAAAATTTATGGTTTTCGTAATTTTTCCTTTATCTATGCTATAAGACGTTGCTTCGTACCAAATTTCAAGATTCTGAGTTCACGGGAAGCACCCTGTAGGTTTTGATTCCCTTGCAAGTGTCGAAAATTTGCGGCATAAACGGCTGTATCTTTTGATTGCGTTGGCTTAGAAGTTTGATTTTTTCACAGCTTCAAGGGACAGTAGACCTGAGTAATTGATATAAATTTCAGCTTCATACCACCACGCGTTCCTGAGAAAAAGGGTCTTGACAGACGGACGGACGGACAGACGGACAACAAAGTGATCCTATAAGGGTTCCGTTTTTTCCTTTTGAGGTACGGAACCCTAAAAAGCAGATCATGAGAGTCTTACCGATTTTGGCACACGGTTGGTGCAGTGGCTACGCAATTGGCCCCGCGTGTCGTGGGTTCGCAACCAATCGCACGAAAAATAAGTTAAAAATACCGCTCTGCCCAGAGCGGGAGGAGTGCGTTGATGATATCCCACCATCCAAATAACAAAATGGCTGACAATAGGGTAGTTGACAAAAAAAATCTAATTAGTCCGTCACATAGGTACCAAAAAATATTCGACACGTACCTATTTTTTCTTTTTGCACGTAAACTAAAAATAAAGACGATACAGTGCTTCGAAAACTCGTGTGACGTCACATCGCACTACATTTTTTTACCACGTAGTGCCGTCAAAAGCCCCCACTCCTGATCTTTGACGCGTTATAACTTCGTAAATTTTTATTAATTTGATTAAACAAAAAACACGTATCCAATATTTTTCGATAATCTAACTGACGGACTAAACGGAATCATATTTTTTTTACCCAGGACACATCCCTATACTATACAGTACTACAGTATTCACTTTCGTCCTATCGCTAACGCAAAATAAATCCCACCACAAAAACGAAACAAAAACAATATCATATAACTTAACATAATTTTATTGATTTTTAATGTGTATGTACTTATCGAATGAGTTTTATAATGATGTTTCATTGATTTTAATGATTTCTGTGCTTTTTGTGATTTGTGTGACTAGTATAATAGGGGATCGGACAAAAAAAAACTAATTAGTCCGTCAGATAGATTTCCAAAAATTATTGGACACGTATTTTTTCTTTTTTCACGTAAACTTAAAATGAAGACGATACAGTGCTTCGAAAACTCGTGTGACGTCATATGATAGTACATTTTGACGACACAAGTGACGTTGCAAGCCCCACTCCAAGATCTTTGACACGTTTTATCTTCGTCATTTTTTATTGATTTGATAAAACAAAAAACACGTATTCAATATTTTTCGATAATCTAACTTACGGACTAAACAGAATCATATTATTTTGACCCTGTCCGATCCCCTATTCTCTCACTATGGGTATTTTTGCCTGAAATAAAACACAATTTATTTTATTTATTTTTATTTTATAATTTTATAACTTATCACGCGTTTCATACGTCATAATCGTGCTCATGTTTGTGTCCGCGTCACCAGGGTTGTTGTGACGTCATTACTCAACGGGATGCCGCTCCCCGCTGCACAGGCACGCACAATCCGACGTGGGATGTAAACCATACCATATACGATGGCACGGATAGTTGTAATTACTTTTCAAACGTAGAACTGGGATCGTTGTTTGATCCTCCTTTTCTTGCTTGTTTGTCGAGCTAGGCATAAAATCTTTTTAGGAATATTTTTTCGTGCCCAGATAAAACCGCTCGAATCGTGTCCGTCAGGAATTTGAGCCAATATTTTTTTCCCTATTGCTTCCAATTGCTTCCTATTCTCAAACAATTGCTTTCATCGTATTATTGAATCACATATAAGTAAGCGGATACTGCTATTTTTCATCACTTTAAATATCGCCATAATATATTATATCTCGAAAACATTGTAGGAAGGCGACGTAAGTACGTGACGCATCGTCATTAATCGACGACGACTCACCATTCTCCCGATATTTCAAATGTGACCTCAACCGTGGAGGTTTTAAGAGGTTCCCGATTTTATACGAGCTCTTTATTTCCTACTCCCTCGTTTGTCTCACAAACGGGTTTTATTCGACGCAATATATTATTGAGTTATTCTACAAGGAGTTCCTCAAAAGCAACCAGGAGTGTGAAAGTGTGACTGCTCGCCGGTCAACAGGCTCGCCTTATAATATATTAGCTGATGCCCGCGGCTTCACCCGCATTGATATCGGTCAAATTATATACCTTCCTCGAGAACCTCATCATTTCAGCCAAAAGACGTCCACTGCTGGACATAGGCCTCCTCCACTCGAGAACCTCGAGAACCTACACTCTATCCATTGGTGAAAACAACATGAAAATCGGTGCAGTAGTTTTTGAGTTTATCGCGTACAGACAGACAGACACGGTGGAGGACTTTGTTTTATAATATGTAGTGATAGGACTTGAACATTACTGGCGAAAAGAAGTTTATTACCCTCTTTTCGCTAGTCACATCTGCACAAGCGTTCGAGGATTACTAACGTGATGTTGTATTCTATTTATATTTTTACTTGTAACAGACTTGCTCTCACAACGTCCACTATCACCAAACAGATAATTCCATTACCCTTCCTTTTGGCTTTGCCGTAGCCGGGTAAAAAGATATCCCACCTACCATATCACCATCTTAATCCACCAAAAACAAACGTAACCCTTTCACTAACAAGCATCAACTACTGAGCAATAAATTAACTATAGAGATAGAAATCGTTCGGAAACAAAAGAGTGACAATGGCTGGCGTAGTGGCGTCCAATTAAAGGAGATGGCTGTTGTTTATCGCAGATGATGATCATCACGCGAGCAGGCACGGTGGTCTGTACAGTGGGAGGACGTTCGGGTTTTATGGTGTATGGAGCTTGAAAAAGCTTGGTAAAGTTTTGAGAAGTACTTTGAGTACGTAGAGTTAGGATTGTTTAATGATTAGGTTATGATAATGTATTAAGACACAGTTCTAATTTATACGGACTTATTTAAATACCAACATTAGAATATATATTGATGTTAAAAGTTGTTAGGCTAGGCATTAATTATCCGATTCCAAAAATGATTTCAGTAATAGGATGTCACACTATTGCCAAATGCCATAGAATGTGTTGGGTAGACGCTAGTAGATATGTATTTTTATTCCAAGTTTTTTTTAATGTCTCCAAGCAAGGCATTGGAAATTCACATAAACTATTATGTGAATTTCCTAAATTGTTCTGTCCTACTCCTAGGGCTCTCTACTCAGTCCACTTCTTGCGAACCCGTGCGTCTTCTGAACATAACAATCAGCCTAGAACTTTCCCAGTGCTGGAATCCAGACCTCCTCTCTGTGACACCAACCAGTGTTGTAAAGGTGGATGAGAGCGGGACCACGTCACTTAGCCTATGTGTGTGTTAATTCATTTAATCAAAAATGAACTAGAAAAATCTGTCAGAGTTGGAAACTATGCACAAGTTTTAAAAGGTCCTCTTCATATCCCAGAATTAAAACAATCAAATAAACACGCAAAACCCATTCACTACGAACTCCCCACAAATTACTGTAAAATCAATCAAAGTTAACCAATAACAATAACTGAAGTTTCATGTAAAAACAACATTGTAACAGCAGCAAGTTTAATATCAAATCGAGGATTGATAGCAAAACATCTGTTAGACTGTAATTGCTCAAGTTTCTAACGTTTTGACTGTAGATAGTGGTAGGGTTATCCGTTGCTTTATAGCTATTTGAAATTTTAAGGGGCGTTTCGTTATCATTCAAGAAATCTAGGATTTGTTTGTAAAAAAAAGGAGTAATTGATAGCGTTAACAATGAGAATGGAAAACAAACGTGTTGCGCGGACTCCATGCATCATAGGACCAGGGCAGTAAGATAATGATAATTTTCTAGGTAGTGTTTAATTTAAAGCTGCGCTAGATCAAATAGTTTAAATTATTGAATTACGATAGAGTCAGTGCTTAGCAGTTCAAAACTTTCATAGTTTCGTTTTAAATTCCGTATGCATGCCAATTTAAATTGAGTTGGCTCAGAATTTGAAGACGAGTTTGCCTCTTTCTCTCTTTCTTCTTTTGTAAGCAACAAGACAGGCAAGAAACTATATCAAGTGCCCATAGTTGTGGAGTAATACCACAGTCGCTCTCCCACGGCAGAGTCATCTATGATTTTATTTCGTGGTGATCTTCAAATAATTATTATTGACATAGGTAGTAATTCCTTACTACACGTATTGACGTCGCGATTTTAGATAAAGAAAATGAATATTTTTTAAAGATTGCAACATTTGCATCTTACTTTCCCGTCTTTGACACATGAAATGTCACTTTTCTTTTTCGCGCGTAACGACATCGCAAGAAAAAAGTTCTTTCTCGTCCAAATATTCGCATAAAAATAAGTTTACGTTGTATATATCGAAATAACAAAATACTGAGTGTCAGGAAGTGTATTAAGTGCATCTTTAGTGAAAATTGTAAACCTGAGACGCAGAAATCTGAGCAAATACCTACAGACAACGCTCGCACAGGATTGAACTTGGATGTAACCCTTGTAGCCCTACCATTAGGCGTAATAATGCCTGGCTATAACTGACCTCCGGATACGTGATATCTACAGTGCTTATTCAAGCGATACGATGGTCATTAACACTGTATACCACATAAGTGCCGCAAGCTTCATAAAGTTTTTCCAGTGGGTGCGCGACACCCCAGTTACATATATTTCCTATGTACTAGCTGGAACTTGAACTATCAGTGCGTGACACCAGATGTCCTTGGCAATGTCATTGGACTATGCTTACACTGAAAATACCTATAGGTACTCGGCATAGCAGGTGAGTTCCATTTCCAGCATAATTATACGCTATGTTATTTGCTACATAGCAGACTTTCAGTGCGTAGCACGAGATGCTCTTGGCAAAGTCATTAGACAATGCTAACACTGAAGATACCCATAATCGGCATAACTGGTGAGTTCTATTTCCATGCAAATTTGAAGCATATATATACGCTATGTTATTTGCTACATAGCAGTCTATCAGGGCGTGGCACGAGGTGCCCTTGGCGAAATCATTAGACAATGCTAACACTGTAAATACTTAAAATCGACATAACTGGTGAGTTCCATTTACATGTGTTGTTTGTGTGCAAAGAGCAATCATCAATCTCTTGCCCTTATCCCAGTTCGTTTGAGGTTGGCGCGGCATGTCATCTTCTTCCATACTTCTCTATTACTCAAATGATTCCAACGAAAAAATTACCACCCAGAAGTATACTATGCTTTACATGAAAACATAATTATATTCCATGTTACTAGCTGCATATCAAACTATCAGTGTGTGACACAAGATGCCTTTAGCTAAGTCATCGGACAACGCTAACACTAAAAATACCACCGCATGCGTAGACATCACAGTGGAACCCTATTGCCTGACTTCGGTCAGCAAAATTTATAAATATGTTCTTTAATCTATGAGCATGATGGTTGCGAGACAACCTTGCTTATCAAATGTGCATTATAGTCTTGCCAACGCAAATACTTGCAGTGAATGGGGGACCATACTTTGACACCTGGACTGGCTGACACACATTTGTCATAATCACACATGCTTTAGTACGAGATACTCTCAGCATGTTATGGTCACATTAAGTGAAATCTTCTTCACAGCAAATCTTCACCGAGTATGATATTATGGAAGCATCATTAGTTCTAGATCAAAGTTACATATGCACATAACTAACCAAATGCAAACAATACTTAACGGATAACCGTTTATTTTCTGAATAAATTCAATAAAACATGGTGGTCAATACTTATGCACCGTAATGTCCCAATACTAAAAAAACCATTTAAAAACTATTAGTATTGAGAGGGAAAAGGTCTATAGACTGACCATGTCTTAACGGCCTGTTAATGTACAAATGACTTTATCAACCAACCCCCTTTTAGTTCCAAATCGAATTATTTCCTCTCTGAAACCCCACCCCCTTTTAGGAAAAGATAATATTACCTTTATATTGTATAGGCCCAATCTAAAAGAACATCCCCAAAAGTAACTCATTGCTATACCTACCAATATAATTTTTTCTCTTACCATGACCCTTATTTTGGTGGTAAGAATGATTTCTGAAATTTTGTCCACCTATTTTAATGGACCCTTTATGGGTACAATATTAAATTAATCACATTGGGATTTAAAGTGTTAAGAATAAGAAATTTTATTTGCTAAAACTTGTGATTACATAATAGAATAAAATAAAATACATTCATGCAAGATAATAAACGCATGTTGATCATTTATTTATGCCTAAGAATATTTTCAGAGAAAATCACTCAAACCTAACCTAATAATAACAGATAACTTGTCCTGTCTGAATTAGTCATCATAGACACGCAAAACACTCATGTGTTGTAATAAGCATGTAACCCGCATTAAATAATATTTAATACCTGAGGAGATGGGTAGATCATGGGATTCACAACAGACTAAAGAAGAATTTTAAATTCTTATTCTTACTATCTGGGCATTGGGTTTACTACTTTTCTACGGTAGTATGAGTAAGTAGAAGTACTAAAGTGAAACAACATAACATAAAACAAGGGGGGGGGGTGCATGGGAGTGCGAAGGGATTGTGGTTAGACAAGACATCAGGTGCCATGCATTTAATTTTCCGGAGCTTTTATTCATAACATTATTATGTCATGGAGAACTCAAATAGGCAATATGTGGGGGAAACTTAGTAAGTTTTCCTATGTTCTTTATAATTATGCTGAGTAAGATTATAAATAAAACCGCACTGCTGGTGGCTTAACAAGGTTTGGTTGTCTTTACTGTGCAGTATAGACTTATATTTGGGGCAATACTTTCATAGGTATTACTAAGATAAGTATTTCATGAGCCTGTATTGGAACTCATGCAAAATAAAATTCACAAAATCATGTCAACAGCATTTTAAAAATATCAACAGTAGACACTGTACATTTATGAAAAATGTAGTTTTGCCAAAAATAATATGCATATAAAAAACTTGTTTAAAGCCTATGTTGTTCAGATAAACTGAAAACACAAAAGTGTAAATTTTGCAATCACCCAGATTGTACACTAAAATATCTACACAAACCAAAGATAGTGAAAGCCTCAATAAATTAAAAACTGACTCTCACTATTATCATTAGACAAAGTTTGCTACTGATTTATTACTCTGTTATTGAAAACGGTTATAATATTGACATTTTATTTGTCCAGTTGTTGGTCTTCTGCCTAATTGACCTATGCGTTGCAAGCACTGCTGAGAATGAGTTCTATTCCTGGATCATGCAAAGTACTATTGGGGTTTTTTCCATCAGGAATTCCTCAGTACACCACACAGCCACAGAGCCTGAATGTGTGCTCAGCTAATGACACTAGGCTCGCCCCCTGTTACATGGGACTTAAGATGAATTCTATTTACCTATACATTGACATTTTTACTTACATTGTCAAAACTTTGACATTTGAGGCCATGTAATTTTAATATTTAGTGAACCAGATTATATTGTTATGATCTAATTTCATTTTTTGAAGCAATTTAATCTTATGTACCTAATTGAAGAAACATTATGGGTGCTAAATGGCAAGAACTTAGATAGTTTCTGAATTTTGTATATTGCACCACATTTAAATCCGATAGAATCTATCAAAAGTGTTCAATCTCATTTCAGGGTGATATTAAAGAGCAAAGTTTAAAAAATTAACCCATTGGAGTAATGATACAGTTGTTAGGAATATCAACCACCAATATTTTAAAGTTTCTTATATTTCGAGTGGGTTTTCTGAACCCCATAACTAACTTCTCACTGTACAACAACACAAACAGCAGATCAAATCAGAACTGTCAACACATAGTTGATTTATAATTATTATTTTATTACAGTTACCAAATTCAACATACATTATATATACCCTTATGGTTATAATACTAAAGGAATAATACACCTAAAGTAAGGAAGTCATAAGTATGTAAGCGTTATATCACCAAAGAGTGACATAGTAGGCCTATAATGGTAACCATTGTAACTGCTTGTACTATTAAGGGTTTAAACAGCAGTTTGGTCCTATTCTATAAGATAAAGGAGCATTTAAGCCTTATAGTTTAGCTCTTTAAAACGCTTACACGACCATACAAATCGACAAATGTTGCATTGTAAAAAAAAAAAAAAAAAAAAAAAAAAAAAAAAAAAAAAAAAAACTTAGTACTAAAGACGACCTAACAGGCACTTATTTATCTAATAAGCACTAATAATGCGTCAAAATAAGTTTTACAGTACAAGTACTGTAACAGTATCGAAAATACTATTACTATTATAAGGCCAATCGGCATTGTAAAAGCACCATAAACAACCACTATGTAACCTTTTAACTTCTTAAAAGTTCTCTCAACGTTGTTATGGGGTTAGTTCTGTAAAACACAACAACTCTTCTAGAGTAATAAATAAAAAAATAATAATAATAATTTAAAATTTATTAAAATAGCACAACTCTTTTAGAATACTAAATAAGACTCTCGGTGGAGCTGCTACATAACATAATAGCTCTCGCGAGTTTGTGTTACTGCTATGAGACAAGCGGCGATCTAAATTCGTTTTCGGTGAAAATATGGCTAATATTTTCTGCCATGATAGCACATTGACAACACGGTAGGAACCAATGTGTACTATAGCAGCCATAATCGGAACAAGTTTTAATTTATTTTCATTTCATTAATTTAAATTTAATTAAAACATAAAAAATTATGAAGGCGCACTGTCAAATTTGAAATCAGCATAATGATTTAATTGATACAAATTCTTTCGCAAGTGCAAGTTATGACAGAGTAACGGTCCATGTTTTTTTTTTGTGTTTTATTCTTTTCAACGCAAATGGTATGTTAAAAAACAATGGGAAATGACATAAACATAAGTTACCGATATTGTTTTCCTAAGGAACACTCACGACAAGTGTGATAAAACATATCACTGGAATCGTTTATAGTGCAAAATACAAACATATTTGGTTCCTTTTATAGTACAAGTCACCATGAGAGCCTATTTGGGGTTTTGTAAACGTTTACAACACCACTTTAATGCAAAGCATGAACACTAATGAGTACGCTAATACATTCTCATGACTTTTATAAGTAGTAAGTACCGTTTGTTACTAGGGTAATTATCACAAAGTGTCATCCAGAATTATTTGTATTTTAATTACTTAATTAATTATTGCAGCAAACTCTAAACATCTACCTATGTCAATAATAATTATTTGAAGATCACCACGAAATAAAATTGGGAATCAAACGAGCTTACCTGTTAAGCGAAGTCTTGATTCTAATTTTATGAGTGGTGATCTGAAAAATAATTATTACCCACCCACCACTACTAACAACCCCAAAGCTGCAATAATTAGTCTACCTAATTCAATGTTAACCTTTTCAGGACAACAAAGCGAATGTAAGCATTTGGAACTACTCTGTATAGGAAACAGAGTTTGTTCCTAATGATAAGATCTCTAAAATAAGTGACATTTCATGTGTCAAAGACGGGAAAGTAAGATGCAAATGTTGCAATCTTTAAAAAATATTCATTTTCTTTATCTAAAATCGCGACGTCAATACGTGTAGTAAGGAATTACTACCTATGTCAATAATAATTATTTTTCAGATCACCACTCATAAAATTAGAATCAAGACTTCGCTTAACAGGTAAGCTCGTTTGATTCCCAATTTTCTACCTGAACAGGTTTTCCTTGTTTCGGCCAGCCTGTGTCCGGACCTTATTCAAAGACTGTCAGATTAGTCATGATAATCTTTTATCTTCATTTATGTCACGTAGATCCACGCGAGACACAATGGCTTTTTAATTGTGTCTAATTACACGGCATACGAAATGTTATTCGTCCATCTCAATAGATAATAACCTAACAAATTGATGGCAACCAACACCCTGCGGTAACACAAATTCACGATAAAATCTCTTGAACAATATTCTTACAACAAAAGCTACACCAATACAAGGGACAACCCTACGTGGGTACGATTGTGGCGAGCTGTAGCCCCCGGCACGCGGCTACCGAACGGTTCACACGGATTCTGAACGTAAAACATGAACCGATCGTGTCGACAAGATTTTGGGTATATGAGGTGCAAAATTTAAATTCATTATTGTTAGCCTCTTTACTAAAATTTCCTGTGTCATGGAGACTAGTCTCATTCGTCTTACAAGACAAATAAGTAGTAGGGTAGGCGCATACAAATAGCACCGTACAGGTAAGATTGATTAGGCTACGGCAAACATAGTTATAATTACAGAGCAACGGTTCATATTTTTGAAAAAAAATTGTAATCTTGCTTTAAAAGAAAATAAACAAACAGTCGAGTTCTAATCAAAATTCTCACAACCGACACCAAACTACAGCCAGCCGAAATCAAGATAATTTGAATTAAATTAGGTGATCTCTAAATTTCATTGCAAACTTCACACGGTTCAGGTCTAAATCTAAGGTAATTATTTTACTAAAAAAGAGGTCCCTATGTAAGATTTCCTTTAAAAGTAAAAGAACCTATTCATTAATTTAATTAAGAGTGCACTGAAACAAACTTGTGAGGGCAATCATCAAGAAGTACTCAGTAAGACCGAAGCGCTGTTTCTATGGCGACATACTTTAAGTTAAATGGTAGTAGTAATGGTACTTACGTACTAGAGGTACGTGTCATCGACATAAGAGATGAAGATTAAAAAAGGTCCAGTGATTGCAATAGCTCACTTTTGAAAAGCCTTTACAAACATCATCCTCAAAGTGGGGTGCATTCAAATGGCGTCCACAAGTACCAGTGATACTTTAACGCAAGACCAACCTGGGGTGTAGAGAAAGTGTGCCAGAACCGAAAAGACATTTGACACTTTCGTCTGGCCTACGGAGATGTCAAATGTCTTTTCTCACGATGTTTAGCTTCGTTATGATAGCATTGGTGATGAAATAATTTTCACAAACGTGTATGGTTGGGTTCCATATTTTTACATAGCGTAAACTATATATATATATATTTGTAACAGTTGGCATGGCATATTGCTCGTAGAACCAATGGCCGATGGGGCCGAAAAGTTCTGGAGTGGTGACCGCGAACTGAAAGACCCTGCGTTGGAAGGCCTCCCACTAGGTGGACCGAAGGCCTGGTCAAGGTTACGGAAATCTGCTGGATTCGAGACGCTCGGGACTGGTCAATGCGGCGAAACTTGCGGGAGGCCTACATCCAGCAGTGAACGTCGACAAAATGATGGTGATGAAGCTATTTTTCGATAAGCAGTTCATTCTCAACAAGAGAAATACTTCCAGAAACTCCAAGACAGTGACTTAAAAAGACAAACGGTCTACATTCACAACTTCGCAGAACAACTGATTATATCTAAATGGAGTGCCGAACTCGCAACAGCAATTTTTCTCCTCCCCATCCATACGGCGATAAACAGCCGGAAAAACTATGTTCATTTGTGTGAAACTTAATCAAAACTTTATCATAGAGCGGGGATGGTGAACCTTGGGAACGTCTGCCATGAAAAGGTGCCTTGGTAAGGCTGGGAATATAGTGTGGTGGCGCCACTTGAGCACTTGGCTGCCTATGGTAAGCGGTGAACTGCGATGGGTTGGCATTGATAGTGTTCTGTAATCTACTGATTCTTTACTGGTCACTAGTGAAAGAAAGAAAAAAATAACAGATATATGACGTGCATACAAAATGAAAAAAAATAAAACAATTAGCATACAATGCAAAACAAAGAGTTATAAATACATAATATGCTATGGAGCAGCGCTGGTTTTTAGTGGTCACCCCTGAAAAAACGTATGAAAGCCAAGACAGCTAACCTCGCTAGAGTATATATGTTCTGTGCAGCTAACTATTTGATTAGGTACATGAAGGTTCGATTCCCAAATCTGCCGAAGTTACACTTCAGCAAAAATAACAAATAATAAGTATTTCATTACATAAATTAGTAAAAAGGTACACAAAAGTTCACCACCCCTGTCAAAATATACCGTAGTAGTAATAAATAGTCCGGGAGCTGGCAACTATTTGGATTAGCGACATTTGATGGGCCAAGTTGCTAAACAAAGAACGATTTGGATCTTTTCGCGGTAGACACAATAAAATGCAACGATTACTGGCGTCGAGGAAATATCCGTTTGTTTATGTTTATTATTGTTTCATTGCCGATACTAGTAGCAAGTTCGGAGGAGATAAAAGTATAATGCTGTGCAAACTTTAGCTGCTTTCGTAAACTTGTGTGTCACGCATGAGTGTGTGTTTATATTGACTACTCCAGGTCTAGGAACACACAAAATAGTTTTGCAGTTTGGAATTAAAGTGACACTCAAATAGAAAATGCATTTTGTGTGAATATTATTTTACGATCGGTTTTAAAATCCATACTTATATGCGGAAAAGAATCTCTATGTTTGTTTGTCGGCAATGTTACGTTGCAAGTTCGGTGCTCTCATAAAAATATATTTAGCATGTTTTAAAAATCTCAGAACGCCTATAGTGAATAGATGAATTTATTTTGAAATAATTTTCCGTATGAGTTACAAATAATATTAAAAACATAAATACAAAAAAATACAACAGTGATTAAAATTAAATTTTATTAGTGTTGTTCCATGCCATCCTATCCCGGGAGACCGGGACATTACTCGCAAAATCATTTACGAATAAAACGTCCCGGGTTGAAATAATATGACACGTTATACGACTGGTATCGTCAGGGGGCACATTCCGGGATTGCACGGGCGTGTCCCAGAACTCTTTTGTGGATTGTCTCTGTTTACATTAGCGTCACGGGGTTTTATTTTGTTAATTGCATTGTTATTTAATTGATTTATTTTTTGGTCGTTTTAATAGTATCCGAGTTTTGTTGGTAATGGAAATTAAATAGAGCGTAATTTTACCAACAGTTATTTGTATCGTATTTAAATTAATGCACTACAATTATACCTGGACATTTATTTTAAATTGGTGTCGGATTTAGTTAAATTGCATTAAAAAGTAATATCAATACATAACAGTACACGCTGATACGAGTACATAGTTCAAAATTTTCAATCATTACAATTTTTATGACAAAGTGGGAAATGTCTTTGATACATTTAAATCTGTTCACTTTCAAACGTCCACCTTCGCTGAACTAATCCAACTTATCAAACATAACATCACGCCGTAATCCCCGAAGAGTAGGGCAGAGGTGTACCTAATGAATGAATAAACGATTTGTTTAGTTTTAAGTTCTTTTTTTTCTTTATATTTTTTTTTTTTGTTTTACATTGTGTGTACTTGCGGCATGTGCCAAATAAATGCATTTTCTTTCTTTCTTTCTTTCTAATGGTACACCGACATTTCGCCAGTTGTGTTCAAGTTCCATGTAATAGAAGCGAGCCTCATCATCATCATCATTTCAGCCGAAAGACGTCCACTGCTGGACATAGGCCTCCCCTAAGTATCGCCACAATGACCGGTCCCTTGCGTCTCGCATCCAGCGGATCCTCGCAACCTTCACCAGGTCATCGGTCCACCTAGTGGGAGGCCTTCCAACGCAACGTCTTCCGGTTCGCGGTCTCCACTCCAGAACTTTCCGGCCCCATCGGCCATCCGTTCTGCGAGCAATGTGCCCTACCCACTGCCACTTAAGTTGGACAATTCTTCGAGCTATGTCGGTGTGTGGCGAGCCTACGACATCTGTTTTACTTAATAATACATACCTACGTACTATTATAATCAATTTTGCATACATATTACCAATAGATTATCTCCTAACATTACCAAACTATTAGGCCACTCAAGATTTCCATGCGGTCTTCCCACCTAAGCCAAAGGAGGTTTCCTTATACATAAATAATGACCATAACAAAAGGGACATAGTGTTTAAATTAATAATTAACATCCCGGGATTCACGTGTGGATAATCCCGGGGCCGGGACGGGAACGCGGCGGTAATTCACGAACTATGTCGATGCGAGTAAACTGCCAGATTAGACCGCTTACTATGTACAGATACTGTTTGTGGTACGGATACTACGCTTAAGAATATTTGCGGACAAATCTTAATAACAAATGATTTTAGCTTTCACTTAAACTACCTTAAGGAATATCTTTCGCCATCCCTTAAAGGTACCGTCAAATATTGAGAGCTCTGAATAATTAAAAGGCATGAAGTATCGCGTAAGTTATTATAAAATTTTAATAAAAACTGTGGTTTTATGCCATTAATCCTAAAAATTGTGTCGTAGGAGATACATGAAATCTAACTTTAATGCAAAAAAGCGAGGAAGGTGTTGCAGTTCACTCGTGGCACGTCAATGCAACCTTATTACACGTAGTGACAACGAAACTTACACCCATTTCTCGAAAAGACCGTCCGATCGTCTTTGGCAGACATCAAAACCTTAAGAAACGCGCATACAGACAACGCAATATAACTAATGTGGGTATGCATGGTTCTTTTGACACTTTAAGAAAAGTGCTGATGCTAAACTTAAACTTGTGAAATTGTCTGGGGAAGTAGCATCATAAAACCAAGAGTAAGGCCAGGCAATAAGTAACAAATTGTTAATTTCTACCGATACCTTTGTTATTTCACACTCATGAAAAGCACATTTACACCCATATCATAACGTCATAAATACTTGCTGTACTCAAACCATAACTTCAAAAATTAAATCATTTGCCTAGATTTTTTCCAACTAAGTATGTTGGGGTCGACTCCCAGTCTAACCGGATGGAGCTGAATATCAGTATTTTACATGGAGCGACTGCTTATCTGACCTCCACACCCCAGTTAATACTGGGTTATTACCCATACCCTTATTTACAGTAAGGGTATCGTATTGATACCCTTTGGTAAGACTGGTTGTCAGACTTTCAGGGCACTGACTACCTGTAACAACTGCCAAAGTTCAACATATGGCAGCCCGGACCAACAGCTTAACGTGCTTTCCGTGGCACAGAGGAGACTCGGTATGTACAGTCGCCCACATAAGTGCATGGATACCTTAAGGCCTATTTTTCTGTGAAGGTAGAAATCAAATTTTCGAAAACAATTAATAGATGGCGTTTGGTTTCTGCACAACTGTGATACTCTTCAATCCCCAGTGTCAGTTGTAGGTGGCATAAGTTTTATTTCTGTTTCTACCTCACAGCAATATTTGTAATTCCTACTTAAATAATAATAAGAAATTAAACCTTTAAAGTTTTTACTTTCCGCAATGACAATATCCGGATTACCCGGTGTCACCTGTAGGTGAAATAAAAAGGAGGTAGATTTTTATAACTTAGTCTTATCTAAATGTAATCTATTCTGTTGAGATATAGAAAAAAATGGACTTTGACTTGGGAATAGGTTAGGTAAGTAAGAAGTTAGGAAACACGTATTAGGTTGGATTAAGTGAGAAGTTAAATGATAAAAAAAACAAAGGAAACCATAAGGAATGTTTTCATTAAGCTAATAAGTGCGCATAGCATTCAAAAATATAATATTCGAGTTAGTAGTCAGTTAGCAACAGGGATGAACGGAGACAAACAAAAAGACACTATCACACAAATTTAAGAGGTTTATTTCTTACAGTTTATTATTCAAAAACAGACATTTATTATCGTTCAACATTATTATATTATATAAAACTTCTTATTGAGGCCATAGCTTAAGTATTCGTTTCCAAAATCGGAAAGAGGATTGAAGCTTTTGTAACCTCAACAAAGACAAACAGGAGACCGGATTATTTTATCACAAAAGTGAAAAGTTAAATGAATTAAATAGGTAGGATAACAGGTATACAATTGCACAAAAACATACGAAAAGGTTCTTACGTAATGTAAAAAAAAAATGTAATATTTGACTTTTTTTAGTTATTAAAAATACGTAAGTCATGTAATAGGTTATAATAACCCGGTCTCCAGTAAATAATAAGTACTAAAGTTAAGTAATATTATTTTTAAGTATTATGAAATATAAATCCTGGATCGGCAACACTTATCTATCCCCACACGTTCACTATAATATGACCAGCATATTGGACACTATATAACCACTTGTTTATCACGTATTATTTCGCCACCACAAACATAAGCGTCCGTGTTCACTGGACTTAAAAGTTTTTTCATCTGTAAAGATGAAAAAACATTACTCAAATCAAAGTTAACATGATCCAAAGCGAACTGTAATCTTGCCCTTTTAAGGTTTTCTGTGGGCCAGGGTTTCACAACATGCCTCCTATAATGCAGCTCTTCACTTTTAAGAGCACGACGGGCATTGTCAACACTTGAGTCATTTATAGCAGCATAGTCAATAGAATCCATTTTCTCCATACTCTCATAACACGATTTGACGCTGTAATGTGTTTATGAGCCGTGGTCTACTAGTTCTTTTATGGTGTTGCAAAGAACCCTCGTTTTCAAATCGTCGTACCAATAGAACAACTGTTTTTCTCTGCAACAATATAACAGAAATATATGTCGCAT
Source organism: Diarsia dahlii (assembly GCA_949775195.1). Taxonomy (NCBI): domain Eukaryota; kingdom Metazoa; phylum Arthropoda; class Insecta; order Lepidoptera; family Noctuidae; genus Diarsia; species Diarsia dahlii. The sequence goes on along the minus strand of OX459194.1, from coordinate 21,550,509 downwards.
CATGGGTGGCCGAGATGCGAAACATCGGGTCTTCTTCGTGATCCGACATAGTTTTACTTAGATGTGGGCACTGTTGTGGGTACTCGAGCGAAACAGAATTTAAATCAAATAACTTTCTTTATTTAAATAGGCTGACGGTTTTACATTTACGAGAAACAAACACGTGCGTTGGTATTACTGAGCGTCTGCCTAGACTGTCGGAGTTCAAGTGAGCGAACACTCCGTCCTTTCGCCAGTCCTCGCTGCATCCCCTCTACCGACGATCGTGTCCAAGCGGTAGGGCGCGCTTGCGTTTCCGGTAAACATTTATTTAGTTCCAAATCAAATTACTAGATGGCGCTGTCCGTTGCACCATGGCGCCATCAATCCACGACACGGCCATCCCTGACTAGCACCCGTCCTCGGGTGTAGTACCTGTGGACAAAATTCTCAGAGAGTAATCTAGCTCGGCTATCCTGCCAGTAGAAACAAGGGTTTGATTCTCAACTATCATGATTTACATCATCATTCATCATCATTCTCTTGCCTTTATCCCAAATCATTTGGGGTCGGGGCAGCATGTACTGCCCTGTTAATAAGGCTACATACACAGTGCTTCCTGCACAACATCATTCATTGCAAAAGATCCGATCAACAAGTTAACAAAGTAGTTCTAACAATACTGTTACTCTTTATCATAATTCATAAGCAACGTATACTCAACTCATCAAACTTTTTTTGCAATCTGTGCACCAACACAGGCCAGAATCGCACCAACGACTCTTTACATATCTGCCACCACATATGTTACAACACAGGAAGCGCTCTGTGCACCAACACAGACATGAATCGCACCAACGATTCACATCCTTTAGCGCAAAACGTGCTACAACACATGAAGGGCTCTGTGCACCAACACAGACATGAATCGCACCAACGATTCACAAGATCTAACGCAAAATGTGCACCAACACATAAAGCGCTCTGTGCACCAACACAGACATGAATCGCACCAACGACTCACAAGATCTATCGCAAAATGTGCACCAACACATAAAGCGCTCTGTGCACCAACACAGACAGAAATCGCACCAACGATTCCTTGTAGACCCATCGCCACATGTTACTCATGAGGTGCGGTCTAGAGTTTCGAGTATGAGTTTACAAGCCATTCTTAATCGGATTTGGTCTCACTACCACTGTCATCAACTATGACATCTAATTCTCGAGGAACTTGGTGATCGGGGATCTTCCTCACACGATCATGAGGTATTTGTAAGTTCGCTTAGAGTCAAGAACCTTTAGTAGCTGTCCTAGACGGGGACACATCAATAATCTTAAAATGACCTTTGAATTTAGGGTCTAATTTTGTCCGATTCCTTTCCTCATTTTCAATTAAAACAATCATTAACATCTAACTCAAAAACCTGAGCCTTATTTTGATCAAATCGATTTTTATCATTAACTAGCATTCTTATCAATGTTCTGTGTCGCGTGCTCTCTTATCTCATCTAAATGAACAACAGTCAAATTAATCATCATCAGCGGTCACTAAACTTAGTGGTCTCGCTACCCTTCCACTCATCAACTCGAGAGAGCTAGATTTAGTCACCCTATTAATAGTAGAGTTCATAGCCAGCTGAACCTCTCCTAATGCGTCCTGCCAAGAGCGGTCACGACTAGTCTCTACAGCTGTCAAAATACTTTTGACGGTACTCATGAATGGCCCAATCAAGAGGCTAGATGCGTATGCCCAGTTAAACTAAACTGGGGTACTCATTACCCTTTCGACCTGACCGTTTGCGCGACTGCCTCCAGTAGCTATCAAGTGCAACTCTATGTTGTTAAAAGTGCAGAAACTAGAAAAATCTTTGCTAGCGAAACAACGACCTGAATCTGCTATTATGCGTTTCGGTGCACTAAACAACGCTATACAAAACTCAATAGCACAAATACTACTGATAGTGTCTATGTTTATAAGAATGACGAAGCAGAATTTGGTAAACGCATCTATGATGACAAACACGTACTCCTTGATGTCGTTCTTACCAGACAAAATTCCAGAAGCGTCAATATGAATTGTGTGCCATGGGATATTGAGCTTAGGAATTGGGTGAAGTTCTGCTTGAACTTTACCTGAATGAGGTTTGGCTACTTTGCAAGTGATGCAATAATCGACAAATTTTCTCACATATTTTGACATTCCTTCAAACCAAATAGTGCTCGTAAATCTTTTCAAGGGTTTTCTCCCATCCTAAGTGCATGACAGATTCATGGACGTTATTAATCACAGACCACCGAAGCGATCTAGGTACAATAGGAAGACATCGAGTGCAACTCTTACGAATTTCGTAAGTTTTGCGAGTTTCCTCAGGAAAAACTTCATTACGAAAACCAAACAATCTTACTGATCTCTTCGTCTTTTTCCTGTCAAGCTTGAAACCAGTCGCTAGACAGCTCAGCTAAATCGACACGCTTTTGTTCGACACGAGAAAAAGCCACTTTAGATTTAGGGAGGGGATTCCTAGACAAAAAGTCTACATGGGTCATCCTACTGCCTTCCCGATAAACAATGTCAAACTCAAATGACTGCATGTAGGCCCACCAACGATGAACTCGCGGAGACAAATTGGTTTTGCTTTGAGAGGCTTTAACACTGCAATCCATAACAACGGTAAACTTACGACCAGCAAATAGTTTTCGAAATGCTTAATGGCTTTTAAGACAGCTAACGTTTCCAATTCAAACGATTGATATTTGAATTCGGCCTGGAAAGTACTACGACTGTAATAAGCAACTACATGTTGTTTCCCGTTATTTTTTTAGAATAAAAATGATACCATATCCTTCAGCACTGGCATCGTTATGGAACTCGATTGCATGCGCAGGGTCAAATATTGTTAGAACTGGCATACTGGTTAAATAAGAAACAATTTTCTTACGAATGACCTCTTGACTCGGTTCCCAACCAATGGACCTATTCTTGCCACTCGTAAAACAAAACAGAGGAGCCATTGCTTTTAAGAACTGTGGCATAAATTGTTTGACAATAGGTGGCTACTTGGCCAGCCTTATGAACTGTCTCAACTGACAAAACCTAAATGATCAACCCGTCACTTAAAAAAAAAATTAACACTTTATAAAATTTAGGGAAAAACCCAACAAACAAAACAAACAGCTTTTGTTAATTTATCGAGTACAATGCGAAACTCTCCTTCACTGATAACCCTATCACTAGAATGTCGCCGACGTATGTAACAGCATAGCTATAAGCAATATCACCTAATGCTTTTATCACTGCACGCTGATAAACTGAACTTGAATTCGTCAAACAGAAAGGCATGGTCAATTACTCCCACTGACTGTCAGGTGTGACGCTACAGTGTGCTCGATTGACACATCACACTGAAATATGATGATAGCCTGATAACATAAATCAAGACACGAGAACCATGTGGTACCATCTAACCTAGATACAAGATCCTTTATCAAAAGCAATAGGAATCTATCCGACACTGTATAGTCATTCAGTTCCCTGTAGTCAACACATCCGATCTGAACCACCCTTCTTTTTCACAAGCAACACTAGACTAGAAAAAGGCGAAAAACTTGGCCTAATAATACCTGCTTACAGTAACAACTTCGCTTTGAACAGCACTAACCCTGTAAGGGCAACGATTAACCGTTCCACTACGATCTACAAGCCTATTTTGCAACTGTCCTGTTGTAATACGGGATCTAGAAACCACTAGAAAACGAAGATGAATATTCTGTCAATAGATTAATTAATTGGGAACAAAATTCTAACGGAACATCTGTATCAACTGTATTGAAATCAATTTAAAAATTAGAAGCATTCTTGAGCTTATTTGAAACATCACACATAACCTAACAACCTTTTCACGACACAAAAACAACACTATCATACGTCAAACTAACGTTAAATCCTTGTTGTAAAATCTTAAGGCCAATTAAAATATCATGTTTTTAAAACACTATCCTGTACAATATGAAATAAAATCTCTGACCGTAAATCGATTCATAACCTCAGAAAATAATTGTGAAGTACAGACTACCATGACCTATCCCGGGTCAATTTACAATGTTATTTACACGCTTGCCACTGAACTGTGACGAAACATTTTTGATCAGAGAGCATTCGGCACCAGAATCATAGTAAAATGGGTACGACTCACCAAATTCATCGGCACACTGCTGGGATTGCTCACATAGCAAACTTCAACACGTCGCTCGCTATGTGCCACTGCTGCAGGCACTACCCCGCAGCTGCTTGGTGCGCCTGCCGCGCCGCCGCGCCGCGCTGTTGCTTGCCTCCTTGATATTCTTCCCAGGGCAGTTGGATGCGTAAGATTTGGGTCCAGTGTATGGCTCATTAAGGCAGTTCCTCTTCGTGTCCTTCGGACCTTCACGTTCATCACCACCCGACGGGGCGCTCCTGGCTATAAACAGCTCCTTAAAATCGCTCCATTTCATCCCAGGACAAGATATGGATGACAGCCATGACGAAACTTCATCCATGAGTCTCGTGGAATTCGCTACGTCCCCCGCTTCACAGCACCCCGGCGGTCCATCCCCACCAGGTGAGACCAACGGTTACCCGGAGGAGGCCCAGCGGAGGACGACCAGCGACGGAGGTGCCGACTTACGACGCACCTACAGTGGATGTGTGGCTCCGTTCGTCCCGTTTCTCCCATGAGTGCGCGGTTCAAAGTAATCATCAACGATGCACCTTGACTATTCGGATCGATAACACACATGTCGGCTGTTGCCAACCAAGCACGCGGGACAATATTCCGTTTTTTCAGAGTCAAAATGCGGTAGGCGAATATCTGTACTCGCAAAAGGTGTTTTCATTGCTTGCACAATAGTCGTAAAGTTTTTGTTTAGCTGCTCGAACATAAAACACCACATTTCCGTTTCTATGTCACTTTCAGACGCACGCGCATTGTCTTTACACTTTTCCGGCTTAGCACTGTCACTTATACTATGTAGGCGTTAGAGTTAAAATCCCAGTTCTGATGTCGCATCATGGGTGGCCGAGATGCGAAACATCGGGTCTTCTTCGTGATCCGACATAGTTTTACTTAGATGTGGGCACTGTTGTGGGTACTCGAGCGAAACAGAATTTAAATCAAATAACTTTCTTTATTTAAATAGGCTGACGGTTTTACATTTACGAGAAACAAACACGTGCGTTGGTATTACTGAGCGTCTGCCTAGACTGTCGGAGTTCAAGTGAGCGAACACTCCGTCCTTTCGCCAGTCCTCGCTGCATCCCCTCTACCGACGATCGTGTCCAAGCGGTAGGGCGCGCTTGCGTTTCCGGTAAACATTTATTTAGTTCCAAATCAAATTACTAGATGGCGCTGTCCGTTGCACCATGGCGCCATCAATCCACGACATATATAATACGCAATAATGATTATTTATTAAGTAGTATAGTCGTTACTAAAACATTTTTTTTTTCTTATAAAAAATTTGAAATCAAAACTACTTACGTTAACAATAAGATAAGTCGACAAGTTTCGAGTGTCGATAAGTTTTTGCCTTGATTTTGCAAATCAGTTATTTGAGCTCTGTAACGAAAACTATATTACAACGCATACTCATTTTGATGAAATACCGTAAGTTAATTCACTTAAATTAAAATAAAACTGAGCTAAACACACTCGAATGAGGTAATCGAAACAAACTTAGCGAACAATCAATTGAGTTTAGTCATAACTCATAAATCTTCAATCTAACTATTTCTACTACCTACTAATTTATTTATGAATTCATATTCGACCTACCCTCAAGTTTGAAAACTAAAACATAGATAATTAAAATCAGATTGTTATAAAATGATAATAACATTCAATTTAAACAAACATAGTAGGTAGTTAGGAATAAATTTATATATTAGAAATAATTCATTATAAATTATTTGAATGTTTAAACAGAAAAAAGATACTACATAAACATTTTATACACCGTGAGCGCCCTCTAGTTAGTGTAGCATCAACAATATAATCAATGTTGCTAATCGAGTAATTTACGCCAGGTGGCGTCATTTCTTGCTTCACACGGTATTTTTTCTAAACTGCCCATGCATTATTGCAGGTGATGGTACATTTAATCACACGGGATTAAATCACGTTTCCAAATATTGTCCCCGAAACTCCAAAGCATGGACACTCGATAGTGCTACTTATACACCCTTGTAGGTCCACACATCGGCGGCCACAGTCCGTGGGTTTGTCACAGGCAGGCACCGGACAATGAATTGAGGCCCTTTGTGAGGCACGGACGTGGACCGCCGGACGGCCGGACGGCCGGACGGGCGGACGCCTCTCCTCGATATATCAAAACCATTATACGCCGAACTGAACGGAGGAGACATGTACAGTGGACTCGGCGACGTCATTTTCATTTTCGTTGTTTATGGATTGATGAGTTACGGTGGTATTTTGTAATAGGAAGAATAATGATTGAAAATGTGTCAAAAACTTAGCTTGGCTTGGATGAAATTTAGAGTAGTCTTCTGGAAAAATATTTTGGGTGAAAATGACGGAAGACCTGTAATAGATTTTGTTCATGTTTTTTCTTTGCGCTAAGTTAGACAGTGATTACATACGGGACCGAAACGTGGTCGCTCACAATGGGCCTCATCAGAAAGCTCAAAGTCACCCAAAGGGCAATGGAGAGGGCTATGCTCGAAGTTTCCTTGCGTGATCGAATCAGAAATGAGGACATCCGCATGAGAACCAAGGTTACCGACGTAGCCCGAAGAATCGCCAGACTTAAGTGGCAATGGGCAGGGCACATTGCTCGCAGAACGGATGGCCGATGGGGCCGAAAAGTTCTGGAATGGCGACCGCGAACCGGAAGACGTTGCGTTGGAAGGCCTCCCACTAGGTGGACCGATGACCTGGTCAAGGTTGCAGGAACCCGCTGGATGAGAGACGCACGGGGCCGGTCAATGTGGCGACGCCTGGGGGAGGCCTATGTCCAGCAGTGGACGTCTTTTGGCTGAAATGATGATGATGAAGTTAGACAGACAAATTTTAAATTACCTAAGGCCTACACAGTGAGAAAAATACCCGGAAAGACACAAACAAATAAACCTGAGGTTAGGTGATCTTCCTCATAAAACATCAAGCTCCTGAACAATGAATACCCAACCGCGTAAACTACTTGGTAATGAGAAGAATTAAGTCTTGGACAGAGGTTTTAAATCTGTGGACCTTTATTAACTAACAGGCAAGCCTTTATATCTTTTATAACAACTCCATCGGGTACTATAATCTCCACTAATAGAGACCCTCCACTCCCTCCCATTCTCCACAGAACAAAGCAAAGACATCAGCTATTTAACAGAACGCCAGCAAATGTCACGACGCGCAATTTTTCCTTTTATTCTTGTCAAAAGAATAATTAGGTCGGTTAATTTCATTAATGAGTCCATTGTGAGAGCCTCGCGACGCCTTATTTGATTTGTTACGAATTCAATTTGTTTTAAAAGTCAACGTCATGGAAAAATTGCGGTGATTTTTAAAGATTTACTTACTGAGGGAATCGTGTGAAATTATTTGAGGTTGTGGTGAACGTAAATATGTTTTTGTTGAGCAATTAGAGATGATTAAATTAGGTTATTTGTTGAAGATCTCAAACAGTGTCAAATAAAGACCAATTTTTGTGAGAGACGAACAAGAACATGCGGTTTTAGAGTTTCTAATTTCCTTTGAACTGCCTCAGTGTTCTAGTGGTCGCAAGCGCGACTACTGAGCATGTGGGTTCGATTTCCGAGTCGGGCAAAATGTTATTTGGTTTTTTCATCAGGATTTTTTCAGTAGTGGCCACGAAAGCTGGATTCATACCGGTTGATGGCATTAAGCTCGCCACCCATTACATGGGACTTAAAAAACATCATTAGCAAAATGTGGGTGTACGATTAGGTACAATTCTGTTAACCCCTTCGGAGATTACAGGCGTGATACATGTGATTTTTTTTATGTCAGTTAATTTCATTAAACATTGTAAATATTATGGTAGTTTTTTTTTCATTACAAACGTTTTAACAAAAAGGCTCCTTACATCTGAAACAGAGCAATTCTCTTCTTTGCAACACCCTATTTTCACATTATTCACCGATGCACGACACCAGAAATAAAAAAACCAGTTTAAATTCGCAACGTTCAAAACTCTTTCCAGAAAATTCCCTCCATTATTACACGCGCTCCCAACAGAATTCATAGTACGGCCATCACTGTCAAATTATACGATGCAATTTCTAACATTTTAATAATAATGTATTTTAGGTTAAACCGACGAATATTTCGCAGTCGCCTTGGTTGACGGGCAGGCTGTATTCTTCTGAAATATTACGTCTCGCAACACAAAGGAAAACATATTTTTTTCCTCTGGCAACAAAATGTAAGCTGGGCGTTATAATTTTTCACAGGGGACCTTTGGAGACAGTGATTTTTTATAAATGGAACACGTCGCTTTTATTTCGGGATAGAACTTGTTTTTTAAATTATTCCTGGCTATTAAGTGGTGTTCGTGAATAAATACTTTTTGTGTTTTCGATGCTTTATATCATTGTTTGTTTTGATTTCAGATTTTAAAATATTTTAATTTGAACCTTAACCTAATCCTATATCTACCTACTGCATAAGTCTTAGTCAAGAATTTAGTCCGTCAGTCAAGAACTTGGTAATAATGGATCGAGATCCATGTCACATTACGAATTCTAATACTCGGAGTTTAAGAGTTCATGTCGACTCTATTTTGGAGGGTGAACAAAGAAAATTCACTCCACCAATTCTTTTATTCCCAGCTTTGGGAACAGATCCCAATCTCAAGATTAAAGCTGTTTTAAGTTAAACTAGGTACTTTTCGAAGATCAGCGGTGTTATAAATTTGATGCAATCGAGATGATTCAATTCGAGATAATGGTGGTAATGCCGAAAGTTTGGCGGTGTTGCCAGCACTCGGGCTTCTAGTGGCGAAAACCTTTGTCGAAATACGGTATTTCTATGATTACAAGAGAAAATACCGGTTCGAAGTTTTATCAAAGAAACGTTGAAAAGATTTTATTTTCGGAGATTTTGATTTTATTATCTTTTTAATAAAAGTTTTTTGTAATAAAAATGTTTATGATTCTATTATTTAATTTTGAGAACTGACAATGTAATTAAGGTAAATTGATATCAGTTACAATAAAAAAAATTAGAGTTTTTCTAAAAGAAAATTCATTTTCTTTCTTTTCTTTCTTTCATTCATTTTCTTTCTTTCATTAATCACATTCGGTTTTTTGTTTTGTATAATTTTAAGGATTTTTTGTTAATAATACCAAATAAACACAATTTTATTTCTTTCATTAAATAAAACGTTGTAATATTTCACCTTTTTTCATTTAAGTATTTACGACGAATTCACACTTCGTTTTTCTTTAACAGATTTTTAACTTTACATATTGCTAAACATCTTTGACAGTCGCCAAAGGGTATCGTATTATCCAGTCTTAACTGGGTTGTGAAGGTCAGATAGGCAGTCGCTCCATGTAAAATACTGAATTCAGCTGCATCCGGTTAGACTGGAAGCCGACCCCAACATAGTTGGGAAAAGGCTAGGCAGATGATGATGATATTGCCAAACCACTAGGTTCAAGGTTGATTGGGAAAGCTTAACAGTTTCGAGTAGCTTGATATCGTGGCGTCTTTCGTTTAATTAGGGGTATGAAGAACTGGGTGTGAATTTCGTCATTGCCCATAAAAAAGAAGATCATCCAACCAGACGCTGGTTGTGCCTGGTGGGCTATTTCCCGAGAGTTATAGTCAAGCTTTTCTATAATAATATGATATCAGTTTCATTCATACTAGCTGATGCAGCTTCGCCCGCGTGGTTGTAGTTCAAATTATATATAAAAACCTACCTCGAGAACCACTCTATACATTGGTGTAAACAGCGTGAAAATCGGTCCAGTAGTTTTTGATTTTATCGCGAACAGACAGAGGACTTTTTTTATAATAATTATGTAGTGATAGAGATTGCGATTCTGGATTTTGATGTTAGTTCTTCAACTGCGCCATAGATTTCGCTACCGTCGTCGTTTCGTCAACTTAATACCAATACCTACACTTTCACGTAATACCATTATCAAAAGCACAAATCCCATAAATCCCACATCAAGAGTCACACATAATCGAAAGCTAATCAGTATCAATAACAATCAGTCATTAATTAACGATGAAAACAATCCATCAGCTGATTACCATCGGTTAATTTACGGCTATTTGTCTACTAACATCAAGGAGTTAATTAATTACGATATTATGTGAATTGATTATATTGACAGTGAATGTAATAATCGTATGTTTGATAGAGAACTTGACGAAGCCTTGGGCATGTCCGCGAATTGCTCTTTGATTAGTGACGTGTAATGAGCCAGCATTGTAAACAGCAGATCTGTAAAGGACGCCTGAGGCTTAAGATTGCATAAGCCAGTCATTCTTCCATACAAACGTAGTATGGTGATTACTCCTCTGGTTGCCGGTGTAGGTTCATAATTATATAAACTGGTCTTGTCATTATCTAGGCCTCTATGGAAGCAGAATTGGAAAAAAAATATTGGTTTGGAAGTTATGGGCGTCGAAACTTTCATATTTTAGCACTAATTTTAACCATCTTTGGGCGTAAAAAATGAAAAAAGTGAAACCATACAGGCATAGATTAGTTATTAAAGAATTCAAATAATTTTATTTTGAACAGATACATTCAATGGATTTTTCATGGTATCCATACTACCAAAGGTCTGCATAGAAACAATCGCGCGCCCGTTTTAGTTGTGTCTCTTTCGCTCTATGCATTTCGCTCGTGATGTCGGATGAAATAGCATGCATTTTAGCCTCGCCCACCAACTAGTTCGTGCCGTTGGCTTGTTTACCCTTAAGGACGATCAAGACAAATAGGTATATTAGTTTAACATAAGTCATGGGGAAGGCCTTTGCCCAGTAGTGGGAAGACACAGGTTAACAGTAACTGAATGCAATGACTGAGAAGCTCGTGGCTAAGTCATAGCAGATGGTCGGGTTAATGTCCAGGATAAGCAACACTTGCCTAGGTTGGTCTGTAGATGGGTGAATACCCATTACATGCCAAGTTTCCGCCGTGTCTCGAAAAGCACATTAAGCGGCTCGGCTATCATGTGTAGATCTTTAACAACACAGGTACCAATAATCGAGCACAAATCCAAATTGCTACTGAAATTCTGGTTGAAAAACACAATAACACTTAGATTCCCGGGAATTGAACCCAGTACCTTGCGCTCAGCAGTCGCACTTGCGACCACTAAACCGAAACAGTCATGCACTAACTAAATACACTAATATAACCAAACATTTTGGCTAGTATAAACAGCAGTAAATATAATCAAAAAGGTACGTTCTAAAGTGTACAGAGTAAAGTGAAGGAGCTTGAAATGTATCAAATATTCTTATTGTTTGCTCGTCCCGCCGTCTGACGCGGGACGTGTGAATACCCACACTTTGGACCGCCTGAAACGTCTTTCACGTATACACAATGGCCCATAGCACTTCATAATAGCACCTTTATAGAATGGACCACTTCGGTCACACTTCAATGTTAAGCTGCTCTGCATGAGTCTCCCAAAAACTGATCTGATACTTAAAACTGTTTCCAAATTTTTATGAAATAGTTGTAGATATCTTTTGCAATCGAATTTACTTAAAATATTATCGAAATGACTGCGTCGTTGGTCTAGTGGTGATAATCGTGACTGCTGAACGTGAGGTCACCTCCTTTTGTAGGAGCTTCCTATGGGAAGCTGAGTGAGAGAGTGTGATTTCTCACTGTATGCAGTGAGAAATCACACTCTCTCTCACTCCAATCAAGCTATGTAAGAATGCACATATATACCAGTCAAATACTAGTCTCAGTAATATATCACCTCAAGAGCATATAAATGCCCGTCGGGGCCGCGGATTTTTGTACTAGATTACGTGGCCTCGGCGCAAGGGCAAAGAAGGAACATGGGTTCGGTTTTTAGTCAGTAGAAGTCTGACACTCCCCTTCGCTCTGCCCAAGAACGGGGGGGGTCATTCGATGATTTTCCACCCACCAAAAAAAAAAAAAAAAAAAAAAAAGAGCATATAAATGTTCCGTAGGGGCAAAAAAATACTAGGTTATGCTCGCGATTTTTTCCGTGTGGACTCAGTTACTGGTTATAAAAAGTATCCAAACTTTAAATCCAAGTTACAAATTATCTGTGTCCAGCCATTTCTGCGTGATAGAGTAACAAACATCCATCCATCCTCACAAACCTTCGCGTTTCAAGTCCTTTTATACATACATAAATTCCTTAAACCCGAAGTCAAGTTCGGAAGCATACGGAAGCTGCGTCCATCAAGTCGTATCATTGTTCCCTCGTCACCACTAAGTGGGCCTGACGCATGACGCCTGACGAGTGACGCCTACCGCCGTCAGGTCGGCGTGAACCGGTGACGTGAGAATGCTTGTCTCAAAGGAATGTGTATACGCTCACATTGTTGCGAAATGAAGGCTCGAAGGCTCCTTGGTCCGAGGATATAATGAGGAGAATTTATTTTTATCTATTTTCACTGTTAGCTGCGAGATATATCTCGCCTCGGAACCGCCTCGTCGGTCTAGTGGCCCCAAGCTGAGCCTGAAGTCCTGAATTTGATTCCCGGGTCGGAGAAAGTGTTATTAGGTTTTTATATCAGGAATTTCTCAGTAGCAGCCGCGGAGTCTAAATTTGTGCCCGGTTGATGGTAATAGGCTCGCTCCCTTTAGTACACGGAACTTAAACATAACTCTCGATTAATAGTTTCGGGGGCAATAATTACAATACATACATGAGAGCAGTGGTGGCCCAGTGGTGGCGGCCCCGACTTACGAACAGTTGGTCGTGGGTTCGAACCCAGGCAGGCGCATTACTTTGTGTAATTTATTTCATCACCACTGCTCTCAAAACGGTGAAGGAAAACATCGTGAGGAAACCGGCATATCTTAGAACCAAAAATTCGAAGATATGCGTCATCTACCAATCCGCACTGGGCCCGCGTTGTGGATTATATAGCCCATCCCTCTCCTAGAGAGGAGGCCTGAGTCCCTGCAGTGGGAACATTATAGGCTGATGATGATACATTTAAAAAAGTGGACATCTGGCCCGCGGGAGATTTTTCGTGGGCGAGATGTCACATAACCCCATATTAAATTAAAATTAAAATTAAATTAGCCTTTATTCACTGGTCTACATGTATAAATCTTATTCTAATGCTTACAATCTATTATTTACGTAAAATTAACTTATTAATAACATCAGTCAGCATCTGAATCGTGACCAGGTTGTCCTCGGACATAGGCCTCCTCCAGAAGGCGCCATTGGGTTCGATCCCTGGCTAATCTACGCCATCCTTGTGGTAGGTCATCCTCCCACCTTTTAGGTTGCCTTCCCCTTCTCCTTTTTCCATCTCTCGGGTACCAGAATAGCATTTCCTTAGTCCACTTGTCCCTAGAGGATCTAATTGTATGTCCTGTCCAGCGCCATTTTAATTTCTTAATTTTTCTAGAGACATCAATCACTCTGGTGGCCTTTCTTATTCTGGTTAATCTCCATTTGTCTCTCAGCCTAATGTGTAGCATGCTACGTTCCATCCCTTGTTGGCACACTTTCAATTTCTGGCTGAGTGACTTTGTCAAGCCCCAGGTCTGGCATCCATATGTGAGCACCGGTAAGATGCATGTGTTGTACACCTTGCATTTTTCGGACATAGGTATAGATTTATTTTTCATTATCTCTTTTAGAGACCAGTAACGAGCCCAGCTGTTATTGACTCTTCGTCTTATTTCTTTGTCTGTCTGTGCTTGTGGTGCTATGATCTGGCCTAAATAAATATATTCGTCCACATATTCTACTTGTTGGTTGTGTATTTGTAGAGCTTGTTTATTCTGACTATTAGTCATTGCCTTTGTTTTGGAGATATTCATTGTCAGGCCAGCTTTTCTGCTCTCCAATGCGAGTTGTTCTAGCATTTCCTGTAAAACCCCGGGACACTCTGCAAACAGCACAATGTCATCTGCAAACCGTAGATGGGATAGCATGCTTCCATTGATGTTTAATCCCTTCCTGTCCCATTCCAAATGCCTGAAGACTTCTTCTAATACAGCAGAGAAGAGTTTTGGAGACAGTGGGTCACCCTGTCTAACCCCTTTCTGTATCTGGAACTCTTCTCCAGTTGTTTCCAGTTGCACTTTTGATGTAGAATTACTATATATTTCCTTTATAATTCTTATATATTTATTTTCGATGCCTTGATTCTCCAAGGCTTTGTATATATAGTTATGTGATAAGGAATCAAATGCCTTGTTGTAGTCTACAAAACAAATGTAATATGTTTTGTTGTACTCATTGTATTTCTCTACTATTTGTTTTACGACATGCATATGATCCACTGTAGAGAAATTGGCTCGGAAGCCTGCCTGTTCCCTAGGCTGTTCTTCGTCTAGTCTTTGAGTGAGTCTGGTTAGTAAAATTTTAGAAAAAAGTTTGTAAATATTGGACATCAAGCTAATTGGTCTATAATTGTCTATTTTGTCTTTGTCTCCTTTTTTATGGAGTAGAACTATAGTGGACTTCGTCCATTGATCTGGGATATATTCACTGTATAGTATCTCATTAAACAGGGCAGTCAACGGTTGTTGTATAAGGTCCAATGTTGCTTTTAATAGCTCGTTGGTTATTTTGTCTGCTCCAGGTGCTTTTCCGTTTTTTTGGGATAGAATGGCCTTCCTTATTTCACTTTGTAAAATATTCGGAATTTGTTCTTCTTTGTAAGGAATTTCCATTTCTGTTACCGTTTCATGTGACTTGTATAGCTTGCGGTAAAAGTCTGTTGCTATTTTACTGATCTGGGGTCGTTCTGAAGTGACATATTGCTTAGTATGGTTATTGCCTTTCAAGCTTGGTATCCATGTTGAATGATCCTTAAGTTGTTTTAAGGCAGCTTTTACTCCTCCTGTTCTCTCTATTTCGAATCTAATTTTATTTAGTCTATTTTGTTTCTTGTGGTTTCTAATGCTTTCTGTAATTTTCTTACTAATGGATTCTATATTTTTGATGTTATTTTTCCTGTCTGTAATCAATTCTCTCCTTTTTTCTATTAGAGTTCTTGCTTCTTGTCCTATTTTGTCATTTTGTGTTTTTATGATTAATTTATTTACCTCTGTCGATAAACCCGAGAGCATTTTTTTGAACTTATTATATTTGTTCTGAATTATAGTTTCATTTACATTAATGTTGTTTATTTTTTCTTTGAATTTTGAGATAATGTCTTTAGGGAGTGGAGTCGCTATATGAAAAGGTGGTGGTTTAATGTGTTTCCTCGGCTTGGATTTGCTCGCTGTTACCAGAGTTGCTCTGACCATTCTATGATTTGTGCTGAAGTTGAATTTATTAATTACACTAACATCATTGAATTGGTAGGGACAATTTGACAAGATAAAATCAATTTCATTTTTGTATCTCCCATCTGGTGAAAGCCATGTCCATTTTCTATTGTGATTTTTCTTGTAAAAGGTATTCATGACTTTTAAGTTCCATTCTAGTGCAAGGTCAACGAGCTTCTGACCGTTATTGTTACGATTTCCCTTACTGTGAAGACCGATAATGGTAGATTCACCCTCTTGTTGGCTGCCTAATTGACTATTGAAGTCTCCCATTATAATTTTATTTTTATGAGCCTCCTCTATTGTTTCCTGCAATTTTGTATAGAAGTTGTTCTTTTCGTCGTCAGTTGCTTGCTCTGTAGGCGCGTATACCTGAATTATGGACCATGGATCTATTTGTTCATTAATTTTAAAATCTAAAACTGCAATTCTTTCAGATTTACTTTTGAATTGTATAATGTTCTTTTTCAGGTGATGTTTGACGATGAACCCTACGCCGTATAGTCCTTTGGTTTCCCCTTTATAGTAGAATATATAATCTTGATATTCTCTCACTTCTTCTCCTAACCGGCGTACTTCACTGAGGCCGAGGATATCCCATTTAATTTTTTCTAATGCCAATTCTAGCTCCACCAATCGGTCATCTGTTCGAAGTGTCCGTGTATTAAGAGTTGCTACATATAACTTTTTATTTTGTTTATCTATATCAAATTTAGGTGGCGAGTGCACTTTGTAATCTTCTTCTGGAGGGTAGTGGTCTGACATCCCAAGGTGACCAGCCTGGTTGGGACCTTTTGTTATTTTTTTACTTATTTGTGTTTTTTTATTCTTAGTTTTCCGTTTGCTGCTGATGTTTATTAGTTGCTAATTTGTGTTATTAATGTTTTCGCTACTTGTGCGAGATCGAGAGCTGAGAAATGTGTCTATTTTGTTCATCTTAGTCTTATTGACTATTTTGCTTGTCCCCGCAATCGGTGTATTTGGCGAGCTCGTGGGCGCTCTCTTCCTCTTCTCATTCTTTTTCTTGATTACTAATTTATCATAAGCAATAAATCCTTCGTTGCCCTTGTCTAGTTCTTCTTGGAGCTTTATTTTTAATTCTTTCCTCTTCATAAGTATATCCGAAGGATAATCTTCTGTAATATACATCTTTTCAGGCAGATTTTTCTTGTTTTTCAATATTTCAATTTTTCTCCAGAATAAGGTGAGCGACAAGCGTACGGGCCGAATTTTATTCTCAATTTTCTTCCCTATTCTTTGTACATTGTTTAACTCCCACTTGTCCCACACGTCCATGCCTGAATTTTTGCTGACACCGTCTAGGACATTAATAACCTTTTTCATGAGGTCCGGAAAGTTCTCTTCAGTTTCTTCAAGGCCGTGAAGGATCAAGTTGTTTTTTCTTGAATTTTTCTCCAGATAGTGCATTCTAGTATTCAATGCTTCCACCTCTTTTTTCAGTGCGGTGGTCTCTAAGATAAGAGGTTGCAGCTTGGTATCCATAGTTGCGATCATGTTTTGATTTATGATGCTAGTTTGGCGTTCCATCTCTTCTTTCATCTTTGACCAAAGAACTTGTAATTGTTGGTCCATTGTTGACGAATTCTACCAAAAAGTAGGTTTTTTTTTTTTGTGAGCTTGCAACCCTTTTGGGCAGTTTTGGTTTTATGTACTGGCAATACTGTGTTAAGATGTCAGACGTCAGATGACAGATGACAGTAGACGCCAAAGTCGAAACGTGTAAATAAATTGTCTAACCTCGAAATACGCCACGAATTTCTCAGATGTATCGTCGATCTTCTTACGATTTTCCTGTGATCACTCGAAATTAATGATTCTGTGCCGCACCTTGTTTTAAATATGTGATTTTCTAAACATTTGGTGTACTTTGAAGGTTTTATTTTTTATTTTAATTACGAGAGCTCTTTTCACGTAGCGAACTGTTTGACAGCCGGAAGCGGAAAATCCATAACCCCATATAACGACTGTCAAATATCTATAAATGACAGCCGGGACCAACAGCTTCATGTGCTTTCCAAGGCACGGAGCAAACTGAGTATATAATGAGTATACCCATCCGCAGACTAACCAGGATCAGCACGGCTTAACCTTGATATCGACCTGAGTGGCTGTTTTTATTTAACCACAAGCTCCATATTTAATGTTTCTCCTCATCATCATCATCATTTCAGCCAAAAGACGTCCACTGCTGGACATAGGCCTACCCCAGGTGTCGCCACATTGACCGGTCACCGGTGGACCAGATGTTTCTCCTACAATCAATAAAGTAATCTCCAAAATGTTTTCTGCCAGACCCCTTTAATAAAACTGGCGACCACCATCTAAGAAAACCATTGCGACTAGTCATAAACCGCCCAATCGTCTAGAAAGACATGTTAACCTCAACAAATCTACATAAAGATATTTGTACCCCGAATTTAAAACACATTGCACCCCCAATGTTAGACTGTTGTGAATATAAACCGTCTTAGATGACTGCGGATTCTTCAGAAGCAGGGGTGACCAATCTTGTGTCTCAAGTATTTGGTATTTTTATCTTTTATTACTGAAATACAAACAAAATTGCGTGATTACCTCTTCTGTCGGCCCAAAGGTGTCGTTCGACATATTTTGTGGGTACTTTTTATTAAAAACGACTGACCGTTACAAAATCGACTTCTAATTGAGAATGTTGATGAACGTCGAATTTGCTGAAAAAACAAATTCTTGTTAGCCTAATTAATAGGTCAACAATCTGCATGCACACAATTCAATAAACCATCAAAATAATTAGAACCTGTTTACCCAGTTTTTCATTAACATCGGATGTAGGAATTGATTGATTATTTACCTACTAATACATAATTTGATCCAATCTGCTTACAAAATAATGATCTTATCCTATTTGTTCACAAGTCGGGATTTATTTTGTTACAGTGGCAAAATATATCAAATAAACATCAAAACATGTCATTATTACCGTTTTTTTGTGTTGACATTACTTATTTATTTATATCGATTAATTTCTAACTATATGCAGGTCTTAGTAAGCACACCTACTATTTACAGTTAGATATTCTGATGTACTCGTAGTTATTGAAAACGAAAATATTTGGAAAGAAAACCAGCAGTTTTAAAATGTTTGCCACCCCTATTCTGAAAGTTGTTGAAGACATCATCAAATATACATTTGGGGGTATTATGGTGGGTCCACTAACGCACGTTCCGATGTCCGTCTTGTCCTTGAATATGTATGACGGAGGGACGACGTTACAACAAGGTTTCCAAGTCTTGGAGGTTTTCTAGTTATTGCTTTCAAACATTATTTTCAAACATTATTTATCATTATTGATCTTTAAAACTACGCAACGGATTTTGATACGGGTTTTTTTCAATAGATAGAGTGATTGAAGAGGAAGGTGTTTATATATGTAGTACATTCCACCCGTGCGAAGCGGGGGCGAGTCGCTAGTAATAAATAAACAAGAACTGGGCCAGTCAATGACGATTATAAGGAAATGATCCCAATATTCCCAATCCCTGTTGTGTTGTCAAAATTATGCAAATTCGGTCGTTCAAGGAGGCTCTTTTTAACTTTTAGAAGTTTTATTTGAAATGAATGTGAGCTGGCAGAACCGATACAGAAAGTTTCTAACACGCACCAAGTCTATCAAAAGAATCCTTCATAAATGAAATAATAGGACAGCGCCTGACATAAAAAAGTTTACATCTGATTGTATAAACGGCTGCAGTGAATTATACCAAACCAGTTTATGCGGATCTCTCATTGTACGGAAAACCAGTTACAAACCGAGGCCATGTTTATACTGCTATACTGGAAATTCATAGCTCGATGTTGTAGGTACTGCGAACAAGTGGGACAATACGGGCGAAGGCGATCGCCCAAACTTTGCCGTTATTGTGTTTTGTAACAAATGTACGGAAACTCACTGGTTTTGTTTACTTTTAGTATTGGACAGAAGAAGTTTTATGTGTTGGTTGGGTTTGGATTGAGAGAGGTCTAGGGCATATTTTATGTTGAAGCCAATAAGTAACGGTACGTTGAAGGAGTATACGATAATCACCATATTAGGTATCATCTAGCACATCAAGCTACCTGAAACTTCGTCTTTTACCAATCAACCATGAACCTAACGCTTTAGCGATAAGTAAAGTTGAAAATATGTGGTGTGCTTGAGGAGCTCGTGGCTTAATAATAACTGCCACTCGGGTTGATCTTTAGGTTAAGCCGCGCTTGCCTAGGTTGGTCTGTGGATGGGTGACCGCCGACCCCAACATAGTTGGGAAAAGGCTGGGCAGATGATGAGTGGAATCAATTAGGAATGTACACAGAAGATGCCACCTGAATGAAGAAACTCCTCTTCCAAATAAAATAATGACGTCACTACCTACTGATAAGTAAACTGCCATCATGGCCGTTCATCTAAAGTTCTAAACTGTCTAACCTTTTCTCAACAATGTTGGGATCGGCTTCCAGACTAACCGGATGCAGCTGAATACCAGTATTTTTCATGGAGTGACTGCCTATCTGACCGCTACAACAAACCAGTTAGGAATGGTTAATTCATTTAATGATTTATGTACAAAAATTAAATTAAATGACATAAAACAAAGATCTCGGTACTTTGTCACGTTAAAATCGTAGAAGCGAGACGCTAGAAAAACACAAGTCTCCCTTACAAACCCCATAGACATCATCTATTAAAACCCCAACAATATTTCTAATCCAATCAAACAATCCTTTTGTCTAATCTTGAGCTTAAAAACATAATTCTTTGGAACGAGCACGAACGCGGCACAAACGTGGCACTTTAAACATCATTTGTGCTACAATGAATTCAATTAGCAATGTAAACAGGGGGCTTTTTGTTGAAGCTCCCTTTATGTGATGCTGCGATGTTTGCAGACGGGACAGCGGAGATTAAAATGTGAATGTCTACTGCTGAAATATGAATGTGAGTGTATTAGGTAAGTACATACTTTTAAACCCATAATTATTTTGTCTCACTGCTTGGTAAAGGCCTCCTTCCATTCCTTCCAACGGACGAACAACGAACCTGTGCTACTTGTTTCGAAACCAAAAAAAGAAAAGATCCAGTTGATCTCGACATTTCCTCACCAAAATGATGTCATCATCATCATTTCAGCTGAAAGACGTCTACTGCTGGTCATAGACCTCCCACGATCTGTCTTTACATTGACCGGTCCCGTGTCATCGGCCGGTTCAAATGATGTAAATAATTAAAATTATCTTCTTGTATGGTGAGATTGCTTGTGATCATTGCCCTGTTTTTTTGTGTTTTTCTTTTAGTAATGGTTTTAATTTTGTGTTTTAATAGTGGTTTATTTAGTGCTAATTGTGCTTTATTTTAGTGCTTTCTAATACTATATTATTGCAGAAAGTGTGTTACCTAATCTTTGATGAATCTTTGTGAACCTTATCTTTCAATGACTTTGATGTACACACTTTCACAGAAGTCGATGAAAATGTCTCTCATCGAGTAAGAAGATAAAACTCATTAAAAGCAGAAAGAGACATAAAATTAACAAATACTTAACTTGTGCATATAAACAGCTTAAACACTTATTTAACGAAGGGATCAGATTAAAGTCGGTATGTTTTGCTCAAAGTAATGTCACTTATAAACTGAAGCTACAGGCTGTTGCTAAAAGCCAGATATCGGTCACGTTCAACTTTTTACATTGAAAATACACTTTATCATCATCTCTTATGTCACCACACACAAATGTGCGTATTATAAAATGCTTAATTTTATCGAATAGCCTCTTCTGTTGTGTTTGGGAAAATCCAATTTAATGAAGGTCTAACTTGTTACACAGTGGTGAACAGTGTGTAGTTGATAGGTATAATTCCGATCGAAATTGTGCCCAGTAAATGCCAGACCTTGAGATAACGGGAAAAATGTGGCCGTGTACTATAGGCAGGTATACCTCTGTCTATCATTTTAGCCCCAAATTACGGACATGAACATAAAAAACACACAGTTCAAAACATTATGGAGCCCTGACACAGCCAGAAGGCGACGCTTTAGACCTCGCAGGAGATAACGGTACGAATTAGACACAACCAACAACCAGTGGTCCACATTGGCCCTGAATCTGTAACTGTAAACTGTAACTGTAAAAAAATATGTGTGATATAAACTAAGCTTCCTACTTCTACTGACTAAAAACCGCCCATGTTCTTTCTTAGCCCTTTGAGTCGAGGCCGCGGTATCTCTTCCGAACAATCCGCAGTCCCAACGGGTGTTTACATGAACCTCACATCCCCCTTGCGTCGGTACACCTTTTTACGTCATAACAATTTGTTACCCGAGAAGCACGCAGGCTCACTACACACACACACACAATACACAAGAGATAAGTCTATTCTCGTATCATATCGGTTGGAAGAGTATCAATTTCGAAGAAAAGCCATTAATCATGATAGTGGGTAGAGGAAAAGTGCTTGTTATCAATCACACAGGGACAGCCACAAAAATATCAGCGGATTAATTGTTAGATGATACTGTTGTGTGTAGCGGTGTGTTCGGATGTGACTTTTATTAATGGATTGTAATTTGTTTGCGAATGTTGTAGCAAATTATATCTGGTCTGGTGGTTGAATTAGAACTGTATAGATGTACAATCGGTGACCAATCCAGCCTTAAAAATCAATTAATATGGATCTACATAACATAATAATACACATCACATCCACGACGGATTAGGCAGAAGTGTCCCTTATAGTACATCCACACGTTATGCCAGTTAACTTGAAGTCCCATGCAATAGGGTAGTTGACGAAAAAAAATCTTATTAGTCCGTCATATCCAATAGTCCGATAAATTCCCAAAAATTATTGGACACCTAGTTTTTCTTTTTTCACGCATAAAATAAATTAAGACGATACAGTCCTTCAAAAAGTCGCGCGACGTCACAGTTTGGTACAATTTTTACCAGAAAGTGACGTTACCAGTCCCCACTCACGATCTTTGACACGTTTTATTTTCGTCAATTTTTATTAATTTGATAAATCAACAAAACACCTATCCAATATTTTTCGATAATCTAACAGACGGACTAAACAGAATCATATTTTTTTGAGTCAGTCAACAACGCTATTTGCCATCAACCCTATAAAGCCAGACTTCGTGGTTGCTACTGGCAAATTCCTGATAAGAAAACCTTGTTGCACTTTGCCCGACCTGGGAATTGAACCCAGGATCTCATGCTCCCGTCGGGGCTGCGGATTATCGAAAGGCATGACGCGGCCTCGGCACAAGGGCGAAGAAGGAACATGGGTTGGTTTTTGGTCAGTAGAAGTCTGACACTCCCTTCCGCTCTGCCCAAGAGGTTATTAAAATTTGATGATTTTCCACCCACCAAAAAAAAAAAAAAGGATCTCATGCTAAACTGTCGCACTTGCGATCACTAGACTTGACTAGACCAACGAGGCAGTCATTTTAAGCAAATTTTATTAATTTCAGCCAATAACCATTATTACGAGTTAGCCATTACTAATGAATACCATCAATATTCAGCATCCCAGTGTATAATTATGTAGAAGCATCTGAACTAAAGCACTGAATAGTTAATTTGTATGTTGTTTGACTTCGACATACAAATTAATCATTCAGTATTGACTGTATTGAATAGGTAGTGGTCGGTGGACTAAATATGCTTATAACCTGGATTTAGTACTGGACACCGTATTGTGGCTTAATTACGTATCATGAAAGTATAGACAAATCGGTAATTACCTTTAACCCTTATCATATGCTCAGACAGAGGATGTACTTGTTGTCTGCCAACTTACTGCTTTTTCATTCTATGGGTTATACTCATAAGTTTTAATTTTAGTATCTTACTATACACTAAGTATGTAAATAATACAGATAAAATGAATAAAAACATAAAGGAAATGTTGAACTACTCTAACGAACGACGCATGAAATCAGCTGTTCACTTCCTGAATAACTACAAAGTTCATCGAAATAGTCGTCGCGCTTCTGGTACCGGACATCTTAGTATGATATACTGAATTCATCCCCTCAGTCTGAAGAGGGCTCACCCTGTATATTACATTGTCACAACAAAAAAACCGACAGTCACCCTATACACATCTTTCGCAAAGTATGTTTGAGTCCTAAACAGTGAGCGAATCTGGGTTTGATCCACAAATCAAACCTAAATTAAACCACAAAACACAAACACGCTGTACATACTTAACACGTTCCTCGGATAATCGCAGTATAGCCAACATAGCCAAACTCCAGTCGCGTACGTAGGCAATATATCTGGCAATATACAACTCAAAGAGTTCGCTTGTCTGTGAAAACTTTGAACTTCTTCGCATATTCGACGCGTGTTTGAGTTCCCCAAGTTTGCAGTTCCGAGTTTCCGAGCCTGTTTACGTAAACGGATTTTGGTATTTTCTTATACATGTGGAAATAAATTATAGGTTGTTGTGTGTTTCGTCACACGCACTTTCGCAGAAGTGGATTGAACTTTAAGCGATAACTTGGAGATTTTCGTGGAAAAGTGTGGGGTGGTAATTTGTGTAGGGGTAAAGTATTACCGAGAAAATGGGTTGTGCTAAAGAAAAGTAGTCGCTTCTTGTTAGAAACAGTCTTGTAGACTCTTATACAGTTGCTACCAGCCAACCTACGAAAATAGTCGCTCGACCGAACCCGAGGGCATCCCATCTTATGCTTGCTGATATTTGATTGTCAGATACAGGATTCAGTTCCATCTAGTAAGACTAGATTTGATTCCAACATTGTTCGGAAAAGGTTAGAAAGAGGATATGTGTTTAAAAAGAAAAGCTAACTTAGACGTTCTTAAAGTTGTTTAAAATAAGTGTGATGACTAGACGACATTGTTGCAATCGCAGGATATTTCCTGGATGAGGTTGGCACAAGACCGTGGTGCTTGGGACAAGTAAAGAGAGGTCTGTACCCAGCAAGAAGTTGGGCGAAGTTGGACTGTGGATGATAATGAAAGAATTGCAAGGCTGATCTTAGTTTGTTAATTAGTACTTTAACTTGTTGAAAAAGACCATTTTATTCGCTTGTACGAACGCCTGCAACACGTTTTAGGATATTTTCTTATTTCGTTTAAATACCAACAATTTTCCCTAAAACCCCAAACCCCCGATCACTTCCGATCCGTTTACATCCAACTTCAGCCCCGTTGACAAGTTCGGGTGTTTGTATACAGGTGCACCTTACGAAGCTCAGCCTTTCTATAGCGTGTTTATTTACCTCAGGAACTGGGCTTTTTACGCCTTATTTATATTTCGCCCGTATTATACAACTTTTGGAGTTTCACTTGAAAGTTGTTTGGCTTTTTTTTGGATCGGGTTCTTTTGTTGAACTATAAGGAGTTGTGATACTTTTGAGCGTTCGTTTGATTTTAGAATTACGAATTTAGTAGTCGAGACGATGCGACAACTGAGCATGAGGCCCGGGTTGGATTCCCGTATCTGCCAAAGTATTGATACATTTGAGAATACTGAATAGGGTTTTGAGAAAACCCTATCAATCACGGGGTCTGCATCTCTGCCCGGTTGATGGCAATAGGGTCGACCCCTGACATTTGCAATAAATATAACAGGTGAAATGTGGGTGTATGATTAGGTACAGCTCTGCTCATCCCTTCGGGGATTACAGACGTGATATTATAATAGTTTTTTTTGCAATCTAAATGTTTATTCAATAATGCAAATCATATTTCATCAACAGGATCATCATGAAATATGTCATAGAGTGACCTAAACTTCTATTTTGTTCCAAAATTATGTAAATTGCCTGGAAAATAAGTAATGGACACCGTCAAGTCCAACCGTCACTTTAATGAATGAATACCTGCAAATAAATCTTTCTGAATAAACTACCATTTTCTCATCAGACAGAAACACGCACATCACACGCAATTTACAAACGAAACCAGTAGCCCAGTAGCCCCGTCTGTGCGTTTGTCACAAGAACTAATCGCCTAACTGTCGCCTACCCACCTAATCTCTGCAATCAGCACTTAGCATGCTAACCACACTTTCCTGGCAATATTTCTTAGCCTGCGACAATAGCCTGACTTAGCCTGGACATAGCCCCCGGCGCGTATTACCCGGTCTCTATAAATATTGTGAGGGCTGGTTGCGTCGAGGTAGCTAGCTAGCTGGTGACGTCACGAGAGCCTCAGGCTTTTGAAAGATGTATTTAGTTGACAGTTTCTTACAATAGGTGGTTGGTTGCTTAGATATGTAGTTGGTAGTGGTAAATTCTTTATCGACCTAGAAAATACTTCTTCCACTGTTTTAAGTTTTAACGGTTTTTTACTAATACTTACACTGCCACTTACGTGATATTTTTTCCGTGATTATCCATTACAATAAGCTCCCGATATATAGAAGCTGTTGCAAGCGCCATGGTCAGGGAATGATCATCCACCCGCATTTTCGAGTCATCCTTCGTTTGTTAAAGAGAAATTCAGACTGTTTCTCGGTAACGTCCAAATAATGGGTGATTCATTCGGAGTTACTTTTTCCAAAACTAAAAAAAATATGAATAAAATAAATTTATCGGGTAATCTTTATTATAATACAAAAGAACCATTCCTTACAT
The DNA here is from genome assembly GCA_949775195.1 of Diarsia dahlii. NCBI lineage: Eukaryota > Metazoa > Arthropoda > Insecta > Lepidoptera > Noctuidae > Diarsia > Diarsia dahlii. The sequence continues at coordinate 21,524,392 of OX459194.1, read as the reverse complement.
TTACTTTTTAAAGATTATTTCTTTCAAATGTTGTCCGAAACTGCGATTAAGGTGCATTCTGGAGTTCCAGTTTTCGATGACCCGACCGAGCATTTCCAGTGGTATTTCGCGAATAACGCGAGTAATGTTGGCTTCCAGTTGATCAATCGTACGCGGCCTATCCATATAAACTTTGGACTTTACATAACCCCACATAAAAAAGTCTAAGGGTGTGATATCACATGGGTGTGATAAAATTTTCGATGGTATAGCGAATAGTGCGTTCGGTAGGGCGATTATGTGGACCATATGTTGCTCTAAGTGCACGAAACACATTCCTCGTAGAACGCTGTTTTTCGTAATAAAGTTGAATAATTTGTAGGCGTTGTGCCGTGCTTAGTCTTTCCATGATGAAATGTCAAACTATAGTGAATAAAAATATTAGGATAGGTTGTCATGACTGACGCTTTATCTGTCAAAAAATGCATAGACAAAAAAGTAACTCCAAATGAATCACCCGTTATAACACTGTTGACATCTTTCTATATTATCCTGCTTGAGAATGTGAGATCGAGTGTCTCTCAAAACTAGAACCTCACAGTGAATGAGACGATTATTCGTACACGCCTAAGCATTGTGATAGCGTTATCGCTATCACAATGCTTACGCGTGTTTAGAAGCTGGTGGCAACCGTTTTCTTCGTATTTCTGGAAACGAATTTTATCAAGATTGGCATAAGCTTTTCAGTAACATCGTCATAATAGTAGTTTATACGACTGTGCATAATGAAGGGCATTACAACACAAGTGTGGGTTTAAGAAACGAGCCGAAGGCGAGTTTCTTAATAGCATCACACGAGTGTTGTAATGCCTAATTATGTATAGTTGCATACACTACTTTATCTACCCAAATATCATAAGGGCTCTATGATGGGTTCAGGAACCATAGGGAAATGACCAGCATTGTTACCAGTGTAAAGTAATAAAAAATAAACAGGTTATTACTTGCAATCGTCGCTGCATTTACGATATCTGGCGGAGTGTTCATGTCAATTTCTGAGTCACTATCACTCATTTTCGACAGAAATAAAGAACTTATCAGATTTTTTTTCTACTCGTAACTGGAAATAAAAAGCTAACGAACAAATGACAGCTCGAGATGGCGGCGTTTCGGATATCTGTCATTTTTTTTAAATCTTAAGCAAACGAACAAAGTCACTATTCTTGTGTCACTCGAGATCAAAATGTCGTGCGATTTATAATTAAAATCATACTGAATTGGGGTTTCGTATCGATAGGTATCTGTTTTAATGTAGATACTAGAATAGCACACTCACTTGAATTTGACACCTGTTCCAAATTTAAACTCATAACCTACTGTTTACAGTAGGTTATAAGCTCATAACAGTGCCGTTTATTTCTGCTGGTTGGTAATGCTGGTCATTGACTATGGTTTTTGAACGTATTAGAGAGGGTTTATGATATTTGAGTAGATAAAATGTCTTTTTATGACAGCCCCGTTAGTACCGTGGTCGCAAACGCGACGCCATTATTTCGCCAGTCGACGAAATAATGGACCAAGTATGAAACAAACGATGATGAGTTTAATGCGACGAAGTCAGAAAGCATCTGATAGTTATCTACAGCATCAAAAGGTAACTAACGTGTGTAACCAATTACATCACTGGTACTGTAATGTTCTGACAGTTTACCCAACCAAGACCTTTCATTATTGAACTACGATCTCCATTGTTGCCCCGACAGAATCCTACGCATTTTTCCTATTGTGTTGTTTCCACGCAATAAGTAGCTAACCAACTATTCTCTTTGACTTATTTTCTAGACTGGGAAGGCATAGACAACAGAGTTTTGTACATAAATAATGGCTCCTGCCTGAAGTCCTTCATTATATTCTCAATTTGTCATATTTTCAAATAAGGTGGTGCACTTAGATTTCGCCAGTAATACACCAGTGGCATATTTACGTGGTACACAGTGGTGGCGGCCCCGACTTACGTATAGTAAGTCGTGAGTTCGAACCCAGGCAAGTGCATTACTTTGTGTTATTTATTTCATCACCACTGCTCTCAAAACTGTGAAGAAAAACATCGTGAGGAAACCAGTATGTCTTATAACCAAAAAAATAGAAGACATGTGACATCGACCAACTCGCACTGGGCCCGCGTTTTGGATTATAGTATAGCCCATCCGTCTCCTGCAATGGGAACATTTTAGGCTGATGATAATTATGATGATATAATTATACACATGATATAAGCTTGATGTTTTGTTATGGATCTAGTTATTTTATATTTTTCACTACCTCGTTAGTCCATCAAGCACGACAGCTGAGCTTGAAGCTCTGGGCAAGATTCTTCTGCAAGGGACATCTCTGGCGAAATGCGGGTGTACTATTAGGTACATTTCACATCAGTGTCAGTATTAAAAATAGACTGACCTTAATGAATCAACCATAATTATCGTAGTAGCGGCTAGGTGGAAGGTCACTCAGTTGTAGATCTATGTTTCCATCTTAAATGTTATATTCTGCACATCTCCTTTCTACACAAACACACATAATTCCACTAGCAGCTGTCACCAGGTAGCGAGCTGCCGCGAACACGCGAGCCGCGGGCGACATCCTGACATATTTACTTGACGCTTACGAACCAGGGGCCGGTGAGCGTGGCGAGCTATTTCAAACGTGTGGTTAGTAAGAGCTTGTTTACACGATAAGCAAGTTTTTCTTGATTACCTGTAATGACAGTTGACAGCAATTTTTATAGTTGATCAGTGAGTCCTCAGTAAATTAAAGCTTACTCAAAACTTTTATTATAAATGACCATTCCAAGCATTTTTTAATGTCAAAAAATCTCGGCTCTACAGAGTCACAAGGCAACTTATAGGTACGTACTGTAGTTGCCCATTTCAAAATGTAGATATTATGTATGGAGAAGAATCCTACAATAATATAAAGTGAACATAAGCATTTTTTTAAGCAAAATATCTATACGTGTGCAAAGTTTTAGCTCAATTGGTTGAAGATATCTGCTTCAAAATTGAGGTGCAAGAATCCGCCCGAACATACATTTATTACAAAGATATATTAATGCAAGTCAAATTAAAGCTTTTAAAAAGAGGCTAAATAAACCACGGTTTTAGGACCACACTACGAGTATATCGAAGTAAAATTAAATGTTATCTTCGTATAAGACAAAATTCTTAAAATATTCCGAACGGTCTATGACCTATGTCATCATCTTCCTTCCCTTGTCCGAGGACGTGTGCGACAAAACTTTTACTTCTAAAACCAACAAAGACCTTAAAAACAACGACACAAGATAACTAGGTCATACATTCTAGACTTCAATGTAACTTACCGAACAGTTCCAACATTCCGTCTAGATCGGCAGCGGGCTAGTAGGGGCAATAAATTCCACGCGATACGCTCGGACGTGACCGCATAACGCGCGACGGACACTACGTGATGCTCACTTGTTTCTGCACTACAGCTGGCTTAAGGTGGGATCCTGTTGATACGACTAAATATAAAATTCCTGAAAATATCATTATTTTTTGCCTGCACCATCAATTCCTTTCTAGAGCTCTTTTCCTGTGCCGCCTCGAACCAGCCCTCATGGTACGCGTCTATATCGTCACGCCACCTCTTTCTTGGCCGGCCTCGACGGCGCATGTAAATATAAAATATGATTAACAATGTTTATTCTTAGTTCTCAATATTTCAGCACTATTGCAAGCGCAGTTTGGGATCACGTATAAACTGAAATTCCGGTTTTGGGGCCCGAAAGTCTGACAACCAGTCTTACTAAGGAGTATCGTATTACCAACTGGACCGTGGAATTCAGAAATGCAGTCTGTTCATGGAAATTAATGGTATCAAGCCTAATCTTCTCCTAAAGACAGAGATGAGGTCGACTATGGAACGAACTGACCCTAAAAAAGCTTATTACTCTACTCGCGACTTAAGGCGAGGTTGCAGTACTTTGTTTTTATGTACGCACGACCTCACCCCCCGCCCTGCCGCGCGAGCGATATAATGCCTTAATTTTGACTGTTTTTTGCTTCTTGGAGAAAAACTATAAAGAAATTATACAATATGTTTTCAACATTTACTTCAGAATAAAAAGTTCTATCTATTGATATAACTTTTATATAAATTCATGATGAAATGTCTTAGCAGTACACGTTTGAAATTGTGATTTTGAGTCATGTTTGATAAAAAAAAGTATCGAGCCGATCATTCTAAATCGCGTTTCTATCTTTACGATTTACTAGAGAGTATGTTCAATTTTTATTTATTTATTAAAAACTCGTATTTAGTTCGATTTTTATAGGTTCGAAAATCTTAAAAAGTACTGCAACCTTGCCTTAAATAGATTGGGGTCATATGAACCTGGGAACACACAGGCAGAGAAGTTCACTCCTTTGCCACAAACTGGCCTTAACACATTCGATGAGAAAAGGCTTGATGCGCATGGCAACTCAATCGTAGAATCATGTTGCCATCCTAAGTTTCAGAACCGTACTTTAACAGTAGGTACAATTCAACTCCAATTCTACTCTAACGTTTTGACATTGAAGAATATTGCTCGCTCTGCGAAAGGAGTTTCCAGTCGAGTGTAAATGGTACTTATTTTTATATTTGGAACCTCGTTTGTTTTTTTATTTCACAAGGTAATACTTCTTAGCGCATAATAATAATAAAAACAAATAATAATAATAATATTCCACAACTATCACACAACGCCATCTAGTCCCAAGCTAAGCAGAGCTTGTGTTATGGGTACTAGACAACTGATAAACATACTTATATATTTCTAAATACATACATATTATAGATAAATTACACCCAGACACAGAACAAATGATCGTGCTCATCACACAAACATTTGTCCTGGGTGGGAATCGAACCCACGACCTCCGGCATAGCAGTTAGGGTCACTAACCACTAGACCAACAGGCCAGTCAATAATATCATCATCATCATCATCATCATCAGCCTATTAATGTTCCCACTGTAGGGACTCAGGCCTCCTCTCTTTGAGGGGATGGGCTATAATCTACCACGCGGGCCCAGTGCGGATTGGTAGATGTCACATGTCTTCGAATTTTTTGGTTCTAAGACATGCCGGTTTCCTCACGATGTTTTTCTTCACCGTTTTGAGAGCAACGGTGATGAAATAAATTACACAAAGTAATGCGCCTGCCGAGGTTCGAACCCACGACCTACTGTTCGTAAGTCGGGACCGCCACCACTGGGCCACCGCTGCGCATAATATAGGTGAGGTTAATCTAGCGCCAAGTTGCAGACTTTACTCCGGGTACCGGGCCCTAACAGGACCAAGAACTGAAGTATATTTGAGGTGTATATATGTCCCGTCGGGGCGAAGGAGGAACATGGGTTTGGTTTTTAGTCAGTAGAAGTCTGACACTCCCCTTCGCTCTGCCCAAGAGCGGGGGGGGGGTTTTTCGATGATTTTCCACCCACCAAAAAAAAAAAAAGGTGTATGTGTGGCCGCGGATTTTAGTACGAGATGACGTGGCCTCGGCACAAGGGCAAAGAAGGAACATGGGTTCGGTTTTTAGTCAGTAGAAGTCTGACACTCCCTACCGCTCTGCCCAGAGCGGGAGGAGTCATTTGATGATTTCCCACACCCTAAAAAAAGGCCTTTCTTTCACGTTCTAATGATAGCAAAACTACAGCAGTATCAGGCATTATATATTTATTTATTTATTTATTCATCAACTTACATCTACCATTACAGGGTAACCCCAATGCGATAAATGCGCCTTAATAACTTAATTCTAACTTAATTCTTACTTATTACTAATATTTATAACTAATAACAAATAGAGCATTCCTTGTGAATTCACTCAGACTAAGTCAGTGTCGCTCGCTATGAGGTTGAGCGTTCGGAGTGCCCGCGTCAGCGGCGCCTCCCGTAAAAGGTTGGTCCGAGAACGCGGTTGCACTAGCAGTCGTGGTTGTCGTCGTCGCCACACGTACCTATCCGGAACACACAGACTCACTTGGCTTAGAATAACAGCATTCCATTACATTTATTATTTTGCATTTATTATATATAAGTTAGTTTCAAAAATCAATATAAGTTTTTAAACTGACATGGTCACTGACACTACTATTAATATCATGAAAAAAAAAAAAAAAAAAAAAAAAACAACTACAAATATCCCGTTTATGATATTAATAGTAGTTTCAAAAATCAAGTCACAAAACACATAAGTAAGTCTACTTTGAAAAGCTTAAAACGCCCTGTCGAAAACTACGCCATCATGTCATTTCCACAGTAAAAAAATAACTTTTTAAACTGGACTCAATTAAATCTGTGAACACTTCAATTTTGCAACGCAATTTTTTGCTAGGTACGTACATTTTGGCAACGCGATATTTTTATAGGGACTATTATTTATTTTTAACGTTGCATCCCTGCTGTGGACTGCCTGGTTGCGACTTGCGACATCCAGTATTTGATTATTGTAGATTGGATTATATGGGTCTAGGGTTTAGTTGATAAATAAATAATAATATGTGATAACGTTACTGTACTATATATCTTAACTTCATGGTATGAGAAACCAAAACTAGTGGATTTCTTCATTACAGTTTAGCGCAACAAGATATGCTTTGTTGTATCTAGGAAAAGATGACTGTTTACCTCGAGAGGTAAATTAAAACTCTACAGTACGCCCACATATTGTCAGTTATCTTTAAAGTTTCATGTCAAAAGCAGGACAGATGACCTACCATGGCGTCTTCTTAATGCGTTAAATGGTCAGCGATATTATATGACTCTTAGTGGGAAATAGATTACGCTAGACGTATTCAATAGCTCCGTCTCTTTCCCACACTGGTAAAAGAGTAACATAATAGTGCTTTATGACGACATAGAAATCATTCAGGTCAGCATACCTATATTGTCGATAATCGTGCACAAATCGACACGTCTGGTGTTCAGAAAATACCCAAAAATACCCACCCAAATTCTGTAGCCGACTGTTTAAACTAGCTAGTCTGACGCCAAAAAATCCTTTTAAAACCGGCAAGCTCTTAGTGGATGTGTATCTGAATTGGACGTCAGTTTGGCAGGTGTAGAGGCGGCGGGTAGTTTGAGAAAAATATCGGCCCGCGTCAAGCTGAGCTGTCAGGTGCAAGCTACGTGCTGCTGTAGCCGCCAGCTAGCGGGACACACAGAAGGGAAGAATGGAGAACTGGATATTTGAAAAAGTGTTGTTTTAACGTCTCGTGATCATGCATCTTGCAAGAGCGACTGTGGAAAAGCAAATTAATAATTTATTGATGCCTGTAGCACACCTTCGCTGCGAAACTCAAAGGGCGAAACCGCAATAGTTTCGCTGTGAGTTGTAAGTTCTTTGGCGGCGAAACAGGAGCGAAATTCCCTGCTCTAACGTACAAAACTGACTATGATGTTGTCTCTTTCTAACACGATTTCGCTCATTTGCTCAGGAGCCGTCTACATCTCCGCCCGTTGACCGTAGTACTGTTGTACAGCGAAACTCGCGCAGCGGTTTCGCAATTGTTGTTTCGCAGCGGAGGTGTGCTACAGGCATGAGAGTATACCTCGTTGGTCGCAAGCGCGACTGTTGTGCATAATGTCCTGGGTTCGATGTTTCGAGTTTGTATTTATGACCAGAGGGCTGGAATATTTTTTGGGCAAACAATCAGCATGGCCATCCAACGTTCAATGCTGCCAGCCTTCTGGGCACTTTTCCTGTTGACAGCGGTGTGGACGAACTTTTTGACGCCCTGTAATTACTCCCCTTTTTGATACTTGTATATATTTTATTATTATCTTAGTTCTGTAAATTGCCCGGTTAAGAGCCAAATTAGCAACTCTATTTGTGGTGGTTCAAACTTCGTTTTAAATACTGTTAGAATAAAGTTCTAATCAGCTTGCACTCAAAAGCGGTTGTTACGTCTTTCGCTGCGACCGAATAGTGTGAAATTAGTGGTATTTTGCGATTTACAAAAAAACGTTTAAAAAAAATATTAGTATGTTGCTTGTAAAATTATTTGGCCAAAAAATCAGAACGTTATCATGTATTTTAGTATGGTTTTCACTTGTTAAAAGAAATTTTTAGAGGAATCTTCGTGATTTTTTTTTTCTATCGAGCAAAGTTAGTTGTATTATGTTTTCACAACACATACAACACTACTACTACACTACACTACACTTGTTACTAGCATATATCCTGAAGAATATCATATACATATTTTTTCTGATTTTGTTTACTGAGTGAATCATATACTTTTAGGCATTATAAAACTTGCGTTTTACGCCTGTTGACCTCGGAAGTTGAATATAACTGGCGAAATGTAGGTGTACTATTAGGTGCGCCTCTGCCTAACCCTTTGAGGATTACAGGCATGATGTTATGTTATCTTCGAAATCATTCCAGGTTCCAAGTGTAAATTAAATGGAACGATTATTCCGATCTGTTGAAAGATCGACCACACAGATACAAGACAAATTTTGTTCTACTCTGACTACTAAAATCAGTCACTATATACCCAAAATTGTTCGCACCCATTTCTTTTAATAACCTCAATTCCATTACGCAAAATATTCCAACCAACCACAAAACCATACAACACAACATTCAAAACAATATCTTACCCGGCTGTCAGGTCCCACGGCCCGTATGTCCGGCACAGACCGGCTCGTTTCCGACACCGGTCCGGCAGACAGTTTGACAAGCGTGTTTTTCACTCCACCGGTAACGCTTAGGGAGATAACACACTGCAGAATGCAATTACGACACATCTGCATCTAACAACATTGTCGCAAACGATTGCTAATGGGATTCTGAAGGGGCTTTAATGGTTCACAATTCTTTTTCAATTTTCAAAGCAATTTGAGTTTGGGATGTATCATCTGGTTCTGTTTTCTGTTGAATGCGTTTACGGGGTTGATAACGCACTGATAAATCTGATAAAAGTAAAATTTGGAATGCGTAATTTAAAACTGAGTGATCGGAAATGAACAGTGTTTCGCTAGCTGTCAATAAAGCCTCTTTATCATTCTCTGTTCTTTCCTGATCATACTCCAAATTCTCGTCTCATTCAATGTGACCTCTCTCTTTCACCGCATCATCATCATTTCAGCCGGAAGACGTCTACTTCTGGACATAGGTCTCCCTCAAGTGTGGCCACATTGACCTGTCCCATGCGCCTCGCATCCAGCGGACGAACCTTCGCAACCAGGTCCTCAGTCCAGTTCATTTCTTAGATTAACTGCGTAGATAATGCACTATAATATGTAATTTCTAATAGCTGATGACCATTTTCAGCGCCTACGTTTGTGTTATGTCCTTTACACCGTGTGCACAAATGCGCAATATCCAAAGCAATTACAGTGGACCACCAACACGCTTCACGCATGTTTGCTGTCCTTGTATGTACACCTCCTAAAGCACACACACGCCACCTGGTGGCCGCGGGCCGTGATTAGTTCGCGTCTGGCTTCAAATCAGATACCTCGGCCAGTCAGCCGTCGTTTGTCAAAACGATGCAGTTTGCAGTTGCGACCATTAATCTCTGACTGTGATGTCTGGGTTTTTCGTCAGAAATGCTGGGTTAACACTCGATGCTGTTAAGTAATGAGCTATTGATCTTGCTTTAAATGAAAACTCTAAATATATTTTGGTTTTCAGCAACAACTGCTTGTATTTCCACGATGGCCTCCTTCGTTATTGCAAACTTTTTTGTAGTTGGTTTTTCATTTGTTTCTGCTTTTGCATTTAGAAACTATCTGAAACATTTTGATGGTTTTGGTAGTTTTCGTTGTAAATGGTAACAATGAACCATGGAACAACCTTTTTCCTTATACAACCACATTCTAACCGTTCGTTTACAATACAATCGGCCTCATAAGCTTTACTATTGACAACGTTCTTAAAGTTTCAACGTATAGTCAAAGAAACGTAAGTTTTAACATTTTGTACATTGAAAACCTTCTTTACTGCATCGCCTTATAGACTCTAATAGAACATAACAACGTTTTATTGCAAAGTTAAAGTCAGTTCTCATTTATGACCATGTCTGAAAAGATGTCGCTATTACTTTACCTCACATATTGAATCTTTCCAATAAAGTCGATGAGGAGATGTATTGACGTGATATTTTCTATTCCATAATAACTACCAAAAAGACCAAAACCCATAAAATCCTGCAGAACCATTTGAAATTCCATGAAATAACGAACTTTTCTAAAATCGTAGAAACGAAACGATAGCTATTTCTCGGAATTTCCAAAGTCGAAACATTCCGAGATCTCGATGGTTTTATTCGAGTACTTCATGCGATCGCCTTCGCTCTAACGACCGTCGCTTTAGAAGTTGCCACGCCGACCATTCAGTTCGGGAGAATTTATTAATTCCTAACAAATGCTAGCTCTCTCAAATGCCGGATATTTATACGTCTGCAAGCCGGACGACATACGGGTATAAGTTGGTGGTATAAAGCTGTATAAGATTGGCAAACTGTCAACGGGCAGTTAGTGTCGTATACGGGTTTTATATTTATTTTAATGCTGCGATTTCCTGGGATAACTGCGGGGTCTACCGTTTTAAAGCGTATGGTGCTTGCTTTTTGTGGGAATAGTAACTTATTGATGTGCTCGTAATACCTATTTGTTACGGTACTAACAGTGTTGTTTATTACCAAGTAAACATAATCATAAGTACTGCTATTGTTTGTTGAAATTAATGTCGATACTCACTCAACTATCGAAGTGTTTGGTGTAATTGCGGTCATCAGGCGGACTTGGAGCCATTAATCTTAACGATATGAGCAGTATATAATAATAGTCATGGAATACTATATGGCTCGGATTCCCGGATTCCACCATAGCGGAGACAAGTGGAGATGTGCAAAACGGAGAGAAGATGCTTAAGAACTAGGGTGTTTCAACCGAATGTCGCATCACAGAGTTCAAGTACACACAGTTGTCCCGTCGCGCTTTATAATCGTTCAATATTATTTCGCGTTTGTATAAAATTTTCTAACCTCGTCAAATTGGCGAATAATGTCAGATATTGCTCAACATAGAGAGGTTTGGAAGGAGAAAGGGCAGGCGTTCGCACACAAGTCAGCCTTTAAAAACGATTCTCTCGTCACTCATGTCGCAATTTATCAGTAAAGAAATACCATATAACTAAAACCACTCAACTATTATGTCCTTACTAATCAAATTGTCTCACTTTCATCCCATTTCTCCACAACTGAGCATTACCAAAGCCTGCTTATACACACACAAACTATAACTGGCATCTCGTTTGGCAGAACCAGGCAGCTACTGAGAGTTCATTATGCACAAACTTACGCCGGCACCCGCGAGCTCGTCTGTTGCTACTTAATAATGTCTCAATTGTCTACACACTGTCTACCAGTCTGCCTCTTTACTTAAAAGCAGGATGGTATAAATGTACAGTCACGAGCAAAAACATGTATACACTTACCAAAACTCGGTTAAATCATCATCTGCCTAGCCTTTTCCCAAGTATATTGTGGTCGGATTCCAGTCTAACCGGATGCAGCTGAATATACTAAAAAACTCAGTTAAATTGTTATCGGTTATTGTGGTATGGGCTTGTGATGCGGAGGAATGAAGAAAATGTCGTGAGGAAGGTTTTGAGTATGAATGTGGATGAGAGTTGAGGAAGACCAAAGAAACTATGAATAGACTGTGTTAAAAATGATAGGGCAAGAAAAGAGGTGTCTCATGAGATGACGAGAAACAGAGAAGTATGGAAGGAGAAGACATTCTGCGCCGACCTCAAATGAATTGGGATAAGGGCAAGAGAATGATGATGATGTACTAAAACTTAACAGCAATTTTTTTTTGTGAAATAACGGTTTGTACTGAGATTAGACCTATTTTGAAAATCTATGGCTTTCAAAGTGTTTCAAAATATGTTTGTGAAAACGTAAAACGATAATCAATTTTAAAAGTTGCTTTGTGTATACATATTGATGCTCGTGACTGTACTTGTGAGTTAAGCTACATTTACATACTTGGTTAACTGCTGGTTAGTGTATTTTGGTGAAAAGGACGAACTAAATTCCTAATGCTCAATGAATGGTTAAAAATACGGGAGATTTTTACATAAATCTTAAAATGAAAACTCTTATTCACCAACACAACGTTTTTAGAATTTCAGACGCTGAAAGTTTAAACTCTAACTGCCCGTGGCTTTCATCGAGACATGCATACATAAACGAGCATAAACATGTCATTGTGTAGACTCCATATTCAACAGTTTAATTTTTCACTGGATGAGTTTCTTTCTTCATGATCAACAGAAAGAAGAAGAAAGAAAATTGTGTTTATTTGGCAAAAATACCATGAAAAGAACAAAACAAATTCAAAACAATTAAAGCTACTAATGCCAAAAGGGCCTCAGCTCAGCATAATGCCGGAAGGCCGCACAAAGTACACCACCTGACGCTGATTTTCAGCTGCTGCCCACGAGTGCCATACGCTCGAAAAAATAAACAAACACATTTAAAAATTCTAAAATATTTTGCTTAAAATAAAAAGCCTACTAAATTAAAATGTTGCAAAGGAGATCTCCTTCTTCCCAATTGTCTGTGCCTTTCTTCTTTTCTGTATTAGTGTGTACATAAAAAAAGTAAGGAGTTTTGGTAGGTTCAGTCCTATCTATGGAAACCATTACTTTCTATGAAGTTTCAGCCAAATTCTTACCTTCATATGAGTTGATGTTTCTCAGCAGGGTACAAAAAAACATATTATCTCTTACAAAAAATTATCCCGATAATAACAATAAATATCTAGCAACGCAAAATAAATGAGTGTCATCGCCCTGATTGGCCACAATCAATCGCGGAGAAGAAACGTTTGAGAGGAGGCCGGGCAAAAAATTAATGATGGGAAATCGGGGGAGATAAGGAAAAGTGATCAGTCTCCGCATGGGAGGTACGGGTAATATTGATACTAAATTCAGCGGATAAGACACAGGAAAAGGGGAGGGTCGCGCTTTTGAAGTTAGTAGGTTTAATGTAACTTTTTGTTTAATGAGAGAGGCCCGATTTTGCTCTGTCTCCCCAATTGGAATGAAGAAATACGGGCTCATAAAATAGGAACGGCAAAATAGAACTCTCGAATTATGTTTCAAGATTCAGTGCTGACGAAGCTTGCAAACAGAAAATACTGCTTAAAATAATTCAGAGGTTTTACTAAAAAGCCATAGAATATTGACATGCAAAATTTTGTGGAGAAAATATAGTTTCAACTTTAGCTTGAGGCCCTAGCACCAGCGCACGGTGTAAACGTAACATAAATACGTCGATTTTAAAATTAAAAATACTCGTTTCTCAAATAATATTCTCAGAATTTTAAGAATTTATTAATATCTATGGATGATAGCTACTGATTGTGCTTGTTCCAAACAGCATTCGTTATCTATACTAATATAATATAATATTCTTTATTTATATAAAAAACAGATTGTAGCAGTTTTTATCAAACACAAAGTGGGTAGATTATATAAAATCTCGGACAATCAAGTGGGTGACGTGCTGTTCTCCTTGCTAGGCTATGAAATAGCCTGTATTAAGAAGCAACAGTGCCGCTCCCCTCTAATTGTATTACTACAATTTTATTTTTACAATATAAAGAGAAAGAAAATATAAAGAGCCTCTAAGTTTGTATTCACACGGTAATCTTAGAACTACTGATACGATTCCGAAAATTCTTTCAATAATGGGAAGTTAAACTATTCCCGGGTATCATAGGCTATATTGAATACGTTTCGTGTGGGTTAATTGAATACTACGAGTATAAGGCGAGTGAAGCTGAGGAAGTTCATTTTGGTATTTAGGTATTTGTGGCATTTACCATACCTGTAAATGAATTTTCTTTCTTTTCCTCATTAAAAAAAAATACTACTGACCCCTCACTAAGTTCTAACCCCAAGGCAGTCTGTATACCTAAGTTACCCAAACCAAGCAGAATAAACAAACTAAAAAGGCTAACAAGGAAAAACGTTTTAAACTTAGCTAACATTTGGTGTTACGGGCTCAGTGCCAAAATTCCTAAAGAACCTGCTTTCAGCATTTAGCGAGACGTTTCTCCTTGGGCTTTTAGTAAATGGTGTCAAACTTACATATTTCATTACTCAGAGTAAAACGTATTCATAATTAAAATGTAGGAAAGTCTTACATTAAATTGTAGACTCTCAAAACGGTGAACGAAAACATCTCGAGAGAAAGCCAGCACGTACCTAGAACCAAAAAATACGAGGACATTGACCGCCACTGTAGGCCACACTGAGCCCACGTGATGGATTACATTGTTCTTCTCAGTCTATTCTATCTGATAGTTTATTTTCCGTCATACTCCTATCCATTAGCTTGTAATTAAAAAAAATATACTTGTCGCAGATCGCGTAATGGAATGTCAAGCGTTTATCATAATTTTGATTTATAGTGCGCGCGGAACTAGTTGGCCGCGCCTTAGGCATGTTTTTGTTTTTTATTTAAGTATTCTTTTCAATAAATTGAACAATTATTGTTCACGATATCTCGAGATTGGTCATCACTGTCTAATTATAGTCTCCTGTGCATTGCGAGCTGTAGGCAACCCGCCCCCTCACCCCTGTCGCCACCTAAGGCGCGGCCAACTAGTTCCGCGCGCACTATAGTTCAATTTAATTTAATTGTTGGTCTGGCAATGCTTGAGTGTGTTTAGTCGGATAAAGTTATCGTTGGTCATTTTTGATGTTAATAAAAAGGCGGTAGACTTGTGCAGTTGACACATTCAAATTGAAATCATGGTGACGAACGGTTGACTTGGCTAACCTCACTACATTCCATTTTATTTGATTTAAATCTGAAAACAGATCTTCAATACTTTGTTATTTTTTTATTGTAAAGTGTTTTGGACGGTAAAGTTTAGTGTACCGAACAGTGCCTGTGTGTTATTTCACGTTGGACTCCACATTCCATCATGACCGACCAACAAATCAACGAAGACAGGTCTCATCTGTCGTCATACTTATAACTTTTGTGGTCGTAGAACTAATGTAAGAATACATCCAGGATGGAGCTGAATAACAGTATTATACATTGAGCGGGTGTCAATCTGACCTCCACAACCCTATTAGTACTACGTAATAGGGTATCAGTCGGTGAGACTGGTTGTCAGACTTTCAGGCCACTGACTACCTGTAATAACGACTGGCAAAGATAATAAATATATAATAATAATCTTTATTTATCCACCCAGGACAAATGTTTGTGTGATGAGCACGATCATTTGTTCTGTGTCTGGGTGTAATTTATCTATAATATGTATGTATTTAGAAATATATAAGTATGTTTATCAGTTGTCTAGTACCCATAACACAAGCTCTGCTTAGCTTGGGACTAGATGGCGTTGTGTGATAGTTGTGGAATATTATTATTATTATTATTTATCAAAAAACATACTGAGTTTGAAATACAGTTTGCTATTTCGTTTAGAAATACATTTAGGCATCGTTCACACCAAACGTATTGTCCGCCGCTGACTGTGAGCACGCGTTACGCAGTTTATCGCTTTTCAATATATAATTATTTAACTTCTTGTTCACACTGAACCGACTATACGCTATTACGTAGATCCATAGAGACAGTGAGCATACTCACAGTCGGCGGCGGACAATACGTTTGTGTAAACGATGCCTAATAGTTTCAACATAAAATAAATGATAGCCGGGACCAAAACCTTAACGTACAGTCTAAGAAACTATTATATTAAGTATACAGGCAGAGATCTTTATAATTATATTACACTGAATATATTTATTGCAATTTTGTTTTATAAAGCGTTTAGGATTTTGCAACCGATGCCAGACGCTATATCGTTTGACACCAGTTTCT
This sequence comes from Diarsia dahlii, assembly GCA_949775195.1. NCBI lineage: Eukaryota > Metazoa > Arthropoda > Insecta > Lepidoptera > Noctuidae > Diarsia > Diarsia dahlii. The sequence continues at coordinate 21,508,471 of OX459194.1, read as the reverse complement.
AAATGTATCTCTGTAATTAATCTTTTTTTTTTTTGAGCGTTTCCCTCTCCCGCTCTTGGGCATAGCGGTAGGGAATGTCAAACTTCTTCTGACTAAAAACCATCCATGTTCCTTCTTAGCCGTTTTTGTCGAGGCTGCAGTTTCTCTTATGAACAATCTAAAAAGTAAATGCAAGTTAGCTGGGTACCTACTTAATACCTTGTTCGACCGTACTTTCCGAGGCAAAGAGGAAACTCGGTATGTAATGCACTGTTAACAACAGAATCAAATAAAATTCCTGAACATACACACACAGTAACATAACTACGTTCAAAACCAAAGGCTTACATCCACGTTAACCTTCAATCTCTCCACAAACGGGACCAGGCACGCATAAAACAGAAAAACAGTCCGCACCGGAAGATGGGCCCAAGATTAATTGTGACGTCAGCGGCGGAAGGGGGTGGTAGGGGGGACGGATGTAAGGGGGGACGCAGACCGGATGTCCGGCTGACGCGGCGGGCTGTATGCCGCCGCTCCTACAGCGGCAAGAATGTGTGCGTTTGAATAGCAGAGATATTTGGTTAGAGGGATTATCATTTTAGACGCATCATTATAATTTAAGTTTTGGACAATGTTTTTGCTTGGTCAAGTTTTTCGGAAATTCAGAAACTCTTGTCAACCTATCAACGTACTAAAAACATTTTTTACTCATATCCATCGGACTAATTCATCTGTTGAGTCTGCCTACCCCCATTGGAAAAGGGCGTGAGTTTACGTATTTCTATCTATGTATCTATCGGACTTAGCAAACACGCACGGTTGGCGCAGTGGCTAAGTGATCGGACTGCTGCGCTGCGTGTTGCGGGTTCGATCCCCGCACGGAACAAATATTTGTATGGCCTACAAATAGTTGTTTCGGGTCTGGGTATTTGTGTATGTGAGTTTAAATGTTTGTGAACGCACCCACGATACAGGAGAAATTCCTAGTGTGGGGCAACGTTTAAAAAAAAAAAAAAAACTGACATGGCAATAGGCTCACCCTCTATTACATAATATGGAACTTAAATATTACAGTCCAAATGTGGGTGTACTTGTTATTATGTACTCCTCTGCCTATCCCTTCGGGGATACCAAGCGTGTTGATGACTTTTCTGACGCAACACCTACACATCTTATAAGCCACTTATCGCACAGAAAATTTAATATTCGCGCTAAACAACTCACATTACGCAGTCATTCCTATTACTCATTAAAATAACTAACACTAACACCCGTATCTATAAACAAGTCATAGTGATTACTTGAGTAAAAGTCATTGTTTAAGATACGATGTTTTCGCTGTAATTTAGTAATTCCTTGATATTAGAACTATGAAAAGTTAGAATTCTTAGGTTTGCTTTTATTGACGGTTCTAACTTCGCTTAACACATTCGACTCCACCCCCATTTCATAGAACTCATGTGCCATCCCGCCATACATATTGCAAGTGGGCCCTCCAGGGGGGTCACTGGCATTACGTTTGGGAAAATGTGAGCCCTCCAAAAAAATAAGTGGTGCTCAACTTTTTGGAGTTTTTTTTAATCTTGTAGAATCTTTCGTTGGTCTAGTGTTCACAACCGCGACTGGTGATCATGAGATCGTGGGTTCGATTCCCGGGTCGGGCAAAGTGTTATTGGGTTTTTCCATTTTCCATGGGAATTTCTAGTAGCAGCCACGGAGTCTGGATTTGTGCTTGATTGATGGCAATAGGGTCGCCCCCTACTAAGTGGGACTTAAACATAATTGGCGAAATGTGGGTGTACCTACTATTAGGTACACCTCTGCGCAACTCTTCGGGGATTATTATTATTATGTTATGTTATAATCAGTTAAATTAAATTATCTAGCGATACTCCACACGTATGTGATGGGTATCGATATCTGCCTATCTGACCTCCACAACCCAGTTAGTACTGGGTAATGCGATCACCTGTCAAGTCCTGACCACCAGTCTTACCAAAAGTAAGACTGTAACGTACTAGTTGCAGACCATAACCTACTAGTCTTACCTTTGGTAAGACTGGTTGTAGTGCTTTCTTACTAGTCTTACCTTTGGTAAGACTGGTTGCAGACCAGTCTTACTAGTCTTACCTTTGATAAAACTGGTAGTAGAACAGTTGTCTTTGGTGAGACTGGTTGCTGACCAGTCTTACGGTAAGACTGGTTGCAGACCAGTCCTAGTAGTGTTGTCTTTGGTAAGACTGGTTGCTGACCAGTCTTACTTTTGGTAATTCTGGTTGCAGACCAGTCTTACTAGTCTTACCTTTGATTAAAACTGGTAGCAGACCAGTACTACTAGTCTTACCTTCGGTAAAACTGATTGCAGACCAGTCTTCCTTGTCTTACCGTATGACTGTTTGCAAACCAGTCTTACTAGTCTTATGCTTGGTAAGACTTGTTGCTGCCCAGTTGTCAGACTTGACAGGTTGATCGTATCACCCAGTTGTCGTTTAACTGGGTTGTGAAAGTCAGATAGGTAGTCGCTTCATGTAACGTACTACATCTGAACTGCATCCGGTAAGACTGGAAGCCGAGCCCAACATAGTTGGTAAAAGACTAGGTGGATGATGATGGAAAGAGTAAAAGCATAGAATATCCTACGTTAAATTGACTAAGAATGTATTTAAAACATGAAATTTTTTCCGTTTTTTTTTTCGGCTTTATTGAAAAAAAAAACATGAAATATATACTTACTGGTCTTTTCTTGAAACATTGGAAAAATTCTATAAATAACTATTTTTAGAAAATATTGAAAATCGTACCAATGGTTTTTCACCTCTGAAATAGAACCTACCACGTAGGCTCTCGGCGTCTAGGAAGAGGTAGAAAATTAATTAAAAATAAAAGTGCTTGGAATTTAAAACCACGGCGTATTCTTATAAATCTTGTTAAAATATAAAACTTTTTTTATTTTTACATTATTTCATGCTGTTTTCGCAAAGAAAAACCTACATTTAAAATGACCCCTCCAGGAGGGCTCCCGGCACCGGTGATACGATTTGAATGGGCTCACTCAAATCGTATCACCGATGCCGGGAGCCCTCGGGAGGACTCTTGCCAAGTTACGTGTCGGGGACTATATATACGAGTCTATCGCTATCCTTTTCTTTTCCAAGCACAAATAGCATGCGCACTCTCTTTCTTTAAATGGGCGGACTTTAAACAGTTGCTATGCTGTGTCCTCTTCTATCGCATGGGATGGTTGGTTGGGACCTCTCAGTTGCACACATTCACTCGGAGCAATATTTTACTTTTTAAAATTCGACAACCGCAATTCTGGACTGATTTTTCGCAGGCAACCCTATACCACTGTGTTCAGAATAAAATAATCTTTAATTTCATTTAATTTTCATTCAATAAACAGACCGTTGCAAAATGCTAGTATAGATTTACATGTTTATACCTGGCAACCCGATAGTTGTGACCGGAAAAGAATAGGCAACCTAACGTTTGCATATTCTATGGGCTTCATACTTTCGATTGGTATAGAATTTATCTAATAATCATACCGGTGAAATGTTTAAAAAAATATTTTTTTTAAATTATTAATTAAACATACTCTGGACTGAAATTTGCTAGGCAACCCATATGCATTATATTTATTGACATGTTAAATTAAATATAAAATACGTTTCATTAAATAAGCATCTCGGTGAAGGTCGTTCTTAACGGGATCTTAGGCTGAGATTCAGAGACGAGTCTAAGCTTGAACTTACACTTCCATCTGTCAAAATCAACGACTTACCCTTAAATTTGTATTCAGAGACGTTCGGAACACGTCATAAACTTAGCGTGAACTAAGATAAGCCAAGTAGTCAATATCGACTACTTAAGACGGAACTAGCGCCACCAAGTGGGCTAAGGACCTTAGCCCACTTGGTGGCGCTAGTTCCGTCTTTGTCTTGACTTTTTCATTGTCGAAATTAGTTACACCTTAGCCTAAGGTGTAACTAATTTCGACAATGAAAAAGTTGACATCGAGCGTGTGGTATTCTTTTCTCTTTTAGATTGTAAAATTACGTATTCATCATAAAATGGAAAATATAGAAGATATTTCTTCATTCTTTGAAGAAGTCGACGAATTGGGGACTTATGACTCAATTTCAACGAGTTCATTCCCCGAAGTACCGCGTCGGGGCAATGTTTATTTTCGAGACCTAGCAGATCATTTTGAATTATACACTGATGAAGAATTCCGACACAGGTATAGATTCAACAAGCATACTGTAAGGAGCTACATTATACCCCTTATACAAAATGATCTACAACATCACTCCTTGCGAGGTCTGAAAGATGAAAAGGGAGCCTTTCTAGCAGCCATGATACCGTATCTTCGCTCACTTGTCAAACTTTCATAACTGTTCTCCCGCGGTTTACAAAGAGGTTGTAACATAAATAAATAGGTTTGTGTCTCAAATATTTTGTTTCACTCACTCCAATAGCATTTTGTATTTATTGCGATCCTGCTTTAATTTTTATTTACGCCTGGCTACACAGTTTCATAAAAACCGTAACTCACCGATGAACATTTTGCTTTTAAAAATGGCCATAGAGAAGAGAGTGTAAGCTTAGCTAAGACCTTGCTAAGACCGACGTAAGTTTGACGGGGACTGTGTCTCTGAATACAAATTTCTAAGATGCGCTTAGCCACGACTTGGCTTAGAGCGGTCTTCGCCCGTCTTATGTTCTTGTCTCTGAATCTCAGCCTTAGACTAATACGGATGTAAGTTATTCGAACCAAGTCTATAATCTACTCTGTAGCTACTTATTACATACCTACAGACTATGCTACGCATTCTGAGGCTGCGTAGCACTGTAGCATGTTCGTAGCACTTCGTAGCGCCTTTAGCTACGGCGTAGCTAATTGGCTACATCATAAATCAAGACGGCACTTTTGAAACTTTGCTCATAATAATATTTTTCTTTGAGGTATTTGTTGTTAGTTTTAGTTGTTTTGCCTGTTTGTTATAGTTTTTCTAAAAGTTCCTGCTCGAAGGTCACTTTCTGTGTGACTAAATGAGTGCCGAAATAAATAACACCATGCTTGCTTCCCCAGTATCTCGTAAGTTCAATAATTGGTGGTTTAGTGGGTGTAAGTGTGACTACTGACCCGTCTTACCAAGGGGTAACGCATTACCCAGTACTGCCTGGGTTGTGGCGGTCAGATAGGCAGTCGGTCCTTGTAAAATACTGGTATTCAAGTATTTTCTACATCAAATAGCGATAGTTGTTCATATTTTCTTGTCCTTTGGCGGAATTCCAGAAGGTGACACTTAGTATGTTGTCCACTGCGTAACTTGTGCTTTCTACTCAGACCCGTTACTTGAAACTGGACAGTTAGCAATTATTTATAACTACTTATTAAACAACGAAAAAAAAGGCGGGGTTTTTAATTCGACACGTAAAATAATAATAAATTAATTGCTAATTTTGTCTTACCTGTTAAACAAATATATGTGTGAATAAAATAAATAAAAATCCGGTTAGACTGGAAGCCGACCCCAACATAGTTGGGTGAAGGCTAGGTAGGTGATGATACAATATTTATTTCCGACACTTGATAAACTTACATTACACAAACCTGTACCTATATCGCTCCAAAACACATTATCCAAACGCCTTCTTTAAAGACCTAATATCTTAAACCAAGAATAAAAACCTATCAAAAACCCCTAGACAAAAACAATGCCATAATCATCAATAGCCACCGATCACAAAGTCTGGAAGTGCCATCAATCGCTGGGAACGACCGCGCGCTCGTAATGATCCGACATTCAGACTCAGCAACAACAAAACTCATAAAAGCCAGTGTACGTGTAACTCTCTACTTTAAAATTACAAACAGTCGGGCAAGTTTTAGAACTCATCCCTGTGTAGGCGAGGACGTAGTGGGACTAGATGTGGTGAGTGTAGAGTGATGTGGGAGCCCCGTCGGGGGTGTGGGTTTATCGAATCAGATACCGCGGCCTCGGCACAAAGGTCTAAGAGGAACATGGGTGGTTTTTAGTCAGTAGAAGTCTGACACTCCGTACCGCTCTGCCCAGAGCGGTAGGAGTCGTTTGATGATTTCAAACCATAAAAAAAAGGTTATGTAAAGAGTGTTACTTTGTTCAGTGCCGATATTATTTAAGAACAGGAATATTTTCAAAACTAATTTAATTTTTTTTTTTTTGTGGCGTTTATTTTTGCTATAGCAAGTATAGTACAGTCCTCCTCAACATTTTCGGTCACGGTGGTCAATCATAGCAGAAGTGCATAGCATTGAGTGTCGAAGGGTGGTCGTTTTGGGGGACTATCTCTTGTAAATAAGTAAAGTAAATTTTGACGTTCAAAAAGTGCTGATTTATCAGCCTAGTTTGAATAAATGAGTTTTGTATGTGAGCAAGCTCAGGTCCACTCTCTGTTCCTTTTCTCTCATAGTTCATTATAGGACAGCAATCCAACACGACCGGAGGAATATCAGGTGCAGGACCAACGGCTTTACATTTTTTATAGGTGATATGGTAATTTTGGTGTAACAACAGTACTATAAATAAATATGGTCTCAAAGTATGAACATATTTAATGCTTTGATTAGGCAATCTAACTGCATATAGCTATGTTAAATAGATACAAGTTTCTAACTTATGTACTAATTTTCTCAAAGAACTACTTTTTTGCTATTTAAAACCCATCGCTAAGGACTACCGTCATTGCGGTTCGTACCATTATCATTTCTAGCGTTCAGTACATCTTTGTACATGGCATTTGTAGCTCTTCGCGTGCAAAACTAAAGTTTGTCGTAGAACGAAACGGAAGATGAGCAAATAATGGCGTTTGTATGTGAATTTTATTCATAAACTGTTCATAATTGTTGTATTCATAATAATTGTGCTGGTCCTTACATCCTTATTAAGTTCTCGCGCCTAACACTGCATACATGTGTGAATTTCAACAGTTTTGGTGCGAAAGTTTGTTGAAAATTTAATCTTTTGTTACTGTACACACACTGTATTCCACAAGCTCATTAATTTGATACTTTATGTATTTAACTCTTGACTAAATAATAACAAGCGCACGTGTCGATCTTTAAGGTTTAGCCGTGCTAGCCAAGGTAGGAATGTGGATGGGTGACCAACAGACCATTCATATATATTAAGTTTCCTCCGTGGAGCGGAATGCCTGTTAAACCGTTGGGGTTAGCTGTCACTTGTAGATCTTTGGCAGTCATTAAAGGTAGTCAGTTTGGAAGCCATAGTTTTACGAATTAGGTCTTAGCTCAAAATACAAACACCAATTACACAAGAAAAGAGCTTTTGGTGTTTACCCGATTACGGCGAAGCCCAAAAAGATGTGCTAACGGTATACATAGTTTTGCTCGTGTCTGTACACTTCAACAAGTAATACCTACAGGATCTGATTGAAATATCGATTAAAATACCAACTAGTAATAAGCATGTTATCTATACAATTAATAAATTGAAGTATCTGATAGTAATTTCAAAATAACAGTTATTACTATATGCATCTTCTTCTTCTTATCGTGTGGGAATGTAAGGTCTACCGACCCCACACACTGTATGCATAACATAATAGTATTAAACGATATTTATCACTAAGAAAATATGATCATGTTATAATAATGTTTTTTAAACCGACGAAAGAGAAGGAGAAGTTTCTCAATTCAATTATTTTATGTTATTATGATCATTGATCAGAGTCCGATATGGTTTTTTTTTGGAGAGCGTATATTTGTCTATCTGTTCCGGCTAATTTCCGATTTTTTACTAGCATATTATATTTTAGCAAAAAATAAGGGTTCTTCTTAACGTTACCTTAATGTTAGACATTTGAAGAACAAACGTCATGTAGTCTACTTTGTACAGTAGCTAAATAGTGCTTATACACATAGTAGGTAGAGATAAAATTGCAAGCTTAGCTTTCATACGGCTTGAGATATTTGCGATACTTCTATTGTTTTAAGCCCGCTGTTTTTTCAATAAAATCCCAAGCAGCAACAATAACTTCACTTCATAAACTGAAACAAAACCGTTAGATCGCATTTAAACGGGAAAAGTTTTATAATGCAGTATAAAAGTATGGGATAAATTGAAAAACACCACATAAAAACTGGATTCCTTCCCTCCGTCTTCATTACCATTTATATAGGGGAACTTGTGCGACATAGCTAACTTATAGGAAAACTTGCAATACGTAGATTATAAGCACAGAACTGTAGGATTTACATAATGTCTGCTTCAGTGTGTTTACCGGATGATGATGGCTCTTTAGACAATTAGACATGTTGGTGTGTTTCAGCTGTCTTACTTTGAATCTGACTAGTCTTAACTCATGTCTTCCTTCTTCTATATACGTGAAAGTTTATGAGGATGGATGTGAGTGGATGGATGGATGGGCGGATGTCTGTTATACTTGCATGCAAAAATCGCCGAACGGTTTTGGATAGAATTTGGCATTTAGGTAACTGAATTAACGTAGGTACAGGTGGTTTTTTCTGGAAGTGAGATCACGCGCCATAAATATTACGAAAATGCACGAGACACGACACAGACACACATGCACAGTGTCTGAGTGCTGTTGTCAATGTTTAGGTTAAAGTCATTCATTAACTAAAAGCCAAATTAGTAAGGCTTATGCGCTACAGTTGCGTCTTCTTCCTTTCTTTCCATATTGACTGGCCTGTTGGTCTAGTGGTTAGTGACCCTAACTGCTATGCCGGAGGTGGTGGGTTCGATTCCCACCCAGGACAAATGTTTGTGTGATGAGCACGATCATTTCATTTTTTTTTTTTTTTTTATTTTCTCTTCACAAAGTTGATCTTAATATTAATGTGTACAAGAAAGATGGGTAAGCTGTATTCCAACTTTGTAAGAGACTGGTGCCTGATGTAGGTTTTTAGAAAAAAAAAACCTGTGTTACAGGTCACCAGGGCCCTTTTGGCTAGAATTAGCTTGTACAGAGATACTGTGTAAGAGTAGGTGTGATTTAAACAACACGCATCACGCACAAGCACGATCATTTGTTCTGTGTCTGGGTGTAATTTATCTATAATATGTATGTATTTAGAAATATATAAGTATGTTTATCAGTTGTCTAGTACCCATAACACAAGCTCTGCTTAGCTTGGGACTAGATGGCGTTGTGTGATAGTTGTGGAATATTATTATATTCTACAGATCACTGATTGATTACCAATGGACAGAAGGAAGTTGCTCTTCGTCCTCTTGTTGACTTCACTTCACAGTCAACTTTAACATCACCTAAGGGCTCTCACACATAAACACGATACGACGTCGCGTCGTACAAAGATACGGCGTCGTTTCACGATACGACGTCGCGTCGTGGAAATCTACGACACGACGTCGTAACGTGTCGATGCACGATACGACGTCGTGACGTTAGAAACTAACAATGAAATCCTGCGCAGTAGTCTTGTTACTGTAATGAACAAATTAACATTTATTTGGGTTCTAATTTCAAAAACATTAAATATTCTTTTCAGAATACGTCTAGAGGGGTCCATTTTTCGGAATGAACTAAAACACCACCCCACTGTATCGACGGCATCGTGCCGTGTATCGTGCGTGGCACATTACGTTACGATGTCGTGTTTTTTTTACGATGCTCATCGTAGATTTCCTCGACGCGACGTCGTAACGTGAAACGACGCCCCATCGTTGTACGACGCGACGTCGTATCGTGTTTATGTGTGGGGAGCCCTAACAACCATTACGCAAGAAATAAAGAACAATAAGAAAAAAAGAATAAGAAAGCGGAGTTAGGGAGAAAGAAGAAGTCAAGAGGTTAACCTCTTCAGGTCACTAAAAACCAAACAAAAATGCCAACACCCAAAAATACTTCAACCAACTTTTCGAGTAAAAAACTTATTTATTTATTTACTTTCAACTAACAACTAACATTACAGGTCTTAAACCTAATGCGTTAGTATGGCAATCCATCAGTTAACCTAACAATACAGGTTTCTTACAAATTAATCTACGAAATAAAAATAAAATCTAAAAAACAAAAAAAAACAGGAATATAACACAATTATCTATTCTACTACTACTACATATCAACTAATAGTTCCTTAAACCAAAATAAAACAAATTACGTTCAACAGAACTATTGCGAATTCTCTCAAATTACACGAAAAAATGTCGATTCTTTCGTGAACCTCATTCACTATGCGGATTGTTCGAGTGAGAGGGGTCTTAGCCAGGAGATTGGTTCTGGCTACAGGCACGGTTAGCAATGGTGGGCGCCGTCGCCTCCACACGTATTGGTCCGGCACACACAGGTTCAAGTGCCGCAGCACTCCGGGATTATGAGCTGCACCACGCAGTAGTTTTACTACATACGCGGCTATACTAAATTCCCGGCGCACCCTGAGCTCATTATACCCCACCATGCCCAGTACAAATAGTGTAGGGTACATTAATGGGTAAAATGGATATACCCCATACAATTTAAAATACAAGTGCCGTGTGAACTTATTTTGGACTCGCTCCAACATGACACTATATTTCGCTTCATGTGGAGCCCAAATGACGGCACTGTGCTCAAGGTGACTTCTGACTAGAGCGTCATACAGCACCTTTAGTGTGGATATGTTAGTAAACCCTTGTGACTGCCTGAGTACAAAGCCTAAATTTCTGTACGCCTTCTTGCATATTTTTATGATATGCTCACGAAAAGTGAGATCTGGAGTAAGAATAACCCCAAGATCCCGTACCTGCGTAACCCGCTGCATCAGTGTTGCTTCTATCTTGTACTCGTAGCGTACCGGGGTCCACGCACGAGTGAACGTTATAGCCGCGCATTTATCCACATTGAAGCAAAGTTTATTCCTCTGGCTCCACTCAACCACTCGGTCTATATCCTCCTGCAGACGATCACAATCAGACGTATCCCTGATCTCGAGCAGCAACTTAAGGTCATCAGCAAACAATAAACACAGACCATGCCTGATGACTTCTGGTAAGTCATTAATCATTATAATAAATTCCAGAGGCCCCAAATTGCTGCCCTGACTTACGCCCGACATGGTGTAGTATGGTTCAGACTCGTACCCATTGTAGTCCACATACTGCTGTCTGTTTTCCATGTAGCTGGCGAAGAACTGCAACAAGTGTGGCGTACATCCAATTTCAGCGAGCTTTTCCAATAACACATCATTGTCGACGGTGTCGAATGCCTTCTTAAAATCGAAGTACGCCACGTCTACCTGCCCGCCAGCGTCCACAGCCGGAATCACCCGCGTCATGAAGTTAAGTAGATTGGTGGTCGTGCTGCGCTCCGGCCGGAACCCATGCTGCGCATCCGACAGCTGCGCGCGCACCTGACCCTGCACACAGCGCTGGACCGCGGATTCAAACACTTTTGCTGGAGTCGACAGCACAGCCACTGGTCTGTAACCACTAACCTCTGCACCTGACTTACCCTTAGGAACCGGAATAACACGGGTAATTTTCCACCGAGGCGGAAACTTCGCTTGCTTCAGACAGATGTTAAAAATGTAATGCAATGGTTCCGCCAGCACCCTGCCACACTTGATGAATTACTCACAATCATTAAAGGGTTACAAATTGCTTTCAACAGCTAATTTATACAGTTTTAACGCCGTATCAATGGGTGGTGCGAAACGCGATCATTCTTTGCAAGCACTCCGTTTATCACGACCAATGGAAATGCGAACACTGTCTTCATTCCGACCTTCCTTGCGTGTCGCACGACACATAGCGTGTCGTATCTTACTACTAACGTTTTCCAACTAGAGACACAGTGCTCAGTTTAGTCCAGTAAGAACTTACACAGATGACTCAGAAAATTCTGTGTGCGAAAGTTGGGGAACGAGGAAGAATCGAAAGTAATACAGTGATCCACAATGCCTTAATAATTCTGTTTTGTAATACATAATTATAATAAGGGATATTGCGGCTTCAGTATTTTGCGAAAACTTTATAGAGTTGTTTATTTATGTTGACGGCATAATAAATACAGGTACTTTGTAAGTCACTTCATCATCATCCACCGCCTGATTGAACCCGCTGCTATGTAAAGACCTCTCTTTTCTTGTGGCAATCGCCACGGTCCTATGCCAGCCAGCCTAATCCAAGTTTTTCCCCCTATGTCAACTATGTCATGTCGCCGCCGTCGGAAAGTCCATATTTCTTTTGCCAGTTTTTTGACGCCATTCGGTGACAGCCTTAATTCACCTGGAATCTCCGCAGCTAAATCAGTATCTTGGGATACACCGGATAACAATATTAATCTTAATTCAATTGAATCATCATTTTGATATTTTTGAAAACACACTTTTGTTCTGACCATTTTGTCACTAGATGGCGTTGAACTTTAACGTTTCATTTCTGAATCACGGTGTTAAGATTCTCCGCCAATGAATGACCCTCTCGACATTTTGGAAAAACTGCACAAAATTAAGCAACCTGGTCTGGTCAATCATGGACACAATTCCAAAGAGGCTGCCGCATGAGAAACCGGTGCACATTCCTTTGCCACCTCATCTGAAGGAGATGAAAGCCAAGAAGAGACGCTTACGTAAACAGTACCAACAGACTGGATGCCTAACCATGAAGGCCGAGCTCAACCGTCTCGGGGAGAAGTTTAGGAAGAAGCTACAGGAATACATCGCCTCCAAAACTTGGACGACGTATATCTGCGCTACCTTCGAGAACCCTCCACCCCCCCACTTTTTCCTTCCCCTCCGCCATTGACGACTCTGAGCATGTCGTAATGGCCCAAAGTCACCTGTGATTATCCCTAGTGTGGATAACCCGAATATTTTTGATAAAGGGGACTGCGCACGCGTCGTCCCCTCAGAATTACACAACGCCATTTGGCCGGTCGGTGTCACCCCAGTCTCGTAGGGTCGTCAACAGGCGCATGTTGAACTGTGAACGCTATCATACAAGTCAATGAATATCCAAACGCGAGAACAGCGGCGCTGGGCCTTTACTCTAAAATAGGCCTTAAGTCCTTGTACAAACTTAGTGTTTTGTATTTCCTTGCTATGTAGGACCCAGCCAAGTATTCAATTACTTCTTTTTTTTAAACAAATGAAATTCAATTTCTTAATTCTTAGAGGAGAAATTTCTTCTGCATCTATAAATGATTATAAAGCCTCTAAAACTACCATAGTTTTTACAGTGAATGCTTATTATAAAAAAAGTAGTTAAAAAACTAAAAAACCCGACTGAAAAAACTGAAAAGCAAAAAAACAAGCACATTTTTAATTAAACAAAACTTGGAAGCAGGCGTTTGTTTGTTCTTTCGTTGGTCGCGTAAAATTAATTCTTCGCAGATGATTTATTTAACTTTTGTGCTTGTTTATAGGATTTCTCACTTTGAATTTCATCAGTGATCGATCGAATTTCAATAAGAACAGTCGCGTCGCGTCGCGTCGGTATAGCGCTGACGCAGCAGCCTACCGTTCGTTACCTCTAGCCGTGCGCCGTCGCCGCGATGACCCAGTTACCGAATTTATTGCACAACTATTTTATAAACAAAGTGTTAAGGTGAAGTTATTATTCTAATAATCATGGCTTCGTCATGCTCAATTAAAATTAAAACTGAAACGGAACAACTGTTGTATAAACATTATACCGAAGAAAAATTGGAACGCCAAAAGTTACAATGTTTGGTAAATGACCTCAAAAGTCAATTAGAACAACTTCAGCAGCAGCTGAAAAACATCCAGGAGCAAAAAACTGCAGACCTAGACAAGGAAAATGTCACTACCGAGAAGCCCATGCCAATCGAGTACGAGACAGACGAAGAGGAACTAGCAAAGGAAACAGAGTGGGTACGACAGAAGAGCAGAAAAAAAAGGAAATTGAACTCATCACCACTGTCCTCACCACCTCAACAAGGAGCCGATTCCAGCCAAAAACCTAAAGAAAATGTTAAAACAAAGAAACAGCCCACACCACCACCAATAGTTGTGGAAAATGTTAAAAACTACCAAGAGTTCTATGATCTTCTTTCAGCTAATCTAACGAAAGACTCGTTCATTACAAAAATGATGAATGGAGAAAAAGTTAAAATTAACTCCCATAATGATGACTCATACAGATCCATCACCAAGTTATTGTTACAGAATAACTGCTTGTGGTACTCGTATGAGAATAAACAAGACAGACCGATTAGGGTGATGGCAAAAAACCTTCATTCTTCCTGCCTGCCAAATAGAATAGTTGAAGATCTGACAACTCAAGGATATAAAATAGAAGATGCGGTCAACAAACTGAGTTGGAAGAGCAAAGAGCCCCTCAGTATGTTTATGCTCTCATTCCAAAAAGATGAAGACATTAAGAAAATCTACGGAATCAAATCCATACTGGGCTGTAAAGTGGATATACAGCCGTTAAAAACATCGAAGTTAATTCCACAATGCAAAAGGTGTCAAGCATATGGCCACACTCAGAAATACTGTTCCAAAGAACCCCGGTGTGTGAAGTGTACAGGCAAGCACCTAACCAGAGACTGCAATAAACCAGCAGAAGCAAAGCCAAAATGTGTTCACTGTGGTGAGCCCCACCCGGCTAACTATAGAGGATGCATAGTAGCTAAAGAGCTACAAAATATTAAAGATAAAAATACCAGAAAAAATGTGCCGATACCAAACTCTCAAGGTCCAAGTACAAACAGAGACAAAATACCTAGTGTCACCAACCTTGCTACTAAAAGTGTTTCGTATGCACAAATGACAAAAGGAGTCCAATCGTTGCCACAGTCACATATGAAACCAATGAGCCCTAACATGGATGAAAAGATTAACACAATCATAAATCTTTTAACTACGTTCGACGAAAGGCTGAAAAAACTTGAAAGTAGCACTAAAGCAGCTACCAAACAAAAAAGCAATATCCATGGCTAATTTATTAAAAATTATGGCATGGAATGCAAATGGACTGCTGAAACATCAGAATGAACTTACGGCAGTACTAAATATGGAAAGTATTGATGTGTGCCTTATATCAGAGTCACATTTCACTAAGGAATCTCATATTCAAATCAAAGGATATAACGTATACCATGCATTGCATCCCAATAACACACCAAGAGGTGGTAGTGCTGTCATTATAAAAGAGAATATTTTTCACTATGAAGAACTCAAATATGAAAAAGAAGAAATACAAGCAGTGGCTGTCTGCGTCAAAACGAAATACTGTCTTGTCACTATTTCAGCCATATACTGTCCACCTAGGTATTCACTAAAAGCAGATCAGTACAATAATTTTCTAAACCTTCTTGGAAACAGATTCATATTAGGTGGCGACTTTAATGCTAAAAATACATTTTGGGGATCTAGACTGACAACAACCAAAGGAAGAGAGCTACTGTGCGCAATTGAAGAAACACAATGCAAAACATTGTCAACAGGTAAGCCCACTTATTGGCCTACTGACACAAAAAAGATTCCCGATCTCATAGACTTTTTTATATATAAAAATGTATCGCCTAACCTTCTCCGCATTCAAGAAGGTTATGATATGAGCTCAGACCACTCACCTTTATTACTTACTCTAAGTGAGACTTTCTTGCTGAAAGAAACCTACCCGACACTGGTAAATAAGTACACTGATTGGGCAAGCTTTAAAATAGACTTGGACTCTGTAATAGATTTAAAAGTTCCACTAAAGAAACCAGAAGATCTGGATCGGGATATCAGTCATTTTATTACACAAATACAACAATGCGCCTGGAAAAACACGCCTACATTTAAGATCAAAAACAGACTTACATACTATCCAGCAGAAATCACAAAACTCATAAATGAAAAGAGGCGACAGAGACGAATATGGCAACAAACAAGATTTCCACAAGATAAAAGGATTCTGAACAACCTTACAAAACAGCTAAGTAGTGCAATTCAGAAATTCAAAAATGAATCAATGAGCAGTTATCTAAAACAACTAACTAGCTCTCGCACGACAGATTACTCTCTGTGGAAATCTACAAAAAATTTAAAAAAGCCAATTATGCATATTCCCCCTATCAAGGATACTAACGGGCGGTGGGCAATAAGCAACGAGCAAAAAGCTATTAGGTTTGCACAACATCTGGAACTAATTTTTACGCCAAATAAAGAACACCAAGACAGCGCTTTGTTAGATGAAACATCAAATAATGATGAGCAAGAAATCAAATTGGTAACACCTAGAGAAGTAAACAACGAAATCAAGCGTCTTAGACTAAAGAAATCACCTGGCTACGATCTTATTACCGGAGAAGTTTTTAAGAACCTCCCACGTAAAGCCATCGTAAAACTTACGACTCTTATCAATGCAACGTTCAGGCTTAAGTCTGTACCTGACCTGTGGAAAGTTGCCGAAGTTATAATGATACCAAAGCCTGGTAAACCACCTCACGAAACGACATCATATAGGCCGATTTCGCTGCTACCGATCATGTCAAAATTATTTGAAAAACTTCTCTTGAAGCGGCTAAAACCCATCATAGAAGAAAGAAACTTGATCCCTGACTACCAATTTGGATTTAGGGAAAAACATTCGACAATAGATCAAGTACACAGGATTACCAACATTATAGAAAAGGCTTTAGAGGAAAACAAAGTTTGCTCAACGGTCTTCCTCGATGTAGCGCAAGCATTTGATAAGGTATGGCACAAAGGCCTCATTAACAAACTACGAAATATGCTCCCTAAACAGTTTGCTGACATCTTAGAGTCTTACCTATCACAGCGTATGTTTAGAGTAAGACAAGAAGATGCACATTCGGAACTAAAACCGATAAAAGCTGGAGTACCGCAAGGAAGTGTCCTAGGTCCCGTCTTGTACTTATTGTACACTTGCGATATTCCTGAATTAGAGAACAATACCATTGCCACATTTGCAGACGACACAGCTATAATGGCCACAGGCGTCACTCAAGAAGAAGCAGTGAAAAAAGTTCAAACAGCCGTCAATATCATCTTTGACTGGACAAAAAAATGGCGTGTGAAACTTAATGAAACAAAATCTGTTCACATAGACTTCACAAACAAAATGCAAAATTATCATCCGATAAACATAAACGCTCATGTCATACCATACGAAAATACAGCCAAATACTTAGGCATGACATTAGACGCAAAGCTTCGCTGGAAAGCTCATGTTAAAAAGAAACGCGACGAGCTAGAGCTTCGCTACAAGTCGATGTACTGGCTGATAGGAAAACATTCTTCGCTGTCAGTACACAACAAAGTACTGTTGTACAAACAAGTCCTCATGCCTGTATGGACTTATGGTATTCAGCTTTGGGGCTGTACCAAACAAAGTAACATCAAAATTATACAGCGTTTTCAAAACAAAGTACTCAGAGGTATCGTTAATGCGCCCTGGTACATTCGAAATGACGACCTTCATCGGGACCTCAAAGTAAACCTCGTCATAGACATAATTAAAAAGAACGCCGAAGCTCATGAACGAAGGCTTCACCATCATGTGAACATCGAGGCTATCCAGCTCCTCGACCACACGGACATAGTGAGAAGGCTAAAAAGGACGAAACCTTTCGAGCTAATTTAGTGAAGTGTTAGTTTAATGTAGTGAAGTGAGTGCTACCCATAAAGAACACAAGAAAAAAGTGTCTTCCCCTTAATAGAGACAATAAGAAAAGTGTTAATGGACACATTCTTAGTAGTAGTCTCCCTAGCAAATTAAGTCAAAATAGAATTACTCATTAGCTTTAGTATTAAGCTAGATTGTATTTTTAATGATGTAACCGTATTAGGACACATTATTCAAAAAAAAAAAAAAAAAAAAAAAAAACTTTGAATTTCTTTTAAACATATAAGTGTTTTATATTTTTGTAATCTCCTTTTATAACCCTTTATTTTGATACCCTACTCAATGGTATTGGAAAAAAAAAATTTTGAGCTCCGCGATTTGGCCCTCAAAATCCACAATTTTTCTTTGTTTTTTAATTTTAATGTAGCCTATAACACTCGCGCCATCAAAACGAATCTAACGACGTATATTTCATTCAAATCGGTTCATCCGTTTATGAGTTATGAGGGAACAAAGAAACGGACATACATACATACATACATACACGTCAAACACATAACCCTCCTTTTGGGCATCGCTGCAGTCGGGTAAAAAGGAAGTTCTTGTAGATTTCCCTACGTAATTTCGGTGACCCAAAACACAAATTATACCTTACAATAATCTAATTCTTCTCTAATTCTCTGACAAATCCTTATAGTGGGAGAGCCGGCTGCAAAAATACCTACCTCATCAGGTACCCCAATAGGCTATCTTTAGATCGTTAACCGACACTTAAACACGTAAAAAAAATCAGGTCTGCCAGTGCCGATCCTGCCGGGTCATGGAAAAAAATCATATTTTTTGTCGTATTTTTTTGGTGAAAATTACGTCACAAGGTACCCGAATTAAAGTGCTGGCAACAGTTAACCATTGATTAATTACCTAAAAAAAAGTAGGTCTGCCATTGCGCACTCTGCCGGAAGTACTTGGCAGACCTCTAAAATATGGCCCCTCCAGCACCATGAACCTACCTCATCGAGTACCCTGATGGAACCTACGCCAAATAATAGCCAAGATGCCCTCGATAGAGGATCAAAAGGTCTGCCAGGTCTAATCTTGCCGGAACTTAGTGTTCAAAGCATTTGAAGTTGGTATGGTAGGTAGGCAGCATTATTTCATACAAAGAAGAAGGGGCGAAATGTCCCTTGTAACACTTTCTCCTATATATCAAATGAAAGAGCGTAAAAAATAGATCATTTCATTCCTTAACAGTAAATGTGTGAATACTGGGGGAAAAAAGTTATTCACCGATAAAGAGAGCAAATATTTTTTTTATTTTTTTTCATCGGACATACTTGGGTGAGGTGTCTATTGATAGGTCTTTTAAAATGACCGTGATGTTTCCAAGATCATTTTTTCTCAACGTCAATCGTTTGAAAGATAGACAGTTTCAAAGTGCTAAAATGTGTCCCCACCCCCTCTAACTTTTAAACTAAGAGAGTGAAAACTCTAAAAAAATTTTTTGCTGTAGATCGCAATGAAAAATTACAACCAAGATTAGTTTGAACGAGATGAAGTTAGCCGTTTTTGAGATATAGCACATTTAAAAAACCGCAAATATAACATTGTCATTCATACAGTTACTATGAAAAACAAACTTATCACAAAATGTGTATTTCTGTTGCCGCTTCAACAAAAAATAATACAAATTAAAGGTGGCTCCTACGATGGTACGGAACCCTTCATGTGCGAGTCCGACTCATACTTGGCCAGTTTTTTTTTTATCCAATTTATTTTTTTCCAATTATTCACACCGTCCATCACACGTTTACTGTGTGAGTGAATAATTGATTTATTTTTTCCAATTTTTCACACGTTTACTGCGTGAATAATTGGAGAGAAAAGTTATTCACCTTTAAAGAAAAAATTTTTTAATTTTTTAGACTCAAATAGTATTATCACTTTTTACGATGACATCGTCCGAATTTCTCATCATCATTATTTCAACCGAAAGACGACGACCCGCCCCGCCCTTTGCACGGGTGAAATTGCTGAATATAAACATTCATCTTGAATTACTCTGTCTATTTCTAAAAACTGCATTAAAATCCATTGCGTAGTTTACAAGATCTAAACGTAGAAATGCGTTCCATATGGTGTCGGGCGTAAAGAATAGCACCATCCCATATCTACCCGTGAGTGTCGCAAGAGGCGACTAAGGGACGTACCAGAGAATGGGCAGCAGCATTCTACTGTGCTTTGTTATGACCTTACTGCGCTTGCCAACCCGTCTGCCAAGCGTGGCGATTATGGCAAACCTTCCCAAATGGAAATGAGCGCATAAAAATGGCCCCTAGTACCCCTCGACTACGGTAGCGGTCGAGGCAGCGGCGTGGCAAGGGAAAAGGTCCGGCTACCTAAAAGTAACGGAACTCGAAGAGGAATTGAGCAGGTTGCGATGGAGTATTGTGGAATTATTTGAGGTCCGAAGAGAGGGGGCGGACACGATTATCCTGAAATCCGACTCTACTTCCGAGAGGGTTACCGGCAGTCCCAGGGTGGTGTTGGGATTATCGTCCACAAGTCCCTCATGAATAATGTGGTGAAGATCGAGAGTGTGTCGACCAGGGTGGTGTACCTTATACTCAGAATATCCTCAAGATGTGTGCTGAAGGTCATACAGGTCTACGCGCCGACCTCGGGACACCACGCCGACGATGAAGGGGAGACCATGCATGAGGATATTTATAAAACCACACACTGCTCGCAGAACGAATGACGGATGGGGCCGAAAGTTCTGGAGTGGCGACCGCGAACTGGAAGACGTTGCGTTGGAAGGCCTCCCACTAGGTGGACCGATGACCTGGTGAAGGTTGCGGGGATCCGTTGGATGCGAGATGCACGGGACCGGTCAATGTGGCGACACTTGGGGGAGACCTATGTCCAGCAGTGGACGTCTTTCGGCTAAAATAATCATCATCCTCAGCCTATTATGTTCCCACTGCAGGGACTCAGGCCTCCTCTCTGGGAGAGGGATGGGCTATAATCCACCACGCGTGCCCAGTGCGGGATGGTAGATGTCACAGATCTTAGAATTTTTTGGTTCTAAGATATGCCGGTTTCCTCGCGATATTTTCCTTCACTGTTTTGAGAGCAGTGGTGTTGAAATAAATTACACAAAGTAATGGGTTCGAGCCCCACGACTTGCTGTTCGTAAGTCGGGGCAGCCACTGGGCCACCACAGCTCTGATGAAATAATGATGATTAGAAATCACACAGAAACACATCGCCGCCATTTTCAAAACTTCGTTGGCCTTGCTCGTGCTTGGGACGATGTCATCGTAGAAAGTACGAATACTTTTTGAATGTATTGCTCATAAACACACAAACTTCGTAACGGATTTGGGTCTACCTTTTTTAGCAGATTTTTTTTATACCCGAATTTTGTTTTGCATATGCAACAGTGGATGGCAGAAACTTCATTTCGCAGAAAATCATTTGGCATACACTCATTTACCATAAATTCAAAACGCATAATTTTGTAAGTCAGAATTATCTTTCAGCATAAACTTCATTTCCAGAACCATCATTTCGCCGAAAATTCATAATCAGAATCGTCTTTTGGCACGCATTTCATTTCATACATACGTGTAACATGCAATAATAATAATAACTTTTATTATTAATTATTATTATCCGCTCACCCCGGCTATAATTTCTAGCTGAGAACATTAAATGTATGTCAAAAATAATAATAATTATTATTATTAATAATAATAATAATGACGTCACTCATACATGCAACGCATGTACTCCATGACGCGCGCTCGCTTCGCTCGCATATTAAATAACACTAATATCTTCTGTCCCCGAAGTGCCGGGCCTCCACCGGCCTCCTTCGTCGGCCTAAGGCCCGGTGCCCATGCCGCCCATAAAGGATACTTTCGCGAGACGGTCGTTATACCGTACAAAAATCTACCAAATAAAATTCTGCCATCTTAAAAGTATGCCTTTGAAAATTCGGCTATTTAAACATTCTGCGAAATGAGTATTCTACTAAATAATTGATCTGCCATAAACACATTCGTTCAATGAAGAATATGCCAAGTGTGGTATGCCAGATAGATGGTACCCAACGGATTTTAATGCAGTTTTCAGCAATAGACAAAAGTGATTCAAGGGGAAGTTTTATATTCCGCACATTGCACCCTTGCAAAACCGGGGCGGGTCACTAGCACTACTAAAAAATAAAATAAAAAATCATTTCTTTATAGGTGAATAATTTTTATCTCCAATTATTCACACAGTAAACGTGAATAATTGGAGATAAAAACAAATTGGATTTAAAAAAAAACTGGCCAAGTGTGAGTCGGACTCGCACATGAAGGGTTCCGTACCATCGTAGGAGCCACCTTTAATTTGTATTATTTTTTGTTGAAGCGGCAACAGAAATACACATTTTGTGATAAGTTTGTTTTCGTTTGTTACGCTTGGCAGACGGGTTGGCAAGCGTAGTAAGGTCATAACAAAGCACAGTAGAATGCTGCTGCCCATTCTCTGGTACGTCCCTTAGTCGCCTCTTGCGACACTCACGGGTAGATATGGGATGGTGCTATTCTTTACGCCCGACACCATAATGGAACGCGTTTCTACGTTTAGATCTTGTAAACTACGCAATGGATTTTAATGCAGTTTTTAGAAATAGACAGAGTAATTCAAGATGAAGGTTTATATTCAGCAATTTCACCCGTGCAAAGGGCGGGGCGGGTCGTCGTCTTTCGGTTGAAATAATGATGATGAGAAATTCGGACGATGTCATCGTAAAAAGTGATAATACTATTTGAGTCTAAAAAATTAAAAAATCATTTCTTTAAAGGTGAATAACTTTTCTCTCCAATTAATCACACAGTAAACGTGTGAAAAATTGGAAAAAATAAATCAATTATTCACACACACAGTAAACGTGTGATGGACGGTGTGAATAATTGGAAAAAAATAAATTGGATAAAAAAAAAACTGGCCAAGTATGAGTCGGACTCGCACATGAAGGGTTCCGTACCATCGTAGGAGCCACCTTTAATTTGTATTATTTTTTGTTGAAGCGGCAACAGAAATACACATTTTGTGATAAGTTTGTTTTTCATAGTAACTGTATGAATGACAAAGTTATATTTGCGGTTTTTTAAATGTGCTATATCTCAAAAACGGCTAACTTCATCTCGTTCAAACTAATCTTGGTTGTAATTCTTCATTGCGATCTACAGCATATATTTTTTTAGAGTTTTCACTCTCTTAGTTTAAAAGTTAGAGGGGGTGGGGACACATTTTAGCACTTTGAAACTGTCTATCTTTCAAACGATTGACTTTGAGAATATATGATCTTGGAAACATCACGGTCATTTTAAAAGACCTATCAATAGACACCTCACCCAAGTATGTCCGATGAAAAAAAATAAAAAAAATATTTGCTCTCTTTATCGGTGAATAACTTTTTTCCCCCAGTATTCACACATTTACTGTTAAGGAATAAAATGATCTATTTTTTACGCTCTTTCATTTGATATATAAGAGAAAGTGTTACAAGGGACATTTCGCCCCTTCTTCTTTGTATGAAATAATGCTGCCTACCTACCATACCAACTTCAAATGCTTTGAACACTAAGTTCCGGCAAGATTAGACCTGGCAGACCTTTTGATCCTCTATCGAGGGCATCTTGGCTATTATTTGGCGTAGGTTCCATCAGGGTACTCGATGAGGTAGGTTCATGGTGCTGGAGGGGCCATATTTTAGAGGTCTGCCAAGTACTTCCGGCAGAGTGCGCAATGGCAGACCTACTTTTTTTTAGGTAATTAATCAATGGTTAACTGTTGCCAGCACTTTAATTCGGGTACCTTGTGACGTAATTTTCACCAAAAAAATACAACAAAAAATATGAATTTTTTCCATGACCCGGCAGGATCGGCACTGGCAGACCTGATTTTTTTTACGTGTATAAGTGTCGGTTAACGATCTAAAGATAGCCTATTGGGGTACCTGATGAGGTAGGTATTTTTGCAGCCGGCTCTCCCTCTATTAGCTCGTATCCAAAATACCTCAGTAGGTTACCATGCATGCCATCGGACAAGACAAGAACTAATTTAGATGTTTATGAACGTTTTCTTTTGTGAAAGCGCCATCTAGCCAGTAACAGTAGAACTACCGTTACATTTAATAGAAACATGAGTGTTAACCCTAAACTGTTTAACGTCTATTTGTTCATTCAGAAACATACCGCCAGGTAGCGTTAGTAGTAGCATTACATTACAGAGGTTTGGCTATTTGGTAGATCTTACCTGTGTTACTACTGTTCTGTGAAACCTTTGGACTAGAAATACTGTCATTTCACTAGATAAATAAGAATTGGTATTGGTTAATGAACATTTACCACAGCCAAAAATAAAGTAAGTATTAATAATACTTTACATGTTTAATTATTATTAACTTTATTCTGACGGCTTTTCACGGTCGCAAAATGTATTATTGTATTGTTGGCTTCTATATACCATTTATTTATTTTGTACATTTCAAAATATTTCTTTTTAGAGACTAAAATATTAAAAAATAATTAGTGTTCGCCGGTATCGGGAAAAGGGTCGAAGCTACCAGCCAGCAGTCAGGGCATCAGAGAAAGGAAACTCCTAACAATACGAGCCGTATGCAGAAGTACCGTTTTCTGTATGAATCTATATCCTCAGAAATGTAAAACCGGGAGCCAATCTCCTGGTTTGACGAGCACGGCCTATAATGTACTCTGTGGAGCACGGTGACTGGTGCACCCACCGGTTCTTCACATTTAAATTCTGAGGGGACGGCGCGTACGCAGTCCCCACTACCAAAAATTACGCATCCGAGTTATCCACATTAGGGATAATCGCAAGGGTCAACCTAACCGCAGTGCAATGGAAAGGCCTCGCCCTGGGGGAACCGCCTATTTGATCACGGTTTCCCCTATGCCAGGTAAGTATGAATTTTGTTCAGTATCGCGCGAGGGTCATTCAACGACGGAGAATCTTAACACCGCGATTCAGAATCGTGACGTAAAAGTTCAGCGCCACCTAGTGGTACGATTGAAGATCACGTGACGTCAACGTTCTACTCTAACAGTAATGTGCCACACCAACAGTGACTATACATACACAGATAGGGTTTTTGGCACATACTCTTAATCAGAACACTTGTTTTTAAACACGTTTCTTAGACCGGTGTCTTGTTCCTGTTATACGCCGAAAATACAACTCTCTACTCAATTGATGTGCCTATAGACTATAGACTCTTCATTTGTGAGGATAGCAAGAATCAAATTTAATGTTGCAAGTCTAAGTATTATGTCTATGGAGTACATCGTTTGCGTGAAGAACACTAACTATTAGAAAAAACTTTAAAACTGTCATGGAATATTCATTACGCAAATTTCTCAATTGCTTTATCCGTTATATTTCTTGATATTTAATATGAATTTTGTACTTTTTGAAGACACGGTCAAAATTATTTTGATCAGAGCAAAAAAAAAATTATTAATTTACTGTTCACATACTAATATCTGTATACTGTGAACATATTAATATCTGCTGTGCTGTGTGGACCAGGCGATCCACGTAAAAGTTAAAGATCTTGGGTAAAGTCAGACCACCCTGCCTTACGCCACTCTCTACGTATACGCGTACAATAGTGATTCCGCCCATCTGAAATCGTTACGCTGATTGCCATACCAGTATTTAAGGAGTGATATGAATTCTTCAGGAAGTTCAGCGTCACTCGACAACTTCTGCCACAGCTTGTCATACATAACCAGATCAAACGCCTTGGAAAGGTCTAAAACAGGCGTAAACCGGTGTTTTCATATTGGTGTAATACTAGATAGTGTGCTTGAGACTCAATATAACATAACTGTTTCAGTAAACCGCCTCAGTTCGAAGTCCGAACTGAGCCTCAAATGGAATCTAAGATGTTTATCTAAATATTTCTCAATCAGACTATCCAGTACCCTAGCAATCACAGTTGAGAGCGATATAATAGACCTGTGACCACTCAAATTAGACGCGTCCCCTGATCACGGTGCCTAAGCTAGTGTTATAAAAATGAAACAGAAAGTTGGTTCTCATAATAAATAATATTTTAAAATAACATTAACATAAGTATAATAAAATTATAATACAACTATCCGAGTGACTTATGAGGTATCTATCTCCTATGTATCTCCTGGGGGTGCCCCAAATAAATTACTTTTCTTTTTTTACAAATTGTGATATGGCGATGCGGGAGTGATGCAGATTCAGTAGCCAAGTACCACAGAGCGTTTGTCTCTGCTTGGCTTGCGGGTGTAGTCGCGGGCCTTGCTCGCTGCTCTGTGCTGTAGATGCTGGAATGGACAACATTATAATAATATAAACATATTATGTAAGACCAAAAACCCTAAATAAATATTTAAAAAAATATTAACATCTTATTTCTTTCGGATCAAGTGTAGAAAAAAAGTTTCATGTTTCTTTTATTTGACTTTACGATAATTGTTTTCAAAATGTATGTACATACCCGTTGCAGTTTGTTGCTCTTCTCGGGCTTCTCCTGTTCCTCGCAGTCCACGGGTGGGTTGTCAGACAGCTGTAGCGCAGCCCTCAGGCGCGCACTGCGCGGCGCCAACACTTGCAGCGCTCCGCCGAGTGCGCCCGCCAGCGCCGCGTACGCCGCGCCGCCTGACCACGACGACCACTCGGCGCGCTCACTGCCTATATGCGCTGATGTGCTGGGCTCTTCACCATCCTGCAAGATGAATTATATTGGCATTCAATAAGATTGTCATATTCACAAATCATGTACTAGCGCTCAATGACTCAAACTAATCTATTTTATATGGCCCAGTTAATAAACTGTATTGTACCTCGAAGTATTTGAGGATATCTCTAAAGGCGGCGCGTTGTTTCTTGAGATCTTTTTTGGCGCGGAACCTGTCTGAGTCTCTTGCTAACTCGGTGAGTCGTGGCAGTAGTACGTCCACGTGCGCTGTAAGCGCGTTGTCTGAGTTGTCGTCGTCCGTCACTGTCTCGTACGCGATGGCGAGTGCGCCGCCCGCTGCCATACGGACCTGCGGATTGACAAACTTACGTTTATACACCAATTCCTGTAACTCACTGTTGTCTTATGTTGGATTCAGAAGCTTAGGTAAGTTACCTCAAGTGACACCGCCTCTAGCAACTCCCTAAGCTTGGCAAAGCTGGGCGCCTGGTTGTTGAGCAGCGACCGCGCGTGGTTGCGCGACAACACCGGCAACAGTAGTGCCCAGCCGTCCAGTGCGGCGGCGTGCCACGCGCCCTCCTCCACGGCCGTGGCTGATACATTCACACTGCCGTCATCCTGGGGGAAGGAACATTACAGTTTTATTATATAGCTTCTCTCATAATGGAGAAAAGATTGCGTGTATAGTTTACCTTGAGATAGCTGCCGCTGAAGACGGTCTCGTACATGCGCATGACTTCTAAGGTCTCAGTGAGGTCATCCTCCATCAAGTAACTCAATACAGCCAAAGATGAGCAGCACTGAAACATTCAGAACACGTTATTTAGTAGGTTACTGGTGACATACGCGGATTTTTTTCTGAAAAGTGTCCATTGTGGACATTAATACTGTCTGTCCGTATTGGGTTGCTTACCTCAGTGCGTGTGTCGAGTGAGGCAGACTTGTCAGTGGCGGTGGCGGTGAGTGCGGGCCGCACCTCACGTACGAACTGTTCCGTACCTTCCTCTCCGATCTGTGGGTCACAATGCAAGTTAAAGGTTAAGGTTAACTACGTATATAAAGTATCACTAACATAGCCAAGCAGTAAACCAAAGACAAATCTGACTTTAAAGTTAAGCTATAAGTTAGAGAATAGAGGAACCAAGTAGTAAGATCATCTTATTGCTGGCTGGAAGACCTCTCATCATCTTCGTGCCCTTAACCCATTCTACTTGGGGTCGGCGCAACACGTTTTCTTTTTCCATTCTTCCCTATTACACGTCACGGTGGCATTTACTCCTTTCTCTGGAAGACCTCTTATCAATCTTGTTAGATCATGGTAATCACCTGTAAAGCCAGCAGCGGTGCAACAGCAGCAGCGGCCTTCCTCTCTCCGTCCTTGCCTCGTCGTAGCGCACGCGACACATGGTCGGCCAGCGTGGCGCGGTGCGCGGCAAGCAAGTGTTCTGCTGTGCGACGCTGTAACTCTGCACGGAGTGACACAAATGCGCTCGCGCGCGCTGCGTGGCCGTGAGCGTTTAGTGACTCCACTAA
Organism: Diarsia dahlii; assembly: GCA_949775195.1. NCBI lineage: Eukaryota > Metazoa > Arthropoda > Insecta > Lepidoptera > Noctuidae > Diarsia > Diarsia dahlii. The sequence goes on along the minus strand of OX459194.1, from coordinate 21,480,631 downwards.
TTCTAGCACCTTGCCTTCGAATTTCTCCCGGAGTAGTTCTTCTATTAAAAAAAGATAAATATTATTATAATGAGCATGACATGACATTATAAACACTGCCTCGAATACTTTGAATACACTATTATCTAAATTACAGTCAACTAACAAAATAATCGTGTACCTCGCATCGATCTTTCTTTTGTGTACAAAACAATGACCTCGACTGATGTCCACGCTATCCATTCTTTCGATTAGATTGCGATAAAATATCGGTACACATAGCATAAACGAGTCAGGCCTGCTATGACCTTCCTAGGTCAACGACATTGGACCTTGGCCAAATCCATTTCCAAAAACATGTGTTTAATGTAATTGTAAACAAAGTATAGAACGACCAAAAACCAAGTTTAGTCAACCGTGGTTATTGGTCAGTAGACCTACCAAAAGAATGCGCAATACAATAACTACCAAAATGATCTTGAAAATTATGATATTCAGCACTACGTGGTATTGCGCAATATTATTGGCCTTGATACTTGATGATATTGTAGTACCATATTTGATACTCGCGATGCGCAATCTTTACGCGGTTTTTACTTAGCGTCTATGACGTAATTTGTGTGTCGTAACTATTTTTTGTTATTGTGTACTGTGTGACGCACAATATTGGTTTACTATAGTCATAGTCACTTAAAGTTAGTTTTTAGTTATACACACGGCTACACATCAAGCTATACAAAACCAGTTTAATCTGGTCGTTCATTGTGCTAAAAGATCTAGTAAAGTGAGGCCAAGATTAACTGGTTTTGTATAGCTTGATGTGTAGCCGTGCGTACCAATGAGTCAAATTAAATGGTTTTATCAGATTATAGCATTTACTTAGGTACTCTTTTTTTATTGCAGAAATAAAATATTTTTGTATTAGTAAACAACAGTAATTGAGTTTTTTTCTTAGTTTATGTTATGTTCAATAGTTTTATCGTACAGGTCTTTTAAGTGTGGAAATATGAATATACTTACTTTTATCAGGCTTCACTTCCTCTACGACTGGCTCTTCGTAATAATAGTAATTATAGTTAGGTTTTTCTATAATAGGCGCCGCAATTTTCTCTTTTTCAAGTGGACGTGGTCCACTCCATTTTATCTCTCCTTGCTTCCCTGTAGAAGATAATATTTTGTTAATAATTGTCATTTTTATTTTTGGTCATTTCACTAGTAAGTAATGTGTACGATAGTTACATTTGATCGCCGGATGCTGCTTTCCATCTCCAAGATCCATAGAGTCTGTCCTGATGATCCGATTTTCTCCCATCTTCCTGCCCCATTGTCTGGCGTATAGCTTGACTGCAAAATAGTTTAACATTGAGATTAGCCGAGTATTAACCTAAAATAAATGGCATTGACTTTGACTTGAGAAAGGTAAAAGTCAAGATATCACACTTAGGAATGTTTTACTAAGATTTTATGTTTTTTTATGAAGTGACTACAATTTTATTTAAATTAAAAGAAATTTCAAAATATTGTACTATGTTGTGCAATGTACCAGTAAGATGAAAGCATTGATGAATCTGACTAGCATAGAACAATAACGGTACCTGAGCGTATGGCCTCCTCTTCTTTCCTTCGCTGTTTCTGTTTCTCTTCAGCTTCCAAACTACGAAGTCCTCGGTCCTGTTCATGCAACTGCACCCACTGCGTAATTCTATGTGGACTCGGACACTTATCTTCCATTTCACCATTTGTCACATTGAACTTTTCACAATACAAGCGCCTAACAGCATCAGGTCGACCGCGGTTTAAATAAAACTGCTCCACACAGAACTCGCGCTGTTCTCTCGTCCAGCCGTGGCGAGAGCTGTTTATGCTATTTCGATCCATGATGAATGTGCTTATTGAACTTCGAAACGGTACTGAGTGAGAGACAAGCTAGCCGGTGTATATAAACACACACGCAAGCCTCCTCTCCCCCCTCCCCCCTTTACACGCCCATCCATCGGTGACTCATGAGTTTTCGCGGGGAATCGGACGATATAAAGATATTAATGTGAAATTAGTTTTAATATTACACAATACCTATATTCAGTGGGGGGTAGTGCCTTGGGTATTCCATGGGAACTTGAGAACCACTGGGTGACCTCGACCTTGTCTTTCGAGGATCTGAGAAAAGCCTTTACTTTTCACATCTTTTCCGAGACAGTAGAGAGCAATTACTTTTGTCTACAACATTATGGAAAGTAACCTATTACAGCCATGAAGATATTTTTGTGACTATGACATGTGGATATGAGAGCGTACATAGATTTTTGTGTAAAAAGAACTCTCAAGATTGCATTACAATATTCAACCTCTTGTTGTTATTTATTATAACGCTTCACTAATTGTTCCCAGGTTCAAATACTTAATAGTAGACGATTTTTAGACAATCGGAATCCGGAATAATATTGCGCAATTCCACCGAAACAATCATCAAAGCAACTTTTGACGTATAATAACATGGTGCAATAATATTGCGCAAATAAATCGTATGGTCAAAATAACATAATAATATTATTAAACCTACAATTCCAATCTATACTATTTAGCTTATAAAGTTAAGACAAATCGTTAGTTTGTAAGGTATACCCCTAGTCATCGGGAAAGACGAGAACTAACTCTATTTTGTGTTCACTGACCGTGGTTTACGAAAGCGCCATCTAGCTTACATTTGTAAAACTATCATTTACTTACTGCACTAGAAATATGAGTGTTAACTCTAAAATGCTTGACTTGCATTGGTAACTTAATAATAATAATAAAACTCATTTAATACTTGTACTAGTACAAGACTATTTATTAGTAATACCGAGTAATACGCTTACAAAGACAAAAACAAATATTGCAGTTCTTTCACTTGTGCAGTTAGAAACTTGCCACCAGGTGGCGTTTGTAGTAGCATTATTACCGAGATTATTGTTTTGTAGAGTGATTCATGTCACTAATAATTGAAATAATTAAAATAATACTAATAATTGAAATTTTAATAATGTGAAACGTGTAATCTAGAAATATTATGAAACGTGTGACCTGGTGGAGGTTGTGGGGATCCGCTGGATGCGACACGCACAGGAGCGGTCAATGTGGCGGCACTTGGGGGAGGCCTATATCCAGCACGTCGGGGCTGCGGGTTGTTCAAAAGAGATACCGCGGCCTTGACACAAAGGGCTAAGAAGGAACATGGGTGGTATTTAGTCAGTAGAAGTCTGACACTCCCTACCGCTCTGCCCAGAGCGGGAGAAGTCATTTGATGATTTCCCACATTCAAAAAACTAAAATAATAAGGCCTATGGCCGGCAGTGGACGTCTTTCGGCTGAAATGATGATGATGACGTGTGATCTAGAAATATTGTCAGTATAGGAATGAAATATAATTACGTGAACCACCACAGATAAAAATTAAGTCGCCGAGGGAGGCCTAGAAAACGCTGGCGTGAGGACTTTGAGGTTTTTGTACGAGATTGGCCGGATAAAGCCGCACGGAGAGAAGAGTGGAAGACTATGGGGGAGGCCTTTACCCAGCAGTGGGACAATATAGGCTAACAAGTCCCCGCCTGCTTCCAAGTTTTGTTTAATTTAAAATGTGCTTGTTTTTTTGCTTTTCAGTTTTTTCGGTCTGGTTTTTTAGTTTTTTAACTTATTTCCAGCTTTTTAGTTCTTTCGTGTTTACGCGTAAAATTCTTCGCAGATGATTTAACTTTTGTGCTTGTTTATACAGATTTATTGGAATTTACTTTTGTGCAGATTTATTGGAACACAAGGCAAGGCGAAGGAATCCTCGGGTAAATTTAAGGCTGCAGACATTAAAATACCACTGTTTGTAAATAACGTGGACAAGGAGTCATCAGTTAAGGATGTCGCTGACTATATTTTAGGCAAGACGGGCGTTTCAGTGGACTTGACAGAGATAAGGATGAAGCGGAAAAGGGATTATAAGGCTTTTAAAGTGTTTGTTCCTAGGCATAAGCTAGACATATTTCTAGATGAGCAATTGTGGCCTGAAGGTATTTCTTTCTAAACTAGGGGGGACTGATGCTGGGATTGAGGCTATTACAAAAAGCGTCTAAATTGATGGATACTGCAAGTAATCAGAATATTAAATTGGTCAGTTTTAACTGCAAGTCTGTTACGAGATCTGTGGAGGGGATAAAGGAGCTGTGTAAGTCTGCACACGTTATTGCGCTGCAGGAGACGTGGCTCTTGCCTCATGATACTGCATTCATTGGAAGCATTGATAAGAACTTCGAGTACACCAGTAAGTCAGCGGTAGACACATCGACAGGCGTGATGCGTGGTCGGCCGTACGGTGGTGTGGCGCTGATGTGGCGAAAGGGTGTTTTCTCTTCCGTAACGGTTGTGCCGTGTAGCAGCGCGAGACTGACAGCTGTGAAGTTATGTGCGGGTGAGCGTAGTTCGTTAGTGTTTTCAGTGTACATGCCTACAGATAGCATCGATAACTTATTAGAATTCACGGATGTGCTAAGTGAAATACATGCGGTAATTGAAAGTTGTGAAATTGAATCTGCCATTATTCTTGGGGACTTTAATGCTCATCCAAGGCAGTTATTTTTTAGGGAACTAGCCAACTTTTGTGTGGAGCGAAGCTGGCTCTGTGCGGACGTGATGAAGTTAGATGTTTTGTCAGACACGCACACGTTTATAAGTGAAAGTCATGATAACTGTAAGCGATGGCTTGATCACTGTCTGACAACGGAGGCAGCTTGGCAATGTGTGACTGATATAAAGGTATGTTATGATGTTTTCTGGTCGGACCATTTTCCACTGGAAGTGTATTGCAACTTGGGAATTTTACCGTGTAAAGTGCAATATACTGGGAATATTTACAGTGAGGTGAGATGGGGTGAGAGGGACACCGAACAGATAAGACTGTATAGGGAACTGTGTACGGCTACATCAAGGGACATTGATTTTCCGGTGGAACTTGGTCTTTGTGCTGATAATGTTTGTTCTGATCATTTTCATCATGTAATTATTGATAAGTTGTATAATAGTATTGTAAGTTGTTTGACGGAAGCCTCACGAAGGAGTCATAGTGTAAGGAAAAGGACAAAGCAATAAAAAACTAAAACCCGACTACGACAAAAAAACGACGCTGAAAAAGTATGAAACAAGATTTTCAGGATAGAACAAAAAGAAAAGCCGTAGTCACACGGTATTAAAGTGTTTAGGTTGGTAGGTACCTATAACGTGTGACTACGGCTTTTCTTTTTGTTCTATCCTGAAAATCTTGTTTCATACTTTTTCAGCGTCGTTTTTTTGTCGTAGTCGGGTTTTAGTTTTTTACTTTTTTTATTTAAACAATTTTGGTGTTAATTTTTTTTTTTACGTTTGACTTTTTGTCCGCTAGAGGGCGTGATTTTAAATGTGAGCAATATTTTGGAAATGTACAAGTCAGGCCCTTTCAAATGATACCAAACACGGCGTATTTATCTCCATTTTTATTTTTTAAGCCTTACTTTTTGTCCGCTAGAGGGCGCCAAATCGCTTTTTGTGACACGTCACCTAGCCTATGTTCAGCGGAAAATTAAGACGGTTCTAACGATACCTCATATGTCGAGTTCCGATAAGTAGATTAGAAGCTATGAGGGAACAGATGAAGATACACACATACATACATACAAACATACATACATACATACATACATACATACATAGCCAGTCAAAATCATAACCCTCCTTTGGCTTTGCCGTAGTCGGGTAAAAATATGTTATTGGGTGGAATGTGTTATTGGTACGAAAGTTTCACGTAGACGCACGAAACAGCTTTCAGGCTTGGTTGTTGCATGGTAAACCAGAGTCTGGTAATATATATAACAATATGCGTGAAACCCGTAAGCGTTTTAAATCCAAGTTGAAATGGTGTCAAGATAATGAGGATAAAATTAAAATGGATATCCTAGCAACACACCATAAAGGGAGGGATTTCAAAAAATTTTGGAAGCACACTAAGAAACTGGAAGCTGGTTCGTGTGTCCCTGTGAGTGTTGAGGGTACGAGTGAGCACAGTCAAATAGCTGAATTGTTTAAGGACCATTTTAGGGTAGTGTCTCCCTTAGGATGTGTACAGCAGGTGCTCGATGATGAGGTTGCAGATTGTGAGCGGTTCAGATTTAAGGCGAAAGAAGTCGCCCATATTATTCAAAATATGACTAGAGGTAAGTCTCCAGGACATGACGACCTTAGCATCGAGCACTTGCAGTTTGCAGGTGTTCATTTACCTAGGGTGCTGGTTATGTTTTTCAATTTGTGTATAGGCCATTCATATTTACCTAGAAAGCTTATGAAAACCACGGTTATACCAATACTTAAAAACAAGACGGGTGATGCCTCCGACAGGGACAATTACAGACCTATCTCATTAGCTACAGTGATCGCTAAGGTGCTGGATGGTTTGCTTGATAGTCAGCTAAGTAAGCATATAGACCTCCACGAAGCTCAGTTTGGTTTCAGGGCTGGACAGTCGACTGAAGCTGCGGTACTGCGACTCAAGCATACTGTCCAGTACTATGTGACGAGGAAGACGCCTGTATACGGTTGTTTTTTGGACCTGTCGAAGGCATTTGACCTGGTTTCGTATGGTGTGCTGTGGGATAAGCTCCAGGGGGAAACCAGCACACCCAGAGATGTGGTCAATATATTGAGATATTGGTACGGCAACCAGACCAATAATGTTAGGTGGGCGGGTTCATGTTCGTCAGAGTACAGGTTGGAGTGTGGAGTGAGGCAGGGAGGCCTGACCTCACCACGGCTCTTCAACCTGTACGTTAACAGACTGATAGGTGAGCTCAGCAGGGCCGGTGTCGGCTGTTCAGTGGATGGTGTTTTCATGAACAACATTAGTTATGCCGACGACATGGTGCTGCTGAGCCCATCTGTCACAGCCCTTAACTACCTCATAGGTATCTGTGAGGGGTACTCGGAGTCACATGGCCTCAGGTACAACTGTAAGAAGAGTGAATTACTTATTTTCAAGGCGGGTAATAAGAGTCCGAAAACCGTTCCACCAGTTAGGCTTGGAGGTATGCCGTTAAGTAGGGTCACCAAATTCAAGTACCTGGGGCACTGGGTCACCGAGGACCTCTCGGATGATTTAGATATTGAGCGGGAACGTAGGGCGTTGGCAGTGAGATGCAATATGCTGGCACGCAGGTTTGCAAGGTGCACAAAAGAAGTTAAAATTTCTCTTTTTAAAGCTTACTGCCAGACATTTTATACCTGTAGCCTGTGGGTCCGCTATACGCAAAGATCTTTCAATGCCCTACGGGTCCTGTACAATAATGGTTTTAGGATGCTGTTGGGGTTGCCTCGCTTTTGCAGTGCATCAGGTATGTTTGCTAAGGCCAGCACTGACTGCTTTAGGGCTATAGTACGGAAAAGAGTGGCCTCCCTGATGCGCCGCGTACGGGGCAGCACCAACAGCCTTCTGAATACCATATTGGAAAGAGTTGACTGTCCGGTTGTGAGGCACTGGAATACTGTTCACGGATCTGGAGGGGTCCTTTATAATGTAAAGTAATAGGTATTGCTAATGGTTTTGACATGATTAGTGGTAATTTTGACATTGTTTGATTTTGACATTATTTGATTTTGACATTTTCTGATTTTGACATTATGTATTTAATTTTGACATTGTTTGATTTTGACATTATTTAATTTTGACATTTTCTGATTTTGACATTATTATTGCTGTTTGTTTTGACATTATTAGTAATCATTATCAAAATTTTCCAAATGTGTGTGCCTACTAACTTTAGTGTTTAAGTGTGTACGTATTACCTACTAACAAATTGGATTGTATGATCTGTTTAATAAATGATTATTATTATTATTATTATAGGATTTTCCATTTCATCAGTTATATATTTTTGTAATCTCCTTTTAAAACCCTTTATTTTGATACCCTACTCGATGGTATTGGTTTTTTTTTTTTTTTAACTCGGCTTTGGCCCCCAAAATCCGCAATTTTTCCTTTGTTTTTTAATTTTAATGTAGCCTATAACACTCGCGCCATCAAGACAAATCTAATGATGTATATTTCATTCAAATCGGTTCATCCGTTTATGAGTTATGAGGGAACAAAGAAACGGACATACATACATACATACACGTCAAACACATAACCCTCCTTTTGGGCTTCGCCACAGTCGGGTAAAATCATTTGGTATACCCACTGCAGCTTCGTACTCCTTTCAAGCTGCTAATAATCTGTTGGCACCTGTCAGACAGCTGTAGCGCAGCTCTTAGACGCGCACTGCGCGGCGCCAACACTTGCAGCGCTCCGCCGAGTGCGCCCGCCAGCGCCGCGTACGCCGCGCCGCCTGACCACGACGACCACGTCACGGTTTCGTTGCCCACGCGCACTGACATGCAGGGAACCTCGCCTACCTGCAACAGGCATAGTGCTATCGTCAGACCCTTCTATCAATGGTCATCATGGGGTGACTAGTACTTATTATGTAATGTAAAATGTAACAAACCTCGAAGTACTTCGAAGTATTTCCCTGAAGGTAGCCCGCTGAATCCTCCGGTTTCTCTTGGCGTGGAACTTGTTTGAGTCTCGTACCAACTCGGTGAGTCGCGGCAGTAGTTCGTCCACGTGCGCTGTGAGCGCGTTGTCTGAGTTGTCTTCGTCCGTCACTGTCTCGTACGCGATGGCGAGCGCGCCTCCTGCTGCCATACGGACCTGCGGATTGACAAACTTACGTTTATAAAACGATTCATTTAACTCAACGTTGTCTATGTTGGATACAAAAAACGTAGGTAATAAGTTATCTTAAGTGACACTGCCTCTAGCAATTCCCCAAGCCTGGCAAAGCTGGGTGCCTGGTTGTTGAGCAGCGACAGCGCGTGGTTGCGCGACAACAGCGGCAACAGTAGTGCCCAGCCGTCCAGTGCGGCGGCGTGCCACGCGCCCTCCTCCACGACCGTGGCTAAAATATTCACGCTGCCGTCATCCTGCGCGCGGGAAGGAACATCACAGTTTCTTAGATTACTCGTGCTCATGTTCGATAATACGAGCTAATCGTATGAAATGATCGTCAATGGAAGATTGCGCGTGTAGTCATAGTTAACCTTGAGATAACTGCCGCTGAAGATGGTCTCGTACATGCGCATGACCTCTAAGATCTCAGTGAGGTCATTCTCTGCCAAGTAGCACAGCAAGGCCAGCGATGAGCAGCACTGAAACATACAGAACACGTTTTTTCATTAGTTCTTGAAGACATACTTTCTTGAATGAAAACTGCTTAAAGACTGGTAGTTTTTTTGTCTTGATTGCGTTGCTTACCTCAGTGCCTGTGTCGAGTGAGGCAGACTTGTCAGTGGCGGCGGCGGTGAGCGCGGGTCGCACCTCACGTACGAACTGTTCCGTGCCTTCCTCGCCGATCTGTGGTTCATAATAAAATACTTATTTTTGAATCGCTACCATAGCCAGGTGGTAGAACAAGGAGATATCTGACTTTAAAGTTGAGCTTAAGGTAAGACATGTGTACACAGAGCAGTAGTGCTGGCATTAATCTGGTCAGATCATCATAATCACCTGTAAAACCAGCAGCGGCACAATAGCAGCAGCTGCCTTCCTCTCTGCATCTTTGCCTCGTCGAAGTGCACGCGACACATGGTCGGCCAGCGTGGTGCAGTGCGCGGCCAGCAAATGGTCCACTGGGCGTAGCTGTAACTCCTTGCGAAGCGACACAAATGTGCTCGCGCGCGCTTCGTGTCCTTGAGCGTTCAGCGACTCCACTAATTCTAGGACCTTCCCTTCAAATTTCTTTCGAAGAATTTGTTCTGTAAATAAACAGTTAAATAGCATTACACGGGATTCGGTAGATAACTTTACCTCGTAGGTACCAAAGGTCTCTTCTCATAGGGTGCTACTTTGCGAGATTCATCCATGGAACGAATTGTATTGGCTTGATTGTGAGTTGTAAGTATCGTAGCAAGTGGCTTTCTGTAGTTTCTGCCTACCCTCATGGGAAAAGGGCGTGAGTTTTTGTATGTATGTATGATTGTTTGAATTCATGGTAGTCATTTTGGGCATTGCTGATCGTGGGGTCCTGGGTTAGGTGCTCTAAGGATCAGTCACATTGAGATATTGCGCAATAATGAGGTCCCTGTATCGACTGAATTTTTGCCGTTCAAGCGTCGATATGTTTTTGTGATTATTATGTTTTTTGTTATTGTAGTCAGAATTACGTTGTAGCACTGATTCTATTAATAAATTGGGATTGCACAATGATTAAAATGCTTTAATATAATGACTACGTTTATGCAACAAGACGGATTATCTTGTAAAAGTGTTTTATGATTAATTTACTTGTAACGGTTTTGTCGTCGGGTCTATCTAAAAGTCCAGAAATATGAATATACTTACTTTTATCAGGCTTTACTGCCTCTATGATCGGTTTTTGGTAACAATAGTAATAACGAGGTTTTTCTTGAACAAGCTTCACAATTTCCTCTCCTATTTTATCTACACATGGTCCACACCATTTGGTGTCTCGCCGTTGCTTCCCTGTACAAAATAATTGTTTATTATTGCACATCGATATTTTGTTGCTGTAGTAGTAATGCGTATGATGCGTTACATTTGATCTCCTGATGCCGCTCTCCTAGATCTATGGACTCTGTTCTGATGATCCGGTTTTCTCCCGTCTTCCTGCCAAATATCATCCCACTTAGTTCGTCTGCAAAATAATATAAACTTTGTGAGTTGACCTCAGCAATGCTAAAGTAAAAATTATCAAGGTAGATAGACCACACGCCATCAAAGTAACAACAAATCCAACTCTAACGAGGTTTTTACTCTCCCCGAAGGTTTTATTACACCAGTGATGTTTAAGTCCCATGTAATAGGGGGCGAGCCTATTACCATCAACCGGGCACAAATTCAGACTACGTGGCTGCTACTGAGAACATCCTGATGGAAAAACTCATTAATACTGTGCCGAACTATTGCCGACCCGGAAATCGAACCCACGACCTAATGTTCAGCAGTCGCGATTGGGGCTACTAGACCAACGAGGCAGACACTAAAGTTTAATTTTTTTAAATTTATTTATTTATTGATTTTACTATTTATGTACACACGGCTACACATCAAGCTATACAAAACCAGTATAATCTGATCGTTCATTGTGCGAAAAGATCTAGTAAAGCGAGGCCAAGATTAACTGGTTTTGTATAGCTTGATGTGTAGCCGTGTGTACACAATTACTAGACAACACAGGAAAACAACATAATAAAACATTTGAGTAGTAGTAAGAATAAAGTGTTAGTTATAGTAATAATAAATACACATAAATAAAAGAAAATAATAATATATACGTATATACATACAAAATGCTAATATACATAAACAAATAAAATAGAAGAAAGAAAGGTAATATTCTTTCACTCTGATTTTGAACAGTGAAATAGTCTTCAGGTCCCGAATGCTTATAGGCGGAAGTGAGTTCCACAACCTTACAGCATGGACAGAGAAGGAATAGGAGTAATAGCTGGATTTGTGAGGAGGGGATTTAAGAATGGATCTAAGGTGAGATCTACACGGAGCGTTTAATGATGAATATAAATATGTAGAACCATGAAGTATATAAATCTGACTGGCGTTGAATATTAACGGTAACTGAGAGTACTTCCTCCTTACTTGACTCTCTCCCCTGTTCCTCTTCAGCTTTCTTCAAACTACGAACACCATTCTTGTTTTCATCAATCTGCACCCACAGCTTAATCTTCTCTGAACTGGGACACATAGTTGGCACATTATGACTTTTCATTCGGTACTTTTCACAAAACAAGCGCCTAACAGCAACGGGTCGATGAAAGTTTAAATAATATTGCTCCACACAGAACTCTACTTGGGCTTTTGAAAAGCCATAGCGAACGCTTTTCCGTCGATCCATGGTGACTGGCATTGATGACGTTTGAAACGGTACTGAGAGAGAGACAAGCTATCAGCGCTAGCGATTTTTACCCACGACGGAACGGAGACACTATATGCGTTTGGGGTGAGAAGTTGTTTGTTTGTGCAAATACATGTTGCCATTTTTCTCCAAAACTACTAGTCCGATTTTGATGCAGTTTTCAGTTATGGGTTCGGGTTTGATTGGTGCATGTTCTTAGATAGGTGTTACTGTGACAACTCACCAGGGGGCGCTGCAGCAAACATTTTTTGTGCAAATCAAAGTTGCCATTTTTCTCTAAAACTACAAGTCCGATTTTGATGCAGTTTTCAGTTATGGGTTTAGGTTTGATTGGTGCAGGTTCTTAGATAAAAAAAAAATTAATAAATAAAAAGCCAAAAGTAAAACCCAAGAATGTCCGTCGGGAGCTGAACATAGCAAAACTAGTTCATTTAATGTCAGCCCCCGACGGACATTCTTGGGTTTTAATAAGGCGGGTGTTTTATGTTATTTTATCCTTTTTTCAATTAATTTTTAACCGTCGTGGGTTTTTTCAAAATTTTTAATTTTGCTTTTTGGCTGTGTAAACTCGTGGTAGAGGTGATCGACACACACGCGTAACCCCCCTTCCCTCTTTATAAGCCGGTCCAGTTTACGTGGTGACTAGGAGGATATACTTAGATTACATCATCATAACATTACGGCTGTAATCCCCGCAGGGATAGGCAGAAGTATACCCATATTTCGCAAGTTATGTTTAAGTCCCATGTAACAGGGATGTCACTACATCCCTGTTACATGGGACATGACTTAAATATGTAACCGAAGAGGAGGAATGAGGAAAATGTATTGAGGAAAATGTATTGAGGAAAATGTTAACCATTAATGTAGATGGCTATGAAAGAAACTATGAATGGACGGTGTGAAGGAGAATATGGTTAGAAACTTAGAAAGGATTTGACGGCTGAGATAAAAAGTATCGAAGAAGAAAAAAATGCTGCGCTGACACCAAGTAAATTAGGATTCTATTTCTATTTTTCTTCGGGGACGCCGGCAGACACCAGACGGGCGATCAGTCCTTTCGTTGTGGATTATTTCGCCCAGTTCCCCATTTTGGTGGATCCCCTTCATGGGTTACTGGTGGTCGGCATCGCGAATCTTCCTGTTGCCTTGCAGAAGCTCACCAGTTGTTCGGTGGAGATTTCTGCGAGCTTGTCTTCATTAATCTCATCTGTTCCTAGGATTTCCCATCTGAGTGGCTCATACATTGTGTATTCCGCCACAAGGTGGAAACTTGTTTCTTCTGCTTCTCCACATGCTGGGCATATGGGATCTTCCTTTACTTTCATAATCGTCAGGTGTAAGTAAATTAGGATATGGGCAGAGAATACCTAATGATGTAATCCCTATTGTCTTCAAATGGTCACAAATTCAGACTCTGTGGCTGATAATGAGAAATTCCTGATAGATAACCCCAATAACACTTTGCTCGACCCAGGAATTAAACCTAAACCTCATGCTCAGCGGTCGCACTTGTGGCCACTGGACCATTGGTGCAGTCGAGTAGATTATACTTAATAATGTTATTGAATATTGTGTAATAATAGATTATTTAATTTACCGGTGAATAATACCTTACTGGTTCCTTACGTCACGGGCGATTTAAGATTTCCCATAAACTCCTTTTTTGTAACATGACCTTGTTTTCCTCTATCCGCGAGGCTAAAACTGTACAACTGTACTTTCCGGTTCTTCTGTGAGACATCTAAAAACAGACAATAAACAGTAGGTAATTTTATTAGAGCTATGTTATGGCATTGCTTACGATTTCTGTGGCAGTGACCTGTGACCTGATTATGACATAGTATTTAAGGAGACAAACGGTACACTAACAATAATGTTGTGCAATTATCATCTCCCTTGTCTTTTCCCAATATGTTGGGGCCGAGTTCCAGTCTAATAGGATGCCACTGAGTACCAGTATTTTACAAGAGAAGCGACTGCCTTTCTTACCTTTACAACCTAGTATTGAAAAAATTAGGAGCAGTGGTGGCCCAGTGGTTGCGGCCCCGACTTACGAACAGTTGGTCGTGGGTTCGAACCCAGGCAGGCGCATTACTTTGTGTAATTTATTTCATCACCACTGCTCTCAAAACGGTGAAGGAAAACATCGTGAGGAAACCGGCATATCTTAGAACCAAAAAATTCTAAGATATGTGACATCTACCAATCCGCACTGGGCACGCGTGGTAGATCATAGCCCATCCCTCTCCTAGAGAGGAGGCCTGAGTCCCTGCAGTGGGAACAATATAGGCTGATGATGATGATGATGATTGAAAAAATTGGGTGTCAAACTTTCAACTACTGACTACCTGTAACGACTGCTAGAGATCTACAAATAGTAACCGGGACCAAAGAGTAATGGATGGTCACCCATCCTTCCCTCCAACTTAGGCAAGTACTGCTTGACCTGAAAATCGAACCGAGCAGCTGGTATTATTTAACCAAGAGCTCCTAGAGCCTTTCAATAATGTTGTGCAATAAAGTTTTAATGTTTTCCCGCCGCGCGCCGCGCCCGTAGCAAACTTCAAAACAAACCATTTGTGCAATTTAACCCAAAAGAATAGTTAGCTAACCTCAGAGATAAAATTGTGTGACATATTTATGGTATTTAGGTTAGATAGAGGGCTCAGACAAGTAAAAAAGGTTTTAAAAGCCGTTCTTTTTTTTTGCTAAATAGATCTTTTGTTTTTGCAATAAAGGTATTGCTGATCAAAATGACATATTTTCCTCGTCTGCAAATTAATTTCCCTATATTAATATTGATTGTGCAATACAAAATTGTATACAAACACAACACGTTTTTATCGTGCCTTGCAAATACGCGCGAAAAACAATGCGTCACGGTAGAGACGACCGCGCGGGGCGAAGAGGGGGCGGGGAATTGCTGGGTATGTATACCTCAGTTGCTGACTCTTTCCTCATTCGCGCTCCATACTCCAACAAGCACACACATCATGTCGCGATCAAAGACATACATTTCCGACGATGACCGCCGGTGGTCGAAGGAAGAACGCGAGTTTTGTTTAAACTCATTTTACTTAAATAATGAGAACCCAATTCTTGTAATGCGCGCCTACATTAAAAGGTTCCGTCAGCAAAATAGGTTCGGTCGGGAAAAGATGCCGAGTGAAGAACTAATTTTGGAATGGGTGAAGAAACATGAACAGAATGAAAGGGCTAAGGTGCAAGAAGCTGAAGAGGAAGAAAGGAACAAGAGACAGACAAGTAAGTGGAACAGTGTACATTGCGAAACTTATGCGGCACTTATAGACGTTTAATGATTAGGTACTTAAGCCAACACATAATAAAGATAATGACAGTTTAGTGAAGGCTTTGTATGTCAAATCTTTTCTAAGTGACGGTTTAAGTAATCATTAAATATCTCTGAGTACGGTAGTTATTGCCATATATGGTGACCACTTAAACCAGCGCTGTGCTGTAGACTTCCCCTAATCATCATCATTCTCTTGTCCTTATTCCAATTCGTTTGGGGTCGGCGCAGCATTTCTTCTCCTTCCATATTTCTTTGTTTCTCGTCATCTCATGAGACACCTCCTTTCTTACCATATCATTCTTAACAGTCCATTCATCGTTCCTACACCTATCACGGCATAATTTTTCTTTCTTTCATATAGTGTAATTAGGTAAACAATTATATTTATGCAACGTCCAATTTTATTAGGATAGAAAGTCGTTTTTAAGTCGCTTCGTTATCACTTGGAAGACCTTGGTTGAGGCTTTTCTATTAAACCATAACCAACACTTAATATTTATTATTTAGTGTTTGAATTCTGTATGCAGAAACTGACTGTGAACCCTTGGTTTATCTGACAAAATTTAGATTAGCTTAGCGATCGGCCATATTTTACATTTCGCGACCTACTGCCATGAAATGTACCTGGCTGGTGTAGGCCACGTCACTTTGACCTAAACTTAACTAACTAAAAACTAATCTTAACTTAATTAATTTTGTTTTTTTTACAGAAGACAAACGTATCGGCACACAATGGGGCAGGAAGTCGGGAGAAAACCGGATCATTAGGAAAGAGTCGGTAGACGATGAACAGCAGAGTGCGGCGATCAAATGTAATGCATCATACACATTACTAATTTACTAGTAGAAAACAAAATATCGATGTGACAATAAATAAACAAATCTATTCTACAGGGAAGCAAGGAGACTCTAAATGGAGTGGACCAAAGCCATTTAATGAAAAAAAGCCGATTGTGGTGGAGCCTGTGGTAGTAGAACGTCCTTGGTGGTGTTATGAATACCGTCCTCCATCGCCGCCGGTGCCTGAGAAAAGGAAGCCTGATCTCATGAAAAGTAAGTTATAAGTTTATATTTCCAACTTAATACCTACGTCAAAAAACATTGAACCAAAATCGAGACTGTTTTCGATCCCACATAGAATCAGAAGTAATCTTCCATCCATCATAAACCTCATCTATCGCTTTCCATTATGGGCCTACTACACGCACGCACTTCCCCACAGTTTTCGTTCACACTTCACAGTACATCGCGCGTATGGTTAGAAAAACTGTATTACCATTACAAACCACACGCGCGATGTACTGTGTGCACCGTGTAATCCCGCAGGCAAAACTGTGGGGAAGTGCGTGCGTGTAGTAGGCCCATTAGGCGTGACTCGACCACCATCTCGAAAAAAAGAACATGTACACGTATTGACAATATAGCGCAATATCAAGGTCAATAATATTTCGCACTGTCACGTTTTGCTCAATATTATTGATTGTCGTGTGACGATAGTTTTAATTGTCTGACTCTTGTAGCGTCTTGTGACAACTTATCTATATCAAACCTAATCCATAGTTCGTTTCTAAGAAACGAAAGCAACAGGAAGATAGTCATTTAATACTTTAACCTCATTATTATCGATTTGTTGTTGTTGTTTGAGTGCGGTTAGTTTTGTTTGAGATAATAATATAAAAACACATTTAGAAAATATATCTTATCGTGTGTGTATTTATATTGATTACAAGCGACCCGCCCTGCTTCGTATGGTGCCGCCTATCGTCCGCCTAAAACTATCTGTCTTTCACAAAATTTCATTGAAATCACTCGGAGATTATCGTGTACAAACATAGTAAGAATCATGTAAGAATTGATTTTTACTAACGGCGCCCCGCGACTTTCGTCCGCGCGAAGTTATTACAAAAAAAAAGTTGATGTGGCACTCGGAGACTGCCGCGGTAAAGCTATTGCTTAGCATTTTTTATCAACCTATGCAATAGACCGATTCGCAGAATAGTAATGCAAAAACCATTAAAACTTAGGATATGCGTACTAATAATAAAATGAATGTATATAGAGTACTCACTCATTTTCTTTCACTATTTTTTCGTGACTTTCTTCATTAATAAATGCACTTTGTTTATTCATATTTAAAACACTTTGTACACAAATAACACTTTGTACACAAATAACACTTTGTACACAAATTATACAAGGAAGAATATTTTAGAAGGAGAAAGCAGAGAGACAAAACAGAAAAACTTTATACCTTTACACGTGAGGTTCATCATCATCATCAGCCTATAATTGTTCCCACTGCAGGGACTCAGGCCTCCTCTCTAGGAGAGGGATGGGCTATAATCCACCACGCGGGCCCAGTGCGGATTGGTAGATGTCGCTTAACTTCGAATTTTTGGTTCTAAGACATGCCGGTTTCCTCACGATGTTTTCCTTCACCGTTTTGAGAGCAGTGGTGATGAAATAAATTACACAAAGTAATGCGCCTGCCTGGGTTCGAACCCACGACCAACTGTTCGTAAGTCGGGGCCGCCACCAATGGGCCACCACTGCTCTCTCACGCGAGGTTATAAATTATTTAATTTGACAACCTCAGTTGACAACCTTGTTATTTTCCGTAACCATAGCAACCTGGTTGAATACTGAATCTTGAATATTTTCGTTAGGGAATTTCTGGATTCGCTCTCCACGCTCTAGGCCCGCGATAGAAGCTATGCAATAGCTTAAAAGAAATGTTTTCTGTTATAAGTACCAACTTTTGCATTCACTGACAGATTTGACTCTCTTCTATTCACTGACTTTCATGTCAAAACACAGCAAATACTTTAATTTTATTTCTTTCCATAGAACAACTGCTCCAAGAGAAATTCGAAGGGAAGGTGCTGGAACTGCTGGAATCGCTGGACGCTCCAGGGCACGCAGCGCGCGCGAGCGCATATGTGTCTCTACGTGCGGAGTTACAGCGACATCCAGTAGACCACTTGCTGGCCGCGCATCGCGCCACGCTGGCCGACCATGTGTCACGTGCACTACGACGAGGCAAGGACGGAGAGAGGAAGGCAGCTGCTGCTGTTGCACCGCTGCTGGCTTTACAGGTGATTACCATGAACTAACAAGATTGATGAGAGGTCTTCCTGCCATCTCTATTCTAAAACTCAAATTCAAAATCAGAATTCTCCTTGTTCTACCGCCTAGCTATTGTAGCGATTCATGAACACGTAGCTTAGCATTATACTTGTAATGACCCACAGATCGGTGAGGACGGCATTGAACAGTTCGTACGTGAGGTGCGACCCGCGCTCACCGCCGCCGCCACTGACAAGTCTGCTTCACTCGACACACGCACTGAGGTAAGCAACGCAATACACGCACACTATATCCTGAGGTACTTTTCAGAAAATGTTCTATGATCATATGACTGTGTTTAGGAAGTAATGAAATAATTGTTCTGTACGTTTCAGTGCTGCTCATCGCTTGCAGTGTTGTGCTACATGGTGGATGATGACCTCACTGAGACTTTAAAGGTCATGCACATGTACGAGACCATCTTCAGTGGGAGCTATCTGAAGGTAAACTAAGACTTAACACGCAATCATCTCACAATTATTACATGATGCGAAGAGCTCATTGAGCTCATGCCGCCGTGCTTGAGGTTGACTGATATAACAAAGTGTGATGTTCCCACCTACAGGATGACGGCAGCGTGAATATATCAGCCACGGCCGTGGAGGAGGGCGCGTGGCACGCCGCCGCACTGGATGGCTGGGCACTACTGTTGCCGGTGTTGTCGCGCAACCACGCGCTGTCGCTGCTCAACAACCAGGCGCCCAGCTTTGCCAGGCTTGGGGAGTTGCTTGAGGCGGAATCACTTGAGGTAACTTTTTTTTTTTTGATGGGTGGAAAATCATTAAATGATCCCCCCCGCTCTTGGGCAGAGCGAAGGGGAGTGTCAGACTTCTACTGACTAAAAACCGAACCCATGTTCCTTCTTTGCCTTGCGCCGAGGCCACGTCATCTCGTTCTAAAATCCGCGGCCACTTGAGATAATTATGACAATGGCGATGTCAATGAATTGTTATATAAACGTATGTTTGTCAATCTGCAGGTCCGTATGGCAGCAAGAGGTGCACTGGCCATCGCGTACGAGACAGTAACGGACGACGACAACTCAGACAACGCGCTCACAGCGCACGTGGACGTACTACTGCCGCGACTTACCGAGTTAGCGCGAGATTCGGACAGGTTCCGCTCCAAGAAAGATCTTAAGATACAGCGAGCTACCTTTAGAGATATCCTCAAGTACTTCGAGGTACAATACAGTTTATTAGCTGCGCTAAATAATCTAGACTTGTCTAAGTGCTAGCACATAACTGATTTGTGAATGTAACTACCATAATGAATGCTAACATAATTGACCTTGCAGGAAGGTGAGGAACCCAGCACATCAGCGCATATAGGCAGTGAGCGCGCCGAGTGGTCGTCGTGGTCAGGCGGCGCGGCGTACGCGGCGCTGGCGGGCGCACTCGGCGGAGCGCTGCAAGTGTTGGCGCCGCGCAGTGCGCGCCTGCGGGCTGCGCTACAGCTGTCTGACAACTCGTCTTCGGACAGCGAGGATCAGGAGAAGCCTGAGAAGAGCAAAAAGCTGCAAAAGGTATGTACTCAAATACCAATATCAATTTTAGCTCCTAACTTCTTCTGTCTCCATGTAACATTAACGCAGATTTGTGAACAACAATAATAGGAATATTTTACTCAGCCGTGAGACACAGAATTTAATTAATGTAATTCTAATTTCGTCCATTCCAGCATCTACGGAACAAAGCAGCAAAAAAGGCCCGAAACTACACTCGCAACGCGAACAGAGACAAGCGCTCCGCGGTCCATGGCATCTGAACACGCTGCTCGCACCGATGATGCTCTGTGTCCCTCAATGTTTTGACAAAACATAAAAACACGATGTGAAGCACGGGCGAGTTTCTGATTTTCGAAAAATTAAACATTGGAACCGTCTCTTGTTTGAGGCATCTCTCTGATTGTCGACGACTGATTATTTATCCCAACATGTCTAACTTTGGAAGTTTGGACCTTCCTTTTGCGACGTTGATGCATTGTAAATTCCTATAACTGCCATCGATGTTTTTTTTTAATTATATTATTTATGACATGCTAAACTTTTCTAATAACTCCATATCTTGATGATTTGGGTAAACTCTAATTTAAAACAAATGTACTTAGAATTTAATTGCTGCAACGTCTAGTGAAGTATTTACTGTAAACTATTTTACATGTGATATTGTTGATATTTGTTACTCTAGTGAAATTATATTTAATATGAGAAACTGTTTGTGTATTTTTTATGACATCTCCCGTAAACACATTAGTTTTTACAATTGCTGATAAGAAAACTTTATAAAAAAAAAACTTTTTTGCAAAAAAAAACAACCGACTTCAAAAACACCAAAAAGAGAAAAATAAACTTAAGAAGAAAAATCAGCTTCTGAAGTCGGTGACTTTTGTTTGTTTGACTTCATGTTTTTGCCACCGACTTCAGAAGCTGATTTTTTGTTACCTGATTTCTCCCCCATTTGTGGACCGATTCTCAAAATTCTTTTTTTATTTAAAAGAGTATACTCCTGAGGTGGTCCCATTTTAATTTGGTGAAGATCTGGTGCTGATCTTCGGAGATATACAATGGAACTCTTCAAAAATAGACGGCAAATCTGTCGTAATTGCTGGAATCGCTTGGATGTTTATTGAATATACATTATCATGACGTAACATCACGCCTGTATGCTCTGAGGGGTATGCAGATGTGTACAATACACATTTTTTTAGTTGTTTTAAATGAATTTCATAGACACGTATTACGTGTTTCGTACTTTTTCGGACGCTATTCAAGTATTCGCATCTAGCAGTCATCACTTGTCTTGAAAGCAAAAATAGTTGAATCTTGAAGGTTAAGGATTAGGTTTCTTGGTTGAATGTTAAATGCATAGTAAATATTTGTATAGGATATATATATATATAGGTAGGTACTTATTACAACAAAATGAGGATCGAAATGCAAAATCAAACCGAGTCTTTAGCCAATTTTATAATGGAAAGAATGGATGAAAAATTAAAACCAGTACTAGAAGAAAATAGAAATCTAAAGATACAGGTGGAAAAATTGGAAAGTAAAATAGAATATCTCGAAAGAGACAAGAAAAGCAACAACATCATAATATATGGATTGAATGAGGGTGAAAAATCAACCGCAGAACTGATTAACTTTACGAAGCAAAAATTCCAAGAAGAATTAGACATTACTTTGAGAGATTATGACATCAACAAAATATACCGCATTGGAAAAACAACAAACAAAGAAAAACCGAGGCCTACTCTCTTGTCTTTCATTAATGGATGGAAAAAGTGTGAAATATTTAAGAACAAGAAAAAATCGAAGGTGTTATGTATTACAGAAGACTACTCTAAAGAAACTTTGGAGAAAAGGAAGGCTTTACTACCAAAACTACAAGAAGAGCGAGATAAAGGAAATATTGTCTACATAGAGTACGACCAACTAATAATCAAAGAAAATTCAGCTTCTAATGAAAAAAGGAAAAG
This sequence comes from Diarsia dahlii, assembly GCA_949775195.1. NCBI lineage: Eukaryota > Metazoa > Arthropoda > Insecta > Lepidoptera > Noctuidae > Diarsia > Diarsia dahlii. The sequence goes on along the minus strand of OX459194.1, from coordinate 21,458,752 downwards.
GGAACCATCGGCCTCTCCAGACACAAACTCTCAACCGAAAAAACAACAGACAACGCCATTTCCATCAAAGAACAACAGAATTAATGCATTCGATTTGATGAGAGGTCGCTCTAATTTAACAGGAAAAGAACAATAACAACTAGCTATCGGCGAACGGAAACAAAAACCAAACAATGAATTAAAACAACAAACACCCCTCCCCCAAGCCGACTGGTCCTCGTGGGGGAAAATGACCAAGACCCTCCAAAGGAAAATAGAAAAACAACAGATATACATATTGCAACATTCAATACAAGATCCCTAAGGACACCGGAAAGACTTAAAGAGCTTGAAATGGCCGTATCAGAATTAAAATGGGACATAATAGGAATAAGCGAAATGAGAAGATATGGAGAAACAATAAATGACTATGGAAGCTACATTCTACATCATATAGGTGAAACACCGGGATTATATGGAGTGGGCTTCTTAATTAAAAAGGAACTAACTGATAGGATTATTGAAATTAAAGGAGTAACTGAAAGAATAGCTATCCTTAATATAACACTGCCAGTCAATAAAGAAGAAAAATGGTCTATTATCCAAGCATATTCGCCACCGGAAGCGAATAACAAAGAAAATATAGCCAAAACAGAAAAATTCTACCTCGACTTACAAGAAACGATTCAAAATCCACAAACAGATCATAGTGATGGGAGATTTTAATGGTCAGATAGGAACTTATGAGAACCCAGGTGAAGAATACACAATAGGCAATTATGGGCATGGTAAAAGAACTAAGAATGGCGCAAGGTTAGTTTCATTTGCTCTCCAAAACAAACTGAGTATTCTCAATAGCTTTTTTAAGAAAAAGAAAACAAAGAAATGGACATGGATCTCTCCAAATGGTGTCTATAAAAATGAAAATAAATTTTATCTTGTCCAAAAATATCAAAACATTTAAAAACGTCTCTATTGTGCAGAACCTGAATTTCAATTCAGATCACAGAATGGTTCGTGCTACATTGACAGGCAGGCGTATACAAAAGAACAGGAGATGGCAAAGTAATGATAGCTCAGCCCTGATGTGTACTGGGAATACTGACATGCTTAGAAACAACTTAACAGCCTTAGTAGGAATATTCAGAGAAAAATCCACACCTGTTGAAGAAAAATATGGAAAGATTTTAAACGCACTTAAAACAGAAACTAGAAAAGTAAATAAGAAAACAACATCTACAGAAACTCAACAGCTACTTGAAGAAAGGAGAAAACTGTTACAATCAAAGAAAAGTAACCGAGAGGAAAGAAACAAGATAACAGAAGTTAGTAAAAAGATAAATGAAAGCATTAGGAGAGATAGAAAAATCAAAAGACAGGAAACATTAGAAAAACATATTAAAAGAACTGGTGGAATAAAAAAGGCTATTAAAGAATTAAATGACAAAAAAGAATGGATGCTAAAATTAAAAACTAGGAATAATAAACATACAAGGAAAAGACCTGAGATAATTAAGGAGGCTACAGACTATTATAGAGATTTATATAAAAGCAAGAATTCCATAATAGCAACCGAGGAACAATAGGTACCCATTAAATTCTGAACCTATACCAAAATATTAAAAGAAGAAACTGCTAAAGCTATAAACACACAAAAAGTAGACAAAACACCTGGGTCCGATCAAATAACCAACGAACTGCTCAAATCTACTTTACCAGTAATTGCTCCAATATTAACAGACTTATTTAATGAAATTATAGAAACCGAAATCATTCCACAAGACTGGACAAAATCAACGATCATTCTGTTACACAAGAAAGGAGATAAAGAGGAAATTGGAAACTATCGCCCAATCAGTTTAATGTCGAATATTTATAAAGTCTTCTCAAAAATTATTCTGTCCAGAATTACCAGAGTACTCGACGAAAACCAACCGAGAGAACAAGCGGGTTTCCGAAGTAAATTTTCAACCATAGATCATATTCACGTTTTAAGACAAGTTATACAAAAATACAATGAATATAATAAAATTTACTTCTTAGGATTCGTAGACTATAATAAAGCTTTTGACTCCCTGGAACACGGGTACATCTGGGAAGCTCTGCAAGAACAAAATATACAGGACAGATATATAAAAATCTTAAAAAAACATATACTCCAAAAGCACAGCACAAGTAAGATTGGAAAAATCAGGCGAGGAATTCTCTATAGAGCGAGGCGTTCGTCAAGGCGACCCTATCTCACCTAAATTATTTTCGGCAGCACTGGAGAGGATAATCAGGAACCTAGAATGGAGAGATCAAGGGCTCAATATAAATGGCGAAAATCTAAGTCATCTACGTTTTGCAGGTGATCTAATACTGTTCTCTGAATGTCCTAGAACATTACAACAAATGTTGCAACAGCTATCAGACCAGAGTGCAGTAGCAGTACTAAAATGAACATCATGAAAACAAAAATTATGACTAACTCCTCAAAGACACAAAAGATCACAGTAAACATGCAGGAAATAGAATATGTAGATGAGTATATATACTTACGACAGCTAATATCACCTACGAAAACCATGCATAAGGAAGTTGATAGGAGGATAGCCAATACATGGAAAAGATACTGGTCATTAAGTGAAGTTATGAAGGATAGAGACATGTCAATTAAAGCGAAAAGAAAAGTCTACAATACGTGCATTCTCCCATGTTTAACATATGGCTGTCAAACTTGGGCATTAACAGAAATCTTAGCAAATAAAATAATCGTCTGCCAAAATAGTATAGAGAGGAGTGCTATTGGAGTCAAGAGAAAAGATAAAGTTAGACTAACAGAAATTAAAAACAAAACAAAATTCAAACAGGCAAACTCCCTATATCGAACACTGAAATGGCAATGGACAGGACACATGATGGGATAAACAAGAAAAATGGACGAAAATTATAACGGAGTGGTACCCAAGGGATGGTAAAAGAAGCAAAGGGCGAAAAACTAAAAGATGGGAGGACGATATAAAAAAGGTGGTTGGTCCAGAATGGACCCGAATAGAAAAAGATAGGGAGAAATGGAAATCTTTGGAGGAGGCCTATGTCAAAAGACAAGCTGTTTTTCTACCGAACGCCGATATAAGTTAATTGTAGTAAAGTAAGAAAAAGGTAGTTACTTAATTGAAGTCAATGATATGTAAGTATAAACAGTAATAAAGGCTAATTTTATTTTATTTATTTTATTACAACTAAAAATGAAAAAATAAAAAAACTTTTTTGCAAAAAAAACAACCGACTTCAAAAACACCAAAAAGAGAAAAATAAACTTAAGAAGAAAAATCAGCTTCTGAAGTCGGTGGCAAAAACATGAAGTCAAACAAACAAAAGTCACCGACTTCAGAAGCTGATTTTTCTTCTTATGTTTATTTTTATTAAACAAAATGTAGAATCAAGTTAGGTCATAAGTCTTTTACAGAATATTTATACCAGTAGTACTGCAGCTATAAAATTAGAAGGGATATGTCTAAAATTCAAAATTTTCAAGAGAGTCAAACAGGGAAACCCGTTATCTCCATAGTTATTTACCAATACCCTAGCGAGAAGAAGTGTTTTAAAAGTTGGTGACCGCCTGGGAAGAGAGAGGTATTTGATAAAAACATGCGGTTGTGACCAACCAGTCGATGTCAAAAGGGATCGGCTAGCTATTCACGAAGGTGTGCTGGTGTCTATACTTGTGTATGGAAGTGAATGTTAGGTGTGGCAAACTTTAACGAAGTTTGGAAGTAAAATTAATGCTGTGGAAAGGCGTGACTTGCGAAGTAAGTGTGGTGGGACTCTGAATGACCAATTGAGGAATGGGTTATACGAGAACTTTGCGGTTTAAAAGATATAGTGGAAAACATTGTAAAGAGTAGGCTCAGATGGTTTGGTTAATTAGAGAGGATGAGTATTAGTAGTAGTGATATTCCCAAGGCAGATGTGTGAAGACATAAAGACTGACCTTATTGGCGAGGTTGCAAAAGGAGAATATAAGGGTTTCAGTTCAAACTAACAAACAATAACCGTGCTTTTGGGCTTATCATATAGGTTGAAAGCAACTTATTTTTTACTTGCGCAATGTTACTAAATTTCTTTGCAAATAACGTAAGACATCATCAGCAATAAGTTCGTCAACAGGTCAGGAGTCAATGTTATTTTGAGACCTTTCTTATTTGGAATCAATGCGATAACATTCATACAATAACGAAAGTCTACATAATGTTATCAACATATCAATATCATCCGTCTAGAATTTAGTTACTTATAAATAACACATAGCCAACATCACGCCTGTAATGCCCGAAGGGCGAATCAGAGGTATACCTATATTTTTTGTAATTTATGTTTAGGTCCCATGTAATCCCGTCGTGGCCGCGGATTATAGAACGAGATGACGTTTGACGATTTTAGTCAGTAGAAGTCTGACACTCCCCTTCGCTCTGCCCAAGAGCGGGGGGGATCATTTAATGATTTTCTACCCACCAATAAAAAAAAATTGTCGCATTCGGGCACAAATCTAGAGTCCTTGGCTGCTACTGATCAATTCCTGATGGTAAATCCCAATAACACTTTATCCGAACCGGGAATCCAACCCCGGACCTCGTGCTCAGCAGTAGTGCCTGCGACCGATAGACCTACGAGGCAATCAGGCTTTGAAATAAATGAAACAAAAAATAACCAACTGCACGAAACTACATTTAATCATCATCTGCCTAGCCTTTTCCCACAATGTTGGGGTTGGTCCGTCTATAATAAGTGAATGCAGCTCAAAGCTGACTACCAGTATTTTACATGGAGAGACTGCCTATCTTACCTCCACGACACGCTCAGTATTGACTGCCGACTTTCGGGTCACTACAAAGAAGGTCGTACAAATGACATGTTTACCGAGACATGGAGGAAACTCTCACCCATCCACAGACCAACCCAAGCAAGCGCACATTGAATAAAGTAAGTTTAATGAGTAAACAAAATAAACTTCGATTACTCGGGTTTTTAATTCTAAGAAAAAATGTAACCCCCACGCAAAGTTCATCTGCTGCAAAATTAGATTTTATGGTTATGAATAGCAATTGTGCAATACAGTATTATCCAATATTTCACAACAATAATAATATTATAACCTTATCAACCAAAGTTTCTCCGCGATAACATGTATTAGCAGGGGGAAGGCCGCGCGAGGCCAAGAGGGAGGGGCCGGTTAAATATAGCCGCTAGCTTGTCTCTGACTCAGTCTCGCTTCAAAGTTCACTAAGTACAGTCATCATGGTTGGATCGAAACCACTCATCATGGGTGGATCGAAACCTAGGCAAACCTGGTCGTTGGAAGAACGCGAGTTTTGTGCCGAGCAATATTTTGCTAACGATAAACAAGTGAATCCAGTTAAGCGTGCCTACTGGGAAAAGTTCCACGGCCGAAATGAGTTCCATCTGAATAAGTGCCCGACTTCAGAACAAATTAGGGAATGGGCGGTACATGTATCACAGCAAAGAACACTTACTTTGCTACAACAGAAAGAGAAGAAGAGGTCAGAGTCAAGTAAGTGGAGTTTTCAGCTAGTTTCCATTTCGACAATGTGTAGATTTTTGGCTGACAATCGTATTTTACATTGTGCAATCTGAGTTATTGCTGATTCCTGAACTAATGTAGTTATAGTTATAACTAATGTAGTTATATTTGTTGTTCGAACACAACAACAAAAACGGGCTAGTGACTAGGCAACCGCAACTCGGCTTAATTAACAACATTCTGATTGTTCCAGACAAGCTCACCGGCACACAATGGGGCAGGAAGACGGGAGAAAACCGGATCATCAGGAGAGAGTCTGTAGATCTTGGAGAGCTGCATCAGGACATTCAGGACATCAAATGTAATGCGTCATACACATTACTAGTGAATGACAAAATACTGATGAGACAATAATAAACAATTCTTTTCTACAGGGAAGCAACGAGACATCAAATGGAGTGGACCAAAGGCATTTAATGAAAAAGAGAAGATTCCGGCGCCTGTTGTACAAAAACCAAAACCAAAAAACTATTTTTATAATACTAGTAAAATAATGCTAGGTTATAAACAAAAGCCGGTTGTAGTAGAAGTGAAGCCTGATAAAAGTAAATATTATATTCATATTAATTATCTTGTTTACAGCTTTTCAAAGTAACCATACATTGCCCTGTCATATTTTTGCAAACAGAACAATGAAAACATTCATTGCGAAATATCCATAACTAGCTTTTGCCAGCGGCTTCGCCCGCGTGAAAATGACGATTTTCCATACAAACTTTCATCCCCTATTTAAATCCCTTAGGGGTTGAATTTCGAAAAATCCTTCCTTATTCCTTGTCTACACTATAAAGGGAACCTCTGTGCAAAATTTCAGCTTTCTAGGTCCAAGAGTTTGGGCTAGGCGTTGATGAGTCAGTCAGTCAGTCAGTCAGGACTTCTCTTTTTATTTATATAGATATAGATTAAAGCGAACTGTTTGTTAGTAAACAATAAACAATTTGTGAATTCAATACCTGGAGTCCTAGACTACACGACATTGACGATAAACCAAATGCGTGTGATGATTGTACTGATGTAGAGAGATGAGATTGTACAATGGTGCAATACATTAGGGTGGATTAAAATAGGTCATTAATTGTTGACTAAAATCTAAAGTTAATCACCATCCACGTCCTCGTGTAAACAATGTTATTGATTGATGTGAATTAGTCCTAACCTAATATTGTTTTGGTGGATAAAATATTTCGCAATCTTTCTTGAGAACAATTGAGTGTATGCTTATTTTTACCCGACTACGGCAAAGCCAAAGGAGGGTTATGATTTTGACTGGCTATGTATGTATGTATGTATGTTTTTTTATATCTTTTATATCTAATCTATCAATGTTATCGCTACGTAGCTCGATATCACTGCGTCAGCTGCAGTGGCCGCTAAAATGTATGGTGTGCTTGCTGGTTATCGTGGCACTAATCATATTTCTCTTTTTTTTAGAACAAGTGCTTCGAGAGAAATTCGAAGGGAAGGTACTAGAATTAGTGGAGTCACTTGACGCTCCCGGGCACGCAGCGCGTACGAGCGCTTTTGAGTTGCTACGTGCTGAATTACAGCGATATCCAGTAGACCACTTGCTGGCCGCGCATCGCGCCACGCTGGCCGACCATGTGTCGCGTGCGCTACGTCGAGGCAAGGACGGAGAGAGGAAGGCAGCTGCTGCTGTTGCACCGCTGCTGGCTGTACAGGTGATAACCATGATCTGACTAGAATAAATTAAAGGAATGGAACCTACCATCGTCCTCGGTTTACAAGATATGATATCTAAACTTCACTCTAACTGAAGTCTCAACTTCATAGTTGGTTTTTTCATTGTATGTAAATAAATAGCTAACAATACGGTTGTAATTTGTAACCCACAGATCGGCGAGGAAGGCACGGAACAGTTCGTACGTGAGGTGCGACCCGCGCTCACCGCCGCCGCCACTGACAAATCTGCCTCACTCAACACACGCACTGAGGTAAGCTACGCAATACAGACAAAAGATTTAATGTCTTGCTTGGAGCAGTTTTCATTATAGAGAGTTAGTGTGTCTTCAAGAACTAATGAAATAACGTGTTCTGTGTGTTTCAGTGCTGCTCATCGCTGGCCGTGTTGTGCTTCTTGGTGAAGGATGACCTCACTGAGACCTTAAAAGTCATGCACATGTACGAGATTATCTTCAGTGGGAGCTATCTCAAGGTAGTCACTCACTATACATGCATCCTACTCTACACGATCATATGATAAGTTTTTGTCGCCGTTTATGAGGACGAGCAATGTTAGAAACTGTGATGTTCTTTCTCGCAGGATGACGGCAGCGTGAATGTATCTGTGACTGTGGAGGACGGTGCGTGGCACGCTGCCGCACTGGACGGCTGGGCACTACTGTTGCCGCTGTTGTCGCGCAACCACGCGCTGTCGCTGCTCAACAACCAGGCGCCCAGCTTTGCCAGGCTTGGGGAGTTGCTTGAGGCGGTGTCACTTCAGGTAACATACCTAAGCTATTGTATCCAACACAAGACAACAGTAATATCAATGAATAGTTTCATAAACGTATATTTATCAATCCGCAGGTCCGTATGGCAGCAGGCGGCGCACTCGCCATCGCGTACGAGAAAGTAATGGATGACGACAACTCGGACAACGCGATCACAGCGCACGTGGACGTACTACTGCCACGACTCACCGAGTTAGCGCGAGATTCGGACAGGTTCCGCGCCAAAAAAGACCTCAAGACACAACGAGCCACCTTTAGGGAGATCCTTAAATACTTCGAGGTAGAATACAGTTTATTAGCAGGGCTAAATAACGTAGATTCGTATAAGTGCTATCACATAATTTGTAAATGTAGGAACAATCTGATTGAATACCAACATAATTCATCTTGTAGGAAGGTGAAGAACCCAGCACATTAGCGCATATAGGCAGTGAGCGCGCCGAGTTGTCGTCGTGGTCAGGTGGCGCGGCGTACGCGGCGCTGGCGGGCGCACTCGGCGGAGCGCTGCAAGTGTTGACTCCTCGCAGCGCGCGCCTAAAAGCTGCACTGGCGTTGTCCAACAACCCACCCGCGGACTGCGACCAAAAGGAAAAACCTGAGAAGAGCAAAAAGCTGCAACGGGTATGTGCTCAATCAACAACTATAACATAACAATATTCCGTCTTCAAGAAACATGAGCGTAGATTGTGAGACCCAGCAGTAAGACACCGAAATAAAATGTAATTCTAATTTGTCCATTACAGCATCTTCAGAACAAAGCAACAAAGAAGGACCGTAACGACACTCGCAAACAGAACAGAGACAAGCGCTCCGCGGTCCCCGCCATCTGAACCCACCACGATCTCGTTCCGATGATGCGGTTCTGGAAGATTTTATTTATGTGTGTAATAAAGACTTCGTAAACTTAGACATTTGAAAGGAATCTCAATGATTTGACAAGTCGTGAAACCGAAGCAAGGGCTAGTTGATAATTTGGATAAAATGAAACGGTGGAAGCGTCTTTATTGTTTGGGACATCTCGCTGATTGTCGACGTCTGATTTCTCGGTTGTGTCATTGCTTTTGCCATGTTGATGTGTCATCATCATCATTTCAGCCAAAAGACGTCCACTGCTGGACATAGGCCCCCCAGGCATTTTTGGGGGGGTTTGCCATAATCGCCACGCTTGGCAGGCGGGTTGGCGATCGCAGTATGGTTGTTACAAAGACACAGAGAACGCTGCTGCCCATTCTCTGGTACATCCCTTAGTCGCCTCTTACGACACCCACGGGAAGATATGGGATGGTGCTATTCTTTACGTCCGACACCACACGGAACCCGACACCACACGGAACGATTGATGTTGATGTGTAAGTTCAAGTAACTGCCAAATTACATTATTTTTCGGAACTTTTCAAATACCTACCGTATTTGAAAAGTTCCGCATTACCTCCATTTCTAGACGATTTGATCTAAGAACTCATAAGAATAAGAATTTAGTTTTTGCAATCTCTAGTGAAATATTTACTGTTAAGTATTTTATACCAATGTGATATTGTTAATTTTGTTACTAGTGAAATAATATTTATTATGAGAAACATTTTGTGTATTTTTCTTAACGTCTCCCATGTTTTCCCTCATTCATAGCCACATCAGGATGTTGACAATTCCATAACACACATTCACATGACACAACCAACACATCACTGGAATACCGTTGTCCTACAACGTTTTTTTTTATTTCTCATTCTTTAGTAAAATAACTTCAGTTGTGATTCTGGAGCCTAGACAAAACTCTCTCTTGATATTTGATACATTAAAATTGCTGTCAAAACCATAACCACTTTGAAATGGGCATTTCAGCAGAACATGTTTCTGGTAAAAACTTCAGGGAATTCTGGAAGGGAACTAAGAAAATACATGGTAAAGTTAGCATGCCAGAGAGTGTGGATGGTTATAACAAACCTAAGGACATGGCCAACTGACACATACATACTGGCCATACTGTTAACTATTATGTCAACCGAAAAACACCTGTCTATGCTTGTTTCCTAGACTTATCGAAGGCCTTTGATTTGGTGAACTACAACAGGCTCTGGGCCAAGCTTGGAGAGGTAGGGGCTCCCGCTGAACTCGTGAGCACATTGCCTTACTGTGCAAACATCAGAAAAACTACGTGAAGTAGGGTAGCGTACTTTCGGATGAGTATGCACTGGAGTGTGGTGTGAGACAGGGATGCCTGTCCTCTCCAAGACTCTTTAACTTATATGTTAATCAGCTAATCGGTGGGCTCAGCAACTGCCGTGTTGGTTGCCGTATAGATAACGTCTGCGTTAATAATATCAGTAACGCTTGTAAGGTTGTCGGTTCGGGAAGATGATTGAAACAAGTGCCTTCATTGGAGTATCGTATATTACTGCTGCTTAGAATACGTTCTGTCGTTATAATATGTTTTGATACTTAATATTAGAATATAGATGTGCACAACTGCACACATATTAGTCTTACACACTACACGCCCACCGGCAAAATAAAATAAAAATAATGGTTACATTTATTTTTGTTTTTCGATTATAATATGAATAGCACTACCTTATAATGTTATTCTTACTTAAATGCAATACAGTAGGTTAGATATTAAGAGATGTTAAAAAAAAAATAAAGATATAATAGTGGTTTTCACACAAATTCATTATTACAACTAAAGTATTATCTAATGAAGTTACTTTCACGTGAACAGCTTACATGAAGTCATTTAATATATGGTCTGGTTCTATTCTTATGTACTATAACTTCTTTACCTTTATATAGTATCTTTAAATTAGGATTACAATCTTCTATTACTTGGTATGGTCCTTTAAATAATGGATCTAATTTGTTTACAGCTTGTTCATTCTTAAGTAGTATCATGTCAACGGAACTGTATGTAACAGGGCTGAGTATACAAATCATATTATTATTTATTTTTCCTGACCTGTTTACTAACAACTAAATTTTGTCTTGCGTCATATTGTGATTTTTGAAGTCTATATCTGAGTTGTTGTGGTTAATCGTCATAGTTATAAAGCGGCTCAATTTCCGAAGTTAAATTACTTGGTAAATTGCAACGTTTTCCAAATACGAGTTCATATGGAGTGTATTTAGTTTCTGTATGTACAGTCGTGTTAAAAGCAAAGCACCAATATGGTAGCCATAAACTCCAATTTTGGGATTGGTTATCTGTTTGTATGCGTAGAAATGATAATAAATTTTTATGTGTATTTGCTAGACCTCCTATTGTTTGATGATGATAAGCTGTAGAGGTTTGTTGAGTTATTTGGCGATGACAAGGTGTTGTTGAGCCCATCGCTCAGTGGGTTAAAAAAACTGCTTGATATCAGTAAATCTTATGCTGGGGTTCACGGTCTGTGGTACAACGAGCAGAAGAGACTGTTCCTAAATTACCCCAGGCTGGTAAAATTTTCGTTTTTCCTAAATCATAATGATATTAGTATTACAGTCGGTTTCCGAATAAGTGTACGGTCATTAGAGTTAAGAAAGAACCAACACTAACCAACATTATGGCAGGGACCTCTAGGCAAACTACAGTGCGAGATGAAATGATGAAATCAAAGAAATACAGGGCAGCAATGGAAACACATAGCCCAAAATAATGGCAATCCTTGGAAGCCTTCACCAAAGAGAGGTTCATAACAAAACAGGAAACTTTCAATAATTAACAATAAAGAGAACAAATCTTCCCCAAGGCGCGTAGACTGCCGCGGTTGGCTATATAAGCCTTCGTGTGTGACATGTAAAGGTAAACCTAAGCACGAATACCACAGCTTACGTATATAGCTAACGAGATTCATTGGCAGTTTATACTTGCGTGACTCCAAAATAAACATGGGTTAACTAGGTGCTTCATTAGTTGAAATAACAACCCAATGATTAAATTCGTCAACCAAAAATTTAGATTTTTACTGTTATTAATCTTAATTGTGCAATACATATTCAAAATTACACAACAATAATAATCTTATCAGTCAAGTTCCCCCGCGATACAATGCGTCAGCGACCAGCGTCGGGGCGAAGAGGGGCGAGGGGAGGTACTGACTGAGTATATGTCTAGCCGCTTGTTTGCCTCTCACTCAGTCGCGCTTCACTGTTCACAAAGTACAGTCATCATGGGGGGATCAAAATCGGACGGTCGCCACGGTTTTTGGTCGGTGGAAGAACGCGAGTTTTGTGTACAGCAATATTATGCAAACCGTAAGCAGGTCACTCCTGTTAAGCGCACCTACTGGGAAAAGTATCACGTAGGGCGAAATGAGCGTAACCGGGATAAGTGTCCAACTTCAGATCAAATTAAGGAATGGGTGAAAGCACACGAAGAGAAGCAACGATACCTTGGATTGCTGCAGCAGCAACATGAGGAGCAGAAGAAGTCAGAGACAAGTAAGTGGAGTGTTCAGCTAGTATAGTAGAATCGTGAATTTCAACTAGTACCAAAAACTCGAAATTGAAACCATATTTATCGCTACCCGTACTAACTGTCGCTAAATGTCATATCACAAGAGTATCATAATACAGGTTTTGTGTTATGATTACACGCGGGTGATAGCACAGTTTCTGTTTATGTGTACACGTTCGGCTGAATTCAGATTTCATATTGCGCAATGGTTGTGCAATTTTAATTAAAGGAAATTTTGTTCGCTTCTTTATCACTGACCTTTTTACGCAGCCATAAATTATACTTTAGCATTACCAGGGGTCTAAAATGACCAATTTAGCAGATCAAAGCTTAAAATGGTTACAGACGCAGTTACTATTATGAAAGGTTCATTTTACGCTTTTTAACGCAATTCATATTATGATCTGCTAAAGTGGAAATTTTAGACCCCCTGGTTCAAAGATGATTTGTGTTTCGAACACAATAACAAACCTAGGCTTAACTGGCAACACTCTTATTATTCTGCAGACAAGCTATCTGGCACACAATGGGGAAGGAAGACGGGAGAGAACCGGTTCATCGGGAAAGAGTCTGTAGATCTAGGAGAGCGGCATCAGGAGATCAAATGTAATGAATTAAAACATTACTTGTGAAGTGACAAAATAATTATATATCGATGTGATAATGAATAAACGATAATTATATTTTACAGGGAGGCAACGAGACGTTAAGTGGAGTGGACCAAAGCCTTTTAATGCAAAGGATAAAATTGTGGTGCCTCCAGTAGAAGAACCCCAACCGTATTACTACTATTTTCGAACACTGGTTTTAGAGGAAGTGAAGCCTGACCAAAGTAAATATATTCATATAACTGAACATTTATAGAAAGAAAGAAGAAGAAAGAAAGAAAATGCATTTGTTTGGCACAGGCCACAAATACACACAATGTAAAACAAAAATAATATAAAAAAAGAACTTAAAACTAAACAAATCGTCCCACTGTGTGCCTCACGGGCCACGGCTGCGCCAAAAAGGCCCAGTTCAGCAAAATGCCGGGCAACTAGTGCCCGACGCTGGTTTTCAACTGAACCTAAATTAGAGTGGTTACGGATGTTAATCAGTTTTATATGTTGTGTCAATGTTGGGGGTGAATATGTACTTTAATATATATAATCGAGGTGTGTACAATAAAATAAAAATAAAATAGATATACATAAAAAAAAACAATGGGTTAGTAGTAAAACAAACTATGAAAAAACAAATATGGTGAATGTATTATAAAGCAAACCAAGACAATATAATATACATATAGGTAAATAGCACGGGCGCAAGATAAAAAACCTGTTTGGCACGATAACTTTTAACGCATTACAACTGTATTGTATTCATGTTTGCATTTCGTCCACAAGCAGTTATATATAAAGCTTTTTTTTATTTAGGTGGGAAGGTAGAAACGTCATATAACTGAGACATTTAGAGCAACCATATCCAGCTTACGTTGTGCTTCTATGAGGAACTGCCGTAAACGACTTCTAAAAGTGTCTATCGTCTTGATTAGTCTTATCGGTGGTGGCAGGTTATTCCATATTTTTGAAGCTGCATAACGGAAGCTGCCTCTGAAAGCTGCTGAACTATGCGACTGAGTTGAGAGTTGTTGAGAACATTGTCTTCTCCCACATTCCCGTCTACTAGCTATCCAACTCAGTTTATCGAACAAGTAGTCCGGTTTTTGATATTTGACCACACCGAACAGAAGGCATGCCAAGTGTAGTTTGTGTCTGGATTTCATTTTAAGAGTCGAATGCTTGTTTAGAAAAGGTGTGACATGACTTCTACGGGGAATGTTATACCAAAATCGAGCGCACGCGTTTTGTACCCTTTGTATGAGCTGATCCGAGCTAAGAGACGCGGACCATACACCTAGATAAGAACTAACGTTTCCACAAGTTGTTCCCGTAGTGGTTCGGATAAATAAGGCCTCATCTTGTACAAGACCTTCTTGTTTACAGGTTTTCAAACTAGCCTAACTTACCTAATCATATTTTGAAGTCATATTTTTGGAAAGAAAATAATTATTATAATCATTGCTAAATATCCATAATTAAAGCGAAACGTTTGTTAGTAAACAATTTGTGATACTAATCTCGACACGACGATGTTGACGATAAACCAAATGTGCGTGAGTATTGTACATAACACAGCTAGTGTTTATAATGGTGCAATTGCAATAGGAATAATTCTGGACGATTCAATTTCGCAGTATCAGGTGTTGTCAATAATTTTCGATAGATCAGATATGCGTTAGGCCCAATATCGTTTTGGTAGCCATAATATTGCGCAATCTTCTCAAGATCGTGCAATATTATGACTACCAAAACTTGATCAATTAAATAAATGCAATTTTATTCAATACAAAAAACGTAAATAATCTAAAACGTTATCACTGCACTAGCATTGCAGTGGTCTTCGAGGTGTGCGCGTGCTTGGTGGTTATCAAAATCAAAATATTTTATTTCACATAGGCCTAAATGGGCACTTGTAAAAAGTCGACAAAAAGGCATCGTGACACTAATCATGATTCTCTTTTTTTATAGAACAAGTGCTTCGGGAGAAATTCGAAGGGAAGCTCCTAGAATTAGTGGAGTCACTGGAAGCTCAAGGACACGCAGCACGCGCGAGCGCATTTGTGTCGCTCCGCGCAGAGTTACAGAGACATCCAGTGGACCACTTGCTGGCCGCGCATCGCGCCACGCTGGCCGACCACGTGTCACGTGCACTACGACGAGGCAAGGATGCAGAGAGGAAGGCAGCTGCTGCTATTGCACCGCTGCTGGCTTTACAGGTGATAATCATATTCTGACAAGATTGATGAAAAGTCTTTCTGGCAGCACTAGGATGAACCTACTGCTTCTTCCACCTGGCTATGGTAGTGATATATGAATAAGTAGCTGACCATAAACTTCTATTATATCACCCACAGATCGGTGAGGAAGGCACGGAGCAGTTCGTACGTGAGGTGCGACCCGCGCTAACCGCCGCCGCCACTGACAAGTCTGCCTCAATCGACACACGCACTGAGGTAAGCAACCCAATACATACTATACCAATTTCCAAGAAAACTTTTCAATCATTCTCATCATCACTTTACGATTAATTACTACCTATGTTCTGAATGTTTCAGTGCTGCTCATCTTTGGCTGTATTGAGCTACTTGGTGGACGATGACCTCACTGAGACCTTAGAAGTCATGCGCATGTACGAGACCATCTTCAGTAGGAGCTATCTCAAGGTAAACTATGAGTACACACACAATCTTCTCTCCACTATCATATGATGTGATTGAATAGCTCATATCACCGTACATGGGGGACAAACATTGTATTAAAGTATGATGTTCTTTCCCTCAGGAGAATGGCAGCGTGAATGTATCAGCCGCGGCCTTGGAGGAGGGCGCGTGGCACGCCGCAGCACTGGATGGCTGGGCACTACTGTTGCCGCTGTTGTCACGCAACCACGCGCTGTCGCTGCTCAACAACCAGGCGCCCAGCTTTGCCAGCCTAGGGGAGCTGCTTGAGGCGGTGTCTTTTGAGGTAACTTTCCTAAGCTTTTATATCCATCACAAGACAACGGTGATATCAATGAATTGTTTAATAACCGTATGTTTGTCAATCCGCAGGTCCGCATAGCAGCAGGCGGTGCGCTCGTCATCGCGTACGAGACAGTAACGGACGACGACAACTCAGACAACGCGCTCACAGCGCACGTGGACGTACTACTGCCACGACTCGCTGAGCTAGCGCGAGACTCGAACAGGTTCCGCGCCAAGAAAGATCTCAAAATTCAACGAGCTACCTTTAGGGATATCCTTAAATACTTCGAGGTACAATACAGTTTATTAGCTAAGCCACATAAAATAGACTAGTTTGAGTGGTAGCATATGATTTGTGAATGTAACAATCTGATTGAATGCCAACATAATTTATTTTGAAGGAAGGTGAGGAACCCAGCACATCAGCGCATATAGGCAGTGAGCGCGCCGAGTGGTCGTCGTGGTCAGGCGGCGCGGCGTACGCGGCGCTGGCGGGCGTACTCGGCGTAGCGCTGCAAGTGTTGGCGCCGCGCAGTGCGCGCCTAAGAGCTGCGCTGGCGCTGTCTGACAACCCTTCTGACAACTGTTCTGACTGCGAGGAACTGGAGAAGCCTAAGAAGAGCAAAAAGCTCCAACGGGTATGTATACACACAAATATCAATAGCAACTTATTGCATGATTGCTCATTCGTAACCGTTGTAAGTAATGGAAGGACAGTAGAGTATCGTTGTAATTAAATGTTTTGTCTATTCCAGCATCTTCGGAACAGAGCAGCGAAAAAGGACCGCAATTTCACCCGCAACCAGAATAGAGACAAGCGGTCCACGGTCCTCGCTGTCTGAACCCGAAGCTTCCTGCACTACATCTCAAACCCACGAGTCTACTCAAATCTTTCACGGTTCAGATCTAGAGCATAGTAATTTAACGCTAGCAACGTCAATTCTTACTTTAAAATGTGTCAATGTGTCCTCCTGAGCGGACAATAGTAACTGTTAGTAACAGCATGCCGCCAGGCAAGTCGGGTTAGGTTAGTAGGGCTGGTTATTAAAACCAAAGAAACTTGTGATATTTGTATAATAATTAAAGCTATTGTTAATGGGAGATACCAGTGTCGACGTCTGATTATTTCTCGCAATATGTTTAAGATCTCGCATTATTTTTGCGATTTCAATTAATTTATGTTTGTTTTCATATAATTTTATATACATATTAAAGAACATTTTATTCTACTCTATTTCTTGGTGGTATGGTTTCACGCCTATTGAGTGTAATACATATGTTACTAATGGCACTGAGAACTGAAATGTCGCTATTATATTACTAATGAGTAATTACTTTACTACGATTCCTTTTTTTTAAATGATAGTTAATAATTTATTTAGGAATACTTATTTAAAAAGTAAAAAATATTTGTATTATATAAAAGTAAAAAAAAGAAGAAAAAAAAGATTAATGAATACTTTTGTATAAAAGAAAAAACGTCTTTTAATTGAAATAATATTTATTATGAGAATCTATATTTTGTTTATTTTCAATAATATCCCCCATAATGCAAAAAGCCATGCTAAACACTTGCATGACAAACCTAGAAGTTAACATTCAAACAAAAAAAAATTAGTTAAAAAACTAAAAAACCCGACTGAAAAAACTGAAAAGCAAAAAACAAGCACATTTTAAATCAAACAAAACTTGGAAGCAGGCGGGGTCCATTCTATTTTCATCATTTCATCATTAAATTTAATATTCAACTCCGAACTCCGCCTGCTTTCAAGTTTTGTTTGATTTAAAATGTGCTTGTTTTTTGCTTTTCAGTTTTTTCAGTCGGGTTTTTTAGTTTTATAACTACTTTTTTTTATTTCCAACTTTTTAGTTCTTTTGTGTTTGTTCTTTCGTTGGTTGCGTAAAATTCTTCGCAGATGAACTTTTGTGCTTGTTTATAGGATTTGTCACTTTCAATTTCTTTGAAACATATAAGTGTTATGTATTTTTGTAATCTCCTTTTAAAACCATTCATTTTGATACCCTACTCGATGGTATAGGAAAAAAAATTTTTTTTGAACTCCGCGATTTTGCCCCCAAAATCCGCTATTTTTTATTTGGATTTACCCAGTATCACTGTTACAGTAAATACAAATCTAACGACACCTCTCAAGCTATATACATCGAGCCATTCAGGCTGCAGGGCGTGCCGAACATTTGAATTTGGCGCCAAAAATCCGCCATTTTGTTTTTTTATTATTTTGGTATACCCAGTGTCACTCTCACAGTAAATACGAATCTAACGACACCTCTCAAGCTATATCCATCGACCTGTTCAGGCCACAGAGCGTGCCAAACAATTATACATAACACTAGTCAACAGTGAATTTGTTGCTCTTGTTAAGTTTGGCCTTGTACCCAGAAATAACGTAATATAGGTAATATTAACAGTTTTTGGAAATTGGCTCTAGTTTTTTATTTATTGCGGTTTGAAGTTTGTATGAAATAGAACAGTATATGGAGAAGCAAAAAAAATATGTTTTAAATACGATTATTCGTTTAGATATTTTGAAAATCACTGAAAAAACTAGTACAACCAAAATAAAATAAACCGCAATTTTATGTTTTACATCAATTGGGAGCATAAAGAAACAAAAATATTTTTTCTCCACCTTAGTTTTTATTTTTACATTCAACATATTGTAATAGAATAGAATTTGTTTATTTTCAGGTAACAAAAACCCATAGATATACATACATACATATTTTATATTAGTATAGACAACTTAAAACTATGTTAGTAGTAGGTACTTTTCTTGACTCGATGTTTTGTGAATTCCTATAGAAACAGGCCTAAGTATATCCTACACATACACTAATAACTGAAAAACTAGAGCTGATCTAGTACACCAATGACTTTATTCTTAAAATATATGTTATAAATAAAAAGATCTAAAGAAAGAATTTTTTCGTAGACCTGTGTAATACATACATACTCTCGAAAAACATAACCCTCCTTCTGCCGCAGTCGGGTAAAAATTCAGAAATAACTGTGCCGCAACGAAACAGATAGTCCAAGGGCGAGGAAATAGCAATCCATGGAGCCTTGGAGGGGTTCCTAACTAAAAAGGAAAAACTGTTGAAAACAAAATGATGAACAAGCGCGAAGACTGCTGTAGTCATTTATGTCATTTTTTTTTTGGAACCCAGGACTCACTTCGTAAGTCGGGGCCGCCATCACTGGGCCACCACTGCTCTGACAGTTCATGCTTAACTTTAATAGTGGGGCCGTTAGTTAAACCTTACTGCCCACACGATGAAGAAGAACTTCAGTAGCTTTTTAAAGTGAACCAAGAATATTTCTTTAATTGAAAAATCACCCAATGACAAAAAAAAAACCCAATGAAAAATTCAACAGAAGAAATATTGGATTTTACTGTTATTAATTGTAATTGTGCAATACTTGTACATAAATTATTATCAGTATCGACGATACCATGATTCAGCGTCAAGATCCAAGAGGGGTGAGGGGGGACTGACCGGGTACGTCCAGCCGCTTGTTTGTTTCTCACTCAGTCGCGATTCACAGTTCCCAAAGTACAGTCATCATGGCTCGCAAACTTTGGCCGAAGGGAGAACGCGAGTTTTGTATAAAGCAATATTATATAAACCGTATGCATGTCACTCCTGTTAAGCGTGCCTACTGTGAAAAGTATCATGAAGGCCGGCGGGATAAGTGTCCTACTTCAGATCAAATTATAGAATGGGTGAAGATACACGAGGAGAAGGAACGATCACTCAGTTTAATAAAACAGCAACGTAAAGAACAGAAGAGGCCAGAGCCAAGTAAGTAGAGTGTTCTGCTATTATTGTAGGATTGTGAATTTCAACTTGCATCAAAGACTCAAAATTGTGAACGAAATTTATCGCTACCCGTACAAATTTTTGCTAAGTACCTATCATAATTATCTCAACCGTATCACAATACAGGACTTGTATTGTGATATATCATACGCGAGTGATAGCGTACTTCTGTTTTGGCAATGTGTAAAAGTTCGGCTGAATTCGTATTTGATATTGCGCAATCTTGTGTATATTTTTACATAAATATATGTACATTATTACTGACGTTTTCTCAAGACTAAAAGTTATTCATGAAAAGGCTTAACTGAAATCACTCTTATTATTCTGCAGACAAGCTATCTGGTACACAATGGGGTCGGAAGACGGGAGAAAATCGGATCATCAGGACCGAGTCTATAGATCTAGGAGAGCAGCATCAGGGCATCAAATGTAATACATCGTACCTACACATTAGTAAAGTGACAAAATACTGATGAGACAATAATAAACAAATATTTTCTCCAGGGAAGCAACGAGATATCAAATGGAGTGGACCAAAGCCATTTAATGAAAAAGAGAAGATTGTGGTGCCTGTTGTAAAAAAACCAAACCCAAAAATATATTTTTATGAGAAGCCGGTTGTAGAGGAAGTGAAGCCTGACAAAAGTAAATATATTCATATTACTGAACATTTATCTTGTTATCAGATTTTCATACTACTCATACATTGCCCTGCCTTATTTTTGTAAACTCAACAAAGAAACAATGATTGCAAAATTTCCAAAATTAAAGCGGATCGTTTGTTAGTAAATAATTCGTGATGATTCATCACATCGACACCACATTGACGATAAACCAATTGCGTGCATGAGGATTGTACATAACAAAGCTTGTTTTAATAGAGGTGGATTCTGTACGGACATGTACAGACTATAATGTTTCGCAGTATCGTGTGTTTAAAATGATATTGTTTGATATCAGGTAGTCCAAATATCGTTTTGATAGTCACAATATAAATACACTAGCTGCTACCCGCGACTTCGTTCACGGGGAAATTTTGATGTGTGACTGTCTCGTTGATCGAGTGGTCCCAAGTGCAACTACTGAGGATGAGGTCCGTGGTTTGATTGCAAAGTTTTTTCGCAGTAGAGGCCAGGCCACGAAGCGTGGTTTTCGTGCCCGGTCGATGGCAATACTATATCTATAGACATCAAACGCCCCCTATTACATAGCGCTTGAACATTACTCCAAATTATGAAAACGTGCATGGTAAGTTCATCTTCTGTTGGCACTGGATGGGAAAACTCTTCGGAAAGTGGATTTTACGCATCTACATCTAATTCCACTCGACTCTCTCCCGTTTAAAGCAGCTTATTTGCAAAGACATCTGTTCCATGGCCAGTCGCAGATTTTTGGTGATGTTGCAAGTTGGGGTAAGATTCAGCGGCAATTTGTAAACGGAAAGAGCAATCTGGCCATTGTTAAGCAAAGTTGCAGCAATGACCGAGGAAGCCACAGCGATAAGACGGCACGGTTGACGCAGTGCCTCGGCGTTTGACTGTGACGCTGCATACTGTATTCGATCCCCGCACTGAACAAAAAAATTTATGTCGTGGGTCTTATCTAATTTTAATTACTTAGGGTTTTATTTTAAAGTTTTTACAGCTGTTTTTCTTACTTTGTACTTGTCAATTTGTATTTGTTGACTATTCACGACAAATATTAACACCGCAATTCATTAAATGGTGTCAAATGAACAATGCCATCTGTCGAAGACGAAGTTAAACTGCCAAAATTTAATGCATAGGAAACAAACACACACTATAGGGCTTAGGCTATGTACTTTCCTGCATGGATGGCGCGCGGAGGCACTACATGCCGCGGTAGCGGAGTTACCCACTCCGCTACCGCGGCATGTTGCCGCTTGGCGGACAGACCCCCCGTTGTGATTTCATGGCATTGTGTCGCATTGCTGTCGCAACCCCGTGCAGGGCACAGTCACAGTGGTGGTAAGTCCCCTCTTTGAGGTGTGGCTTGAGAGGCGCCACGGCGCCCTCACCTTCCGACTGGCGCAGGTCCTCACCGGACACGGTTGTTCCGGGAGGTACCTGCACCAAATCAGGCGGAAGGAAACATGATGGAGCACACCGTGGAGGTCTGCCCTGCGTTGAGCCCCGTCGTGTTCTCTTAGCGGTGATCGGCGGCGGCGACCCGTCTGGTCCTGGTTCAAGCCATGGTGCGGGGCGAGAGGGGATGGTACGCCGTCGCCTCCTTTGGCGAAGCAGTGATGCTAGCAAAGGAGGTGGCGTAATGTGAGAGAGAGAGAACCTCTCGTCCCAGCCGCAACAGGAGACGCTCCGGGCGTCGGGGGTCCCGTGATGGCTTCCGGCCACCGTATGCGCGGACCTGTGGACGGTAAGTAGTGGGCTAGCTCGCCGTCCGCCCGTCTTATGACGACGACAGGCCGTGTCGACGGCGCGTTCGTGTTCCACGCGCGCCTCAAAGAGATGTCAGCAATATGGAAGGGCCGCCGCTCGTCGGGGCTGCGGGTTGTTCGAAAGAGATATCGCGGCCCCAGCACAAAGGGCAAAGAAGGAACATGGGTGGTTTTTAGTCAGTAGAATTTTGGCATTCCCTACCACTCTGCCCAGAGCAGGAGGAGTCATTTGATGATTCCCATCCTCCAAAAAAAAACTCTATGTAGATTTTCAAAGCAGCGTTATTTAAACTAATCAAGAGTACCTTTTGCTATCGTAACTGTTTGAAAAAGACGATTTAAAAGTTATCTTGTGAACACATTTATTAATTAGTACCCTTTCGATGCAATAGATGTCGTTGCATGTATGTTTCTTATTGATGATAAGTTCTTCTCAAATAGTTTAAATTCGTATCTTTTGAGGGAGAGCACCAATTACAATAAAACAAAAACTAATCATATTAGTTTTTAAAATGTACACGTGATAATACTATAATAAACTAATACACCCAAGACACACAGACTACATACAAAAATTCTAAAAATGATTGTAACACAACAAAAGAAAACGTTATTTTTTCTAAATAATAAATGTTCAATTATACAGAAACTCTACGTCTACAGATTTATAATATTGTATTCACAATGAAAAGAAGATTTTATTAATTAATCTACTCTGAATTGATTTGAAAATCATATAGCATCAAAATAAAAACAAATACCTGGAACATACAAAAAGTGAAAACCGATTGGGGATCGAACTCGCAAACATGTTTAACATTTTTGAAAATAAAACATCACAAAAAGTGAGTTCTGACTGTGATTTGAACTTGCGTACCTTTGCTTACAGGTAAGTCTCTGTACCGTTAGGCTACGAACACCAGTGACAAACAGCTTGAAATAGACCTTCTATTTTAATATAAGTATGACAGTTGACAGTTCGATTGTGGTTCGATACCTGAAATTTGAAATGACGTAAGGGACTTCAGCTTTCTCTTAGATTTGCAACGCTCGCACCAGGCACCTAAAGTGAAAAATTGCACAGCACACTCGATGTCCCTTGCGATATTTCGTATTTTCAGTATCAAGCTGTAAAACAGTTGAGGATTATGGATAATGCAATACTGCTCACCCCCTTAAGTTAATATGGGGATAATATATAGCCCATGTGTTATTCCAGACTATAATCTACCTCTGTGCCAAATTTCATTCAGATCCGATCAGCCGTTCTGGCGTGAAAGAGCAACAAACATCCATACATCCATCCATCCATCCATCCATCCATCCATCCATCCTCACAAACTTTCGCATTTATAATATTAGTAGGATATTGCGCAATCTTGAACACATTTAAATGTATGCAATTTTAATTTAAAAAACCTACCAGAAAGTTATCTAATCTATCAACATTATCAACATGAAAGTCTGTATGACTGCGACAGCTGCAGTAACCGCCGAGGAGTTGGTTATCGTGGCACTAATCATAGTTCTCCTTTCTATAGAACAAGTGCTTCAAGAGAAATACGAAGGAAAGGTCCTGGAATTAGTGGAGTCACTAAACGCGAACGGGCACGCAGCGCGCACGCGCGCATTTGTGTTGCTACGCGCGGAGTTACAGCGACAAGCAGTAGACCACTTGCTGGCCGCGCACCGCACCACGCTGGCCGACCATGTGGCGCGTGCACTACGACGAGGCAAGGATGCAGAGAGGAAGGCAGCTGCTGCTATTGCACCGCTGCTGGCTATACAGGTGATTATCATGGTCTAACAAGATTGATGAAAGGTCTTTCTGGCAGCACTAGGATTACCCTACAGCTTGTTCTACCGCCTGGCTATGGTAGCGATGTATGAAATGAATAAGTAGCTAACCCTATGCTTGTACACACATCAAAAGTGTCTAGGGATCAACATATATTTTTGTAATAACTTTTCTCCTGATTGATATTAATTAAAATTTTCTTTAAGGATTCATCAAATAAAGTGTTTTCGTTTGTCACAGTAACGATAAACCAAGTCACCTTTGCATTAATAAAGAAATTTGCCATTTTCCTAATAAAGGGATTTTTGACATTTGAACCACTAACATTAAAGTTCGAAAAAAAGACTGAAATAACAGTTTTCTTTAAAATTTTATTGGGTAACTTAAACAATTAATAATCCGTGTTTCTACCGCGAACACTAACAACACAAGAACATCGGTTTGGCATACTCAAAATGAGTTCATCCAAATCACGCTGTGGAATGGCCGCCCATGTTCGTTGCAACAACAAAAAAAGGTCTTCTTGATACCCTCCATATTCGGCAGAGCTCTTCTCTGTAGCATATCCCATGCATGCTTAATCGGGTTCAAGTCTGGCGACTGAGCAGGCCAGGGCAGGACATTGATGTTAGCTGCGGCGAGAGTCTGTCTTACAACTCTTGCGGTGTGCGGTCGTGCATTATCATGCATTAACTGAAATAAGGGACCGATTTGCACTTGTAGAGGAACGATGACGTCTGATACAATCGTCTCAGCATAAATTTGAGCGTTGAGGTTGCCTCTGATCCAAATCAACTCAGTTCTTCCGCCGATCCAAATACCCGCCCATACCATGATGGTTCCACCACTATAAGGATGGACTTCCTGGCAGGATTTTAATCGCTGTTGGCGTCCAGGGGTTCTCCAGTGTCGTATACGTCTTGTATCCGGTCTCATACCAAAACGAGACTCATCAGAAAAGCACACGAACCGCCATTGTTCTTCTGCCCAATTTCTGTGTTCAAGAGCCCATTGATATCGAATCCTACGATTGTGCATTGCTATAGGTGGTACCCGTAGCGGTCTTCGGGAATGAAGGTTCACTTCATGCAAGCGGTTTCTGACTGTTTGGTCGCTAATTAAGTTCCCTGAAGAGTGATGAAGCCTCACGGCTAACATCATGGCGGTTATTGTTGGAGCTCTTCGAGTTAAGATTTGAATGTATCGGTCTTGTCTCCGTGTGGTGCAGCGATACCGTCCTCCATGGCGCTCAGCCACGGTACCAGTGCTTCGGTAACGTGTCCAAAGTCGACTGATAACACTCTGACTTGTATTCAGAGCTAAAGCCACAGTACGTTGCCGGGAACCAGCTTCTATCATTCCCACGGCTCTGAGCATTTCTTCCCTGCTTAAATGACGTCGCCGCTCCATAATAACGTTGGTTTTAATCAGTAGTAGGGAAACAGTAGCACTAATAATGTCTTCAATGCGTTGTATGTTTTTATAGGGAAAATATTGACAGCTGATTTTCATCTTTTACTCGAATTTGATTCACAGTTCCTGATTCAAATGATGTAATGCACCAAAAAGGATCCATATAAATTTATAAAATCATAAATTTATTACAAAGCCACATCTCAATCTCAAGAAATCCGCATAAAAATGCTTGATCCCTAGACACTTTTGATGTGTGTATAATATCACCCACAGATCGGCGAGGAAGGCACGGAACAGTTCGTACGTGAGGTGCGACCCGCGCTCACCGCCGCCGCCACTGACAAGTCTACCTCACTCGACACACGCACTGAGGTAAGTTACGCAATGCACACACTATACCAATGTCCAAGAACACTTTAGAAATGTTCTACGTCTGTCTCCAGGAACCAATAAAATAAATACGTTCTGTATTTTAGTGCTGCTCATCTTTGGCTGTGTTGAGCTACTTGATGGAGGATGACCTCACTGAGACCTTAGAGGTCATGCGCCTGTACGAGACCATCTTCAGCGGCAGCTATCTCAAGGTAAACTATGACTACACAACTACACACACAATCTTCTCTCCACTATCATCTGATGTGAATACCTCATGTCACCGTACACGAGGATAAACAATGTAAGAAAGTGTAATGATCCTTCTTGCAGGATGACGGCAGTGTGAATGTATCAGCCGCGGCCGTGGAGGAAGGCGCGTGGCACGCCGCCGCACTGGACGGCTGGGCACTACTGTTGCCGGTGTTGTCGCGCAACCACACGCTGTCGCTGCTCAACAACCAGGCGCCCAGCTTTGCCAGGCTTGGGGAGCTGCTTGAGGCGGTGTCTTTTGAGGTAACTTTCCTAAGCTTTTATATCCATCACAAGACAACGGTGATATCAATTAATTGTTTCATAAACGTATGTTTGTCAATACAGGTCCGCATAGCAGCAGGTGGTGCGCTCGTCATCGCGTACGAGACAGTAACGGACGACGACAACTCAGACAACGCGCTCACAGCGCACGTGGACGTACTACTGCCACGACTCGCTGAGCTAGCGCGAGACTCGAACAGGTTCCGCGCCAAGAAAGATCTCAAAATTCAACGAGCTACCTTTAGGGATATCCTTAAATACTTCGAGGTACAATACAGTTTATTAGCTAAGCCGCATAAAATAGACTAGTTTGAGTGGTAGCATATGATTTGTGAATGTTACAATCTGATTGAATGGCAACATAATTTATTTTGAAGGAAGGTGAGGAACCCAGCACATCAGCGCATATAGGCAGTGAGCGCGCCGAGTGGTCGTCGTGGTCAGGCGGCGCGGCGTACGCGGCGCTGGCGGGCGCACTCGGCGGAGCGCTGCAAGTGTTGGCGCCGCGCAGTGCGCGCCTAAGAGCTGCGCTGGCGCTGTCTGACAACTCGTCTTCGGACAGCGAGGATCAGGAGAAGCCTGAGAAGAGCAAGAAGCTCCAACGGGTATGTACACAACTGTTATATAAAACTTATTATTATTATCGCCTTGTAACACGAGTGCTCATTTGTGGCAATGAAAATATTAAAAAACAATTGAGTATCGTTGACATGAAATGAAATTTATTTATTTGCCAGAATATAGGTACATATATAATAATATAGTAAAATAATTTTAGTCTCACTATATTCAACTTATCAGTCGTGCAAATATTTGTCGTTGAAATTAAATGTTTTGTCTATAGCATCTTCGGAACAGAGCAGCGAAAAAGAACCGCAATTTCATCCGAAGCCAGAACAGAGACAAGCGGTACGCGGTCCTCGCCGCCTGAACACTTTAACATCCCGCGCCGCACCATTATCTGCAGTCAGAGTCCACTCGACTCTCTCTCGGTCTTGTTCTAGCTAGAGCTTAGTTTAACACTAGTAACGTCAATTAGAAGCCTTACTAGTCTGTCCTCAGTAGTCTGTACTTAGTGAGTTCCCTCCCTAGTGGACATCAGTATAGTTCAACTATATAGCAGCCACCGCCGCGTAGGTCGGGTGAGGTTAGTGTAGGTTACAATAGGATAGTTGTGAAAATCAAAGAAATTGTGTGTGATATAGCGATATTTTTATAGGATTAAAATATTGCAACCGCCTATTGTTTGAGGTATCTCACTGATTGTCGAGGGTTGATTATTTCTCGCAATACGATTCAGATCTCTCACTCTTTTTGCGAACATTAAATTTTATTCTACTCTATTTCTTGGTGTTATGGTTTCACGCCTATTCAATCGGACTGCAACTGTTATTCCATTTTGTAAACAATTAATGAATTAGATTAGTGAATTTATTTGTATAAAAAACAATTTTTTTGTTATGTTGTTGTTGTTATTAAAATAATATTTATTATGAGAAACAACATTTTGTTTATTTTCTTTAATATCCCTCCTTACATCGGTGAAGCAACATCAAGGGTATGGCTGATGGCAGCACTAGCTGTTTCACGTAAACAAATGTTTGTTTTGTTTTAAAATCTGATCTAAGCCCTACCGATATTACTGCGTCTGCAACTGACGAATTGAACAAAACTGTCCAATTCAAGAAACTCATGGTCATTGATGAAAACTGTCGAGTGACGCAGCTGGCGAATTCACACAACTGTCCAATTACCTAGCGAAACTGACTGATCAACGAATCTGTCGAATCAAATAAACTATCGAATGAGGGAAACTGACCAGCGATACGTGGACTCAAAAAGTTACGACGTTTTGAAGTATAGTTTAACATCAACACGCTTAGTATACCTAGTTTAATCCCAAACTGGATTATATTTATAAATATTAATTACTAGTGGTGACTACTGTTGTTATTAGGTTTTTCTATCAGAAAGTACTCGGTAGCAGCCACGGAGTCTGGACATGGACCCGGTTGATGGCAATAGGACAGGCTTGCTTCCTTTTACATGGGACTTAAATATAACCCGTGAAAAGTGGGTGAACTATAATTAGCAACACCTCTGCCTTTTTCTTTTTTTTTTTTTTGGTGGGTGGAAAATCATCGAATGATCCCCCCCCCCCCCGCTCTTGGGCAGAGCGAAGGGGAGTGTCAGACTTCTACTGACTAAAAACCGAACCCATGTTCCTTCTTTGCCCTTGTGCCGAGGCCACGTCATCTAGTACTAAAATCCGCGGCCCCGACGGGCGTCGGCCCTTTGAATTACTCGATGTCATGTATGACTAATCTACGCAGACATACAATCAATAATAATCGGAACCAAGAAACCGTTCTTTCACGAGGAAGTTTTCGACGAATTTTTCGCGCAATGATGTCACTGATGCCCACGCTATTCGTGTGATGTCATATTACTTATAAAATACTCGTAAAAATATGTACATTTTCCTGTTCTACGTATAAAATAATGTTGGACGTAGTAGAGTATGAGTCAATGGACTCCAAATTAATCAATGTGTGTAAATGTCAAGGTCGACATTGTTATATCGAAGGGTTCCACGATGTCCGAAACTCCGAATAATCACTATTGCCAAATAAATTGAAAAATGGAACTGGATTTGTATGAAATTATCTGCTTTATATTATCTGCTAAGTTAGTTAACGGTCTGCTAAGTTAATTATCTGCTAAGTTAGTTAACGGGAACTTGATCATAGGTGGTGAAACAGGCCCTGGAAGATTAGATTGTTTACTGAAAAAGATTAGTATGGTTGTCAAGATTGCGCAATACGTTAATTAGTACGTACTACTAACCCATAACGAATAATTGTTTACTGAAAAAGATTAGTATGGTTGTCAAGATTGCGCAATACGTTAATTAGTACGTACTACTAACCCATAACGAATATAAGCATTGTGTAAATATCAACCGAGTTCTATGTATAAATAAACAATGGTGGACAAAGTATGGGTCAATAAACTCCAAATTTATGAACGTGAGTAAACCTACTGAAAATACATAATATAGTGTTGTTTTTCAAGATTGCGCAATATCATAACCACAGAACGTCTTACTAACAGTACTAACCCATAACGAACAATAATATTGCGTAATAATATCTATTCTGCTTCTATGTATAAAATAAAATAATAATGTTGGACGAAGTATATGAGCCAATGACCTCTGAATTAATGAAGGTGAATCTATGTGAAGGTCACGATAACACTGAAAGATTAGATCGATAGTTTGTAAGTACTGAAAATATTAAAGTTTTGTTTTTCAAGATTGCGCAATATCATTATCACAGTTCGTTCCAACAATAACATTGAGTATCACGTGACATTGCGTAATATCATTGATTTTGGGTACTGAAAATATTTAGCATTGTTTTTCAAGATTATGCAATATCTAACCACTGTTCATACTACTAACCCAGAATCAATAAAATTGAGTACCACGTGATATTGTGCAATATCATTGATGGTATAAAATCCACCTTTGTTTAGCACAGGCACTCGCTATGTTTACGTCACGCGATTTGTCCGTACATGTTTTTTCTTTGTATTCAATGACGTAGAGAGTTATATTTAGCTACATTTGTCGACGATGAATCACCGTAAGGCGTAAACTGTTTACTAACAAAAGATCAGCCTTTATTGTAGTCATTACATAATGATTTTAATCAATATTAATATTAAAATGGTTTTTAGCCACACGGGTCTGTTACATGAGAAAAAATTAATGGTGCAACATTTATGTGAACTATAGTCATTGACCCTGTTTTTTTTTTAAATATTATTTTTTGTTCGTGTTTCGATATACTCGTCATATCTGCGGAATTTTGGCAGATTAGATCTTTTAAAGAACGTTACACAAGTTTAGTGATACCTGTCCAGTCAGTGCACGCATTTACTTGCTATCGTGTAGCTACCGCATAAATAGAGGGACCTAGCATCACGACAAACAATACCAAAAAGGAATGGTAGGTCACATCACGAATTTAAACTAGCAGGCAATTTAATCGTTTCAACTAACTGTAAGGAATTTACTGTCGTACTCAGAGAGCTTTATTGATTACTTATGCCATCACTTAGTAAAGGTTTTGACAGTTTTGTCATACAAAAATATGTTAAATCTTTACTAAGTGACGGCTTGAGTAATAATCATGAAATATCTCGCCCGGTTATTGACATTAAACCCAGAACCTTTTTTGCAAGATTGCTATTCCTGTCGTCTTTTGAACCAACTGCTGACGTTAATTCAAAAAGAAGTGTCGTCTTTAAACAACACTATTAGTAAATCAAGTCTTTAGGAGTGTAAGTGAGTTATTTAATGAAGTAAATCAAGTCACTTAAAACGAGTCAGAGAATAGTTCCCTTGAGGACCCCAATTCTTACCATATACAGATTAGAGAAATCTTAGGTATTCCGTTAACATTAATTTCCCTGAATCCTGTCACTTAATTATGAAGTAAAAAAATTCAGAGATGCGTTCTGGATTTGGTTGTGGTGCAGTTTCCTAATAAATGTTTCATGAAGAACGCAATCAAATGCATGTGAGGAATCTGAGTAGGTACTACGGAAATGCCTAAACCTTGACGGGGCTACGATTCACAGGGAACATTCACTTGCCTACTTTCTCACAACTATATTGGGGTCGGCTTCCAGTCTTAACGGGTACAGCTGAATATCGGTATTTTATATGGACTGACTGCCTCTCTGACCTCCACAACACAGTTAGTACTTGGTAAGACTGGTTGTCAAACTTTCGGGCACTAGTAACGACTGTTAAAGATCCCGAAGATCGACCCAACCAGCTGTTCTTATTTAACCACGAGGTCCTCCAAATAAAGGAATAAAGGAGATGAAACATGGGATATCTCCCATGTACAAAATAAAAAATGTTGGTTCTCATAATAAATATTTATTTTATTTCACTATATCGAGATGAATAATATCACATTTACCACATCTTCTTATTAACAAAATGTTAAATATTTTAATAAATTAAATTATTTTTAAGTCTACAGTCTTGTGCTAGTAACAAGAAATGGAGCAAAACTAAAGAGTTTAACAAAATAATATAAAAATAACAATTCAAAAATATCTATTTACAAAACATCAACGAAGGACGAAACGAGTCAGAAATCTGAAACATGTTGCGAGAAAATAAACAGTCGTCGTCAGCGACATCCCTCAAAAGACAGGCAGTGCCAATATTTAAGTTACATATAAAATATCACTTTTTTTTTTGGTTTCTACAACTACCCTATTGTAACCTAACACTAACCTACCCGACCTCCCCGGGGCATGCTGTAACTGTTACCAGCTCGGGAGATGACACACTAAGGTAAGGCGTCCAATTGACGTTGCTAGCGTTAAACTAAGTTCTGGAACTAAACTAGATGCTGTTCAGAAGGCGAGGACTGCGGAGCGTTTGTTTCTGTTGCGGGTGACATTGCGGTCCTTCTTCGCGGCTTTGTTCCGAAGATGCTGTAATGGACAAATAATAATGACATTTTATTTTACTGCTGGGTCATTATGTTATTTTTTGCGTTGTCCACAATTCTACGCTACTGTTTCTTGAAAACAGAATATAGTTTAGTTGCGATTGATATGTGTACCATACCCGTTGTAGCTTCTTGCTCTTCTCAGGCTTCTCCTGTTCCTCGCAGTCCACGGGTGGGTTGTCAGACAGCTGTAGCGCAGCCCTCAGGCGCGCACTGCGCGGCGCCAACACTTGCAGCGCTCCGCCGAGTGCGCCCGCCAGCGCCGCGTACGCCGCGCCGCCTGACCACGACGACCACTCGGCGCGCTCACTGCCTATATGCGCTGATGTGCTGGGCTCTTCACCATCCTGCAAGATGAATTATGTTGGTGTTAAATCTGATTGTTACTTTCATAGATCATTTATGTGCTAGCACTCAGACAAGTCTATTTTTTTTAGCCCAGTTAGTAAACTATATTTTACCTCGAAGTATTTGAGGATATCCCTAAAGGTGGCTCGCTGTATCTTGAGATCTTTCTTGGCGCGGAACCTGTCTGAGTCTCTCGCTAACTCAGTGAGTCGTGGCAGTAGTACGTCCACGTGCGCTGTGAGCGCGTTGTCTGAGTTGTCGTCGTCCGTTACTGTCTCGTACGCGATGGCGAGCGCACTGCCTGCTGCTATGCGAACCTGCGGATTGAATTGATAAACTTACGTTTATTAACTAATTCACATAACTCACTGTTGTTTATTGTTGAATAGAAAGGCATAGCTATGTTACCTCATGTGACACCGCCTCTAGCAACTCCCCAAGCTTGGCAAAGCTGGGTGCCTGGTTGTTGAGCAGTGACTGCGCGTGGTTGCGCGACAACAGCGGCAACAGTAGTGCCCAGCCGTCCAGTGCGGCGGCGTGCCACGCGCCCTCCTCCACGACCGTGGCTGATATATTGACGCTGCCGTCATTCTGTGGGAAGAAGAAAGTTTCTTAAATAGGGAACTAGCCGTATCTTAAGTAGATGGCAGTCATCTTGGTTAATGCTAATGTTTTTGACGTGACATAGTCATTCGTGTGTGTGAATATAATATTGATAGTTTACCTTAAGATAGCTGCCACTAAAGATAGTCTCGTACACACGCATGACCTCTAAGGTCTCAGCGAGATCATCATCCATCAAGTAGCACAACACGGCTAGCGACGAGCAGCACTGAAACATACAGAATATCATTATTGAAAGATGTTATTTAATTGGTTCCTGGAGAGACATAGAACATTTTTTAAGTATTTTAGGACATTGGTATCGTGAGTCTGCTTTGCGTTGCTTACCTCAGTGCGTGTGTCGAGTGAGGCAGACTTGTCAGTGGCGGCGGCGGTGAGCGCGGGTCGCACCTCACGTACGAACTGTTCCGTGCCTTCCTCGCCGATCTGTGGGCACAATACAAGTTTAAGGTTAACTACGTATTAAACAGACGGTAGAAGGAGAAAGGAGGAGAAATCCGATTTAAAAGTTAAGCGGTTCATTATTTTGCTGGCAGACACCTTTCATGAATCTGGTCAAATCATGATAATCACCTGTACAGCCAGCAGCGGCGCAATAGCAGCAGCTGCCTTCCTCTCTGCATCCTTGCCTCGTCGTAGTGCACGCGACACATGGTCGACCAGCGTGGCGCGATGCGCGGCTAGCAAGTGGTCCGCTGGATGTCGCTGTAACTCTGCGCGGAGTGACACAAATGCGCTCGCGCGTGCTGCGTGCCCTTGAGCGTCCAGTGAGTCCACTAGTTCTAAGACTTTTCCTTCGAATTTCTCTCGGAGCACTTGTTCTATAAAAGGAGAAATATGATTAGTGTAATGCACGATAACCAGCAAGCAGGCTGACACATCAGCGGCTACTGCAGAAAGCGTACTGAGACCAAGCTACGTACCTATGTGATAATGCAGATAGATTAGATACATTTTTCATCCGGTTCTCAAGATTTCGCAATATAATGGGTACCTACCAAAAACGATATTAGGACAAACACAAAATCCACCCTAAAAAGCATTGCACCAATGTCTTTGATTGCACCATAATTAATACTGAGTGTTTAATGCACTTTTACAATCCTCACGCGCATTTGGTTTTATCGTCAATGTCGTATCGAGGTTATGAATCATCATGAATTGTTTAGTAACAAACGATCCGCTTTAAATAACATATTTCGCAATGATTATTTTCATTGTTTTGCTTGCAAAAGTATGAAAATGAAATGTACCTATGGCTAGTTTCAAAAACTAAGCGAGATTGAATGTGCAGTGATATGAATAGGTATAGGTATTTACTTTTGTCAGGCTTCACTTCCTCTTCACGCTCACGTTCTGGATAATGGTAGTAACAACAATATTTGTTATCGGGCTTTACTTCTACAGGCACCACAACTTTCTCTTTTTCTAAAGGTTTTGGTCCACTCCATTTAACATCTCGTTGCCTCCCTGTAAAATATAATTGTTTATTATTGTCACAAATCATGGTCAGCACATCCATAATAGGGTAGTTGACAAAAAAAATCTAATTAGTCCGTTAGATAGATTTGCAAAAAATATTGGACACATATTTTTTCTTTCAAAAATGAAGACGATATAGTGCTTCGAAAACTCGTGTGACGTCACGTCGCACTACATTTTTTACCACGTAGTGCCGTCAAAAGCCCCCACTCATGATTTTTGACGCGTTTTATCTTCGTAAATTTTTATTAATTTGATAAAACAAAAAACACGTATCCAATATTTTTCGATAATCTAACTGACGGACTAAACGGAATCATATTTTTTTTACCCAAGACACATCCCTATTATTTGGTCACTTGACTAGTAATATGTATTGTATAATTACATTTAATCTCCTGATGCTGCTCTCCAAGATCTATCGACTCTTTCCTGATGATCCGGTTTTCTCCCGTCTTCCTGCCCCATTGTGTGCCGATCAGCTTGTCTGCAGAACAAAATGCTTGTTGTTAGTTTAGCCGAGGTGCGATTGCCTATAGCAACCAGTCTACATTTCTTATCAAACGCTAAATTATATCAGATATTAATTAAATAAGTACTCTAATCTGACAGATAATACTCAAGAACGGACGCCTGCCCATCAAGCTACGCGGAACTGTATTTTTTTTCCCATCAACCTTATGTTTTAGGGATAGGTAAAGTTGGTTTGTAGTTTGATGAGCGCCTAACGAAGGTCATCGTCGAAGTTATAGTAAAGCTACTATACTACACTTAGTCACACACACTTGATGTATGTAAATGAAAACCTAATTTTAACTATTAATAATAATATTCTGCGGTTCCTTTTTGCGATATTTTTCAACAGTATTGTGGATTGACATATTGTATTTCCCTACTAAAATACGAAAGTTAATCTGTCTGTTACATCAAAACCACTGAACCGTGAGGAAGGACATAATGGTACTTTTTTACGAAAAACGACGGAAACGCGGACGAAGTCGCGGGCAAAAGCTAGTTTTAACTATAATGACACAATAAACTAGATTGCGCAATGTATTTTAAACACAATAACTTATTTAAAGCCGAACATATAACATATCTTGCTAGCGTTGCACCGTAACGGAAATAAGAGCGAATTTTGGCAATGAACTTGAAACCGATAAGCTTATAGGCAGAGTTCAAGAGTAGTTGTGAATTGTTGTGAAATATTAACATTGACAGTTCTTGAACGCGTTTTAGTTCTTGACCGTGTTCAAATAATTCATCATTGAAGTTCATTCGTTTCTTTCTACTTACTTGACTCTTTCTGCTGCTCTTCTTCAGCTTCTTTATTTTGCTTTATCTCCTCTTGTCTTTGTATCCATTTCCTAATAACTTCTACCGGCGGCCACCTGAGTTTTGCCCCATTTATCGAGGGGCACTTTTCCCAACCGCGCTTCAGAGAAGTACTGTTCGCGAGTTTAGAATAATATTGCGCGATATAAAACTCGCGTTCCTCCTTCGAATACCCGTAGTTAGTGTCGCGGTCGGTGCGGTCACTTAATTCCGGTCGGCACGATATGATGAGTTTGGCTCGGCGCGACATGATTACTCTGCTTAGTGAACTTCGGAACGAGACTGAGCGAGCGAGGAACGGGCTAGCGCTAGACTTAGTCAGCAAGCCCCCGCCCCCCTCTCCTCCCCCTCACGTTTCCCTCCCGAAGCTGACTCACGTAATCTGTGACTTTACGTCGAAAGGTTTGGCAGATCAGATTAGATAAACATTAATGTTGTGAAATTGTAGTACAATATTGTATTGCACAATTAAAATTCAAAACAGTGAAATCTTTTTGATTTTTATCAGAAAGTACTTACCCAAATGAATTTAATTTGTAAGCGGTTTTTCCTGTATCTACTTGGGTAGAAAATCGAAGCCATTGCGTAACAAAACATCTCGCCTGTAATCCCCTAACGGTAAGGCAGAGGTGTATCTAAAGTAATCTTTAAACGAGTAGAAAGTAAATATAGTAAATATCTTTTTTACTTTAGATACATGCCCTACCCTGATACTATCCATAAAAATTTATGTTATTGAGATTAGGTATTTTATTGTACTGTATATTAGGCTGGCTTCCAAAATCCCAAGTCCGGATTTATTTAAAAACGGTGATAATCAAAATATTTTTTGACCTAAATAATATCAAATGTTTGAATTTGATATTATTTAGGCAACTCCCCGCTCTAATGCTCAAGACTGATAAAGCTTTCTAGACCGCGTAGGCTCTCGTAGTCACGCGTAGGCTTTTGTAGACCCGCGTAGGCTCTCGTAATCACACGTAGTCTCTCGTAGGTGCGCGTAGCTCTCGTAGTCGCGCGTAGGCTTTTGTAGACCCGCGGAGGGTGTTGTAGACCCGCGTATTACTTACTACCTAATATATTATTTCGCCAGCTATATTTTAGTTCCATGTATCAGGGGGCGAGTCAATGGACATCAACAGGATAAAAATCCAGTCTCCGTGACTGCTACTGTAAAAATCCTGATGGAAAATCCCAAAAACACTTTACCTGAAACGGAAATTGAACACAGCGCCTCATGCTCACGAGACGCGCTTGCGACCCCTCGACCAACAAAACGGAAATAAAAACGAGAACTAGTCAATGTAGTTCTTTCCGAAGTAATAGGCAGTTTTTAGTGATACTCGATAAATTGTATCTCAGTCAAGTCTAGTTTGAAAGCTTGCCAATAGATGGCGTTAGTAGTAGCATTATAATTTGTTGTTTCCCATGGTATTTTGAAGCAGAACCAAGTATTTCATTCCGTTAAAATATTGTAAAGTTATAGATTTTAATAATAGTCCAATTAAACAAGTGTTTTTACGCGTGTAGAGTGTCGCTCCTTGTAACTTTTTGTGATTAAATATTCCTAATAAATAAAACTTTAAATACCAGTATTAGACCAGGGTCGATAATTTTTGAAACCAAAAAAAATTACAGTAGGATGAAACCCATTAGAAAAGGAGAGGAATATGATCAAAATGAAAGGAAATAGTACATTGTTACCTTAGGGGTGAAAGGAACTTCCTCTCCCTCGAACTATTAGCGCCCTCGCTGCGCTCAGGCGCCAAACCCCGTCTCGGGACTAAATAAGTCTTTAACCCGAGGTAAACACTGTGCTTTTCATTACGAATACAAGGAAAGTTGATGGGAATAGGCTTGCCCCCAATTACTTAAATCGGTGGATGGCAATAGGCTTTGCATCTAATTACATCGGTTGATGGTAATAGGCTTGCTCCTAATTAGATTAGTTGATGGCAATAGGCTTGCTCCTAATTACATCGGTTGATGACAATAGGCTTGCTCCTAATTACATCGGTTGATGGCAATAGGCTTGCCCCCAACTACATCAATTGATGGCAATAGGCTTGCTCCCAATTACCCAAATCGGTGGATGTCAATAGGTTTGCTCCTAATTACATCGGTTGATGGCAATAGGCTTGCCCCCAACTACATCAATTGATGGCAATAGGCTTGCTCCCAATTACCCAAATCGGTGGATGTCAATAGGTTTGCTCCTAATTACATCGGTTGATGGCAATAGGGTTGCCCCTAATTACATCGGTTGATGGCAATAGGCTTGCTCCTAATTACATCGGTTGATGGCAATAGGGTTGCCCCTAATTACATCGGTTGATGGTTGCTCCTAATTAGATTGGTTGATGGCAATAGGCTTGCTCCTAATTACATCGGTTGATGGCAATAGGGTTGCCCCTAATACATCAAATAATTTGACAGCTGTCAGTAGAAAGCGATTCTCCCTAGGGCTGAAAAGTACTACTTTCAACCCGCTCCGCAGGCATGTTATGAACTACTTTCAGAGTATGAGTAATGAAAAATAAATTACGGTCGATCCGAGTTCGGGAAGTGGGGGTAGGGGGGTTTTTGAGGGGGGAAAGTGGTTTATCTCGATTTCCGGCAAAACTACAAGTCCTATGGAAAAAAGTTAAATCGCAAAGTTGTAGGTAATAAAAAGATCTACAACTTTTGTATATGCAATTTTTTACATAACCTCAAAATTTAGGTGAAAAATTCAAAAAACCAAGTTATTGGTTTTTTATTTTTATCTTTTTCAAAAAATATTTATTATTTCATAGGTAAAGACCTAATATTAACTTTATTAACTTATTTGTTTGTTAATTATAGAAGTATATTTCAATTTGCAATTTTTTCGTTTATAAATAAAACATGAAATCTTACATTTTTTGAGTAGGTAATTAAAGTGTAAATTTTAATAAATACCTCAAAATTGTACTTAATGATTAAAAAAAAAATCCGAATTTGAGTTTTTTTTTCAATTTTTTGCATTTTCTGAGAACATTTCCTACAGTAATGTATGTTTTTACACCATCAGAAAGTAGATATTTCAACGAACAAAAAGCCCCAAACTTTTTGAAAAAAGCTGATATTTTGACGTCAGAATTTTCGATTGAAAATTAGGGTACTTTTTTGATATTAAGTTAAAATAAGCCGAAAAAATAAATATTTTAGATCAAATAAATTACAGTGTATTTGGGACTTAGTAAGGTAAGTTTTCACCAAATTTCGTAGAAAAAAATTTTTTTTTTGAAAAAGATTAAAATAACAAACCAAAAACTTGGTTTTTTGAATTTTTCACCTAAATTTTGAGGTTATGTGAAAAAATTGCAAATACAAAAGTTGTAGATCTTTTTATTACCTACAACTTTGCTATTTAACTTTTTTCCATAGGACTTGTAGTTTTGCCGGAAATCGAGATAAACCGCTTTCCCCCCTTAAAAACCCCCCCACCCCCACTTCCCGAACTCGGATCGGCCGTAATTTATTTTTTCTTTCATTTTAATCATATTCCCCTCCTTTTCTAATGGGTTTCATCCTACTGTAATTTTTTTTCATTTTTTACCATATTTGAAGGCTTCGGCCCTGGTCTATATTGCTATTTACACAGAATGACTGAATTATCATGATGTCAACTTATTAATGTTTGGCTTGTGTTTAAACGCCTACCAAAACAGAACCTATTTTACTACCAAAAAAATTCGAAATGCCGGCCAAAATGGATTAATGCTCACCAAATTGTGTTTCATAAAGTTTTTTTTTTTTTTTTTTAACGTTGCCCCACACTAGGAATTTCTCCTGTATCGTGGGTGCGTTTACAAACATTTAAACTCACATACACAAACACACCCAGACCCGAAACAACTATCTGCAGGCCTTACAAATATTTGTTCCGTGCGGGAATCGAACCCGCGACACGCAGCGCAGCAGTCCAATCGCTCAGCCACTGCGCCAACCGTGCCGTCATATTAGTATTGTAGGAATTAACCTATTTTCCTTTTTATTCTATACCATAAAGATTTATAAACGCCTTTAAAGTTAACTGCAGACCAAATATTTTATATTATCACTAAATAGATGTCACCAATATTGTATGTTCACGACTTTCAATTTATCTCCATGACGCGCGCTCGCTTCGCTCGCATATTAAATAACACTAATATCTTCTGTCCCCGAAGTGCCGGGCCTCCGCCGGCCTTCTTCGTCGACCTACGGCCCGGTGCCCATGCCTGTGATGCCGCCCATAAAGGATACTGTCGCGAGACGATCGTATTATAATTTTGGTTAATTGATTTGGTAGGCAAAAAGAATATAAATACAACACGTACAATTATTCTGACGAGTGTCTAATTATTTTGGAACTTAAAACGTTATTCTTTAGGCACCTCGGTATAGGGTGGGTTTATTTTATTTGAAGTTAAAATATTTTATTTAGTACTTTACTGTACTTTAATCTAGGGTCTAAAAATCTTTTTTGGTGAGCATTTAAATTGTAGCCTTAATGTTATCACAACCAAAAAAAAAAAGGAATGATTGAGTTGGCTAAATATTTTCGAAGTTGCGTTTATTGGTTAACGAATATCATATTTTGCGAATATCTTATTTCGCGAATGTGCTATTATGAGAATTTAATGTCTCGCTAGATATCTTCTATACATCTATGTATATCTATACATATAATAAATCTGTAGAAAAAATATTTTTGTACATTGAAAATATTTAAAAAAGGAATTGTCAGGGTGTTATAGTATAACCAACAGAACTCATTTCCAGCATTTTTGGAATTTTTGTCTGTTTGTCTGTTTATCTGTTTGTCTGTTTCGATGACTAAGCATCACGTAAAATATACGAAACTAATGTAGGTAACTTTTATACATAAATATTGTGCGTAACTTGGGGTATTACTTAGTCCTTGTTTCATCGTAATCGGTGCTCTCTATCAAAAGATATTTGAATTTATAGTTTTCAAGAAGAACTTTCATTATGATCAAGAATGAGACATGCAACGACATCTATTAAACGAATGTGGTACTAATTAATAAATGATTTCAAAAGATAACTTTAATAAAGTTATGATAGCTCTGTAGGTAGGTAGTCTAAATGACGCTGCTTTCAAAGTCTACATAGCCTAAACCCTATAGTGTGATTTATCGCTTTCCATGCATTCAATTTTAGCAGCTTATCTTCGTCTTCGATAGATGGCGTTGTTCATTTGATGCCTTTTTCTGAACCGTGGTGTTAATTAAAAATTTATGTTCCGTGAATTTAGTCATCAAATAAAAATTTACCAATTACACAGTACAAAATAGGGTTCCGTAGTCAACAAGGAACCCTAAAACTTTCGCCGTGTCTGTCTGTCCGTCCGTCCGCACTATTGCTCAGGGACTCTTAGTACTAGGAAGATGTAATTTAGCATGAATATATTTATGGATGAGCCGTAAAATAAAATCCCGCACTTTTTTTTAATGTTTTTTTTCTTGCGAACCCCATAGTGATGGGGTGTCATTAAATAGGTCTTTGAAAACGATTGCTTGTTTGCTCATGTACTTTTTTGATTAAGTAATTCGTTTGTGAAATATTAAGCTATAAAGTGCAAATGTTAGACTCAAGTCAGTCCCGTCGCGCGTCGGGGCTGAGGGTCCCGTCGGGGCTGAGGGTCCCGTCGGGGCGGGTTGTTCGAAAGAGATACCGCGCACTCGGCACAAGGCCTAAGAAGGAACATGGGTGGTTTTTAGTCAGTAGAACCCCACCCAGGGAGTGTCAATCTTCTACTCTGTTTTAAATTTCATCAAGATCCGTTCGACCGTTCTGACGTGGTTGATTAAAAAACATCCATCCATCTAAACTTTAGTATTAGACATAGTCAGTGCTTTGCATTACCCTCTTTTTATTTTCTACAGCGTCAGTAAGTTAACGCAGGGCAATGATTTAATGTACTTTTGTCTAAGCGACGCATTTTAGTTTTCGACAAACACGCGAACGAAGTCGCGGGCACAGCTAGTTCTAAATAAATACAGCAAACAGGAAGACATTGCGTTGCGTCCAATGCATCCTTACATAGTATAAAACAAAGTCGCTATTTTTGTCTGTTTGTTTGTCTGTATGCTTAAATCTTTAAAACTACGCAACGGATTTTGATGCGGTTTTTTTAATAGATAGAGTGATTCAAGAGGAAGGTTTTAGTATATAATTTGAACGACATCCACGCGGGTGAAGCCGCGGGCATCAGCTAGTCTGTAACTAAGTATATTCTACCCTCCACTGCCAATTTAGTCTGAAATAAAAAAATATATATATCCAAATCATCACACCACGCATTCTTTCTAGGCATGCCTAGATAACATCCGTCTTCAGGTAACTATAGAAATGCCTAGTAAAGATCCTGTAACATTTCATTACCTACCTATATGTTTTGTGGAGACAATGTTTTCTCTATTTTCAGACTAGAAACATCTTTCTCATAAGACCGCCGTTAGTACGGTAGTGTGTTAAATCAGATCAAATTAAATTAAAAGCGACTGACAATTACAATAATTAAAGCATCCCGCATAATATCCGAGATAAAGCTAATAATTCATTAAATAAAGTCATTATTTGTAATCTGTCCCCCTGCTTGGTGGATGATATAAGGGATACTACACATTCTGTATGTTCGAATCTTGACAGCCGGGCGAACCCAAACAGCGGCAAATACGAAGATATTCGTGTCATATACATTCAGGAAGATCCGATTGGGGCTTTGCTCAAGTTGGATAGGATCAGCCCGAATATGATAATTAGCTTTGATATATGTCATTGTTGCGATTGCGGAAATACCATTGATGAGGCTGGTACAAGAACGTGGAGTTAGGCACAAGCAAAGACAGGTCTATACTCAGCGCTGGGTGAAGTCGGACTGTGGATGATGATGATGATAGTAGATGTCGAACAAAGTTTGTCGATCACCAGAAGTCGTATGTGTTGGTGATAGTACCTACCTAATTGCCTGGCTGGGTGCAACGAAACAACGAAAACCTGCTGCCGCATCGAAAGTCCCGAGAAAGAGTGTATAGCATCCCTATTATTTGTTATTTTTAATAGGTAGCCGGATGAGCCTATCAAGCTCAAGACTAGGACTGTTTGTCTACAACTCCTCACCCAATGCATATTATGTCTCGTGTTTTGAATAAAATAATAGTTCAGTACACAATCAGAATTCATACACAGCGGTACTCATTCACGCATTAGCATTAGTTACGTGGTAGTTAAATATAATCAATAAACAGTCATCTTTGGCTATCCGTGACTTTCATTCAAGCTAACAGTCAAGGTGTGTGCTACCCATTCAGCAGCGCGTACAGATATTATCTGCCGGTACTAAAAGGATCCTTTATCTATCCTAACCATGGTATATTTAGTTTGGCCTTGTTTAGCTGTGAAATGAGTAGCAAATAGATAAAGATATATTATTTATATTAGTAAAGATAATTATGGAATTAACGTTGTTATCTACACACTCGTAGATACATAAACTAACGCCTTTGACGCCTAGGAGTACAAAAAGAACGAAACTAAAGTACGCAAGCTTCTACAATTTTCAACTGTTATAGCTGAACCTAACATGTGTTTTTTTCGCCATTCTTACTAATAGGTGATATATCGTTCAAGGTTGATTGGGCATGTAGCTTGATGTACTGGCGTCTCTACCAACGCAATCTATACCACAAAATAATAGCAGTCACTATCAGGAGGACCCCGTATGTAACACAATACGTGACAATATCAAGCCGATCAGAAGGGGTTCCTATTGAAATGTATCGTTACAAACAAATTACTTGAAGAGGCTCTCGTCTTGCACTCTCTCAGTTATTGCATCCGGCAAGTTGATTGATCCAGATTATACGTTTGAAATCGGTCAGGTTGACTGTATGTTATCTTAACATGCAAAGGGCTTGTCCATTAAGTATTTCTCAGTACCAGTACTGGACTCTGTAGTTGTGTTCCGTTGATGGCAATAGGCTCACCCTCTATTACCCTCTGGTCTGTCTCCACCGATCCCGGGATCCGATTTGATGTAACACGGATCCCGGCGATTTGTCTCCACGGATCCCGGGATCCGTTTCTACAAAAAAAAAAAACAATTTTGTCTCCACGGATCCCGGGATCCGTGGCTACAAGAAATAAAAAATAAAAATATAGAAACGGATCCCGCGTACAGAGCTAAGAAGTTAAGCATAATATTTTTCGAAACTGGTTTTCTTTTTTCTACTTTTCAAACGAAAAGAAGTTATAAAAAGAAATTCTATTATGACGCTTTTTCAAACTGTAGGAAGAACCCCAAAAAAATGTGGAAATTGATTAACACTCTAGCTAAAAATTAGACAAACGATGTCTGTACTCTTCCTAAACTGACGGTTGACGGCAAAGACATAACAAACGGTAAAGAAATCTGTAACGCGTTTAATAACTATTTTGCTACTATTGGCTCTCTGTTGGCCCAGAATATAACACAAACTAATTCTAACCCACAAATTACATTAAATACGCCAGATACATACCTTCAACTAACCACTTTAGAACATTGTACTGAAGATGAGATATCAAAAATAATAGATAATTTGGATAATGATACCAGCAGTGGGATTGATGGAATCACAACAAAATCTATAAAATGTATTAAGAACCTAATCTTAACTGACCTAACTAATTGCATTAATGTTTGCTTTGATAGTGGCGTGTTTCCGGACAGTCTTAAAATAGCTAAAGTTACCCCTATATACAAGTCGGGAACTAAAACTGACCCCGGAAACTACCGACCAATCTCAGTGCTGCCTGTTATATCCAAGATATTTGAAAAAGTTTTATATACGCGCTTATCTAAACATTTAATTGATACTAACTTTCTTTACTCGCACCAATATGGCTTTCGTCCACACTCCAATACACTTTCGGCTGCTGTTGATTTAATTACTAAAATAAAAGAAAACATAGACAAGAAACAATTAGCTCTAGGTATCTTCATTGATCTAAAGAAAGCATTCGATACTGTTAGCCATATTATCTTTCTGAAAAAGCTAAAAATCATTGGAATTACTTCTACAGCCTACAAAATGTTTGAGTCTTATCTTGC
This sequence comes from Diarsia dahlii, assembly GCA_949775195.1. Classification (NCBI taxonomy): domain Eukaryota; kingdom Metazoa; phylum Arthropoda; class Insecta; order Lepidoptera; family Noctuidae; genus Diarsia; species Diarsia dahlii. The sequence continues at coordinate 21,413,880 of OX459194.1, read as the reverse complement.
TAATCGGCAACAGATCGTCAAATTAGATAAATTTACAAGTGACCCGGCCAATGTACAGTGCGGAGTACCTCAGGGATCGGTCCTAGGACCATTGCTTTTCCTCATATTTATTAATGACATTAGTACAGCTGGACTGACTGGACATGTGTCACTGTATGCAGATGACACTTGTCTTTTTTACTTTGGTGATTCCATCACTGATGTCATCTCAGATGCACAGAAAGATCTTGATATTTTGAATATATGGCTTAGTCAAAACCTCCTAACTATGAATGTTAGTAAAACTGCCTACATAATTTTTTCAGCAAAGAATAAAAAAATACCATCATTTCCAAATCTTATAATAAATAATCAACCGTTACGAAAGTCAACGCATGAAAAGTATTTGGGCCTAATAGTGGACAGTAAGTTGACATTCAGACCGCATATTGACTACATAAAATCTCGAATACTCCCACTAACCGGAGCCATACGTAACATTGCAAAATGTGTACCCTACAAGCTAAGACATACTATTTACAACACGCTAGTCAAACCACATCTGGAATATCTGATCCAAGTATGGGGACAAGCTGCAAAAACAAATCAACAACACCTACAACGAACACAAAATAAAATCATCAAAGCCCTCTTCAATTATAACTACGCTACTCCTACAGAATTACTCTACAAAAAAACCAAATTATTTAACCTACAACAATTGTATACATACCATACATGCATGACTATCCGAAAGATCCTTATGACCAACATACACACAAATATTTCATTCACACAAAAGACTCGTAGATATAATACCCGTAATCAAGATGACCTAGAAGTACCAAGAGTGAGAACCCTGTGTGGCAGAAAAACTATACAGTACGAGGGGGTTCGGCTATACAATAAATTACCCAAAAAAATCAGAGAGTGTACAAGCATACCAACATTTAAAAAAGGCCTAAGAAATTTTATATTAGACACATAAGTTTAGCTTTTTATATCGGCGTTGTAACGCCCTTTAACCTACCTACCTACCTACCTACCTACCTACTACCTACCTACCTACCTACTACCTACTACCTACTACCTACCTACCTACTACCTACCTACCTACTACCTACCTACCTACCTACTACCTACCTACCTACTACCTACCTACCTACAACCTACCTACCTACTACCTACCTACCTACTACCTACCCACCTACCTACTACCTATCTACCACCTACCTACCTACTTCTACCTACCTGCCTACCCAATTACCTGCTAAAAAAATAAAATGAAATTGTGTGATGCCTTATTTTGTCACATCTAGCACTTTAATTTAGTTTCCATGTTTGCTTGGTAGGTGTTTGGCAGCTGGACTTGTTTGTTTTGTAAATTGTGATCGCTTACCCTCATATTTTGTTATTTTTTACTATGAACTTAAATTTCTGTACCTTCAGATTATGTTATTTTTTAGTATACCAGTAAGTGAATTATTAGTAATTCTTGATAAGGAATATGTTCATAAACCATATGTTATTTTATACAGATAAACCTAGGTGTTTACCGTTCGGTCTCTTGGATGGCTTGAACGTCGTATCTAATGTAAACCTACTTATTGTTAATTTTAGTTAAGTTTCTCTTTTAAGTGAACTGTAAATGTTCTTTGAGAAATAAATGTCTTTAAACCGAAGTCTGACAAACTACCAGGAGGCCAGAAACATGTAGGAGGTATTGTATATTCTTAATAGCAATCTCTTACTCAAATCTAAACTCTTTTGCAAAAAAAACGGGCCCTTCATATTTTTTTCTCTACTTCAATGAAGAAGGACAAGTAAGAGGTTTAATTAATTTGACGATGTATTGGCATGTTATTTGAAGAATCCTGGCATGATTCTGTACGTTCCAAATTTAAATTTTGAAATTAACAAAAGGAAAATAATGGTTATTGTAGATTATTGTAAAATTGCTTTACTAATGGCGCGAATTGCTGAAACGATTTTATTACTGATTACTAAAATTTTAAAACTTTTTGGATATTTTCTGCAAATTAAACAATTTTATCTTTCTTTTTACATTAAATACCACTTTTTGACATGAGTGATAAAGCGATAAGGGCCGGTAAAATTATAGCCCTACTTGAAGAAGGTTGTTCGCAAACTTACGTGTCTCAGCGGCTAAATGTGAGTCAACGTCGACGTTCAACTGTCCAGAGGACTTGGCAACGGTATCAAGAGACCGGTTCGGTCAAAAGAAGACCCGGTTCGGGAAGAAAACGACGCACAGAACCAAGAGATGACCGCTTCTTGGTGAGTCAGGCCTTGCGGAATCGTAAGGCGTCAAGTGTGGACCTGAAGAAGAGCCTTGAAGAAGTAAGAGGAGTAGAAGTTAGCTTGTGGACCGTCAGGAGGAGGCTTTTGGCTGCCAATATCAGGAGTTACCGCCCGGCTCGGGGACCTAAATTACTCCGTGAGCACCGTGTTGCTCGACTTCAGTTTGCTCGAAACTGTGCTTCATGGACTCTGGAGGAATGGAATAAAGTATTGTTTTCTGATGAAGCTAGGATCTCTTTGTGTGGAGAGGACCGACGCCGGCGAGTGCTACGAAGACCACGGGAACGCTATGCGGAAGTGTGTTTCGAAGAAATCACTCCTTATGGCGGAGGCTCCGTTATGTTTTGGGCAGCAATTCATTCGACGGGGCGTACGGAGTTAGTTCTCATAGAAAATGGAACATTAAATGCACACCGGTACATAATGGAAGTCCTAATTCCATATGCACAACCCGCATTGACTGCACTTGGGGAAGATTCCATTTTTATGGACGACAATGCTCGCCCGCACCGTTCTGGCGACGTGGAAGCGTACATGCAAGAAGTTGGGATCCGTCGTTTAAATTGGCCAGCTCGAAGTCCTGACCTCAATCCAATTGAGCATGTCTGGGATGTTCTAAAGAGACGGGTAAGATCAGTGCAACATGCTCCACAAAACATCAGGGAGCTAAAAAGAGTAATTGCAGAAGAGTGGGAACGTATTCCTCAAAACGTCATTAAAAACATCGTGGAAAGCATGCCCAGAAGGATTCAAGCTGTGATTTTGGCAAGAGGAGGTCACACTCGTTATTAGGTTATTACATTTGTAACTTTATTTAATTAAACAAAGTAAAAAAATCTTCTTGTCTTTATTGCCGACCACTTCTTATTGTTTGGCCGTGTACATCGGTTTTAAAGAATTCATAGATTTTTTTTTTAAATTGCTACAGTTCACTTCACGCGTATTAATTTACACGATTCTAAGTATACAGACTACGTCAAACAATTAAATTACATTGAATTAACTCAAATCGACCTTAGAACGTAAATTTCCTAAGGTGCCCGTTTTTTTTGCAAAGGAGTGTATATACCTTTTCACTTCTCTCGCTCTAAAATTCGTCTTTATGTCGTGCGTAGGCGACATAAAGTCGCGTTTTATGCTCTAGAGCATAAAGTAAAATCTTCGTCGAAGATCAAGGTAATCGGCACAGGTAATCGGCCCAACAGCCACAGCAACAACTTCATAGAATAACCTCTTTAATTTAATTCGTTTCGCTAGTATTCTAAGAAGGGATTACAGCTTTTCATTACGAATACAAGGAAAGTTGATGGGAATAGGCTTCCCCCAATTACCTAAATCGCTTGATGGCAATAGCCTTGCTCTTAATTAGGTTGGTTGATGGCAATAGGCTTGCTCCTAATTACATCATTTGATGGGAATAGGCTTACTCTTAATTACATTGATTGATGGCAATAGGCTTACTCTCAATTACCTAAATCAGTGGATGGCAATATTGGCTTGCTCCTAATAAGATTGGTTGATGGCAATATTGGCTTGCTCCTAATAAGATTGGTTGATGGCAATAGGCTTTTCCTAATTACATAGGTTGATGGCAATAGGCTTGTCCCTAATTACATCAGTTGATGGCAATAGGCTTGCTCCTATCTACATTGGTTGATGGCAATAGGCTTGCTCCTAATTACATTGGTTGATGGCAATAGGCTTGCTCAAAATGTTTTTATAACTGAGACGTATGAGTAACGACATAAGTCAGGTGTTATGTCAAGTTTCCTACTGAAAAAAAAAGCTAATTGTGGCGGGAACCTTAATTATTTTTACATTATTTACAAGTTGCTGTTGCATTTCCTCGCAATCGAAGTGAAAAGTAGAGTGTAAAACTCGTCCATAAAACCCATTTTACTCTCTACTTTATATCCATCCTCGCTCGCAAGCTCGCATCGGATGGATAAACGTCTCGCGCAAAATGGTGCGTTTTATGCACTTGGTGTACAATCTACTATTCTAATACAATGTTTTTTTTTTTATTTTAAACAAGCACAATAAAGTCTTCGAAACTACCAGTACACCAGAATGCTGAAGTAGTAGTGTCATTAAAAAAAGGTATTGTATATTGTTTCTAGGAATCACATAACCTAAGTTTCGAACACCTACCATGTTGGGTTTTTTTTTTCATTTTGAACAAGGATAGTAAAGTCTTCGAAACTACCAGGGGCCCAATTCTGTAACTTAGAGATAAGCAACATGCCATTGTCACTCTATCGACACACTACAGACATTATTATGCAATAGGGAAAAGAGGTGTCGTTGTTCGATGGCTTCACAATGGCAGTTCGATAGCCAAACACGATAGACACAACTGTCAGATTTCACTTGAAATATATTTACAGACTACCAATAAAGTCCTACTATGGCGTTTCAATGTCACTACAGTGGCAAGTCAATGACCATAAATATTTGTAGAATACCAAATGTCAATGAGTAGTCTATTGAGACACAACCGACACACTATCGACGCACTATTGATAAGTTAGCTATTTTACAGAATTGGGCCCCTGGACAACAGAATGTTGAAGTATTAGAGTCCTGAAAAAAAAAAAGTGGATGATAAAATAAAAGGACCTTTTTTTTAAAAAAAAAACTACCAGGAGGCCAGAATATGAAGGAGGTATTGTATATTGTATAAAGGAATCTCTTATTCAAATCTATATACCTTTCTAATACAATGTTTTTTTTTTTCATTTTAACCAAGGACAATAAAGTCTTCGAAACTACCAGTACCTACACCAGAATGCTGAAGTAGTAGTGTCATTATAAAAAGGTTAGGTACATTGTTTAGAGGAATCTCATAACCAAATCTTTATACGTTTCTAATACCATGTTGGTTTTTTTTATTTTCTTTTTTATTTTAATAATGGAAACTGATTACGGTGTGCAGAGGTAAGAAGTTAAGTACACTTTTTTTCGAAACTGATTTTAATCAGATTTTCAAACGAAAAGAAGTGATAATTAAAAAAAACATTACGAATGTACCTATATCAAAATATCTTAAAATTATCATCAATAAATTATTTCATAGTATCAAACAGAATGAAGATACTCATAGTAATCAACAATTGTTACGTTATATTTAACAAATCATCACTAAATCAGAACAACACACAAAGGCGCGCCGTCTAAAAAGCCGATAGATAGCCAATTTTTTTTTTATAGTATTAATTAACAATTTAAATTTGAATAAATTATGATGTACTTACCTAATCTAAACACTTAACAATTTTTTTTTTTATTGTTTTGTTTTTATTTTGGCATTGAACTATCGGGAACTGGTGAAATAATGATTTGAAAAACAAAAATCTGAAGTAATTTTTTTATTGTATATTATAGTTTCTTTTTTATATTTTAAAATCAATTGTTGAATATTGTGGTATTTCGCTATTCTAAACCACGTATTTTATTTATTTCACTGAGTGAGCTGTAGTGTTCTTATCTAATTCACACTTACCACACATTTTACATCATATTATACTTACACTTCGCATCTATCATACGTTTTATTGGTTTTTACATTAATATTCTGCGAATCGGTCTAAAACGATTCGTTTTCTTATAATATATCTGAAATAAATAAATCATTTTCATATTTTTCATTGTTATGACAATTTAAGTCAGGCTGTCAAACTGTCAATACTTTTTCTTTTAATTTTCTGTCATAGTTTCTTACTAGATTAGTCTATGAAGGTTTCTTTTGATTTAAGTAATTTAAATTCTTTTTATCAATATGTTAGCTCAAATATTGTATTTTATAACTTACTTAACTCAGATATTGTATTTTATAACTTACATATAATTAATTAACACGCTCTCAGAATTCTATGAAAAGGTTTTGGTTTGAATATTACTGGCTGTTCTGAATACTGGCAAGTTGCATTTCTAAAAGAATTAAGAAGTCACTATTTGAAATTCTGAAAAATGAACTGAAAATGACAAGCTGTGGATTTATAAAAGCTGAAATGATTTCACACGCGAAGACTTCTATTCTGGATCTGGTCGAGGAAACATCTTCTTATTATACTCTAAGTCTTCACTGAGTCTGTGCTGCTACTGGTTCATTGAGTGAACGGAACGGTGCCGAGCGAGACGTTACGCTGCCGCCAAGAGGACCACAACTTCTACCCGAGTGACCGGTGTCGAGCGAGACGCTACGCGGACCTCCAATTCTTCTTCCCGAGTGACCTGTACTGCCGTGACAGAGGATCTACTCTTGTGGACAAACTAAAGCTGTCATCCTTCTTATAAAACCTCCCTCCTCCCTTCTGAGTGTGCTAGGTTAGGTATATTTTTATAACTCCTTTTGTATTTTTTACTCATCCCTATTATAATTGTTACTGATTGAGAGATGCTGGTTTAGGTTTCGAGGATTAAATAAGAAATATATTTTAGAATAAACTGATGTATTAGCATGACTTTTACCGACATATAAAATTAAGTGACAAGACAAAAGACAAAGACAATCATATACTTTTTTATAGTCAACACTCTTCCCCCCTCGGTTGTGAGGGCAGGCGCACCAGACGCAAAGCAGCGCGGCGGCGCAGTGTGCCGCGCGAGGTCCGCACATCGACGACCCGCACCCGGCCATCGGCGCCTGGGTACACGGCTTCTATAACACCGCGAGGCCAGTAGCTCCTCTCAGAAGTCGGGTCGATCACTAAGACCACATCCCCAACCTTGAGTTGATCTTCGTCGCTAGTCGACCTCATAGTTCGTGGCAGTAGAGACGGCAAAACTTCTTTGAGCCATCTCGACCAAAACATGTCAGCGAGCCTTTGAGCCACACGCCACCTGTTTTCGTGAACATAAGTCTGTGTTCTCAGTTGCATCAATGGGAAGGTTGGATGAATTTCCCAATAAAAAATGGAATGGTGTCAGGGCTACATCGTCTGTGGAGCTGACGGACACGTGCGTCAGCGGACGGCTGTTAACTATTGCTTCAACTTCGCAAAGTAATGTCAAGAGCGTTTCGTCTCGTGGTGCTCTTTCTTTCAGGATGACTTTTAGAGTTGACTTCGCGCTTCGTATCAACCTCTCCCAAGCACCTCCCATATGTGGGCTTAGAGGTGGATTTAAATGCCACCTTACTCTATTGTTGGCGGCTTCATTCTGTAGCTTCTGAAGCTCAGCGTCGGCTCCGCGTAAGTTAGTTCCATTATCGGAATATAAGTCGCTAGGCCAACCTCGTCGCGCTGCCATTCGTCGTAGAGCCATTATTAAACTATCAGTGGATAGTGAATGCACAACTTCTAGATGTATGGCCCTTACTGTCATACATGTAAAAATTACGCCGTACCTTTTCTCACGTCTTCTTCCAACTGTAACGACTATTGGTCCAAAAAGGTCAAGACCACAGTGAGAAAATGGTCTACAGTGATGCGCAACTCTACCAGCAGGTAAGTTTCCTTGTCTCGGTGCTACAGGTGTCGCTTTCCTTATACGACAGACAAGGCATTTCGATGCTACATTTCGCACTGAAGGTCGTAGGTGAACGATCCAAAATCTTTGTCTTAGTTCATTTATAACTGTCTCATTATTAGCATGCGCAGCTCGAACATGATAGTGCATTATTATAAGCTTGGAGACATAATTGCGTCCGTCAAGTATGGCAGGCCTTTTGTACTCTAAATCAACATTTTCTGCAGCGTCAATCCGGCCTTGGACACGTAAAATACCATCATGATCCATGTACGGTGTGAGTGACAAAATCTTACTCTTTTTTGGTAAAGGTTTTTGATCATTTAAGCAGCTCAGCTCTTCAGGAAAAGATTCTTTTTGCGCTTGCCTCAGTATCAATATTTCAGCTTTATCCATTTGTATAGCGTTGATTGTTGTTACGTCTTTCCCTTTCCATTTTTCAACAGCAGCTAATAGTGTGGCTGTAGCGCGAAGTAAGCGCATCCATGAGGAAAACCTTTTGGCATCGGGAATGGAAAGATGCTCTAACGGAGTAATGACGGTCAAAGTTGCTTTCTTTAGCTCAACATCGTCATCGTGTACTTTCGTGAATTTATTTTCAGGCCATTGAGCTGTCTCAAGACTTAAGAACTCAGGACCGTGAAACCATGGATGTGCGTAGGTAAGTTCATCTACATTTTCTTTTGTGGCATAGTCCGCTACATTCGCAGACGTCGGAACATATCTCCACTCATTAGGTTTGGTCAGCTCGTCTATCTCACCTAATCGATTAGCGACGAAAGGTTTATAATCTCGTGCATCGCTCATGATCCATAGCAGGACCGTAGACGAATCAGTCCAAAAATAGCGTCTGTCGGGCTTTATTGTGTGCTCCTGCTCGATAGTAGCCGCTAATCTGCAGGCCAATACTGCTCCTTGAAGCTCTAGACGTGGCACTGATACAGGTCTTAGTGGGGCCACTCTACTCTTACTGGCTATGAGGGCTATAGTCGCACTTTCTTCGTGAACGATTCGCCAGTAGGCTACAGCGGCATAGGCTTGCGGTGAAGCGTCGCAGAATATATGTAGCTCACGTGCTAAAATAACATTTTGTGTGGCGAATGATTCTGCATTCAAATACCATCGCGGTATGCGTAGTGACTTGATCTTGTCAAAACACTCTAGCCATTTGCGCCACTTTGTGAACTCTTTGTCCTTGACATGTTCGTCCCATGAAATGCCGCTTCTCCATGTATCTTGTAACAGTATCCGAGACTTTATCGTTAACGGAGCAAGAAAGCCTTGAACATCGAAAATGGACATGACTACTCGTAACATTTCTCGTTTAGTCGGTCTTTGTAAACACTTGAGGATTTGTTCACTAATGCGCTTCATGGAAACATCAAAACTAAGCACATCGTCAACTGGAAACCAATACAATCCTAGCGTTCTCTCGCCCTCGCTTGTTCCCTCGATATTGAACTTAACGGCGCTAGGGCCGAGATCACTCTCTGGTAAACTTTCGAGTACTTTCTTACTGTTACTGGCCCAGTTCCTGATTTCAAAGCCTCCCATTTTGTGAATATCTCTGACATCGTTAACAAGCTGTACAGCTGCACTCTCAGTCTCAATGCTATCCATCAGATCATCTACATAATGATTTTGCACAATGCTTCTGACAGCACGGGGCATTTCCTTTTCATACAGCATGGCGTTTTTATTTTTCACATATTGTGCCACAAAAGGAGAGCAGCATGCGCCAAAAATAAGGGAATTCATAGCGAACTTCGTAGGTGGCTTTTTACTATTGATGTCGTCCTTCCAGAGAAAACGCAAAGCATCTTGGTCCTCTTTTCTAATTTGGACCCTCAAAAACATATCTTTGATGTCGCCAGTGATCGCGACTTGGTGCTCTCTGAATCCTAATAGTACACCAAGCAGCGAAATGAGCAAATCTGGGCCTTGAAGTAGGTAATCATTCAGAGAATAACTTTGCGATTTGGCAGCGGCGTCAAATACAAGACGCAATTTCTTCTTGTTTGGATTATCAACACCAAAATGAGGTAAATACCACAGTCGATCAGATGTCACATCGGGTTCTGAACAGGGGTGAGCATAATTGTTTTCAAACAGATGCTGTACTCTCTCTCTGTATCTAGCTTGAAAATCTGTGTTTATGCGCATCTTTTTCTCTACGCCTTGAAGACGACTAAACGCTGTGGGATATGAGTCTTTCATTTTAACGGTCTCATCCTTCCAGGGCAGTCCCACCTCCCAATGGTCACCAACTTGTTTAGAAGTCTTTTCAATAATCTCTAAAGCTTTAACGTCCTCTGAACATTTTCGTGTGTTGACACTGACGCCAAGTGCATCAAGAGCATACGAACGCCTTACAAGATCATTGAGCTCATCTAGGCTGCATCCGTTTTCGCTGTCGTGATGTGATAAAAACAGCGTATAGGCATCAGTCAGTCCATGCGGTCGGCGTCTGTTTATTATTTTGCCGTGTACAGACCAGCCAAGAACGGTTCGAGTGGCGTTGGGATCACCCTCAATTATCTCTAATGGGGCTAAGAGATGGTAATTATCTTGCCCGATAATCATTGATGGCTTCATGGAATCAGAACACAGAATATCTTTGATACTTGACAGGTGCACATAGCGTTCAGGTTCTGTGTATTGACTCGGAAGATTAATCCCTTTAACCGTGCGTGCGACAATTTTATAGCGATCAGTATTTTTGCTTGATATCTCAAATTCAAGTAATTCAGCTTTACAAATCAAAACACTGTTGTCCCAAGCGCCTCGCACATGTAAGCTTTCAGTGTGACCGGTTAATCCTACTTGGCTGGCCACTTTTTCATCTATCATCGTGATGGTGGAACCGTCGTCGAGAAGAGCATCAGTAACAACGTCACCATTGGGGCCATGGATCCGGACGCGAACATATTTGAGTAACACGTGAGAAGGTGTAGGAGAGTTTGACACAGCTGATATGTTCGCTACACAATCTTCAGGACTTTCAGTAATATTAGCGTTGACAGGCTTTTCTATTGCCTTAGCTGTTGGCCAATGCAAAATCTGGTGGTGCGGCAGTCCGCAATCATCAATGCTACATAATGGAGTTTCACAGGTGTTCTTGTCATGGTCGCTAACAAGACATTTTGGACATAGCCGGTTGCTGCGCACAAATGACCATCGTTCCTTCCGGAGGGCGCGCTTGAACTTAGGGCAATCAATAACTATGTGATCGGAGCGCTTGTGACAAAAACGGCATTTTGAAGCTTCTTTCGTCTGTGCTAGTAAAGTGTGAGGCCGCTGAAGGTTGGAGTGAGTAACAGGAACATCAAATTTCTTTATAGACGTCTGTAGTAACGAAACGCCGACATTAGAAATCTTTTGCGCTTCAACTTCCAAAAATTCCGATAACTGTTCAAGTCGAGTCATATTTGAACTTTTTTCTCGATTTTCGTGGGCATAGTCGGCCCATCGGGTAATCAAACTGCATGGTAATTTCGATAAAATGACAGTAGTTAGCTCGGGACTCCTTAAATAATCATCTTGTTTTATAGCCTTCGTGGCAACTACGCAGTTTTTAATTTTTATAGAAAAAGAAACTATGTCATTGTGATATGACAGCGACAGTGACGGAAGTTTTTTCAATTGACTTACGATTTTTATTATGATAATTTCAGGTCGACCAAATCGTAATTCCAAGGTTTTCATGATATTTTCAGCCGACACATCACCCATCAGGAGCGCAGAAACGCATTCTCTAGCTTCGCCTGTTAGACATTTTCGGAGGCGACAAACGTTTTCTATATTCGAAAATTGGCAAACCTTGGTCGACTCATCATAAGAATTCCTGAAGTTAACCCACTCCATCGGGTCTCCCTTGAAGAAAGGCAGCTCCTTAGGTGTCGCAATGCGACTCATTAATTTGTCTGCGGCGGTCATCTGCTTACAGCTATGGGTACAACCTACAGCAAGATCGTGTATCGCGTCAGCTAGCTTGAGTATTGCTTTATCTTGAGCAACTGGTGCTGACGAGGGTCGGTCATGTAGGGCAGGGCTTGAACAACACATATTTTGAGCAGCGGGGGCCGGGCAATGGTCATTTTGTGCCGCGGTAGGGGCTAGGTAGCGTTCATCTTGTGCAGTAGTGTCTGAGTAGCGCGCATTTTGTGTCGCGGTCGTACGACGAAGGGTTACATTCTGTTGCGCCACCCAATCTTCCGTTCTTACTGCTGCGGATACTGATGAAACACTGGAACCCGCTCGGGAACGTCGTTCTTGTTGTTCTTCCAATTCTGCTAGGCTTACACTCAGTTTTTTGTTCACGAGGTCTATTTGTGCTTGCATTTTTACCTCTTGCAGCTGAGCTTGCATTTTTACCTCCTCTGCGGCGATCAGCAATCGTGATTTCTCCTCGGCCGCTTCAAATTCGAGTTGTTTTTTGCGCGCCTCTATTGAGATAACGGACATTTTGGAGCTGGCCGCTTTCGAATACTTGCTTGATGGAAGGTTTTGCTGATCTTTCTTTTGTGAGCCTGAAGGTGACGACATTTTTCTGCAAGCTTTTGCTCGTGTTATCATTTTGCGAAAAAAATATATTCCTCAGTCCTCGAGTCTTCAGTTTATGCTCGAAGGACCACGATGTTACTGATTGAGAGATGCTGGTTTAGGTTTCGAGGATTAAATAAGAAATATATTTTAGAATAAACTGATGTATTAGCATGACTTTTACCGACATATAAAATTAAGTGACAAGACAAAAGACAAAGACAATCATATACTTTTTTATAGTCAACAATAATGTTCAAGTCTACAACTTCTTATTTCATTCTAAATCAGTAGATTTGTTACAATATTTCAATTGTTTAAATAATTAGTTATACATTTCTAATAATATCTATAATGATGACTTACTTTACAACTTCAGCATTCTGGTATCCTGCTAGTTTCGAATTTACTATCCTTGTTCAAAATGAAAAAAAAAACCAAACGTGGTAGGTGTTAGAAACGTATAGAGATTTGGTTAAGTGATTCCTTTATACAATTTAAAATACGTTTTTTTAATGACACTACTACTTCAGCATTCTAGTGTATTGGTAGTTTCGAAGACTTTATTTGTCCTTGTTTATAATGGAAAAAAAAACATTGTATATAGGTATAATTATAGATTTGAATAAGAGATTCCTATTAACAATATACAATACCTCCTTCATATTCTGGCCTACTAGTAGTTTTTTTTTTTAAAAAAAGGTATGACTCTAATACTTCACCATTCTGTTGTCCTGGTAGTTTCGAAGACTTTACTATCCAGGTAAAAAAAGCTGCATGGTATTAGAAAGGTATATAGATTTATAGATTTGATTAAGAGATTCCTATTAAGAATATAAAATACCTCCTACATGTTTCTGGCCTCCTCGTAGTTTGTCAGACTTTACTACACCAATCCTTATAATTTTAAATTATAACTTCTTTTCGTTTGAAAAGTAGAAAAAAGAAAACCAGTTTCGAAAAATATTATGCTAAACTTCTTAGCTCTGTATGCGGGATCCGTTTCTATATTTTTATTTTTTATTTCTTGTAGCCACGGATCCCGGGATCCTTGGAGACAATTTTTTTTTTTTTTTTTTTTTGTAGAAACAGATCCCGGGATCCGTAGAGACAAATCGCCGGGATCCGTGTTACATCAAATCGGATCCCGGGATCGGTGGAGACAGGCCCAAACTTAACTGTCGAAAAAACCTTGAGAACCCCTGAAGCGTAAACAACACAACATAAACTGATCAGTTTATGTTATGTTGTTTTTTCATTCCAATCTCGTCACCTAGCAACGAGCTAAGCCTGTAAGTAGGCCTACGTAACAGGCCTACCGACGACGGCTAGAATCTTTGAAAATAAACTTAGGTATTGGGTTGCTGAAGCAAAAAATTGTTCCAATTTTCCACTATAATCCAACCGAAGTTAGTGTCCAGTGTCTTTGCCTTGACCGAACTTCCATTTGTCATTCAGATGGAAGTTGTGTCTTATCTTATCGAATATTTTAAAGCGTTACAATGCTTTGATATGCATGAGAGGTCAGCAACGTTTAGCACGGTGTGTATCACTTGTTTAAAGATTAAGCTATCTATAGGTAAAACGTGAAAATCCTACAATTTTCGATGACACACCTGTAGCAAGTTCAATGCTACAACCGAAGATAATTTGTAATGTTATTCGGTTATGGGGGTCTAAAATAATCCCGTCGGGGCAGCGGGTTGTTCGCAAGAGATACCACGGCTTCGACTTATAGGGCTAAGAAGGAACATGGGTGGTTTTTAGTCAGTAGAAGTCTGACACTCCCTTTTGCTCTGCCAAGAGCGGGAGGAGTTATTTGATGATTAACTATCCGCCAAAAAAAAAATGGGTCTAAAATGGACGCAGTTAATATTATGAAATTGTCGTGTCTGCGTCCATTTTAAGCCTTCTCCGCCATAAAGATCCCTCTCAATTTTGTTCCTGATAATGCTACGAGTATTCATACCTTATCCTTATGTAAGCCGAAATACGTCCACAGCTGGGACCTCGGTCGCACAAACTAGGCAATGCGCATTTATTTTCCTCCAGGTCATCAGTCCATTTTGTGGGAGGCCTTACAACACCACGGTTTCTGGTTCGTGTTCGCCTCTATAGAACCTTCTACAGCTCCATCGGCCATCCTTTCCAAGCAATGCAAGCACTAGCAATGCAGCCAAACTTATGTATCGGGCGGGCGCCCGATATGTAAGCTTCGTTATTCTCCAATTTAACTGTACAATAATTAGCTCCGATTTACGTTTGTAATGCATGTATTTTTTTTCACCAATAAATTATTCGGGGTAACATAATAAGTACCTCCTATCATAATTACCTCTGGGTATTGTTGCTTAATTATAGGATTCACCTGCTATGTCTCAATAAAAATACACAAGCAAGAGAAACACATTATGGGTTGTACTTTACCCTGCAGATGGCAGATTTTAAAAGATCGCTATCTGTGTGCAACCCATTTATCTGAATTGCACCAGACCTTGAACAAAATGACATGATAGCTCCATTGCTCCACGATGGCTTTAGTATTGAGCTTATACTATTCCTTGTCCAAAATTAGTATTGAGTATGAATGTGGAGGGGTATAAGTGTAGAGGAAGACCAAAGAAACAATGGACTGTGGAAAGGATGATGTGGCAAGAATGACACCTCACCTGAGATGACGAGTAATAAAGAAGTATGTAAGAAGCAGACATTCTGCGCCGACCCCAAATGACAAAATATCAAGGACAAGACCAAATGACAAGGGCGAGAGAACGATGATGATGTCCATAATTAGTCCAGAGTTAAAACTAAGGTCAATTAATCGCTCTTGTGGGAGTTCTGATAACTTCTGCGCTTAATTGTTTGTTAAAAAATCCGTAGTTTAGCTGTTAAACAGGTTGTCCATTTTCTACTGTTCTTTCCCATGACTGGTCGCTTGGCCTCGGTAGAACTCCAACCAAAACAATCTAGATGCGTTGTTTAGCAAAACAGCACCGGCAACGGTCACTATGCCGATGCATTATTCAATTACGCTGATAACACTTAAGATGATTACTGGTAATAAAAATGTAATGTCTTGTTTCCGAGATGCGCGCGTGGGTACACGGACGCGAAGCGGTGTGACCCCACAGGGGAAAGTTTTTTGACTCTTATTTGGCTTAAGTACGGCGGAACAATAAATCTTTAGCAATTTGGTACACTTCGAAAATCTTGTATGTCTGCCGCTTCTTGGATGTAGGTTTTTCGATAGGTACCTGGTATATCTACATCCTTTTGATGCCCATTTTGGGATATTAGTCCACCAACGATATCCACAGGTTGAGAAGGGAGTTATAGAGACCACAAAGACTTAATTTGTCAAAATGACGATGGTCATCAGTGGTCAATTAGATCGATCCTGCAATAATGCAGAAATCCGTTTCAAACAATTGCGTTCAGACTGAAACTAGTTGAAAGGGCAAAAGATGAGTAATAATGACTCATTGTTTTTTTGCTAGAGACGAAACTCATCTTCTCCGAAATCATCACTGAAAAGCCAGATTAATAATTTTACTGCGTTTCAAAATATCGTTTAAATACAAACCCTTGAGATTCAATTAGAAGCAATACCAAATAAACAATCAAGCCAGTACTATTCCAAGAAAATCTCAGTGCGACGGATATCACCCATTTTATTTGTTCATAAGTCTCATTTGGTAAAATTGGATGACACACGCCAAGCGTAATTCGCCAAGAGCTGGGAGGTGCCTGGCTGCCTTTAACCCGTCTGTGCTACTAGGGCATGCAATATCGCAAGGTTCTCAATTCCGGAACTGAGTTCCGATACTGGAGATCTGATTCCGGAATTCCGGAACTGATTCCGGAACTGGTAAATTTTTAAAGTTTGTTTCAAATCTAACAAGATTTATAATTTTATCAGCCTTTTAATGATTTTCAGTAACAAATTAAACATATTTGGTCATCTTTCTCAATTATTACTCTAATTAAACATTTTAAAACCGTAAAATCAACAAGGTTTATAAAACACGCAATAGAATTAAACATTAGTAATGTTAATAAAAAACATACGATATTTTATAAACAACATATTGAGATATTGTACCGTATGGTGTCGGATGTAAAGAATAGCACCATCCCATATCTTCCCGTGGGTGTCGTAAGAGGCGACTAAGGGACTGGGACCAGAGGTTGGGCAGCGGCGTTCTCTGTGCCTTTGTAGCAACCATACTGCGATCGCCAACCCGCCTGCCAAGTGTGGCGATTATGGCAAACCCCCTCTAATAAATTAGAGCGCATGACAGGAATGGCCCCTAGTACCCGGCAGCCCGTCTACCCTCGACTACGGTAGCGGACGAGGCAACGGCGTAGCAAGGGGTGCTAAGAATCCCCGGAAGAGATCCGGCTACCTCAAAACACACCGACGCCGACGACTTGTCCTGGCGACATATATTCCGAAAAGGCTTTAGCACCGTAGACTACATAAATACGCTGCGGCAGGTTATACAGAAGACCGAAGAGTATAACCTGCCTCTCTGTTTAGCGTTCGTAGACTACGAGAAAGCCTTCGATTCGATCGAGATTTGGGCTGGGTTTTTGTTTGAATAGGGAGGGCTATGCTCGGAGTTTTCTTGCGTGATCGAATCAGAAATGAGGACATCCGCATGAGAACCAAGGTTACCGACGTAGCCCGAAGAATCGCCAGACTGAAGTGGCAATGGGCAGGGCACATTGCTCGCAGAATGGAGGGCCGATGGGGCCGAAAAGTTCTGGAGTGGCGACCACAAACGGGAAGACGTTGGTAATTGACTTTGGGAAAGATTTTGTCCTCTGCTTGTGCAAAGAAGACTTGCGGATTGTGTAATTGGTGGATCACACACACCTGCTCTAATAGTAATCTTAATACGACTTCGCAAGTTCATCGCAAGTTTAGAACTCACAAAGAAGTTTCTTGAGCATAAACTGTATCGTGATATCAGCTGTATAAAGCGTCGCGCAAAAAATAATAATCAAAATATCAAAAAAATATGAATATCGGAATTCCGGTATTACTCCTCTCAATTCCGGAATTGAATTATCAGGAAAATTGTTACGGAATTCCGGAATTGCGAGATTCCGGAATTCCGGAATGCATGCCCTATGTGCTACACTCTTAACTTTTTTCTTTCTGTGGTTCAGTCGACCAATAGAATATAGCTGATATTCTGTTTCTCAAAATCATGGTTGTTGAATGATTTAATTATGGGGAATTATAAAACGAGCGAATAAAAAATAACTAAGCGACTGATGATGATATACTGTATTTATAACTTGAGCGGTATGAATTTGAGTAAGCGAAAAATAAACTAAACTAACGACAAATATTGATTAATAATAAAATCCGGAACGAGCTTACAAAAAGTGGTTTGTGATAAATCCGTTTCAGATATTAAAATTACTAACTGAGCGACAAAATTACTAAGTGAGCGACTAGAAATACACAAAGGGTAACTTAAATATTAAGATAGAGACGATTTTTCCAATTGAGTTTTTACATATTATACTACTAAAAAGTTCAGATTGAGCAACGTTTTGTAAATTGCTTTATTAACGATTAATGGTTACTGATATTCTATTTGAGGTCTTATGTTTTTTATTTTGATAACTTTTTAAAATGAAAACTACAGATTGTTTGAAGCACGCGAATTCGAATGGGGGGAAAAGGCTCGTGATGCGACTGTCTGCCATCACGTTACGTGTCTAGTCGTCCGATTAGCGGATGAATAAAATTAATTAGTCGTCCGATTAGCCGGATGAATAACCAAAATTATAGGCTGTTGCTAGTCGTCCGCTAAGTGGATGAATCACCGTCTCGCGACAGTATCCTTTATGGGCGGCATGGGCACCGGGCCGTAGGCCGACGAAGGAGGCCGGCGGAGGCCCGGCACTTCGGGGACAGAAGATATTAGTGTTATTTAACAGTACATGCGTTGCAAGGAGTACATGCGTTGCATGTATGAGTGACGTGACCAAAAGCTTTGATATACTTTGTTCTAATAACATTATTATGATAAATAAACATTATGTTATTTTAATTTAGGACTTGAAACTTTTACGGAAAACGTTTTTATGTCTTTCGTATATTATTGATTGTAATATTTATGACAAATGGATTTAGGACATATAATATTTAGGGATTTCAATTTTATGGCATGTGATATTATGTGATATTTAGTTCGGGTAAGTTATCATTCGGACAAATGATGATTAGGACAAAAAATGTTATGGCATTTTAAATTATGGATAAAAAAGTTAGGTGACACAATAGAGAACCCTTCATTTGATTTAAGTAAATACATATTGCTTTATTTTTTTCGGAATACATGCAAGCTACCCTTAAATAATTAAATTTCTTTGCTAAACGTGTTTCTTCAAATAGTTATTTCATACGAACATTTTCAAAAAAAAAGTGTGGTCATAGTACTCTACTCATTATAATAATTTTCAAAGTGATTTTTCTAATCGAAACACTTCATTTAAGATAAAATGCCGTTCAGTATAAATAAATTATTTGCCAAATATTGGAAAAATGCAGGACGTAACGTTGTCACTCATACAAATATTGGGTCGCCCAAAAATTATGAAGCTACTCATTTTGTATTTTAAGTAGCACAAATTAATGTTTGTAAATTGCCGTTCTATTGATTTCTTGTCGCTCACAGTCAGTCGCTCACTTAGTAATTCTGTTATCATCATCATCATTTCAGCCAAAAGACGTCCACTGCTGGACATAGGCCTCCCCCAGGCGTCGCCACATTGACCGGTCCCGTGCGTCTCTCATCCAGCGGGTTCCTGCAACCTTGACCAGGTCATCGGTCCACCTAGTGGGAGGCCTTCCAACGCAACGTCTTCCGGTTCGCGGTCGCCATTCCAGAACTTTTCGGCCCCATCGGCCATCCGTTCTGCGAGCAATGTGCCCTGCCCATTGCCATTTAAGTCTGGCGATTCTTCGGGCTACGTCGGTAACCTTGGTTCTCATTCGGATGTCCTCATTTCTGATTCGATCACGCAAGGAAACTCCGAGCATAGCCCTCTCCATTGCCCTTTGGGTGACTTTGAGCTTTCTGATAAGGCCCATTGTGAGCGACCACGTTTCGGTCCCGTATGTAATCACTGGCAACATACACTGGTCATAGACTTTCGTCTTGAGACACTGGGGTAAGTTGGACGAGAAGATACCGCGCAGCTTCCCGAACGCTGCCCAGCCGAGTCGGATTCGACGATTGACCTCTTTCTCGAAGTTAGATCTACCCAACTGGACCGTTTGTCCCAGGTAGACATAATCGTCCACAACTTCGAGCGTAGAGTCTCCGATCTTGATAAGAGTGGGTGTTACATGAACATTCGACATAACCTTGGTTTTGTCCATGTTCATTTTAAGACCCACTCTTTCGGAAGCTCTACTGAGGTCATCGAGCATTTTACTGAGGTCTTCCATGGTCTCAGCCATGACCACTATATCGTCGGCAAACCGAAGGTGAGTGATGTACTCGCCGTTGACATTGATGCCAAGTCTTTTCCAATCCAGAACCTTGAAGACATCCTTCAATGCAGCGGTGAACAGTTTCGGAGATATGACGTCTCCCTGTCTCACACCGCGCTGCAGAAGGATAGGTTCCGTGGTCTGGTCCTGAAGTCCGACTGACATGGTGGCGTTTTTGTACAAACACTTCAACAC
This sequence comes from Diarsia dahlii, assembly GCA_949775195.1. Taxonomy (NCBI): domain Eukaryota; kingdom Metazoa; phylum Arthropoda; class Insecta; order Lepidoptera; family Noctuidae; genus Diarsia; species Diarsia dahlii. The sequence continues at coordinate 21,393,854 of OX459194.1, read as the reverse complement.
CTCGATGTACCGGTAGTCGATTTGGCACCGTTGGAGAGACTGCAGTACAGCCCAAGTCTCGATCGAATCGAAGGCTTTCTCGTAGTCCACAAACGCTAAACAGAGAGGCAGGTTATACTCTTCGGTCTTCTGTATAACTTGCCGCTGCGTATGTATGTGGTCTACGGTACTGAAGCCTTTTCGGAATCCGGCTTGTTCGGGAGGCTGGAAATCGTCGAACCTGCGTGCGAGACGATTCGTGATGACTCTTGAAAACAACTTGTAGACATGGCTTAGAAGTGAAATGGGCCTATAGTTCTTCAACCGGGCATTGTCACCCTTTTTGAAGAAGAACACCACCACACCCCTGCACCAAGCCTGTGGCGTTTTCCCCTCGAGTATGACGGAATCAAACAACTTCTGTAGGGCCTTAAGGACCGGTTTGCCACCCGCCTTCAGCAGTTCGGCCGTAATTCCGTCATCACCCGGCGCCTTGTTGTTTTTAAGCTGTTTCAGAGCCATCCTAATCTCGTACAGGCTGACATCCGGGATATCTTCGGTATAGTGTCGGGTCAGTCTAGCTCTGGGGTCTTTCGCTAGATTTTCGACGGGTTGACTAGTTGACGTGTACAGCTGCCCATAAAAACTCTCGATCTCTCTCAGAAGCTCCGGTTTGGCGGACACGATCCTGCCATCGTCGGTTTTCAGTTTCGTGAGCTGGCTCTGCCCAACAGCCAGATCTCTTGCAATAAATTATTATTATTATTAGTGTTTATTATTATTAATAGTAATTCTGTGACCTAAATTAATTATTTTTGTAACTTAAAATTTTAATTTACAGTCACTCGTTTAAATACTATACCCTTTAATTATTAATCATCCTAAGATTGTGATAATTATTTTAGGAGGTTAAACAGCTGGGTTTTTTTTCGCTGCAATGTTTTTATCATAGTTTACTTTCTTGCAGGCACTATGTTATCATGTCATCGATAACGGCAATGTTTTGCTTGCTTAAGACACATATTGAACTTGCATAATAAAGTATGTACTAATATTCCTCAGTTACAAATAGATTCGGAACGTCAATAAAGAAATTGAAATTACTGTTACGAGAAAAACACCCACCCCATCTAAATTAATAGGAAATACGTGGTCCCTTAATTATAATTGCCGTTGGCGTTAATTCAGCCACCCCCAGCGAAACCAATTTGTCTATCAATTAAATATGGTGAAAAAAATACTTTGGTCTGTGAGGGATCCGTTATCTGTCCAACGGTTAAGTGTCGGAGTTTAATAAACTGTCTAATTAAGAGCGCGTTAGCGGCGCTGGGTTAGGTTAGGGCGCAGGCGCAGTGCGAGTTGCGCGCGCGTCCCGGCATCATGCTGGTGTTGGCACTGCTCCTAATAGTCGCGTGCGCCGGCGTTCGCGCCAGGAACTTCAACATCACGTACCTCGACGTGCCTCATATAGTTCCGGCCGGTCAGCAAGAAGTCGTAGTCGAGTGCCGATATGATGCCAATTTTACGCTTCTCAGCTGGTTCAAAGGCTCCAACGAATTCTTCAGATATCGACCCGGTGCAGCGCCCAGTACTCGCTCCTACCCCATCCTCGGGGTTGGGACAGTGGAGATGTTGACGTGCGGCCCTGTAGCCTGCCAGCTGAGACTTGGAGCCCTGACCCAGGAAGCCACTGGGATGTACAGGTGCGACATCGAGAGAGATGTGCCACCATACAAGTTTGCAACCATGACCGCACACATGGAGGTGTACGGCCACGAATATCGGAAGCCATTGCTCGATGGATTAGCTGACGACTATAAAGATGGAGACATGATACAGGCGTACTGTCGAGGAGCTCCGGATTCTGAGCTCCGCTGGTACATCAACGGCGTCGAAATGGAAGAATTTAGAGGTATGGCTACTTTGAAGAAGAAAAGCAATCGGTTGCTGTTCATGGGTCTTCCACCCACAGCAGTGGTGCAGTGTGCTGAGTTTAAATACGGTAGGATATACGGGTCGCAACAACAGAAAGCGAAGTGGAACAATGGGAACCAATTACGAAAGAAAAAGGAGAATAATGTGGAAAACGGATCAATTGTTATAACAGGACGCTTAGTTTCCCTAGGCATATTTTTATGTTTATTTCATAAAATATTTTATATTTAATGTTGTCATTTATGTTCCTGCTATGTTTAAATTTAAGTAAGTTAATTTCAGTGCAAATATTACCTACTATTTTTGTCAGTGCATGTGTTTTTTTTTTTAAAGTTGAAAACGTGCAATTTAGATAATAAATAATGTTACTGAATTTCGTTTATTACTGCAATCCCTATTCAATATTGAAAGTGAGTACATATCTATATTTTTTTAAATAACCTGTTGTGTCCCACTGCTGGGCAAAGGCCTCCCCCAGTCCCCCATTCCTTTCCAAGTCTCCATCTATGAATTAGAAAAGATTATAGTGTAGCAGGTTCTGTAGTTTCTGCTTACCCCCTTGGGATAAGGGCTTGGGTTTATATAGGATTATTATAGTAGAAGTGAAAACTGTGACAAAATATGTATATGGTGATGATTTGACCGCCTGCATGCTTCAAGGTGGTTAGTCTAACTTTTCCTTTTACTATACTTAAAATCGACGACATTGGTCTGAATTACCTAATAATTATTAACCCATCACATGATATTATTAAAACGTAGGTACCCTAGGTACCTATATGGTACCTACCTATGTTATTTGTAGATACTGGAAGCATCGCCGAGATTCGGAGGGATCCTAATATTATGTAGGTATGTTGAAAACTTCGTCTTCAATAATATAATTATTATGATCAAGTATAATTTAAGATTCGAGAAGAGTTCCGTATGGTGTCGGACGCAAAGAATAGCACCATCCCATATCTTCCCGTGGGTGTCGTAAGAGGCGACTAAGGGATGTACCAGAGAATGGGCAGCAGCGTTCTCTGTGCTTTTTGTATCGACCGTACTGCGATCGCCAACCCGCCTGCCAAGCGTGGCGATTATGGCAAACCCCCCCCCCCCCCCCTAAGCAAAAATTACACTTAGGGGAGGCCTATGTCCAGCAGTGGACGTCTTTCGGCTGAAATGATGATGATAATTTAAGATTGAATCCCTGCACCATAATAGGGTAGTTGACAACAAAATCTAATTAGTCCGTCAGATAGATTTCCAAAAAATATTGGACACGCATTTTTTCTTTTATCACGTAAACAATAAATGAACACGATAGAGTGCTTCGAAAAATCGTGCGACGTCACAGTCTGGTACATTTTTTAACAGAAAGTGACGTCACCAGGCCCCCAATCACGATCTTTGACACGTTTCTTTTTCGTCAATTTTTTCGAAAAGACGTACCACAGAACATTATACCCTAGACCAGGGATGGCGAACCTATAAGGATCAACGTGCCATTTTTTCTAAATAATTTTTTATTGGTGCCATCAAATAATATTGCTTATTCTTTATCTAAATATTTTCAACGAAAAGCTCTTTCTTTGTTACCAAAAAGAAAAAACTTGACCTATGTCGTAATAAATGTTTCAATTCTACGTGCTAATCAAATTAAAGTAAGATTACATCTTGGACTGGACTCCTCTACCAAACGGTTTCTAATCGAATCTTGTGTTACATCTCTGAAAATAATGACTCGTAGGCATAGTGGAAAATATGGTTAAAAATACGGTGGCGTGCGTAAAATCTTCTGCAATGTGCCATCCACAGTGCCATCAATGGCACGCGTGCCCTTGGTTCGCCAATCCGTCTGTAAGTCATAGGTATGTCTAGGGCCTAGACGTACCTATGACTTACAGACGGATTATACAGAATCATATTTTTTTAGTTAGGAAACATCTCTGACCAATTAATATAGATATCACTCCTACTAACACAGAGAAATAGAAGCTCATTTAATTATTATAACAATTCGAATCCCATGTCAACAATCCCAAGTCCGTAAAGTGTAAACCATGCCCCGCTCGCCTCCTGCAGTAAAACTGTGAGTAAAACTCAGGTACACGGCAGGCGTGCGTCGCGTCGTCACCGTTACGAATTTGAGATCAATTAATATTGGGGGAGGCATTATGTTTGCATGCCAGGTAGGTACCCCATGGGCTTTTTTTATAATATAATCCATCATAAAAGTATCTCATGCCCTGTTCCGTGCTCATGCTCATTATTTTATGAAGGTCACAAAATCATACAAGGATCTCTTGGCCGATGGGCAAAATAGGAACTAACGCAGCCGTCTTCTTTGTAAGTACCTAATCCATAAATAAACAACGACAAAATCATTTGTACGCCCAAACAGCGTCTTCTAATACTGTACAAGGGAATTTCCACATAAAATTTTAAACACAGTCCCTAATAAGATCAAGCTAATATTGACATCGAATTGTGTGCAACATTATAATATTATGTTGATAATAATTTCCACAGCTAATTAAAATGTAACAATAAGTTTCACAACATTACCACAAAGATTTTGGTGACGCTGACGCTGACGCATTATTTTTTTCTTACACTAGATTTCTTTGAAATGACGCGCCATGACGTGCGCGCGCTAAATAAGTTACCACTATTATTAATTATTTCCAAATTAGGGGAATATTTCACTCGAACTTTAAATAAATGAAAAAAGTATGTAAGCCAAAACTCTTGTACATAAGGTTTAAAATATTTCATATTATATTTTTTAATGACATTACAATTTCACACAATTCAATAAAATCATCTTGTTTAAAAACTTAAAATAAAAGGGTAAAACGGTTTGATGTTATGGCAACACCTAAAACAAAGATGGCGCAAGTCCCCCCCCCCCACCTCACATAAAGTGACAGCGCATTGCGCAAAGCCGCAAACCCACGGAATAGTAGAGTGTGCATGTTACACGGTTAAACATGTTAAAAAGTTTTTCTGAAATTTTAGTTTTATGTTACATTCAGTGCCCAAATCGTTTAACAAGAACTGATATACTAAACTTTTCTCCGTCTTGATTAAGTGAGATACTTAGTTCAAATAAATAGTGAATATAAATTAACGGATATCGTAAGTTCCATTCGTTGGAAGAAGACATCATCCACAATGCCTAAAGGAAAGAAGAAAGGAAAATACGGTAACTTTCCACTCATTGTAATAATCTAAAAAGTGTATTTAGTTTGGCTAAGTCGTGCGTGGGGCTCGGGTTCCGCCAAGAATGAGATCACGCGGCGACCTTGTGTCGGCGGACTTTCCGCGGAACGTGTGACGTTTAGGTACATTAATTTGCTCACGGTCGCTAGACTAGATGCCAACAACCTGGGGGCTGCTAAGCACCATATGTTTGGCAGATCCTCGATTTTGTAGTAATGGCAATGTTTCGCAAGACTGTCGCGTTTCTCAGCGCAACCTTACTTTCACGTCGCCGTTCCCACATGTCACAATTCAACATGGGTTTGTCCACAAATACAGACAAACGTGGTAGTCTGACGTTTGGACTGTTTATCTCTGATACTGCCTGGCCTTGTAATCATCATTAGATTGTACATAATTTTACTTAACAATTTAGTTCCTAGTTTGGGAAACAAACATGTTTGTTTAGGTCTGTCATTAGATTGTGAATGGAAGTATTGTAGAGTGCTACAATAATGTTTGACTCACAATAGGGAGATATCATTATTGTAACAATTGGTTTTGTCTCAATACCATCTGTTCTATCAATATTTTGCTCTAGGTAAAGCACACAAACTTTACAAAGCCTTTATGTCAAACATAATATTGGTGAAATTACCACAAGTTCAAACAAATTACCCTAGTCACCCACTAGGGTACTCCGTTTGAACATGTGGTAATTTCTTTATCATGTGGTTATTTCCTTCCCCGGTGTCAGAGTTTATACACCACCCATGGGTCTTTAGTATAATATTAAATGTTACATTACTGTCTGTATTCTGTACCTGGCAATTTACAGTAGGTACAGTGCGATCAAATTATCTTGGCAGCTCTGAACATAGGCTTTGCGAAATTTTACGCATGTAAACTTGGGAATAAAACTGTTATTGCCAGATAAACCAATACCTAAACGATCAGAAAATATCTAATTTAAACAGTGAGAAATACAAATAAAATAAATATCATAACACTTTTATACATTCGTTGTAACAAAATGACCTGCACGAAGTTCGGAGCTGCCAAGATAATTTGATCGCACTGTACTTGATTTATTATTTTGGATGGATGGTAATCATCATTATGTACAATTGTATATTTATACTATATAAAGCTAAATTACCACTCACTCACTGACAGAATTGTTCTCCCAGATGGTGGATGGGGAGGTGGGTATATTTTGACAGATTCGTAAACAACCAACTCTCGTGAGTATGGGAAAAGTCCCAAACCCCCCCTTTCCCCCCCCCTTCTCCCCCCTCCCTATCGTATCTCGGAAACAAAGAGACTTTTCGTGTTTTTTTTTAGGGAATGGTATAGAGGGGGCTCGGTAAAGTAAAAATCATTTTTCAAAGTGGCCCCCCTTTTCCCCCTTCTCCCCCCCTTTAGGCGGATCTCGGAAATAAAGAAATTTTACGTGTTTTTTTTAGGGATTCGTATAGAGTAGGCTCGGGGAAGTAAAAACCATATTTCAAATTTGACCCCCTTGCCCCCCTTCACCCCCCCTTTAGGCGGATCTCAAAAATAAAGAGAATTTACGTGTTTTTTTTTAGGGATTCGTATAGAGGAGGCTTGGGGAAGTGTAAACAATTTTTCAAATTTGACCCCCTTGCCCCCTTGCACCCCCCCCCTTTCGGATCTCGGAAGTTAAGAGACTTGGAACATTTTTTTTTCAGATTCATTAAAAGGGGCAATGCGTTAGTCGAAATCATTTTTCAAAGCTCCCCCCTCTCCCTCCCTTCACCCCCCCTCTTCACCCCTTTCACCCCCCTCTTCACCCCTTTTTTCTGTTTTGTTTACGGATTCGTATAGAGGAGGCTCGGGGAACTAAAATGGTGCTACCGGTAAAGCGAAGGGGGGAGCGGGCGAGCGAAGCGAGCCGGCGACCCCCGCAGCGTAGGGATAATGTCATGAAAGCTTTCCAGTGGTAGGTAGGTCCTGAGTGGAGCGAACCTGCGAGACCGAGTGAAGCGAAGGGGGGAGGTGGCGAGCGAAGCGAGCCGGCGACCTCCTTAGCGTAACGAAGGTTGAGTGGGTGAAGCGTAACTCAGGGGCGACGACAAGCAAACTTTAGGGTAATGTTTTTTAGTGGTAGCAGGAGGTAGTAGGTAGGTAGTAGGTAGGTGGTAGGGGTAGTAGGTAGTAGGTAGGTGGTAGGTAGTAGGTAGGTGTAGGTAGGTAGTAGGTAGGTGTAGGTAGGTGGTAGGTAGTAGGTAGGTAGGTGTAGGTAGGTAGTGTGTAGGTAGGTGGTAGGTAGGTGTAGGTAGGTAGTAGGTAGGTGTAGGTAGGTGGTAAGTAGGTGTAGGTAGGGGGTGTCATACGTGAGATTCATATAGAGGAGGCTCGGGGAAGTAAAATTCGTTTTTCAAATTTGAACCCCTTGCCCCCTTCACCCCCCCTTTAGGCGGATCTCGGAAGTTAAGAGACTTGGAACAATTTTTTTTCAGATTCATTGAAAGGGACAATGCGTTAGTCGAATTCATTTATCAAAGCTTCCCCTCTCCCCCTCTTCACGCCCCGCGAGCTGCGCGCAGCTCGCGCAGCCACGCAAATACTAGTTATACTATATAAAGCTAAATTACCACTGACTCACTGACTCACTCATTGACAGAATTGTTCTCCCAGATGGTGGATGGGGAGGTGGGTATATTTTGACAGATTCGTAAACAAGCAACTTTCGTGAGTATGGGAAAAGTCCCAAACCCCCCCTTTTCCCCCCCCTTCTTCCCCCTCCTTATCGTATCTCAGAAAGTAAGAGACCCGTATTTTTTTTATTTTACGGATTCGTATAGAGGAGGCTCGGTAAAGTAAAAATCATTTTTCAAAGTGGCCCCCCTTGCCCCCCTTCTCCCCCCTTTTAGGCGGATCTCGGAAGTTAACAGACTTGGAACGATTTTTTTTTCAGATTCATATAGAGGAGGCTCGGGGAAGTAAAAACCATTTTTTAAATTTGACCCCCTTGCCCCCCTTCACCCCCCCTTTAGGCGGAACTCAAAAGTTAAGAGACTTGGAACGATTTTTTTTTCAGATTCATATAGAGGGGCATTGCGTTAGTCGAAATCATTTTTAGAAACTCCCCCTTATCCCACCCTTCACCCCCCCCCCCCCCTCTTCATCTCTTTTTTTACTCCTGAAAAAATTTTGACTCTTACCTAAATCTATTTGAGGGGCGTTGAAATTTGTATACCCTCCCCTCCCCAACCTCCCCTAAAATTAAAAGGGCTGTAACTTCATAACGGTTAGAGATAGCCATTAGGTGTTTGAACAAATGTTATAGTAGGCGTCGAAACCTGTCCGGTGGTGGCACAGCGGTAAAGCGAAGGGGGGAGCGGGCGAGCGAAGCGAGCCGGCGACCCCCGTAGCGTAGGGATAATGTCATGATAGCTTTCCGGTGGTAGGTAGGTCCTGAGTGGAGCGAACCTGCGAGACCGAGTGGAGCGAAGGGGGGAGGTGGCGAGCGAAGCGAGCCGGCGACCTCCTTAGCGTAACGAAGGTTGAGTGGGTGAAGCGCAACTCAGGGGCGACGACAAGCAAACTTTAGGGTAATGTTTTTTTAGTGGTAGTAGGAGGTAGTAGGTAGGTAGTAGGTAGGTGTAGGTAGGTAGTAGGTAGGTGTAGGTAGGTAGTAGGTAGGTGTAGGTAGGTAGTAGGTAGGTGTAGGTAGGTAGTAGGTAGGTGTAGGTAGGTAGGTGTAGGTAGGTAGGTGTAGGTAGGTGTTGGTAGGTGTAGGTAGGTGTAGGTAGGTGTAGGTAGGTAGTAGGTAGGTGTAGGTAGGTGTAGGTAGGTGTAGGTAGGTGTAGGTAGGTGTAGGTAGGTGTAGGTAGGTGTAGGTAGGTGTAGGTAGGTGTAGGTAGGTGTAGGTAGGTGTAGGTAGGTGTAGGTAGGTGTAGGTAGGTGTAGGTAGGTGTAGGTAGGTAGTACCGCGAGCTGCATTGGAACATTTTTTTTTTTCAGATTCATTGAGAGGTGCAATGCGTTAGTCGAAATCATTTTTCAAAGCTCCCCCTCTCCCCGCCTTCACGCCCCGCGAGCTGCGCGCAGCTCGCGCAGCCACGCAAATACTAGTTATACTATATAAAGCTTAATTACCACTCACTGACTGACAGAATTGTTCTCCCAGATGGTGGATGGGGAGGTGGGTATATTTTGACAGATTCGTAAACAAGTAACTCTCGTGAGTATGGGAAAAGTCCCAAACCCCCCCTTTTCCCCCCCCTTCTCCCCCCTCCCTATCGTATCTCGGAAACAAGGAGACTTTACTTGTTTTTTTTTTGGGATTCGTATAGAGGGGGCTCGGTTAAGTAAAAATCATTTTTCAAAGTGGCCCCCCTTTTCCCCCTTCTCCCCCCCTTTAGGCGGATCTCGGAAATAAAGAGATTTTACGTGTTTTTTTTAAGGATTCGTATAGAGGAGGCTTAATGAAGAAAAAACAATTTTTAAAATTTGACCCCCTTGCCCCCCTTCTCCCCCCTTTTAGGCGGATCTCGAAAGTTAAGAGACTTGGAACGAATTTTTTTTCAGATTCATATAGAGGGGCATTGCGTTAGTCGAAATCATTTTTAGAAACTCCCCCCTCTCCCCCCTTCACCCCCCCTCTTCACCTCTTTTTTTTTACTCCTGAAAAATTTTTTGATTCTTACCTAAATCTATTTGGGCGTTGAAATTTGTATACCCTCCCCTCTCCAACCTCCCCTAAAATTAAAAGGACTGTAACTTCATAACGGTTAGAGATAGCCATTAGGTGTTTGAACAAATATTATACTAGGCGTCGAAACCTGTCCGGTGGTGGTACAGCGGTAAAGCGAAGGGGGGAGCGGGCGAGCGAAGCGAGCCGGCGACCCCCGTAGCGTAGGGATAATGTCATGATAGCTTTCCGGTGGTAGGTAGGTCCTGAGTGGAGCGAACCTGCGAGACCGAGTGGAGCGAAGGGGGGAGGTGGCGAGCGAAGCGAGCCGGCGACCTCCATAGCGGAACGAAGGTTGAGTGGGTGAAGCGTAACTCAGGGGCGACGACAAGCAAACTTTAGGGTTATGTTTTTTTAGTGGTAGTAGGAGGTAGTAGGTAGGTAGGTGGTAGGTAGTAGGTATGTGTAGGTAGGTGTAGGTAGGTAGTAGGTAGTAGGTAGGTGTAGGTAGGTAGTAGGTAGGTGTAGGTAGGTAGTAGGTAGGTGTAGGTAGGTAGTAGGTAGGTGTAGGTAGGTAGTAGTAGGTAGGTAGGTAGTAGGTAGGTAGTAGGTAGGTGTAGGTAGGTGTAGGTAGGTGTAGGTAAGTGTAGGTAGGTGTAGGTAGGTGTAGGTAGGTGTAGGTAGGAGTAGGTAGGTAGTACCGCGAGCTGCATTGGAACATTTTTTTTCAGATTCATTGAGAGGTGCAATGCGTTAGTCGAAATCATTTTTCAAAGCTCCCCCTGTCTCCCCTTCACGCCCCGCGAGCTGCGCGCAGCTCGCGCAGCCACGCAAATACTAGTTATACTATATAAAGCTTAATTACCACTCACTGACTGACTGACAGAATTGTTCTCCCAGATGGTGGATGGGGAGGTGGGTATATTTTGACAGATTCGTAAACAGGCAACTCTCGTGAGTATGGGAAAAGTCCGAAACCCCCCCTTTCCCCCCCCCCTTCTCCCCCCTCCCTATCGTATCTCGGAAACAAAGAGACTTTACGTGTTTTTTTTTAGGGATTCGTATAGAGGGGGCTTGGTAAAGTAAAAATCATTTTTCAAAGTGGCCCCCCTTTTCCCCCTCCTCCCCCCCTTTAGGCGGATCTCGAAAGTTAAGAGACTTGGAACGAATTTTTTTTCAGATTCATATAGAGGAGGCTCGGAGAAGTTAAACCATTTTTAAAATTTGACCCCCTTGCCCCCCTTCACCCCCCCTTTAGGCGGATCTCGGAAGTTAAGAGACGTGGAACGATTTTTTTTTCAGATTCATATAGAGGGGCATTGCGTTAGTCGAAATCATTTTTAGAAACTCCCCCTTATCCCCCCCTTCACCCCCCCCCCCTCTTCATCTCTTTTTTTACTCCTGAAAAAATTTTTGATTCTTACCTAAATCTATTTGAGGGGCGTTGAAATTTGTATACCCTCCCCTCCCCAACCTCCCCTAAAATTAAAAGGACTGTAACTTCATAACGGTTAGAGATAGCCATTAGGTGTTTGAACAAATATTATAGTATGCGTCGAAACCTGTCCGGTGGTGCTACAGCGGTAAAGCGAAGGGGGGAGCGGGCGAGCGAAGCGAGCCGGCGACCCCCGTAGCGTAGGGATAAAGTCATAATAGCTTTCTGGTGGTAGGTATAGGTATAGGTGGTAGGTATATAAGCAAACTTTAGGGTAATGTTTTTTTAGTGGTAGTAGGTAGTAGGTAGGTGGTAGGTAGTAGGTATGTGTAGGTAGGTGTAGGTAGTAGGTGCAGGTAGGTGTAGGTGTAGGTAGGTGTAGGTAGGTAGTAGGTAGGTAGTAGGTAGGTGTAGGTAGGTGTAGGTAGGTAGGTGTAGGTAGGTGTAGGTAGGTAGTAGGTAGGTGTAGGTAGGTAGGTGTAGGTAGGTGTAGGTAGGTGTAGGTAGGTAGTAGGTAGGTGTAGGTAGGTGTAGGTAGGTGTAGGTAGGTGTAGGTAGGTAGTAGGTAGGTGTAGGTAGGTGTAGGTAGGTGTAGGTAGGTGTAGGTAGGTGTAGGTAGGTAGTACCGCGAGCTGCATTGAAACATTTTTTTTTTCCGATTCATTGAGAGGTGCAATGCGTTAGTCGAAATCATTTTTCAAAGCTCCCCCTCTCCCCCACTTTACGCCCCGCGAGCTGCGCGCAGCTCGCGCAGCCACGCAAATACTAGTTATATTATATAAAGCTAAATTACCACTCACTCACTGACATAATTGTTCTCCTAGATGGTGGATGGGGAGGTGGGTATATTTTGACAGATTCGTAAACAAGTAACTCTCGTGAGTATGGGAAAAGTCCTAAACCCCCCCTTTTCCCCCCTCTTCTCCCCCCTCCCTATCGTATCTCGGAAACAAAGAGACTTTACGTGTTTTTTTTTAGGGATTCGTATAGAGGAGGCTCGGTAAAGTAAAAATCATTTTTCAGAGTGCCCCCTTTGCCCCCCTTCTCCCCCCTTTTAGGCGGATCTCGGAAGTTAACAGACTTAGAACGATTTTTTTTTCAGATTCATATAGAGAAGGCTCGGGGAAGTAAAAACCATTTTTTAAATTTGACCCCCTTGCCCCCCTTCACCCCCCCTTTAGGCGGAACTCAAAAGTTAAGAGACTTGGAACGATTTTTTTTTCAGATTCATATAGAGGGGCATTGCGTTAGTCGAAATCATTTTTAGAAACTCCCCCTTATCCCCCCCTTCACCCCCCCCCCTCTACATCTCTTTTTTTACTCCTGAAAAAATTTTTGATTCTTACCTAAATCTATTTGAGGGGCGTTGAAATTTGTATACCCTCCCCTCCCCAACCTCCCCTAAAATTAAAAGGACTGTAACTTCATAACGGTTAGAGATAGCCATTAGGTGTTTGAACAAATATTATAGTAGGCGTCGAAACCTGTCCGGTGGTGGTACAGCGGTAAAGCGAAGGGGGGAGCGGGCGAGCGAAGCGAGCCGGCGACCCCCGTAGCGTAGGGATAATGTCATGATAGCTTTCCGGTGGTCCTGAGTGGAGCGAACCTGCGAGACCGAGTGGAGCGAAGGGGGGAGGTGGCGAGCGAAGCGAGCCGGCGACCTCCTTAGCGTAACGAAGGTTGAGTGGGTGAAGCGTAAATCAGGGGCGACGACAAGCAAACTTTAGGGTAATGTTTTTTTAGTGGTAGTAGGAGGTAGTAGGTAGGTAGTAGGTAGGTGGTAGGTAGTAGGTAGGTGAAGGTAGGTGTAGGTAGTAGGTGCAGGTAGGTGTAGGTGTAGGTGTAGGTAGGTGTAGGTGTAGGTAGGTAGTAGGTAGGTGTAGGTAGGTAGTAGGTAGGTGTAGGTAGGTAGGTGTAGGTAGGTAGTAGGTAGGTGTAGGTAGGTAGGTGTAGGTAGGTGTAGGTAGGTGTAGGTAGGTGTAGGTAGGTGTAGGTAGGTGTAGGTAGGTGTAGGTAGGTGTGGGTAGGTGTAGGTAGGTGTAGGTAGGTAGTAGGTAGGTGTAGGTAGGTGTAGGTAGGTGTAGGTAGGTGTAGGTAGGTAGTACCGCGAGCTGCATTGGAACATTTTTTTTTTCCGATTCATTGAGAGGTGCAATGCGTTAGTCAAAATCATTTTTCAAAGCTCCCCCATGGCCCCCTCTACACGCCCCGCGAGCTGCGCGCAGCTCGCGCAGCCACGCAAATACTAGTTATACTATATAAAGCTAAATTACCACTGACTCACTGACTTATTGACAGAATTGTTCTCCCAGATGGTGGATGGGGAGGTGGGTATATTTTGACAGATTCGTAAACAAGCAACTCTCGTGAGTATGGGAAAAGTCCCAAACCCCCCCTTTCCCCCCCCCCCTTCTCCCCCCTCCCTATCGTATCTCGGAAACAAAGAGACTTTACTTGTTTTTTTTTAGGGATTCGTATAGAGGGGGCAAGATAAAGTAAAAATCATTTTTCAAAGTGGCCCCCCTTGCCCCCCTTCTCCCCCCTTTTGGGCGGATCTCGGAAATAAAGAGAATTTACGTGATTTTTTTTAGGGATTCGTATAGAGGAGGCTTGGGGAAGTAAAAACCATTATACAAATTTGACCCCCTTTTCCCCCTTCTCCCCCCCTTTAGGCGGATCTCGAAAATAAAGTGATTTTACGTGTTTTTTTTTAGAGATTCGTATAGAAGAGGCATGGGGAAGTAAAAATCATTTTTCAAAGTGGCCCCCCTTGCCCCCCTTCTCTCCCCTTTTAGGCGGATCTCGAAAGTTAAGAGACTTGGAACGATTTTTTTTTCAGATTCATATAGAGGGGCATTGTGTTAGTCGAAATCATTTTTAGAAACTCCCCCCTCTCTCCCCCTTCACCCCCCCCCCTCTTCACCTCTTTTTTTACTCCTGAAAAAATTTTTGATTCTTACCTAAATCTATTTGAGGGGCGTTGAAATTTGTATACCCTCCCCTCCCCAACCTCCCCTAAAATTAAAAGGGCTGTAACTTCATAACGGTTAGAGATAGCCATTAGGTGTTTGAACAAATATTATAGTAGGCGTCGAAACCTGTCCGGTGGTGGCACAGCGGTAAAGCGAAGGGGGGAGCGGGCGAGCGAAGCGAGCCGGCGACCCCCGTAGCGTAGGGATAATGGCATGATAGCTTTCCGGTGGTAGGTAGGTCCTGAGTGGAGCGAAGGGGGGAGGTGGCGAGCGAAGCGAGCCGGCGACCTCCTTAGCGTAACAAGGGTTGAGTGGGTGAAGCGTAACTCAGGAGCGACGACAAACAGACTTTAGGGTAATATTTTTTTAGTGGTAGTAGGTAGGTGGTAGGAAGGTGATAGGTAGGTGTAGGTAGGTAGGTAGTAGGTAGGTGTAGGTAGGTGGTAGGTAGTAGGTAGGTAGTAGGTAGGTGTAGGTAGGTAGGTGTAGGTAAGTAGTAGGTAGGTGTAGGTAGGTGTAGGTAGGTGTAGGTAGGTGTAGGTAGGTGTAGGTAGGTGTAGGTAGGTGTAGGTAGGTAGTACCGCGAGCTGCATTGGCTGCATTTTTGCAGATTCATTGAGAGGTGCAATGCGTTAGTCGAAATCATTTTTCAAAGCTCCCCCTCTCCCCCCCTTCACGACCCGCGAGCTGCGCGCAGCTCGCGCAGCCACGCAAATACTAGTTATTATACTATATAAAGCTAAATTACCACTCACTGACTCACTGACTCACTGACAGAATTGTTCTCCCAGATGGTGGATGGGGAGGTGGGTATATTTTGACAGATTCGTAAACAAGCAACTCTCGTGAGTATGGGAAAAGTGCCAAACCCCCCCTTTCCCCCCCCCTTCTTCCCCCTCCCCATCGTATCTCGGAAACAAAGAGACCCGTATTTTTGTTTTTTTACAGATTCGTATAGAGGAGGCTCGGTATAATAAAAATCATTTTTCAAAGTGGCCCCCCTTTTCCCCCTTCTCCCCCCTTTTAGGCGGATCTCGAAAGTTAAGAGACTTGGAACGATTTTTTTTTCAGATTCATATAGAGGAGGCTCGGGGAAGTAAAAACCATTTTTTAAATTTGACTCCCTTGCCCCCCTTCACCCCCCTATAGGCGGATCTCGGAAGTTAAAAGACTTGGAACGATTTTTTTTTCAGATTCATTGAAAGGGGCAATGGGTTAGTCGAAATCATTTTTCAAAGCTACCCCTCTCCCCCTCTTCACGCCCCGCGAGCTGCGCGCAGCTCGCGCAGCCACGCAAATACTAGTTGTTTGTATATAACTGAATATCATACAAACATAGTTAAAATATCATTTATATAAAACATACTATACAACTGGAAATTTCAAGGACAAGATTAATTAAAACTGCTATCTAGTTAAACTTCTTTTATGTAAACTAATAATGGAAAAAATAATATAATTATCTAACTTATCGTCAGCACACACAGTGTGGTACAGGATTAATAAAAAAAGCTAATTATGTAAAAACTCATCAGCAAACTGCCTGTCACCAATTTATCATTTTTATCAGCAAATATTATGTAAACATATTTTGGCCTTCTGTGATACTTTTCAATGTCAAACTATATATTATGTCAGAGCCTGAAAACGTTTGTGTATTATGTTTGTTTTATGTAATACATAACCACCTTTCTATGTATTCAGTATTGATTTATTTGGCATAGAAACAACAAAACAATTGTAATCATTGTTGTAAACTGGACAATGTATGTTTGCTAAGTGCCTAACTAGGTATTTCAAATGAAAGAATAGGTCACAAGTTGAGATGCATCTGAGTTATTGAATTCATGGGCATATTGTACATTTATCACTTGCCTCCGTGAAGGAAAATATTGTGACAAAACTAATAAACCAGAGGCCCATGGTCATCATAAACACTTACACCAGGTTAGCCATTAACCACATGATAAAGAAAGAATATGAATGTGGTAATCTTAAAATAATTAACTTGCATTTAATATTGCTTAAGTTAAAATGGAAATAAACAGTAATTTAGTCACTAAAAATAAAATATGCAATTACTGTAATGATTTAATCAGCAAAGCATGACCATTAAAATGCATAATTACTATACTTATTTTAATTACAACATTAGCCAGCTCATTTGAATACTGAGTTCCTCATTCCAAATTAAACGTAACTGTACATCTCTGCCAAACCCTTCAGTAAATTAAGTATAATGTTATGTTGTCCATCTATAAAAACAAGAAGTTCTTCCACATTTTGTTCACACATTCTATTTAGTAGTAAGGTTGAAAGTTATGTAATACTTGTAACGATAGATGGTGAAATGTGAATGGTGGCCTACTGACACACTTCTTGGCTGCAGCTAAGAATGTTAATATTATGTGTCGACTTTTTATATTATAATATGTTACTTATTTTGTAGTTGATCAGATGAGTTCCTAATCAGAATCAGAATTCATAAGTCCATTTGAGCCAATTTTACAGAATCTCAAAAGAAGTATCAAGTATGATACTTCTTCGCCAAGTTGAAATGATAGTGTAGTTACCAGCACCAATATGTATACTCTTACCAACACTTAGAAGCAATTTTCACCTAATGTATTGATTTAATTTTCATGTTATGTAACAAAACTAATATTTTGGAACCCAAACATCATAAAGAAGGTCATATCTCAAAGGTGGAGTCATTATTTCACGAGAAATTTACGTTTGATCTTTGCCAAGTTTTATATCTTGTTGTACAACTGGGCAAGAATTAAACTGTCGAGAATGACCCGTTAATAAGCTGCAGCAGTGTATGGACAACCCCCACTTCCCCCCCTTACAAGGTCACACCCTGTCTTTGTAAGTCAAAAAACTAATTAGTCCGTCAGATAGATTTCCAAAAATTATTGGACACGTATTTTTTCTTTTTTCACGTAAACTTAAAATGAAGACGATACAGTGCTTAGAAAACTCGTGTGACGTCATATACGACATTTTGACGACACAAGTGACGTTTCAAGCCCCACTCCAAGATCTTTGACGCGTTTTATCTTCGTCATTCTATTGATTTGATAAACCAAAAAACACGTACCTATTCAATATTTTTCGATAATCTAACTTACGGACTAAACAGAATCATATTATTTTGACCCAGTCCGATCCCCTATACAGCTATAACTTTGCAACAGCGACAACGCGAGATGGGACCTTGTGATGCGGCAAAATCCGATCGAACACACTTAGGTATTACGTGTGAAGCATAGAGTTTTAAATTATGTCTTATTTACTGTTAATGTGTCATCCCACTGCTGAGCAAAGGTCTTCGCCGTGACACCCAAATTTTTCGATAAAGGGCCAATGTGGACCACTGGTCGTTGGTTATATCCAGCTCGTCACGCCATCTCCTGTGGGGTCTTATTTAGATCACACAAATCACCGCTGTTCATTTAGATCGAGATTTCGAGAAGAGCTGAATTCTGCGAAATCCTTTTGCCGGCCCACATAGCATTCGGCTTCATTCCTAAAATGAGTCTTCCCCTTTATAACAACGTTAATATGACGTTAATAGATTAAATCAAAATTCCCCGAAACTCTTTGCATATCTCCAGACACGATGTTACACCATTCATATAACACCACGTGCCAGTAATTTTTCCTGGTAATGCCGACGTACTTATGAGAAATTACATTACTAGAACGGCGTCAACCTTGAATGGGTTGTAAAACATGACGTCACTGCACCCCCGGGGGTGGGAGCGGGCGGAATACACCCACACCACCACGATGACTGACCTTATAAAATAGAGACAGCCTTCCGATTTTAATTGCTCACATTACATTATTCCCGCGTACTTTTCGCCAGACATATCATGTGTCATGTGTTCTATATAAATGTGGAATTTCAGTGTAATGATGATTTGAATACTTTTTCATACAGAAAGAAAAACCTCATTAGTTCCGACCAATACTTGCAGTCTCAAATCCATTAGGGCAGTTCTTTATAATCCTCTTCTATTCGGTTTACTTACGAACGATCCATCAACCATAATGACTACCCATTTATTTAACGACATCAAAATTAACGATACAATTGACGTTTTCAGAGCACAGAAGAACAGAGCAGGCGTATTCCTCTGACGAGGATGCCGGCATCGACATGACCATCGGAGACAACTTCTCGGAGACTTCAGGCCAGTCAGACCTCAAAAGCAACCATGATGACGCAGGTATTTACTAAAACATGTAGAGTTAACCGTAAATGGAATGGTAAAACCACAAAAATCAACCACTGATGTACGGGTAACTATGTATATTGTCTGTCTACACAATTGAAGGTTTTCTGGAATTAGCATCCTATCAAGGTTACTTGGGAATATATAGATTGGAACATTTTGTATGAACGGATTTACAAATTCACAAAGGTGTGAAGTCTTATACCGACGTGCCAGTTTCTTCTGAGACCGACATACTTAGCCATCAAGGCATAATCAAGGGGTGTGGTTATCAGGGAATGCAATCTCGACCTCGCCAGATAACGGTGCAAGATCTTGACCTCAGCCTTAAAACGCGCCAAGATCTCGAGTGCATTCTCTACCTATGATTGGTTATGCTTTTCACTGCAGTATTGTTTTGGAACTAGGTTCATCAGAAAACAACCTAAAGACGATCTCTAGTATTATGTATTATTTGAATGGAAACTTTACTCAGTCATCAGAATGATTAGTGTTAAATAACTGTAATAATTCGTTCTCGAGAAACGTCAGCTATAAAACGCATCAAGAAGACCAAAGACGCATTATTAATACTCCAGAATATTTCTAATGCTGCCAGCAATAAAGTAGGTAGCATCGTTTTATATAATACCATACGCTTCTTGAGTGAAGTTCTTGATTGCATGTGAATAGAAATAATTTGCTGATGCGCTGATGAAAAGGAACGTCTTGCTAATAGTATTTTATTTTTCGCAACAAAACTTCACTTTAGGATAGAACTACCTGAACGAAACAAAGACAAATAGTTTTTATTGTAGAACAATTACGTGGTCGAGTACGACATACATTGTTCTTTAAATTGTTTTGCTTTTTCATCCTAAATCCTCGATGGAATTCTTCTTCACTTGGGTGTCCTTACATTCAGAAAGAAAGAAAAATGTGTTTTTTTGGGATTAACAACATCTTCAAAATATGCGAAACAAAGCTATATATTGACAAAAGGGCCTCGGCTCACCATAATGCCAGATGGCAACACAGGGTGTACTACCTGTGACTTCAGCATATTCTATTGTTTGTATTGTATTATAGACCTATGTTTAAAATAATTTTCGGGAATAAAAATACTACGTTACTTAAAATAAGTAAATTAAGAATATGCCATGCCGTGCAATTCGTGCATAAAATGTGGTATTCGGCTTCATGAGGCCGATACCAATTAATGACATAGAAAATAATAAAATTGATATAACACGCACGTCGACACGTGAATTCCGACATTTATGATTAACAATTAAGACATTCCGCAGAAAGCATTTTGTAATTAAAACAATTTGAAATTCCTGATTTAGTTACTGGTTTAAAGAATCTGGTTCTGGTTTAAAAGGCTGTATACAATAGTAATGGCAACTTCCTTTAGCAACACCACCTATCTGATATTTATTGATCTGCCCAAGAAATATGAGATAATCCTTAAAGTTTAGTATTGGATATCGCTTTGGTAATTAGTGTAGAATCTTGATGGACAAATTGGCAAACGTGCGGAAGCTTGGCGAGCGATAGTTTGCGTAACGCTTGTGTAAACAGTGACAAATTAATAACAAAAATATCATTGGCACATAGTTTCTTTGTCAACAGTCACACACTTGCATAGGAGATTTCTTTTCATGGCAGCTTCTGTCTGACTTCAAAAGTATGTATTTCATAAATTCACTATTGACGGCTTTGTTGGTGTACTGGTCGCAAGCGCAGCATGAGGTCCGGGTTCAATTCTGCAGTAGGTACTTGCCATGGCGTCCGGATTTGTGCCCCGTTGATGGCAATAGGCTCGCCCCCTATTACATGGGACTTAACTCGCGAATGTAGGTGTACTATCCCTACCCTTCGGAATTACAGGCGTGATGCTATCTATGTATTTTATAATTATATTCATGTCTAGAACAGTACTTACTTTTGCGCATTTATTTTTATTTGAACTTCGCACAAAATATGAAGGCCATGTCGTTGACCTAGGAAGGACTTGGCGCGTCGGACTAATGTAGATCTACTGTTATGTATGACAGGTTTCCAAAATCTAATCGCAAACATTTACATATTGTTGTAGTACAAAACATTGATGTCGCCGCCACTAATGGCTGATTGATGGAACGTTTATCATTATGATTGATTGTTTTTTTTAATAGAAATGTTATTGGATTTCTAATGGATTCGTAGAGTGACATGTAACACGTGTCAACAAACGCTTTCAGCACCAAATGTCAATCTAATCGGGCAAGTCTGCGTTATCGCGAACCCTTTACGTTTGCGTTTACGTCACAAAACTTGCAAAGCGCAATAGAGAAAGAGGTTTCTGCATGCCGTCGCCTTTCTTGTGACGTCACACAAATTGCGTGGGGTTTCATGACGCTATTAGACTGAGAAAAATCTATACGTAATACGGGATCGAACAACAATCTAGTTAAAGCCTGCGTCATTGGCCCCAATGCAATGACGTAGCCTGATGGGGTGTATTGATTGGGTGGGACCCTGACGCGTATTATTAGCTTTTGTTTGAGAGATGCTTCTAGCACGGAAAACAAAGTTAGTTTTATCAACCTTTGGAACTTATCACTTGATGATTGTGTAAGGCAATTCCATGTTTTATGCCAGTTTTAATATTGACTAAACGAAATGACTGCCTC
The DNA here is from genome assembly GCA_949775195.1 of Diarsia dahlii. Lineage (NCBI taxonomy): Eukaryota > Metazoa > Arthropoda > Insecta > Lepidoptera > Noctuidae > Diarsia > Diarsia dahlii. The sequence goes on along the minus strand of OX459194.1, from coordinate 21,372,783 downwards.
GTTGACTGCCTGATTTAGAATTTCTCAGTAGCAGTCACACTCACGGGGTCTGGATTTGTGCACGCTTGATGGCAATAGGATCACCCCCTTTTGCATGGGACCTAAACATAGCTGGCGAACCACCCCCAAAGACTATACCACTCTATGCTGTATTGAACACCTTTACATAACCCTTCGGGGCCTTACAGTTACAGGCCTTATGTTGTGAACGAAATGAATATTTCCAGCTCTAGCCTCAGTGGCTCCTAATTTCAACATCCTAATCAAATTTAGCCAGTCATTTAGGTTTAGACAAGTGAAAACCGGCATTATTACAACATGGAGATCTCAATATTGACCTTGACAATACAATGCTAATTAAAACTTATCGCCAATTCACGAGGATGTAGTGCTAAATAAAGCTGATGTAGGAAAATCTTTGATACTCGCCTAATACGTTGATTTAACCTCAAAATGTATTTTGAACAAAACTCAATAAACATTTAATTTAAGTATGGAAGATGACGTCATGCTGCGCCGACCCTAAATAAATTGTGATAAGGGCAGGAGAATGATGATAATGGTTGCTATGCTATCTACTTTGTAAGCCAATGTTGCAATGTACGAATATTCATTTAAGAAATTAATTAATCGGGTAAATTCCCGGCTACAAATCCCTTGATTTAGTTTTATGTCTCATCAAAGTCGGGCGCTGTTTTATTTTGTGCCTGGCTGTACTTTACGCATTATTACTGAGAAAACTTTTTGTTTCATTCGCGGTTCGAATAAACCCATTCAAATTCTTCCATGGTCGATTCACACCGCGGTCCGAACCGCTCGTGGTAAAACGACGAAAGACCCAGAGACACATTTTTTGGAGGGTGGGAAATCATCAAATGACTCCTCCCGGCCTCCCGCTCTGGGCAGATTGTTAGAGAGTGTCAGACTTCTACTGACTAAAACCACCCATGTTCCTTCTTAGCCCTTTGTGTCTAAGCCGCGGTATTTCTATCGAAAAGCCAGCAGCCCTAACGGGGGCCCGAGACTCCTTGGAGTTGGGTTCGCTTCCTCATAGTTTCGAATTTGGCCCTTGACGCCCTCTTGAAAAATTCACCTCGTAGGTACCTAAGTATATCGGCAGTATATAACAGTATATCTGTTCTGTACTAACCAATTATTACCTGCACGTGTGTGCAAGTTTTATAGTGTGCAATGGTCACACTACATTCCGTGCATTTGTAACTCGTGTATATTATACATAATAGTTTACATAAAACAAGTTACAAACTGATCATTTTATATGGCTCATGTCACCAATCACCAGGCGCTTCATAGGACCATCATCATCTACGGGCAAGTTCACCCACTGCTGGGTATCTAGGTTACTCTTTTCTGGTGCCAATCTCCATGCTCATGTGCCAGCCTCATCCAGGCCAACATAACATAATGCCATTTTCTTTTATATCATCTCTAATCTTTTGTCTCAGTTAATTGGCGCCAGTTTAGGGGTTAAACGATAAGTCAGGTGGAGCTTAGCTGGCATGTCACGGGAATTTATTAAGCTTAATAAGAGTTCTAAAGAGACATGCTGAGCCGACCCCAAATAAATTGGGATTAAGGGCTGGAGAATGATGATGAAGCTAAGTTCTAGTCTTCCAGCTTAGTTTCTATAGCTTGTAAAAAATCTACGACCTCAGGAAAGCTCTTAAGGCGGGTTTACCCCGATAAACGTCGTCAACAATAGCGTTTTACTCGTACATGGAACGGATTTAAATTTTGAAAAAAATGTATTACATAGTTGACTCTTCGATCATGATATGTCGGGCATGCGATACACGATTACTTACACTTCACTGCATCCAATTAAATCGCAAAGACATGTCCAAATGATGGCTAAATAATCGTTTTACTTGAGTTATATTAGGCTTTGAAAAATAAAACTTATATCATAATAAAGGTCGTAAAAAATGTGTATTATCTCGGGTCACATAATGTATAATTTCTTTATCATTTTTCTCCAAGAGAGAAAAAACAGTCAAAATTTAGGCATTATATCGCTCGCGCGGCAGGGCGGGGGGTGAGGTCGTGCGTACATAAAAACAAAGTAGGGTAACCTCGCCTTAACATTTATTTTTGACACATTTGTTAGAAACCAATTTATGAAATAAACGTTGTTTATTTACGGTACGTTTAGGTACGTAACATTAATTTTTGGCAGTTTACGGTGGTTAAACATTAGCAACGCATTCAAGCAAGAAAGAAAACGTGCAGGTCACAGTCACACCAGCTGGTTCGTGTGACTAAAACAGAACTACCTATTGGCTAAAATTCAACTCAAATTATAGCCGACTGTGAATAGCAACAAACGTGTACCGTGTAACAAACACGTGACAAGACCGAATAACAAATACCACGTGCTAGGAGGTATTTTAAAAATAAAGTCAGTCTTTTAGGCATAACATTCACATAATTTTATCTTCACACAGAACACGTTAATTATAAATTCACGTGCGGAGTTTGACCTTTAGCTGTTGTCCACTCTGGAACACGGCGTGCCAGCCTTGCACTGAATTTTCAACTCTGTTTACCGGACAGAGAGTTGAAAAACAAACATTTAGTTTTTAAAGCTCCAGGGATGTGCTATTATATTTTGCGGTGCACTGGATTTTCAATTATAAGACAAAGATTCCAGCGTCGAAAATCCAGTGTGCGGTAAAAAAGCGCCCTTGTGAACGTGGATTTACAAGTCTGATCTGAGATTGGAAGTTTTCAAGGTTATCAAGTAATGATAAGTTGCCCAGTCCGCGGTTACGACTGACCTTGAGATCATATGCGGTTACCTATTTTGAATAATGATTTAGCACTTAAAAACGTGCTGTGGAATATTTTACAGTACTATTTTTACGATTTTTATCAGGTCTGTCATAATAAATAAGTCAGTCATACTCGATTTTTATGGGTAACGTGATCACTGTGATCAGCCAGAGTGGCACTGGTTGCTGGAAAGTTGAGTGGTAATCAGTTGTCGTGGTATGGGCATGTGATGCGGAGGAATGAGGAAAATGTCGTGAGGAAAGTTTTGAGTATGAACGTGAAGGGTGTGTGAAGGATGAAATGGCAAGAAAGAAGGTTGATGAGATGACAAATAATAGAGAAATGAGGGAACAAGAAGACATTCAGCGCCGACACCAAATGAACCTCCTCTCTATGAGAGGAAGTGGGCCGCAATCCAACACGTGTGCCCAGTGCGGTTTGTGGATATGAAATGTTTTTAGCTGGGTATGAATTTCACTTGCAACTTCACTTGCTTGAAATCTGGACCGTGGTGATAATTTTATTTAAAAGAACTGGACCTCTGAAGAAACTTATTGGTGATGCTTATACTAGTGTATTCAGCTGCATCCGGTTAGAGTGGAAGCCAATCGTAATAGTTGGGAAAAGGCCAACCACTATGACTAGGTATGAATTTACGAATGTACCATACGGTCTAGGTTCCGACCACCATTTTTAAACGTTAAGCTAGAAATGTTAATGCTATTGAGTGAGTTCTCGTATCGCTATTGAGGTCACCTTATCAAGTAGTTTAAGAAAAAATATGTTGGGTTTGTAATAGCCCTGATAACGATTGGTAAATTAAAACAGAATACAAAATAGTACAGAGTGCATACAAATAAACTGATAAACATGCATAATAATGAAGAAATTCGGATAACAGTCACTTTAAAAACCCAAGATAAGTCATATCACTCTGCTATGTAAAACTTCATAAAAAAATAAATATATTATGTTCCGCATGGGCCTTGAAAATAATAACTCTTCAATACATTAAAATATCCAAATCTTATCCAAATATAATAATCTCAGGAGGAACTGTAGTAGTTTAGGCAAAAGTTCACCGTTCACTGACTGTTTGCCACTTTACACCCTTATGCCATAAGTCATAAGGTTGAAAAGTGGTTGACCACAGTCAGTACAACATAGTATTTTTTTTTTTTTGTTTTTTTTTTTTTACGTTGCCCCACACTAGGAATTTTTCCTGTATCGTGGGTGCGTTCACAAATATTTAAAGTCACATACACAAATACCCAGACCCGGAACAACTATCTGTAGGTCTTACAAATATTTGTTCCGTGCGGGAATCGAACCCGCGACACGCAGCGCGGCAGTCAGTAATGTATGTATTATTTATCTATCATACATGCATATAGCAACAGGTGCGTTGCCAACTACATAATAGATTACATGAAGAAATTATATAAATAGCTGACATTCTTCAATATATCAGCAACAATATATAACATATACTTTATCCGTAGTAGTAACAGCTGATTTTATACCTTCCTCATAGTAAACATAATTAATTCTGATGTGATGACGAATCCTGACCAATGCCTATTCTAGCTGCAACTAACATAGCATACTATAAAATATACGAGATTATTTGCAGTGCTAAACCTTCCAAAACAGAACTCATTATTCAAGTACATACTCCGTAGTCATTCGTCTTTTATCCTTTATAATTAGTTCCTATCAACACATAATTTTTGCAGTGAGAATACTGTAAAAAAATACGCTGTACTATTTTACAGTACCCCTCAAACATCAAGTTGATATAGCAGTTCTAACAAATATGTATTTCTCTCCATAGAAAACGAGATCCAAGAGAAATTCGAAGAAAAGGTCCTAGAACTAATCGAGTCGCTGAACGCACGTGCGAACGCGGCACGCGCGGGCGCTTTCGTTTCACTGCGCGCGGCGCTACAGAGGCGCCCAGTGGACGGCTTGCTGGCCGCGCATCGCGCCACGCTGGCCGACCATGTGTCGCGTGCACTACGACGAGGCAAGGACGGAGAGAGGAAGGCAGCTGCTGCTATTGCGCCGCTCCTGGCTTTACAGGTTATTATGATTTTGTCATCTTGTACCTTATCATCATTTTCCTCTTCGATCAATAATGTACTAGATTCCCGGTAAGCGCTTCAAAAACGGCCCGATATATAAGACCACAAACGTATTTGTGGTCTTATTTCAAATCAGTATGGTCCAATCATAGCCAACATTAGGACGTCAAAATACCGCAGTATGCGTTCAAAAACTGCGTAAATAACCACCGTAACACCAAGGTTTTTGAAGGAATATCTTTTTTTCGGTAATTTAATATCATTATGTGCTTTTTCATAATATTTAAACATAATTAAACTGTAAATATAATTAAATCAGCGAATATTATAATTGTTTGGCCTGCTACAACGCACCAACTATTGTATCATGTTCTTGAACAGGGAACGCTAGTTCCGCAATAGAATAAGCACGACAATGTACACAAAATGCTTTTAACCGTATTGCTTAGAGTTTAAGTTTCATTTTCGAATTAATATTTTTGTACTGATGACTTTTTACTTTGGAGCGACATTTAAAATGTTTTGCTTCTAATCTTTCTCTGATGAAAGGGCTTAAATAAATATACTTTACAATGATAATTGAACGTTATGTTTAGGTGTTAAGGTTTATAATCATCTGAAGTTGTTAATACTATTGAACTTTTTTCTAAGATGTTATGTAGATGTTTACGTGTGTGCAAACGTGGCCACTTGAGCGACTTAGTTTTGTTCCTGATGCTTAATCTAGTACTATTATTGATCGAAGATTTTCCTGCTACTATCCCAAAACAAAAAAAAAACTTCTTCCCTACTTTTTTATTGCTCGTCATCCGAGCAGTCATCTCCTTCTAGCTATATCATCCTTCACACAGTCCATCCATCGTATCTTTGGTCTCCCTCTATTCTTCATGCATACTCAACATATATATGACCTGTAGGATACAGAATACAGTAATATAGTAGACAGGAATGTCCTGACACGGACTGCTCGACAAAGAAGTTCTAGGTTCTTGGTCTAGTGGTTAGTGACCCTAACTGCTATGCCGGAGGTCGTGGGTTCGATTCCCACCCAGGACAAATGTTTGTGTGATGAGCACGATCATTTGTTCTGTGTCTGGGTGTAATTTATCTATAATATGTATGTATTTAGAAATATATAAGTATGTTTATCAGTTGTCTAGTACCCATAACACAAGCTCTGCTTAGCTTGGGACTAGATGGCGTTGTGTGATAGTTGTGGAATATTATTATTATTATTATATCATAAAGATGTCGGCTTAAAACATTCTGGTCTACCATCTATCACCCTACGGCTGATCGAAAACAAGTTCTCAGCTGCAGACTTTTCAATTCTAAAAAACTCGAATCTTAATACTGAACCCTCTTCTTCATACTCAGCTGAAATATGGCTTACAAGCTGTATCTGACGGATTTATTCGAATACAGCCACAAAATTTTGTAAATACCAACTAACCATCAGCTTGTGTGACCCACAGATCGGCGAGGACGGCATTGAACAGTTCGTACGTGAGGTGCGACCCGCGCTCACCGCCGCCGCCACTGACAAGTCTGCTTCACTCGACACACGCACTGAGGTAAGCAACGGAATACACAACTATACCAACTTCTTAGAACACTTTCCAGACAAAATAATCCATGTTTATCTCCAGGAACTATTAAAATAACTATGTTCTGTATGTTTCAGTGCTGCTCATCACTGTCAGTGTTGTGCTACTTGATGGAGGATGACCTCACTGAGATCTTAGAGGTCATGCGCATGTACGAGACCATCTTCAGCGGCAGCTATCTCAAGGTAAAACAAGAAACAGGAATATTATATGAAGGATAGGGACTTTGAATCAATACAACGCTATAAAAGACAAGAAGACCTACTTCATAGTTGACTTTGGATCAATACAATGCTAATAATAATCCCAAGGGTATATGGTATGAGCAAAATTTATTCATACCGCATATAAATTTCCTTAGAATAGTTTGTCTATGAAACTATCATAAACAGCTGTTTGCACTGCATTTCCTTATCACCTCCACCTTGATGACTGGTGATTTCAGATTCATTCTATGTAATCATTCTCCTGCCATTATACCAATTTATTTGGGGTCCGCATTCGTCGTTTCTTTGGTCTACATTCACACAACTTTTTTCGGTGGCACTTTTGGACTTCCTTTTATGAACTAATTTGTTATTCTATAAATTGCGTTATATTACACTAACATTCTAACTTTAGACATTTGCAAAGTTGCCATACAGTCATCGCTTTCTAGGCCTTCCATTCTGATCCATAGAAGACAACCATATGCCATCCCATAGTTTCAATATAATCAACGTTCTACCCATTTTTTCCAGGGTGACGGCAGTGTGAAGGTATCAGGAGCAGCTGTAGAAGAAGGCGCGTGGCACGCCGCCGCACTGGACGGCTGGGCACTACTGTTCCCGCTCTTATCGCCCAACCACGCGCTTTCACTTCTAAACCAGCAGGCACCCAGCTTTGCCAGGCTTGGAGAGTTGCTAGAGGCGGTGTCACTTGAGGTAACTTACCTAAGCTTTTGTATACAACATAAGACAACGGTGGTGTAATGAACTGGTTTATAAACGTATGTTTGTCAATCCGCAGGTCCGTATGGCAGCAGGAGGCGCGCTCGCCATCGCGTACGAGACAGTGACGGACGACGACAACTCGGACAACGCGCTCACAGCGCACGTGGACGTACTACTGCCACGACTCACTGAGTTAGCGAGAGACTCGCACAAGTTCCGCGCCAAGCGAGACCGTAAAATTCAGCGAGCTACCTTCAGGGACATCCTGAAGTACTTTGAGGTATGTTCCATAACATATTAAGTACGTATGACGCAACTGCCTCCGTGGTCGAGTGGTTTAGGCGTTTGCCTAGTGACCCGGTGGTCGTGGGTTCGGTTCCCACGGGAAGCATACTTTGTGAAGTTGTTTCTAGTTTGGTTAGGACATTGCAGGCGTGAATCACCTGATTGTCTGATAAAAAGATGGTTCCGTGCTTCGGAAGGCACGTATAAGCCGGTGGTCCCGGCCGCCAAATGGCGGTCGTCAAACCATGTCAGAGGCCCTTGCGGCGGTTTAGAAACTCTGACACTAGGGTGTGGGGTCGTTAGACCTTACTGCCCACACGATAAGAGGAAGAAGACGTATGACGCAGTAATCATCACCTCAACTTTCCCAATGTTAGAAGGATCTAACGATAACATTGTTCGTGTTACAGGACGGTGAAGTTTCTTGCATGTCGGTACGCGTGGGTAGCGAGAGCGCGGCGTGGTCGTCGTGGTCAGGCGGCGCGGCGTACGCGGCGCTGGCGGGCGCACTCGGCGGAGCGCTGCAAGTGTTGGCGCCGCGCAGTGCGCGCCTGCGGGCGGCGCTAGCGCTGGCCGAGCACCCGCCGTGTGAGAGCGGCCCGCAACAGAAGCTCAACAAGCTACAACGGGTACGTTACAGTTCCCCCTACCCACCTGCAGCCCGCCTGCTTGAGATCATCATCACCCACAGCTGGGTATAGGCATCCCTTTTCTTGTGCCATTCTCCACGGTCCTGGGCCAGGTTTTTCCCCAGATGGTAACTAGGTATGTCGTCTGCCCATCTCGCCGCTGGACGACCCACATTTCTTTTGCCAGTTCTTGGACGCCATTCGGTGACAGCCTTAGTCCAGCTGTCATCACTGCGCCTTGCTAGGTGTCCTGGATCATTCTCATTAGTTCCACCAGCAATTAGTTCCATGGAACTAGTGAGACTTTTTTCTCAGTAGTTCCATGCACTTTGATAATGAAACAAATGAAACAAAACTTAATCGAACTCGTCTCACTAGTTCCACCGTAGTTGTCCCATGGAACTAGTGAGAACTTTTTTTTCTCAGTAGTTCCATGCACTTTGACAATGGAACAAATGAAACAAAACTTAATCGAACTCGTCTCACTAGTTCCACCGTAGTTGTCCCATGGAACTAGTGAGAACTTTTTTTTCTCAGTAGTTCCATGCACTTTGATAATGGAACAAATGAAACAAAACTTAATCGAACTCGTCTCACTAGTTCCACCGTAGTTGTCCCATGGAAATAGTGAGAACTTTTTTTATCTCAGTGATTCCATTGTTCTTCTTAGTGGAACAAGTGAAACTAAAGTTAATCAACATCATTCTCATTAGTTCCGCACTTTTTAGAAAAATATCATCTAATAATATTACAGGAATAAAACACAAAAAAATATAAAAAATTAAGTAATTTAATGTTAATCATTTTTACAAACAAATCAGACCAACGACGTAATTTCAAGAACGTAATTACTTAATCAGGCTCATTTTCTGAACAAATTACGATACAGACGTAGGTATGTTATCGTAATTTGTCCAAAAAATGAGGAATGCTGATAGCACCTGAAATAATTATTTCCATTTGTGTTTACACAAAATTATTTTTTAATTTTATTGTATTAATTTCCTATTCTCAACGTTTTCATCATATTATTTTACTTTTAACATAAAATGAATGGTCACAACATTAAATTACTTATTTTTTTATATTTTTTTGCGTTTTATTCCTTTATTAATATTAGATGATATTTTTCTAAATAGTGTAACTAATGAGAATGATGTTGATTAACTTTAGTTTCACTTGTTCCACTAAGAAGAACAATGGAACCACTGAGAAAAAAAAGTTCTTACTAGTTCCATGGGACAACTACGGTGGAACTAGTGAGACGAGTTCGATTAAGTTTTGTTCCATTTGTTCCATTATTAAAGTGCATGGAACTACTGAGAAAAAAAAGTTCTCACTAGTTCCATGGGACAACTACGTTGGAACTAGTGAGACGAGTTCGATTAATTTTTATTTCATTTGTTCCATTATCAAAGTGCATGGAACTACTGAGAAAAAAAAGTCTCACTAGTTCCATGGAACTAATTGCTGGTGGAACTAATGAGAATGATCCGGTGTCCTGACCAACTCCATTTAAGTTCCGTAACATACGATTTTTAACTCCCCGTGCCCACATAACATCCACATAATATTTATTATCCCACACACTAGCTCAGTAACCCAAAGACCGCGATATTGTAAAAACTAACAAGGTCGAATGCTATAGCGTAAATAATGTGATGGCAAACTGCCATCTTTTGCACTAAACGACGAATAAACTTGAATTTGCTAGAATAATGTGCTGAATCACTCACACGTGCCTTGTGATACATATTTCACTATAAAATAAGCAAAACCTTGACCATGAATGCCAAAAAGTAAACATTGTTTCGTCCATGAAGTCCATGAAACACAAGTTTCCACTAAGTTTGTTGTTTCTAGTTAATTAAATCAGTAATTGCAAATCAATACGAAGGTTCGGTCAACCTTGACCTGATGCGACCACTATATACGGCCTTTGCGGTCGATAGTAAGTTGGCTATCAAATATGGTTGACTGATTTGCAATAGCTTTTTAACTATTTGCCAAAGGAGAATGGGCCTTGAAATATTGGCATCTGCTACAATAGCCATAAAATGTACATAATTGAAAAGAGCTTTAAATAAAATTTGCATGACTTTTGGCAATTTGCAGTACTTTGGAGCAATTAACCTAAATCGGTGACACTATTGGATTAAGGTTTTGAGGAGAACCTTTTCCACTAACACGGCTTTCGCTAATTCTTTGTCCGCTCGGAATTATTTACCATAATACTTGTCCTTTTATTTTATGATGGCCTTAGAATAAATAACATAATTATACTCTGTTTATCTATTCCAGCATCTACAAAACAACGCAGCAAACAAAGCCCGCACAGTCGCCCGCAACAAGAACAGAGACAAGCGCTCCGCGGCCCTCGCCATGTGAACCCACAGCATCCCACACCACACTCGCACGGTTCCACTCCAATCTCTCTCGGTTTAGTTCTAGAGCTTAGTTTAACGCTAGCAACGTCAATTCGACGCCTTACTTCTTAGTGTGTTCCGAGCTGACAACAGAAAAAACTAGTTGTAATATGTCGCCGGGCAGGTCGGGTGAGGTTAGTGTTAGGTTACAATAGGCTAGTTGTTAAAACCAAAGAAATTCCTCATATTTTGGATAATAAATCGTTGGAACCGTCTATTGTTTGAGGCATCTCGCTGATTGTCGACCTCTGATTATTTCTCGCAACATGTTTCAGATCTCTGACGCGTTCGGTCCTTCATTATGCGATGTTGTTGTATTGTAAATAAATTGATATTATTGCGATCGACGTTTTCATATCATTTTGTTGTATTATAGAACATTTTATTCTTACTCCATTTCTTGGTGATTTGGGCTCACGCTTATTCATTCCGAACGTACTTTGTTACTGCCGGCACCTAGAACTTAACGGATGCTATTTTTAGTGAAATATTTTACTATAATTATACTTATGTTATAATAATGATATTTTTTGTATTTTAAAGTGACCGTGTTTTATTAGATTACATTATTAATTTGTTAGTTTTACTTCGCCAATGCAACGTTTGTTTTACTTTCCATGGATTTACGTACAGGAAACACAAGTTGTGGAGTAAGGGCGTTTATTTTAATAACGGTTGGTAAAATGGATAATTTCTATGATTAGTACTGTTCATAAATAGCTTATGTGATTCGTATGTCCTAGTAAGGATGAGTGCATCGCAGTGCAATTCATATGTTTATAATACAAAGCTTCTCTGTAAATATTATTTTAATTAGGATTCGTTGCTGCGGTCACCATGACTTGTACATTATTAGGCTAAACGGAGTGTTGAAATAATATTTATTATGAGAACCAACTTTTTGTTTCATTTTTTCCTTTAGACCTGGTTACATACTAAAATAATGTAGAATGATGGAGTAAGGTTTCTGAAAAACAACATCTTTTAATATGGAAAGTAAATCAACTGAATATTGATCAATTCCTCACAATCACTAGAATTAATTTCGCCAATTATTTTTAAATAAAACACCAATATAAACACATGACTAGCTTTATTCTCAGACACATAATCGTCCCCCGGTTCATACAAACGTCAGAGTCCCTCGCTACAGTCATAATATTATTACAACAATTAAATATTCATGGTTCTTACCTAACACATCGCTCCATGGATGGGCGCACTCCTGCGCAATGTAAACTACATAAATTAATGACGACATCAATAATATTGGAGAGAAAAATGTCTACAGGAGGGACGAGACGAAATACACAGACATCCAATTTTTTTTTTGGTTTCAATATCAAACAGTTTGGAACATAATTTAGATATCTGCATAACAGGAATGCAGCCCATAGTATTCGTTGCTCAATTTTAAACATCTGATAATAGAACAAATCGATAGACCCTTATCTAACTCGGTATAAAATGTTAAGCTCATGTGTCAGACTAACTACTGTAGCTAAACATTTTACTTTCAATTGACAATTTTGAAAAGAATACTATTTATATTGTCATGTTTTAGTCTTTGCTGATTCGCTCTGACGAAAATGTACCTCAACTCGATATTCATAGTGTTCAGAATGCGAACACCGCTATACCTAAACTCTCCATTAGAACGTTCGCGCGTTCTTGTAAAAGTTAACTAACAATAGATATGTAGGTATTTGTATGGGAATGCTATTCAATGGAGTTATTTAAGAAGTATTTTAGCTACAGTCTGCCTGTATAATCAAGACACTCATTACATATATCTTAACACCTAAACGATTACATTTAGTAATGGTCTTCATTAAGTACAAACATTTATTTGTGAACGTTACTCGAGCTGTGCGCACAATACGGCCGCTGGCTCGAGTAATCTTCACACTGACATTTTACATCGACTTATTTTAAAGTGCAATTCCGCGATATACATAATGCAAAAATATGAATAAACATTTTCGATAATAAACGACTAAAATAACTTTTAAGATTTGTGTGTGAATATTTTACTAACCGACGAAGGCAATTTGATGATTGTTTATGTCTAATTTATATTTTTTTAAATAAACTATTTCTTTTTTTTAATTTTAAGATATTCAGGCACTGGAATACCGGTCGGGGTTTACTACGGGTAATTGTACCCGGCCGGCGCAGTACTATTGTCACTCAATCGTTATAAATACTCCTCTCAGCTAAGATACACTTCGAATGGACAGTTTCTCACTAAACGAAAGGAATCACAACTTCACGTTATATTTATTTGCTGTGCAACACAACCTATTAGCGTATACCAAATAACATAGCAATCGGAGGTATGTAATTGTATCGTAAGGCAACCTTGAAGGCAGTTATCTGCATTGAACAATATAGGTTATTATAAAATTGATAAAAAATACAAGTAAACTACCTACCTAAGGTAAGTAAAGCCGGAAATGCTTAATTAAAATACATTTATATTGTCTTCTACTGATATTACGACAAGACTTAATATCGAGACACTATGTTATTCACAAACGTAAAGGACGTTTGAACGTTTTGTAAGTTTAATGGACACGAATTAATTCAAAACCCGTTAAAATGTTTTTTCTGGAAATCCGAGTTATTAATGACCTTTAAATTCAATAACGCACTCCTGTTAGCACAATTGCACAGTTTAACTTACCAGCAGATTTGTTAGAGCCATTTGTATAGTCACCAGAACATCAAGCTAAGTACCTACTACAATCTGTCTTCGGAAAATTAGACAGCTTGATGTGATAGCGTCTGTACATGGAAAAGATGGCGTCCATTCATGGAATGAAGATGTCTTCATTTCCATGTTATAACGAAATTAAGCGTTTTAGCTGGTTTTGAAATTAGACATAATCTATATACAAAAACTTCGTAAAGAACAAACATTACACACTACTGCAATGCTCGTTCCCTCCGTAGTTGAATCCATAAACACGCACTACTGTGACAACTCTCGTGTCTTACTCTAAATTCCAGATTAAAAAGCCCTATATTATATATTCTGTAATTGCAACGTACTTTGGTAATATCGAAACATAGTGACAATATTTCGTATACTACTTAACTATACTTATATTTAAACAACATCCTCTAACATAAACTTAGTGACTTAGGCCATAGAAAGGTAACATTTATACAATTGTAACTAAAATTTTGCACTTACATAATATAGGAATATTCTACTTGAATGAAGATGTGTTTCATAAATATTTAAATGATTAGATAACTCTTGCAAAGGGACCCAATATAGTAGTGGAATACGTAAGATATTCACCTTTAAATAAACAATAGAGGTAGAAACATAAATATGTTGTCAACTGGTACAAATACAAAGATTTTTCATTATAAATGTGCAGATAAATGCAAGTAATTTTGACCAATTCCAAAAAAGCCCTGTTATGCATAAATAGCCATTATAAACAATGTATAAGCAAATGTAAGAATAACATTCTTTGGTATACTTAATTAAACATATCTTCAACTTAAAACGCTTCTAAATATTTATTATATACAGTATTCTTCGATAATAGTTGTTTATTTACTCTGGCAATGTAAAAGCTTTGGTTCTGTATTGACCAAACATCTTTATAGTAAGTTTTAAATATTAATTACATAACTACATATTTTACAAGTCTCTACAAAAGGAACTAAAGACTAAAAGTAAGAGAAAATACATGTAACATTAATTGAAATCATGCACTTTGAATAAATTATCAAGAGTTCGCCGCGAAAATGAACGAGAGTAGCATTCAAAAAAAATATAGAAGAAGAAAATATATAGATTTTGAATGAGAAATAATGCCTAAAAGATGATAATTTTTAAATATCTAGAGAAATAGGATCTTCACAATTCCTATTTTATAATCATCGATAACAAAATTACTCTTTATTTAATACTGCCACAAACATGGGCTCACTATGTTATAGTTATAGTACACCATCAATTTGAAAGTTACATACTCTTTATTTTTATTTAGTTTTATTCAACATTATCTATAAAGACACTTTATCGACACAGCATATTAAACACAGCACAAAAAACCATCGCTTATTTGTCCCTATTTTGCATAATATACATATTATGGACAAAGGGGCAAAAATTGGTCATATACATGATGCCCCATGTATACGGCCAGAAGACCTATCCATGTGGGTATCGCAGGATTGCATAAACTTTTCAGTAGCTGCTGGTCTCGGGTGCCAGGATGAAAATGGATGTCCCAGAAAACGTTGGCGAGTCGGCCTAGACGCGTCTAGGCCGACTCGCCTCCGGGTACACGGTACGCGTACCGTGAGCTGGTTTGAAGTAGCGCGAAAAGACTTCATGGAATGAATTACCCCGGAGGCCTTTGCCCAGCAAAGTGACAGTATAGGCTAAATAATAGGTTATTGGTGACAGAAAGTCACTCACTCTCTAGAGGTTTTACTATTGCAGTTGGAGAGGAAAAAATACGCTATGTCGATAACATGATATATGATAGCTTACAATAAATTCTAAATACACTTCACATAATACATGAGAGGTGCGCTACAACACTAACTTTGTGCTTGGACATTATCATACAATAGAAAACATGTATATTTCTTTATATATTTACATCGATATATACTTTTAATAACTATCGAAATGACCAGAAAACCTATTTATATATTTTGATGTTATGTTATAAAACACCAGAATATAGTTGTCATATCCAATGACAAACAAGAAACCTCATTTGCCAAAAAACGCATTCAGTATTATGCATGCCAGAGGCAAGCCTAACATTTTATTGGAGTAGTTCCAAAAAACCATACAGTAGTTTTATTATGACCATATTTCAAATCCAGTTTACCGCCTGCCCGCTTCGATCAATAATGTACTAGATTCCCGATAAGCGCTTCAAAAACGGCCCGAAATATAAGACCACAAACGTATTTGTGGTCTTATTTCAAATCAGTATGGTCCAATCATAGCCAACATTAAGACGTCAAAATACCGCAGTATGCGTTCAAAAACTGCGTAAATAACCACCGTAACACCAAGGTTTTGGAAGGAATATCTTTTTTTCGGTAATTTAATATCATTATGTGCTTTTTCATAATATTTAAACATAATTAAACTGTAAATATAATTAAATCAGCGAATATTATAATTGTTTGGCCAATGTTTGCTACAACGCACCAACTATTGTATCATGTTCTTGAACAGGGAACGCTAGTTCCGCAATAGAATAAGCACGACATTGTACACAAAATGCTTTTAACCGTATTGCTTAGAGTTTAAGTTTCATTTTAGAATGAATATTTTTGTACTGATGACTTTTTACTTTGGAGCGACATTTAAAATGTTTTGCTTCTAATCTTTCTCTGATGAAAGGGCTTAAATAAATATACTTTACAATGATAATTGAACGCTATGTTTAAGTGTTAAGGTTTATAATCATCTGAAGTTGTTAATAATATTGAACTTTTTTCTAAGATGCTATGTAGATGTTTACGTGTGTGCAAACGTGGCCACTTGAGCGACTTAGTTTTGTTCCTGATGCTTAATCTAGTACTATTATTGATCGAAGCCTGCCCGAGTAGTATTTTCTTTAAAGTTGTCTACCCTAAGTATTTGGAAGCCTGACAAAGTTTCCAAATTTTCGCTGTCAAATATCACGGTATTTCTAATTCCTTGACTAGAATTGAATAATGAATAATCATGTTATGTTGGCAAGACATTAACGAGTACCTTTAGACCTTTACTCTTACTTTACTTTTTTTTTGGCCTTTACTTTTTACTTTTGTAAGAATTCAACAGGCACAAAACCCAAAGGTGCCATGATGAATGGGGTGCATTTTATAACATAACATTTTCTATTGTGCCTTTTTGGAATATTGATAATATTTATTACTAGAAAAACTATGGTATTACTATTTTTATTTATTTATTGTAACTTGATTCTTATAAATACAATGTAATTGCACTGAAAAGGCATTAGCGGTAGTATTTTGAGTCTTATTCCGTTTTCGATGATAATTTTAAATATATGTTTAATTGTATATATTTAAAATTAAATTCAACTAAACTGCGTTTTTTAATTCGGGAGACTAAAATGACATTACGTGGGTTGTCAGTTTTTTGCAATTCTTAAATAGTGATGTGCCACTACCGTTAATTGCCGTTAGTAAAATCAAGTAATATCGTTTTTTTATTTATAATAAGCCCTCCTGAGTAAGTAAAGAGATTCGTTTCTATAAAAGAATTGATGAACTTTTCGACGTATAGCCCAAGGAGTGAAATCGTCCAATTTGTCTTTAAAATTTAATTTAGGGCCAGGTATTTTCGGAGAGCTAAATGTTCATTCTCTTTGTGTTCCTTCAGCACCCTGTAGATTGAAGGTCTGGATATATTCAGGATTTCGGCAGTTTTTAAACACAAACGTGTTTTTTCGGCGTCTCTGTTGGAGATTCGGTCTTCTTTTCAGTATGAACATATTTGTAAGGTTTATCGTGTACGGGAACCACACTGCTAGCATCTGTAATTTTTTTTCAAATCTTCTAAAAAATATAAAAAGTTACGATTCAACAAACCGGTACCGTAGGTACAACACTAATACAAAAGAGCTGACAACATTATTTGTAAGTTTGACATTTGCAAGTGTCAATTTAGTCTCCCGAATTAAAAAACGCACTTTAGAGGTCTTCATTTCTCAATTTATTAAGATGGTAGCATTTTTTCCCCATTAGATTCTAACTTTGGGACGTCTAATTCGTAAATAAATATTTAGGTTATGAAAAACTTTTAATTTAGTTTAGCAAGTGACATGAAATTCTTGCGGGTTTAGACGGTAGATGCAACGGCGTTGCATGTATTTTTGTTATGTTGTTTTTATTATTTAGCTATGCCTAATACAGCAAAATGCTTTCAGCATGTATCCTCCATAGACATATTCACAACGCACGAATATTCCACTAATCATTTTAGCGAACTCAATCAATTCATTTACATTATAATATTCTTCTCTACTACTTTTTTATTTAGGGCATCATCAGATGATGAGGAAAAGGTTAAGCAAATGCCTAGCCTTTTCAAAAATGTATTGGGGTCTGCTCTGACCTCCATAACCCAGTTAATACTGAGTAATACAGTAACCCCTTGGTAAGGGCTCGTTTACGGAGACGCGCGGCGCGTGTAGAAGGCTCGTCTCGTGCTTTTTTATTCATTAACTAAGAGGCGGGTCCACCGCAACGAACGCTGCATTTTAAACTGCCTGCCTAGCCTTTTCCCAACTATATTGGGGTCGGCTTCCAGTCTAACCGGATGCAGCTGAATACCAGTATTTTACATGGAGCGACTGCCTATCTGACCTCCACAACCCAGTTAATACTAGGTAATACAATACCCTTTGGTAAGACTGGATTAAAAAAAAAATGATAAAGATTTAAAACGCTGCATTTTAAACTAACGAGCGAAAAATCGCTTCCCGTAAAAGCGACGTTTGAAATCGTTAACGTTTTCATACATCGCCATGTGTTTGAATTAAAAACGCGCGCGAATATGTGAAGCTTAAGCTTCATACAAGCTCGTGAAATGACGCACACGCGAGGCATGTGTGCGTGACCACGGGCCGCTTGTCGCGTACGAAGTGAGACTGGAAAATACCGGTTTACGCTGTCACAGCATGTGTGCAATCTCAGTGTCAGTGCAATGCACTTTGTTTTTTTTTGTTAGTGGCCAGTTTGAATATGTTAATGTAAAAAGTTTGGTTTTTTTTGTTAGTGGCCAGTTTGAATATTTTAATGTAAAAGTTTGCAAAATGTCATAAATTTCGAAAGTTTCGCCGCGTACGCGACAAGCGGCCAGTGTTCACGCACACATGCCCCGCGTGTGCGTCATTTCACGAGGTTGTATGAAGCTTATACTCTGTCTGCTCTGTGGCGCAACGCCAAGCGTGTCCATAAACGAGGCCATAGACTGGTTTCATTTAGGGCATTTAGCAACAATTTGGAATATAAACAACATATATACAACCCCTAGGTAAAAAGATGTTTATAGACGTGGTGGCGCGTCATCGATATACTAATTGCATCGTCAACGCAGCCGTGTGCGATAGCACTGTCGCTATGTTTCTCTAGCAAATGACAGTTCTGAGCGATGGAAAAGGATACGAGCATGGAAAAATCCGATAGATGAGATCCCTCAAACCTGCTACTTCGCGAAATCGCAGTCACCAACGTGTGAAATGGTACATCACGTTCCCGCGACATCTAGATGCCAGCATCATTAGTGACGCACTGACTCATCTAGGTTCATTATTTGGATGAACATAGTCAAGCACAATAATATATGTTTTAACAATGTCATGTGTAAATTCTCACACTGAGAAACATTCAAACTCTCAGTTTTTTGCACATGTCGTAGTACAGTCAGCGGCAAAAGTTGCAAAAGCCGGAACCGTTGTAAAATTTAAAAAACACAAGTATAATTTATTGAACAAGAAACGAATGAATTTAGTTACCAAATTCGTTACCTAGTAAAAACGCCCGCACATCAAGCTACGACTACGAGTACTGCAATCTGTCAAATTTCTTTCCTATATGTTCACCTTTATCGCTAAAGCATTAGGATCAAGATTAATTAGTAATATTAGTCCCTCTCCTAGAGAGGAGGCCTCAGTCCCGGCAGTGGGAAAATTAGGACTATTACCAATTTATGACTACTTTTATTAGCTTGGGTAAACATTGCTTAAACAAATGTATCTATTAATGAATAAATAAATGAAATAAATTATAGGCTGTTGATGATTTGTCAGTTTCGAGTGGATTGATGTGCTCGGCATCTATTCAAGTCACGTCTAATGAACTAAGTATCTTTTACAAATGAGTGTCGACTTTCCCCGCTGACACACAACAACAACAGCTGCTCTAAACATCCCTCCTTCACCCCCACTGCGTTACCCCAGTTACTCGGCGGTCACCTTCTGTTTCTTCATCTCGGGTTGTTCGTCATCTTCCTCTTCATCGTCATCCCACTCCCAATCCTGTTCGTCGTCGTCATCCTCGCGGGGAGGCTCCTCCGGGATATTCTCATCTTCCTCTTGTTCCTGTAACCGGTAGTTAAAGTTAGTGTTGCGTGGACAAAGAAAATTGAATATAAGAAAACTAGCTTTTGCCCACGGCTTCGCCCGCGTGGATGTCGGCTTAACTACAAAAATGACGATTTTCCATACAAACTTTCATCCCCTATTTAACTCCCTTAGGGGTTGAATTTCCAAAAACCCCTTCTTAGTGCTCCCCTACATTATAATAGGAAGCCGTGTGCAAAATTTCACATTCCTAGCCCCAGTAGTTTCGGCTGTACGTTGATATGTCAGTCAGTCAGTTCTCCTTTTATATATATACTAGCTTTTGCCAGCGGCTTCGCCCGCGTTAAAATGACGATTTTCCATACAAACTTTCATCCCCTATTTAAATCCCTTAGGGGTTGAATTTCGAAAAATCCTTCCTTATTCCTTGTCTACACTATAAAGGAAACCTCTGTGCAAAATTTCAGCTTTCTAGGTCCAAGAGTTTGGGCTGGGCGTTGATGAGTCAGTCAGTCAGGACTTCTCTTTTTATTTATATAGATATATATATATATTATAGAAAGAATATTTTAAGTTTTTAAGAAGATTCACTCATGTTGCAAAGGGTTTTGGCTTGAATTTTACAGTTGGCCGCCTGCCACTACCAGGAGTAAATGATAGCGTGACGGTTGACAAGAAAGAATGAAAGGAAAAAACCGTGTTGCGGTGACACCAAATAAGATGGGACAAGGGCAGGAAGATGATGAGAGCCTGATTTGTCCGACTGCAGGGTCTTTCTTCCTTCTCTCCATTAGTCTTTAATTATTTTCAAGCCACTGACTACCTGAAAATATACCTAATAAGATAATTGTGTTGTGTATATATTATAGTGTGTAATACCTGTGCCCGTTGCATGACGGCGATGGGCGGCGAGTTGTGATGCGCGGCGACGCGACGCTCGATGAGATACGACACGTACTCGTCGTACAGCAGACGGATCAGGTGGAACGAGCCGAACGATGCCGCAGACCTGAACACATATGACATGACGGGGTTAAATCGTTTCTCTGGGACTTCGTCGAGCTTCATTGTCTCGGCGGTTTTCTGGTGGTCGCCATGGTTGATTCTGACTTTCAGGAGTGGCAGTGGTTTGGAAGTAGGGTGGCGGGCTTGTCCCAAATTTAAAAAAAAAGACATGAGGGGACAGTACAGCAGCACCAATACATACTCAGCAACGTTTAGAAGTCATTTTCGCCTACTGTATTGATTCAATTGTCATGTTGGCAATATTATCATCCAGTAGCTCATATCTCAAAGTTGCAATCGTTATTACACGAAAAATTCAATTTGGCGACAACCAGACGCAACAGTGAAAAAAAAAATACGATCATTGCACTATGTTAAGTGGTGTATCATTTCCTGGGGGTATGAAATAATTATTTCACATTATTAAACTGAAAAGCAAGCAGACGAGACTTATTTCATTGTTTAAAAAAAACAATGGGTCCCGCTGCCAAATGCGCTTGTTTTTTGCTTTTCAGCCGAGTTTTGCATTAACTTGGATAATTCATTTTTTTAACCGACTTCTAAAAAAAGAAGGAGGTTCTCAATTCGAATGTTTGTTTTTTTTATGTTTGTTCGGGCATAACTCCGTCACTTGCTAACCGATTTGAAAAATTCTTTTTTTGTTCGAAAGGGTGTACTTCCCAAATGGTCCCATATATTTTTTTATCGAAATCGGACAAGCGGTTTTTGAAAAATCAACAAAACTCAAAAAAAAAACTACATTCTCCACATTATGACTCATGAACATGTGAACTTACATGTGAACCACTAAAAAGTGAAAAATAAAAACTTTTTAACAAAAAATAAAACCGACTTCAAAAAAAAAACACGAAAAAGTGAAAAATAATCTTTAGAAGAAAAATCAGTTTCTGAAGTCGGTGACTTTTGTTTGTTTGATATAATTTTTTTGCCACCGACTTCAGAAACTGATTTTTCTTATAAAGATTATTTTTCACTATTTCGTGTTTTTTTTTTGAAGTCGGTTTTATTTTTTGTTAAAAAGTTTTTGATATCCTGCGTCGAAATTATTATTACCTACTTGTGTGATTTGTAAACTAACGAGTACGAAGTGTTAAGTTTATTGTAGATATTGGTTCGGATGAAGATTGATTTCTTATAAGGCACCAACGAGGAAAGTCGATTCATCACCAAGCTCTCGGTCTTCCGAACTAGGCTAAACCGTAGCCTTAGTGCTTGGCCAGACTGGCAGCGCGGTGCGGGAAGCGGCGCGGGTGCGGGAACGCGCGCGTTTGTGCTGTCCGCAGTGGACTGCGGCTTGGTTCCGAATGTTGTATTGTCCAGTGTTTGTCAAACTATAATATGGATGAAGAAGACTTGTTTTTACTGAAAAATTCTTACTTTAAATGGCAAATAGTGAAAAAATAAAATTAATTTAACCAGAGAAAATGAAGGAGAACTTAACACACTCTATGAAAGATTGCGAGAGCAATTTTTTTAATTTTTTTTGTATTGACGATGTTCGACATCCACAGTGCAGGTCGTGCTTGAATAGCACGTAATAATTCTTCAGCATTTAATTGTGAAGACGCCATCATAACAACGCGCGCGATAGCTCGAATAGTTTGAGATACCCGCTCCCGCGCGGTTTCCCGCTTGCCGCCCCGCGCACTCACTGCGGCCACTTGTATGAACGAGCTATGGCACGAGTTGCCCGCGCGCTCCCCGCGGACAGTAGCCCGCGCCGCTTCCCGCGCCCGCGTGCCCACTATGGACACTCAAATGAAGTTCCATACGTTTAAGTTTGTCGCGCCGCGCCCGCCCCGCGCCCGCGTTTGCAGTCTGGTCTCACACTTAGGCGACTTCTTCCGCACAGTCCATCACTAGATATTTCACATATAATCCAGTATAATTGTATTACCTGAGCGTAAGTTCCCTGATGACGAGCGAGGAGTAGAAGGACCAGTCGAGCAGCTGTCTCCGTGCGCGCGCCGTGTAGTCCGGCCGGCGCTCGTGCGGCGCCAGCGCCGTCCGCACGCAGTATCATTGTATTACCTGAGCGTAAGTTCCCTGATGACGAGCGAGGAGTAGAAGGACCAGTCGAGCAGCAGTCTCCGTGCGCGCGCCGTGTAGTCCGGCCGGCGCTCGTGCGGCGCCAGCGCCGTCCGCACGCAGTATCATTGTATTACCTGAGCGTAAGTTCCCTGATGACGAGCGAGGAGTAGAAGGACCAGTCGAGCAGCAGTCTCCGTGCGCGCGCCGTGTAGTCCGGCCGGCGCTCGTGCGGCGCCAGCGCCGTCCGCACGCAGTATCATTGTATTACCTGAGCGTAAGTTCCCTGATGACGAGCGAGGAGTAGAAGGACCAGTCGAGCAGCAGTCTCCGTGCGCGCGCCGTGTAGTCCGGCCGGCGCTCGTGCGGCGCCAGCGCCGTCCGCACGCAGTATCATTGTATTACCTGAGCGTAAGTTCCCTGATGACGAGCGAGGAGTAGAAGGACCAGTCGAGCAGCAGTCTCCGTGCGCGCGCCGTGTAGTCCGGCCGGCGCTCGTGCGGCGCCAGCGCCGTCCGCACGCAGTATCATTGTATTACCTGAGCGTAAGTTCCCTGATGACGAGCGAGGAGTAGAAGGACCAGTCGAGCAGCAGTCTCCGTGCGCGCGCCGTGTAGTCCGGCCGGCGCTCGTGCGGCGCCAGCGCCGTCCGCACGCAGTATCATTGTATTACCTGAGCGTAAGTTCCCTGATGACGAGCGAGGAGTAGAAGGACCAGTCGAGCAGCAGTCTCCGTGCGCGCGCCGTGTAGTCCGGCCGGCGCTCGTGCGGCGCCAGCGCCGTCCGCACGCAGTATCATTGTATTACCTGAGCGTAAGTTCCCTGATGACGAGCGAGGAGTAGAAGGACCAGTCGAGCAGCAGTCTCCGTGCGCGCGCCGTGTAGTCCGGCCGGCGCTCGTGCGGCGCCAGCGCCGTCCGCACGCAGTATCATTGTATTACCTGAGCGTAAGTTCCCTGATGACGAGCGAGGAGTAGAAGGACCAGTCGAGCAGCAGTCTCCGTGCGCGCGCCGTGTAGTCCGGCCGGCGCTCGTGCGGCGCCAGCGCCGTCCGCACGCAGTATCATTGTATTACCTGAGCGTAAGTTCCCTGATGACGAGCGAGGAGTAGAAGGACCAGTCGAGCAGCAGTCTCCGTGCGCGCGCCGTGTAGGCCGGCCGGCGCTCGTGCGGCGCCAGCGCCGTCCGCACGCAGTATCATTGTATTACCTGAGCGTAAGTTCCCTGATGACGAGCGAGGAGTAGAAGGACCAGTCGAGCAGCAGTCTCCGTGCGCGCGCCGTGTAGGCCGGCCGGCGCTCGTGCGGCGCCAGCGCCGTCCGCACGCAGTATCATTGTATTACCTGAGCGTAAGTTCCCTGATGACGAGCGAGGAGTAGAAGGACCAGTCGAGCAGCAGTCTCCGTGCGCGCGCCGTGTAGTCCGGCCGGCGCTCGTGCGGCGCCAGCGCCGTCCGCACGCAGTATCATTGTATTACCTGAGCGTAAGTTCCCTGATGACGAGCGAGGAGTAGAAGGACCAGTCGAGCAGCAGTCTCCGTGCGCGCGCCGTGTAGTCCGGCCGGCGCTCGTGCGGCGCCAGCGCGGTGCGCACGCAGCCCTCCAGCCAGCCCGCCCACTGCTCCAGCGAGGCTCCACGGCCCAGGGTGGCCTGTGTGAACATTGACTGTTTATGTATGACAAAGGTAGGGTGCTTCGAGGAGTTGTTTTAGGTAATAAATAACATTCAAAAAGTGCAATTCAAAAACTAAAAGATCAGCATTAATCTTTGATGCTAATCATCATCAGCATCGGCTTGGTTCTTTAATCAGAGCTCAGCGGCACCAGCTGCATGACCTTTCATATCATAATCACAAAATCATTCTCTTGCCCTCATCCCAATTTATTTTCGGGTCAGCGCGTCTTCTCTATTACTCGTTATCTCATCAGACCTTCTTTCTTGCAATATAATCCTTCACACAGTCCATCCATCATTTCTTTGGTCTTCTTCTACTCATCCATACACATTCATACCTTTTTTCTTTTTTAACCGACTTCTAAAAAAAGAAGGAGGTTCTCGATTCGGATTTTTTTTTTATGTTTTTATTCGGGCATAACTCCGTCAATTTTTTTTTTTTTTTAATTAGGACAAGCCCGCCACACTATTCCCAAACCACTGTACAGTACCCGGCGATAAATATTGCACATCGACCTTTAGTAAGAGACAATCGGCTAATTTCGGCTTTGTAGAGCGTTATCTCTGTCGCACGAAATACAAACAGTCCGGTATCTATTAGGAGCTGTTAAAACAATTATGATTTGCTTCTTTTGATAATTATTTTTATTCTTTATATAAAATACACCAATTTCAATGATTTTGTTGTTGGCAGTTCAATAGATCGTAAGTGAAAATCATACACCATTCTTCGAACAACATCATAATCAAAATCGTCCATATCCGAACGAAATTGCTTTTTTGGTCTCCCTTTTTTTGAGAGCTGAACTTAATTTCAGTAGAATGTGTTTCAGTACTGACTTCGTTTAATATATTGTTCAAAGTTCTTCTTGAAATTCCAGTGGCATTTGCAACTCGCTCTTGAAACTTCTTAAAATAACAACTTTCATTTTTTTTAATCTGTCAGCTTCGGTTACAAAATATTTATAAACATTGTAGATCATTTCTCGTGACTGACCTCGTAAAGGTTTCGCTCTTTTTCCTAAAGATGCCATAGTACAACATTAATTAAATTATTAAAATTTGGGGGTGTTAACAACTCTTAATATATATATTTTGAATTGGACGCGACCGCACTCTATCGCACTTGAACAACGACTGACAAAACGTCACAATCCGTCACATAGGTAGTGTGCGACAGAGATAACGCTCTACGAAGCCGAAATTTGCCGATTGTCTCTTTCCAAAGGTCGATGTGCAATATTTATCGCCGGGTACTGTAACTCCTGTTAGCCAGAATCAACAGTGGCGACCACAAGAAAAGCGCCGAGACAATGAAGCTCGACGAAGTCCCAGAGAAATGATTTAACTGTCTTGGATCCCGCAACGAAATTAATCAGAAAAGAATAGCGGAGGAGTAGGAAAAAAACTCCGTCACTTGCTAACCGATTTGAAATAGTATATTTCATTATAAGTGCGGAAAGCCTGTCATTGCAAAGAGTTGCGACAAATGTCTACCCGAGCCTAGGCACAGCCGACGGCGAGGGTTGACAGTCGGAACAAGTTGCAATGACGGTTCCGCACGTGTACTGAACAACTATTTTTAATACAGTTGCGAAAAAATGAAGCAATTTAATAAAATAATAAAACCGTAATTAAACTCGCAAAGAACACTTTTGGAAAATGGCGCCAACCGTAAAAGAATATAAGCAGAGATTTTTTTTGTTTTCTTCACCCATTCTGGGTAGGCAAAGGGAACTATGCCCATACAGCCAAGTCTTCAGTAGATTTTTTTTATTGATATGAAATGAAAATTTAATTTAATGAGATGAAATGGAATGAAACCTTTAACTCATTGAATCAAATAATTAAATCTGATATTGAAACAAATTAGTAGCTTCTTTAGAAATATTTGCATGAATCATAAAAACTTCTATGATTTTTTTTAGTAAAAACTTCGTAGTTGTTTTTTTTTTAATGGACATTATTTTGACAGTTGGGAAAGAGAACGCACGAGTTCGGAAATGGTAAAGAAAAAGCACGAGTACGTAATAGCCCACATCCCGAACGCTATACGTCCCTGCAATACGCCACTTTTTGAGCAACTGTATTAAAAAATTCTTTTTTTGTTGGAAAGGGTATGCTTCCCAAATGGTCCCATAATTTTTTTAATCGAAATCGGACAAGCGGTTTTTGAAAAATCAACAAAACAAAAAAAAACAACGTTGTCCACATTATGACTCATGAACATGTGAACCACTAAAAAGTGAAAAATCGGTTTTATTTTTTGTTAAAAAGTTTTTTTAGCAATGCATTTCATACCTTTCGCCCATAATGTAGGAGATAATTTAAATAAAGCAGCATACCTTGAAGTCAGCCTCCAGTTTGTGTGCAGTGGCGGCGCTACCACAGGAACAAGCCCACGCCGCCTGCTCACGTACCACGCGGAAGTCTACGCGGTTCAGGTCCGCTAGCATCTGGATAACATTGTGAGCTATTACAATTTGTACAGGATAGTTTGGACATATATGTACAGTCGAACAAACTATTTGGTATGACACACAAAAATATTTATAGTTGTGTTCAATAAGTTTGGTATTAACACTTTCACTGCCAAGTGCAAATTACCCATTTTTGTTTGATTGCCGTGTGCTCATATTCTATAGCTTCAGTATGATGACGACTTGGAGGCAGGTTGTCGGTACATAAACGATTTTTTGTTCTAATCATATGCTGGGGGTGCTTGGTGCCGAAAGTGAGACTGATGTCAAACGCTGTATCGTTTGACATTAGTTTCTTAATGTATCTGTGTAATTTTAAAAGTAGATGCAAGTTAGCTGGTTATATAGTTGTATACCAAATACCTTGCTCTTGGTAAATAAAATCTATATATATGTCGCCGCGAGAATGTCTTTCTGCTAAGATCAATGTTTAATCATCTCTGAGATCTTGGTACAATCATTACAAAGGTCGAAAGTGAGCGACAGTGCCATCTATTGACTCACCATTGAACAACCATCATTGAACCGCCTCATAGATGAAATGTAATTAAATGCTCCATAACTCGAATAGTAATTTATTAAACAGAAGTCTCTAACTAAGAACTATAGTTAAAATTAAGATAAGCTAATGTTTTATGAATATTGGGATTTTAATGATTGCCACACTTGAAATTAGGCTGTCTATGAGACGTCAGTGCACAATGTTGTGAAGATGGCGGCGAATACGATTGTAATGGTCAATAACTCAATTTATAATCTGAAACTACAACTAAATCGGTTTCTATAAGTAATTATAAACTTAAAAGTTATAAGATCATTTTATAGAGCCATTCGTGATAGGCAATTAGTAGAAAACCCATTGTCTGTTTTAAATTCTTAATCAACCGGAAATGGTTTAGTAACATTTTGTTGTAAAAAGGAATGAACCTATTAATTAGACATTTACGTTTAATTACGCCTTTACATTATAGAGTAAGATCCCAGGGCCGCCAGACGTCACGTATTTTCTGACGAAGGAAATGTGGACGATTGAGTAGTGTTAGTATGAACTAAGAACGCACGACTACCAGCTAGCTTGCTTAGACGGCCAATTTTCAGGTATCAGGCTATCAAGGTACATAAAAACATTACTAACTTCACGTATTTTCTGACAGCTGATTTTTACGTATATTGTAGGCAATATCCTTAAAAATAAGTTGCCAATACTCCCAGACACTTCCTAGCGGCCGTTTTGCTTAACAGACGCTTTAAAGTTCCCAAAAAGTTTAGACTTAAACGTATTGTGACTGTTTACCCGAGAACGCATGGCATCGCTCGTGTGGCTGACATACAGACCTCCACTGGACTCATTCGGTGGGCATTCAACAGGATCTGTCCATTGCCTGTGTCTTCAGAATTTTGTTGAAAACGTTGCTTTCAACGCTAGGGTGCATGTTGGAACGCCTGCCTAATATAGCATGGCAATAACCCGATCAATTAGCTTTTAATATTAAATCATTAGGAGTTTAGAATTCTTTAATGCGTCTGTTATGCAATACGGCCGACGGAAAGTGTCTGGGAGTATTTGCGACTTATTTTTAAGCATATTGCCTAAAATATACATAAAAATCAGCTTGGAGAAAATACGTGAAGTAAGTAATTTTTGTATGTACCTTGATGTCCTGATACCTGAAAATTGGCCGTCCAAGCAAGCTAGTTGGTAGTAGTGTGTTCTTAGTTCATACTAACACTACTCAATCGCCCACATTTCCTTCGTCAGAAAATACGTGACGTCTGGCGGCACTGGGATCTTGGACTATTAATATTGGTATTGTTTTATTGTTAAATAATTTATTAATAGAATCAATTGTGAAGTATTTTAGTAATGATTGTTAGTTTTAACTAATTAGGTCATTAATTACTATACTGGTTTTGTGGTACTTCCGCTGGAGGGAGACTACAGACGCATGCGACGAAAAGTTACGCTAGCTAGGTCGCGTTTAGCGAATAATTGCAATTCAAGTAAATAATAATATAATAATAATTTATTTGACACAAAAAAGTACACATAAATGGCAGATACATAATCAGTGTTCACATAAAAGCAAATAAAATAGTGATCAATGACCCCCATGCTAGGTAAAACCTGTGTTATAGGGGTCAAAAGAAAGTGGTTTTTGATGTGATTAATGTTAATTAGTGCAAATGATAATTGTAACATGATTTAAAACAGTTTATAGGAGTTTCTTTGCCTATTCTTCTCATAAAAGATCAACCATGTATTCGAATGGGCGATTTAAACCGCAAAGTTTATAAGTGCCTGTAAATGGAGCAATGTAAATAAACGTTTGGTGTTTGAGTCAAATATTATCATCGGCACGATTCTTGAGCGCTGACGCAAAAGTGAGTTATTAGGTCCCTTTGGTGGTATGAAGTGAGACGCGGGGCGGGGAAAGTGCAGTGATTGGCCCGTAGCGCATCGCGTCATAGCCGTCACTCGGGATTTGTTCTTTACTCCTGCTGCACTTACCTCACGACCAATAAATAATAAACGGGTGTGCGTTTTATTTGTCATAAAGTGTACGATGCGCACAGCGATCCCCACTCTTCCGCCGAGCGCTCAAGAACCGTGCCGGGTATTTTAATGTGTGTGATTTCAACTACCCATTTACCTATCTGCCACGAAAAGGAATCTAAGGCGACGACAATATGGCGGAGC
Organism: Diarsia dahlii; assembly: GCA_949775195.1. Taxonomy (NCBI): domain Eukaryota; kingdom Metazoa; phylum Arthropoda; class Insecta; order Lepidoptera; family Noctuidae; genus Diarsia; species Diarsia dahlii. The sequence continues at coordinate 21,343,032 of OX459194.1, read as the reverse complement.
CCATTGATAGGAACAGCGTCCCTCCAGAGGGTTTCCCGCCGCCTCATATATAAAACAAAGTCGTGTTTGTTACAACACTTATAACTCGAGATCTGCTGGACCAATTTTCATAGTTTTTGATTTGTTGGATTTGTCTCCACCCCGAATAGCAGAATACATCTTAAAAACAATGAAAAGAAAAAAAAAAGTCGTGTTAGTTACACTATTTATAACTCAAGAACGGCTTACAATTTTCACGCCAAAAGACGTTTTATAGAGTGTTATAAATCTCTCGCTCTATCGCATAGAGGTTTGAAGTTTTCCGGCCTTATCGGAATGTAGAATGTATGCTACCAGCTTTAAAAGTTCTATTGGCCAGTACTTTTTATGATAAATTAAATCGTTTGTTACCAACGTCATCAAGACTTAAAAAAAAAAAACAAAACGCGTTAGTAATGAACCCATTACTACCCTGATTTTCAGGGCAGTAATGAAATTCCATACAATATAACTGCCTAGATTTTTGAGAAGGTTTAATGAACAGCTTTCAAGCCGTATAGTGGGGTAGTATTGGTACACTTACCAAGCAAGTGTAGTATAAAAGACGTTTGCTATATTACAGACGATGTGTCCACTTCACCTGATGTATCTGGTGGTGGTTGTTGAGCACAGCCCGGGCGGCCTGCGCCAGATGGTTGAGCGACGTGTACCGGCGCAGCGCGGCCGCCAGCGCCGCAGCGGCGTCGTCGGTCTCACCTGGTGTATCTGATGGTGGTTGTTGAGCACAGCCCGGGCGGCCTGCGCCAGATGGTTGAGCGACGTGTACCGGCGCAGCGCGGCCGCCAGCGCCGCAGCGGCGTCGTCGGTCTCACCTGGTGTATCTGATGGTGGTTGTTGAGCACAGCCCGGGCGGCCTGCGCCAGATGGTTGAGCGACGTGTACCGGCGCAGCGCGGCCGCCAGCGCCGCAGCGGCGTCGTCGGTCTCACCTGGTGTATCTGATGGTGGTTGTTGAGCACAGCCCGGGCGGCCTGCGCCAGATGGTTGAGCGACGTGTACCGGCGCAGCGCGGCCGCCAGCGCCGCAGCGGCGTCGTCGGTCTCACCTGGTGTATCTGATGGTGGTTGTTGAGCACAGCCCGGGCGGCCTGCGCCAGATGGTTGAGCGACGTGTACCGGCGCAGCGCGGCCGCCAGCGCCGCAGCGGCGTCGTCGGTCTCACCTGGTGTATCTGATGGTGGTTGTTGAGCACAGCCCGGGCGGCCTGCGCCAGATGGTTGAGCGACGTGTACCGGCGCAGCGCGGCCGCCAGCGCCGCAGCGGCGTCGTCGGTCTCACCTGGTGTATCTGATGGTGGTTGTTGAGCACAGCCCGGGCGGCCTGCGCCAGATGGTTGAGCGACGTGTACCGGCGCAGCGCGGCCGCCAGCGCCGCAGCGGCGTCGTCGGTCTCACCTGGTGTATCTGATGGTGGTTGTTGAGCACAGCCCGGGCGGCCTGCGCCAGATGGTTGAGCGACGTGTACCGGCGCAGCGCGGCCGCCAGCGCCGCAGCGGCGTCGTCGGTCTCACCTGGTGTATCTGATGGTGGTTGTTGAGCACAGCCCGGGCGGCCTGCGCCAGATGGTTGAGCGACGTGTACCGGCGCAGCGCGGCCGCCAGCGCCGCAGCGGCGTCGTCGGTCTCACCTGGTGTATCTGATGGTGGTTGTTGAGCACAGCCCGGGCGGCCTGCGCCAGATGGTTGAGCGACGTGTACCGGCGCAGCGCGGCCGCCAGCGCCGCAGCGGCGTCGTCGGTCTCACCTGGTGTATCTGATGGTGGTTGTTGAGCACAGCCCGGGCGGCCTGCGCCAGATGGTTGAGCGACGTGTACCGGCGCAGCGCGGCCGCCAGCGCCGCAGCGGCGTCGTCGGTCTCACCTGGTGTATCTGATGGTGGTTGTTGAGCACAGCCCGGGCGGCCTGCGCCAGATGGTTGAGCGACGTGTACCGGCGCAGCGCGGCCGCCAGGGCTGCAGCGGCACTAGCCTGCGCGCGCGCGGCCCCGGCGGGTGCTCCCGCGCCGCCTGCTGCCAGTGCACCCTCCAGGCTCTTCGCGAAGTTGCGGATGGCCTGACAACACGAGCACTTGGTTACATGTGACATTCTGACTCTTGAGAGGTATCTATCCCCCGGTACTGAGTGGGTTGTGGATATTATATTATGGATTTGTTGAAGCTCATTTTAATAGCTTGTAGAAGTAAACAAACAAACATACAGTCCACGTATCTATATATAGTAGTAGGAGCGGGCCGCCGACCGCATTCAATATGTTATAATATTTTAAGTTAGTTGCCAATAAACACCTTCGAAGACAGACGCTTGTTTCCTTGTGCTAACTACTCGCCGAACCAAATCGAACCCTAACGTACACAACATAATGGTCATAATCGAGCCGGATCATTAGTGAAGTTAATATAGAAAAAACAACATTCCATCAGAGATAAGAAGCCGGCGAGTGAATCGTTTTACGTAAACAAGTCATTAGCAGTGATTTTAACATTAAAAACTTTGTTTCTTCAAGTTTTGGACCGTATTTGTGCATAATAGTGAAAGTTTACTTAATTACCAGTGCAAAATGGCTAAGACGGCTGAAGAAGCGCTTGGTATTTTGGAGGATACGGCAGAGTTACTGAAGAAAACACAAATAAACTTACGAAAATGTCCTAAACAACGTTTGACGAAAGGATACATTCAATCTAGAATTCAGTGCCTCGAAGAATACTGGAAAACATTTAACGGTGCGCATCAAGACTTAGCGAGGTTGACACCGAGAGATAAACGTAATTTGTTGCCGTATTTCGTTAATGAAGAATTTTTTATTTATGAAGATCTTTATTTGTGTTTGTTGGGTGAATTACGCGATATGTTAGAAAAGGTGATATTAACGAAATCATCGCAAACAATGAACATCGATAACGCGGACGAAGATAACCAACAAACACAGGTGAGACTGCCAAGTATTACGATACCTACGTTTTCTGGAACTTATGAAGACTGGCCTGCATTTAAAGATTTATATGTTTCGTTAGTACATGATAACAAGTCACTTAGCAACGTTCAAAAGTTACATTATTTGAAGACTAGCATCAGCGGTGAAGCAGCAACCCTACTAAAACATATACAAGTAACGGAAAATAACTATTTACAAGCATGGGATACATTGAAGAATCGGTACGGCAATAGAAGATTGATAGTTAACTTAATGTTGAAGAGATTATTTTACCAAAAAAAGGCGAATACTCAATCGTCCAGTCAACTCAAGTCAATTTTGGATACAACTTCTGAAATTTTAGACAATCTCAAAAACTCCAACGTGAACACCGACTCCTGGGATCCTATAGTCATATTTCTGGTCGTACAGAAGCTGGACCCGGAATCTCACAAGGACTGGGAAGAGTACGCCTACAAGGGTGAGTCAGAGGATTTACCTACGTGGAATGAGTTGAAGACATTCCTAACTGGCAAATTTCGTGCATTAGAACTGGTTACACCCTCTTCAACGTCAGCTACGCGTGAAAAACCTGCAAAAGAACGCAGTACTTTCCATGTTTCAACGAATGAAAAGGAAAACACTTGTATCATGTGTAAGGAAAATCATACCCTGTCTCACTGCAAATTGTTTGCGAAGATGCAACCTTCTGAACGATTTGAATCTGTAAAGAATAACAAGCTCTGTTTTAACTGCCTGGCATCAGGACATTCGGTCTTCAAATGCCGTGTTCCAATGTCCTGTCGCACGTGTAAAAGACGCCATCACACTCTCATACATCTAACAAAGAAGACGGATACATCGGCATCATCTGAAGCTGTACAGCCGACGACAACAGTATCAACTCAAGCAGATGTAGAAGAAAAGGTACAAGTCAATACAATGATTGCGTCGTACTACAATGCCAGAAAAGAAATAGGAATGTTGGCAACCGCAATGGTGATAGTAAAGAGTGAGCAAGGACACTCCATTGTGCTCAAAGCACTCATAGATCCAGGATCACAGGCCTGCTTTATTAGTGAGAAAGCGGCACAACTCTTAAAACTCAAAAGGCAGGTAACTAATTGCATAATTACTGGAATGGAATCCATGAAGGTCGCTGTCAAGCATGAAGTGAAAGTACAAGTTTTATCACGATGGGAATCAGATTTTGCACTACCTATACAAGCCTACGTGATGACCAAGCACTTGACAGTACAATTACCTGCGAATACATGGTCAACAAACAAATGGCCACACTTGAGTGATCTGGACTTAGCAGACCCAAAGTATGGAGTATCAGGAAACATTGATCTGCTTCTAGATGTCAAGGGATATGCAAAGATATTACAAGATGGTCTCATCAAGGGTCCACCGGGGTCACCTATAGCTCAAAGAACCAACCTCGGCTGGATAATATTTGGTGAAATAAACATAAAAACAAATACAAAAGAAAAATGTTTAATGGCGATAAATGAACAAGTCGATGTGAAAGAACTATTGAAGACTATGTGGGAGTTAGAAACCGATACAAAGAGAAATTACACTAAAGAGGAAATATTATGCGAAGAAATTTACGAAAAAACACATACAAGAAACAACCAAGGACGCTACATAGTTAAATTACCCTTTAAAGACGACAACATAAAATCACCCGACGGAAAGACAAGAGAGATAGCATTAAACAGATTTCTGCAACTGGAGAAAAGGCTGAATAAAAATCCCGATCTGAAAGAAAAGTATAAAAGGGTTATTGAAGAATACATAAAATTAAAACACATTGAGGAAGTACCTAAAGAAGAAATAAATACAAAAAGGTCTGTCTACTTACCCCACCACGCTGTAGTCAGAAACGATAAAGAAAGCACGCAGACTCGCGTCGTTTTTGACGCTTCCTGTAAGGGTTACAATGGAGTTTCCCTAAACGACGAGTTACTAGCAGGTCCTGTTCTACAAGATGACTTGCGAAGCCTAATAATAAGATGGCGAACACACGCAGTGTGTTTTGTTTCGGACATACAAAAAATGTACCGAATGATATTGGTAGCCAAGGAAGACACTGATTACCAGAGAATACTGTGGCGAAACGACTCATCTGAAATCATTCAAGATTTTAGACTCCTGACTGTTACATTCGGCACAGCATCAGCGCCATATTTAGCAATAAAAACACTAATGCAACTTGCTAAAGATGAAGGTGCCGACTATCATGAAGCTGCTAGAGTGTTACAAGAAGACTTATATGTTGATGACGTTATGTCAGGATGTGATGATTTAGAGCAAGCCATTCAAATAAGCAAGGACTTGAAGAATTTGTTAGAACGAGGCGGCTTTCAGCTGAAAAAGTGGTCGTCAAATAACGTTAATTTTTTAAAATCTATAGATCAAGAAGACAGATCTATCAATGCACACATGGATCTTAACATAGATGGCACCATAAAAGCTTTAGGTGTACAATGGAACTTAGGCAGCGACCAATTTGAATACCAACTAAACCTAGTTCCACTTCCTGCGATTGTTACGAAGCGAAGTATACTGTCAGATGTTCAAAAGCTGTTTGACCCGCTCGGTTGGATAGCGCCATGCATTGTGCAAGCCAAAATTTTGATTCAGAAGCTCTGGCAAACTAAAGTTGATTGGGATCAAGAAATTAGTCCAGGTGTGAGAAAAGAATGGAAAACGATACGAGACGATATTGCCAACGTCAATGCAATCAAAATAGATCGTTGGATGGGCACGTACAGTGTAACAAAGAACAGTATACAACTCCATGGATTTAGTGATGCGTCGATGAGAGCATACGCAGCTGTTGTGTATTGTCGCGTACATTATTCGGATGGTGCAGTCAAAACTTCACTGATTGCAGCAAGAACTCGTGTCGCTCCGTTGAAAACAGTGTCGTTACCACGACTTGAGTTGTGTGGAGCTGTTCTGGTGTCACGACTTTTAAAACTAATTGCAACAGCAATGAAGATCCCATTAGCTAATGTTTTTGCTTGGACTGATTCCTCAATAGTTATTGCTTGGCTGCAAAAGGAACCTAGCAGATGGAAGACTTTTGTTGCCAATAGAACGGTCGAAATAACTGGCAACGTCCCGAAATATCAATGGTACCACGTACAATCGCAAGAGAACCCAGCTGATATAGCGTCTAGAGGTGCACTAGTATCGGAGTTGAGAACATGTGACTTATGGTGGAAAGGGCCCGAATGGCTTTCAAAGAGAGATATTTATTTTACCAAACCAGAAACTATATCTACAGAGTTAGAAATGAAGACAACTATACAAACTTTAACGATGACTAAAAATGAAGAAGATGAGAGAAGGTTAACCGAACAATTTGAAAAATACGACTCGTTGAAGGAAGTAATTAGAAGTATTGCATTCTGTAGGAGATTTCTAAAATATAAAATGTTAAAAGAAAGCATAGATACTGCTTTCACAACGGAAGAATTGGAAGATGCATTAAACATATGCATAAGAAAGGTACAAGCTGAAGAATATGCAGAAGAAATTGAGTCTCTAAGTAAGAGTAAACAGGTCAAAAGAACGAGCACACTAAAAACTTTAGATCCGTACTTAGATGAGAAACAGATGCTTCGGGTTGGCGGACGCCTTAGAAACGCTAACATAGCGGATCAAAGTAAGCACCCAATCATATTGGGTCATAGAAACAAACTTACTCCTTTGATCATTGCCGATGCACACTTAAGAACCCTACACGGAGGAATTCAACTAATGTTGAGTTTTTTGAGGTCTAAGTATTGGATAACGCGAGCCAAAGGACAAGTCAAACAATACGTTTACCGATGCTTAGTGTGTGCCAAACAGAATGCGACTGCAAGAACGCAAGTAATGGGTGATTTGCCGAAGGTTCGTGTGACACCAGCTCGAGCGTTTCTGCATTCCGGTGTAGACTTTGCTGGACCATTGCAAGTTCTATGGAGCAAGGGAAGAGGAGTCAAGGCACACAAGGCGTACATATCAATCTTCATATGTATGGCTACCAAGGCCATTCATTTGGAGTTAGTTGGAGATATGACGTCAGAGGCGTTCATCGGTGCGTATAAAAGATTCTGTGCGAGAAGAGGCAAGTGTGCACATTTATGGAGCGACCAGGGGAGGAACTTCATCGGGGCAAATAAAGAGCTGGTAGCCATGTGGAAGGAGGCAAGCTTGGAGTTTTCGGGAGCAATCGCAGACATGCTTGCATCTGATGGCACTCAATGGCATTTTATTCCTGCATACAGCCCAAACTTTGGTGGCCTCTGGGAGGCTGGAGTGAAATCTACGAAATATCACTTAAAACGGATACTGACCAGCAACTTAACTTTCGAGGAGATGTCGACAGTTTTGTGTGAAATAGAGGCTTGCTTGAACTCGAGGCCGTTGTGTCCCCAAGATCATTTGGACAATGTGAATATCGAGCCATTAACACCTGGGCACTTTTTAATTGGAGAGGCACCCATTGTCATACCTAGCCCTAATCTACAAAACTTGAAGGTGCACACGTTATCACGATGGCAATTTGTTCAAAAGTTATTGCATGATTTTTGGTCTAGATGGCAAGAGGAATATTTATCTAGACTACAACAACGTCCAAAATGGCTCAAGCGAGGAAAGGAGTTTGAAGTCGGTAATATTGTTTTGATCAAGCAGGAGAACCTTCCACCAGGGAAGTGGTTACTGGGACGTATAGTGAGCAAGCATCCAGGACCAGATGGGTGCACAAGAGTTTATAGTGTCAAGAGCGGTGACAGTATTGTAAAGAGAACTGTGACTAAACTTTGTCCACTGCCCATAGATAGTAACTCTGAATAGTTTAATCATTCAGTTTTTGATAATTTTGCATGTATAATGTTAATTGCATAGGTGTAGTTTATTTGAAAGGACTCATATAGTCCTTTGGTGGGCGGCTTATGTTGAAGCTCATTTTAATAGCTTGTAGAAGTAAACAAACAAACATACAGTCCACGTATCTATATATAGTAGTAGGAGCGGGCCGCCGACCGCATTCAATATGTTATAATATTTTAAGTTAGTTGCCAATAAACACCTTCGAAGACAGACGCTTGTTTCCTTGTGCTAACTACTCGCCGAACCAAATCGAACCCTAACGTACACAACAGGATTGATGGTCCAAATAAAAAAAATACTAGTATTTTTACAGTTGACCCCAAAAATCAGGAAATGATACATTTTTATATAAGTGGGAAATAGTAGATTATACAACAAGTGAATAAAAAACTTTTTTTACAAAAAATAAAACCGACTTCGACAAAAAAAACACTCAAAAGTGAAAAATAAACTTGAGAAGAAAAATCAGTTTCTGAAGTCGGTGACTTTTGTTTCTTTGATTTCATTTTTTTGTCACCGACTTCAGAAACTGATTTTTCTTCTCAAGTTTATTTTTCACTTTTGAGTGTTTTTTTTGTCGAAGTCGGTTTTATTTTTTGTAAAAAAAGTTTTTATTTTTCACTTTTTAGTGTTTCACATGTGCTTACCCCTTCACAACGTACCGGCGTGATGTTATGTTAGGAACTGGTGTAAACAATAGACAGACAATATGAGATTTCAGCAATCCTAGTCCATTTGCTATCATTTATTGAGGAGTTCCGTTGCCTATCTCCGAAGATCTTCGATCTTCACAAAATAGTTTTTATAACCTTTGTAGTGAGTACAGGCGTGATATTATGTTGTGTGATGGCGTAAACAATGCTTAGATATGCTATAGCAACAATCGCGGTTAAACTGCTGTTATTTATTGAAGAGTTCCCCGATTTCTACAAGATCCCATCATCAGATATTGAAATGGTGACAATGGGACCACATGGGAAGCACCAGCTTTCAAATGAAAAAAGAATCATGAAAATCAGTTCACCCAGTCGCAAGTTATGAGCGAACAAACATAAAAAAAAAAAAAAAAAAAAAAAATACAGTCGAATTGATAACCTCCTCCTTTTTTTGGAAGTCGGTTAAAAAGGGAATTTAATTCGAGGTACGAAGTTGGATCCCGAGAGCAGCGAAGGATTCTAGAGTAGAATCACGAGTGTAGCGAGGGATTCTAGAGTAGAATCCTGAGCGGAGCGAGGGATACAAGTACCGAGATAAATTTTTTATTCACGTGTTGTGTACTCTACTTTTTACCATTGACTGTGAGAAAATAAATAGGAGCATGGTATTTATATTTATCACATTTTATTATAAAATCAGTAATAAAATAACAAAGGATTAAATATTAAATTAAAATCAAAATTAAAAATGTATAGTAAAATTAGAACAATATTTTCAAAATTTTGTGTTATAGGCTTGTTTGGGTTTGAAACTGTTATATTAGACAACACTTGGCGGCAACAAATCATCTACTATAACTGCTGCTTTAGAACGAAATTTTAAATTTTAAATTTTAAACTCATTTTATTATAATTACTTAATTATGTTAATAGATTTTCCAATAACACAAAAAAAACACAATAACAGACAGAAAAGAACGTAACGAAATTGGCGGGATATTTTTTTTAATTTGGAATGGTATAGCTCCATTCAGCCACCCAGTAGGTACGTACTTTCAGCAGCTGCGATTTTTTTGTACGTAATTCGTGTGTTCCTAATTCAAAATGTCTTTATTCACTCAGTGATTAAAAGAGCGTTTTATTCACTGTTATCGATGAATAAAATGCCCTTTTCACTTCTCTCGCTCTAAAATTCGTCTTTATGTCGTGCGTAGGCGACATAAAGTCGCGTTTTATGCTCTAGAGCATAAAGTAAAATCTTCGTCGAAGACCAAGGTAATCGGCACAGGTAATCGGCCCAACAGCCACACGAACAACTTCAACTTCATAGAATAACCTCTTTAATTCGTTTCGTTAGTATTCTAAGAACAAGGGATTACTGCTTTTCATTACGAATACAATTGGAAAGTTGATGGGAATAGGCTTCCCCCAATATCCTAAATCGCTTGATGGCAATAGGCTTGCTCTTAATTAGGTTGTTTGGTGGCAATAGGCTTGCTCCTAATTACATCATTTGATGGGAATAGGCTTACTCTTAATTACATTGATTGATGGCAATAGGCTTGCTCTCAATTACCTAAATCAGTGGATGGCAATAGGCTTGCTCCTAATTACATCGGTTGATGGCAATAGGCTTGCTCCTAATAAGATTGGTTGATGGCAATAGGCTTTTCCTAATGACATCGGTTGATGGCAATAGGCTTGTCCCTAATTACATCAGTTGATGGCAATAGGCTTGCTCCTAATTACATTGGTTGTTGGCATAGGCTTGGTCCCAATTACATCAATTGATGGCAATAGGCTTGCTCCTAATTACATTGGTTGATGGCAATAGGCTTGCTCCTAATTACATTGGTTGATGGCAATAGGCTTGCTTCTTATTACATTGGTTGATGGCAATAGGCTTGCTCCTAATTACATTGGTTGATGGCATAGGCTTGGTCCCAATTACATCAATTGATGGCAATAGGCTTGCTCTTAATTACATTGGTTGATGGCAATAGGCTTGCTCCTAATTACATTGGTTGATGGCAATAGGCTTGCTCCTAATTACATTGGTTGATGGCAATAGGCTTGCTCCTAATTACATTGGTTGATGGCAATAGGCTTGCTCAAAATGTTTTTATAACTGAGCAGTATGAGTAACGACATAAGTCAGGTGTTATGTCAAGTTTCCTACTGAAAAAAAAAAGTTAATTGGCGGGAACCTTAATTATTTTTACAATATTTACAAGTTGCTGTTTCATTTCCTCGCAATCGAAGTGAAAAGTAGAGTGTAAAACTCGTCCATAAAACCCATTTTGCTCTCTACTTTATATCCATCCTCGCTCGCAAGCTCGCATCGGATGGATAAACGTCTCGCGCAAAATGGTGCGTTTTATGCACTTGGTGTACAATCTACTATTTTCGAGTGGCAATGGTAAAAATAATGTTATTGCACTCGAGGCTGAATTCAGAACCGAGCCGTATGCAAGGTTGTTATAGAGCCAATAATTGCAGTATTCTCAACCAATTTCAAGTTTTATATTGTTTTTTTTTTATTCTACCCACAATTTTCCACTGTCCTCTCTTTTTTTTTCTATTCAACTGCACAAGTTGAATATAATTGGCTGCGGGACTGTTTGAAAGAGGTGCTGCAATGGATTAGAGGTCACAGCGGATCGCTTGGAAACGATGCGGCCGACGAACTTGCCAGAAGAGGATCCAGCACAAAGCCTTATGGACCCGAACCCATTGTGCCCATCCCTTTCAAGCAGCTAAGAAGCTGGCTAAAAGACCATACTCGAATACAAGCAGAGAAATGGTGGAGCTCGACACCAGGATGTAGGCAATCCAAGGAGGCTATGCCATCCCTGGATATAAAACTGACCAGGCGCCTTCTGCGCCTGGACAGAGATAGCCTGCGCCTGGTGGCGGGGACCATCACCGGACATTGTTCACTGAATAAACACTTTCACACCCTAGGAATCACTGACAGTCCCCTGTGCAGGGCATGCATGGAGGCGGAGGAAACTGTGGCGCATGTGCTCCTTGAATGCACAGGCGTTACCAAGATCCGCGAGGATGGATGCCCTGAGGAGACCGGGAAGTCTGATCTGCTTCTGGAGGGAGGTGGGCTGGTTGGAATAATCGGCCGCCACGGCTCACGCACAATGGTCCACTTTAAGGACTAAGTGCGGAAACCTGAAACCCCATAAAGAAGAAGAAGAGGTGATACCACGGCCCCGAACCACAAAGGAACATGGGTCAGTAGAAGTCTGACATTTCCAACACAACTTTCGCTCCACCGGCACATTGACTGGTTCTGTGCGTTTTGCATCCAGCGGTTTCCAGCAACCTTCACCAGGTCATCGGTCCAGTCTTGTAATTTAGCCATCCACAAAAAGCAATTGTTCTCGCCAGGACCAACCGGGCCTAATCACGGGCCCATAGATGACAGGCCTTCAAACGGTTATCCGGACGAGCAACACATTGGACGCGATTCGCGCCGCTAATTATCTCAAAACCTAATTAACCAACAAAACTAACTACTCTTACCTCGATTCTCCGAGCCGGCTGATCTCCGTGACGCTGACCGTGACGCAAGTTTGAGTTAGTGTGTATGTGTATTGTGTGTGTTTGTGAACCTTGCGATGGCCCGCTGCAGGGTCCCCCAGGACAGCCAGGCCTCATCAGCTCGCCAACTGACCACGGCGAGCACGCGTTGTTCACAAACTTCCCGTTCCACTATAGTCCAAACACCAGCTTCGGCGCCCCGTGTTGGCGCGAAGCAAACCGTACTGCTAAACTAGTTTCCAATCTATATAGTTATAATTCTGGGTGGACGCGAAAATGACCAAGTCAATTTAACAAGATGCGCGCGCGCAACCAGCTCCGATCCGTAATGGCTACTGAAATGTTCTCGAACGCGCACAGCGCGTACCAACGTCCCGCTCGCTCCGAATAGCGGCATCTCGCTCGTGCTGCTGACAATGACAATGCCGAAAACCACACGGAGCGGGCGGTCGCAAACAAACAAAATGATTGAATTCAAACAGCAATAGTATCACCTGCGTGAGCTGCGGCGGTATAGGTCGCAGTACATCCGGCAGCAGCAGCTCCACGGCGCGCTGGTACAGCTGCAGCTCCGCGGCGCGCAGCCACGCGGCCACGTCGCGCCGCGCCGCCAGCCGGCCCAGCGCGCGGCGGCACAGCGCGTGCGGCGGCCGGCGCCAGAACGCTCGCCGCGCGCGCTCTACTGCGCCCGAGTCCAGCGCGGCTACTGCCGACAGGAACTCCGCGCCGTGCTCCCTGTAAGGTACGCGGTACTTAATATCTCAATCTTGAGACTACGAGATGTTATGAGAGCCAACGGGAAGATAAAAGAACCTATATAATCTACACGTAGTCTTCAGGTAACAGTGCCTTTTTTACCCGACTACGGCAAAGCCAAAGGAGGGTTATGATTTTGACTGGCTATGTATGTATGTATGTTTGTATGTATGTATGTGTGTATCTTCATCTGTTCCCTCATAGCTTCTAATCTACTTATCGGAACTCGACATATGAGGTATCGTTAGAACCGTCTTAATTTTCCGCTGAACATAGGCTACGTGACGTGTCACAAAAAGCGATTTGGCGCCCTCTAGCGGACAAAAAGTAACGCTTTAAAAATAAAAATGGAGATAAATACGCCGTGTTTGGTATCATTTCAAAGGGCCTCACTTTAAATTTACATTTCCAAAATATTGCTCAAATTTAAAATCACGCCCTCTAGCGGACAAAAAGTCAAGAGTAAAAAAATATATTTAACACCAAAATTGTTTAAATAAAAAAAAGTAAAAAACTAAAACCCGACTACGACAAAAAAAACGACGCTGAAAAAGTGTGAAACAAGATTTCAGGATAGAACAAAAAGAAAAGCCGTAGTCACACGTTATAGGTACAAACCTAAACACTTTAATACCGTGTGACTACGGCTTTTCTTTTTGTTCTATCCTGAAAATCTTGTTTCACACTTTTTCAGCGTCGTTTTTTTTGTCGTAGTCGGGTTTTAGTTTTTTACTTTTTTTTTGACTGGCTATGTATGTATGTGTGTATCTTCATCTGTTCCCTCATAGCTTCTAATCTACTTAACGGAACTCGACATATGAGGTATCGTTAGAACCGTCTTAATTTTCCGCTGAACATAGGTTACGTGACGTGTCACAAAATGCGATTTGGCGCCCTCTAGCGGACAAAAAGTAAGGCTTAAAAAATAAAAATGGAGATAAATACGCCATGTTTGGTATCATTTGAAAGGGCCTCACTTGTACATTTCCAAAATATTGCTCAAATTTAAAATCACGCCCTCTAGCGGACAAAAAGTCATTACATACATAACACCATTACATAACACCAAAATTATTTTTAAAAAAAAAAGTAAAAAACTAAAACCCGACCACGACAAAAAAAACGACGCTGAAAAAGTATGAAACAAGATTTTCAGGATAGAACAAAAAGAAAAGCCGTAGTCACACGTTATAGGTGGTGTCACACCACAGATGACAGAAACAACAGGAGATAATATGCCCTTTAGCCGAAAATGTATGGGGACCTGTGTCGTCAGTTCACACACGCAGAGCAGTAAAAACAATAGATATACGCATTTGCAAACACATCCGCATTTCTTATAACATTACGTACTACACAATCAATTATAAACCTTATCCCTTTAGTCACAGCGTGTATTTATCATGCACCGCACAATTTACTTAATACATTTTGTTTTACTTCGACGCTAGTGATTGACTAAATCGAAAAGTTATCGATTCTTCTATTTATTATTATTGTAAGATCCCGTAGTAGTCGGCACCTTACACTCGTAGTTTAAGTAAGAAGTGGCAAGTAAGCCAGTTCTTGGAGTTAGGTGAGTTGACGCAAACACACACAGACTTGGTAACTCTAAAAGTTTATTAGAGTATAAATACCGATCACAACAAAGTGTAGGTTGGATGCTAATCCGCGATGTTCGATGTAAGTACGTAACTTGTCAACTACATTAAAATTATATTAAACATTGTTTTAAATACTAAAGAGAAAAGTAGGTTGCTGCGTTTGCAGCCTGACGCTATGTACGTAAACCGTACATGCTCCCGAGGGCAAAAGGCGGGATGAGCATCCAGTACATAAAACAGTTTAAAAGTAAAAATCCCAAAACGTAAGTAATAAAAAGTATAAACAGTATAAGAGTAAACATTAGGTAAATGAGTAACTAAGTAATAAAAAATTAAACATGTACACATAAAAGCAGGATCAGTTTTACTGCTCCTCAAAGTGAAATAGTTGTTTCGGCCTCGCGTCGCTGTATAAAGGCTCCGGCGGCGCCGGCGGTGTTGAATGACGTATTTCTTGCAACTCGATTTCGACCTTGTTGTCGATTCCTGTAGGTTGTCTTGTAGGTGGCTTTTTAGTCTTTTGCCATAGTCTCCTAATCCAAATGTAGACAGCAAACGATGCAGCTCCTCCCAACAGCAAAGAAGTCACAGAGTAGAGATATATGTCGTGACTCGATATCTCTGTCCACTGTGGTAGTCTTTCCTGTTCTTTCTGCTGAATTATTTGCTTATCTATGTTTCTGATACTTATTGCAGATGTATCCAGTTCCGTCATATTCAGCTGTGCGTTTTTCCAACTTAGATCAAATAAATTGTTGATAGTGGTGTTAAGTGTAGGTACTTCAATATCCGCTTCCGTGTAAAACTTGCTTCCTAAGTAGTTGTAGGTGAATATGGTCGCATCTTTCTTTTGTAGTATGCATTTTGGTTTCAAGGCGAGTACCCCAGTTCCGTTGATGACCGCTGGTGTAACTTGATCGCTACATATGACGCGCATCAGCTGTGTGTCGCACAATGTAAACAACCACCAGTTTGGTTTATGTAATTGGATCCATGTTTCTTTGCAAGTTACGTCTTTGATGACACAGGATAATGACGTTTGTTGGCTGAATACCTTGGCCTCGCAAGGTGCGTCCTTGTCTTGTAAGCTAAATACCGGCTGTCGTGAAATGCATGTGTACTCGTCTTCTCCGTAAGGTGTACATTGGCGCATGTCTTGCTCTTCCACAGTGATGTATGAATTTTTCACGAAGTTTATGGCTATGTAGTTAGAGTAAGGCTGAACGATTTTCAACTGTCCTTGTTTCTGGAATGGTATAGGTATTACCCGGTATATTTTGTAGTCCTCGTCGCTCAAAAGTGGAATATGCAATTCGAAAAGTAGAAAGTTGTTTGTAATTCGAGCCTTGACATGAATTAGTTCGTAGATGTCACGAAAATCCTTTTGTATGTCCTTTATCGGTAAGGCTAGTCCCTGTGGTAGTTTTCCAGAGATGATGTTCAGCTGTTCTATTAGTTGAGATGCAGGAAACAAGTGTGTATCCAAATGACCTCGGTAAATGTTGGCGAGAGCATTCATTAGCATTTCTTGAATTCTATGTAAATCGCTCAAAATTAAAGTTGATGATAAAGCGGCAGAGTTCACGTCATTTGCTGTGTATAATATTTGCGCTCTGTTTTCAATTTTTGTGATGATGTTGCAAGTCTGATTTATGTAGGTTTGTATTGCGCGAAATTGTTTGTCCATGAATTCCGTATTGTTTTTTATTACGTTGTTTTCAGCTTCTATGATTAAAGTTTGATTCTTCATCAACTGTAATAGATAATTATCGTTGATTTGCAAGTTTTGGATATCCTTCTCGTACTTTTGTGCAAAGTCTTCATCCAAAACTCCGAAAAGTGTTCTGGCTAATTTTCCGATTCCATCGAAGTAGCCTCGTTTTTGTCGTGAATGCTGAGAAAGTAACATAGTGTTATAATTCTCAAGGTGATGTATTTCATGACGTAAGTGGTTGACAACTGCTTCGCATGGTGTAAACTCGTGCGCGATTCTTTGACAGAGTTTATCAATTTGGTTTATGTAGTTATTCATATTATTTGCTGCTTGCCAGTATGAGGTTAGGTTGTAATAGATCAGTAGTGTCCATTCATCATGTATTAGTTGCAGTTTTCCGGCTTCATCGAAATATATAGGTTGATTGTTGGTTATTGAGGTCACCTTATAATTATTTGTTACTGGTGACGATTGTGCGGTTCCTATCAGTCCTATCGCAGTTATAAGAGCTAAGGTCAGGGAAGCTGTGCTTGTTGGTTCCCGTGCTCCTTTTTCTTCTTTGGTTTTCTGTTATCTCTGTATCTTCTTCTCTTTTGTTGTTTGTTGTTTCTTCAGTAGTTTGCAGGTTTTCTTGCTGTGGTAGTACAGTTAGTTTGACAGTGGGTCGTTTTATCACTCCAGTTTTTGTTTTAAGGGTAGCCACTCGTACTAAACCATCCTTACCGGGATGGGTTTCCATTACTCGTCCCATGGCCCATTTACCAGGAGGTAAGTTTGTTTCTTTGATTAGTACGACATCGTTTGGTTTGAGGTTTTGTATAGTTTTTGCTATGCAATAGATTAAAAAAGTCATATATTCAAAACAGGTTGATTAAAAAAAAATAGTATATTATGCAACTAATGAATAAAGGACGGATTTAAAGCGAGGGCCGTAGATGAGCCACGAGCAAGTGAAGGATTCTAATGATTGAATCACGAACGTAGCGAGTGATTCAACTGTTAGAATCCTGAACGACGCGAGTGATTCATGGCCCTCGATATAAATTCTTACTTTATTCAGGAGTTGCATACTATACTTTATACCATGACTACGAGAAAAGACATAATTCACTAAACTTAGTGTCCGTACAATAGGGGATCGGACAAAAAAAAACTAATTAGTCCGTCAGATAGATTTCCAAAAAATATTAACCACATATTTTTTCTTTTTTCACGTAAACAAATAATGAAGACGATACAGTGCTTCGAAAACTCGTGTGACGTCATATGATAGTACATTTTGTACCTTCAAGTGACGTTTCAAGGCGTCACTATCAGGATGACCTTTTCGCTGAAAGACAATTCACGTTGGATGACATGAAAGCAAGATACCTAGATAGCCGAAAGACAATTCAGCTACATGACATAAAAGCAGAGTACCCAGTCAGCAGAGAGTCAACTCAGCTGGACGACATAAAAGCAGAATGAGCTAGTAGCAAAACGTCTGGAATTGCGAATAGCCCGTATGATTAGAATACCTTATTAGCTCGAAGTCAAATTAGTTGGATGACAAAAACACAGAATGAGATAGTAGCGAAAACGTCTGGAAAAGAAAATAGTCTGAATTGCACATCAACTACCAGTTTCAGCCATTCTACCGTTAAGGCGAGACCCAACGCACCCGTTCGACTATACTAAAGGCGTAGTGCTACACTCCACCTTAGTCGGATTCAATAAGGTTGCGTTTTGGGCGTACAGTGTTAGGCTGGCTAGTCTTTGTTAGGCGCTTGGGTTTATTGATATTCATGGGTTTTCCTTTAATTATGATAAATAACTTAACATAATTTGAAAAAATAACCGGTATTAAATTAAATAATTGTATTCTTTATTTATTTCCAGAAAAAAATACTTATGTTATCGCTTAAATTACGGAGATTTTCGACGATAAAGTTAAAAAAAGAGGCAATTGTATATATTTTTTTTATAGAGTTAGTAACTTTATTCGGAGATTTGATTCGGTATAATGCAAGTTTAGTTCTTTCTCTTTACAGGATATTTTTCCCACCTCAGTACTTCAAACCTATAGTTCACACTTGACGTTCAAAGACAGTACGTTTTTGGTAAATCCTGGTTGGGTCTCGCCTTAACTTTGGCAACTTTACAATGTGAGTTATCATGGTTTGACTTATTATAAGAGTTAAAAGAAAGTGTAAAGGCCTTTTTATTAAAACTATATAGGCGCAAACTTTGAGTTTTTAAGGACCTGGACACTGGACACATTTCCACGGCACGGCGCCGCCACGGCGAAACGGCGCGACGTCGCCGTTGTACCGCGGTACGGTGGCGTGAAACAATCATGACCACGGCACGACGCCGCCGCGCCGCCACCGCGAAACGGCGTGACGTCGTACCGGGGTACGGTGCGCCGCGCCGGCTCACGATGTGTTAATCCAGGTTATAAACTATCTGTGTGCCAAATTTCATACAAATCCATTCATCCGT
Source organism: Diarsia dahlii (assembly GCA_949775195.1). Classification (NCBI taxonomy): domain Eukaryota; kingdom Metazoa; phylum Arthropoda; class Insecta; order Lepidoptera; family Noctuidae; genus Diarsia; species Diarsia dahlii. Next base: position 21,324,424 of record OX459194.1, on the reverse strand, counting down.
TTTTGCGTGATTGAGTAACAAACATCCAAACATACAAACTTTAACATTTATAATATTAGTAGGACTAGAGATTGTTCTTGTAGTTTTTGACAGAGGGGAATGCCTTTGTAAGGCTTCTCCAGTGTTTTAAACTATAGGACACAAGCAAACAATAAATCCCATCAACAAACTAAGCATACTTACAGACATTTAGCGTTAAAGACTATTCAGTAACTATGGCATTTTAATATCAAGACGTTTTGCTACTTTAGCATTCAACGCTCATGTCTATTTAGTAACTATGGGGTTTTAATTTAAAGACGATTTGCTATTATAGTATTTTGAATTTCGACATTTTAAGATCCAGACGTTTTGCTAATAAGGCGTTTAGCGTTCATGTCTATTTAGTAAATATAGCGTTATAATAACAAGACGTTTGGGCCATATCGTCATTTTACTACGTGGATATTCTGCTAGTCACCCGTTTCAAGCCCCACTCCATGATCCTTCACGCGCTTTATCTTCGTCAATTTTTATTGTTTTGATAAAACAAAAAACACGTATTAAATTTTTTTCGATAATCTAACTGACGGACTAAACAGAATCATATTTTTTTGAGTCAGTCCGATCCCCTATTAGACCAGGGTCGATAATTTTTGAAACCAAAAAAATTTACAGTAGGATGAAACCAATTATAAAAGGAGGGGAATATGATCAAAATGAAAGGAAAAATAAATTACGGTCGATCTGAGGTCGGGAAGTGGGGGTGGGGGGGGGTTTAAGGGGGGAAAGCGGTTTATCTCGATTTCCGGCAAAACTACAAGTCCTATCGAAAAAAATGTAATGGCAAAGTTGTAGAGAATAAAAAGATCTACAACTTTGATTTAACACTTTTTTACATAACCTCAAAATTTAGGTGAAAAATTCAAAAATCCAAGTTTTTGGTTTTTTATTTATATCTTTTTAAAAAAAAAAAAAAAATCTACTAGTCTTGGTGAAAAGTTACCTTATTATGTCCCAAATACACTGTAATTTATTTGATTTAAAATATTTATTTTTTCGGCTTATTTTAACTTAATATCAAAAAAGCACCCTAATTTTCAATCGAAAATTCTGACGTCAAAATATCAGCTTTTTTTAAAAAGTCGGTGGGCGTTGTGTTCCTTATAATCTCTACTTGCTGATGATGTATTAAAAATATACATTGCAATGGTAAATTTTCTCAGAAAATGCAAAATCAGCTGCTGCGAAATAATCCCACTACCAAATATTAAGGCCTAGACAAGAAATTATAAGCGTATTTATTGCTGTTTTATGCCTATTTATTGTTATTTTAAGATAATTTATATATCGTGGAGACCTACGGAAAATTTTGGCCCATCAAAAGGTATTTCACAGAGAAGTGGGGAGGGGCTAGGAGGGTTTGGCCCTTACTACCTGTTATTTCGTAGCAGCTGATTTTGCATTTTCTGAGAAAATTTACCATTGCAATGTATGTCTTTAATACATCATCAGAAAGTAGAGATTATAAGGAACACAACGCCCACCGACTTTTTAAAAAAAGCTGATATTTTGACGTCAGAATTTTCGATTGAAAATTAGGGTGCTTTTTTTGATATTAAGTTAAAATAAGCCGAAAAAATAAATATTTTAAATCAAATAAATTACAGTGTATTTGGGACATAGTATGGTAACTCTTCACCAAGTTTCGTAGAAAAAAAGTTTTTTTTTGAAAAAGATATAAATAAAAAACCAAAAACTTGGTTTTTTGAATTTTTCACCTAAATTTTGAGGTTATGTGAAAAAAATGTTAAATCAAAGTTGTAGATCTTTTTATTCTCTACAACTTTGCCCTTGTATTTTTTTCGATAGGACTTGTAGTTTTGCCGGAAATCGAGATAAACCGCTTTCCCCCCTTAAAACCCCCCCCACCCCCACTTCCCGACCTCAGATCGACCGTAATTTATTTTTCCTTTAATTTTTGTTATATTCTCTACTTTTTCCATTGGGTTTCATCCTACTGTAATTTTTTTTCATTTTTTACCATTTTTGAAGGCTTCGGCACTGGTCTATTCACAGTAAGTATTTGAAATGGCGCCAATTCACAATTTTTTTTTTCTATAAAGGCAGCAAAAAACACAAAACAGTTTTTAATCTAACGCCAAACTCCTTGTCGCAAATATCGACCAATCAAATCTCGAGAATTTATTTGCACCAAAGAGTTTTGAATTTCGAATCTTAGCGCAAGGAGTTTGTGTAAGCATTGAAATAGAGACCGGATATATTTTTGTGTTCCAAATTCAAACACCAAAATAGTGAATAAAAACAAAACAGTGATTAAAAGGCCTTTTTATTCACTGTTTTGCGAGAATAAAATAAGCTTTTTAGAGTAGGTATGGTATAAAATATATTGATTTGTGTCTGTAGTAAATCGTAATATTAACTTACACCACAGATGTGTTGCAACAGATTTTGACGTTCGAAAAGTGCTGATTATAAGCAGCACTTTTGTCTGTCTGTTAGTTTAGATGAACCAGACTCAATACAATAAGTAAGTTTTTTACACAATACTTTTTTACATTTCATCGGCTATTTAATGCCCGAATTCTGAAGTTCCCAGTTACATGCATTCCCATTAGCTATTGATTTAATGAAAGACTAGCTTTTGCCCACGGCTTCGCCCGCGTGGATGTCGGTTTAACTACAAAAATTCATTCGATTTTCCATACAAACGTTCATTCCCTATTTAAGTCCCTTAGGGGTTGAATTTCAAAAAATAAATCCTATTCCTTGTCTACATTATAAAGGGAACCTCTGTGCAAAATTTCAGCTTTCTAGGTCCAAGGGTTTGGGCTGGGCGTTGATGAGTCAGTCAGTCAGTCAGGACTTCTCTTTTTATTTAAGTATATAGATAGATAGATAGATAACTCGAGCAACCAATGAATACTATTTATTCAGTCAATATTTAGCAATAAAAAGCACTTTCTATTTTCAGTATTGTTTGCAAAAATAAGAAAGCGTGATAATATAAACGTTGTTATTAGTACCTACCTATATTTATAATTTGTTGTTTAAACTAAAAATAAATTTATATTTTATTAGTAAATACATAGTACAGAATATTGGTTTTTCTTATCTCCATTTACGGCAACGCTCAGTAACGCCATAAAATACGCCTTATACTGCAGTAACAATTGTGTAGAGTAATTAATTGTATAATGCATAATATGTATAATCATTCGTACGTATACGCAGAATCATCGTATAAAATATCGACAACTACAAACATCACAATTAGACATCTCTAGCTCACAAAGACTGACAGCAGCAGCTTTTCGAAAATATTGTGTGAGTGAGAGCATCAGTAAAACACCTATCCATTGCGCTATTAGATCAGCCGATTCACTGGTCGATTTGTACTAAACAAGCAATGGTTCCGTGTGGTGTCGGTGTTCCGTGTGGTGTCGGACGTAAAGAATAGCACCATCCCCATATCTTCCCGTGGGTGTCGTAAGAGGCGACTAAGGGACTTACCAGAGAATGGGCAGCAGCGTTCTCTGTGTCTTTGTAACAACCATACTGCGATCGCCAACCCGCCTGCCAAGCGTGGCGATTATGGCAAACCCCCCCCAAAAAATGAGCGTTAAGCAAAACAGGCCCCTAGTACCCGGCAGCCCGTCTACCCTCGGCTACGGTAGCGGTCGAGGCAACGACGTGGCAAGGGGTGCTAAGAATCCCCGGACGGGATCCGGCTACCAAACATACCGACGACTGGACCTGGTAACATATAACACGCGCACACTCCGGGCCGACGAGAAGCTGGCGGAACTCGAGGAAGATTTAAGCAGGCTGCGATGGAGTATTGTCGGATTATCTGAAGTCCGAAGAGAGGGGGAGGACACGATAATCCTGAAATCCGGCAACCTGCTCTACTTCCGAGAGGGAGACCGGCAGTCACAGGGTGGTGTTGGGTTTATCGTCCACAAGTCTCTCGTGAACAACGTGGTGAAGATCGAGAGTGTGTCGAACAGGGTGGCGTACCTTATACTCAGAATATCTGCAAGATATTCGCTGAAGGTCATACAGGTCTACGCCCCGACCTCGGCATACCCCGACGATGAAGTAGAAACCATGTATGAGGATATTTCTAAACCCATGCATGGTTTCAGAACTTACTTCACCGTTGTCATGGGGGACTTCAACGCGAAACTGGGCAAACGAAGCGAGGATGAGCAGCAAGTGGGGCAATTTGGGATTGGACTTCGGAACCACCGGGGTCACCAACTGGCCAGTTTTATGGAGAAGGAGGGCCTCTTTATGATGAACTCCTTCTTCAAAAAACGTGAGCACAGGAAGTGGACCTGGCAGAGCCCCGATGGTGCGACTAAAAATGAGATTGACTTCATCATGTCTACCAACAAGCAAATGTTCAATGATGTCTCTGTGATCAATTCGGTGAAAACCGGAAGCGATCACCGCATGGTAAGAGGCACATTGAACATCAATATAAAGCTAGAAAGGTCACGACTGATGAAGTCTACGCTCCGTCCAGCACAGATCCAAATCCAAAACCCCGAGAGCTTTCAACTTGAACTCCAGAATCGCTTCGCATGCCTGGGAAGCTCAGTGGACGATTACAACGACGGGTTCGTGGAAACTGTCCATACGACTGGATCTAAATTTTTTAAGATACGTCGTACAAATAAGATCAAAAAACTCTCAGATCACACTCTCAGGCTCATGAAGGAGCGGCGTGAGATGATCCTGCAGTCTTCAGACGAAGCTCGGCAATACCGGCGGCTCAATAGACAGATCTCCAAATCCTTGAAGAGCGACCTCCGCCGCTTTAATACCGAGCGTATTAAAGACGCGATTGAGCGCAACAAAGGCTCCAAGGTATTTGCAAGAGATCTGGCTATTGGGCAGAGCCAGCTCACGAAACTGAAGACCGACGATGGCAGGATCGTGTCCGCCAAACCGGAGCTTCTGAGAGAGATCGAGAGTTTTTATGGGCAGCTGTACACGTCAACTAGTCAACCCGTCGAAAATCTAGCGAAAGACCCCAGAGCTAGATTGACCCGACACTATACCGAAGACATCCCGGACGTCAGCCTGTCAGGTACGAGATTAGGATGGCTCTGAAACAGCTTAAAAACAACAAGGCGCCGGGTGATGACGGAATTACGGCCGAACTTCTGAAGGCGGGTGGCAAACCGGTCCTTAAGGCCCTACAGAAGCTGTTTGATTCCGTCATACTCGAGGGGAAAACGCCACAGGCTTGGTGCAAGGGTGTGGTGGTGCTCTTCTTCAAAAAGGGTGACAATTCCCGGTTGAAGAACTATAGGCCCATCTCACTTCTAAGCCATGTCTACAAGTTGTTTTCAAGAGTCATCACGAATCGTCTCGCACGCTGGTTTGACGATTTCCAGCCTCCCGAACAAGCCGTATTCCGAAAAGGCTTCAGTACCGTAGACCACATACATACGCTGCGGCAGGTTATACAGAAGACCGAAGAGTATAACCTGCCTCTCTGTTTAGCGTTTGTGGACTACGAGAAAGCCTTCGATTCGATCGAGACTTGGGCTGTGCTGCAGTCTCTCCAACGGTGCCAAATCGACTACCGGTACATCGAGGTGTTGAAGTGTTTGTACAAAAACGCCACCATGTCAGTCCGACTTCAGGACCAGACCTCGGAACCTATCCTTCTGCAGCGCGGTGTGAGACAGGGAGACGTCATATCTCCGAAACTGTTTACCGCTGCATTGAAGGATATCTTCAAGGTTCTGGATTGGAGAGGACTTGGCATCAACGTCAACGGCGAGTACATCACTCACCTTCGGTTTGCCGACGATATAGTGGTCATGGCCGAGACCATGGAAGACCTCAGTGCAATGCTCGATGACCTCAGTAGAGCTTCCGAAAGAGTGGGTCTTAAAATGAACATGGACAAAACCAAGGTTATGTTGAATGTTCATGTAACACCCACTCCTATCAAGATCGGAGACTACGCTCGAAGTTGTGGACGATTATGTCTACCTGGGACAAACGGTCCAGTTGGGTAGATCTAACTTCGAGAAAGAGGTCAATCGTCGAATCCGACTCGGCTGGGCAGCGTTCTGGAAGTTGCGCGGTATCTTCTCGTCCAACTTACCCCAGTGTCTCAAGACGAAAGTCTATGACCAGTGTGTGTTGCCAGTGATTACATACGGGACCGAAACGTGGACGCTCACAATGGGCCTCATCAGAAAGCTCAAAGTCACCCAAAGGGCAATGGAGAGGGCTATGCTCGGAGTTTCCTTGCGTGATCGAATCAGAAATGAGGACATCCGCATGAGAACCAAGGTTACCGACGTAGCCCGAAGAATCGCCAGACTTAAGTGGCAATGGGCAGGGCACATTGCTCGCAGAACGGATGGCCGATGGGGCCGAAAAGTTCTGGAATGGCGACCGCGAACCGGAAGACGTTGCGTTGGAAGGCCTCCCACTAGGTGGACCGATGACCTGGTCAAGGTTGCAGGAACCCGCTGGATGAGAGACGCACGGGACCGGTCAATGTGGCGACGCCTGGGGGAGGCCTATGTCCAGCAGTGGACGTCTTTTGGCTGAAATGATGATGATGATGAAGCAATGGTTTTTGTTCCTAATGAAAACAATTGATTTGGTTTTTCATCATGTTTCTCGTACCACGAAGTAATGTTTTAATGAATTTAATATGAAAAACATTATTTTTGTAGTACTTACGTGTGAAATGAGATACCATCTTTCGTGTAATTCACAATACAGCTATTATTTTTACAAACATTCACTGAACAACGCGGCATTTTGTAAAAAATCACGAGCAGTGAAGACGTCGCAAGTTGACATTCGACTTATTATTGAAAGTGGCATAAGGCCCCGTCGTGGCCACATGAGTTCGCATGTACCACGCCTCCTTGCCATATCTCCTGTTGTTTCTGTCATCTGTGGTACCAACCTAAACACTTTAATACCGTGTGACTACGGCTTTTCTTTTTGTTCTATCCTGAAAATCTTGTTTCATACTTTTTCAGCGTCGTTTTTGTAACTAATGGTGTATACAATCAAAATAGGGATGTTTACTGACTAAAAAAAATATGATTCTAATTAGTCCGTCTGTGAGATTATCGAAAAATATTGGATACGTATTATTTGTTATATCAAATCAATAAAAATTGACGAAGATAAAACGCGTCAAAGATTTTAGTGGGAGGTTGTGACGTCACTGTTCGCTAAGAAATGTCATACTAATGTCTTAGAATATGACGTCACACGAGTTTTCAAAGCACTATATCGTCTTCATTGTTTGTTTACGTGAAAAAAGAAAAAATGTGTCCAATATTTTTTGGAAATCTATCTGACGGACTAATTAGATTTTTATTGTTAACATCCCTTTTGTTAAGAGAAGCTACGTGGAGCTACATGAGCCAACGAGGAGCTACGCGGAGCTACGTAAGCCTACGAGAAGCTACGCGGAGCTACGTAAGCCTACGAGAAGCTACGCAGAGCTACGTGAGCCTACGAGAAGCTACGCGTAGCTACATGAGCCTACTAGAAGCTACGTAAACCTACGAGAAGCTACGTGACCCTACGAGAAGCTACGCGGAGCTACGTGAGCCTACGAGAAGCTACACAGAGCTACATGAGCCTACGAGAAGCTACGCGTAGCTCCATGAGCCTACGAAAAGCTACGAGAGCCTACGAGGAGCTACGCGGAGCTACATGAGCCTACGAGAAGCTACGTGGAGCTACATGAGCCTACGAGAAGCTACGCGGAGCTAAATGAGCCAACGAGAAGCTACGCGGAGCTACATGAGCCTACGAGAAGCTACGCGAAGCTACATGAGCCTATGAGAAGCTACGCGGAGCTACATGAGCCTACGAGAAGCTACGCGAAGCTACTTGAGCCTACGAGAACCTACGCGGAGCTACATGAGCCTACGAGAAGCTACGCGGAGCTACGTAAGCCTACGAGAAGCTACGTAAGCCTACGAGAAGCTACGTAAGCCTACGAGGAGCTACGCGGAGCTACATGAGCCTACGAGGAGCTACGTGGAGCTACATGAGCCTACGAGAAGCTACGCGGAGCTAAATGAGCCAACGAGAAGCTACGCGGAGCTACATGAGCCTACGAGAAGCTACGTGATGCTACATGAGCCTACGAGAAGCTACGCGGAGCTACAGGAGCCTACGAGATGCTACGCGGAGCTACAGGAGCCTACGAGAAGCCACGCGGAGCTACAAGAGCCTACGAGGAGCTACGCTGAGCTACATGAGCCTACGAGAAGCTACGCGGAGCTACAGAAGCCTACGCGGAGCCACAGGAGCCTACGAGAAGCTACGCGGAGCTACAGGAGCCTACGAGAAGCTACGCGGGGCTACAAGTCTTCATTGTTGCAACGCGATTGAATAAAATACAATTGCGCAACTATACACCGTTCGCAATTTAGTTATCAAATATACAAACAAATGCGTATTTCTGAAAGAACATAACCGAAAAATTCAGTTTATTCTACAACTTGAATTGTTCGTAATTATGATTTTTTGAATATTTTTAAGATAGCTTAAAGTAACTTGTCAATATATCAATTTTATTAGAAACTAGCTGTGCCCGCGACTTTGTTCGCGTGGTTGTCGAAAACTAAAATGTGTCGCTTAGACAAAAGTACATTCAATCACTGCCCTGCTTTAACTTACCCTGTAGAAAATAAGAAGAGGGTAATAGGTAAAGCACTGACTATGTTTAAAACAAAAATTTTGATGGATGGATGTTTGTTAATCCACCACGTCGTCAGTACGGCCGAACGGATCTTGATTTTTGAAACAGAGGTAGATTATAGTCGACAGGCCCTGTCGTTGGCGTGTTCGTGTTCAACGCGTGCCTCAAAGAGATGTAGGAACGACCTCTGCCGGGGCTGAGGGTTGTCCGCAAAAGATACCACGGCCCCGAAACACAAAGGGCTGAGAAGGAACATGGGGTGGTTTTTAGTCAGTAAATGTCTGACACTTCCTTCCGCTCCGCCCGCGCTTCTTCCGGTTGCCCATCAAAAATTATGTGAATTTACTAAACTGATTAACCACTCTGCCAACCTGCCTCGGAACGGTGATTTTTATTATAAAAATCAAACAAACTAACATTTGCAGTTTTAAGACCAGAGCTCTCATACATTATGTAGGTACTTATATGAAAATATTTTGTACAGGTACATTTTATAAGTCATCAAATTACTCCTCCCGCTCTGGGCAGAGCGGAAGGAAGTGTTAGACTTCTATATACAGACTAAAAACCACCCACTCGCTTGTACCGAGCGAGGCGAGGCCGCAGTATCTCTTTCGAACAATCCGCAGCCCCGACGGGAGTACTAAGAGTCCTTGAGCAATGGTGCGGACGGACGGACAGACTGACTGTAATTGGACAATTTTTATTTGATGACTATTCATGGAACATAATTTTAATTAACACCGCGGTTCAGAAAAGGTATCAAATGAACAACGCCATCTATCGAAGACGAAGATAAACTGCTAAAATTTAATGCATAAAAAGCGATCAAACACACTATTGGGGTTAGGCTATGTAGATTCTGAAAGCTAACTACAGAGCCGACTAATACCTACCTACAGAGTACCTTTTGCTATCATAACTTTTTAAAGTTATCTTATGAAGGCAATTATAAATAAGTACCATATTCGTTTAATAGATGTCGTTGCATGTCTCATTCTTGATCATAATGATTACGTTCTTCTTGAAAACTATAAATTCATATATCTTTTGATAGAGAGCACCGATTACGATGAAACAAAGACTAAGTAATACCCCAAGTTACACACAATATTTATGTATAAAAGTTACGTACATTAGTTTCGTTTTTACGTAATGATTAGTCATCGAAACAGATAAACAGACAAACAGACAAAAATTCCAAAAATGCTGGAAATGAGTTCTGTTGGTTATACTTTAACACCCTGAAAATTCCTTTTTTAAATATTTTCGATATACAAAAATATTTTTTCCACAGATTTATTATATGTATAGACAAGGATTTTAATAGACTTTCTTCATTTTGTTCTATTGCTCTGTATCGTAACACGAATAACTATGATATTATTTGAACAGTTGCTCTTCTTCTTGTTCTTCTCTTCCTTGTGTTTCTGTTTCCATACTCACCTATGATCAGTTTTATCAAGGGGTAATCGTACTACCCAATTACTGGTTTTGGAAGTCAGATAGGCAGTATTATAAAATACTAGTACTCAGCTACATCCGATTAGATTGGAATCCGACCCCAAGAAAGTTTGGTAAAAGGCTAGCACTTTCGGTGCCAAGCACCCAGCGTATCGGTCGAACAATGTTCGTTTGTGTGCCGACAACCTCCGAGTCGTCGCTATACGTAGCTATAGACGACTTGGCAATTTCGGGCATAAAAAGAAAAACCTTCCTCGATAAATGGACTATCCAACACAAAAAGAATTATTCAATTCCAACCAGTACTTCTTGAGATATCTCCCCTCCAAGCGGCCGTAACGCTTTTTCGTGACATAAAAATCCTAATACCATCTACAAAGAAGTTTTACTTCAAAAATGATATTTTGGAGTTGGCAGGGAAAGAGCTAGGATGACTGACCTGTGATGTCTCCTCAGTGCATGCACTGCTTCAGACGATATATCGTCAGGCAGCGGGTGTATGACGAGCGGCGGCGGCTCGGGCGGAGACACGGAGCCCAAGTACTGGCGGTGCGCGTGGTTGGGGCTGCACGGGGCCTCGCGGGAGCGGGAGCGAGATCGGCCTCCTTCCTGTATTATAAAGAGGGAAATACTTGATGCATGAGGTTCAAATGTCGGTCTTGACGATCTGAACAACACCTCTGACGTTGCAAGCAATAAACGTGGCCTCCAACTGGGCTCAAAGCTGTCAACCGAGCATTCTGTACATCAAACTAAGTAACTCTACGCAAAAGTTGTGGCTGGGAAACTACTTCTTTTATATGCGACACGTTTTTTCGGTAGGACTCAATGTAAGTCATGGCCATGGAGGTATATCAAGTAAATTTTAAACCTTGGATGTATAAAATTTACAGAAATAAATCCATAGAAGGTTCCTAGGTTTGGTCCAGAACAAAAAAAATGGTTGTTCAAACAATAACTTCTAATACAACTCACCTGACCCTCCATCACATCGGTCTTATCATCCATATTATCCTGTTGTTCATTGGCATCACTCTCGCTATGGTCATGGTCGACGCCGGGCTTCGCCCTGATCCCATAGTAGTGATACTTGGAGTTCCCCCTGGTCCCAAGCCTGCGAGTGCGAAGGCCTATGAAGACGGAGCGGATGAGCTTGCCGAAGGACGCAGCGTTGACTGGTTCGAGGCGATGGGTCGCGCAGTGACGGAGATAGTGGGCGTAGAGGGTCGAACGGGGAAGGGACACGCCTGCGGAAGATTTGTTATGGTAACTAGAAGAACTTAGCGCTTTGTTTTTATAGATTAAGATTATGTCATGCAATTGTGGGGCAACGTTTTTTTTTTTTTTAAATAAAAAAATAAATAAAATTGTAAATTGGTATGTATTTTTTCCCATAATTGTTTAGATACAAGTAAAACTCAGTTGAAGCATCACAGATCATGAGATCATGCAGTCAGAGGCTACAAAATTATTGGAAACTAGCTTTTGCCATGGCAGCGGCTTCGCCCGCGTGAAAATGACGATTTTCCATACAAAACTTCATCCCCTATTTAACTCCATTAGGGGTTGAATTTCGAAAAATCCTTCCTTATTCCTTGTCTACACACATCAAAAGTGTCTAGGGATCAACATATATTTTTGCAATAACTTTTCTCCTGATTGATATTAATTAAAATGTTCTTTAAGGATTCATCAAATAAAGTGTTTTCGTTTGTCACAGTAACGATAAACCAAGTCACCTTTGCATTAATAAAGAAATTTGCCATTTTCCTAATAAAGGGATTTTTGACATTTGAACCACTAACATTAAAGTTCGAAAAAAAGACTGAAATAACAGTTTTCTTTAAAATTTTATTGGGTAACTTAAACAATTAATAATCCGTGTTTCTACCGCGAACACTAACAACACAAGAACATCGGTTTGGCATACTCAAAATGAGTTCATCCAAATCACGCTGTGGAATGGCCGCCCATGTTCGTTGCAACAACAAAAAAAGGTCTTCTTGCGACTGGATACCCTCCATATTCGGCAGAGCTCTTCTCTGTAGCATATCCCATGCATGCTCAATCGGGTTCAAGTCTGGCGACTGAGCAGGCCAGGGCAGGACATTGATGTTAGCTGCGGCGAGAGTCTGTCTTACAACTCTTGCGGTGTGCGGTCGTGCATTATCATGCATTAACTGAAATAAGGGACCGATTTGCACTTGTAGAGGAACGATGACGTCTGATACAATCGTCTCAGCATAAATTTGAGCGTTGAGGTTGCCTCTGATCCAAATCAACTCAGTTCTTCCGCCGATCCAAATACCCGCCCATACCATGATGGTTCCACCACTATAAGGATGGACTTCCTGGCAGGATTTTAATCGCTGTTGGCGTCCAGGGGTTCTCCAGTGTCGTATACGTCTTGTATCCGGTCTCATACCAAAACGAGACTCATCAGAAAAGCACACGAAACGCCATTGTTCTTCTGCCCAATTTCTGTGTTCAAGAGCCCATTGATATCGAATCCTACGATTGTGCATTGCTATAGGTGGTACCCGTAGCGGTCTTCGGGAATGAAGGTTCACTTCATGCAAGCGGTTTCTGACTGTTTGGTCGCTAATTAAGTTCCCTGAAGAGTGATGAAGCCTCACGGCTAACATCATGGCGGTTATTGTTGGAGCTCTTCGAGTTAAGATTTGAATGTATCGGTCTTGTCTCCGTGTGGTGCAGCGATACCGTCCTCCATGGCGCTCAGCCACGGTACCAGTGCTTCGGTAACGTGTCCAAAGTCGACTGATAACACTCTGACTTGTATTCATAGCTAAAGCCACAGTACGTTGCCGGGAACCAGCTTCTATCATTCCCACGGCTCTGAGCATTTCTTCCCTGCTTGAATGACGTCGCCGCTCCATGATAACGTTGGTTTTAATCAGTAGTAGGGAAACAGTAGCACTAATAATGTCTTCAATGCGTTGTATGTTTTTATAGGGAAAATATTGACAGCTGATTTTCATCTTTTACTCGAATTTGATTAACAGTTCCTGATTCAAATTATGAAATGCACCAAAAAGGATCCATATAAATTTATGAAATCATAAATTTATTACAAAGCCACATCTCAATCTCAAGAAATCCGCATAAAAATGCTTGATCCCTAGACACTTTTGATGTGTGTACATTATAAAGGGAACCTCCGTGCAAAATTTCAGCTTTCTAGGTCCAAGGGTTTGGGCTGGGCGTTGATGAGTCAGTCAGTCAGTCAGGACTTCTCTCTTTATTTATATAGATTAATTATTATACGAGTTATTGGCATCAACCGGCACAAATTGTAATAATCTAGACTCCCAAAGTCCCAATAGCACTTTGCCCGATCCGGGAATCAAGCACCTCGTATGCTCAGCAGTTCATTTTATTTTCTACAAGACAATCTTGTTCCCATCATTTAAGTTGGTCTATTAGGCAGACTAAAACTTTTTAAGTAGGTACCTACGTTTTTTCTCATCCTGCATTCAACAAATTACTTGAAGCGATATCTCTAATAGTGCCAGCAACCGCTACATATTCTTAGAGCTAAGCCTTAAAGTAATAATGAGTATGATAGTTCCTCACTTGACTCACCCTCAGCGGTCTCGTAGTGATCGAGCAGCCACTGCACTGTGGCGGGAGGCATGCGGGGCGCGGCCGGGGCTCCGGCGGGCGTGGCCGGGGAGGCCGGGGCTTCGGCCTCGTCGCCGGCCACCTGAGGGCATAGCGACATCTTAGTGATGTTTCATACATTTAGCAGTTTTATGTGAACAAGTCGATCCAAAGTTGTTACTAGTAGCTGCGGGTTGTTCGAAAGAGATACAGCGGCCTCGGACACAAAGGGCTAAGAAGGAACATGGGTGGTTTTTGGTCAGTAGAAGTCTGACACTCCCTACCGCTTCCCCTCGAGCAGTGGATTCATTTGATGAATCCCACCCTTCAACACAAAACAAAATCAGCAGTACACATATTTGGCTTTTGGGGGGGGGGGGGACAAGCCCGCCACAATATTACCAAACTGTAAGTCAGAATCAACAGAGACCACCAAACAAGCGCAGAGACTCGGCTTGAAACTCGACGAAGTCGCAGTGAAAAGATTAGCGGAGGAGTACAAGAAATATAATTTCCACTTTCCTCCATATTAACAAGAGACAAAAAACAAGGCCAATACGCACAAAGCAACGTAAACAACTGGGATAAGCCCTATTGCCTAGCACCACGGATAAATATTATCATTAATAATAATGGGTCCTAAATTGTGAGCTCCCAGTATTAACTGGGTTGTGGAGGTCAGATAGGCAGTCGCTCCATGTAAAATACTGATATTTAGCTGCATCCGGTTGGACTGGAAGCCGACCCCAATATAGTTGGGAAAAGACTACGCAGAATGATGAATAGATAAGGCAAAAACGCTTGAACCAACGGTTTTTATTTCAGTTTCTATGTGGTCCGTATAGTAAATAATTCCGGACGTAACCTGTAGACTATTCAACATAATATTAAGCAATCACTAGTTGCTAGATTAGCAAACTCCGATTGCGATCTACCGTGATTGTGTTGTGGTTCTGAGCCTGAACCGGATTTTCCCGAATGCATTTCGACACAATTCCATGGCTCGGCGATAATTTGCTATAGCTTGGTAAACCGAGTGACTTTATACGAACGTATTTCTACATACATCAACTCGATTTCGACACCCGTTTGTGCATTTGAACCCAAAAATGTATGTCCCGAAGACATAAATGAAAAACGCGTCTACGCGCAGTAGACGCTGAGTAAATACAACATCGCTGAATATCACTGAAAATGAATATGGTTTTCGCGGCGTTAGGAGCGCAGCGTCTAATGCCAAAATCTATAAACCGTACTTAGATGTACCCCAAGGTTAGCTCCGCCTCGTTTTATCAAATAATGAACCTTATTTGCATACATAATAATGTTCTTATTAACTTGATCACATTCGCAGTGTAGGAATATGCGCAATAACTTTATTCAAATAAGGTTTACTTTCTGATGAGCTAGTCTTACTTCGCTCTATAGATGTCTGTCTAAGTCTTAACGTATTTATAACATAGGCGGTACCAACGCCCAGCAAAAGATCAACATTTGAACAACACGGAAAATTTGTCTATAATGTAATGAGTCATTTTGTAGGGTGGGAAGAAAGTTATAGCTATAAATATTTATTGTAACTTAATAGGTATACAGTTGTTAACAAAACGACGGTCGCTAGTCTTAACTTTTATTTATATATAAGTACGTTCGCTTGTTACCTTTTAACGCCTAAACCACTGAACCGATCATCCTAAAATGTATTATTTATCCCCAAAAGAGTACTGTTCCTGAGTAACTTTCTGATTATACTAGATGGCGCTACATGCCTTTAGTATTATTATAATAATTTCAAGCAGACGAAGGACCCGGGGCTCAGTTAGTTTGAGCAACGGAAACAGTTTATTTATTGATAGATAAAACATATATTTTCCTGTTAACTGGAGTGTGTTTCCTGAACAGGATATCCTTTGACGAAGAAATCTTTTCTAATAATCAATAAAGATACATTGTTTATTTTTATCTACGTGGAAAAATATTAGTTAATCCTTGGTAGGCCGGAAGGTGGATTCGCGCAGTCCTGTTATACTCCCAGAACGCGGATCGATCAAAAACGACATCACGCGTTTTTAATGTATTTGTATATGCGCGAAGTAAAAGTTGGAATGGTATGTGTCTATACCTCGTAAAATCAACCTTTTCCTATTAGAATAAAGTTTGTTTTGGTTATTTGATAGGTTTTTCTTATTAACTTTGAATGCTAATATTAACATAGTTGTTTCACATCTGCCGGGCGTCCCGCGACGGCTTTTTACTGTTTATTTTTTTCGTCCCTACCTTTATTTTAGTTCGCGGTTTCACGTATAAACGACCAAAGTTAATAAAGGGTACCTTGTTTTTTATTATTTGCCATCATGGTAGCCGGCCGTAAATAAACTCTTTTGCAAAAAAAACGGGCACTTCATATTTTTTTCTCTACTTCAATGAAGAAGGACAAGTAAGAGGTTTTATTAATTTGACGATGTCACAGAATACATAATAGTACTACGTACAGAAGGGACACTCACTTCCCCGCGCTCATATTAAATACCGCACCTCACCCCGCACTTCGAGGTATTCGTCGTCGACACTTGAGCAATGGCTCGCGCTCGTATTAGTCGTCGTTCGGTTTTCGCGACGCAGACCGTTGCACTTTCCGCGCCATTTTTTAGGCTACGATAAACCCTACTAGAGTTTACGCACACATTTGCACTTGCACGTCGTGCACAAACGTTATTTGTTTATGTAGTAGTAATAGGTAATTATTTTGCGGGCGTTGTATGGAGTGTCCGAGGTGTGACGATGTATTGGCATGTTATTTGAAGAATCCTGGCATGATTCTGTACGTTCCAAATTTAAATTTTGAAATTAACAAAAGGAAAATAATGATTATTGTAGATTATTGTAAAATTGCTTTACTAATGGCGCGAATTGCTGAAACGATTTTATTACTGATTACTAAAATTTTAAAACTTTTTGGATATTTTCTGCAAATTAAAAAAAATTATCTTTCTTTTTACATTGAATACCACTTTTTGACATGAGTGATAAAGCGATAAGGGCCGGTAAAATTATAGCCCTACTTGAAGAAGGTTGTTCGCAAACTTACGTGTCTCAGCGGCTAAATGTGAGTCGTTCAACTGTCCAGGGCCTCAATTCCGCTAAATGTAAGGTAGTTCAATTGCACGTCGTCAGCATGGCAATAGCATAAAATGACACTTTTGGTATTCTGTTCCTGTTATGAAAGTTGAATAGCGGCTACCCAGCCGCCATTGATACATTTCGGAATTCTATTAACCAATAGCGTCACAATAGCGTCAGCACGGCAACATAAATATGTATTCTGCTCTTATTTGACGTTTGTACCGATAGCGTTGGCATCGTCGATAGCTGTCAAAATTGGCCATCGAGAAGCAATTGTGCAGCCATACGTTTTATCTCACATTCTCCATTAAAAAAGTCTGAAAAGTGATAACAAAAATGCCGCATCATATTTTAAGATGGCGATATTTAGAATTGGCCAGCAGGGAGGAACGGTGTCGGGACGAGAGGCTGCAACGCCGTCGAGCACGAGCTTTACTGAGGCGGAATATCGATCCTATGGTTGTTTTGCCGGACACGGAGTTCGTAAAAACGTTTTAAAAAATATCGAGGAAATCATAATTATCTCCGTTCATACCCGACGAGCGGAGATGTGATGGCATTCCGGTTTTGATGAAGGCAAGTTCCTTAGGCCTCTGCCTCGAATTTTGCAATATTCGAGGCAGAGGCTTTACTTTTTTAGATACGTGTCCTACAAAATTTGTTTAGACCTTTCTTGATTTTAAAATGTAAGTACTAATGAAGGCTATATATTGTTATTAGAAGAATGACAATAGTAATACTAAGCTCTAATTATTTACAATTACTTATTGTCTACACACATCTAAGTAAAATTATTTTTATTTGTGCAAAATATCATAATAGATTTGACATTTGCAGATCCTGTTAGCATTTTATGCAACAGGGTCTTATCAGACCTTGGTTGGGCAAAGTGCTTTCCACAATGTCTCACAAAGCACAGTTTCAAGAGCTGTGAGACAAGTGACGGAAGCACTGAACCAACCAGAAATATACAAAAGGTATATTAAATGGCCACTACAATCTGCAGAAAGAACTGCAATTAAATTGAAGTAAGTATTTACTTTCCTGTTTTTCCTACAAATTAAAATCCAGTTTTTAATCACACTTCATTGGTGATATTTCAGATTTTACAATAGGATTTTTTTTTTTTTTTTACAAAAGCATGCCCCTCCACACTCGTTATCGTTCACAGTTTAGTTCGCGCGCTCGTCAAGAATGGACGCCGACATAATTATGCACTGCTATCTTCATGCTGCTGTTTTAACACGCGAGTGTGGATGCGTTCGCGTTCACGGGAGGTTCGCGTCCCGCGGACCTTTTGGCGCGGACGCAAATACCGACGCTGAACGGGGAACAAGGCGTGAACAGCCGCGAAGCCCGTGAACGGGTGCGAAAGCCATCCACAGTCGCGGTTCGAGGCTTTCACGGGTGTTCACGGTGCGAATGTGGAGCCTAGCATAGTCACTACACGGTTTAATTGTATGAGTAAACTTGAGTATCCACTTACTTGAAAAAATATCCACTAAAACACAAAAGTTTTTTGAATCTCAACAAAAATACGTTTTTATGATGTCAGACCGGAATATGCCGATCTGTCACCCCGCTTTGTCCCCGTAGGGTGACGGATAGGAAAAAAAAGTTCGAACTGTACCCTCATTGCAAAAAGGGGGACAGTTCGAACTTTATTCACTACGTAACGGTTTCATCTGTCCCCCTATCACCAATACGGGGACAGATGAAACTTATTTATTCCTCTTTGTCCCCCACAGAATTTAATATATTAAATTCTTAAAAGTAATGCCACACATAGGACTAGGCGTTTAGGTTTATATAATCATCTGTTTTTTAATTACAATAAAAAACATACTAATAATAAGAATATTTTGTTTTGTTATTGATTGATAGAATCAGTCACAGTCCGATAAATCACAGTAGGTATTGTACATATTAGTCGAGTGGTTAACAATGAACCAGCAGTACAGAGTGAACCATGCAAATAATTTAAAAATTTGACGTTACCGTTTGATGCAAACTGCATAAAATAAACGTCTTTGAGCCGGTTTTTTTGGGAACAATAATGGAGTGCAAGTAATTGACGGCACGGTTGGCACAGTGGCTGAGCAATTGGAGTGCTGCGCTGCGTGTCGCGGGTTCGATCCCCGCACGGAACAAATATTTGTATGACCTACAGATAGTTGTTTCGGGTCTGGGTATTTGTGTATGTGAGTTTAAATGTTTGTAAACGCACCCACGATACAGGAGAACTAGTGTGGGGTAAAGTTAAAAAAAAAACTTATTTTATAAATCTTTAAGAAGTTATTCGCAAAATAAGTTTTGATAAACTATAGTACTGACTACATACAAGTGGAGTTGTTCTGTACTGACATACAGATCACAACCAGAACTTTTATTTTGTTTGATAACTCTTAAAGGAATGAAAACGTCAAAACTTGAATTTATTTACTTCATTCCTGAATAATACATTTCATATTAGGAACATTTCCTCATCTAAAAGTTAACATTGTTAGTAAAAATTAACATTTGTAATATGAAGTCAAATCAGAGGACTGATTGTTATACTTGCCGATAAACTGTCCTGCAGTTTGGCAGAAGATGTGTATTATACCCACTCATGTAACTTTTTTGAAATAAATAAATAAAAAATAAAAAAAACTTATTATACCTAGAATACCTACTACGTGATTTATGGGACTGTGACTGATCGATACAGAAACAAATGAAATATTTGTAACTTATTTAAAAACAGATGAATAAAAACCAAAACCACTAGTCTTATGTGTGGCATTACTTTTAAGAATATTAAATTTTGTGGGGGACAAAAAGGAATAAATAAGTTTCATCTGTCCCCGTATCACCAATAGGGGGACAGATGAAACCGTTACGTAGTGAATAAAGTTCGAACTGTCCCCTCATTGCAAAAAGGGGGACAGATCAAACTTTTTTTTCCTATCCGTCACCCTACGGGGACAAAGCGGGGTGACAGATCGGCATATTCCGTCGAACACGCTGTCAAACATCAAAAACGAAGGAATTTTGTAAATTTTGGTGGTATAATGTTTTACACAGATTAAATAATATTATTACAGAGCTACTAGTACGATCTAATCTGTGGTTTATATAGCCAAGCTGATGCGATGCTGACGACGTGCCAGCGATATGCTGACGACGTTGTTTTCAAAATTAGAAGAATACCGTTTTTAGATCAATGGCGTTGGCAAAGCAATCGCGTGGCTGCGACATAGCAATTTGTGGTAAAATAGCAGAATTGGGGCCCTGAGGACTTGGCAACGGTATCAAGAGACCGGTTCGGTCAAAAGAAGACCCGGTTCGGGAAGAAAACGACGCACAGAACCAAGAGATGACCGCTTTTTGGTGAGTCAGGCCTTGCGGAATCGTAAGGCGTCAAGTGTAGACCTGAAGAAGAGCCTTGAAGAAGTAAGAGGAGTAGAAGTTAGCTTGTGGACCGTCAGGAGGAGGCTTTTGGCTGCCAATATCAGGAGTTACCGCCCGGCTCGGGGACCTAAATTACTCCGTGAGCACCGTGTTGCTCGACTTCAGTTTGCTCGAAACTGTGCTTCATGGACTCTGGAGGACTGGAATAAAGTATTGTTTTCTGATGAAGCTAGAATCTCTTTGTGTGGAGAGGACCGACGCCGGCGAGTGCTACGAAGACCACGGGAACGCTATGCGGAAGTGTGTTTCGAAGAAATCACTCCTTATGGCGGAGGCTCCGTTATGTTTTGGGCAGCAATTAATTCGACGGGGCGTACGGAGTTAGTTCTCATAGAAAATGGAACATTAAATGCACACCGGTACATAATGGAAGTCCTAATTCCATATGCACAACCCGCATTGACTGCACTTGGGGAAGATTCCATTGTTATGGACGACAATGCTCGCCCGCACCGTTCTGGCGACGTGGAAGCGTACATGCAAGAAGTTGGGATCCGTCGTTTAGATTGGCCAGCTCGAAGTCCTGACCTCAATCCAATTGAGCATGTCTGGGATGTTCTAAAGAGACGGGTAAGATCAGTGCAACATGCTCCACAAAACATCAGGGAGCTAAAAAGAGTCATTGCAGAAGAGTGGGAACGTATTCCTCAAAACGTCATTAAAAACATCGTGGAAAGCATGCCCAGAAGGATTCAAGCTGTGATTTTGGCAAGAGGAGGTCACACTCGTTATTAGGTTATTACATTTGTAACTTTATTTAATTAAATAAAGTAAAAAAATCTTCTTGTCTTTATTGCCGACCACTTCTTATTGTTTGGCCGTGTACATCGGTTTTAAAGAATTCATAGAATTTTTTTTTAAATTGCCACAGTTCACTTCACGCGTATTAATTTATACGATTATAAGTATACAGACTACGTCAAACAATTAAATTTCATTGAATTAACTCAAATCGACCTTAGAACGTAAATTTCCTAAGGTGCCCGTTTTTTTTGCAAAGGAGTGTACATGTAGGTATTCTGAGAAAATTTCAGCAACTTGTACCTACATTATATTACGATTCTAAAAAATAAAAACTTTTTAACAAAAAATAAAACCGACTTCAAAAAAAAAACACAAAAAAGTGAAAAATAAACTTTAGAAAAAAATAATAAATAATAAAATCTTTATTGCTAGTAAATAGGTACAATAAAACTCCTTAGAAACTAATTTGGCTAAAATTAATGTGCACTTGTGTGTCAAAGGAGTGCTTTGGCACTCGTACTAGGATTACCCTGTATCACGAATGCCATCACCTTCCTCCGGACCAGCTAGGTATGTTACTTAACACAATTAAATTTGTTTTAATCTGCACAAAAAGTAACTATAAATAAAAACAAACTTATACAAACAAATAATAGAAAAAATAAAAGAAAAGTTAAAATACTAACAAAGGGGTACGTGAATGTATTTTGTTTTGTTTGTGGTGTGTGAGTAAGTGTGGTTGTGTACGTGTTGTGTGTGTGTGTTTATGTGTGTGTAGTGTATGTGTGTGTGTTGTGTGTCCTGAGTTGAGTATGAGTTGCAAGAATAGATAGTTTAACCCACCAATTGTAAAAGTCTCTCAGACTCTTCGTAGGTGAGACCTTTAAGCCAATTACTTACAGCAGTCTTGCATTTCTGTCTGGTAAGTAATGAAATGTTCAAAACAGCATTGACTTTCTCGTAAACCCGAGAACCCAGAATCCAATAATGCCGCTGAGCTAGAGCGGTTTTATGTCTTTCTGTGCTACACAGTCTCGTTCTTTTGCGTTTCCCTGCACGCAGCCGTAAGGACTGAGGTATGGTGGCATGTTTACGCATTGTTATTTGGAGCACAAACAGTTGCCTAACCGTTAAGACTTCACACTCTTTATAGAGAAGTGTGGTAGGATACCTAAATGGTTTCCTGCACATGACTTTAAGGACCGCTCTTTGTGCTCTTTCAATCCGTAACATACTGACTGCAAAGGTACCACCCCAAACGGAGATACAGTAGCCCAGCAAAGATTGGACAAGCGCAAAGTAAACTACTTTAAGGGTTTTAAGATCTGCCACTGATCTGAGTTTCTTGAACACAAAAATAAGTTTACGAATACGGGGGACGAGTTCATCAATGTGCTTCCTCCAGTTTAGCAAACAATCGACCTGAACTCCAAGGTATTTAACACTTGAGGTCCTCTTAACATGGAGGCAGTCACAACTGGTGTTAGCAACGTCGCAGCAATGCGCCTGAATTGTATATGTCTCTGATTGAGGTTGGCTTTTCTGCGAAAGGGAAAAAGTTACAAATGATGTTTTGTCCAAGTTAAGTGTTAACAAATTGCCAGATAACCAATTCATAACAATTCTAAACGTGTCTTCCGCGTAACGCTTAACCTGCTCCCAGTTTGTGCCATCAATGAGCAGTACTGTGTCATCGGCATATGACAAGATCTTCGTGTGGGGCAGGGCTAAGGTGCATAAGTTGTTAATGTAGATTAAGAATAATGTTGGACCCAGCACGCTGCCCTGGGGCACACCGTAACTAACAAACTGCTCATTGCTGACAAGTGGACCAATCTTAACAGACTGAGTTCGTTCCGCTAAATAGCTACGAAAAATATCTAGAACAATACCTCTTATGCCTATGGATTCTAGTCTATCAACAAGAATGGGCACCGAGACAGTGTCAAAGGCCTTGGACAAATCAAGGAATAAGCCGATGCATTTGTTCCCTTGATCTAGTGTTCTACTGATATGCTCTGTTAAGTCAATTATTGCATCTTCAGTCGAACAACCACGTCTAAATCCAAATTGGTTGTGAGCCAGAATCTTGTTCGTGTTTAAAAAGTTAACCAGTCGAGTGTTTAGTGCTTTTTCTACCACTTTCGAGATAGTGGTCAACACTGAAATTGGTCTGTAGTTCGTGACACTGCCTTTGTCCCCACTCTTGAAGATAGGATGCACTAGAGCTCTCTTCAACACTCGTGGAAATTTGCCACTAGAAAAGCACAGATTAATAACGTGGGTAAGGGAAGGTAAAATAAATGTACGTATTTCCTTTAAAAAATTGGCTGGGATTCCATCCCATCCTACGGCACAATCATTACGAAGTCCCATGATGATAGTCTCAATTTCTGCCTCATCGACATCTAGAAGAGCCAATGGCTCTTCTAGATGTCGATGTCGAGGTACCGGTCGAATTTGTAGCCCGGCTGTTGTTAGTCTGGGGGAAGAGACTTTGTGGCGAACTTGAATAACTTTGATTTTGTTTTTCCATGATAGAGACAGCTAGGTTTTTACCTATGTTGACAAAAAAGTCATTGACTTCATTTATGGAAGAAGTTGGATCCTCTGAATTGGTAAGCAATTCGTCAGGAGCAGCTTTTTGTTGATTAAGTTGGGCAACATTCTTAATTACATCCCACGTTGCCTTAGGGTTACCTTTCGCTTTTTCAAATTCATGCTGCTCATACACTCTTTTAAGTTTTTTTAAAAGTTCGTTGCAAAAGTTGCGATACCTGGTATAGGTGATTCTTTTGACCATATTATTTTTATCTTTTTTGGATTCAATATGCAATTTATCGCGGTTTAAAAAACACAGTTTCTGAAGTCGGTGACTTTTGTTTGTTTGATTTTTTTGAGCTTATTCCACCATCTCCCTCCTTCCATCGAGAGACTAGGCGTACTGCAGGTTATCACCCATACCTTGTCGATGTTCCACACATTCGTACGAAGCGTTTTGCTAAGTTTTTCATTATTCGTACAGCCAAGGAGTGGAACACCCTGCCTGCGTCGGTTTTCCCGAGTTCATATAACCCCAATCTATTTAAGTCGCGAGTAAATAGGCTTCTTCTGGGTAAGCTCGTTCCATCGTCGACCTCATCTCTGCCCTTAGGGCAAGATTTAGGTCAAGAATAAGCCCATATAAAATAAAAAAAAAATATATAAACATCCGAATTGAGAACCTCCTTCTTTTTTAAGAAGTCGGTTAAAAATACAGCTCTGTGACAAACGTCGAAGGTTTAGTTTAGTAAACTTTGAGTATAGATCTAGAAACCCCAAAAAGAACATCAAGAATACAAGTATCAATCTCGCAACTCCTGCATGGTCCTGTTTACATTTTGCGTAACCTTAATATCACTAATTTCCTCTGGAGCAGCCTTATATAAGGTCCCATTAAAATAGGTGGACAAAATTTCAGAAATCATTCAGACCACCAAAATAAGGACGATGGTAAAAAAAATAATAAGAAAATCGCATTTAAGTACCTACTCATAAAGGACGAGTTTGTTCTAGAGTGCCGGCAATTTATTATTTCAAGTAAAAAAAAATCACTTTATTTAATGTTGTTCTTGTTTAGATTTATGTTTGGTTAGTTAGACCTACTGAACGCTGTGTAAAAATTTGTCCACCTATTTTAATGGGACCTTATATAATAAATCTAGAATACAGGGTACGATATCACTGCGCCGTCACGGCACTACTGAAAACCGTGCTCGTGGATTAGGGCCCTGTCACAGGCTAGCCCAACCCAGTAGTAGGGAACTAGGGACATAACTGTACTATTAGTAAGTAAAAAGTAAAAATTCTTTCACTAGCAGAAACCTACATTATTCGTGGACGATGTGTCATAATAGTATCCCCTAATGTTGCTGGGCAAAGGCCTTTCCCATAGCCGTCCACTCTTCTCTAGGCGCGGTTTTCTTATGCCAATGTCGCAAATAGACTGCCAAAATCATTACCCTTCCTTTTGGCTTCGCCGTAGTCGGGTAAAAAAGCTTCTAAGCCGTCACGGCACCATTTTTTAGGCCTCCCTCAGTGACGACGCCCGTCTTCTAGCACCCACTGCGTGACGACTATGGCCCATCGGTCTTGATACATCCTACAGACATGGACTGCCCAATCCCACTTCAAGCCGGCAGTTTTGTTGCCCACATCAGCAATACCAATTTTTGAGCGTATTGTAGTATTGCGAATTCTGTCGCTGAGCTTAATACCAAATACTCTACGTTCCACCGCTCTTTGGGCAAACTTTGACTTAACTTGACACGAAGTGCTAGTAGGCTATATTTGTGTCACCGTTTACTCGCTTACATAGGGCTTTTTTTGTTTTGGTGGGTGGAAAATCATCAAATAACCCCCCCCCCCCCCCCGCTCTTGGGCAGAGCGGAAGGGAGTGTCAGACTTCTACTGACTAAAAACCAACCCATGTTCCTTCTTCGCCCTTGTGCCGAGGCCGCGGTATGCCATTTCGATAATCCGCAGCCCCGACGGGCGAGATGGCTCGGCTTGCAATTGGAATATGAAAAGTTTTGACAAATAATTCAATCTTATCAAGGACGCGGTCTAGTTCTACACCCTATCATGTAATAGACAAACGTACCTACGACGTTTCTTTGTAACCATGCCGCACGCTACGACTGTACGGGTTATAAGAGCTAACAGTTAACCTCAAAATTATTTCCTTTTAATTTAATATTTTTGTTTTATTGTTTAAGACGGTCGCACATAAAATTACGCAGAATTGAATGAAAACAAACAGCTCTCACTTTTAATTAAATTCTTCGTAAAACAAAACTCGGAAGAAAATAAAAGAAACTTTGTCTTGTATTTTTGTGGCTTCTCCTTAATGGTGAAGAGGGTGTTTAGAAATTGGAGTGTTGTTTCATATTTGAAAGCACCTTTTCTTTTCTTAGTGAGTTTCTTACTCAATGACCGAGTTTTAAAGTTTTATGTCAAAGAAATTCAGAGCACCAGTGGCTTTTGTTAAAAACAAACGTTTTTTTATTTGAAAATTGTGTGCAGCCATAATATTTATGACTGAACACGGCATTTTTAATAGGTCAAGCCCGCCATTCTATTTCCAAACCACTTACACCTCCTGAAAGCCAAAATCAACGGTGGCGACCACCAGAGAAAAGCTCCCGAATCAATAAAGCTTGGTGAAGTCCCAGAGAAAATTTAACTGTATTGGATCCCGCAACGAAATTAATCATAAAAACATAATTCCCACTTTCCACCACACCAGCAGGAGACAGAAAAGAACAAGGACAAATGGCACACAGGGACGTATACAACTGGGATAAGCCCAGTTGCCTAGCACCACGGATAAATACGAAAACGGTGTAGGTAAACATCGTGAGGAAACCGGCATGTCTTAGAACCAAAAATTCGAAGACATGTGACATCTACCAACCCGCACTGGGCCCGCGTGGTGCATTCTCTCTCCTAGAGAAGAGGCCTGGAGTTCCAGCAGTAAGAACATTATAGGCTGATTATATTTATGCTAAGTGGCGAGGTTTATTTTGGTTCCAATAATAGGTAGCAAATGTAATAGCTCACAACTTACGACTCATTGTGAGCTCCTGTATCCCAATAGTATACCGCCCTTTGTCCTCTGTACATGGCACGTTGGAAAAAGGTTAACTTTGATTTCTTTTGATTTTGATGTAAGATATGTGTTAATTTGGGGTCGACGCAGCATGTCTTTCATAATTTTATGGGCCCTAAAATAGTATGTTCGTAACTACATAAAATTACAATCAAGAGATTAGGAGAAAATGTATTCTGAAAGTCGCTATGTGTACACATGTGTTGTGCCTGTACCAATCTTGTACCTACCATATTCTGCAAATAAATATCTTTGTGTTTGGTTAGTATAGACAGAAATTTCTAACTAGTTTTTTTTTAAAATGCAAAACTGTGGTTCAGGTCTTTCATGTATTATCCTTGTTACCACGGGTCCTATAGGATAGGCTTCGTAAATAAGCGAATATCGACCCATCTCGAATACAACGCGAATGTGGAGGCCCAACGCAAGACATGCCACACCTCCTCCCTTGCCCGTCGCGCACAACTAACTGCACGCCCCAGGACTTGAATGAAGCAAACGACAAAGCTGATAAACGATAACTGATGTTCATTTTACAAACACTTTGACAAGTTATTAACAACAGTCAACACTAGACCAAGTAAAAGCAGGCATTAAATCAAGTAGTACTCACCACGACGCCATAAGCGGTGTATTCAGCAGACGAAGCTCCGCCCCAACCGTTGTCGGCCGACGTGCCCTCCGCGCTCGTAGCGTTGCCTACCGTCGTCACTCCGTACACTGGATAAGAGCGCAAGGACTCCCTGTGAAACAAAGACGACATTTTATTTTCGTACCACTTGCTCAAAAAAGTGACATTCTATGCCACAAAAAGCGAACATAACAATAGTCATTTTTAATCTGTTAAAACAGAG
This sequence comes from Diarsia dahlii, assembly GCA_949775195.1. Lineage (NCBI taxonomy): Eukaryota > Metazoa > Arthropoda > Insecta > Lepidoptera > Noctuidae > Diarsia > Diarsia dahlii. Next base: position 21,296,802 of record OX459194.1, on the reverse strand, counting down.
AAAGAAAATTGTACTGAATTTCATTCATCCTCTAGGGGGAGAATGTGATTTAAATTTGGAAAAAGAAAATTGTACTGAATTTCATTCATCCTCTAGTCTAGGGGGAGAATGTGATTTCTATCAATAATTGGACCAATGTTTCGAATGTTAACTTTTACTTTTAATTGTCATTATTTTTAATAAATGCTTATCTCATATTATTATTGTGTTAATTTTTTCGCAAATGGTACGAAAAGTAGAGTATTTTCCTCGGTGATAAAGCTGTCTTAGTCTTGGGTGAACTTAAATCATAAAGCTAGAAATTTGCAGAGGCAAAAGATTTGCAGGTTTGCACAACAAAGGATTGCCAGGCAACCGCCAACAAGCGAAGCTGTGCCGGCACTACACCGCAACGTGAAAGTATCATATCGTTGTCTTGCTTGAACCTAAACCTGTGTTTTCTCGTCATAAATGTGTTATGAGGACAAGAAGCTCTCTCAGAAATGCCATAGTAACACTAAATATTGTCTCAAAATCTTAATAAGTAATTTTTTTAAAGATTGCATACATAATTGAAAAAGTATTCACTAACCGAAAAAATATTTTTCAAAGGATTATTTGAAGGGCCTGAAGACTGTTCGTCGTCACCGAGGCAGGCCCAAGAAACGCTAGCGTGATTTGGACTAGTTCCTCACTGATTGACCAGAGAAGGCAAAACACCGGGAGAGTTGGAAAAGAATGGGGAAGCCTATGCCCAGCAGTGGGACAAAGATAACTTAAAAAAAAAAGAATGAATAATAAAAAGTAGTTTCGCTCACATATGCGTCGGGTGACCTTGTGTGTAGATTTCTTGCGGCTCCGTAACATACTGCACGTGGTAGTTGACTCCATTGCCACCCTCGCCTGCAGGAAATAACAGCAAACATTAACAGAGTACCTTTGCCCAGCAGTGATCAAGTTTGTCATATTTCAGATAATAAGAAGTTTCACGGACACTCAAGAGATATAAGATAGTTTTAAAGAAGCTTTAGATGTCTTTTATATTATTCCCCTTTTTATTATTGGACAATTTTACAAAGTATAAAAGTTCAAGGACAACCCTGACTTGACTAAGTCTTAGTTGGAATCTTAAAGAACCTTTAGTTATTTCTTTGTCCCCTCTTTTATTTGGCCAGTGTTTATTTATGTAAATTTTAACACATAGATCACAAAAAGATCAATGATAGAAAAAAAAAAAAACAAAAAAAAACCGAATTAAACCTTATGCTATCATGAAACACAAAGAAATCATGTCCAACTGAAAACCATTTCCCGTCACTGAATATCTAGACTTAATATACGTTCAGTCTAGAAAGGTCCGTCCCACTCAAAGTCAAGCACACGAAGACTAAGGTACCAAGGAAGATAGGAGCAAGAAGTCTCACTCACAGGGGTAATACGACCGATACCGAGGCACCTCCATGCTCTCAGAGATCTCCCAGGCAACTCGCGGCTGGACCTACACTTCCGAGCAAAACATCCCGATTACCAATCTCCTATTCCCCATCCCTTTCTAACTTATACTTCTATCTCTCTTACTACCCACCCCACCTGTTATAAACGTTGTAATATAGACGTAAGCGATATAATTGTGATTTCCTTTTGTTATGTGTTTGTAGTAGTTCGCAAGTTCAGGACAGTGTGCGGGCGTTGAAGGTTGAGTTTGAACTCAACCTTCAAGCTTGGCTTTATATTAACTATCATCTTTCTTGCCCGTCCTTGGAATTTACTCAGTGTTGCCGGCAAATAGACAGTTCTAGACTCGACTTAAGTACATGAAGCTGAATGATATTACCTTTCAATACGCCTAAATATTTTAAAATAATTACATATTATATGCAAAATCAATCAAATAAATTGCATCAAAAGAAAAAAGATGAAGAAAGATGTGATGAATAAATATGAATAAGTAATAACTAATGAATTCGCAGAAAAAAATCGTAAATAAAAATATGGTCCTTTGAATAGAATTATCCTCAAATAGGTTATTGAAATGCGACAATAAATACATAGCAATAACGTAATGAGTTCCAATAACTGGGATATTTGAGATTTTTTCATACTTATAAGAAGTATCAAACTCAAAGTATTTATTTCAATTAGACCATTAGAGGCACTTTTATATGTTTCTTGGAAATATATTTTAGTGATGTTGACATAGCAACCGAGGTTTCTTAACCACTATTGAAAATATATTTTCTCCTAGAAAATTGATATTTCAAATTCAGATATCCCCAAAATAGTCTGAAAAGCATCCATAAATCCCCGTTCCAATAAGAAGCAATAAAACACAATAAAATCGTGTATGAGCCCTCTTGGATCCATCCAAGCAGACATGTATATCAGTATAAAAATTATATAAAGTGAAGCACCCAATGTACTGGGAAGGGGCGGTGGCGCGTGGCAGGTATTATACAGGAGGTAACCAGTACAGGTGGACAATGAAACAGATAAAAGATCCCCTTGATCCATGCACCCATTGATAATAATCAGTCAGGTAGATAATCCGTAGGGGCACTCGTAATTTATGCTTTGTGTGCAGTGCAGGGTATCATGTGCAAATTGGACGAAGAATTTAATGGTAAAATTGCATGTAACTTGATCTACGGTGATTGCACGCGCGGGATGAACTAATTGGAATAGTGATTAAAAGGGAACATGTACTGCGATGTAAGTAAAATAATACTGGATTTTTCTATGGATCAGGTTCTTATTTATTTAATTTTTTCTTGGTTTGTTTTGTGTCCGACTCTGCTAGACAAAGGCCATCCCCGTCTCCCTCCAAACCTCTCTGTTTTGAGCAATTTCTAGCCATGCTTTTCCCAAAGCTTTTCTAATAAATGTAAAAACAATGAAACGATTTTTATTCTTAACATTTCATAGCTACATGTAGTTTCTCTTTTATAAAGACAGCCAGCTGCACGAACGCCACAAGAAAATGTGTATTTACACAATTCTGCGACGCATGCGCAACATTTTAGACGAGCTCGTATATCTTGCTTGTTTATAAATTAAGTTGAATTTGACCCTTCGCCTATTCGAAGAATATATAAAATTACGATGAAATAAGAAAAAAGACTTTTTGCAAGGGATTATAAAAATAATCGCCTCTTTCAAATATCAAAACAAGTCCGCCACACCTGCAACCGGTTTGTACTCCTCAAATTAATTCCGAACCTGCATTTCTCTAATTCCTCTTTATTATATTCTGTCCACACTTATATGTCCAAGCAATAAAGTTGAATTTCCGAACAAAAATTTGAATAACAAATGGGGTGCGTTTAATACGGCATCAATCCTGACAGGTGGGAGATAATCAGACATGATGACGTGAGAGGGTGAAATCTAAGTAGTTTGTTTGTTGTCCATCAAAGGTTTCTCACAAAGAGCATGACCAACTTTGACAATTCAAGTGGAAACTCAAAGGGAAAAATTGAGGATTTATTTCGAGATAGTGATGAGTCATATGGGTTTCCTAGCAACAAATCTTAGGGGTACATATGACCAGCCTTTTCATATCCTGCCGTCCGCGTCACCTGTTTGTACCCGTTATAACACAAGACTTCGAGTTGTTGTCTTGCCAATATTTGTAAAAAGCTGATGAGTAAATTTTGGTTGGTACATGATTAAAGACTGGTACTTAATTAAGTTAGGACAGGTGTGTAGTACTCGCAATCGGCGTGCGTGTATGACTAGATGTAGGAACGTGGACGAAGTCAAATGAGTACCTATGTAAGGATCGTAGCAGGCCCCGTCGGGGCTGCGAGTTGTTCGAAAGAGATACCGCGGCCTCGTCATAAAGGGCTAAGAAGGTACATGTCTGGTTTTTAGTCAGTAGAAATCCGACACTCCTTACCGCTCTGCCCAGAGCGGGAAGAGTCTTTTGATGATATCCAAACCCCAAAAAAAAAAAAAGGATGGCAGGTGGCGTCCTGTGTTCTGCCTAGCCTAGTTAGGAATTTTTAGGCTTTGCAATTCAAGCAAGTTTTAGCTGGGTGTAAATACTTAGCTGGTTAGTACGCAAACTATTCATACCCTCATTTTGAAGACATTACCCATCGCTGCCCTTGCCGTGAGAGTCAGTACTAACGATTTTAATGGACACCGATGATCCGTTAGCATAATGGTTTTGTTATTGTCCATGTAAGTAAATGTAATTTACCTAATATACAATGATGAATGCTATTATTGATGATTAGATAGAGTAATGGATTATGTTTTATTCTATAATGAGTATTGATGTTAATAATACAGTAAAACAAACAACCCTCAAATTATAATTGGCTGCACTGCTCTGCAGCAGTGCAGCCAATTATAATTTAAAAATACGACTGCTCATATTACTAAGAACCACCAACAATTATACGCAACCTTGGCCAAATTCTACAGTAATTAGTCGAAGCAAAGAAACCTCATACCAATGTAATAGCAAAGGTGAACTCTTCATGGTCATGCTGTTAAACCATAAACAACTAACTAAAACTGAACGCAATCAGCACATGTAAACTGCGCCCAAGAGCTGGCAATATTCTAGAGCAATATTGACACTTGACACTTTTGACAGCAGTCATCATGTAACTGGCCCTTTGCCAAATATCTTGGGTTTGTGTTAATCGTGCTCAGTCTTTGATGAAACCCGCCCTAAGATGAGAGAAGCATAAACAAAAAAGAAAATAAAAAACTTGCTTTCTTGGTCACTTTGCTCCTCAATCTTCACGTGTGAGCCTGGCTGAGCCCATGCGCCTTGCACTGTACGTCCACACGACATAAATACATATAAATAAAAAGGTGCTTCAAAACAAAAATGTGCAACATAAAATAGTCATGCTTGACATTACAATACTTAAGTCTAATTCTACAAAACAAAGTGCATTTGAAAATAAAATGAGTATTTTTTAAATACAGGTCTGCCAAACAAATATTCACACAAAAAATCCTTTTTTTGGCTATGGAACTATGTGAACTTTTTTTTCCATTTGGTTCGATTGATCGAACCACGTGTTTTTGAAATTCCTGATAGTTCGATCAATCGGACTACGTGAACATTTAAGAACATGGGATTCCTTTGTATTTCGATTAATCGAACCAGGTGACCTGGTAATCGTTCACCTGATCCGACCTCGTGGTACGACTACATAGTCGGAGGACCACGCGGTCCTAAGATTTAGTAGTTCGACTGGCAAGATTCTAACATCGAACCAACTGAAAAAAAAGGTCACATAGTCCCAATGATCGGACTATGCGGTCGGACCACGTGTCCATAGCCCTTTTTTTGAGGACATTGAAGGCAGATTACACACTAGCAGTCACGCTGGCGAAGTAAACTTTGAGAGATAAAGTCGTGTTGCCACTGCACTAAATCCCGGTATTCTGCATTTCTGCCAGATCCACATTAATTTATTGGATGGTAAACAAGTTAGGGTTCCATCTGACTACATCTGACTTCCAGGCGACTGACTACAACCTAAGCTCAAGAATATAATCAGTCTGTACCGTTTCTCCTTGAACGCTGGCCCTCTCTAAAGAGAGGAGGTCATATACGCGACAGACGGTCAGGCCCAATGCGGGTTGGTTAGTAGTACAGTCAAAAACCTAGATTAATCAGCTCCTATCATCACGACTGCAACGTAAAACCTGCCTTCATCACTCAAACAATAAGGTGCATACTTCACAACTACACTGAAATCATTAAAATCAAGTGGGCTAGTGGTACTTACACTCGCTCGCTACAGTGATGTAGGTATGCTGCCCCTCTGCCGTGGGACTGGAGTGGCCGGAACTGTCTCCGTTCACCTCCACCACCGTACTCGTTACCTGAGGACAGGCAGCAATGTTGCTGAGATTGTGAAATCTACTGAATACTAATACTACTAGGTACAATACTTCTTCGCAGCATCATATTTTATTCTTCTACTTAGCCATTTCTACGTCTTCCTCGGTGGCAGCGAAAGGGTCGCTCCCCCGTCGGGGCTGTGGATATCGAAAGGTTACCGCGGCTCCGACACAAGGGCGAAGAAGAAGGAACATGGGTTTGGTTTTTAGTCAGTAGAAGTCTGACACTCCCCTTCGCTCTGCCCAAGAGCGGGGGGGGTTATTCGATGATTTTCCACCCACCAAAAAAAAAAAAAAGGGTAGCTCCGACTGCATGTAAGTAGGATAGGGTAGGATAGTAGTTGAAGTACGACTTCAATACAAAACAGCCCCGATAATCTCTTCGTCGCAAGCGCAACAGCTAAGCCTGCGATCCTGGGTTTACTTGTCAATTCGAGCAGTTTTATTTGGCCTTCAGATATTGTCAGTAGCAGCCCGAAAGTTGGCGGTATGATACCCGCGTGATTTAGAAATCACATTAAGCCGTTGGTGGTATGAGAAAAGGGAGACAGAAAGGAACGTCTAAAAACTAAAACCCGACTACAAATGGAGGACCAAAATTATGATATAAAATACATATTTGTAATGTGCTCGCCAAGACCTTTCATTTGATATCAAACATGTTATGATTATCTAAATTAATTTTTTTTCGAGGCTAGAATCTGACATTTAAATTCCGTCATAACTAAAATTTATATAGCCTATGTTAACCCGCACTATTCTCACGAATCTATTGACATCTCATTTATTAAAATCCGTTCCGGTGGAACATACATACTTACAAACATACATACATACATAGACTGCCAAAATCATTACCCTTCCTTTTGGCTTCGCCGTAGTCGGGTAAAAAGTAGACTTTTATCTGAGCACACACTTGTGTACTTTAACATCTAAAAATCGGCCGCCGTAACCGAAATTCAGTCGGGAGAATATTATTATTATGAGAACGTCGAAAATTTCCATTAGTCATGGTCTGCTGGACGCATAATTTCAAAAGTAACGGAATTGCGCTTTTGAGGAACAGGCAGTCAGGCACGTATGTTGCCACTTAACTGCTTAAACTAGACGTAATCCTTTATTAAGGATATTCTTGAACTTTTCACGAAACTTGGAAGCGACCAAAACTGTGTTATCTTAGTTTGACAAGATCTGAATTTATATTAACAGGTGTTGAGGAAATCCCACCGAATGGTACACCAGGCAAGAAAAGAGACATTATTTTTGATTTTGTGTTAAAATATTTGTAACTTTTGAAAATGCGTACCATATTTACCTGTTGCATAGCGTGCTGCAAATGCATGGAGTCGGGTATTTCCGGTATTACGATGAGATCACGCACCGCGCTCGGCGAATCACCGCCGCCCGCGCCACCCTATGTATACATCAACAATTAAGTATATAGGGGTAGAAATACATGGGGATAGTCAATATGCAGGGTAGATGGAACTGTATAGGTTGCGCCTCATCTCGCAGCACGGAATCGCATTTTTCTATGTTTATTTCCTTTATCGTCGCCCAGAATCGTCAGTTGCTAGAGCAAGAAACACAGTAGGAGTGCAGAGTGCTATCACCCGCGGTAGCATCGCTGCTGATGCGCTCGACTGCTAGATAAGGCGCAACCCTATGTCTACTATTTGAGTGTGGATGGAAGGACTAGTAGGTATCGAACTATTGATAACAACAATCAAATCACCTGTAACACGAGAGTCTAGCTAGACCAACTGCCATTTATCTACGATAACGCTGATAGAAATATATTTATTGCCTACTACAGTGACATAAGTTACCAAAAAGCTTCACGTCAATCCTGTTTAAAATCGTTGCAGAAATATGAAATGGTTCGGAAGCTATTGCCACTCATCTAGGTCCTAAGGTGGACTATTCGCAAGCGTGAAGAAAAATGGAAACTGCAGAAATTAACTTATCTAGTCCTCCCTCCCTTTCTATTTCTATGACCGAGTTACGGGTATAAAAATGTCCAGAAAAAGCCTCCTAGTACAACCTCCGTATTTCCCAGCTTGGGTTATATTGTTCAAAGAGCAGCTGTCACTTCATCTTGTGATTGTGGAAGTCGGCACCGCCCAGAGCGGGAGCAGTCATTTGATGATTTCCCACCGTTCAAAAAAAATAAAAAGGCATGCTGGTTTCCTCACGATATTTTCCTTTACCGAAGCAAGTGATAAATAAACAATACGCACATGAATTGAATAAATCAGAGGTGCGTTAGCTGCCCCTCGTATACTTACATTCAAATTCAGCTGCTCATGATTAGCAGTTATCTACCCACAGTCGACCTAAACACGATTGTTAAAGTCAAGCAGGGAAAGAGTCAAATAAGAACGAAAATGATTTATCGTACGTAACTCGTACCCCTACCTAATAGGTAATCGCTTTATAAGTGTGACTGACTCATTATCACTTTGCGTAGTAGGTACTTTACGATTGCAGGTTATGAAATTGTGTAGCTATACGAATTATTATAATATTACTTACCTAGGTATGCTGGTATGAGTGTTATTAGACTCGCGAGTGCTCGCGACCTTGCGTCGACTCATGATTACTCAGCACATAATTCTAGATAGTCACACTCAAATATTCCGAATTGTGTTGGGTAGGTACCCCCTACAACCCAGCCCCCCCCCCCCCCCCCCCCAAGTACGATGGACCAACGAGCTTAGAAAGGTGGCTGGGTTCAATGCGGAAAGTCAGGTGGTGTGGTGCAGCATGTGAGACCTATGTCCAGAAGAGTGAGAGACAGTTGATGGAATACCTGTGCATGAGCCGCGAGCCTCGCTGCCATGTCCGGTGAGGCAGGCGGCGACGACTCCACCAGCACCTCGTCGCCGGCGCACTCAAAGTCTGAAGAAAACACCGTAGGGACTGGTTTTAATAAAGTTTGCCAAAGGAAAATAGCATTACGATCGATTATATAATAGTCTTATTCTAGGCATCTTGTTGACCTTGATTAAAACCTTCATAATACGGGTCCCCTATGTTGTTTCGAACGCCGCTGTTGCGACACACGCTGTTGCGAATTCTTTTTCCACTGCCTCACAGGTTCGAAAGCTCATGGACTCGAATGAAGTAGTCGCGAAAGACGCTGTTTCGAAAAACATTTTCACTGCCTCATACGCTCGAATGCTTGTGATTTCGATTTATTTAGTCATAAAGTGTACAGAAAAATATAAGCAGTAATTAAATAAAATTAACAAATTCGGTATCAAGATCAACATCATCATTTAATATTATTATTAACAACGTAACAATCAAAAATATTAGTACCTCAACTGTAATTTTTTTCTATGAGTACTTAAACTTAACACAAGATCTAAGACTGATCTTTATAAAAAATTGTCTAGGTACCTAAGTGGTAAGGTAGTAAAATCCCACAAACTACCAAGAGAATAGAAGTAGGAAGGAGGTATTGAAAACTGGAATGTTTTTTTTTTAAATAGCTTATTTAGTAAAGTCCCACAAACTACCAGGAGAACAGAAGTAGGCAGGAGGTATTAGAATCTTTAAATCAAATCTATACTATGCCTTTCACCCCTTTCTAATATCAAAATCACACAAGCATTCGAACGTATCAGGCAGTGAAAATGTTTTTCGAAACAGCGTCTTTCGCGACTACTTCATTCGAGTTCATGAGCTTTCGAACCTGTGAGGCAGTGGAAAAAGAATTCGCAACAGCGTATGTCGCAACAGCGGCGTTCGAAACAACATAGGGGACCCTAAAAATACATTGTGTTGTGGTAAGAAAAGGCTATGTTTTGTACTAAGTGACTTGATTAAGTACTTTATTATTTTCTTAATAAATTATTTGATGGATTCTCCAAAATTATAAAAATAAATCTAAGTTTTACTTAAAAAAATAAATAAACTCATTTATGTGAAGCAATAATAGGAAATAAAATCTTCCTATCTACCCACATCAATGCAAAAACTAGATTTATATTGTTTTGTTCCCTAACAAAATAACTAAACTTTCAATACTTTTTCACTTCTCTCGCTCTAAAATGCGTCTTTATGTCGTGCGTAGGCGACATAAAGTCGCGTTTTATGCTCTAGAGCATAAAGTAAAATCTTCGTCGAAGACCAAGGTAATCGGCACAGGTAATCGGCCCAACAGCCACACGAACCACTTCAACTTCATAGAATAACCTCTTTAATTTAATTATTTTCGTTAGTATTCTAAGAACAAGGGATTACTGCTTTTCATTACGAATACAAGGAAAGATAATGGGAATAGGCTTCCCTCAATTACCTAAATCAGGGGATGGCAATAGGCTTGCTCCTAATTACATCGGTTGATGGCAATAGGCTTGCTCCTAATAAGATTGGTTGATAGCAATAGGCTTTTCCTAATTACATCGGTTGATTGCAATAGGCTTGTCCCTAATTACATCATTTGATGGCAATAGGCTTGCTCCTAATTACATTGGTTGATGGCAATAGGCTTGGTCCCAATTACATCAGTTTATGGCAATAGGCTTGCTCCTAATTACATTGGTTGATGGCAATAGGCTTGCTCCTAATTACATTGGTTGATTGCAATAGGTTTGCTCAAAATGTTTTTTTAACTGAGCAGTATGAGTAAGTCAGGTGTTATGTCAAGTTTCCTAAAGAAAAAAAAAAGTTAATTGGCGGGAACCATAATTATTTTAACAATATTTACAAGTAGCTGTTTCATTTCCTCGCAATCGAAGTGAAAAGTAGAGTGTAAAACTCGTCCATAAAACCCATTTTACTCTCTACTTTATATCCATCCTCGCTCGCAAGCTCGCATCGGATGGATAAACGTCTCGCGCAAAATGGTGCGTTTTATGCACTTGGTGTACAATCTACTATTACCAGTTTTATTAAACCCTGTATAACAGACCACTAATTAAATGTTCAAAAGTAACATACCTATTATAACTAGGCTTAACTTTAAGAGTAGCCATTTTAATCCCCTAATTATAGTGAAAGCCATACCTGCTGCTAATTGGAAACTTTACAAAGTAGGGTAACTCACCCCTTTGATGGCAGTTTGCAATTAAATGGAATGCAGGCAGGTAAGCATCATATTGCACACTTTTAAAAATAAAATTAAGTGTTCCAAAAAATATTTTTAGTAGGTACTAACATAAAAAATCTTATGTAATTTTTCTTGATACTTGAATGTTAGTAAAAATTATAAAACATTGAGAACTGTAATCTTTTACAGAGTAATAATAACTGTTATTATTGCTGTTTATGCATTGCAGTAATCACTGACTTGTTATAGCAAACCCATTATGTATAAAATAACAAGTCAAATAATCAAGAGCAATCTGAAATCCTTCCATAAGCATGAAAATCATTGCATCATATTATTATACAACACACAAATAAAATGAAACATCAGAATTGTTGCATAACACCATCCCAGGTGATAGAGATGTTATTGATCTGCTGGGAGCAAGGGCGGAGAGTATCCGTGGAGCGTAACCTGGCAACACCTCATCTGTCCCTCCGCACGGCACTCTTAACAAAACAACTACACAAAAACACTCACTCTCTAAATAGAACACATTCTCAAAGCCCATCTCAGACATTTTGGATTGTTAATTAATTTCCACAACAAAATATCACTGGAACACAACAGTTACACATTATTGTGACTTTGCACTGGTTTGTGTGATATCAAGTATTGATCAAACAACCGTCTCTATGTGCTTGGTTGCCTCACTGTCATGTTTGGTACTAGCTGTTTCTGTGAGAATTTTGTTTTTAATGTTTAGTAGTGTGGGCTCACTGGAGCTAGTGTGTGTTGATAGGGACATAGTGGGGTGGCTGCAGGTGCCCTGTCACGGTTCAGTGACACCACCTGCCATGTACCACCGTACGTAATGCATGACTGGATATATTGTTTTGTTTATATTATTATTGCATTGTTGGTGTTACTGACATTTTTATACATATGCAATGATCTGAGAAATACTGTGTTGTTAGTCTGTAATTAAATAATCAGATGATGTTCAATAATTTTATATTAGTCATGTTTATTATTTTCCTTATGATTTCTTTGACGTGTATTTTCCTGTGAGCATGATTTGAAATGTGATTATTTGTGATTTATATTTTCTGCTAAGCATGTTTTTGTGTATAAACAATAGAATGAATTATAAATTCTAAAAATATATTTTAGTCAATATGAGCTAACTAAGATTATTAAACCATTTCTAGGAGCTTGACATTTGTGAGCTGCGCAGTTTGTCGGTCCCCCTTATGTACTGCGTAGTACATAAGTCCCGAAAGTGGATTTCGCAGGTGAATAGTCGCAGCGGGTCGTGCGCCGTACCAGGCACCGCCGCCGTAAGCCCTCTTGCCCGATAACTTTGATAAAATTGATACGCGCCTGGGAGCAAGGGGGAGTTCATTTAGGACGCTCCCCATTCCGGGAAGCACGCATATCATTCCCAACGCACTTGATAACTAATATTAACGTTATCAATGCCATTTTTCAGGTTATTAGCGAATTAATTTATTGAGAATAAATTAAACCCACCTGCCATCCATACCTCGAACTGTCAAAATCATCTTAATTTAGATGATTGTTAGAATCACGAATAAGGTAATATTATTAATATTTACTCTTTGTACAAACTAGTTTTGCCAATTTTTATGTAACACGATAAGAATTGACTTATCAATGTTGTTGTCTTGTAGCTACACCCGTTTCCTAGGCTACGGACACCCCGGCCAAATTTTAAGCTAGTGATTTCAATAGTTACTAACTTTAGATTTAGTAACTAATTTCATTTCATGTTCATTATTTTTTTACGTCATAAATAAATAAATACTAATTTTCTAATAGCAGTACGAAGAAAAGACTTGTATTACAACCATATTATGTTTAGACCTACACAAATAGCAACGAACGGGATTTCTAAACTACTTACTACTTTTTTTTAACTTCAAGGTGAAGGCGAAGAGGTTGCCCGCGAAATTCGAATTTTCTTAAGTTTTTTGCAATTTGCCGATCAGTGTCAAGTCATATGTGAAATAAAATGGGATTCGCGGCAGTAACAAATGTCTATTTACTGAATAATAATGATTAAAATCACCAATACAACCGTCTCAGTTCATACAATCCTCAAGAGTGACTATTTGATGAAAAAGCATTGACTTATATATTACTGCGTAAGGACTGGGCGGACCGCATGATAAAATGACGCCTCGAATTTGGTCCCAAATAGGTCTTGACTAAATCGAAGTTTAAAAGAAAATGAAAATGAAAAATTAAAATTTAACATTTTTTTTTATTAACATTTTAATGAAAGCTTTATTTCATTTCTTTAAACCTCGATAATACCACGCCACGCCGCTCATACAAGGTTACGTTTACGAGCAGCCTGATTAGTTCTTATAGATGACGTTAGTGTTTCTCTGTATGGGGAACGCATCAAGCAAAATGTTCGGACGACCGTATCTTTAGTTTTTATATCAATGTGAAAAAGGCATTCTTCACCTTAACTCACGATTGTTGGTTCGACGGTTGGGTCAAAATAGTTCGAATATTCACCACAGTTCACAGTCACAAACAAATAAAACCATCAATCAAGAATTAGACCTTCATAATACATTTTCTTTTGGTTTTTCCAGTGGGAGCAGAATCAGAGCAATAAATTCATAATTCCGATGAGAGAGTTTTCTACCACACATAAAAAAATGTAATCATCGTGATAGCTAAAATATATAATAGCTAAAATAAATAAAATATATAATATACGAGAAAATATATAAAAATATACGAGGGAACTCTTCAAAGTTTTGAAAGATCAAACAAAGTAGTTGGATGTCAAAGTATTTTCCCTTTTTTTGTTTCCGATTGTGTTTTAGTTTTAGTATCTACCCACCCAGTGCTTTGAGACTACGTACGATTGTGCGTACCGCCCTATACCGTAAGTTCCTTGAAAGCAAAAAACACACGGTATTTCTAAGTTTTTAATTAGTTTTCATTTACCTTCTAGACAGTCTGCTTCAAAAATTAATATTGCGTTACTTGAATAATCCTCTATTAATTCAATTGGTTTTTTGGTATTTGTATTTATGTTGACGATTTGAAACATTTTATTTTCCATTACAATTTTCTAAATCGGAACCATTGAGGTATAATGTACTACGCACTAGAGGAGTCGCCTCAACTAGATTTTTTGTAACACACGTTTCGGTTCGTGCACTGAACCTCATTTAGTCTATGCCGAGCGGTTGCTGCGACATGACATATTTGAGTAAAGTTTTCTTGTCTAAATTATGCCTTCGTGTGCATTTAGATACTGTAGAAATAATTCAATAAGTAAAAGTCAAGGAGTCACTTTTCACCAGTAAATATAACTATTATCTTTAAAACACACATAATTTAATTATATTTTTTCCATTGCAATATGTCATCGCGGCGGCCATTTTTACGTGAATGTCAAAGAATAAAATGCTCAGACCAGACACTATCGACGTGTTCAATGCTTGGCCACGAATCCTCTACATGCGAGTCAAAATTGATAGTAGGTTGTATAATATTTGCTTATGTATCAAGACAATTAATAAAAAAGTTAAAATGTGAAGATTGCATTGATAGTTTGACTATACTAAACTTCCACTTCACACATCTATCATAGGTACGTAATTTAATACGGCAAAGTGGTCTTGTCCTGAAATGTGATTTTAGTTATATGTCCGTAAACACCGTAAAGCATTTAATTAAGAAAGAAGTATTTGCAAATTTGAATCAACATTTACTGAATCAGCCATCAACATTCAATCACACATAAAATAAAAATTATTGTTACAGTTTAAGTAAATTTTTATTTATTTTCTAAGTACATACGTACAATAACAAGTAGGCAGAATAATAACATTATGTCGCATCTGCACGTATTGATAGTAATCTATGAGAACATGACACCCCCCGCCTGCCCCGCTGTCATCAAGTGCGCGCACATTTTTTGTTTGAAATAGCTTCTCTAGTACGTTAGACCTCAATGATCGGAACTTCGTATTTCGTGTACTTCTCATCCAAAGTAGTAAGATATCACCTTGGTAATTATTTATTTATTTATACGAAACTTGGAGATCAAAACCTGATGACATTTGCAAGGATTATTATTTTTCAAACTCTAATGGCAATAGGAATTTTAAAATCTAGATGGCTATTCACTAAGATTCTCTATTTTGAATTTTGTACATAAAACCTGTTTACAATTCGGTGAAGTTGTACTCTTTGGGCTTGCCCGAGTGTGAATGTACCATCACATACACGGATCACATACCCTGGAAACATTATGGACATATGCTACAGTGCGATCAAATTATCTTGGCAGCTCTGAACATAGGCTTTGCGAAATTTTACGCATGTAAACTTGGGAATAAAACTGTTATTGCCAGATAAACCAATACTTAAACGATCAGAAAATATCTAATTTAAACAGTGAGAAATACAAATAAAATAAATATCATAACACTTTTATAAATTCGTTGTAACAAAATAAGATATTTGCCCCAGGCAATAAAACTGGCAACACTAAAAAAATAATCGACAAGCCCGGGGCGCGTTCAACTATGTTCGATTAGTCGATAAAATTCGACGCCACCCGGATGCAGTAAACGCGATGGAGCCGCTAATCAGTACGCTACAGTCATCATTAAAAGTCATATTTTTTAAACTAATTAATTTGAGGCTAAAATCGCTCAAAAGGTAGGTGGCCAATACTCAGCAGCAGCGGGTGAAACCAAGGTGAAACAAGGTTTCCAATGGTAATGATCTGTGGTAATGATGGATCTTTGGAACACCAAACTTCACCAAAGCGTCAGGTCTCACTCTCAAATGTCAACGTCACCTCATCATCTGTCAATGTCAATCGTGTTCGTGCCAGCCAGGAGAACGCAATTGCATCGGGTCGGGTTTGTTCTTCGAAAGAGAGAAATATACGTAAATTCTTTAGAGTAAAAGAAATAGCCATTAATAAATAAGACAAGCTATGTTTAAGATATTGGGTAGTGCGAGTACAACGTCATATCATGCATGCATGACAGCCATATAGTTGTTTTTGTCTGTCATTGATATCATGCTGCTGACTGAGTTAATATTTTTGTAATTTACACGCTGTGTTTCTTGAAATCTAGATCTTTATTCACACAATCCAATATGAAAGTAATCGTTAAAAAGTTACAAGGTGCCGAATGTAGCTTGGAAGTAAGTACATAAGCTGGAACTGAAATGGTAGATTCTGTCCTAATAAATACTAAATTCGTGCTTTGTTTTAGGTATTTCCAACCACACAAATATCCGAAATGAAACGACAAATTGCTCAACATTTAAATATTCCAGTGGAGGAACAGAAGTTGCTGCTACTAGGCAGGACACTAGTGGATGAACAAACAGTTGAAGCATACCCCACAATAAAGGATGGTACTAAATTAAACCTTGTTGTTAAAAAGCCTGATACCCTTCTCGAGGCTTCTGTGAAGTATTTCAAGAAAACATATGGCATGACAGAAGCAGAAGCAACAACTGCTTCTAACCGGCTCATCAGACTTGTGCAAGACAAATTCAATAAATTATCATGGGATGATCTTGATAGGCTATCATTAGACTGCATGTTGGAAGAAAATGGTCAAAGCCGCAGCCCTCCAATGGAGATTGAATCGGAGTGTGATGATGTATACAGTTTATAATAATTGTGGACATTAATAAATATTTTTAATGATTTATTTGTATTTTACAATGAATTAAGGATAATGTAAGTTGTTACACTGCTATGTAGCTTCAGCTAAGTGCATAGCTTGTAAGAAATCTGTAGTGGTAGTGTTGCTATTTGTATATTGTGTAAGTTAATATCTTGGACTTGTTTACTCACCAGTGTTGCCACTATCATAGTATTGTATATGTATCTTAAGCATATAAAGGTGCTCCCTCACTGGGAGGATTCACCTGCAATATAATAACAATCTTGATTTTGTACAGAATAAGCGAATCTGAACTGTTATGTTATAGGCGAATGCCACCAGTGAGGGTGCTCCCTCACTGGTGGCATTCATAATGTGATTACAAATAGAAGGCTATAACTACTGAATCACTGTTTGTCTGCAATTTCTAATCTTATCTGTAAAGTAAATCTCTTAACTTCAGCACTAATCTTAAATATTTCATTAACTGTAGAATATTTCATTTGACCGAACTGCATGTGTTTATTGACAAATGAATGGATGGTTTGATTAAAATGAAATGGTGAATTAATTACACACACAACATGTAGGTTTGGGCGCAGAACGTCAGAAACGCAAAATGACAGATTAGCAAATTGTCAGAAACGCATAATGCCAGGTGTCGCAAAATGACAAGATCTGTTATTGACAGATTCGCAGAATGTCAGATTCGCAGAATGACAGATTCGCAGAATCCCAGATTCGCAGAATGACATTCGCAGAATGCCAGATTCGCAGAATGACAGATTCGCAAAATGCCAGATTTGGCTCGAGGACTTTTTTTTTTCGGAAATTCCTCTTTTTTCAGTTTCAGGTTGACCTTGACCATATAAATTATTTGGGTTCTGAGAACCATGGTCCTACAACGCACCGTTTCCGAGTTATGGTCCTACGAATTTTACTTCGTTTTATCTAGAACGCTCTATATTTCCAAAATTGTAGCTCGGATGAAAATCTTTTATGAAAAAAAATTTTTGCTCTAGTCGAACACTATGAGATGGTGAAAAAAAACCCGCAAAAAAGAGAGAGAAAAAAAAATTCTAAGTGTCGGTCGATCTTTTAACTTGTGTATCCTAGGGCGCAGGACTTGGTAAAATTTTCAGAGGTTTTATTTTTTCAGTTTTCAGCTATTTTTATTGCAGCATCTTGTTAACCTTGTCCATAGAAACAATTTAAGCTCTCAGACACATGGTCCTACGACGCACCATTTTGGAAATAAAGAGTGTTCTAGATAAAACGAACTAAAATTCGTAGGACCATAACTCGGAAACGGTGCGTCGTAGGACCATGGTTCTCAGAACCTAAATAAGTTCTATGGTTAAGGTCAACTCAAAACACCCAAAAAAAAAAAATCAGGAAAATTGACTGTTGAAAATGATTTTTTTTTTTTAACAATTTTTAATTTTTGTATTTTCTTTGCTGCTCATAGTGCCTCTAAGCGTATACCCCAACTCCTAAAAATCCGAAGAAGTAACATGGGTGGTTTTTAATCAGTAGAAGTCTGACACTCCCTTTCGCTCTGCCCAAAAGCGGGGAGCACAGGGGGGACCCCCCCCCTGCGCCCCCCGCTTTTGGTGATTTTTCACCAACAGGAAAAAAAAAATATCTGTCATATTGCGAACCTGACATTTTGCGAATCTGTCTTTTTGCTAACCTGTCATTTTGCGTTTCTGTCTTTTCGCGAACCTGTCATTTTGCGTTTCTGACCATTTGAGAAAAAAATCTCAAACCTGACGATTTGCTAATCTGACATTTTGCGTTTCTGACATTCTGCGCCTAAACCAACATGTATAATATTTCTAGCATCTTGTAAATAATTATGTTTTCTTAATTTACTATGCTCATTTTCTGGGAGTTATCACATGTTGGTGAATATAAACTTTTCTAAAATTATTTTTCTCAGTCATTCACACTGACCTAAACCTGGAAATTATTACAGCAACAACTAGTTCAAGCTTTATAATAAAACCACTTGGATCTCTTCATCATTTTCATCATCAGCCATAAGACGTCTACTGCTGGACAAAGGCCTCCCCCATAGAACGCTATACAAAACGGCAGCCTGCCGTTTGCATCCACCGGTTCCCCGCGACTGTCACGATGTCGTCGGTCCACCTGGTGGGAGGCCTACCAACGCTGCGTCTTCTGGTTCGTGGTCGCGACTCGAGAACCTTCCTTCCCCATCGGTTGTCAGTTCTTCGAGTGATGTGGCCTGCCCATTGCCTCTTCAACTTGCATAT
Source organism: Diarsia dahlii (assembly GCA_949775195.1). NCBI lineage: Eukaryota > Metazoa > Arthropoda > Insecta > Lepidoptera > Noctuidae > Diarsia > Diarsia dahlii. The sequence continues at coordinate 21,277,945 of OX459194.1, read as the reverse complement.
TCTGAAAGCTATGTCGATGACCCTGGTTCTTCGGCGGATTTCCTCATTTCGGATCTTGTCGCACAAAGAAATTCCGAGCATAGCTCTCTCCATGGCTCGATGCGTGACTCTGAGCTTCTCTAAGAGGCCAGCAGTTAAGGACCATGCCTCTGAGCCATAAGTCATCACTGGCAACACACACTGGTTATAGAACGTCGTCAGACACTGCGGAATTTTAGACGAAAAGACGTCGCGTAGTTTCCCGAACGCGGGCATTGTTCCAAGTTGGATTCTTCGGGCGACCTCTTTGTCAAAGTTGGATCTTAGGCAGATCCAACTTTGTTTAATAGTTTGTCCAATAGACATAACTATCGACAACTTCGAGAGTATCGCTCCCAACAATTACCGGTACGGGTGGAACACGGACATTTGACATAACTTTCGTCTTGTCCATGTTCATTATAAGACCCACCTGTCGAGAAACGTTACTGAGGTCCCTGAGCATTGTGCTAATATCCTCCAGCGATTCAGCCATGATGACTATATCATCGGCCAAACGAAGGTGAGTGATATATTCGCCATTGATGTTGATGCCAAATCCATCCCAGTCCAAGAGCTTGAAAACATCCTCCAATGCGTTCGTGAACAGTTTCGGAGAGAAATAACGTCTCCGTCTCACGCCTCTTAGCAATTGGATTGGCTTTGTGCTCTCGTCCTTCGGATCGACAAAGTGGCGTTTCTGTACAAACACTTCAGCATTTCGATGTACCTATTATAGTCAATACGGCACCGCTGAAGAGGCTGTAACACCGCCGGTTTCGATGGAATCGAAAGCTTTTTCATAGTCCACAAACGCTAGACTTAGTAACATAGTGGCCGATTATACATATTATACTCCTCAGTCTTCTGTATAATCGGCGGAGCGTATAGATGTGGTCTATGGTGCTGAAGCCTTTTTGGAAACCGGCTTGTTCGGGAGGCTGGAAGTCATCAAACCTGCGTTCGAGACGGTTCGTAATGTCCCTCTCTCGAAAACAGCTTGTACACATGGCTCAAGAGTGAGATGGGTCTATAATTCTTCAATAGGGTGTTGTCACCTTTTTTGAAGAAAAGCACCACCACACTCCTGTGCCATGCGTCAAGCGTAGTAGTATTCGGAAAATCCTATACAAAGCAAGGCCATGTACTCGAAATGTAGGTATGGCTTGGATGTGTCCATTTGTAGAAAAAGGTAAATAAAACAGCAGTTTTATCATTTGTTTTATTACATCATGCATTGTTTCATACCTATCTATAGTATCATACAATTTGATGGCAAGTAACACTGTCCGTGCCTTTGTCGACAGGTACAAAATAAACTTAAATGCAATCACCTCACTTACTACTGTAAGCTGATTAATACAATCAATCTTCAAAGTTTAGACATATTTGAGATAAGACAATCGAAAATAGTGTGGAACAACCATTATTATATTGCTTAGTTTTATATCAGAATGCCTCTGGCTTAGAGCGGTTTGTTCGTTTGAATCTTACGACTAGAGCTCACAACTGCTCACCAATTAGTGAGATAAATATATTACTTACACATTCAATTTCGAATGGCCTATGCAATAATTTCTAAGCAACTCCTTTTCGCGCTTTTTGTTGCTTTTTGGACCTTTAATTCCCGCTTTTGGCACCATATTGAATAATTTATTATTTGCCAGAATTGCGAAATACATGCGAAAACCTGTTGCTTGGTCCTCGGTTTCCGCAATGTCGGGGTATTACTGTATAGGGCATTCTCTTTCTTAATCTATTCATACTTAGACATTAAAAACATCAGTAACATTATCGCCATCAATATAACTGGCAAAGATTGGAATCAACCATTGAGTTTAGACTGTAGTGGTCAATTGGATACAGCTTGAAAAATACCTATGTTTTAAGATTTTATACACCAGTTCACATTGCTCACATAATTGCACCAAAATTACGTAGTATGTACACCCTCCACAGTTCAAAAAGTCTACTACGAATATTGTGTCTTCACTATGGAAAAAAATATTTACATTAATAAAAATAACCGAATTAACAATCGAGAAATACAAGGAAACTGAATCTTCCGGCACAGAGTAAAGTACTTGATGTGTAATAAATTGGAGGGTAATTATCAAGTCTCAGAGGCACTTCTCTTATCATACCTAAGTATGTTCAAACAATCACAACCTTTTTATGAGCCGAGGTTCATATTTAGGACTGAATTCCAGCACATACGAATTCAAACTCTTACAACTACATAACTTCTAATAATAAGAAGGAAATAGTTCTTACCCAAGCCCCTAATTTTCGTAATTATTCAGATGTGCTAGAATGCGTTTTTAATGGTCATTCGTTGAATACATTTACACATTAATATCATTGATGATCATCTTTTTATAATAATCAGTAACTTTATACATATGTATATAAATGCAAGTAGAAAGTAATACATAGACATCAACATGTATCAGATTTATATTGGTAGAGGTTATGAGAAATAAAGACGGATCTTCTTGTACAGTCGCCATCAGATATATTGTAGCAGACAAGGTGACCAAATACTTCTGAACAATTTAAAATGTCAATAAGATCCATCCATACACTACAAGTTACCATTATTAACTGAACATTCATTACTTCATTAATATCTGAGCAGATGCTTGTCAATAATTTCTATACAAACAACTAACCAAAAATATCTGAACACTTTATACTTACTTACTCTTTAAATCTAGATTTTTTTGTCACCAACTTCAGAAACTGATTTTTCTTCTAAAGTTTATTTTTCACTTGAACTCGGTTTTATTGAACACCAAATGACTGTTCTAGGTATAAAGAGTAAGTAAGTAAGTGTTCAGATATTTTTGGTTAGTTGTTTGTATATAAAGTATTGACAAGCATCTGCTCAGATATTAATGGTAACTTGTAGTGTATGGATCTTATTGACATGACATACACATTTAGGTCTATAATTATTTACAGTTTCATTGAAATATCATGCGGCAGTCATTAGCCAGTTGAGTATTCCGACAATTTTCGTTGCTCTTCTAAGGGCTGAGCTTCTTACGAAATATTTTATGAACGGGAATTGCGACACCGAACGAATAGGCTCAGCCCTGTGGGTGCGTACACATCTATGCCAAACGCGGAGATTTTTATAAGAACGCGAAATCGCGAATAATATCCGGTATTGATGGATAGAGAGGGAAATGAAGACCAAAGAAAAGATGGATGAATTGTGTGAGGAATGCTATGAAGGATAAAGGAGTAAATGAGAGCGTGACGATTGAGAGGGGAGAACGGAAGAAAAACCCCAAATAACTTGGGACAAGGGTAGGCAGATGATGGACGGTGAGTGTTGGGCTAGCTCGCCGTCCGGCCGTCGTCATGTCGGCAACAGACCGTGTCGGCGGCGCAGGAGTGTTCCACGCGCGCCTCAAACAGATGTCAGCAAGGAGGGGCCCGCAAGGGCCGACGCCTGTCGGGGCAGTGGTTTGTCGAAAGGTTACCGCGGCTCCGACACATGGGCGAAGAAGGAACATGGGTTTGGTTTTTAGTCAGTAGAAGTCTGACACTCCCCTTCGCTCTGCCCAAGAGCGGGGGGTGTTATTCGATGATTTTCCACCCACCAAAAAAAAAAAAGGGTAGGCAGATGATAAATTGATGAAGAATGTGTACGTACCCTTTTATTTCCCTAATAGGTAATGTTTATATTGGAGCATCCATATTGATATCGTAAAGAATGCAAGACAACGCGTAACAATCACAATTGAAGCGACCATGTTTTATTAATTTATACACAGACCTATTAATACCAATGATTACCTATGCAACTCTACTTACACATTTTCATTACCCCATATTATAATTTGAACAACGACAATAGTTTAACAAGAAGTTTTCGATTACAGTACATAGACAAAATTGAAGTAAAATTTCATACGAAAATATAGAAAATTATTTTTTGTGTTTTAGTTGTAAGACTATTATCAAATATTTTCGTCGATTGAAATATTTCTAATGTTAATTATTGCAAACATTTTATTTACAAAAGTATCCCGGTTGCTGCATGAGAAACTTCTTTTCTGTATATCAAATTGCAGCTATAGTTCAAAATGGAGAGGGTATTGAAAATGATTTAAAGAATAAAGTACAGCACATTACTGCGAGATTGGCTGTAGTTTAGTCCTTTTCAACGATAAAATGATGACTATCGCGAAAATTACTAAAACAATTATAATTTACACCTACAGACCTTGATATAATACTCGCAGTTAATGAGCGTTCAGAAAAATGTTTATAAAAACGGAAGACACAAACATCTGAGAAAAGGTAAGTACTAACAGTTTAAGAAAGACGTTAAAGGAACACATTAAAACGAGTTATTCATAAGAACCTGTCTTGATACACTCCTATGGAGACAAATAATTATTTATACAATTAGTGCTTCAAACATTTCCTTTCGTTGTTCTCTATTTGTGACAAATATACACGGAGTAAGTAATCAATGGAGTGCTAAGTGCGGCAATAGAGGGGCTGGTATGCTTTCTGTTTGTTGGGACTAATAAGCACATTTAATTTTTGTGATTTTATCACACCAAATGAATCAAAATTAAAAAAATACAAAATATTAAACCTACCACAAAAGGACTGGATCAATAAAACAGTAATTAACTATATTAATGAACGAAATCAATTATGGCGTGGTTGTTTGATGGATCAAGAAAATGTTCAACTGCAATCTAAATATAAAACTGCTAAAAAAAGAGTAGAATGTAAAATAAAAGAAGATAAAAAGAAATTCTATTATGACGCTTTTTCAAACTGTAGGAAGAACCCCAAACAAATGTGGAAATTGATTAACACCCTAGCTAAAAATAAGACAAACGATGTCTGTGCTCTTCCTAAACTGACGGTTGACGGCAAAGACATAACAAACGGTAAAGAAATCTGTAACGCGTTTAATAACTATTTTGCTACTATTGGCTCTCTGTTGGCCCAGAATATAACACAAACTAATTCTAACCCACAAATTACATTAAATACGCCAGATACAGACCTTCAACTAACCACTTTAGAACATTGTACTGAAGATGAGATATCAAAAATAATAGATAATTTGGATAATGCTACCAGCAGTGGGATTGATGGAATCACAACAAAATCTATAAAATGTATTAAGAACCTAATCTTAACTGACCTAACTAATTGCATTAATGTTTGCTTTGATAGTGGCGTGTTTCCGGACAGTCTTAAAATAGCTAAAGTTACCCCTATATACAAGTCGGGAACTAAAACTGACCCCGGAAACTACCGACCAATCTCAGTGCTGCCTGTTATATCCAAGATATTTGAAAAAGTTTTATATACACGCTTATCTAAACATTTAATTGATACTAACTTTCTTTACTCGCACCAATATGGTTTTCGTCCACACTCCAGTACACTTTCGGCTGCTGTTGATTTAATTACTAAAATAAAAGAAAACATAGACAAGAAACAATTAGCTCTAGGTGTCTTCATTGATCTAAAGAAAGCATTCGATACTGTTAGCCATATTATCCTTCTGAAAAAGCTAAAAATCATTGGAATTACTTCTACAGCCTACAAAATGTTTGAGTCTTATCTTGCTAATCGGCAACAGATCGTCAAATTAGATAAATTTACAAGTGACCCGGCCAATGTACAGTGCGGAGTACCTCAGGGATCGGTCCTAGGACCATTGCTTTTCCTCATATTTATTAATGACATTAGTACAGCTGGACTGACTGGACATGTGTCACTGTATGCAGATGACACTTGTCTTTTTTACTTTGGTGATTCCATCACTGATGTCATCTCAGATGCACAGAAAGATCTTGATATTTTGAATATATGGCTTAGTCAAAACCTCCTAACTATGAATGTTAGTAAAACTGCCTACATAATTTTTTCAGCAAAGAATAAAAAAATACCATCATTTCCAAATCTTATAATAAATAATCAACCGTTACGAAAGTCAACGCATGAAAAGTATTTGGGCCTAATAGTGGACAGTAAGTTGACATTCAGACCGCATATTGACTACATAAAATCTCGAATACTCCCACTAACCGGAGCCATACGTAACATTGCAAAATGTGTACCCTACAAGCTAAGACATACTATTTACAATACGCTAGTCAAACCACATCTGGAATATCTGATCCAAGTATGGGGACAAGCTGCAAAAACAAATCAACAACACCTACAACGAACACAAAATAAAATCATCAAAGCCCTCTTCAATTATAACTACGCTACTCCTACAGAATTACTCTACAAAAAAACCAAATTATTTAACCTACAACAATTGTATACATACCATACATGCATGACTATCCGAAAGATCCTTAAGACCAACATACACACAAATATTTCATTCACACAAAAGACTCGTAGATATAATACCCGTAATCAAGATGACCTAGAAGTACCAAGAGTGAGAACCCTGTGTGGCAGAAAAACTATACAGTACGAGGGGGTTCGGCTATACAATAAATTACCCAAAAAAATCAGAGAGTGTACAAGCATACCAACATTTAAAAAAGGCCTAAGAAATTTTATATTAGACACATAAGTTTAGCTTTTTATATCGGCGTTGTAACGCCCTTTAACCTACCTACCTACTACCTACCTACCTACTACCTACCTACCTACTACCTACCTACCTACTACCTACCTACCTACTACCTACCTACCTACTACCTACCTACCTACTACCTACCTACCTACTACCTACCTACCTACTACCTACCTACCTACTACCTACCTACCTACTACCTACCTACCTACTACCTACCTACCTACTACCTACCTACCTACTACCTACCTACCTACTACCTACCTACCTACTACCTACCTACCTACTACCTACTACCTACCTACCTACTACCTACCTACCTACCTACTACCTATCTACCACCTACCTACCTACTTCTACCTACCTGCCTACCCAATTACCTGCTAAAAAAAATAAAAAGAAATTGTGTGATGCCATATCTTGTCACATCTAGCACTTTAATTTTGTTTCCATGTTTGCTTGGTAAGTGTTTGGCAGCTGGACTTGTTTGTTTTGTAAATTGTGATCGCTTACCCTCATATTTTGTTATTTTTTACTATGAACTTAAATTTCTGTACCTTCAGATTATGTTATTTTTTAGTATACCAGTAAGTGAATTATTAGTAATTCTTGTTAAGGAATATATGTTCATAAACCATATGTTATTTTATATAGATAAACCTTGGTGTTTACCGTTCGGTCTCTTGGATGGCTTGAACGTCGTATCTAATGTAAACCTACTTATTGTTAATTTTAGTTAAGTTTCTCTTAAGTGAACTGTAAATGTTCTTTGAGAAATAAATGTCTTTAAACCGAAATGTAGATTTTGGGACGAAACGTCAATTAATCGATAAATCGTTATGCTGTAAAAATGCATTTCTGTAGCTTGAATCGCAATCGCGACATCTCGATGATTTAAATATTAATACAGGCCGGTACACCGGCTACAGAAGCCGTGATTGCCGTGGCCACTCACAAAGTCCAAGAAATTTAATGAGTCGTACGAAAGAAGATGAAGAATTTGAATATGAAATCTTTCAGCATATTATTATGTACGTCAGAAGATAGCATACAACACATTAGCAGTCCATGCATTAACTCCTCCGTGTTTCATAAGTTCATAACAGACTTGTTCATAACAGACTTGTCCATAACACTCGAACCTCTTAAATTCTCACCAAAGAGTTTAGATAGACGCTTCTAGAACATAGATCAGTCGTAGTCGCTGTCTTCTTCCGCTGATGACTCTGATTCCGAGCTGTCTGAGTGATTCTTTGTGATTTCGATGCAGTTGTCCACATCTGTCAGTCTTTTTAGCGATCGACCTGGGTAACAGAATAGGCATAATGTGAATAAATAGGTAATTTATTTATTTATTTAATAATATATAATAATATTCCACAACTATCACACAACGCCATCTAGTCCCAAGCTAAGCAGAGCTTGTGTTATGGGTACTAGACAACTGATAAACATACTTATATATTTCTAAATACATACATATTATAGATAAATTACACCCAGACACAGAACAAATGATCGTGCTCATCACACAAACATTTGTCCTGGGTGGGAATCGAACCCACGACCTCCGGCATAGCAGTTAGGGTCACTAACCACTAGTATTTAATTTATTATTAGTACTATCGAGCTCGTACGATGAGCTAATGGGCCAGATTTACGTTCATTCTAAAATAGTCTGAACTCAGACAAATCTGAAATACAGAGTATTTTTTGAGGCAACATAAATTTGACTAAAAAATGTAATAGCTACCTTTGCCAATTTTAAAAAGTAGAGCGCTATTGAAAGCTTCTAATCTCTAAGATAATCGGACTATCCCATAAACAGTCACAGTTAGAAAACACACTCTGTATATTTATAAGTGAGAAAGACTTACTTTCGAATTAAAAAGATGTATTTATAAAAAAAAAAAACAACTACTGTTAACAAACTGAAAAGCAAAAAACAGGCACATTTTAAATTAAAGAAAAGTTAGAAACAGGGTCCATCTAAATACAAAATCATAATAAAAATAAATTAACAAAAACAAGCATTTATTACCATGAAATCGATTGACGTAAGAATCATCAAAGTCGACCCACTTGTTCGCAACACAAAGGAACAAACATACATACATAGGCTGACAAACACATTACCCTCGTTTACGTCGCGCGGTCTGGTAAAAACCTTACCCGTCAAGGTAGTGAGCAACCTATTTTCATTGCCAGGCGGCATGTTGATCGGCCCCAGTTTCTTAGCTAGCTCCCTTGCTCTGTCAGCACCTGGAACTGTAAGACACAATGACATTCATCATCAATGTTTCAGACACACGAAAGCTAGTTCGAGGTGGCGCTGGAGAAGCGTGTCTGGAGGAAATGCCAAGAAGGCCTCAAGGACAATTGAGTGCAAGGACAATCATTAAAAATAGACTTATTATGTTTGTAGGCGTTAAATTGTATCCAAATAATAGTTCCCAGGTTGATTATTATTATACGCACGAGAAAATCGCTTCGCATCGTAAATAAACGATATGTTATGTCAAATAATAGTTTTCTCGTGCTCCTAGTAATATGTAATGTGTGTACTCTCTTTCAATAAACTGTAATAATAATAATCAACTCCTATAGACACGTAAAAGGTCTACTTTTGATGTGGTCATTGTACTCATATGTCGATCTTTACCTTCAAATATCTCGGTAACGTGACACTTTAGGTACCACGTTACTGGACATTTTTGTTCGTCTATATGTCCTTTATCCATACACTAGCTGATGCCCGCGGCTTCACCCGCGTGGATGTCGTTCAAATTATATACTAAAACCTTCCTCTTGAATCACTCTATCTATTAAAAAAACCGCATCAAAATCCGTCGCGTAGTTTTAAAGATTTAAGCATACAAACAAACAAACAGACAAAAATAGCGACTTTGTTTTATACTATGTATAAGGATACTACTTTCAATGTGGGCCGCGATTTCGAAAAAAAATCAAAATGGCGGCCAGGTTGATATGCCACATCGGTTCTATTCTATCCCCTTTCACAAGTGCCTAAAATAATAATGTGGAACTACTGATAATAAAATCCAACATTACCTAGTTCCATTATTTTCAGATACTTTTAAAATGGAACTAATGATAACAAATTCAACATTAGTTCCATTATTTTCAGATTCGTTTATAATGGAACTAATGATAACAAATTCAACATTAGTTCCATTATTTTCAGATTCGTTTATAATGGAACTAATGATAAGAAATTCAACATTAGTTCCACTATATTCAGTTTTTTTTTTTAAATGGAACTAGTATTAATTATTATAATACAAAAAAACAATCAGTAGTTCCATCATGGAACTGTCAATGGTACTAGTGACAACGAACCGAAACTGATGGACATCGCCATATCCCAAGTACCGTGAAATCGGCTGGATCTGAGCTTCCTGAATCCAGCACATATTAATATTATTTTATAATAGCTGATAACTATTCAAGGTGAGTAGGAAACACGGAAAAGCATTGAGAAAGGTCAGCATAATCGTTAAAGGCACGTAAATCAACTGACCCTGGCGAAATATGTTTTGCGGAAACATGGATATTATCAAACACATGTTTTTTGGAAAATTAGATACACAAATGATATTATTGGTGTAAGACACATTGTGGCACCTATAACCATGGATTGCAAATAAGAAAAACTTATAGAACAGCTGATTTATTTAAAGTAACCCATAACATGTTTTAATCCTGGGTTCACACCATCATGTTTCACCCAATACTCAGCAGTCTCAGCACCCGATTACGAGGCAAATAAACTATAAAAATGTTATTATTATTACCTCTGCTTCCTTCTTGACTGGAGTCTTCTGTCATGGAAACTCTCTCTGTTCTATACACACCACTCACTAGGTCCCACACGAATAAACACTGCAGGCAAACATACAAAAAACTGTTATTTTTAATGATAAACGCAGTTTTTGAAGCAAAAGCTGCAATTACGATCAGGAAGACGGTTATACCGAGGTCGACGTCGCTCATAAAGCAGCCAAGCTAAAGTGGGATAAGGCCGCATACGTCTGAATCATACCTGATCAACCACTGTGTTCTTATTTGAAGATTGCCAGTCTATCCCACATACCAGTGGAGTCACATAAAGAATTCCAGCTAAGGGCTCGTTTACGAAGACGCGGGGCGTCGCGCGGCGCGTGCAGAAGGCTCGTCTCGTGCTTTTTTATTAATTTACTGAGAGACGGGCACACCGCAACAAACGCTGCATTTTAAACTAACGAGCGAAAAATCGCTTCTCGTAAAATCGACGTTTGAAATCGTTAACTTTTTCATACATCGCCATGTGTTTGAATTAAAAACGCAGCACGCGCCGCGCGACGCCCGCCTGTACGTAAACATGCACTAAGTCTTGCTGCGATTAAAATCACCCCCTATAGAAGGCCCACGAAATGCTGTTGAGTAAAAAGTTATGCAAAAATTACCTCAGCAGCATACTGTTGTCTGTGTAGGAGACAGCCCGCGCTGATGTCTTTACACGGCTCGCACTCTGCTGTGGAGGTGTTCTTGTCGCTTGCCCACATCCACATCGCACACAGCTGCAAAGAGAAGCAGTAAATTGATATTGTAAGTTGGTATTACTAGTAGTCTATCATATTATTACAAGCCCACCACATTTTCACAAACCACTGCAAGTCCTGAGAGTCAGAACAAACAGTGGAGACCACCAGAAAAGCGCCGCGACAATGAAGTTCGACTGTCTTGGATCTCGCAACGAAATTTTCCCAGAAAATAAAAGCAGAGGAGTAGGAAAAACCTAATTTCCACTTACCTACATATCAGCAGGAGACAGAATAAGATAAGACCAATAGGAAATACTAGTACTTATTCTGTGCCAATAGGCACAGCATGGTAGTCTATCTATGATTATAAAGAATGCATCCTGCATTTTGGAGTTCAGCTCAAGATCGTCTAACTTAGCGTAAACAATGTCTTTATTGTTAACGATAGATGGACTCCCATTCATGGCTACTAAATACGTATTTGTTATAATATACTGCTATTCAAGTATAGCCATATATTATTTTGTACAGCGATTTCTCAGGGCTTTGTTTGAGTTGTAATGATGGAATGTGTGAATTTACTTTTATTTTAATTGCATTAAATTTAACCATAGAAGCAATTTCATACAAATATTTGTAACAATTATTTCAAACTGAAACTCACCCCAGACAAGCAGCCACTGGACTGACAGACATCTATAACATGGCACCCCCAATCGAAGCAGTAGATGAACTTCTTCCCGTTCATATTGCACAGTCGTTCACAGACTTCGTTACAAAGCAACTCTGTGTCTAGCGACCGCTGGTGTGCGCGCAGTGTGAGCGCAGGCAGGGGCGGGGCGGCGCCGCACAGGCGCTCCCACGCGCCCGCACCCACGCCCTGCAGCCCCGCGTACCCCGCGCCTGCTGCCGACAGCGGCAGCGCCACGTGGTAGCCTGAGATGCAGTCATCTGTGGAGGGGGGAAATTATTTATATACAAACAACCAAGATCAACAAAATCCCAGTTCTATGCTAGTTTTCGTGTGCTAAATAAAAAATAAGATGTTTTAGTTATACTTTCTATGTATTTATATTATTATTCTAAACAGATAACCTGAGCACAAACTATTGTCTGTGCTCAGGTTATCAGTTCATAAACAGCCAGATTATTTCTTCAATCAATTCATCTATAAGAATTGAATAGAAACATGCGCATTGACATTTATAAATGAAACTCTAAATGTTTGATTTATCTATTTGTGTGCTTATAGTTATTAGAGCTTAAAAATATCAAATTAAAAATATATGTATGATGGAAAAATAATATTTTCGATAACCCAAAAAATATAAACGGCTACAAAGTTAAACAAAACGATAAGTGAGCGTACTATCATTATAATACATCAACACGTCCAAATATGTACTTACTTAGATAAAATTATCTCTAAAAATATAATAATTAGGAACGAAAAGTAACTCACCTTCCGAATCGGTGATGATCGAAGTAATCTCATCATCACTTTCCACAAAGTATCGAGTGAAGAATTTACTACATTTCGAATTCTCCGAGTGTACCAAGTAAGGATCCTGAGCGTCTACTGGACAATCAGAAAGCGTTTTTGAGGTATTATCGTGAACAGCGATCGTTTTTAGAGAGCCATCATCTAACATTTCTGTCACCCTGTACTCTGATTCGCTGTTGTGGTCAGATTCAAGTGTAGAAAGCCCAGGGTTCTTTAGATCGGAACTAGTGGTCGGAGAAGGCGGTCTACTGATCTGATTATGAGCCCTTAACACCACACTCTCACCAGGAGACTTGGCACGTTTCCCTTGACTTTTACTAGTAGATCCAATGAAATATTTCCTATTACTCCTCAGGACTCTGAAAGGGACGATGTTCTCGTTGTTGTCTTCACAAAATTCGTATTTCTTATCGGCTAATCTTCGTTTCCTAAACATGCTGAGTTTCTCGCATTTCGTCTCAGCTTCTTCGACGAATTCGTAAGCTTTCTCAGCTATGATCCTGTGTGTCTCGTTGAACCGTGACATGCTTTCCGCTGGACGTCGCCTTGGAGACCGTAGTGGTGGACTGATTAACGTCCTGATTGACGGAGAGGGTCCTTCCCATTCCTCTACCAAGTTGTGGGAGATTGAAGATGCTTGGATACACAGTTCTTGCCCCATAACATCAGGCACACGCACGGGTTTAGACATTTGATACGGCTCCATTTCTAAGTCTGAGAAATCTGCTAAAATATTCTGGACAACGTTGTTTTGGTATTTCGGTGATTGAAAAGGTGCTGAAACGTCCGAAGCCGGGGTACTAGGATTTGTATCAATAGAATTCACTTCCTCCCTATCTAAATAACTCTTGGTATCTTCTGCTTCCCTCTCATTTTTTTCTTGGTCTGGTTTTACGAAGTCAATCTCGAGTATGTGAATGAAATCTGTGTATATTATGATTTGGTTTGAGTATGCGAGCTGTACTACTGGCTCGTACATACTGGAATCGGATGTGCAGAAGAATTTTGTGTGTATCGCGAAGTTGTGTTCGAGACATCTTCTGCCCCAATCTGGTTCAACACTGTCTTCTGAAAAGGTTAATATGGTAAAATTTGGATAACGAGCCCATTTGATAAGGTTACGTGTAGTGTGCTGTGTGGCACATCGAGTACCATTAGAAATAGTCTGCCATTATAGTGGCATTTTAGTGGCCCGCAGAGTCATATAAAAGGCGGTTATTGTGAACTATATAACCAGGTTAGATTAGGTTCTTACCTTCTTCCCGACGGAAAGCTGCGCATTTCCTACATCCTAAACGAGGAACTCCAAATACGCTGAGGTGGGATCGTTCTGAGCAGGAATCTCTGCGAACAAGTAAGAGTAATGTAATGTTTATAAACAAACGAGTGTGCCGTTTTACTACAATTGTTGTTACCATTCGAATTTAAGATTTGTTTTGAAAATACCGGCTGAGAAGAGAAGTAATTTACTTTTCGGAACAACGCTCTGGATCTTCTTGCCTCATACCTGAGTAATAGGATCCAAAGAGTTGACGTCAACGGGAAAAGATCTCCCGGATCTTTTGTAACAATGGGAGTCCCGCAGGGCTCAATTCTTGGCCCTTTCTTGTTTCTAATTTATATTAATGACTTGCCTTACCTCATAAAGGATAACCACGACATTGTGTTGTTTGCAGATGACACCTCGCTTTTGTTTAAACTTAAACGTCAGCAGCCAGTTATTGACGATGTAAATAGCGCGATTTCAAAAATAGTGGATTGGTTTAACGCTAATAATTTACTCCTCAATGAAAAAAAAACTAAATGCATAAGGTTTACACTACCTCACGTTAGGCAGGTGAAAACTTGCGTGTTGGTGAAGGGCGAAGAGTTGAATCCGGAAGATAGCACGGTGTTCTTGGGTTTAACTTTAGACGCTAAACTTCAGTGGGGACCCCATATAGATAAATTGTCGAAGAAACTGAGCTCCGCGGCATGCGCAGTTAGAAAAATTCGTAATTTAACCGATGTAGAGACAGCCCGATTAGTGTACTTCAGTTATTTTCATAGCGTAATGTCGTACGGCATTCTGTTGTGGGGGAATGCTGCCGATATTCAGACCATCTTTGTTTTGCAAAAGCGGGCGGTTAGATCAATTTATAAATTGAGTCCGAGACACTCTCTTAGAGAAAAGTTTAAGGAAATTAATGTAATGACTGTTCCTTCTCAATATATTTATGAAAATCTTTTGTATGCTCACAAAAATATTAAGCTTTTTAAGAAATATAGTGATATTCACAATATAAATACAAGAAATAAACATAAATTTATTGTACCCACAACAAGGCTCAAGAAAACAGGTGGATCATTTAGATGCCAATGTATTCGCTTTTATAATAAACTTCCAAGCGACATTCAAAATTTAAGCATTAATAAATTCAAATCTTTTATAAAACGTAAACTTTGCCAGAAAGCCTTTTATGCTGTTAAAGATTTTATAGAGGACAAAAAAGCTTGGGATTGAACTGCTCCAATTTCAATTGAAGGTGAATTGATTTTATATCTTTTTATTAATTATACCTTTTTATTTTTATTTTTTACACTTTGACATTTTAATTATTTATACATTATTTACAATTTGACATTTTATGATTTTTCTTTATACACAATGACATTATTTACTTTTTTAAGTATGATATTATTTTTTGCTTTTTTTGATCAATATTTACTTGTTAAATATTTTATTTTTCATTTAGTTTTGTGTATATTGACATTTAATAACTTGACATGATTATTTAATATGACAAATATTTTATTATTTTTATATTGTGAATGTGAGGACCATGTGGGTCTTTCTCTAATTTTAACTATTGTCTGACAGTTTGAGTACTATAAGCGACCCACCCAAATGTCCTTTCTTTGGTATTGTTCGTCGTGACGTTGAGCTCCTTGAGTTATAAGTCGAGCTCCACGATAATTGACAAATGCTTGCACTGACTGGACGGGTCCACTCAAATCTGTGTGGTGCTTTATTCAAAAGACCATCTCAGACACTAATCTGCATGATCTTCATGTATTTTATTATTTTCATATTGTGAATGTGAGGACCGTGTGGGTTTTTATTTAATTTTAACGATTGTTTGGCAGTTTGAGTACTTTAAGCGACCCACCCAAATGTCCTTTCTTTGGTATTGATCGTCGTGACGTTGAGCTCCTTGAGTTATAAGTCGAGCTCCACGATAACTGACAAATGCTTGCACTGACTGGACGGGTCCACTCAAATCTGTGTGGTGCTTTCTTCAAAAGACCATCTCAAACACTAATCTGCATAGTCTTCATGTGTGTATTATACCAAGATTATGTTTGTACCTTGAACATATTGTAAACCCAAACGATTTTAAAAGAGTGTCCATGAAGTTTCTTGCCATTCTTCTCATGAGACCAACGCTTTGGAATTGGCAACTACAGTACACTCACGAGTTATTATGCCTTGTGACTGGGACTGTAGCTTAGTTTATTTAGCTTCAGTAGTTCAGTAGTTTACTGCCGCACTCGGAGAGCTTCAGTGGTTGCTTGGGCCGTCGCTTGACAAAACCGCCAAAAGCCCCTACGCTTTTGGCGGTTTTGTCATACAAAACTATGTCAGGCCTATGCTGGGTGGCGGCTTGAGTAATCGTTGGATATCTCTGAGTGCCGCAGTTAGTTTAATTCGACTATTCAAAAGTGCCTGTTACTGGCCTACTTGAAATAAATATTTTTGACTTTGACTTTCCTATATTACTTTTTTTTTTTTTTTTTTTTATATTTTATAAATAATCTAGAAACTTATTAAAATATTAAAAAATCGGCACACCACCACCGGCATCAGGAACCAGGGTCCGAGCTACCGGCCGTCAAGGCTCTTGAGAGATGAACCTCCTAACAATACGCGCCGTGTCCAAAAATACTGCTGACTGAATCAAGCCCTTGATCCAGCTGCCAAGCGAGAGCCTCCTCAGATGTTGGTAGCGAGCGGCTATTTGTTATTAAAGCCATTGGCCGACACGACACGACTATAGGCACAGTGACTGCTGTACTCACATCCCACATGTTAACAACCTCGCGAGCCAGATCTAGATACTTGAATTGCTTATCTTTCTCTGCTTTTACGAGGTTCTCGTCATGCGGGGCCGTTAAATTAACAATTATTACGCGACGCTCCAATCGATCTATCACCACTAGGTATGTCAGGCTTATTGGCAACAATAGTCCTGTCAGTGCGAACTGATTCCACAAGGAAGTATCCTTCAGAAAGGGCAGGTGCGTAGTACTCGTAACCGGCGTGCGTGTTTGACCAGATGTCTGAATGTGGACGAGGCAAAAGGAGTATACAATGTAAGGATCGTAGCAAGTGGTGTTCTGTGGTTTCTGCCTATAAATGGGCGTGAGTTTATGTAGGTATGTCTGTAAAAATACCTACCTACTGTATGAAAATACATGTGACGACAAAGGTTATTTATAACCTTTGTCGTCACATGTTATTTTGTATACCTATACGTAGGTACTATATGCACCAGTCGTAATATTCCCATACATTATACCTCATTAAATGCAACTAGGTACTATACAATAGCCCAATAGTACATAATCAAATTATACTCAAGAGTAGGTAATCAATGTGACTGATGTATGTATGCCGTCGACATGTACTTGCCCTTGTCCCATGTCAATAATCACTTATTTTTCATTCTCCGAGTTAACCGACACGCTATCATTTACTCCTTTTTCGTACATAATATTCTTCACACAGTTCATCCATCTTTTCTTTTCCTCTCCCTCTTTTTTCATCCATCAACAAACTACAGCTACCAACAACAATATAAAGTGCCCTTTTTTGTGAATGACTTCTCGCAGTTCACCCTTGAGAGTATGGCTACTGCTTAACCGGACTTTCCTGTGGGTGTCTTGAAATTACCTTTTGGGTTTATTTATTATTATTTCCTGTGAGTGTATGCAAGGGCAAATAAACTTAAAAACTAAGCGACTACATGCTGGGGGCACCCCTTATCGGGTACGATACTCGGCTCAGGGCGTCGCTTGGAGAGGACAGCAAGGGGACAGGCTGGATCTGAGACGTATTATTAACTAGGGACATTTGGTTAAACTCTACTGGCACAGCATCGCGGGCTGGCTCGAGCGAGGGACGGGGAGGGCTTATTGAAGCGGGATTTCGCGACGGGCCTCGCCGGTGAGGTTGGTATAGTAATCATCACTCTTAACAAATGAGTTTATTATACTTACGCAATTCCATAGACGACTAAAACACCGGGGTTGTGCTTCCACTGTGCCATAGATATTGTGATCTTGCTATCGACGCCGTCGTCACCAAATAAAGGTACGCTGTGTACTGGGCGCACGATGCGGCCAGGGACCCAAGACAGAAAGTGTAAGCTGTAAGAGAATGGAACATATAATTTACACACACACTATAGTTCGCCTTGTAATACCCGAAAAGTAAAGTAATGGTGGACCAAAGCAAAGGGGTACTTTGCTGGGCTCCGGGTTATTCGAAAGAAATACCGCGGCCTGGACACAAAGGGCTAAGGACATGGGTGGTTTTTAGTCAGTAGAAGTCTGACACTCCCTACCGCTCTGCCCAGAGCAGGAGGAGTCATTTGATGATATCCCACCCTCCAAAAAAGAAAAAGAAAGGGGTACTTTGCTGTTGGTCAATGACCCAGTACCGTAAATATTGAATTCACATTGAATCATTAGGGATTGAGCTTATAGCCATATTTGCCATTATCCTCACTCAAGGCTGCTACTGAGATATTCCTGATCTCATGCTCAGTCAGTATTGGGTAGCCTTTGCGACCACTAGACCAATAATGCAGTTCTACTGAGTTCACTGACATTCAACCACTTTTCAACAATATTACTTAGGTCATAAGGCTGAAAAGTGGTAGACTGTGTCAGTGTACTTGGTAGCACATACAATACAATAAGAAGCATAAATTATTTTAATCTCTATTTAGATTGAGACTAGCACAAATATATTAAGAACTATGCCACCAGTAAATAGGCCTATATGATTGTTTCTAGGAGCTGTATTCTACCCAAAGTCATAATATTCATATTTCAGCCCAAATGATCTGGCAGAAATAGTTGATTGTTATAGTGTTATCCACCCTCGCTTTATAATATTTTTGTTTACAGTGAGTAAAGGGGTTTGAACTTTTTTGTATGGGAGCTGGCATATCGACCGACCGCAATTTTGATTTTTTTTCGAAATCGCGGCCCACGATAAAAGTGGTATGTATGGATAGAGGACATATAGGCGAACAAAAAATGTCCAGTAACATGGTACCCAAAGTGTCACGTTACCGAGATATTTGAAGGTAAAGATTGAAATATGAGTACAATGATCACATAAAAATTAGACCTTTTACGTGTGTATAGGCGTTTATTATTATTATTATTACTGGTTATTGAAAGAGAGTAGGTACATTACATACTACTAGGAGCACGAGAAAACTAGTTTTTGACATAACATAGTGTTTCATTGCGATGCGAAGCGACTTTATTGTGCGTATGATAATAATCAACCTGGGAACTATTATTTGGATACAATTTAATTCTTAAACACGTAAAAAGGCTATTTTTTTTAATATTTAATGATTGTCGTTGTACTCATTTGTCGATCTTTAACTTCAAATATCTCGGTAACGTGAAACTTTGGGTATCGTGTTACTGGACATTTTTTGTTCGTCTATATGTCCTCTATCCATGTATACCACTTTCATCATGGGCCGCGATTTCGAAAAAAAATCAAAATGGCGGACATGGTGATATGCCACATCGGTTCTATCCCCTTTGAATGGTTTGCAAAAAGAGTATTCTATCAAGATTACAAACAAGCAGTGATTTGATTTACCAACATTTTTATCAGTTCATCAGATTGCTGGCGCCTATTAGTCCTAATCAGATTTTTGTATGTAATTGCTTCATAATATCTAAACACAAATCATTGGTAATGATTTCAAGGTTAATTAATCATTGTAATGGGTAGTAGTATGGATGCAGTACACACACATTACTGGCTTGTAGCCACTTTGGATGCATTAAATTGAACATAATTTATTTTAATTGGTTAATTCAATGTTTACTATGACAAAGTTCGCAATGGCTTCAAAACATGAAATCAAATTGAGCAAAGCTTATCTTAACATCAATTTTACGTTTAACAAACATCTGCCGATATCAAACTAATTGGTACATGGCCAGGAGAATGAGATGAAATCTTTAGGAACTGCAAACAATACTTACGTGAATCAAACTATACTTACGTGAGTCAAACAATACTTACGTGAATCAAACAATACTTACGTGAATGTGGAACTGTCTCTGAAGTATGACTGGTTATTACTGCAGCTGTACGTAAAACTGAGCAGGAACTGCCCACACTGAGAGAACCCCATGAACACGTGCTCCGTGAGGTATCGGTTTGGTACAATGTCCATGAGGCAGAAGCGGAGACGTGGCGGGATCCGCTCAAAGACTTTGCGGCCCCTGTCATTGGTTTTTCGAGATGTGCAACCAAAAGTCTAGAATGAAATAAGTTTTTATGAGTTTTAAAATACATTAAATGTTGTCTTTGCATGGATGTTGAAAATGAACAGGGATGGCTTGAAATAACCCCAAGTCAATGTATTCCTATGTCCAAAATTTCATTGATCATGGCTGATTTGATTTCATTTTTAAATATGAAAGGTACCAGACAGAATTGACTTTGCATTTATATCCAAGTCTCCTCTAGTCTTTACAAGACTCATATTATGTTAATATACTATTGCACTAGGAGTTAAATATGTACCTTAACCATTAAATGGTGTAAAGTTGTAAGTATGAATAGCAGATGCATCCACCATTAGTGAGTGATTAAGTCAATTATGCACTTCAAACTTATAATTTGATGATGCTGTATGCATAAACACAGGCCCACAAACTGAGCTTGTTGTATAAACTTGAAAGGCAGCATTATCTTTTCAAGTAGAGATAAAATATGTGCATAGATCACTTGATATTCTTTCAATATATTTAAATTAAATAGATACTTAATATGATAATAAGTTTTTAGGCTTAGAAAATTGGTAGTAGGTATATTTAATTTAGTGGAGGAGCAGCGGTGGCCCAGTGGTGGCAACCCTGACTTATGGACAGTAAGTCATGGCTTCAAAGCCAGGAAGGTGCAATACTTTGTGTAATTTATTTCATCACCACTGCTCTCAAACGGTGAAGGAAAACATTGTGAAGAAATTCATGTCCCAGAACCAAAAATTCAAAGACATGACATCTACCAACCTGCACCGAGCCATTGTGGTGGATTACAGCCCATACCCTCTCATAGAGAAGAGCCTATTATGTATATGCTTATGCTAATAGTGAAGACAGAATAGTAATTTAATAGTCATAGAATAGGGTAAAAATAATATAATAAATCTTTGACCCTATTGTTAAAGACCTGATTTGCATTAATAATATATTACCAGATTCAAATTTAGAGAGAGTTAACTTCTCATGTATAATTTTTGTCATCTGTATCACAACAAAACTGTTGAGTGCCCTCTGACCTTTACAGAGTTAACAATATGGAGTAAATGAAGTTTTTGCAAGTAAATAATATCAACATAGATGAGTAGAATGATTAGCCTTCTAAGGCTCTTCTTCCTACTTCTAGATTCTGACTACTCAGGTTGCTTCATATTTATAGGGAATGTTAAATTATATTTTTTTAACCAGTTCATTCACCCCTTTTGGTCAATGATCTTGATGTCCTTCCTAATTTTGAATAAGCTTGAGGTCACCACCCACAGTATGGAACAAGCCACAATATTTTTCAGGAATAATAATATAGCTTAGGAACTATTATAAAGTGGCTCGTAATGAATTTTAGGGGCAAAAACCTTTCAAGATTATCTCATTTTCAAGGCATAACTAAAATGTTTATACAACATGTGGTTCGTTGAGAAACAGTTGGATGTCATAAGTATGTTGTTTACACTCGAAAATAAGCTTATCGAAAACAACCGAGATATCCTAATCTGCCCAATAATACTGAATTTTGACGTGAGTAATTATAGCAATCATACAGATTTGTATTAATATCCTAATTAGAAGAAATCAAAATCAATCCTAATATAAACGAGTATAGTTCCGAGATAAAAGTTACCTCCTATGAAATGACTATACTTAGCAATACGTAAAATAGACTAGAAACATAGTCGAGAAAAAAAAATAAAGCTTATGCACAGGATGAAGCTTCGGAACTTTGTGTTGTTCTAGAGTTATAACTTACCTCTCTATTAAATAACTTATGAACTATATTACTACTATCAGCTGACATGTTTCTGGGAGTAACTGCTATTACTTTAACATATGCATTATTACTAAACGCATTACATTTCTCGGGCTTTGCAGCCAAAGAATCCATGTTCGTCGTTTGTTTGACTGAAATTTATTTTGACAACAGACAAATATCAATCAATGTTGCCAATTACAGCGAATTTATTGTTCGTTCAAGAACAGTAAACAATTATTAATATTGTGTCGAATGTCGAACTGACTAAATTGTCCAACCGAGAATATCATCGCTTTGATTTAAATCTGAAGTGTTAACCCTTCAACCCTCTCCAACCATGTCTCCAACTATCTACCATTCCCCCTTTTTCAGAAATTGCCGGTCTTTTGACAGACGTTTTTTAATGACCGTAAACGTCAATTTGCAATTTTGTTTTTTACTGTCAACTAACAGCAAGAAAGCGTGTCAGCCGTTTAAAAAAAGTGATAAATAAAATAACCAACGGTTGTTTAGTTCGAAAGAAGTGGTATAAAATATTAAAGTGCAATAATAGAAGTATAAAATGGAGCCAATGACTTTAGGCAGCCCGACTCACTCTCCATCTAACAGCCCCAATGTGGGATATTTGCCGCCTTTCCTTTTGGGCGAAATAAATCCTCCGACGACGCCCCGTACAAACAGCCTGTCCCCTACAAAGGGCAGGAGTCTTGCTTTCGGTAAGTTATGATAATGAAACGCATATATACTGGCAGTTCAATCACTTGCTGATGCAAGTTGTTTTCTACATCCATATCTTTCAAAATTTCATCTTTGTGACTCTCAGGTTAATGTTTTCGTACTATTAGGCCTGCCTTATGGTCTCGACTTTCATTTAATAATACTTTCTTCATAAATATACTTTATCTAAACCCATAAAACAGCTAAAGTTGAAAGTAAACCTCTGATTAAACTTCTATTACAGCTGGCCAGTGAAATTAACACCACACTTGTCATTTTAACTCAGCTTTATACAAATACAACCCGCACTGTGAACCGTTTGGTCGATGTTTTACTATAAGTACCCATGTAGGCTTATGTGTAATAAAATATTATGATTTTTGATACTAATTTAGGTGTCTACAAGACATCCATCCCAATTAATTACTCTGTAACTTAATTTACTAAATGATTTCTGTATACAGGTTCCCCAACAAGTCCCACGCAAACATCAACACCGGACCAGAAGGCCTATCGTCAGAACCTGTCTATGCACCAGCAGGCGCTCTACAACCACCAGAACATGTACCCTAACATGCCATCATCGCCAAACATCTACCCTAATTTGCCATCTAATCAAAACATGTCTTATACTAGCAAACCTAGTGGACCACCTATAGAAGACCTTTTTGACACTATAAAGAGCAATGAGCCATCTATCAACAAATCTCTTTTCCAAGATAGTTTTTATGGCAATAATAATTCAATGATGCAGAATGGTTACGGGAATAATATGAATAATTCAGTAAATAATCACTCTTTGGCAACACCATGGCAAGATGGGTGCCAAGAACATGATGAGTACTGGGTGACGGTGTTTGGATTTCCACCAAATGCTGCTAATACTGTATTGGCTAGATTCAGCAACTGCGGGGCTATTTTAGGTAAGATATATGTTTAGTTTCCTGAATTGCTTGATTTATTACCGTGTGTTAATTGAGAAGAAATATTTCCAGGTGTCTTATTATCAACTAGGGGCTTACTTTATAACTGTTCTGCATTTACCCCAGGATTCAGCCAGAATTTCAAAATATTTCATAGCAAGTCATTGATCCATTCCATTCCCATTTTCAGACAAACAATACCCGACTCAAGGCAACTGGGCTCACGTGCGATACGCCACTCGTGCTGAGAAGGAGCGTGCCATGTCACTCAGTGGTCGACAAGTGCTGCCTGGAGTGATGGTTGGTGTCGTGGAATGCAAGGAACCCCCCAGGATCGGTGTTACTAGTCCCGGCATAACATCACCTGATAGGTGAATATATTTTGTATCTTATGGGAAATTTATTTTAAAATTGCTTTGGATTAGTTACCAAGTTCCTGAAACGATTGGAGCCTACAATGGAATGCTAACTGTGCAGAATTTTCAAATCATAGTGAGACCTTTGGTCTTTAATCATCTGCCAAGTCTTTTGTCAACCATGTTGGGGTCGGCCTACAGTCTTACCAGATGCAGCTGAATACCTTGGCCTACATGTTTTTTTTTAACACACAAATTAAAAGTTTTGACCATTGATATAATAAAACCCTAGATGCACAGTCTCGAACAAAACAAACAGTCGAAGCTGTCGCCAAACACTCACCAATACACGCACTACTACATGTAGATATCGTCACTATAAACATTTTTTTTGGCAAATTCAACCTTACGCAGATTCCTTTTACAATGCAGTTATAAAAAGCAATATAAAAAGTATTTTGTACGACCGTGCAGAGACGCGAGCGACGCGAGACTATTTGAAATGAGTTCATTGTGAACTCATTTTAAGCGGACGGTTTTGAGACGCGGAGTGTGTATCTTGGGTTTTATTATATCAATGGTTTTGACACTTGATTAAAAGAACCTTGCAACAAGACAAAAATATTCATCATCATCGTCAGCCATAAGACGTCCACTGCTGGACAAAGGCCAGCCCCCATAGAACGTCCTAAAGAACGGCAGCCTGCCGTTTACATCCACCGATTGCCCACGACTATCACGATGTCGTCGGTCCACCTGGTGGGAAGCCTACCAACGCTGCGTCTTCCGGTTCGTGGTCGCCACTCGAGAACCTTTCTTCCCCATCGGTTGTCGGTTCTTCGTAGCGATGTGGCCTGCCCATTGCCTCTTCAACTTGCATATTCTGCGAGCTATGTCGGTGACCCTGGTTCTTCGGCGAATTTCCTCATTCCAGATTTTGTCGCACAAAGAAACTCCGAGCATAGCTCACTCCATGGCTCGTTGCGTGACTGAGCTTCTCTAAGAGGCCAGCAGTTAAGGACCATGTCTCTGTGCCATAAAGCCGCTTTCACATTAGGAGCGCGACAGTCGCGGCAGAAGCACATTTCTTCACATTTTATAAGAACAGATGTGACACATTGTATAGTCGCGCGACGGTCGCGCTGTTAACGTCCTAATGTGAAAGCGGTCTAAGTCATCACTGGCAACACACACTGGTTATACACCCTCGTCTTATAACACTGCGGAATATTAATGCAAAAAAATTAACACTACGAAATGTGACCCCACGTGTGGCCGTTACCATCGCGTTCTCGCGAATTCGTAAAAGTTAATTTTGGTGTTTCGCTCCTATTACCTTCGTGTAAAAACTTCAGCCCATTTTGGCCAAAACCAAAGGTGGCCAAAGCCGACGCTAAGGTCGGACACTACTTTTCGCTCAAAAAAAAGTTGTTGTGTAGACTAAGTTTGATGTACAGAATGCTTGACTGTCGTGTTTTTTCGTTGTTGATGCATTAATTTTATTTCTGTCACTTTTCAGACAAACAGGAGTTCGCTCACTCTGCCCGACGCCTATCGCGAACGCACCCGTCCCACAGCGGTCGAGTGGTCTCATCTCCAAAGCATTGGACTACGTGCTGGGTTGGTGACATTCACAACACGCTTTGATGCGCAGCATCAAGCCAATCTACCGCAGACTCATGCAGGTACCGGACGCCTTCGCCCACGTTCCCTACGTGTCTCGGTTGCGGAATAGAAATAGAGACTTTTTTACAATGCTCGATGAAATTAATCACACACAAATGTATTTAAATAATCATTCTGAGTTATTTCATTGTAATGAAATGTAGACTGAATAGGATTCGTGTAATTTGTGCAGTCAACGACGTTTAGTTAGGTCGTTTCTGATACAATTTTTATAAGATGTATGTGATTTGACTAATCCAATACTTGAAAATCATAACCTTCTTTCCAATAGTGCCACTATGTAATTATTTGAATTCATAAGCCAGTCAGTACCGTGTGTTTATACGTCGCGTTGACGTGGCGCTTACGCTGGTCGGAAGCGAAGAGTGTCAAGCCTGGGGTGTGCTATGCAAATATTACATGAATGATGTATTTGGATTCAGTATTCAAGAGAACAAACTGATAAGATTTCGTTTTTGAAGCGCAGGCCACACTGAGAACGAAGCTTGGTTCGTTTAACTTCGACATGAACGAAGCGAAATGTAGTGATGTGACATAACGACGCGTGAAGTTAAATTATGTCGGACGTCATTTTATAAAACCTGAAACTTTAATTATAAAAGTCCACAATAACATACTTTATAGGTGGCAGGGGTGAAGGGTTTTCACCATACAAAGTATCTGACTTAGGGAAGGTTGAATCATTATAGTTTCCCTTAGGTACCCTAAAATCACGCTTTGTAGACGGTAACTTGGCACTTGGCAGCTATTCAGCACACCTTCGTTATCTGATATCTACCAAAGCCACCACAACCACTTTTTCACAATAGCCAATAGTTCTTGCCTATAATAAGGTACTTCTGCAGATAAGGTTTTAGCTTTTATAATACGACGAGGGTCTTGCAGTCATGGGATCTCGCTCTAAAATTACGTAGGTATGGCGGTTATGTAGTCGAAGACAAAACTTAGCTTCTTTTTCAGTGTGAAATCGGCTCAGTATTGAAAATTCCCATCCCTAACCTTTTACGATTTTGTAATAAACTTTGCCACTATTCGTATTTTTCTAAGAAAGAAATAGACATCTAAGACTTTTGTATCCCCTCGTCGTTTAAAAAAAAAAAAATTTTTAAAATTTAAAACTTTTTATTTCCAAAAACACTTCATAAATTTTGAAAAAACACACATCGCTTAATCTTAACTCTGAAAGATTATGTGCGAGTGAGGCGTCTCGCTTGTTTACATTAAAATATATTTTTACATAAAATTAAGTACATTACCTATTTGTTTATTTGTGAGAGATCTGGAGGAACTTTGTATTGATCCACTGTGAGGTAATATTTAATTATTCGTTTTATTTGCAAGGTTTTCTTTGATTTTAATTTATTAGTTAATTGCTTAGGGAGTTTATTCAACATGTTAGGTAACAAGTACCTCCAGGTCCTTCTTCCATATTCATTGTTACATTTTGGCAGATTATATAATGGTAGGTATTCTAAACATCTTAAGTTGTTAGGTCTTATTTTTTTACTTATTATATCAATTTCGTTGGCATATTGCGATATTATAGCTAGTTTTACTTTGTCAAAGACATTTATTATTTTACAATATTCAAATAATCGTTGATAGTTGTCTTTAAATTTAACCTTTATTTTATATGGAACTATAATTTTTAACATCCTGATTTGTATGTCATATATTTTTTGTAAGTATGTTTTATATGTTCTGCCATAGCTAGCTATACCATATCCGATAATTGAATCTGCTAGGGCCAAATACATTAGTCTTTTGGTTCTGTATGGTAATTTATGCCTTAATATGCTTAGTTTTGCCAATATTGACCTGAGTTTGTTACAAACATAATCAACATGGGGACCCCAATTAAATTTGTTATCAATTTTAAGACCTAGATAAAAATGTTCCTTTACTACTTCAAGTTGGTTACAATTACACACTGGTGGACATTGGTGCATGCACTCATGTTCGTGGGCCACGACTTTCGGTATGCTATTTACTTTAATGTATGGTGAGTGAATATGTAATAGCTTAGTTTTCTGATAGTTAAGTGATAATCCGACATCGTGTGCCCACTTACATAGATTGTTAAATTCTTTTTGTATCAGGTTTTCTGCAATTTCAAGGTTTCGGTGTGCTACAATTAAACATGTATCATCAGCAAACTGGTACACAGAGCCATTCTGAAATATCTTACACATGTCATTTACATAAAGTAGGTATTCTGTGGGCCCTAAAATTGAACCTTGCGCCGTTCCGTATAAGGTTGGTATTTTGTTGCTTTGTTGCCCTGCTATCTTTACTGTGTTATATCTGTTTGAATGATAGTTTTGGAACCATTCCAGCAGTGGGCCCTGTATACCATTTTGCTGCATTTTTTCAAAAAGCGTTTTGTAATTGAGCACATCAAATGCCTTGCTAAAATCAACCATAACAACAAGAACATGTTTTTTTTCATCCAGGTAGTTACAAATTTCATCAGTGAACAACGACAGTAACTGTGAAGTACTTTTATTTTTTTGGAAGCCAAATTGTTTTTCGTGAATGATATCATTTCTTGAGAGAAAGTCGTTTATTGATTTACCAAGGTATTTTTCTATTATTTTGTCAATGCAAGAAAGTATAGTAATAGGTCGGTAATTATTAGTATCTGTGTATTTGCCTTTTTTATGTATAGGTCGTACTATACCTATTTTAAGTTTATCTGGATAGGTACGGCTAGATAAACAAGTATTTACCAAGTGAGTGAGAACGGGCGTTATTTCTTTGGATATATATTTTATGTCTTTTGCTCGTATTTGGTCAATGCCCGGGCTTTTTCGGTCATCAATTGATTTTAATATTTTGTGTAAGGTTTCTTCTTTTATTTTGTTAATATATAAAGTCACATTAGGTTCATTTATATACGACTCTCTATCAAGCAATGGCTCCTCACAATTACATATAACTTTTTTCACATTTGACTCAAAATCATACGCAAATTTGTTGGCTAATAATTTAGGGTTAAGTCTAAATGATTTTATTAAAATATCGTCCACTGCTTTCATAATTCTGCCAGTAAGCCTGTTGATAATAGACCATATTCTTTTTGAATTTTTAAAGTTGTTAATTATTTCTTTTTTAATACAATTATTTTTAGCTTTATTCATTAATTTATTTGTTTTATTTCTATACCTATTATAAATCTGCCTATTCTTTTTATTGTTTACATCTTTTTTCCAAATTTCTAACAATTCTTTTTTTTTGTTAGACATATAATTTAATTTGTCACTTATCCATTTACATTGATTTCTTCTGTTTACCTTAATTTTAACATTTTCCCGACACTTATTATACACAGACTCGAACCTAAGACTTATGTGATTGAAGATGTCGTTGGGATCAGTCATATTATATACGGGTGACCAGTCAATACCCAACAGTTCTTCTTTTAATTTAGTTTCATTCAATTTACTAATCGTTTGGTATTGACTCGTTGCCCGAACACTTGTCATTGCCAAACCGGTTATAAAGTGATCCGCCAGCGCATATTGAACAACTGCTGATCTAATACAAAGCTGTCTGTTATACACTTGAATAGGTTTACAATCGTCACGGACAAATATATGATCAATACATGTTCTAGATATGCCTTTGGAACTCTTAGCTATTCTAGTAAAGTTTTTAATACAACACTCAAACCCCAACTCACATAAATTGTTCATATATTTATTTGTAACGGGATTAGTATCTTTAATATTTATATTAGTGTCTCCAACTAGTATACAGTTACAATTTCTTTGTAAGTTAGATAGAACCTGCGCCAGTTCACACACAAATTTACACTTATTTATACACGGGGGCTTGTACACTGCACATAACGTTGTTTTGTGGCCGTTATATGTTTCAACCTCGCCAATTATGCTCTCGAAATTATAGGTAGGTACGTCTGATTCCAGGAATGTTATTGTTTTATGCGCATAAACAATTATGCCTCCTCCTTTACGGTGTTTACGTAGCTCCGTGTACATTGAGTAATCCTTTAGATGAAATAGGTTTTTTGTTGAGTCTTTTATGTTCGCTTCCGTGATAACAATTAAATGTATTATAACTGGGCTAGTGGATACTAAATATTCAAGGTGGGAGTGGTTTTTCACCATTGATCCTATATTTGTGTGCAACAACAATAACTCATTATTTTCTGGGGGAATATCTGTCGTAAAATCGTGCCATGACATATGTTCAGTCTCAATTATCGATAAATCACTGTTATCCATAAACAGGGGAAAGGTTATGACATGTTGTTAATAATATTAAAACACTTTACTCACTAAGTATTAGTGTGAGTTTTATGGAACAGTCATACCTGCAGCTTTTTGCAGTTCGTTTGCAATTTTTTCTATGTCGGCCATCGAACGAACTGTGTAGACTTTTTTTTCAGTTTCTTGTTTACGTACCAGCACGCTCCCATTTTTGCACCATACAAATTTGCACAGTTGTTGATTTTTTAACATTGTTTTAGCTTTCCACAGAAGAAATGCTGTTGTTGGGGTCAATGACTCTCGTATATACACCTTTTCATTACTTCCACTGCCCACGTCTTGTTCACAGAGGTTTTTTGTTTTAGAAGCAGCTAGCCAGTATTCACGGTTGTTGTCCCGTAACGACACAATGATTGGCGTCTGTGACAACGGCCCATCACTGCCATTGCCACGGGCAGGTTTCTTTTTACGCAGGACTCGGGTTATACTTTCAGAGTTCAGATTCAATAAATTGCAGACTGATTTGGCAATCTGAAGAACATCTTCATTTTCTTTTTCAGTTATACCACAAATCTCGACGTCATTGAATGACTGCATTTGCTCAATTTTGTTAACTTTTTGTTCCAGCACCTCATTCTGCAGCTCCAGGTTTTTGCACTTGTTTTTAATATCCGTGCATTGGTTGTCGAGAATCTTGATTTTGCTTTGGTAATCAATAATTTTTTTCTCAAAGTCATCGATTTTTCCCGTAGTGAAATGTAGGGTACTCTGTAGTTCTTCGGTTATAATTTTTCGGATTTCTTTTCTAAATATTAATAGTTGTTTTTTGTCTTTCTCAAGCAATCCCTCATAATCCGATTCCTCGTCCTCAATCTCTATCTCGGTTTCGGGATCAGGTAGTATGCAAGAGATGCGTTTCGGTTTTGTACCTCCGGTGCATGCGCGACATTTCCAATCAACGGAATCCGTTAGCGACAACGCGCTCAGTTGCTCATTGGTTATAGAAGCACACAGTCCATGAATCCACTTATTGCACTTACTACACTGCACTCCAGGCGTTTTTTTATTAATCACTTTATTGCATTTAGCGCATTTAACCATTTTTACAACGCGTGCGCAACAATCAGGTAGTCGGTAATTATACTGTGACGCGTCCTTCCGTTAGCGTAGTACACGCGAGACTGACGTTGACTACACACAATGATTTAAAAAGAATGAAATTCTTATTTAAACTGTAATAAAAATTGTGAGCAAATTATTTTAATTAAGATGGTTGTTTTATGTAACGAAATAAAATAACTTTGATATTACTTAATAATTAATATTTTTATTTCTAAATATTACATATAAAATACTTAAATTACAGAGATTTGTTTTTAATTAGATGTTTCATGTTTGTCCAATTTTAAAACTTTTACTATAGCAAAGTTTAGTGCAGGTAACTGCAGACTATAGATTCAATGGTTAAAAGTAAAACCAACAAATGTATTGAAGAACAACGTGGTGTGCTGTGGTAGACTGATTGATCGGAACACACCCATGTGGAACGTAAATAAAATCTATAAAATATCTATACTCATCCTAGTTACGCTCAGTGCACATGTATAGGCTCTGCACGAGATAAGCATCACCTCAATTCAAGCAGTTCAACATTCTTTCTATAAAATACCATCCAGCATCGTAATAGCACCTCAACAGCCATCCCCTCTGATTGGGATCAGTTCGACGTCTATGTCACCGATCCGGTGCAGTTCTTATACCAGTACAGAGCTTCAGAATTCAAATATAACGCTACATCTAACCTAGCATCATAAATATTAGTTTTCGTCTGACCCGTAAAACAAGATGTCCACCCAAATATTACAATCGATATAAAAATGCTAGTCGTGTTGTGTCGTACAGTTTGATTGTCCTGTCTTATTCCGTCGCGGTCATCGGCGGTGGAAGCAGCAGATCACAGTCTCCGGCCATGCCTAAAATTGTCCAATATCTACAATACATTAATTCTTTCTGAATAATTGTTAGTTAAATATATTTCAAGTCTTTATTGTTATTTCTTCAAACTTTGTATGTACAAATGAGTAAGGACTCTTGCTTATTCTGTGTCATTAAATCCATTTTTATTGACTTTTTACAACAGGATATTTATGTTGACTGATTAAAATTATTCATCACAGAATCTATGACTAAGTACATTCGTTCACATTTAAGTATGATATTAATTAAATCTCCAAAAATGTGATGAAGATATAAATAGGAGGAGATTTTCTCCAAAACGTTCAATTACACCTTACTAATCTAGATCAAAATGGATTACAATTACTAGTAACACAGCAAGATAAATTAAAAATGTCTTAAATATTATTGATAACGAAACATTTATAAAAGAAACATAATAAGTATACAACACTGATTGCCTACGACTTGAATGGATTGAAAGACACCATAAGCGTTGAAGAGGTGGTTAGTAACAATTTGGATCTACACTTTACTTTGGCTTTTCTATAGTGGCGTTGGCGAGGTCTGTCATCTTGGGGTACTTGATGTTGTGTTTGTCGAGCTCGCTCTGCGACCACAGGATCATGCGGAGGAGGCTGCACAGCTTCGGATTCGTGTACTCTTGGTTCTCCATCTTGAGTATTGCGGCGTTGAGTTCGCTTGCGATCTGTTTGGAGAAATGAGCATTTTAACAATAAATTACGGTACGTCTTAGGTCAAGATTCAGTCATTTTGTTTATGGATTCATAGACGTTATGTAAATGCGCGCTGACACCCCGTATCAGGCGTCGTTAAATAGTTAAGCCCGTTTTGCACCACATCAGAGCGGAGAAAAGACGTGAGGGAATCGACCATTCTCATTGGTTGAAACACACATCGCGTATGTCGTGTCTCCTGTGTTTGTCTTCGAATCTTCCACGTTTCTGCATAGCTCCGTTCGTATCGTTTCCGCTATGGTGACAACCGGACCTTAGACATACGTACTCGCTACTCCTTTGACTACAGGACTAATTCGTCTTCTGTACAGAAACACTTGTCTACCACATAAGCTGCAGTTCCACTAATCAAAATTACCTTATCAGTGAAAGCTAAACAGGAACTTTTTTAAAACTCACCTTTTGACTATGCGACGGCAATAATAAGTCGGCGAAAGGTGAAGCATGGGGGTCAGGGAACGCTAACAGGGCAAGTGACCGCTCCAGCTCAGTCAACGCGTTGGGGTCGTTAGCCCCCGCCTCGGCGAGCGTCGCGCTGGCGAACGCGAGGGCTTCCTCTGCTCGACCCCCGCGAATCAGCTCTAGAAGTTGGAGTTGCTGTGGGAAAATGTGACTAAGGTGAATCCTCCAACCAGCCCGCGAAATTCAAATTTTCTTAAGTTTTTTGCAATTTGCAGGCCAGTGACAGGTTGTATACAGAACACAAATCAAGACTAACAGCACAGAGCTAGCAAAAGTTCAAAGAATGGCCGGGTTAATGATCTCTGGGGCAATGAGGACGACTCCCTCAGCGGCCCTGGATGTCATACTAGGAATGATACCGCTTAGTCTACAAGTCAAGAAAAGAGCCTTGGAGCAGTGGTTCAAACTGAAAAGCTTGAACCTCTGGAAAGGCAATTTTATGGACAAAGGTCACTCGGAGATAGCAAATCTGTACGAAGACAATCTGTCAATGATTATGGCCAACAATGACTTAATCAAAAAAGAGAAGATCTTCGACAAAAAGTATAGAATACATATAGGCACAAGAGAAGAATGGACAATCGAGAGTGATCCATCTATGGCGGTCTGCTATACAGATGGATCAAGGAAAGAATCAACTAAGCTATCCGGCTCTGGGATACACATACCAAGACTGGAAATAAATAGATCATTCTCACTAGGAACAGGCGCTAGTGTGTTCCAGACAGAAATACATGCCATTATGGAATGTACCAGAATAATTGGAAACGCCCTTACAGGTGATCTTTCCAAAATAGTTATATACAGTGATAGTCAAGCAGCACTCAAAGCACTGAACAAAGTGGAAGTCACATCTGCACTGGTTAAAGAGTGTAAGGAAGCAATCAACCAACTAGCGGAAAAAGCAGAAGTAACAGTCGCATGGGTCCCTGGTCATCAAGGACACGAAGGGAATGAGATAGCAGATGAATTAGCCAGAAAAGGAGCAGATGAAACCTTTGTGGGACCAGAGCCCAGGCTACCGATCCCACATAATATAACAAAAGGAATCATCCATAGAATAACTACAAGAGAGTCAAATAAAAGATGGAATGCAACAGAAGGTTGTCTACAATCGAAAATCTTCTTAAAGTCATATGATGAAAATTGGTCAAATTGGGCCAGGACACCTTACCACAGTCACCATGTGTTAAGTACCTGGGGTTCTACTTGGATCGTAGGTTGACATGGAAGGATCACCTTAAGAAAAAAAGAACAGAAATAAACTTCAGATTCAAGAACTTGCTCTGGTTACTTGGTAGACAATCTTCACTCACCCTGAGTAACAAACTTAGAGTTTACTGTTCCGTCATAAAACCTATATGGACATATGGGATTCAACTATGGTCTTCCGCAAGCAAATCAAACATCATGTGCATTCAAAGGAGTCAAAACAGTATCCTGAGGGTCCTAGCAGCGGCGCCCTGGTATGCTCGCAACTCTGAAATACATGAGCACCTGGAAATCCCAACAATTCTAGAAGAAGCGAAGTGCCATCTAGAGAAATATAAAGATAGATTGTCCAACCATCCCAATCCCCTTTCACGATCACTATTGATGCCAAATCATGCTAAGAGACTCAAGAAGGCTGATATTGTGCTGCCTGATTAAGCAGAATTTGGACACTGGTCCTCATTCTGTAAAGATGTGATGTATCTTGCCACACATCTGATCATAGTCAGTGATGACTGATAGCAGATAAGAAGAGGAAAAAAAAAAAAAAAATATGATGAAAAGAAATCCCACAAGCTACTCAAAATGGAATATGCCGATCTGTCACCCCGCTTTGTCCCCGTAGGGTGACGGATAGGAAAAAAAAGTTCGAACTGTCCCCTCATTGCAAAAAGGGGGACAGTTCGAACTTTATTCACTACGTAACGGTTTCATCTGTCCCCCTATCACCAATACGGGGACAGATGAAACTTATTTATTCCTCTTTGTCCCCCACAGAATTTAATATATTAAATTCTTAAAAGTAATGCCACACATAGGACTAGTGGTTTAGGTTTATATAATCATCTGTTTTTTAATTACAATAAAAAACATACTAATAATAAGAATATTTTGTTTTGTTATTGATTGATAGAATCAGTCACAGTCCAATAAATCACAGTAGGTATTGTACATATTAGTCGAGTGGTTAACAATGAACCAGCAGTACAGAGTGAACCATGCAAATAATTTAAAAATTTGACGTTACCGTTTGATGCAAACTGCATAAAATAAACGCCTTTGAGGCCCGTTAATAAAATAACGTTAGTAAAATTTCGTCTAATTTATTTGTGTAAATAGTAGCTGAATATCAATTGAATTGATAAATTAGTAATTGCTTTTACTTATGATAGTTTCGTCAATCTCCTCGTGTTTGTGCACGTGGCTAGTTAATCTCAAAATTTGTAAGAATGGGGTGGTACAGAATTAACCACTTTGAGAGAGTGCACAATGAACCAGTGATTTATAGAGAAAATTCGGAAATGAATAAATTCGAATATTCCACTAGTTGGAAAGAAAAGGAAAGGCGAGTAGCGACTGGTTGAAATGCACCCTGATTTGTCCATTAAAAAAGCATGTAGGTAAATGCACGAGTCACATCATCCAATCCTTCGAAAGTAAAGTTAATTTAATTAATGTTTACGATATTAGGTCCCTTGTTTAGACAAAAATAATACGTTTTGATCGTAACTACAAATAAATAGGTACTGTTCACAGATTAGTAAGTTTTATATAAAACATTTATTAACGGTTTGGTTATTGTTTGGCCTAGTTACAAATGAAAACTTTTAAACTAATAATAAACTTAAAGTTGCAAATAATCTCAATACATAAATAAACGAAAATCACTAGTATAACGAATTTTAAAACTCCACTCCAAAGGTCGTAAGAATAATAATATATAAATAAAATATCTATCGCAACTTCTCCAACAAATGACCAATTGTAATTATACCACGTACAAACTGCATTTGACAATTATGTATAAATGCGTCTTTCATAATATTTCTATTTGTGCGACAATTTGACGTTGGAGATAATTCGTTGGAGATAATTGTTTTTAATACCTACTACGTGATTTATGGGACTGTGACTGATCGATACAGAAACAAATGAAATATTTGTAACTTATTTAAAAACAGATGAATAAAAACCTAAACCACTAGTCTTATGTGTAGCATTACTTTTAAGAATGTTAAATTTTGTGGGGGACAAAAAGGAATAAATAAGTTTCATCTGTCCCCGTATCACCAATAGGGGGACAGATGAAACCGTTACGTAGTGAATAAAGTTCGAACTGTCCCCTCATTGCAAAAAGGGGGACAGATCAAACTTTTTTTTCCTATCCGTCACCCTACGGGGACAAAGCGGGGTGACAGATCGGCATATTCCCTCAAAATGAGCAGGGGAAACATAAGACTAGTAGTAGGGATCGCAACAGGACACTGTGGACTCAATAGACACCTGACGATTATGAAAGTAAAGGAAGATCCCATATGCCCTGCATGTGGAGAAGCAGAAGAAACAAGTTTCCACCTTGTGGCGGAATGCACAATGTATGAGCCACTCAGATGGGAAATCCTAGGAACAGATGAGATTAATGAAGAGAAGCTCGCAGAAATCTCTACCAAACAACTGGTGAGCTTCTGCAAGGCAACAGGAAGATTCGCGATGCCGACCACCAGTAACCCATGAAGGGGATCCACCAAAATGGGGAACTGGGCGAAATAATCCACAACGAAAGGACTGATCGCCCGTCTGGTGTCTGCCGGCGTCCCCGAAGATAAATAGAATAGAATAGACAGGTTGTATGTTGATGAACATTTGATTCGCGGCTGTAAGACATTTGTAGTTACAGAATTATAATCATCAAAATCATTAATACAACCCTCCGAGCTCATAAAGGTTCCGGAATGACTTTTTACAAGGTCAAAGTCATGCCGGAACCTTTATGAGCTCTCGAATGAGGAAACTGGCTTTCTTCAGCCAATGATTTCTTAGCTTAGTTAATACAGCAGATATTTCAAAAACATTTAATTTTTTTAGATTTCTTTGTTCCTGAGTAGCTGAGTGTGATACTTAGAATCTAGGACAAAAAGAAAAAAAAACAAAAGCTATACTCCTTATTATTTTCAAAGATTTACCTGTAAATGGAAATAGAGGTATCTGTCATTGTCCAGCAGTTCAGGGTGCAAGGCATTGACCATAGCAATAGCATCAGGGATTCGGCCTGTCTGCACTGCCTCACGGATCATGATTCTCTCGTCAAGTGAGCTGCAGAGTGCTGGCTCCTGTAACCCAGCCTCTTGTTGGAACTTAATAGCAGCCTCTTTGAATCCCTCTGCAATATGTTGGTAAAGTTCAGATTTGATTACCTACCTACATGTGGGATGCCATTAAATCGGTGGTAAATCAACTTTAAAAGATGACAGGACAAGCTTGATTTTAACCAAAAAGACTGAGCCAAAGACAGTTTAATGGTGAAGAAAGGTAAGTAGTTGTCCAGCAGTGGGACAATACATTGACACTGCCAAATTAGGATGCTTGTTGTGTTGCAATATTCTTGTCAACTATAATATTATTATGTAAGAGAGTTTAAGTATTAGGTTAAAATAACAGTTTTTTTATGATAAGAATGCACAAATGCAATCTGAGAACAAAGTTTATCAGTTGTATCACTCAATTTACTAGTTCTTTGATTAATAAATACCCATTTTTTTTGTAAGTTCTAACTGATGCACATAACTTCTTACTGATGAGTTTTGTGTTTAATCAACTTGTGGTATCCTAGTTTCGTGACCTGACAATAATACTGAGAGCAAGTAGAGCTAATATGTACTACAAACAGTAAACATCTAACAGAGGAGTGCATGTTTTGTTGACCTTATTTTCAACTCATACTATACCTAACATTTCTCCACATGTTAAAATGTGATGTGAAAAGAAACATATTAATAACCACGTCAAGTATCGACCACGATTATTTCTAGTTTATATACAAAACGGACGTGTCGTGGTATTTTTCTTTGTTGCGAAAGATCCACCTTGGAATCGATTTTAAATAATATACGCACGCACCTTTCACGGTATATCCCACGATTATTGAACAAACGGTTCCCCGTAAATAAATCAATTTTTATTGTGTTTTATTAATTACCTGTTACCAAATAATTCATTATCAACATGTTCATATCAGTTCTGGATATTTGCAAGTCGTCCCCTTTATTGCGATCATAATATTTTCGATCCTCCTTTTCTTGGCCACTGATAGCCAAGTCGAAACTCATTTTATTTGCTTTTCAAGAACGCACACGGTAGAAATTGGAGAAATTACAAAAATATTTTCAATAAACCTTTGGAATACAAATGACAATGACAAAATAAATCGTTCAATGGAATGAAATGAATGACTTGAGAATGGAACTATGGAATGGAATTTGGAACGAATCGGAATAGCACATTTTTTTAATTGGCAACTATTTAAAAAAAGTGGCACCACGGGACTAATAGGTACTAACGCCATTTAGTAAAAAAAATAAAAAAAATTTTTAGAAGTCGGTTAACAAAAGCATAAGACTAGACAGCTCCTCAGGCTAAAACTATTAACGCCTTGGGCTAACTGGGGTTTAGATTATTAGGCTCGAACTCGTATCAAAACGGATACAAGACGAGAGAAATGTATGTAAACCACCAACAGAATTTCGTTATTTAGAATTTTTGTCTAAGCTTAGCTTAAGTGGAAACGGTCGAGCAGCGGACAGGAGATGTGTCGATGATGACTGCACTCGGCGGTTAGAGCGGGCAGCAGCGCACAAGACTAGAGTGATGTGTGTGTGGTCGCTAATCTGGACGTAAGTAGACTGTACACACATCGTTGTTATAACGTACCAGCGAGTACGCAGTTTCGCTCTGCTTCGGTGGATGCACCTGAGGTCGTCGGGCCGGACTATCCTGTGGGGATCTTGAGTAGAGATGAAACGGATAGTAGTTTGGCTGGATACCGGATATTCGGCAAGCTACTAAGCCGGAGCGCCGGATATCCGGCTGCCAGATATTCGGCTTCCGGATATTCGGCCCTTTATTGCGTTGACGCGATCAGTTTGATTTGAATATTGGCGCGGTGAACGAGATCGGAAATATTCAGGCGCATTCGGGTCGCATGTAAGCGGAGATCGGGTCGACTCGGGGGCGTTCGAGTGTTATCGCATCGCGCGTGTCAGTTTGTGGTTTGTTTCTCAGTTCGTTTGTTGTTTAATTCATTGTTTATCACTTGTCGTCGTGATTTTATGTTTGAATTCTGATAGATTCGTAAGAAATGTCATCATCATTATATATTTTTTAACAAAAAATAAAACCGACTTCAAAAAAAAAAACACAAAGAAGTCAAAAATAAATCAGTTTCTGAAGTCGGTGACTTTTGTTTGTTTGATTTCATTTTTTTGCCACTGACTTCAGAAACTGATTTATTTTTGACTTTTTTGTGTTTTTTTTTGAAGTCGGTTTTATTTTTTGTTAAAAAGTTTTTATTTTTCAGGTTTACATGTTCATTCATGGGTCATAATTGTAGACAACGTAGATTTTTTTTTAGTTTTGTTGATTTTTCAAAAACCGCTTGTCCGATTTCGATAAAAAAAAATATTGGACCATTTGGGAAGTATACCCTTTCCAACAAAAAAAGAATTTTTCAAATCGGTTTGCAAATGACGGAGTTATGCCCGAACAAACACAAAAAAAAAATATAGACATCCGAATTGAGAACCTTCTTTTTTTAGAAGTCGTGGGTAGCCCGCGAAATTCAAATTTTATTACGTTTAATAATGATTTCGATGATTATAATTCTGTAACTGCATACGTCTTACAGCCGCGAATCATATTTTCATTATCATACAACCTAGCACTGGCCTGCAAATCGCTAAAAACGTAAGAAAATTTGAATTTCGCGGGCTACCCTGGAACAGCAATATGTTTTAAAAATTTTACCATCCGGTATCCGGCCGGATACTGTATTCCTATCCGGTATCCGGCCGGATACCGGATATCCGTTTCATCTCTAATCTTGAGTGTAAGGCCCCTTCCAGGGCAAAAAAACATATAAACTACTTAACAGCGCGCTAAGGGGCACCCCTGTTGGCCCTGAACAGATATAAAAGCGACACTGAGCGAGATTCACGAATCAAAATCTTGTTTCAAACCAAATTTAAGGTGTCCGTCAGATTGGTGGACAGATGGTTCTGTACTGTATCAGTTGGTAGGTCATCATTGAATTAAACATTTTTCGGTGCCAAGCCGCAAGTTTTCGAGCCTTTTCAGGAAGAAGATCGTAACCGCCATTTTGCATAATTTTACAGAACGTTTTTTTTAATATTTCTCAAAATATTTACAGCATCAATTTGAAATTTTTACTTGGGGGTTATAATATGGGCACCTCCCTATTAATTCAAATGTTAAGATTTGACTTAGTAAAATCAGTTGATCTGGCGGTTAATCATTAAAACCGGTTTTTGGGAATTTTGGCGCTTACGATGTTCTTCCTGAAAAGGCTCGATATGTTCCCAGACTACCTTCAAAGCAAAGGTACAGACATCTCTTGGGCACGCTCGTTTCATCATAGAGCTCATCCATCGCTTACCATCAGGTGTGATTGAAGTCAAGAGCAGGCCCAATAAATAGTGGTACATGGTGTTTTTTGGCAGCCAAGATGGTTGGGTGGTATTGAAGACACAAATAAAATTCCGATAATGGGTGTTTAGCTAATTTATTTTCAGTTCTTAATCGCCAATAACCTACAATAAACAGCTGATAATACAATTTAAAAAAAGTCCTATCCTATTTTTTTTATTGAATAATGCATGGTAACAAATATCGTTTTTCTTTTGTATTCAATAAAAAGTTACTAACTAAAAAGTATTATAAAACAAACCCAATAATGTTCTTCGAGTGCAAGTCTCGGTTACTGTGTTCGCCGTCGCAGTATAACCAAATACATTATTGAGAAAAAAAAAATAACTTAAAAATTTAAATAAAGCTAATTAATCATTCTCTAAAAGCCATGTATCAGTGAGTTAATTTCGAGGAAATAAGTTCTGTAGTAATTATATATTGGCTAGAGGTTGCCGTTATAGATAAGAATACATTTTCATTAAATAGAGTAGTAAAGGTATCCCGAACTGTCTGATACAAGAGGCCGTCTCTCATAAGAGCTAGGGGCGGGCCTACGCCGCGCCCTATACATACAATCAAATTAAATATAATTTACGAACTACAACTATAATTCGACAACACTAAAGAAAAGTACAGTAAAAATTATCATCAATCAAAAATAATTATGGCTAACTAATTCGCACTTTCGAGGACAATGATTAAAGAGGCACTCTGCGTGAATTTATTACTCGTGTAGATTATAACTTACTAAGGTTCCGTAATGTTACTTTAGAAAATATACAAAAAACAAGTGTGTATATATACTTACTTGCCTTCCGTATGTTTTATCGACATAATTCTGTTAACAAACCCGTTTATTACTACGAACACTGGCCAAATTTAAATAGTGTCGTATTCATATCTGGCTGTAAGTGTTTTCGGCGTCATCGATCCTCAGTCTATGAACACAATTATCCAGCGTACCTTACCTAAAGCATTAAAAGCTAATTATGTGTATGTGGCATGAACTAAACTGTGGAATCTCACGCGGGCAATATTGCGACCTCTTAGGCTATTGGACAAACTCTGAACTGAAAACAAATATGATGGGAAACTAACTGCAAATATATAGATGTACATTAATACTGTACTGTTGAAGTGAAAACGTATCGCAATATTAGCCGGCGTCAAAATTCCACTAGCAATCACAATGTCTTGATTCATTAGGATACTTTACTCCCGCATATAATATTCACATATACCAAAATATGTTTGTCTTGATATAGTTGCAGTATTATACCGCATTGCCGACTCCGTTGGTATTAGGACAGATCTGAAAATAGAGAAAACTTATTGTTAAATTCTAATAAATTATTGCCACATGAAGATTTTATCAACTGTGTCAACATGTGAATAAGCAATTTCACAACATGACGAGTATACAGAAATAACCAAGAAGTTGCATTCACTTTTAGGCTTAGTAATTCAATTGCAGTGCTGTAAGGTTATTTTAGTTTAATTGCATTGTCAAGAGGGTACGGACAAAAATCTTCATGTAAAATTGAGAAAAAATCAAGATGGCGGATTTGGTTTCTGATTATGGCCACGAAGATGGAACCATACCATGCAACAAAACGATTTTTTCCCATCGAACTTTTTGTTAACACAAAAGTGTCATATAAAAAAAGGTGTGTTTGTATGAACTCACAGCTGGGGACAAGGTCCTGGTGCATGTGGTGCTCGGCGTCCATGCCGAGGGGCATGCAGGTCGCGGGAGGGGGCCGGCGCTGCACCTGTTACACAAATAACACATATTAATGTACGCCCATTTATTAGAACACGCTGTAGAAGCATAACTATGCACGTTGTGTCGTACCACGTGTTTTCAACATTCTCCCTAAGATACCACCGACATTCCAAGCGTGTTTTTAAACGTTCAGCAATATTAGTTATTCAATTCATTGTAAATAGGTACTGTATCTATAATTACGCAAAAAATTCAAGATTTCTTAGGGTGGTCTGCTTATCAGAATATTTTATTCCAGTGTTTGTCGCGTTAAGTATACGTCCTAAAATACTTCATGAAAGCAGCTATAAGTCGCCGTATCCAAACCTTGCGGTCTATTTAAATTGATAAGGAGAGCGTGTGAAAGTAGCTCCATGTTATCGCCAATCAGCATCCGCTGCCGATATCGTTTCAAATAACGAACAACGTTCAAACATTTGTGATAAAGTAATCTTTAGTTATTAGTTTATTTTGTTTTGTGATAAAACAATTATTTGGGCGTATTAGGTACTTGGCGGAGCACACATTCTGTCTGTCACACACGTTTAAGTGATAGACAAAAGCTCTACTCGAACTTGGACTATCACGACATAGTATTATACAAAGTCGCTAACGGCTGTCTGTCCCTATGTATGCTTAGATTTTTAAAACTACGCAACAGATTTTGATTCGGGTTTTTTAAATAGATAGAGTGATTCAAGAGGAAGGTTTTGGTATCTTTTTTGCACCCGTGCAAAGCCGGGGTGGGTCACTAGTCTATACTTCTATACTAATATTATAAAGAAGTAAAGTTTGTGTGTTTGTATATTTGTTAAATTGTAAGGGGTAATCTCGGGATCTACTGAACCGATTTTAAAAATTATTTCACCAATAGAAAGCCACATTATTGCTGAGTGTCATAGGCTACTTTTTATCCCTGTATTCCCACGGGAACGGGATCTACGCGGGTGAA
The DNA here is from genome assembly GCA_949775195.1 of Diarsia dahlii. Lineage (NCBI taxonomy): Eukaryota > Metazoa > Arthropoda > Insecta > Lepidoptera > Noctuidae > Diarsia > Diarsia dahlii. The sequence goes on along the minus strand of OX459194.1, from coordinate 21,234,481 downwards.
ACCGCGGGACGTCCGCTAGTATTTTATAACTTTGTGTGCCATACAAACAGATGAGTACCCTAATAGCGTATGGTTTTCTTCCACCGATCGCCATTTTATTAGTTTCTTTCTTGTCATCATTTTGGGCTTAATGTGGATAAATAAAACTAGTTTTTGTTATAGTTAACATCCGTATCGGATGTTAACTATAACAAAAACTAGTTACATACATGGTTTTTTGTTAAGTTGCTAATTTAATTTGATGATGTTTTGATGTTGTGTTTACTATTTTTTATACACATATTGGCGTTTTTTCTTTTGGAAGGTGGTCAAGCTAGATTTCGAATTGATTCATGACGTGATTATTCGTTTTCAAAGGTGAGTTTAGTCAGTGCTATGTTTATACTTTACACATCTTAACATTGTGTAGACAAAAATATTTGTACAACACACCTCTGCATAACCCTTCGGGGATTACAGGCAGTAATCAATAACAAGTAAGTAAGTATCAATAGTAAGTTACAATACTTTATTTTATCCATCTTATGTCTAATATGTAGGTCACCCAGATATTTTCATAGACAATTATATAATTGCATAGATAGGCCCAGAATTCAAGTGGGCCTAGTATTTGATAAGAGATTGGGTTCTACAGTTTAGTATAATACTTCAATGGAGTGTGCTAGATAGAATTTGTTGTTATTTTCCATGCTGGCCACTGCTGCAACATAGTTGCGAGCGGCACACCATAATCAGGGAAAATCTCAGAGGTCTTGTGTCCAAATTCTGTCTGTGTTTGTGGTCTGTTCAAATTCGTACCTGGTCGAGATTGAAGCGAACAAAGGCCTCGTACTGTTCGGCGAGCTTGGTGCTGAGCGCAGACTCGTACTCAGAGCGCAGAGCCACCTCCTGCTCGCGCAGCATCCGCTCGCAAATCATGCGCACCTGATGACGACACAAACAACATTAACCCTGAATGTACACACAAAAGTAATTGGCACCATGACTGATGATATTAATTCATTGCTCACATAAGTTGGAAGGACTGTTAAGATGTCCATTTTGATTGAAAATTGATGCGTTGTTTGCAGCCGACGATGTTCAAGGAGAATTTACTATTTTTATCGGAGGGCTAAGTCCTAAAAACTAACTGTTCCTACAACTACTACCATGTGTCGGGAGCCCTGGAGATACAAGTACAATCGGGCGCACCCCCAACCTGCTTTAATGGCGATGCCGTCTCCATGATACGGTCTGATTACCGTCTTTTTGGTCTATAGGAGTAAAGGAACAAAGAGAGCGCACTTGTTTGGACACTCATTTTGTACCTTGAGTTTTGCTACCTTGACCGACTGCCAAAAAAATAAAATTATTTAAATTATGACTGCACTTACCTGTTTGAAAGTGAAGAGGGCACGGTTGTGAACCTTCTGACTGTTGCTGTGGGTCGAGTGATGTGGCGGTGAGCAGTCGCCTTCGGAGCCACTGGATGAGGAGCAGGAGGCGGCGGCGTTAGTCAGTCGCAGCTGGCGGCGACGGTGCAGGCGCTTTATCTCGTCACATATCTCTTGGGCCATGCGCTCTGGAGATTTGAGGAGAAGAAGTTAGGAGTGAAATTGATAGATGACATTGATTAATATTATCATCAGAAGGGTCAGTAGAATCATTCCAGGTTGTGCCATACCAGTGGAACAAATACTATTGATTAAAGTTTTGTTGTTTTGCCAGTGTTACAAGTAGCTAGTGGTCTGAAAGTCTGGCAACCAGTCTGCTGTATTAGCTAGTGCTAACTGGGTAGTGGACAGTTGCTTTAAATAAAATACTGGTATTCTGCTACATTTGTTCAGACTGGAAGCCAACATAGCTTAAAAAGGTTAGGCAGATAATGATAATTACATAATTTAAGATATTTTTATTTTATGATAGATTTGTTAGATAGCACTTTGTCCTAGCAAGAGTGCCGGAAAATGTTGAGATCTGTAGCCAAACCAGTATTGCCTTAGTCATGCAAAACTAAAAATATCCACATAATCTACTCATCATCATATGATTCCCAGAGTAACAAGAAAAGATTAACCAAAGACGTTAAAATATGCAGTCACAATTTATAATCTGGTGTGTGGTTGCCAAAATAGTTGTCATAAGAAAAATAACTATGCGGACGATGTGGATATGGCTAAACTTGGATGTGACAACTAATCAGTGTCAAAATTAATGACCTCTTGTACTGCACTCGCTGATGGTCAACCACTTTTCAACCTTATCACTCAGGGTATAAGGGTGAAAAGTGATTAACCATTGGTAAACTCAGTAGTACCCACAGAATGACTGCATGTGTTCAGTAATATAATATGAATTTTGAATAATGAAATTTGAATGTTAGTCTGAAAGACAAGAATCTGAATTACATTCAATGACGATTAGTGCAAGATTTTATCCTTCTACATAGAATGAATTATCATAATACCTACCAATAACAAAGGAAATGTCTTGAATAAATGCATAAAGCATGGAAGTATTTAGTATAACCAGCAAGGTTGTATAATATTTAAAAGTAAAATCTTCAGGTAGCAGTTTTATGTAAAGACTGAAAGGTTTGGACCAGGTCACGTAGTAGAAAAAGGAATATTGGCAGTTCAAATAAATTACTGTATACATATTCCTTCATAAAATTTTATCAAACCAAAATAACATTGAAATATTCTAAGTATAATAATGAAGGAAACAAAATTTGAACACATATTAAGTATGGGTTGCAATAATCATTGAAAAACCATTCCAGTCATTTTCTAAGAACCAAATCATGGCAATAAAAAGTAATGGCTTGAGTAAATATTACTGAAAATGTAATAAATTACACTTTATGACCAATAAATGTGAAGTATGAGCTCAGGTAGAAAATGTTCACTACAGCTTGCCAAAGTAACAAAAAAAAAGGTTAGGGGTTTGAAGAACTGAAGTGGAAAAAACCTTCCAAGTTATTTTATTCAATCTTGATACAACTTCAAGTGTTGAATAAATAATAAGCATGATGTGTTTACTAATTGAATGACCTTAAGAAAATGAATGCAATCATACTTTAGTTGAGGTGATTAGTTTTACCACACAAAATGGTAATTACAATTGTTTTCATTAAGATTAAGTATGCTTAATCTAAATTATTTTATAACACTGAATAATTGAAAAAAATATATTTCATAGTAGGTATACTAGATTATAGGTTTTGGACAATAAGATGTCAAGTATTTGTACACCAAAACGTCATACGAAATAAATACCACCAGCTGTTAATTTTTTTTAGCCCATTCTGCCATTATTTACTTTTTGCCTTCATTATAACCTTCAAACATGAATCTGAGAAATCAAGATGAGTAAAAAAGAATTTTAAGAGAATAATTATGTTGTGTTTTTGAAATGAGAATGATAGATGATGAATAATTCACAACTAATAAATAAAACAGCCCACAAGCATTTAATTGCTTTGTTTCAATCTGTCCAGTCATCCAGTTAATTACTAATTTGCTGAAACGTAGAAAATGCAGACATCGCTGCGTGATTTGCCTATATTTCAGCAGATTAAGTATAATCTGAGTCATGGCAGCTGCATGAAGCAGACAAAAATCTTGGGCTTCAGCAAAAACCCACAAATTGAACACCACAAAGATTTTGGAGTTGGGAATCCAACACAAAAACCAACAAAAGGAAAAGGACATGAAAAAATCCACGCAACGGTCTTCATGCATCACTCATCTCGCTCTAACGCGATAAAAATATTCATGATGCAGTGGAAACAATGGCGTTAGATAATACAGCTGATTAAATATACAAATAATTTATTGTTGCGTATTACTTACAGAAACTATAACTATCAAGGCTTCTTGTATTCTCGAAACCATAATAAAAAAATAAACAAACCTGGGGTCAGTTTCACAGGTGCACTAACGGATTCTCCAAATGACGATGGTTTACTTTCCGAAACTTTTATTCCAGGACTTGTGCTAGAGCTGGCTGCAAATGGTGAGCACCTTCGCCTTTTAGCAGGCATCTGCGCCATGGACTCCCAGTCCAAATTTCTTTTGAGAGTAGCACACGCCATTTTCTTTTTACGCCCAGCGAATGTCCTCTACCTATCCGATACTATGTTTGGAATTTCTGCTTTTGTCACAAATCAAGCAATTAAACGAAAATAATAATACAAATTACAAAGATCAAGCACTACAATAATTATAAAGTTATTTCTAAACTATTTTCTAGCAGGATTTCGTTAAATATTATAGATTATTTGACGCCGTCCGATTCTCTCACTACCAAATAAAATCCGGCAGCGAACACTTTTCACTATTCAATTTTATTTTGACATTTTGTTGTTATAATCAGGGGTACCAACTAAAGAAAAATTAAACCATAGACATTATTATTCATCACCCTATTCACCCTCCGAACTAAGTGAGAATATCAACCCATGAAGGTATGTATCAACCTTCTCGTAGTTATTTTTTACTCGGAACCTGTGGAAATTGGTTACATTTTTTCCTGTACCTACTCAAAAAATATATTTGATTTGATCCTGTAATTAATTGACCAAAAAATTAGGAAAAATATCACTATATATCTTCGATCAATAATAGTACTAGATTAAGCATCAGGAACAAAACTAAGTCGCTCAAGTGGCCACGTTTGCACACACGTAAACATCTACATAACATCTTAGAAAAAAGTTCAATATTTTTAACAACTTCAGATGATTATAAACCTTAACACTTAAACATAACGTTTAATTATCATTGTAAAGTATATTTACATAAGCCCTTTCATCGGAGAAAGATTAGAAGCAAAACATTTTAAATATCGCTCCAAAATAAAAAGTCATCAGTACAAAAATATTCATTCTAAAATGAAACTTAAACTCTAAGCAATACGGTTAAAAGCATTTTGTGTACAATGTCGTGCTTATTCTATTGCGGAACTAGCGTTCCCTGTTCAAGAACATGATACAATAGTTGGTGCGTTGTAGCAAACATTGGCCAAACAATTATAATATTCGTTGATTTAATTATATTTACAGTTTAATTATGTTTAAATATTATGAAAACGCACATAATGATATTAAATTACCGAAAAAAAGATATTCCTTCCAAAACCTTGGTGTTACGGTGGTTATTCACGCAGTTTTTGAACGCATACTGCGGTATTTTGACGTCTTAATGTTGGCTATGATTGGACCATACTAATTTGAAATAAGACCACAAATACGTTTGTGGTCTTATATTTCGGGCCGTTTTTGAAGCGCTTATCGGGAATCTAGTACATTATTGATCGAAGCTATATATGTCTTTTCTCCAAGTTAGTAAACTAGTCAATTAAAAAAATAATTTTCATCTTTTCCAGTTTTCCACACTATTTACTTTGACAGTTAGAGCCAAGATATATATAAAGATCACAGAACATATATACTCTGCCAAGATAGAGGAGCTATGCGAAAATTGTTTTGACGACTGATTGTGAGTCATCGTCTAAATAATTGGTTGCAGCCTTAGTTTGCAATTCCATAAAATAAGTTGTTCTGGCCTAGTGTTAATTTGATAGGTTCTCGAGCCTATTGTTTTTGTGTTAAGTTTTTGTAATCCGTCAAAATGGGGAATGAAATGTCGTCATCCGCTATGGAAAGTATCCTTTTTCAAAGTTTTTGACACTACGCTATTCAAGATTTTCAGCTCTACAGTATTAAAATTTCTCCGTGAAATTTATAGCATAAAATAATATTAAAAACACCAGAACAAAATCATCTATGGATCATTATCATGTCTCAGGTATTTTTTCCCATTTTGTGTGGCCTTGTACAGGTTTGTCTTGTTTTTGGTGTATTTTGTGATAGATCTCAGATCTACGATTCATTCAGTCTGCAACTTGATTACCCTACCCTTACTCATAGTGTTCATGACACTAAATTAACTCTTGATTTCTAGTAGCTAGAACTAGTAATAAATATTCTAATCAATTCTTATTAGGAATATGAGTCATAGGATTACTTTTTTGCACCACAATAACCATTGTTTTACTTCAAAAAGTTTTTGCACCAACCCCAAATAACATGGGAGAAGGGAGATGGGAAGTGATGATGATGAACCATTCTTTTACTTTATGTATTAATTTATTTTAAAACTTTTTTGGTTTGAAGTTTTAATTGCTGTGATCAATTCATAAATAGGCTTTTATTATTAATCTTAATCCATTTTTAAAATGAATCCTTAACTCAAATTTTGTCAGAACACCTATTTAATTTAAAATTCGCTGTAAAAGAGTTAGAGAGAAACTCTAAAAAAGCTGAAAAAGAAGAAAAGCTTGAGAAGGAAAAAGCCAAGAAGGCAATACAGAAAGGTAACTTAGAAGGAGCAAGAATACATGCAGAGAATGCCATAAGACAGAAGAATCAGGCCCTCAATTATCTTAGAATGTCAGCTCGAGTTGATGCAGTTTCAAGTCGAGTGCAGACGGCACTTACAACTAGGAAGGTAAGTAATTGACCTTTGGTCATTTTCATCTATGAAAATCTTTATTGAAGTTATTCAAGGTAGAGTTCAGAGATTCTTACCAACAAATTTTTAAAGAAAAATTAATAATATAGCAGTGATGATGCCTTTCAAACAAAGAGAATATGATTATTTATTTAATGATATGATTCATTTCTTATCTTTTATAATACTTATCATAAAAAACCCATGATTATTCTGCATGCTTCTCCTGCCTATCTGGCTTTCTCAATATCTACTGGAAGACCCTTTCAACAGGAAATTGACAGTGCCGAGGATCATGATCATCTTATTTCTATCTTGTCCTGGTTTGGCATCAGATATGTCAGTCCTGGACTATTCTCGAGGCTTTCTGAAAAGATAACCCCAAACTATGGAGAATGGTATTTGTTCACCGGTTTCACTGGTTTCGGTTGTTTCCCCGTTGTGTTTATTTCCAACCAACCCGCACTGGGCCTGTGTGGTGGATTATGTATGGCCAATTCTCTCTCATAGAGAGGAGATCTGTGTTCCAGCAGTGGGACCATTGTAGACTGATTTTGCTATGCAGTATAATTCATAGCCAATTCACCTATGCTATGATTTCAGGTCACAAACTCCATGGCGGGTGTAGTACAGGCAATGGATGCAGCAATGAAATCAATGAACCTGGAGAAGATATCCACACTCATGGACAAGTTTGAGAGTCAGTTTGAGGACTTGGATGTACAGTCCTCGTACATGGAGAATGCAATGTCTCAGACGACCACCACCACAGTGCCTCAGGGTGATGTTGACAACTTGTTGCAGCAAGTTGCGGATGAAGCAGGGTATGTATTGATTCTATTATATTGTAGGGGTTGTCTTGTAATTGCTTTCCTACTTCTGGCAACATAATAGAAATATAATTAGCCTTAATTCGTAAGATTATCAGTCACAGAGATCATGTCTTCAAAAAATTTCTCAATTCATCGTTTTACGCACTTTACTATACTTTTATATAAATTTCCGTTTTCCTTTAAAAATACATAAAGCCTAATTATTAGTATTATTAAGGACAAACTGTTGGGAATTGGGTTTCTTGCTTCCTGTTCTATCTAATATAATTCGTCTAACTTTCCACCTATTTTTTTTCAGTTTGGAACTCAACATGGAGCTGCCTTCAGGCATCCCAAGCACCTCAGTTGGCACCGCGACCGTCGTATCTCAGGAACAAGACGATCTTACGCAACGACTCGCGAGGCTACGACAAGCGGAATAACGCACGTTGTACAGATATTATACGTTGCGTGTTATCTTATGCATTACTCTTGTAAGCTCGATTCTGAAGTAAGATCTAAATAAGACATATTATTTGTTAGACGTGGTGCGCAGTTCATGTTAGTGTTTTCGACAGTTCAAAAGTGCCTGTAACTGACTATCTGAAATAAATGCTTTGATTGTAAGTGCAAGATAATTAAGTTTTCCCAAATGTTCTACTTTACGTTTTCTAATAATTTAAGTACAAAATTGATGGTCAAATGACACAATAAGCGAATTTCCTTGTTGTCGGGACCTAGCAATGAATGATGTCATCAAATGAGTCGTCAGTTTATGAATTTATTCCCAACATTTGTCATTATGCTCCTTGATCTTAGTCGTTGCCTTATAGACTCAGGATCATTACTGGCATGATCTGTGCAAAAAACGTCTTTAAATGAAATAATGCAGCTTTCAGTTAACTTTGGACAATAATGATGATGATGTTTCTGTTGCAAGTTACAGTCAGCTTATAATAGCCCCAAAGAACAATTTAATAGATCTTATACCTATATGTTTGGTGAGAATCTTAAAAGTAATGTATCTTCAAGTTATTTCTTTCGCGTCATTTCCACTTATGCTAATTGTACTGTGATCACAAATATATAGAAGCAGGCATATAAATAAGTATCTAAGGTAAAATAATTATGTAATTTTTTGTAAATGTTCTATATAAAGTTATGAATAATGAATTTATTTTTGTTTTGACTAACTTCGTTGTTTGACTAATATAAGCCCATCAATACCCTATGGCCTATGGTGTACATTTTGAAAGTAATAATACCGTTTTGTTATCTAGAACGAAAATGATGTTTCAAGTTTTGGTACCTTGCCTTGAAAAGTTTTTAGCAGTAAAATCATTTAAAAACGACAGAAAACTATTTTCTTACTTAGCTTGTTATCACCAAGTAAGGATGTAAGTATCGTAGCAGGTGGCGTTCTGTGGTTTCTGCCTACCCCCATGGGAAACGCGCGTGTTTATGTTTGTATTATCACTAAGCAAGCAAACATTTTTTACCAGTATTTGTAAATAAATCAAAGAACATTAAAATAATAATAATATAAAACACGAAACTTTGTTAAAATAATTTTATTATCCATAAAACAATTAAAGGAACAAGCAAGTATCAATACAAATAACAGTAAACTTCCAACTAATACTAATAATACGGAAAAATCTGTAGTGTGACTACATTTCTTACAACCTACCGTACAAGCTAAAGCTACCTCAATACCGCATGGTGTGCCAACTCCGCCAGACATACCCACTACGGAGTTGCTAAAACGTATATCACATCTAGAACTCAGGAAAATATTAATTTTAATAATACAAAATAACTCTTTAACAAAGTGGTCGTCAACTTCTTTTATAGAAATCGTCCGCTGTATCCGGATTAGGGCACAAGTGTTGGCACATGTTCTGAAACTTGTATCAGTGAGATGTTTCTGAAACATTTTTGTTTTATTCGAGATAGGCTGAGAGATTTCACTACTTTTGCCGATACAAATGTACCCTAGTCCGGATATAGTTTTATACTTATTATGTGTGGTGTTTATACCTAGGAATATGGCATTAATATGACTTAGTAAAAATGTGAATAGTGTATTATCTTTGGTGTAGTTAGTGTTAAGCATCCCCGTTGTCGGTGGTTTCGAAGCCTATATGGTAGAAGTACCAGTCCTCGAGGAAAGACGGCACGAAGGCTTTGGTCTTCGTGTACCTCACCGGCGGCTTCAGCTTCGCCAGCTCTTGCTCGTAGAGCTCCAGAGATTCGGGAGAAGTGGCGCCGTTGCCCTGGAAAATAAATATTGAAATATGAGAGTGTTGCGTGATGCATCGTTTTCCTTCCCTCTAATTACCTTCGAATATTTAACAAATCTAGCCCTTATGGTACTCACAAGAAGTTCTATGAAATTTTAAGGCCCATGGACAACCCGTTCTGGGCCTTCATGGTGGATTACAGCCCTCTCCCTCTAGTAGATAGGAGGTCTGTGACCCAATTATGAGAACATGATATGCTGAAAACGCATACATCTGCTGTTTAGGCCCCAATCAATTGAATGCTCTCAAAGCTGAGCAATAAACTCGTAAATGTTGACTAGATTTGTGCTAAGGACACAGGCAAGCGTCATTCTGCCCCAAAGTTAGTTATAAATTTTCGTTTAGTAAATACTTCACTTTTTTTCCAAAATACAGTAGTTGCTTCTTCTTCTTATCATGTTGATGTTACTTCCATTTTACACAGTTTGTGAAAGTATGTGGCCACGATTATTGCAGCAGTAAAGGCGCTATTCAGGTAGTCCAGAGTACAGGTAAAAGAACACCTGGGGCCACCAGCTGGGGCATTGTTTGATCCGAGCAGTTGCTTGAATTTCGAAAAATACCAGGAATAAAATACATACATGAGTCATAAACTTCCCGTTAGGCTTCAGAATCTTGAACGAGGCGTTCAGAATGGTGATCATGAACTCCCACAGTTCCCCGCACGCTGACTCCGAGATGGGAATGTCTGTCAGGTCTCCGAATATGTAGTCCACCTTCTTGCCTTCAGTGATGAACTTGTTCACCGTCAACATGCAATCTTCAACAATGACCTGGAAAACAGATTATTTATGGGTTAGGATAACGTTGTGTTGATCTGCTGTTTGTAGTGGAAAGTTTCTAAAGGATGAGAGGTAAATTAGCGTAATTTGTGTTCCTCAAATGGAGATATTTATGATTATGGATTCTGAGACTTTGTGGCGTTTAACGATAGTGGAAATTTAAAATGTCGGAAGGGATATTGTGATTGCCGAATTTTGCTAACACAACAGAGCGCGCAATATCCCATTACGGCATTTTAAATTTCGTGGGCGAATTGTGGGAAACCCTGTGTAAGAAAGGCAGTTGTGGTTTTTTTATTTAAGAAAGTAGTAGATAGAAAATCATACAAGTCCGTAGTCCGTTTAAATAAGATTCATCGTACGTGCATGATTTCCCAATTTATCGATTGCTAACGAAAGCTGACTTACATAAAATGCAGTTCACACTACCTAAATATCATAAGAGTAGACACGATACTCTATAAATAGTGGGGTATATTTACAAAATTGTCTAGCTAGTGACAGTTATTTGGCCCATCGCTTCGATACAGAAATGACTCACTCTTGATTTCGTAACTAGGTGAACTTATGCCCGTTTACACTCACTAGTGCCAGTACGATTTTTAACCCTTGCCTCAGGAGGGCTACGCACGAAAATCGTAGTTTCAGCCGAAGATACCAGCGTTTTTTAACCTGTATCACTTTTTTTTTTGCGGGCCGCTTAACTAATCTATGCCCATAGATTAGTTTAGGGGCCCGCAGAAAATATGAAAGACGTGATTGGACAGTTGTCCCGTCTCCGGAAGAATTTTCAAAACGCATGCCGTTGACGGACTCAGAGAGTAGACCTCTGGACCGACAGTTAAATTTCCAATAAGTAGATAGGGGATAACAATGTTTAGGAATTTAAGAAGGCATTATATTCCTACGTTTTAAAACGTTAGTAACTCTAGCAGTCTAGCACTTGACTATTTAATGTCATAAAAGAAAACTGTGTTTTGCACTGTAATAAAAGAAAAATAATAATGCATACCTATAACAATTTTTTTTATGGTTTCAAAGACATTTATAATGTTACAAGACCGCGAAGTGGATTGATTATTATTTGTGAATTAAAGGGACAATCCCCAAATAAATCGGGATGAGCACACCTCAGGATGATTTATTCGGTTATATATTAAAGCTTAGTTTCCCGGTTACTTAAAAAAATTACATTGGATACTGCTTCCGCCCATACCATGCAAACCATGCTTAATAATGAGCATTTGGTTCTTGGGTTTGTAGATTCGACCAAGCCGTCATGCAAAGGAAAATAGTACGGTCAACTGCAGGTCAATATTGCTGCAAAATACTTAAAGGCGCTATTGACCGAGCAAAAACAGATTATTGAGCGTCGTTAAAATTATTTTTGAGCCGCTCAGAAAGAGTCGCCCTTTGGGGCAGTCTCCACGAGGAGATAAACGTGGCGAACGAGAGTATTATATAGAAATATGGCTCGAAAATAATATCGCCGTAATTCTCTTGCTCGTGGAGATTGCGCCATAGGTCAATGCAACAAACTCGAATAGTTTGACACTGTTCCATGGGTCGTCCGAACCAAAACGAGGTGAATGACGTATTTATAAACAGCTCAGCTCAAGCGGATTTCAACTCAAAAATCATGATTAAAGAATTTACTTCATAATTAGGCCCCTGTCTTGTCTCCAGCACATCGCCGCATATGGGCCGCAGGTACTTATTGCAGGCGGACATCACCACCTCGTCAATCTCCAACATCCACACGTACTTGGGCTTCTCCTTCAGTAGCTCGTGTAGGAGAGCACCATCGCCGCCACCTTTAAATAATATTAGTACCCTGTTAGATTGGAAGCGGTGGGCATGCATGGGGTTAAAGGACAAACAGTAACGACATCTATGACACAAGACGGTCTAAAAATTGTGAACTTTTATGCACAGAGTTATTTGCGAGATAAGCATTTATACGCAATTGTACAACAACTATCGGACAGTATTGAGTAGTAACCCACCCCTTCAACAATCGGGAACTTTACATGATTTTCCTCTGGTCCGCGTCAATAAAGTGGGCTCCCTTATTAACGTTTGTTATAGGTTGCAATGCCCCTGGAAAACGTGACCCTTTTTGAGAGGGCTAAGAAGTATAATGTGCGGCTTCAATTAGCATCGACTTTTAATATCTGTATTACACGACCATTTCAAATAAAAAATAAAGGGCTAATACTAGCTAGCAACAAAAAGATGAATATCAAGAAAACGTTCAAAAGAAACAAGTTCGATATTATAATAAAAGAATGAAGTGAAACATGTTAAACGGAACATTTAAAAATTAATCTGTTAGCAGATTTTTTTGATGAAAGGGTTAGGGGGCAAAACGTTTCCTAAATCTGGCCTGAGTTGCCGTTGCGTGGCATTTCTGAGCGCATTTTTCGTAGAATGGTAGGGCGAGGAACAGCTACCGCCTCTCCTTTACCTGAAACGGGTTTTGTCGCCAGAAAACAGTCACTGCTGGTGTGATTTTGGGTAATTCAATTGTCACCCCCGCAAACGAGGAGGAACACCGCGTGGATTTACTCAATAGGAGACTGACGACAGACCCCTCCGTTTAGCCCACGACGGAGAACATCCATTAAGGAATCACAAACGTAAAAGTTCGGAATGAAATCTGCCAAACAGCACCAGGCCCATGTAGTCGATTAGCCCACTCTTTCTCTCCTCCTGTATCCCGTCAGTGGAAACATTAAGGCTGATTTCATTATTTTATTGCCATCAATCGGACACAATACCGGAATCCAGGCATCTATTGGGAATCTCATGATGCCCAATGATGCCATGAGAACCCATGAAACTCCAATATCACTTTGCCTGTCGTTGGAATCAATCCCAGACATCGTGCTACCACCACTAGACCAACGAGACAGTCAAATATCCACATCAATGATTATTATGCGACCACTTCGAAAGGAACAGGTTGAAAAGAAACAAGTTCAACAATAAAAGAACAAAATCGAAGACGTTTAACGGATCTCTTTAAATTGAGATGTTTACTGATGTCTTTTCATACAGATGTAAGGAATAATAGGGACACATCTTTAAAAGAGACCCTCTCATAATCCTTTAAAACAAGATTCAGCAAAGAAAATTAAATCGATTTATGATTATTTTTTGTTTCGAATAAAAAGGTAGCCAGGCGGTAAGTGTACGTTATCATGCATGAAACAAGTAAGTAAGTACTATAGCACAGATTACTATAGTCTTATTAAAATATATATTTACGACGGCGGCCGCAGCGACTAGTAACTGAATATTGCATGAACGACGTATAAAATAGAATTACGCGACGTAACCTTGCTGCGACCGTAATATTAGATCCATGTAAAGTATCTACTACATTTTGCCAATTAATGGAAGGCCTATTTAACTAGGGAAATAACATTCATACTAAAAGGAGTATCTGATATCATTTCTTCGCCCTAACGTCAGAACAGATAATGTGACATTAGATCATTACCTGACCTAGGCTAAGACGTAGGAATTACCTTCCAGAAGTCCAGTCCTACCAACGGGTAGTTGTATTACCCCGTACTGACTGGGTTGAGGGGGTCAGATAGACAGTCGCACCATATAAAATACTGATATTCAGATGCATCCGGTTAGACTGGAAGCCGACCACACACAATATAGTTGAGAAAAGCCTAGGCTGATGATGAAGTACCTACGTTCTCGTGGGAACATTTCTGAATTCCCCCATCGGTCCAGCGAAGCCACAGGAAAAAGATAGAGAATACAAGAGCTCAAGAACAACTGAATAAACTACCCGGGACGGAGGACGAACTTAGCCAGCGTTGATTATGTCAACTAACTCATATAATTATTAAAAGTGTACAAAATGTCTGGGTTGAATCATTAAAATAATAAATTGTAGGTACATGGATAGACATCTCCCGTGCGTGTTTAGCCACCCTGTGGTACACCTAATTAATACACATGAATGAAAAACTGAAACAGCCAATTCCATTTTTTTCCTACCATAGAACCGCAATTTCAGCCTCATCAACTATCTGTAAATATCTCAATAAAAAGAGTGTCTATCGACGCTCGCCATTTCCAACAATTGATTGGCGTCTGAGTGACAAATTGATGCGTAACAAGGCCGTCCAAGCGTTAACAAGACCATTTACGCGTGCATTACCACTGCAACCATGTCCTGTTAACAAATGATTTTGTTACGAAACGAACCCTCCCGAAAAGCAGAAAATATATAACCATGATTAGCATGTTATAACTTCTTGTAAACCCCTAAATTATGAGTATGTTTGTCATAAATGGAAGTGCATAATTATGTGTATAGTTCGCGTGCAAAAAGTACTTGATCAAATCTACGATGATTTATGTGGTTGTTAGGATTTAGTAAAGGTTTGGAAAGGTTCTAGAAACAGGGTTTTACCTAAGATTACGATTTCTTTCCCCTCATAGCTCTCCTTGCCCCTTTGCATCAAAGTTTCAGTATAAATGAGATCAGCTTCTGAGATATCTAAAAGCAAACAAAATATTATATCTTATCTATCATACAAGTATTTGAACAAATATTCGTGTTAATTCACTATTACAAAATAAACTTTATCCCCATAGAAATATGGATTATTTTGTATTGATCAACTAACACAAATATTTGATCAATTATGCCAATTTTAAATGTTTGATCAGCAAACTTACTTTGTAAATCATCTAGCACCAACATGTTACCAAGAGTTTTGGAATGGACTATCTGGACTCTTTGGAAAGGCGATTGCTCGTCGAATATGACCGCATCGATGTCGTACTCTAAAAGGCGTTCGTCTGCGAAATTCAATATTACCTTTTATTTTTAAGCAGACACAAATATCCGACAGTTTAAATAATGAATTTAAGTTGGCCAATATGTCGTGTAAAATGTTTGTATTTTAATTAACGCTATGTTGAAGTGGGCAGGGAAGGATTAAGAGTTAGCACAAATAACTTGAAAATACAAAATCTAGTCTCATAATTTGGAATCAAAGTGTTTCTTTTTTTCTTAGCCTCAGCATATGGGCCATTTTATTTAATTTAAATCAAGCTTGTTATTAATAGGGTTGTTGACTAATTTTTGGAATCGCTTTTATTTTATAGATAGACCCTTTAAATACACAAAAAAAATATTAATTGAAAAATTATGACATTATGTTAATAAGAAAAAACGTAAATAAAAATAGTTTTAAAAATTCCGGCTAAACGCTATAAACTGTCAAATGGCTGTGATGACGTCACGGGCCGTTTTGAAAACTTTACGATCTGTCACATTGCACTGATCTTGATTCAGTTCTTAGGAATATACTTTTAAAAACAAAATGAATACGACGATTTACAATAAATGTTTTACAGTGCCGATGTGCAAAAGTACGTCAATCAGTACGCCACAAAAACTTTTCATAAGCGTTCCAAAAAGGGCAGAAATAAGGAGAAAATGGTTAAAAATGGCTAGAAGACATTCATCATCATTGTCAACAACAAGTAGGTACCAGTTATTTTTGTGAAGATCACTTCGATGTGAGTTCTAAATAAACTATAAACATCAAAATTAAATCAATGTATTTGAGTATATTCCAAAATTGTCGTTTATTACTTGTTTGTTAATGATAATGTTTGTTTCAAACATATGCACTTAACATAATTTTTTATTTTGTTGATGATAGATGAGAAGTTAAAAGTTCTAAAAATGTATATAAAATGAGTAAGTTAGTAAGTCTCTTTCATTCGTATAAATATATCACTTTAAAAATTCTTACAAAGATTACTACTTACAACTTAAACCAACTTATCTATGTTGGTGGCAAAAAACGGAACTAAAATAAATGTATCAAGTTTGACGTATAGATGTAATTTTGCTTGACAAGTAGCGCCACCTTATACTTCACAATTAAGTTGGTCATACTGTACTTCGAAACTCCGACGCACAAAAATTCGTGTTTGTAGCAAAGAACCATCAAAGAATCAATTTTCGGTATGTTAGAACCATTTCCTTTCATAAATCCAGTCTCCATTGTGATAAATATCGTAGGTATAAAGTAATTTTAATAAGTTATTGAAGAAAATCGTTCACCACTGATACTTTTGCCTTCGGTATGACAGATAAATCAGCTAGCCTCGAGGCTCGTGACGTCATCGCGCTCTGATTGGTGTTCGCAGTCACGTGATAATGGGTATGAAATAACGCAATTTAAAACAATTTTATTTAATTAAAGACAAAAAATTAGTTTCTTAAATTATTAATTTAGAATTCTAAAAACTATCATTGATTTTTAAAACATAAATTTATATGAATTCGTTATATGAGTCAACAACCCTATTTAAACTGAATACCTATGTACATTATTTAAAAACAGTACTTGATGTAATGATCTAATGTGCACTTGAAATATACTAATAACTTGGCGATAAAAAAATAATAGATACCACTGACCTGAGGTTGGATAATACCTGCCGAAGAGGCATCGTTTTAGCGGCGCGTAAGCTTGAGATTTTATAATATTGATGTATTTTTTCAGTTGACCTTCCAATATTCTCGCCGACTATTGAAAAAATAAATCATAAAGAAGGAAAAACAAAAAAAATGAATGCAGGTAGTCTAACATGCATAGTTTTATAAATTTTAGGCCAAATAATGTTAGGTTGAGCGTCTTCATGGATACTGGAAGATTCGTTTGTTTGCTACTGGTTAGGTCTAATTTATGAAAATATAGGTAAACATGCATAGAGCTGTTAGTTGGAAAAAGGTGGGAGAACAGCATATTTGTATTCTATGATTATAAAAAAAGTGAAGTGTATGTGCTTTTTTTATGATAAATAAATGCAAGTGAGTGAATGATCGGAAGAAACGTAGTTAATTAGATAATGGAGTGTTTGCAGCTTTTATGTTCGATTGGCTGGGCAAATCTGCAATGGGTTAAATGCTTGTTACCTTTCAATTAAGTGTCAGTCAATAAGCTTAATTATGGTCATACACAGATTTATTATTGGTTTAGTGAAGATTTAAATATTTTTTAAATTAATTCAAACTCAAACCATTTATTTCAATTAAGCCATTACAGGCACATTTGAAAGTTAGAAAAAAAAACGAACGAAACTACGAGTGCAATACGTCATTCCGAAAGCCACCACGCCGAACCACACGCCACCGAATGCCCCCAACAACGAACACTGCGAGCACGAAAGCACGCAGCGACGCACACCGCAACAACGAATGCACGAGACCCCGAATCACGGAACCACGAATGCACGCCGCAACGCGCAACCGCCACCCCGCGCACCCATCGCCACGGCACGCGCCGCCGCACGCCCCCGCATCCACAGCACTCGCCGCCGGTAACATCCGGCGCCGCGCAGCCCGACGCAGCAACTCCCGAAACGACGCATTGCACTCCTAAGCTACAATCACAAGGCATAATAACTTGTGAAAGTACTGTAGTTGCCAGTTCCCTAACGTAGATCTCATGAAGAAGAACGGGCAAGAAACTCCATGGACACTCTTTTTAATCAGAATTTTTGTTACAAAATCTTGGTACATTATATCATTCATGTTGAGATGGTATATTATGTGAGAACTATGTAGCAAGACGTGCAAGTTAAGAGCGTCCAGAGTAAAAAGATATAAAAAACAAATCAAAGAAAAATATATAAACCATGGCAGCTAAGAGATAACCAGTCTCCACTGACAGCAATTCATCCAATAGTGGTATTTTTTTGCTTACATGTCTTAAAATGAACATTTTAATCAGATTGAATAATTTTTGTATTAATCTTGAGTAGATAAGGGTTAGTTGTTGTGAAAAAGATTCAAATCCTGTAAATGATAAATGAATAGGTGCTACAAGACTGATTAAGTGTTGATGCTTATGAGAATGAAAAATGAATAAGATAGAAACATATAATATTTACATGCTTTGTGCTCATATTATAATAATTGCAACTTTAAATAAACATAATATTATAAGTGTAAAATTGAAAGCTGTACTGTAATAAAACAAAAACATATAAAAAAATAGCTAAAACCAAAAATAACTTTACGTAAGGGAAATGTCATCAAACTAAGTTAAATAAAGGGGGTAATAAATAGATCAGGTATAGTTGCTAACCTGAACTAGTGAGATAAACATCAAATTTATAACCACGTTTGATTGTCGGGAATAATTTTACCCTTTCGCAGTCCAATGACATTCTTACCGAATTTTCCAGTAGTTTAGAGCACTAGAAATAAAATTTATACGCTCAACCTTCACATGTCTAAGATTATTATTTATTATTCTGGTTATTTTAGCAACCCTTTGAAGGCTAATAAATGTGAATCAAATCAAATCGAAAAAGGATAAACCACAATATATATAACTTTTTCTGAACCATCACTCAACAATTAATTTTTTAGAGGGTGTTGCTATCAACTTGTGAGAAACTGCAGTATTTATTTTATATGTTTTAAAATTAATAAGTACAGCATCACAATAATTTGTTGACATAACTCAGCAAATGGCTAAAATGATTATTAGCATTCAAATTCCCTGTTGTAATTAAATATTTTTGGGTAAGTTAAACAATTTACTTGGTTGTTGTACTATTGTTCCTCTAATATTATAAAGAAACTAGTCAAATATTTAACTCAACAAAAATAAATCTATTCAGGAATAATTATTTAAGAGACAACCCTATTTGAAATAGGGATTAGAGAACGCTCAGCGACGTACGTTATTGAAATACGTAGACTAGTCCTGTAATTTATGACTACTTGGTTCGTTCTAGTGCTGTAATATCATATATTTCGCTAATGTAACATCACACAGCGCGCTTACCTTGAGGTTAATTAATGGTTCCTCGTTCTCCTCCTTGTAATATTCAATGTTTACAGTGACAAGGCCACGGTCGAACAGTCTGACGGACACCGTAATGCCCTTCTTGCCAGTCAGCAGCTTCAGCGAACCACCTTCCAGTTTTAACTCAGTGGCTAAAATAAGATTCGGTATATAGTCTTTCAACACGGTTTGCAATTGTCCGAATATTGTTTTTTGGCCGTTTTCGTCTCCTAGACGGGCGGGGTCGACTGAGAAGTCTAGCAGCAGCGTTTGGACAGACATTTTCAATTATTAAACGTTAATTGCACTGTTTTGAGAATATCAAATTGGACGGGACCGGCAAATCCAAGATAGAAAAGAACCTTAAGAACGAAGCCGCTCTCACGAAATTGAAGGAAATAGCAAATTGATTTTGAAGGATCTATTTTGATATTACGCCAATGTTGCCAATAAGAACTATTTGTATCGATTAAAATGCATATCGAATAGAAGAAAAACTAAATAAGTGCTAGCGTATGATCGATTTTTGTTGAATTACGGAATTGAAATGACTAAGATTTTGAAGAATAAAAATTGTTTGTATCCATTTCTCTAATAAAAAACACAAGACTTATCCTAGGTTCCGATAAAGATTTCGTCACTTAGCACTTCTACCTGTTTTTTCTGTTCTGAACGAATCAATTATTTTTTTGTCCTTTGGCATCCCTCTTGGAAATTTGGAATCGGGTTGACGTTTAATTTTTCGGGCTGCCATAAACTAATTTCAGAAACATTTGTGTGCGACTTCATTCAATTATTTTTACTGATTTTAGTGCCCACTTTCTGATGTTTATAATTCATCAAATAAAAATGTCCGTCAAAGGATCATCGATCGATGTTACTGGCTTTTGACAATAATTTAACGCTTGACAAAAACGTAAAAACAAAACAAAACATAGGCCAATAGACTTGCAACATTACATCCGTCTGTCTTTCCTTTTTGTAAAAAAAATTGCATCGTGAGATTCTTGTGAGTTGACTGAGTTGTGACATGGCTGGAAATACTGCTGAAGAAGTAGAGGTGGGTAGTTATATTTAATTGTGATGTAAATTGTATCGTCTACCTGTATTAAGCATTAATTATATCGTACTTCCTTTACTTTTTACGGGATTTGGTGATGTGGCTGCACTAACTTTCACTGTTGCATTTGTTTTGCGTTTGCAGTGTTTTCAGCTAGTTCACTGGTTTTACATAACCGTAAAGGAGATAAACAAGCTGAATTATATTCTAAAATAAATATTTTTCTTAAATATTAGGTTTTCTGATAAGATATTTTTTAGGTTAGGATTAGAGTATAAAATATGATGGCTTGTGTGTTCAAGGGGTCTGTGACGACCGAGACCAAAGGCGCTACTAATGCCGAGGTCCCTCCGGAGTTCCTGATCAAGCACCCTCTACAGAACACTTGGAGTCTTTGGTTTTACGACAACGACAGGAACAAGACATGGGAGGAGAATCTAATTGAATTAACAACATTCGATACGGTGGAAGATTTCTGGAGGTAAGGTGCTACAAATGACCTACAGTTATCACGACTGAAGTTTCCTTTCTATTTACATTATATTTGTATTGATAACATGTTATTTCCTGATACTAAAGATGACACTGTTTTAGATCTACTGTATGGACTGTTTTTGACTGGATTTGCAAACAATATTTGAAAAACTAACTTACATCAGGCTTTGTCATTTTTACCATTGTTAATCAAAAGCTAAATGTAGGATAAATAACAACAATTTCAAAAAAGATTTTGAAGCAACAGCTGTCTATAATATTTCAAAAATCAGATTGAAAAGAACTTTTCTGCCTAAAAAGTGCCTAGATAAAAAGAATTTTATTTACTTAAAGATTAAGTGATGATTATGTTTGATATTCTTGAGTTAATTCATATAAATCTCTAAGAGTGTTAAAACTTTGTATTTATAATTATAACATACTTCTTAAAAATTATCAACCGGAATCTTTGAACAATTAACTATGAATATGTGTAATAATGGAGGTCTCTTATCTCAAATGATTACTGTAATGGACCATCATGAACCAAACAGTCAATTGGCATGCAGCAACTACTAGAGCTACAAGTAGAAATATTTGTTTTGGTGGCCAATCCTCAAGAAAAAATAATTATTTGTTTTGATAGCCAATCCAAAGTCATAAAAGAGGTGACTAGTGATGAAGAAGACTGGTATTGATCTAGACCTGCATAAAATAGATTCCCCCCAGAAGAATAATCCATGTTTAGCCAATAGGTTGATTACTGGCAGTGTAGGGCGTAGTTAACTACAATTTTGTAATCTGGTTACTAACTACGATTAAAAGTAGTTAACTACATGTAGTTAAGTTACATGTAATCATAACTACATGTAGTTAACTACTTTTAATCAAACTACATTAAGTAGTTGTTAGTTTGATTGCTGCAATCGAGTAGTTATAACTACTGATTATTAAAGTTTTACGAACTTATATTTTGCAATGAAATTAACATGTAATGTGTAGTTGGTAATCTAAATATGTTTTGGAATAAAGCTGCATAAAAAAAACAGTTTATTGCACATACCTATGTTTATTTTTATGAATAATCAAATGCAAGGATTAAAGTCGTAGATTTTTAACTGCAACGCTCGAAAAATACTGAAAGAAAGTAATTGAAACTTTCGGCATTTTCAACGCTACATCATTTTAAATGTAGTTAAAAAAAGTAATCAAGTAATCGTGATTGCAACTACAATTTGTAGTTAGTAGTTAAAAAATTTAACTACATTTTTCGATTACTTTATGTAGTTAGTAGTTATGATTGCTAACTACTTTTTGTAGTCGTAGTTAGTAATCAGTAGTTAGATTACATTTTGCCCAATACTGATTACTGGGTATTGGTCTCCAAGCTTCACCATAATCACTTGTAGAGTAAGATCCCAGGGCCGCCAGACGTCACGTATTTTCTGACGAAGGAAATGTGGACGATTGAGTAGTGTTAGTATGAACTAAGAACGCACGACTACCAGCTAGCTTGCTTAGACGGCCAATTTTCAGGTATCAGGCTATCAAGGTACATAAAAACATTACTAACTTCACGTATTTTCTGACAGCTGATTTTTACGTATATTGTAGGCAATATCCTTAAAAATAAGTTGCCAACACTCCCAGACACTTCCTAGCGGCCGTTTTGCCTATCGGACGCTTTAAAGTTCCCAAAAAATTTAGACTTAAACGTATTGAGGCTATGTCCAGCAGTGGACGTCTTTTGGCTGAAATGATGATGATGATGATAAACGTATTGTGACTGTTTACCCGAGAACGCATGGCATCGCTCGTGTGGCTGACATACAGACCTCCACTGGACTCATTCGATGGGCATTCAACAGGATCTGTCCATTGCCTGTGTCTTCAGAATTTTGTTGAAAACGTTGCTTTGACCACTCGGGTGCATGTTGGAGCGCCTGCCCAATATAGCATGGCAATAACCCGATCAATTAGCTTTAAGTATTAAAACATTAGCCGCCTTATTACAAAACGTAGTTAAACCTGGTTTTACTTAGACCTGGTTTATCTCGCATGCTGTCACTTTCTTTTGAATATTATTGAAGTGAGACGTCATGCGAGATAAACCAAGTCTAAGTTAAACCAGGTTTAACTACGTTTTGTAATAAGGCGGATAGAGTTTATGTATTCTTTAAAGCGTCTGTTAAGCAATACGGCCGACGGAAAGTGTCTGGGAGTATTTGCGATCTATTTTTAAGGATATTGCCTAAAATGTACGTAAAAATCAGCTTGGAGAAAATACGTGAAGTAAGTAATTTTTGTATGTACCTTGATGACCTGATACCTGAAAATTGGCCGTCCAAGCAAGCTAGCTGGTAGTAGTGTGTTCTTAGTTCATACTAACACTACTCAATCGCCCACATTTCCTTCGTCAGAAAATACGTGACGTCTGGCGGCCCTGGGATCTTGGACTATTGAGAATGTAGTGAACATACATGTGTATGTGCCTTTTTCTCAAAGGGTAGGCAGAATTTACTGAAAGCTGTTTGCTGAGATACAGTTTAATTTGCATTGTCAATCTGCTCATTCCCAAGAAGTAGATGTAAGCCTCCATGCCAAATAATCACTGACTGCCTCAAAGCAACATCATCAGGCTTCAATCAGTTTGGTTGTTGCTTCATCCTGCGATGTATCATCCCGTTATGTATTGATGGTAATCAGATTGATGCTATTCGTTTCTTTTTAAGTCGGTAGGTTAGGTAGAGTCTGAGGACTTCAGTAGTGTTGCAGAGAGTTCATTTCTATGTCGCTGGAGTCTTTGCTTATAAATCTTATAAGACTTTTATGAAAACTTCAATGTTCCTTGTGAACCATGAAGTGCTGCTCAAGGTTTTCAGTGCTTTATTTTGGAAGCGTTGTAGTATTTCCGCATTTGAATGACTTGGATACCCACAGCTCTATTCCATATAGTTGTTAGGATGCAATAGGGGATCGGACAAAAAAAAAACTAATTAGTCCGTCAGATAGATTTTCAAAAATTATTGGACACGTATTTTTTCTTTTTTCACGTAAACTTAAAATGAAGACGATACAGTGCTTCGAAAACTCGTGTGACGTCATATGATAGTACGTTTTGACGACACAAGTGACGTTTCAAGCCCCACTCCAAGATCTTTGACGCGTTTTATCTTCGTCATTTTTTATTGATTTGATAAAACAAAAAACACGTATTCAATATTTTTCGATAATCTAACTTACGGACTAAACAGAATTATATTATTTTGACCCTGTCCGATCCCCTATTGTAGATCATTAGTTAGTTTTCTAGTAGTAGTGAGCTAATTGAAGACTGTCTGCCTATCAACCAGTAGATTTCTCCTAGTTGCCTGCTTGTTTTTTTCTTTTGGTCCTAATATATGTTTACGCCAGGTAAGTATTCTATTGATGTGCATAACTGTGCATACCTAAATATTTGGCAGTTCTTTTCTGAGGCAGAACCTCTCCCCGTCGGGGCTGTTGATATCGAAAGGTTACCGCGGCTCCGACACAAGGGCGAAGAAGAAGGAACATGGGTTTGGTTTTTAGTCAGTAGAAGTCTGACACTCCCCTTCGCTCTGCCCAAGAGCGGGGGGGGTTATTCGATGATTTTCCACCCACCAAAAAAAAAAAAAAAAAAAGGCAGAACCTCTCCATCAAGTGTCACTGGTGGACAGTCCCCGCTTCTAAGGGCGAAAGTAGTGTGTACAGAGTTAGCAGCACTAGGTTTGATTCTCCACTTTTTGAGCAGCGGCAGGGTTAGTGAAGCAAAAAAAAATGGTTCTGGTTCCTCGGACATCCACCTCAAGGCACTATTCCGGAAGATTCAGAAATGCTCTCAGCAGGACAGGGAGCGTTCAAGTATTACGTAACGCAATTTTTGGAGATTTTTGACGCCCTCTCATGTAAAGCGCCGTAACGTTTTACTATAACCCCCCCTCCCCCCTATTAAAACGTTACGTAACCACCAAGTGACCATTTTTACCTAAAATTGGAAATTTTTGAGAAAAAAAAGTTATAAAAAATGCGTGATAGAATCTTTCTACGTGATGGTTAAAAAAACAATATTACGTAACAAGTGATTCAAACCCCCCCCCCCCCCCCGCCCCTGTAACGCATCGTAACGTTTTACAAGACCCCCCTCCCCCCAAATTCGTTATGTATTACTTGATCGCTCCCACACCTGCAGATACAACTTGTATTCCGATACAGCAGTGTGTGACAGCTATGCCTTCCATCTAAACTATGTCTCACCTCCTGTACTGCAATATGTGCGATTCCACCTGCACTTTGAAGGACCTCTCCAAATGCCTTCAAGGTGGCACCTCCACATTCGTACATCTGTTCATATTCCCACACAGGCTGAAACCACTATGTACCTAATCTTTCCGGAGAACTTGACAAACATAATCATACAGCATGGCACTAAACAGTCCCTTCAAAAAGCCAATCTTCGGAAAATTATTTATTCAATTGTTTTATTCCAGACTGTACCACCACATCAAGCTACCTTCAGAGCTGCGCCAGGGTCATGACTATGCCGTCTTCAAGCAAGGTATCCGCCCCATGTGGGAGGATGATGCCAACAAGATGGGAGGCAGGTGGCTCATCAGTCTTGAGAAGAAGCAGCGCAACTCTGATCTGGATCGCTTCTGGTTAGATGTGGTATGTACTCAGACTTGGATGGTTGCTAGTTGTTTATTAATGGCTTTGACTGGCTGGCATTTGGTGGCTGGTGTCTTACCAAGAAGTTTTATGTTACACTTCAAATAAATTGTGGCCTGCTACCTTTCTAACCTCATATAGGCTGTTACTCCATGATAATTTCTGGTACTCAGCTGCATCCAATTTTACTGTAATCCCAACATACTTGGGTAAAGGTAAAGTAACGGCCAATAAAATAAAGGAAATGCATGGGACAGCCCCCTGTACCACTAATTTATTTCCCATAATTATGGTTTTTCATTGACTATATGAACACTACTTGTAGTCAATATTTTGTAAATAATTTGTACTATTACTAATTAAAAGAGTTTTTATAGACAAATTAATCATGTAATCAGATTAAACACTCTTTAATACACTCCAGACACTTTTACCGCGAATTCGTCGAATGTCAAACAGAAAATTAGTGATGTGACACATAGTGTCCTCATGTAGTGCTGTGCTGTGTCGATTTAGTAGGTGTTCGGTTTTCTTCCGTCTAACAGTACCTACTTTTAAGTTTGTTTTTGGGTTATATTTAAATGCACATCTGTTTAATTTTTCAGCACACTAGGTAACTCCACTAATTAACTGAATGCATACCAGAAAAATGAATGCTGTGCAAAAAAACCAATTGATTAACTAAACATGTCCTACAAAAAAGTCTAAAAAATCACACAAAACGAGATGACCTTTTTTATCGAATTCACACCAAAAATGTAGTTAGTACATCGGATATATGATTTGTAAAACAAAAATACTAATTGCTTATCAAAAATACTAACTTGCACTCTAAATTGTACAATCTTACTACGGAATTTCTAAAACTGATATCTAATACGACCGTCTCGCGAAAGTGTCCTTTATGGGCGGCATGGGCACCGGGCCGTAGGCCGACGAAGGAGGCCGGCGGAGGCCCGGCACTTCGGGGACAGAAGATATTAGTGTTATTTAATATGCGAGCGAAGCGAGCGCGCGTCATGGAGTAAATCAGGTGTAGGTTTTCCTTAAAAAAGTTTTAAAATGTTTGTTAGACTAAATAATGATTAGATAACTATTTTGATAATAGTTATTCGTTCAGTAAAAGAGTTCTGCAAATGCCATTAAAAAGGATACTAAATTTGATTTCTTTAGTGTGCATAATTTGTGTGCAAGTCAGTATTTTTGGTGTAACTTTAAAATATTTTGTTCGAAAAAAGGGAATATACAGATATCGGTTTAAATACATGCCTTTGTTTTTTGCCATTTGACCTTGACTTACTCATAGTAAAAGTTGAACCAGAAACAACTATAACTTGTTTAACATTGAAAACAAGATGGTTTTGATAAAATACAAATTCTCTTTAAATTAATTCAGTTTTTATTATTTGTTTATATTTTCTCTATTAAAAAAAAATTACTTTCACCTCTTGTATTCCTCCTTCCAGCTTGATCTTAGCCAACTGTGTAAAATAAAATATTTTTTATTGATTAGATATTTACCCTGTCCTCAGGTTCTCCTCCTGATTGGCGAAAACTTCGACCACTCTGAAGAAATCTGCGGCGCCGTCGTTAACGTGAGAGCGAAACTCGATAAAATTGGTGAGTACTACGAAAGACTATGCCTTAGGCTATTCATTAGTGGCTTAGGAACACTAAACTTTACATATTGGATGGTAGAATTAGAACTGGCTCTGAGCTAAGGGTTTAAAATTCAAGCAAGTGCTTTTATTGTGGTGTTTATTTGGGTGTTTTTGTGTAGGTAAGTAGGCTAGGCTGATACCTTATACCTTAATGAGCGATGAAGATGAGCTTAAATAAAGCGTAAAAACCCTGTATGCAAAGAAATCTAGGAAATTAAGTGTCATTACTTTATTTCCAAAGTAAATTTATGATTAAAAACTATTTTCTTATTGGAACTTATTTTCTTACGGGAACAATTAATATTTATCAAAGAACTTTATAAATAATGTTTTCGCCTTTCAGGAGTTTGGACAGCTGATACCTCGAAGCAGCATGCTAACATCGAAATCGGCAGGAAAATCAAAGAGCAACTGGGTATCCACGGGAAAATAGGCTTCCAAGTACATCGCGACACCATGGTCAAACATAGTTCGGCAACTAAGAATCTATACACTGTTTAGATGCTACTGAACGTTCGTGCTCGATATAAACAGTGGTATGGGGTGGCTAGGTAAAATGTCTTGAGTGTTGTTTACGACAGGCGAGTGTTGACAGCTGACAAATCGACTAAAACAATCGATTCTAATATTGAATTTAGTCGATTTGCCATTCGTCATTGTTCACTCGTTAGTTGTCCTCCTTTTCAGTTAATTCGATTTTCTGAATTCGAGAAAAGGAATAGTGATTAAAAACAATATTTTTGTTAGTAAGTAGAGATGTTTTAGCAATACATTGAGCTATCTCGTACATTGTTGTTGTTGTTTTCTAACCTTTGATTAGCTACCAGGAGTATGATATTTAGGTTGATGTTAAGGAGTTGTCTCACATAATTTATCTTAATATAACATGCATGTTACGTCTGTGGCTAGAAAACGTTAAATTTTAAGTCTGACTTATGTAACTAAAGTGTGCATTAGTTGTAATCTATAAATGTATTTGTGTCGAAATGTGCTAGCTTGTTTGGTTGCAGGATTATAAATTATTAGTATTATAATAACATATTTTTTTACATTTAGCACCTCCCTTATGTTATTCAAAACACTTGGCTTGATTTAACACTGCCTTCCGTCGGTCATATTGTAACAGCATTTCAACGATGCAAGTATACTATAAAACAATAAAATATCATTTTATATAAAAATCTTAATGTATTGTTATTTTCCTTTTCTAATTATTATTATATGCTTTTGGGCGTCCGCTAAACCGCGCGGGTGCACGCTCTCGTGACTGTTTCAAATATGGTACGACTGGCGCTGGGATTTCACGTACCACATTGGAACCTACATCAGTATTTATAGAAGTCACACACAAACTCGAAGACTTTCAACACTGAACACATGCATAGAGATTCAGGCAACGCTATAATAAAGACCTATATTTTGTATTTTTTTGTAATGGCCGTGGCGGCGTGGTTGGCTTTTCGTAGTATGAGTGTTACCTGCCACAGACATGATGTTGACTGTATCAAAAAATAAATAAGTATTACTAACTTATTATTAAATTACTAAACAAGTATACCTATTGCGAATATAATATTTTGCGAATGTAATAATATGAGAACAAAGGCTAATTAACTACCATATTTAAAATAAAATTCTACGCTGACCACACTGATTGCACGTACTCGGGACTTCCGCTTGCATCGTGCGTGATTCATACAATATTGAGTGAGTAAGTAACTAAGTACTCAAGAAATAAACAACATAGAAACTGTGTCCATTTCAATATTATTGTTAGTGAAGCAACGCGTTCGGACACAGTTACATTCAAAGATATTATTAATTTCTATAGTTTTATTGGTGAGTACCTAAACCAAATTCTGTATTTACCTAGTCTTCTAGATCTCGTAAATGTGTGGCCTACACAGATAATAGTGGTCCCGGGTCTGGGGGTTTAGTTAGTGTATGTGAGTTAAATGCTTGCAAAAACCCACGACACAGGATAAATCTCATGTGCGTTTGTGAAAGTGGAAATTTCAAGTGCAAACCAATGGTGCAAACTAGGATATTAATTATTTCTAAAAAGATGACATCGGACAAAGGTATTACCTACGGTTACTCTTATCATTATTTTATCAATCTGATTGCATTGATTGGTAATTAATTTCCTGTTTGATATTTGTTTAGTTTAGTAATCATGTAATTAATTTAAAAACAATAACGTCTTCGTAACGTCTATAAACAAAAAAAGTCGCAATAGATTACAAAATATTTTAGGAATGCTCTGTTAGCTCAAGTGCGAAGTGGATGAAGTGGTAAGAACTGTGGGTCGTGGGTTCGGTTACCACTTAGAAAAAGAATGCATTGTATTTATCTGTTCCAGCGCGATGTTTAATATAGTGCTAGAACAGACTTAATAATAATAGATTCCTTTCACAGTTATTGTAATTTTCATTTGTCACGCTGTTTTAGTTACTTATTATCTGTTTGAATATAGTTAAGTGAATTTACGATAGCTATGCTGTTCACTATCTATGCTGTTCTTTAAGGTGGACAATGTTCCGCATATGTAGCACTATGAAATTGTACTTTAAATTAATAAAACTATAGTGGTTACATTCTCTATACAATCAGATTACTGTTACTGTTTTCACAGCCCACAGGCAACTATGTATTATCATCACAGAACTAATTGTGACGGGACTAGGTATATTGAGCCGACTGTTCATGCGTTCAAGTGCCGCTAAGTTCAATTTAAACCAAACGTGCATGCTATTTAAAATTACATTGTCCCCCTGCCCACTGTGTTAGTATTCCAGCTTCCTGTTTATTACAAGTGGAACCCATATCTTATGCCAAGACTAACAGACTCCACGTTCATTGACTTTGTTAAGTAAGCATACGAATCTAAACTATTATTCTTTTAACTTTAATAATGTTCATTTCGTCGTAAACGCCTGCTGACATTCCCTTCTACGAATAAGAACATTGTACGCAAAGAAGGTTCATATTCTTATGAAACGTTTACTAAGAAGTCAACGTGTGGTCTGTAAAACTTGCCCTTTGTGCCCAATGAGACTTGGATTTGGCCTCTTAAACAGAGTTGCTCTGTGAAGAATCAACATCATTGTTGGCCCTCTTGCTCCATGCACTGCTGAGTCAAGGCCTTCTCCCGTAGCAGTAATTGTCTTACATTACCTAGGTACTTAATTATTTTAGGGCCACAACAGCATCCGACAAAATGTTAGTCACAGATAACGTCAAGCATCCTCTACGGAACGAGTGGAGTTTCTGGATGAACACTAACCGCGAAAAGAATTGGGAGGCCAACATAGTAGAGCTGACCTCGTTTGACACGGTTGAAGACTATTGGTGGTAAGATATTGTGTACCTACTCCTCTGAATTCATACTTTCATTCCTACTCCTGCTCCTTTCCCAGCCAGAGAAGCGTGACTACACCCATCAAATCTGGTAGTTCTTGGGCCTTTCATTTTAGACGCATCATGAATTCATGACGCTTATGGAAAGGTGTTTTACTTTTATAATGTTACCGGCCAAACCCGATTTAAGGACAAACTAGTTTCGCCTAGTCTAAACTAGAGTTCTTACTATACGCGATAGTGTGGGCCTGCTGACGGAATCGCTAACCCTAGACGGTCGACGTCAGGGGCACCCCGAGATTCGGTTAGTTAGAAGTTTAGAACCCTTTAAACCCTGCAGACAGAAATAGGAGCCCCGCGCGGCGGGGCTCCGTCGACCTGTCGACTGAAACGAAGAACTAGTTTAGCCTAGGCAAAACTAGTTTGTCCTGAAATCGGGTTTGGCCGGTAACATATTTTTTTTGTTGACAACTGATGATTGTTTTTACTGGCTTTTATTTAACTTGCACTGTTCAATATGAATGTACAAGTCCGTTTCAAAATTTGCAAATCATTTTAGTACACATTACATTTCATGTACATTTTCCATACCTTTAATTCTGGTGACAATACATTTTTAGGACAGACATGACTTGCTCCTGCAGCCAGGATCACCACTTCAAGAGAGAACTCTTCAAAGGTTAATAGCAGGGAGACGTAAACTATAGGCGTTCAATGTTCATGGAGAATCCTTTTAAGTTAATTTTATTACATACACCTACTCCTACCTGCTATCTCAGATAATGATTGTTCCTACAGTTTGTATCACCATATGAAGGTTCCTTCAGAACTGAAGCTTGGACAAGACTACATGGTGTTTAAGAAGGGAATCCGGCCGATGTGGGAGGACCAGGCGAACAAGAGCGGTGGGCGGTGGCTACTCATGCTAGATGGCTTGAAAGCTGTTTATTTAGATTCGATCTGGTCAGATGTGGTAAGTAAATGAATATAATATGGCTCAATTTGACGGCACGGTTGGCGCAGTGGCTGAGCGATTGGACTGCTGCGCTGCGTGTCGCGGGTTCGATCCCCGCACGGAACAAATATTGGTATGGCCTACAGATAGTTGTTTCGGGTCTGGGTGTGTTTGTGCATGTGAGTTTAATGTTTGTGAACGCACCCACGATACAGGAGAAATTCCTAGTGTGGGGCAACGTTTTAAAAAAAAAAAAAAAAATGTTGAGAAATCGGTTGAAAGGGAGATTGAAGTTTGTTTTGCTCAAATACAACGCATTCGCATTCAACTACCTATTAATAAAAACAAATAGGTACTATTATGTTAAATGTTGTGAAAATGGAAACGGCTAGAACGGAGCGGGGAAACCGGGAAATCCCCGAAAACTAGAGGAGTTCTAGGTTTCCGGGGTATTCCCCGTACCTACTTTAATCCAGTGCAGTCAGGTCTATCCTATCGATGTACCTTATTTATTTATTTATTTATTTATTTATTAGGTACACCAACAGCAATACATACTAAAAAGTTAAAAATAAAATATTATAATACAAAAGTGCTGGTATGTAAGCCCATAATAGGTATACACAGCATTCACCATAATGACAACAAAATATAAAAAAAAAATCTTAACAAAATATATAAAAAAAAAAAAAAATCTTAATAATAAAATGATACAATAAATTACACAATTATGAATTTTACTTAAAACTAAATGAAATAATAATTATGAATAATGATGATACTTATATACTAACTAGTAACTACATACTAATGTTTCTAGCAAATTTACAAGATTGATTTTACAAAATTTAATTGTTTGGAGGTAAATTAGTGCACTCCCGTACCTCAGAGACCGATCTCCTAAACTTGTTAAGAGAAACACCGAATAATTCGGTTTCTGATGTGCAAGATCTATTATAGCTTCTACATATTCGTACCAGAGGAGCGTTGAGACCAAGGTTTGATCTGCGGAAAGGAATGTAAAACAGTCTGGTGATGGGATATCTGGGGGGTTTAGGAGGGACTGAATACGGAATACGCTCGACTAGATCACTGCATTTTGCGATTCCGTTGACGATTTTGTACAGAAAAATCAGATCGCGCGAACGGCGACGGTCTCGCAGCGTCTTTATGTGGAAAAATTGTAGGCGTTGGTCGTATGGACAGCGATGGCTAATTTTTCTGGATGTAAAAGCAAGATGTTTTGTGAAGGCTCGTTGAATTCTCTCAAGTTTTTGCGAGTGAATAGCGTAGAACGGATTCCATGCAACGCTAGCATATTCTAACTCAATTTGTTCAATACTCTTGTGCGTAGTCGCACAAGAGTATTGAACAAAACAATTCTGGTCTTTGAAAGTTGAAAGCCTCGGGTATTGCGTTTAACGAATCCCAGCATCTGTGCTGACTTCTTGACAACATCGTTGATGTGTGGTTTAAAACTCAATTCGTCGTCGACTAGAACACCAAGATCACGTATTTGACGTACCTTCGACAATGTAGAATTACACAGTGTGTATGAGGTGGGGAAAGATATTTTTAAGGTACCTTCGTTTACCTGTTTTTTTTCGTACGCAATAATCTTAGTCATTTGATGCCAATCATAGACTTTATGTTGTAATTGACCTAGCTTGACGGGAAATAAGTTTTTCACAGACGCCCTAGTCTTTATCTGTGTTTAGCTGCAGCAACCTAGTGCTCGTACATATAAAAATATTATCTATGTCTATCTCTATATACCTACCTACTCTATTTCCAGAAAACTATTCAATTGATTAGGTTACTAACCTACATATATATTACCTACCTAAATAGTCCTTGTTTTGAGACTACTTGAACAAAATGGTGCTCTCTCAAAACTGTGTTGATAACGAAACCATTTTATTATTATCTACTTACGGTCTACTTAATTTAGATGACGTCACCATAGACTATAACAAGGCCATAAATCATAATGGGTCTATGTTCAAGCATTATTAAGAGAACATCCTGTTTGATCACAGTTTGATCAAGTCCCTCTTTCCAATTCAAAACCTTTTTGTTAGTTGAATTGATTTTTTGCGTATCACACAATTACACATCAACTACCTAGGTATGTGTGAGTGGAAAATTAAGATAATTTTACAATGATAATTTTATTTTCAGGTGTTGCTTTTGATCGGAGAGACCTTTGAGCATTCGGACGAGATCACTGGGGTTGTTGCCAATGTTAGAGACAAAAATAAAATCTGTAAGTTTCGTGCATTTATCCATTTCATACTATGAATACATGGTGGAAGGGACACCGACTCACACACGGTTAAAGTACTTACCATGATATCCAAAGCGCGGATATTTTTCGTGGGTTATAAAAAAAAAATAGCTGTTTCATACAAAGTTACAAACGATCATAACCTCATGTGCATTCCCCTAACCTTATGTATTTAGTCCCGGCGCAGCATGTCTTCTTAATGCGCCTACCACACGCTCACACTTCCCCACAGTCTTGTCTGCGCGATTACACGGTGCACACAGTACATCGCGCGTGTGGTTTGTAATGGTAATACAGTTTTACCAACCATACGCACGATGTACTGTGAAGTGTGAACGAAAAGTGTGGTGAAGCTTGAGCGTGTAGTAGGCCCATAATACTTTTCTACCTACTCGTCATCTCAGCAGTCACCTCCTTTCTAGCCATATCATCCTTGAGTCCTTGACACAGTCCATTCATCTTTTCATTGATCTTCCTTTACTCTTGTAGCCATCTCATACTCAACATTTTCTTCATTCTTCCCCATCACATTCATACCACGATAGCCAATTACATACTTATTACAAAAGTACATCCTCGTATTAACGTAACAACTTACATGGTCAAAATTACTGGAACAGTTGTTATTTCTAATGAACTGAAAACTTGACCCTGGAAATCTAGGTTCACGTGCTGAATTCTTGGTCCCCGCTTACAAGTCCATTTTTATTGCACCCTCTTGTCTCTTTTACACTAGTCAACAAAATCAAAGAAAATTTTTGGTGCAGAGATACCGTTCATGGTTGTGGCCATTGTTAAGAGCGTTGTTACAAAATCGAGTAACTTCGAAACGAGCGGCGACTGACGGTTGTTGCGCCTGTGTGCGTGATGTACGCTTCTTCATACACACACGTGCAGCGGCAGAGGTGCGTAACACGTTTCACTGCGGTTTACTTAGAATTGAATTGGGAAAAAATACAAGCTATGGAATGTTTTATTTTATTATTGTGATAATGAAATACAAATTTTAATATTTTATGACAGTGAAAGTAACATAGAAATTTTTTAGTTTTTCCATCATGGGTGTCGTTTATATTATTATGGTTTTCGAGGTCGCTGATTACAAAAATGAGCTGAAAATGAAAATCCTAGATAGCGGCCAGAAAATTTTTGGTTTTTCCGTCATGGGTGTGGTTTTCATGGTTTTTGGGGTCGCTGATTACGAAAATGAGCTCAAAATTAAAATCCAAGATGGCGGCTAGGAAAATTTACGTTTTTCCGTCATGGGTGTCGTTTTCATGGTTTTTGGGGTCGCTGATTACGAAAATGAGACCAAAATGAAAATCCAAGATGGCGCTGACAAAAATTTTTGGTTTTTCCGTCATGGGTGTCGTTTTCATGGTTTTTGGGGTCACTGATTACGAAAATGAGACCAAAATGAAAATCCAAGATGGCGCTGACAAAATTTTTTGGTTTTTCCGTCATGGGTGTCGTTTTCATGGTTTTTGAGATCGCTGATTACGAAAATGATGTCAAAATTAAAATCAAGATGGCGCCGACGAAAATTTTTGGTTTTTCCGTCATGGGTGTCGTTTTCATGGTTTTTGGGGTCGCTGATTACGAAAATGAGACCAAAATAAAAATCCAAGATGGCGCCGACGAAAATATTTGGTTTTTCCGTCATGGGTGTCGTTTTCATGGTTTTTGGGGTCGCTGATTACGAAAATGAGGTAAAATTGAAAATCAAGATGGCGCCGACGAAAATTTTTGGTTTTTTCGTCATGGGTGTCGTTTTCATGGTTTTTGAGGTCGCTAATTACGAAAATGAGGTCAAAATGAAAATCAAGATGGCGCCGACGAAAATTTTTGGTTTTTCCGTCATGGGTGTCGTTTTCATGGTTTTTGAGGTCGCTGATTACGAAAATGAGACCAAAATGAAAATCCAAGATAGCGCTGACAAAAAATTTTGGTTTTTCCGTCATGGGTGTCGTTTTCATGGTTTTTGAGATCGCTGATTACGAAAATGATGTCAAAATTAAAATCAAGATGGCGCCGACAAAAATTTTTGGTTTTTCCGTCATGGGTGTCGTTTTCATGGTTTTTGGGGTCGTTGATTACGAAAATGAGACCAAAATAAAAATTCAAGATGGCGCCGAC
Source organism: Diarsia dahlii (assembly GCA_949775195.1). NCBI lineage: Eukaryota > Metazoa > Arthropoda > Insecta > Lepidoptera > Noctuidae > Diarsia > Diarsia dahlii. Next base: position 21,198,619 of record OX459194.1, on the reverse strand, counting down.
GAAAATTTTTGGTTTTTCCGTCATGGGTGTCGTTTTCATGGTTTTTGGGGACGCTGATTACGAAAATGAGGTAAAAATGAAAATCAAGATGGCGCCGACGAAAATTTTTGGTTTTTCCGTCATGGGTGTCGTTTTCATGGTTTTTGAGGTCGCTAATTACGAAAATGAGGTCAAAATGAAAATCAAGATGGCGCCGACGAAAATTTTTGGTTTTTCCGTCATGTCTGTCGTTTTCATGGTTTTTGAGGTCGCTGATTACGAAAATGATGTCAAAATTAAAATCAAGATGGCGCCGACAAAAAATTTTGGTTTTTTCGTCATGGGTGTCGTTTTCATGGTTTTTGGGGTCGCTGATTACGAAAAGGAGACCAAAATGAAAATCCAAGATGGCGCTGACAAAATTTTTTGGTTTTTCCGTCATGGGTGTCGTTTTCATGGTTTTTGAGATCGCTGATTACGAAAATGATGTCAAAATTAAAATCAAGATGGCGCCGACGAAAATTTTTGGTTTTTCCGTCATGGGTGTCGTTTTCATGGTTTTTGGGGTCGCTGATTACGAAAATGAGACCAAAATAAAAATCCAAGATGGCGCCGACGAAAATATTTGGTTTTTCCGTCATGGGTGTCGTTTTCATGGTTTTTGGGGTCGCTGATTACGAAAATGAGGTAAAATTGAAAATCAAGATGGCGCCGACGAAAATTTTTGGTTTTTTCGTCATGGGTGTCGTTTTCATGGTTTTTGAGGTCGCTAATTACGAAAATGAGGTCAAAATGAAAATCAAGATGGCGCCGACGAAAATTTTTGGTTTTTCCGTCATGGGTGTCGTTTTCATGGTTTTTGAGGTCGCTGATTACGAAAATGAGACCAAAATGAAAATCCAAGATAGCGCTGACAAAAAATTTTGGTTTTTCCGTCATGGGTGTCGTTTTCATGGTTTTTGAGATCGCTGATTACGAAAATGATGTCAAAATTAAAATCAAGATGGCGCCGACAAAAATTTTTGGTTTTTCCGTCATGGGTGTCGTTTTCATGGTTTTTGGGGTCGTTGATTACGAAAATGAGACCAAAATAAAAATTCAAGATGGCGCCGACGAAAATTTTTGGTTTTTCCGTCATGGGTGTCGTTTTCATGGTTTTTGGGGACGCTGATTACGAAAATGAGGTAAAAATGAAAATCAAGATGGCGCCGACGAAAATTTTTGGTTTTTCCGTCATGGGTGTCGTTTTCATGGTTTTTGAGGTCGCTAATTACGAAAATGAGGTCAAAATGAAAATCAAGATGGCGCCGACGAAAATTTTTGGTTTTTCCGTCATGGCTGTCGTTTTCATGGTTTTTGAGGTCGCTGATTACGAAAATGATGTCAAAATTAAAATCAAGATGGCGCCGACAAAAAATTTTGGTTTTTTCGTCATGGGTGTCGTTTTCATGGTTTTTGGGGTCGCTGATTACGAAAATGAGACCAAAATAAAAATCCAAGATGGCGCCGACGAAAATTTTTGGTTTTTCCGTCATGGGTGTCGTTTTCATGGTTTTTGGGGTCGCTGATTACGAAAATGAGGGCAAAATGAAAATCAAGATGGCGCCGACAAAAGTTTTTGGTTTTTCCGTCATGGGTGTCGTTTTCATGGCTCCTAGGGTCGCTGATTACGAAAATGAGGTCAAAATGAAAATCAAGATGGCGCCGACGAAAATTTTTGGTTTTTCCGTCATGGGTGTCGTTTTCATGGTTTTTGGGGTCACTGATTACGAAAATGAGGTCAAAATGAAAATCCAAGATGGCGTTGACAAAAATTTTTGGTTTTTCCGTTATGGGTGTCGATTTCATGGTATTTGGGGTCGCTGATTACGAAAAGGAGACCAAAATGAAAATCCAAGATGGTGCCGACGAATATTTTTGGTTTTTCAGTCATGGGTGTCATTTTCATGGTTTTAGGGGTCTCTAATTACGAAAATGAGGTCAAAATGAAAATCAAGATGGCGCCGATGAAAATTTTTGGTTTTTCCGTCATGGATGTCGTTTTCATGGTTTTTGAGGTCGCTGATTACGAAAATGATGTCAAAATTAAAATCAAGATGGCGCCGACGAAAATTTTTGGTTTTTGCGTCATGTGTGTCGTTTTCATGGTTTTTGGGGTCGCTGATCACGAAAATGAGGTCAAAATGAAAATCCAAGATGGCGCCGACGAAAATTTTTGGTTTTTCAGTCATGGGTGTCATTTTCATGGTTTTTGGGGTCGCTAATTACGAAAATGAGGTCAAAATGAAAATCCGAGATGGCGCTGACGAAAATTTTTGGTTTTTCCGTTATGGGTGTCGTTTTAATGGTTTTTGGGGTCGCTGATTACGAAAATGAGGTCAAAATGAAAATCCATGATAGCGCCGACGAAAATTTTTGGTTTTTTCGTCATGGGTGTCGTTTTCATGGTTTTTGGAGTCGCTGATTACGAAAATGAGGTCAAAATGAAAATCGGAGATGGCGCCGACAAAAATTTTTGGTTTTTCAGTCATGGGTGTCGTTTTCGTGGTTTTTGGGGTCGCTGATTACGAAAATGAGGTAAAAATGAAAATCAAGATGGCGCCGACGAAAATTTTTGGTTTTTCCGTCATGGGTGTCGTTTTCATGGTTTTTGAGGTCGCTAATTACGAAAATGAGGTCAAAATGAAAATCAAGATGGCGCCGACGAAAATTTTTGGTTTTTCCGTCATGGGTGTCGTTTTCATGGTTTTTGAGGTCGCTGATAACGAAAATGATGTCAAAATTAAAATCAAGATGGCGCCGACCAAAATTTTTGGTTTTTTGGTCATGGGTGTCGTTTTCATGGTTTTTGGGGTCGCTGATTACGAAACTGGGACCAAAATAAAAATCCAAGATGGCGCCGACGAAAATTTTTGGTTTTTTCGTCATGGGTGTCGTTTTAATGGTTTTTGGAGTCGCTGATTACGAAAATGAGGTCAAAATGAAAATCCATTATGGCGCCGACAAAAATTTTTGGTTTTTCAGTCATGGGTGTCGTTTTCATGGTTTTTGGGGTCGCTGATTACGAAAATGAGGTCAAAATGAAAATCCAAGATGGCGCCGACAAAATTTTTTGGTTTTTCAGTCATGGGTGTCGTTTTCATGGTTTTTGGGGTCGCTGATTACGAAAATGAGGTCAAAATGAAAATCCAAGATTAATTAATCGGCGCCATTTTGGATTTTCATTTTCCTAGCCGCCATCTTGGATTTTCATTTTGACATCATTTTCGTAATCAGCGACCCCAAAACCCATGAAAACGACACCCATGACTAAAACACCAAAAATTTTCCTAGCCGCCATCTTGGATTTTAATTTTGACATCATTTTCGTAATCAGCGACTCAAAAAACCATGAAAACGACACCCATGACTGAAAAACCAACAAGTTTCGTCGGCACCATCTTGGATTTTAATTTTGACCTCATTTTCGTAATCAGCGACCCCAAAAACCATGAAAACGACACCCATGACCACGAAAAAATTTCCTGAAAGCCATCTTGGATTTTCATTTTGAGCTCATTTTCGTAATCAGCGACCCCAAAAACCATCAAAACGACACCCATGACGGAAAATCCTAAAATTTTCCTAGCCGATATCTTGGATTTTTTTTTTCCGAAAGATTCATAAAAGTGAATATTTCAATGCAACATTCGAAAGATTCCCCATTATTTCTAAAATAAAGATTTCTGTTACCCATAATTTATTGTTAGGTACCTATGATTTTCTATCGACTAATATGACGTATCATTTACGAATAAACTTTATTATAAGGTTGCACAAAACGTTCCTTTCCAAAATTCCAACATAGAACACAACTACAACTTGACTACAATAATTTTATTTTATCATAATGAATTACAAAGGATTTAAACTGTGGACAACCTCTGGTTTACCTGTATTCGTATACGTAACTCACACTAAGGCACGCGGGAGCGCGAGCGACATAGGTCCGTCCTCCACGAGCCCTCAGGCGTGACTGAGCGTAAGGCGGCCGTACATCAACTAATAAGGCATTATTTTGGAAAATCGTAATAAAAAAATGAGTCGGCGAAAAATTCCAAAAAAATATAATTAGGGAAGGTAAAGTGTTGTACTATAAGTAGGTCTAAATTTTTTTTGTTAATTTTGTCTTTATCCTATGTTTAAACCATATTTAAAATGCATACATTTTAGCTCAGTATGGCTTTTGAATATTTTTTTTTTTTTGCTGCGATTCCATTTCTATCTCAATTCTAATTAGATAAGGACCTTCAGGACTATATTACCAGTAAATAGACATTTTTTTCAGATTTTTCCGTGTTGCCAGTTTGTCACCAGTAGCAGGGAAAAAACATATGTTTTACGTTTGCTTGAAATTGGGTGTCGGGAAATTGCTATTTCTCGAAATATTAACATTTAAAACGTGATTCTAATTAGGGCATGCATTCCGGAATTCCGGAATCTCGCAATTCCGGAATTCCGTAACAATTTTCCTGATATTTCAATTCCGGAATTGAGAGGACTAATACCGGAATTCCGATATTCATAATCTTTTGATATTTTTTAAAACGTTGCCCCATTTTGATTATTATTTTTTGCGCAACGCTTTACACTATACTTTACAGCATACAGCTGATATCACGTTACAATTTATGCTCAAAAAACTTCTTTGTGTGTTCTAAACTTGCGATGAACTTGCGAAGTCGTATTAAACAAAGAAGAATACTATTCGCAGGTGTGATCCACTAATAACACAATCCGCAAGTCTTCTTTGCACAAGCAGAGGACGATACCTTTCCCAAAGTCAATTCCCAACGTCTTCCCGTTTGTGGTCGCCACTCCAGAACTTTTCGGCCCCATCGGCCATCCATTCTGCGAGCAATGTGCCCTGCCCATTGCCACTTCAGTCTGGCGATTCTTCGGGCTACGTCGGTAACCTTGGTTTTCATGCGGATGTCCTCATTTCTGATTCGATCACGCAAGGAAACTCCGAGCATAGCCCTCCCTATTCCCCTTTGAGTGACTTTGAGCTTTCTGATGAGGCCCATGGTGAGCGACCACGTTTCGGTCCCGTATGTAATCACTGGCAACACACACTGGTCATAGACTTTCGTCTCGAGTTGAGACACTGTGGTAAGTTGGACGAGAAGATACCGCAAAACTTCCCGAACCCCGAAAATCCCAAATTGACCTCTTTCTCGAAGTTAGACCTACCCAACTGGACGGTCCAGTTAGGTAGGTCTGTCTCAGGTAGACATAATCGTCCACAACTTCGAGTGTAGAGTCTCCGATCTTGATAGGAGTGGGTGTTACATGAACATTCAACATAACCTTGGTTTTGTCTATGTTCATTTTAAGACCCACTCTTTCGGAAGCTCTACTGAGGTCATCGAGCATTGTACTGAGGTCTTCCATGGTCTCCGCTATGACCACTATATCGTCGGCAAACCGAAGGTGACCTCTCCAATCTAAAGACATCCTACAGTGCTGCGGTGAACAGTTTCGGAGATTTATGACGTCTCCCTGTCTCACACCGCGGTGCAGAAGGATAGGTTCCGAGGTCTGGTTCTGAAGTCGGACTGACATGTCACATGGTAGCGTTTTTTACAAACACCGCGATGTACCGGTAGTCGATTTGGCACCGTTGGAGAGACTGCAGTACAGCCCAAATCTCGATCGAATCGAAGGCTTTCTCGTAGTCTACAAACGCTTAACAGAGAGGCAGGTATACTCTTCGGTCTTCTGTATAACCTGCCGCAGCGTATGTATGTGGTCTTCGGTACTAAAGCCTTTTCGGAATATATGTCGCCAGGACAAGTCGTCGGTATGTTTTGGGGTAGCCGGATCTCTTCCGGGGATTCTTAGCACCCCTTGCCATTTGCTGTTGCCTCGTCTGCTACCGTAGTCGACGTTAGACGGACTGCCGGGTACTAGGGGCCATTTCTGTCATGCGCTCCAATTTATTAGAGGGGGTTTGCCATAATCGCCACACTTGGCAGGCGGGTTGGCGATCGCAGTATGGTTGCTACAAAGGCACAGAGAACGCCGCTGCCCAACCTCTGGTCCCATTCCCTTAGTCGCCTCTTACGACACCCACGGGAAGATATGGGATGGTGCTATTCTTTACATCCGACACCATATGGTACAATATCTCAATATGTTGTTTATTATCATGTTTAATTCTATTGCGTGATTTATAAACCTTGTTTATTTTACGGTTTTAAAATGTTTAATTAGAGTAATAATTGAGAAAGATGACCAAATATGTTTAATTTGTTACCGAAAATCATTAAAAGGCTGATAAAATTATAAATCTTGTTTGATTTGAAACAAACTTTAAAAATTTACCAGTTCCGGAACCAGTTCCGGAATTCCGGAATCAGACCTCCAGTATCGGAACTCAGTTCCGGAATTGAGAACCTTGCGATATTGCATGCTAATTAGATAAGGACCTAAAACAAAGTCAGATTTATAAATTCTCATTGAAATATTATGCCTTTATCTATAAATAAGACGTGTCCAGGACTTGTAAAAGTACGTATTTTCGGCAAATCGCCCAAAGTTTGTGACAACGCTCTTAACACTAAAACAATTTTTTATTTTATTTTCATACGTGTAATTTTGGATTTACCCTCACTTTTGAATTTTGGCTGTAATCAGTACTTTCAAGTGCTTGGTTTCCTAAGTTATCGGTACATTTATTTATATAAATTAATTTTAATATCATGTCTGCATAACGAGTATGTTGTATCAATATGTCAAATGTGTTTTGTTACGTTCGTGGTGAATACACGGTAAAAAATATAGAAAACCCCTTACAGATTTTACAAAAAGTTCTCAGTTTTCTTACAGTCAAGAATTGACAATGAATACAAGCCGTGGATACCTCAAATTGATTGTAAAATGTGTTTTACACACTTGAGACGATAGGTCAGTGGTCAAAGAAGCCGTATGAAATTCGGAGTGCCTATGCAATGGAAGGAACAAAACGATCACTTCGATGATTTTTTTTTTGCTGTGTTGATTTGCGTGGCGATAACGTGAAAAAAAAATGGTTTATCCAGGCATAAAATCGGCTGGAAAACCGTTGCCACATTCAGAGAAAGTACCTGTTCCAACATTTTATCCGATCCGTGAACCATCATTTGAAGAAATCTTTAAAAAGTAGGTAAGTAGCGACATTGGTGGCGACAGTGATTTCGCTGCATAGCGTCTACAGAACCAAAACCTTTCATTCAAGATGAATTGAATGATTTGATGAGGAGTCTTGAACTACCTAAAGAGTCTGCTGAAGAAATGGCTTCGATATTAAAAGAAAAAAAAACTCGTTGGAGACAGGTACAAAAGTGACGCCCTATCGTACAAGAGAGTCAGACCTGCTGCCGTTATTTCATTCGGAAAATGATATAATTTTTTGTTCGGATGTGCAAGGCCTTATCCTCTAAATAACTAAATATCTCCACAGTCATCTTGATCAATTTCCAGAGAATCATAAACCCTATAGCGAAGAACAAGGGGAGCGGATTCACCAGGACCTAAAAATGATAGAAGAGAGGTCCCAAGGCCGATGGCATATTGGCATATGATGGCTGACTACTGCTGGGGCATGCAACGTGACTGTCTATTTACGAAAGTCGCGAAAAAGAAAGTTTTTATCTACATAATAATTAAAACATTGCTGATTTTCTTTGAAAATTTGTTTTTTAATGTACATGTCATATCTAGAAAACTACACGTAGGAATTCAAAAATTTTGGTATGAATATAATCAGTATACGGACCTAAGTTAAAAAAAAAAAACAGTATCTCGGCACCAAAACCAGTGTTGACCAGTGCTATTAATGTAATGTTACTACTGATAATCTCTGACCATGGCACGATACTATCACCCCTATTCTTAATCAAAACCTCATGATTTCCTCGACTCGACTCAACCGCAGTGAGGTGTATCTTTGTACCCTTTCATTATGTCCTTTAAACAAATCTCTTTTCCAGCTATTTGGATGCGCACTATCAAGCGTAGAGCAGTCATGGAGATCGGCAGGACACTGAGGATGCAGTTCAGGATACCATGCAGGATCCACTACTATAAACACAACTCGTCTGCTTCTATGTATTCCTTTTAGATTTTGTATTTCGAATATTATGATAGGTTGTAAGTTTAAAATAGGTAGACCTAGTTGTAGTACCTATATGTGAGTACCACCACCATACAGAATGGAAATGATATCAACATCTACACGATTAAAAAAAAATGTTTTGTTCCTCTGGTTAGCCGCGAAGTCTGATGGCATAGGCCTAAGCCAAGTCTTCATCAGTATTATAAACCTTGTTGTTTCATTGCAGGGCAAAGGCCATCCCTTCCTTTCATCCATTTTTGCGATCTAGTGCGATTGCAGGCCAGTCCTTTGAAAAAGAGTCCAGCTCACCATATTTATACTTTTTTAAACTACCGATGAAAAACTTCTTTGTGGGGAATGGTGTACTGAGTACCAGATTGTGCGTCATAATGTGTTTTTCCATCCTGTATACATATTTATAGTATAGGTATTGTATTAATAACGTAGCAGTATTGCTGTGATATTCTGGAGTATAATGCCATACAGTACAAAGTTTAGTTAATAAACATTTTTTTTAATATTTCAAGCGTTTTTTGTGTATTAATTTGAATGTTCTATAGAAAACCCAATAAAATGCGGGCCACTTGAGGGTCTGAGATTGGTATTTCATCAGGATTGACAGTATTTTAGCTCACGAATTCGATTCATATGTTCGCAATTTTGCATAGGTACTATGAATCAAACTCAGGATCTTATCTTTTGCAGTAGGCGTCAAGTATAGACACTTCCGATCACCAACAAGAAAACGAAACATTCGGTATAATAAACAGAGTAAAATAATAGCAATAATAAAAACGTTTATTGTTAAGCTAAACATAGGAGAAGACAAAACATTTATAATATCGTGCACGTTCTGGAGTTGGTCTGGTTCCTGATCTCCGTCTCCACTGTCTCTTCCACCTTGTGAATACTGTCCTCCGCTGTGTCAATGCCTTTGTGGACGTTATCTGAAACAAACGGTATCACAGTTATAATTTGATTGTAATTTATTTATTAGTTACGAACATACTATTACTTATTCCTGTTATGTACATATCTGCCTAAATCTTCAGGGATTACACGCATTACGTTATACGTGACTACTTCCTCATCATATCAGCTGAAAGCCGTCCACTCCCAGGCATAAAGCGTCGCTACTTCGACCGCTCCGGTCGATACTAAATAAACTGTTTTGAAATAAGCCGTGTAGGGTGGAATTGATACATGTGCTATCTGTGTGACGTATTGAACATCATCTGTTGCGCCTTACGCATGTAGGATGTGTTTCTCGAGTCTATTCTTTTCACATGTCCATGATGTACTTAATTAATAAACGTACTGGGATAATATTATACAAATACAATTTACAAAACCTTCTTCTTCTACCTGATTGTCATCAAACTAAGTAATGGGTACCTTGACCCAAATAAATTTTAATATTGCGTCAGTCGCCATTAGCGTTTAGCTGCAGCCGTAAATAACGTAATGGAAAGAAATTGAAGGATATAAACTCACCAACTACTTTATCTTCGATGACTTTTCCTTTCCCCATACAAGAATGTTCTTTGTCTCTGATCGTCTGAAACATTCGCGCAAAGCGTCCCTTCTCCGGAGTTTTTTGAACTACAACGTCACTTTCTTCGGTATGCTCTGCGTCTACAGAGCCGTCAATATGGTCTTCACTCCTAACAATAGGCATCACAGCCTGTGTCTTAGTTTTGCCTGCCTGCGGACTGGACTTGTCTGAGCCACAAGGAATAGTGTCATTCTCAGATTGTCCTGCCTCACTCTTTTGTCCATCGTCACTGTGTTTACTGAGAATCGGACTTATCTGACTTAAGTCTGGAATGTGTAACAGTTCTGGTAATATTGGTGTCTTTGGGGGTGGTGAGTTTGCGACCTCTATCATTTTGTCAGGTATGTCGAGAACTTTCTTCGCTTCATCGTGCATTTTCTTCGCTTCATCGTGCATTTTCTTCACTTCATCATGCACTATGGGAGGAACCACTGCAGCTTTCTTCACAAACTCCTCAACAACTTCCACTTTATCATTCACATTATCGGTAACACTAGTAACAATTTCTTCCATTTTTCTTTCAGCCGTATCGGCCATCGTGTCCATACTGTGAACGACCTCCAAAACCTTTTTTTCTCCATTAGAGGCAAGCGTTTTAATCGCGTCTGTGTGTATATCGGGCCCGTCATGCGTGATTCCATTTTCGTTCTCAAGGTCGTTTATGTTTACTATGTGGGAGCCGCTGACGTTGGCCTCTAATGAATCTATCGATCCGGACTCTTCGTTCACATTTCCATTCACGTTATCGGTGTTGTGCACGTCAACGTTAGAGTTCGTGATGTCCTCGATTACATGCGAGTGCTCGTCGGATTTGTTCATGGCTGGTACTTTGAGCGGCGGGAGTTCGGTTAGCGAGATGTGTCTAGTTTGCTCGTCGACTACGTTGAAGTCGTTGTTGGTGAAGTGCGCGTTGGAGCCCTTGGTAGCGGTGAGTAAGGTGTGGCACCCTCCACAAGCCACATTGTCTACGATGTGCCCATTCATAGCGGTGACCCGCTTAGGTGTGTATTGATTGGGGACTGCTTCGTTCGCGTTGTCGGCATCGTCGATTTCCTCCAAACAAAGTTTATTATGCCGGGACTCACCGCAGGCGTAAAGCAATCCGTTGTCTGCAACGTAAAACGAAGTTTTAAACGACCAGCGACGACAAATGGTAATCGAATACTGATCATACCGCCCCGCCGAGGGCAATTTAGACTATGTATGTTGACGTGACAATGAAAATGAGCCAATTACATTAGATATCGAATGTGTGCCAGTTTTAATGTCCGCTTTTGATGAGCTGGAATGGGGCTTTTAAATAAATTGAATGTGTGTCATTTCCTTAATACTCAGTGAATGCAAAGTGTATAAATAAATATTAGTCACGTACGTACGTAGTTGTGTTTACTAAAAGGTCTCAGGTCAAACTGTAATTGTCGAACTTTTATTTGTTTACTGTTCACTTGTTTAGGGTAATTTGTCACAAAACACGGTAAAAAGTAGAAGTAGAGCATTTTTAATTTGTATCACAGATTTAAAACAATGGCACATTCTCGATCTACGTTTGAATAGCACATAAGCAGAGCATGCCGCTCACAGCGTGTCTTACGACGACTAAACAGTCACAGGCCTGCTAAAACATTTCTACAATAAAATCAATATACCTGTCACAAACGCGGTGTGCATCGCTCCACATGCGACCAGCTTCAGCTGATATCCATCGAACATCTTCTCCATGTCAATCTCGGTGGGTTCCATCACGTATTCGACCTCTTTAGGGAGGCCTAGCTGTCCTTTTTCATTAGACCCGAAGGTCAGGATCTTGGACTCGTCCATGGAGAGTAAGAAGGTGTGTGAAGCGCCACAGCAGGCGCTTTTTATGGGGATGCTTAGTGGTAGGACTGTGGGAACGTAGACTGTAGTGGGTTTGTCTGGTATACCGAGTTTCTGGTTCTCATTGTCGCCTGTTATGAAGACTGCGCCTTTTGCTGTTGGAGAAACAGTTGAATGTGTTAATAGGTGTTGTTGATACGTTTAATTACATCAATGTTAATGTTCGTGTGATCAGAACCTTTCGGTTTTTTAGAACATGTATTAAGAACATCGTAATTGATGACCAGATTAAAATCAGCAATAAAATGAAAGGAGTACTTCGCTTTTCTTTCACGAAATTCTTTGTCAAATCGATTTAATGTACTTAGAACACTTAAAGAAACAGAGGTAAAACTCACAACATGAAAGACACACCTAGCCCTTCGGGAATTACAGGAGTGATGTTTTGTTATGTTTTAACACAAAATCAAATATTGTCATGAGAAATAAGTAAAGAATACAACATTCTTATTTGAATGAATGAGCTTACACATTGCCAGTCATGTAAATGTATAACTTGAAATGTGGTTAGTGGTGATTTGCGTGGCTATCACTTTGCATAATTGATGGCCTCGTAGCAAACTGCTACGCCGTAGCGCAGCCCGACCCAGCTACGACGTAGCGTAGACCCAGCTACGACGAAGGTGAATATTTTTATGTCAATGATTCTATCACGGCCTCGATTTATTATAACGGCGCTTGTTTCCGTGTTATTTTATTTTAAGCTTGGTGGAACATCGGGAGTTCGGGACACGTACAAAGTCTAAAAAAACGTCGTACAATCAGAACACCTGGTGAATACCAGGCGTTCTAATTGTGTGAAGATTTTTTTTACCGACTGCGGCGAAACTCAAAAGCTGTATGTAAGTCTGCATGTATGTCCGTTTCTTTTTTCCCTCGTAACTCCTAAACCGATGAATGACGTCGTTATATTTCACCTCACTGACTACGTTAAAATAAAAAATAAGCAAAAATAGTGGATTTGGCCATATTTTAGCTAGAGGTCGATTTTTAAAATATAGTCTATATCGCCGTTATATCGCCGCTTTAACGTATCGATTGATACCTCATTCATCAAAATGAGTAAAAATAATTGCGAACTACTAAAATCATAGCATGAAACTTTAAAAAAATATCTTTCACGTTACTAAACTAAAAAGATGAAAGTAAAAAAGAAGTACTTTGAAAAAACTAGCGCACTAAGCAGACGGGGCTTTTTCTACTTCTAACTTTTGTTTATTTTAAAATGTGCTTGTGTAGGTAACTGTAACTTCAAAAAAAAGTAGTTAAAAAACTAAAATACCCGACTGAAAAAACTGAAAAGCAAAAAACAAGCACATTTTAAATTAAACAAAACTTGGAACCAGGCGGGGTTCTATTTTAGTTCTATGTTTTTCATTTCATAATTTAATATTCAAATGAACCCCGCCTGGTTCCAAGTTTTGTTTAATTTAAAATGTGCTTGTTTTTTGCTTTTCAGTTTTTTCAGTCGGGTATTTTAGTTTTTTAACTACTTTTTTTTTATTTCCAACTTTTTAGTTCTTTTGTGTTTGTTCTTTCGTTGGTCGCGTAAAATTCTTCGCAAATGATTTAACTTTTGTGCTTGTTTATAGGATTTGTCACTTTGAATTTCTTTTAAACATATAAGTGTCATATATTTTTGTAATCTCCCTTTAAAACCCTTTATTTTGATACCCTACTCGATGGTATTGGAAAAATTTTTTTTTTTGAACTCCGCGATTTGGCCCCCAAAATCCGCAATTTTTCTTTGTTTTTTAATTTTAATGTAGCCTATAACACTCGCGCCATCAAGACGAATCTAACGATGTATATTTCATTCAAATCCCTTTATCCGTTTAGGAGTTATGAGGGAACAAAGAAACGGACATACATACATACATACACGTCAAACACATAACCCTCCTTTTGGGCTTCGCCGCAGTCGGGTAAAAAAGGAGGTTACTTGGTTTTTAGTTTTTTCAAATACTTTTTTTTTGTTATCATGAAAGTATGTGTTACTAGAAGAAATACCACAAATTAGTTTTTGAACCACCCCCTCCTTTGTGCCCTACCGTAGAAAAGTTACAAGCCGATTATACTACTTTGCTTTGATGGCACATCATTATCTGCCTAGGCTTTTCCTTACTTTGTCGGAATCGACTTCCAGTCTAACCGGATGCAGCTGAATACTAATATTTTACATGGAGCGTCTGCCTATCTGACTCAGTTATTATTTTATTCTGAAGATTGATCCAAGCGGTTGTTATTATTTAGCCATGACGTACTTTCTACTATGGATGGATGTTTGTTACTCTTTCACGTAAAAATTACTGAACGGATTTGATTAAATTTGGTACACAGATATATTTAACCTGGATTAACACATAAGATAATTATTATCCCGATACTCCGTGGGATATTTTTCTATGTAGTTGTAGCGGGTGAAGCAGCTGGCAACAGCTAGTTGCTAGTTAGTACCTCTTGTGTTAGTACACCGTGTGATTATAACCGCAGTGTGGCCCTTTAGCAGTCGGTATAATAGGGGATCGGACTGGGTCAAAATAATATGATTCTGTTTAGTCCGTAAGTTAGATTATCGAAAAATATTGAATACGTGTTTTTTGTTTTATCAAATCAATAAAACATTACGAAGATAAAACGCGTCAAAGATCTTGGAGTGGGGCTTGAAACGTCACTTGTGTCGTCAAAATGTACTATCATATGACGTCACACGAGTTTTCGAAGCACTGTATCGTCTTCATTTTAAGTTTACGTGAAAAAAGAAAAAATACGTGTCCAATAATTTTTGGAAATCTATCTGACGGACTAATTAGTTTTTTTTTGTCCGATCCCCTATTGTGCTTGTTATACGGACGGATCCCTATTGCAGTACGAAGTTACGAACCCGTTATAAACACCGTATGATAATATCCGCACTCGACGAATGCGATCTTCTCCATGAACTTGAGCTCGGTGAACTTGACGCACGACCGGGTATCCTCGCCCAGTCCCAGCTGACCTTCAGTGTTGGACCCAGACACGAACACTCGACCGTCATCTGATGGAGAAGAAAGTAAGGTAAGGCTAGGAAATAAATTGCGTAGTTACACATACAAATGGAAAAAAAAAATGGTTGTTGTTTTTTGATATGAACGAAAAATGGGGCTCCGGACAGGTCTTTTTAGAGGGAATGGTGGAGTGATGTGCGGATTGTGAACACCACGGAGGTTTTAGTAAGGTATACATCCGCTTTTTGTTGAGTCCCATAGGCGGCATAAAAACTCAGACAGGTTAAGCACTAAACACACGATAAAAATAGACTTTACACTGTTACGTCTACTTGGCAAGTCAAAACGTTATTCATAATGCATACATTTATTTTGCATCTCTAGGATTACCGGTTCCTTAAAGCAGGTGGGACTTTGGCGCTAGAGGCGTTCAGAGTGGGAACTCTGCGCTCACCGAGTGACCTCAGAGATGAACGGCATCACAGATTCACAGTGGTCAAGTGCTGACGTGCACAATAGGGGATCGGACAAAAAAAAACTAATTAGTCCGTCAGATAGATTTCCAAAAATTATTGGACACGTATTTTTTTCTTTTTTCACGTAAACTTAAAATGAAGACGAAACCTTCGTCATTTTTTATTGATTTGATAAAACAAAAAACACGTATTCAATATTTTTCGATAATCTAACTTACGGACTAAACAGAATCATATTATTTTGACCCAGTCCGATCCCCTATTGCATAGCAAGGCTGAGGGGAGACCTCTGTATAGTGTACCTATAGTTGCCCTAGGGATGTGCCTTAACAGGCGTTTGCACAGAGGGGGCTAGGAAATGATGGCTCCTCTCATGTTGGGATTGTGATGACTAAGGCGGTTTTAGTGAGGTAAAAATGCCACACTCCCCGGTCTTCTCTGAGAAGACCCGTCACCTTTTAGCTTCCCTACTATAATAAGAAAATAAAGCTTTACCAGTAAGTACAGCAGTGTGGTTGCTGCCAGCTGACAATTGTTTGATAGGTCCCGTCTCTCCCTCCAGCTCTATGAACTGAGGCACGGTGTGGTGCCCCAGGTCGCCGGTGCCCAGTTGACCCTCGTCGTTGCAGCCTACCGTGTAGATCGCGTTCGAGTCTGGTGAGAGATACGTTAAGGTTAGCATTGATCTCTTGTCTATTTAACTAGTTACAGGGATTAGATGATTAAAGATAGATGAAGATTTGGGCGGGCCGCACAAAAATTTACCTACATCACTTTCGTACAGACGCCCGGACACCAAGCTACTACAATCTGTCAAATTTCTTTAGTAGATTATCTACTAAATCGCTATAGCGTATATTATTATGTCCAAGGTTGATTAGGAAGCCTGCGGGGTGTTCGAAAGAGATACCGCGGCCTCGGACACAAAGGGCTAAGAAGGAACATGGGTCACATGGTCTGACAATGTTCCTTCTTAGCCCTTTGTGTCGAGGACGCGGTATCTCTTTCGAACAAACCGCAGCCCTGACGGGCTGCCCTTGCTTGGCCCCTTCCATGTTGCTGACATCTCTTTGAGGCGCGTGCGGAACACGAACGCGTTCCACTCCGCCCAGAGCGGGAGGAGTCATTTGATGATTTCCAACAATCCAAAAAAAAAGTTGATTGGGAATGTTTGACAGTTTCTGGTAGTTTGATGTGCTGTCGTCTGTAAATTTTGTATGAATCATCGGACACTAATGGTGCAGGCGGTGCGTACCGCGGTTGTTTCTATTGAAATGCAACGTGCTGATGATCGAAATCTGGTGGTGGTGGACGACAACTGACCGTATAGTGGCATAGGTCATCATCATCATTTTAGCTGAAAGACGTCCACTGCTAGACATTAGGCCTCCCCCAACATTGACCGGTCCCGTGCGTCTCGCATCCAGCGGATCCCCGCAACCTTCACCAGGTCATCGGTTCACATAGAGGGAGGCTTTCCAACGCAACATCTTCCGGTTCGCGGTCGGCACTCGCAAACATTTCGGCTCCATTGGCCATCCAGACCAGATTCAATGACAAAATACCAATGCATACCGCATTGGATTTCGGCAACGTCGTCGTCCCATTCTTGCATTCAGTTCCGTTCGGCAAAATTTAAATGTTACTCTACAGGCAACAGCAACTACTTTGTAACCTACCTGTGACGAATACAGTGTGTGCTCTCCCGCAGGCCACGAAGAGGGCTCTGTGAGGTTTTAGCCACTTGACGCAGCTAGGTCGAGTGACCTCATCCTTGTGACCCAGCCCGAGTTGGCCCCACGCGTTGCCTCCGAACACGAACACGCGACCATTCTCTAGAAAAAATAATGTAATTATCAGTGATCAATGTACTTAGATGAAATACTAAGCCTGGATACTGCAGCCACGGTATTTTGAAAGAACTTACTCGTGAAAACTAAAATAAGTAGGAAGGGACAAAACTAAAAAAAGAAACAAACGAATCTGAAGAAAACTTTCTCATTACAACCAAAATTGTTTTTAACCCCCAACTCAAAAACGACGGGGTGTTATAATTAATTGATAGACATTATTATTGCATGCTGCATATTTTACTAAAGTGACACACAAGTCAGAACTGCATAAAAGTCCATGTTTGAACATTTTTTTTCCTTTATTTAAACAAAATATGTGTTCATTACTAATGTACGTTAAGATTCGTAGCTGTTTCGACGGCAACTATCGATGTCTTAAGTCTGACATTGGCATGCAAGCCGGACCAACAACCTGATAATTGATACTGATAACTTCTCTAATCCAATAAATAGTGGGCATTAAGATCCAGGCCTGTGTTTGCAATAGGACCAGAACACGCAATGTCACTGAGGCAGTCGACGCAATGAGGGTCGACTGTATTTCAGGGACATAATCTTTTATGACGTGAGGGGCAGGTCAAGGTGACAGTCGATTCTTTATTTATAAACATACATACATACGTCACCTACTACGATCCGTACATACTCCTTTTGCCTCGTCCACATTTTTATTTACATATACATACATAGGTACATAAACTCCCGACTTTTACAAAATATTTTATCACAAAACTATTTAAATTTATCGAATTACATTACAATCGACGTCTTCTTCACATTAGTCTTGTCTGGGTAAGGCTGATCCATCGCCGAAGCCAAATAGCTTGGTTATTGGTTTGAATTTGTGTCTTGTGCCGCGAATACACATGCTAGTGGCGAACACCCAAAAAAGCCCCAGTCCCGGCGCAAAAGAAACTTATCTCATCCTTTAGAGTATTTTATGTAAAAGATTGTTTTGATAGGTGTGATTGCCGCAGGGAGTGGCAAACATTGAAAAAATTTGCATTGCAATTTTTTTAGGAGTAAATTGAAAACTACAGGATGTTGAACAAATCAGTTTAAAAATGGGTAAGAATTTTTGTACATCACATTTATATTGAAAATATACGGATATTTTTACATATTAATTAATAAAAATATGTGTAAAAAGAAGTGCTATGATAACTCTTTTAATTAAAAGAGTTATATCAGAGAGAAGAGAAGAAGAAGAGTTATGATATAACTCTTTTAATTAAAAGAGTTATATCAGAGAGAACTAAGTTTATCAAAAAATATTTTAGTGGAGTGATAGCATTGCAAAGAGCAGCAGTGGCCCAGGCAGTGGTGGCAGCCCCGATTTTCGAGTAGTAAATCGTGGGTTCGAACGGGGGCAGGTGCATTACTTTGAGTAATTTATTTATATTTATTCATCACTATGCTTTCAAAACGACGAAGGAAAACATCGTGAGCGAACCTAATAAAATTGTCCTAGAACCAAAAACTCTTTCACTCGTGAGACATGTGAGATCTTCCAACCCGCACTAGGCATCTAGGCCGTTGCATTATAGCCCATTCTCTCTCGTAGCGTGGGCGCCTGTGTTCCAGCAGTGGGAATATTATACGCTGATTATAATAGGATTGATAAAACTTACGGCATATGACAGCGCTGTGTTCGTCGCCGCAAGAGATGGCGACGATAGGGTCGTTCTTGATGAAGAAGTGGCTCGGCTCATTGTCGGCGAAGTGGGACTTGCCGAATGTGAACACTGCTCCTGTTTCTGTGGAATAAATGTAACTTTAGTCAGTGTGTGGATTTAAGATTTTTAAGCTCCTGTGTTAGATTCCTGAATCGGGCAATGAAGTCCGGATTTGTGCCCGGTTGATGGCAATAGGCTCGCCTCATATTACATGAGTCTTAAAGGTACTGGCAAAATGTGAGAGTGTTAGGTACACACCTGGCCTTCGGGGATAGACAGGCATGATGTTATGTATTTTAGGTATTAGTGCTTAAAAATGTACTCTGACTACTATTTCCTAATAATTGGGACGAATGACATAAAACATCCCCTAAACATGTATTGGTATAATTTAGTTTTTTTTCGTAGACCCGCTACGCGTGTCGTAGAGGTCTGCTACAAGTCTACGAGATAATTATAAAAAAATACATGATAAAAACCACCACACTACAACACCTAAATACGTTTAGGTTTTTTTGTAGGTAATCGTGTTTTAAAACCGACCGTGGAATATACCATACCTACTTAAGATCGTATTTACTCCTAAAGTATGACATAACATTTAATTTTGTTCAGTATTTTATGAAGATACCATAGTTATATTATTTTGCTTATCAAGTAGTCAAACAAAGTGGGCAATACAATGCGTTGAATTAAATCACTACTTCACTATTCCACTTATCGGCACTAGACTCCCTGGTATGTAAATGACTTAATTTTAGTCCTTACCTTTAGGCTAGATATACGATAAGTATAGTGAAGAATATACTTATACACTTATGATAAGTAGTATCATAAGTACCTTCTACTATTTTTGTACCGTAATCGTGTGATGCAACACCTGTGATTCAGACGTCATGGTCATGGAATAAGTGTCTTAGAAAATATGTTATTGATGATAAGCGTTCGAAGACATGTGATATTCACTAACGTTCAAAGGGTCCACGGGGTTGATTTAGGTTACTACACCACCTCTTGCAGCGAGGTCTAGGCCTCAGCAGTAGTTGGTATAAGCAGGGCTATCGTTTACGTTGGGTATGCTTAGCAAGTGTCCAGGGCTCCATGGACAGAGGGGGACCCAGGGTCCTGAAAAAGTCTTACCTCTTGGTTATCAAAAGAAACTTAACGTATCCCAGGCGAATATTAAAATGTTCGAGCTCGCTTCGCTTCTGTGTTTGCACTACATTCTATGATTCTCAATCTTTTCAGCATAAGTCAATAGTTACTTATAAATTATGTTTTTTTTAGAGAAACTTTCGCATAATTGCCGAAATATAGTCTGATTTACTGTAAAGAGTGTGTGCAAATTGGATTTCGAGCTTTCTGCCATGCACGCTCCAGCTGCCACATGCTCGAAATCATATATTCACACATTATGGCATAAAATTACGAGTCAAATGACGGCAATTTTTCGGACCCGTCGGGGCTGCGGGCCTCGTCGGGACTGCGGGTTGTTCGAAAGAGATACCGCGGCCTCGATACAAAGAGCTAAGAAGGAACATGGGTGGTTTTTAGTCAGTAGAAGTCTGACACTCCCGGGATTCTGCTCTTCCCAGAGCGGGAGGGCTTATTTGATGATATAACACAACCCAAAAAAAAAGGAATTTTGTGGGAAAAAAAACTGCGTTTATTATAATGAACTCCATCTCTCAAATAACACCAATTTTCTTTGCATGAACTATCTCATTAAATCCCAGCCTACCCGAGACGGGGTGGAAAAAATCGAGCTCCCTTCGCTCGATCTTGCATTCTATAAGGGCCCCATAGTTTTCAAGTGCAGGCAGGCAGGATTATGTTATGGGGCTCTAGGTAAGTACGAATTATGACTTTCCTAGGAAGTGCTACGTAACTTTACTGAAAGGTTACCCAATGGTAACCCCTTTCAGGCGTCACTTAGTCAGATTGTACAATGGGGTGTCTGAATACTGAAATAAAAGCCAACCTTAATTACCCTTTTAACCTCGAGAGGCATTATGGAAATGGAAAATAGGTCAAAGTTCAGCTTGATTACCAAGGCTTATTACGGTTCATGTCAGGTATAACTTAATGCAAAGTTAGGGCTGAGATGTCGCCCGACCAGCCAGGCCCAAAGAAGGGGCGCGCAGTAGACTCTGTGCGCTTTCATGGAGAACGTGCGGTTGCTGGCCGCACTTGGTGATGAGGCCCGCCCGAAAGGTGGGCTGATACCAGTCGGGGGTGTGCGCGAATGTACTTGTATCTCCCGGGCCCCCGACACATGGTATTAGTAGGAACAGTGGGTTTTTAGTCGGTTAGAGTCCGACATAACCCCCGCTCGCCCCAGGCGGAGGGTATCCATGAGGATTTTCCCACTCAAAAAAAAAAAAAAAAAAAAAAAAAAAAAAAAAAAAAAAAAAAAAAAAAAAAAAAAAAAAAAAAAAGGTATAACTTAATAATATCATGTTAGCCTTATGTTAAATTGATCAATCATATAGGCTGCATATAGGTAATTATTTAGAGACGGAAGTAATAACATACCTTCGCCTCCTCTGCTCGTAGTACTCGTCATCCACTAATATCATCTTTCTGCCCGTGTGAGTCCATCTGGCACGCCCCAAACGAGATTTATCAACGCCTTTCTTTAGGGACCAAATTATGTCTGAGAAGAGAAGCATCATCGGTTGATAAATTTCGTTGGGGCATGCTAGATAGACTCACACTTCCTGCCCTTGTCCCACTCTACTTGGGATTTGCGCAACCCTTACTTCCATTCTCCTATGTCCGACGTTACGTCCTCATTCACTTCATTCTCTTTAACATCATATAATTCCTCACAATCCTCACACAATCCACCCATCTCTTTTTTGACCTTCCTCTACCTCTCCGTCATCCACTATGAGTAGATATGTATTAATTAAAAAAAACTTGTAAAATTGTCTGCCTCGTCGGTCGAGTCGTCGCAAACGCGACTGCTGAGCATAAGGTCCTGGGTTTGATTGATTCAGGACCTGGAGAAATTCCTGATGAAAAATTCAATAACGGCTAATATTGGTTTTTCCATCAGGAATTTCTCAGTAGCAGTCACGAAGTCTGGGTTTGTTCTCGGTTGGTGGCAATAGGCTCAACCCTGTTACAGTGCGATCAAATTATCTTGGCAGCTCCGAACTTCGTGCAGGTCATTTTGTTACAACGAATGTATAAAAGTGTTATGATATTTATTTTATTTGTATTTCTCACTGTTTAAATTAGATATTTTCTGATCGTTTAAGTATTGGTTTATCTGGCAATAACAGTTTTATTCCCAAGTTCACATGCGTAAAATTTCGCAAAGCCTATGTTCAGAGCTGCCAAGATAATTTGATCGCACTGTACATGGGTTTAAAATCACTCAAATCAATCAAATGAAATATGGGTGCTCTATTTAGGTAAAAACACTTATGCCTAACCCTTCGGGGACAACAAGCGTGATGTTATGTAACACAATAAGTGAACCCATATTATTTGCAGGTTTTGAGACATCTACGTACCTACCTACTCATTTGCCCTACAAGGTTTTCAAATGCTAATTTATACACGCATTTAAGCACATACCAACCTAGTACTTAAGTAATATTTTACACAAAAAATCACGTTGTTTTATTAGAAAGTGCCGTGTACATTAATCTTGACGGATGACGTCACCGCGTGGCCAAATGATGTGGTACCTCGGTACTTTACTGGTATCGAAAGTAAAACTAGCCAAGTGCGTGTCTGACTACGTAGTACAAGGTTCCGTATAGTTACACTCTAACTGAACTAAGTTTATGATGATATTGTTAAGTTTTAGAGATCAGTTGAAAAATTGCAGATCATCATCATCATTCTCTAGCCCTTATCCCAATTCATTTGGGGTCGGCGCAACATATATTATGTCTTCTTCTCTAATTCTCTATTACTCGTCATCTCATCAGCCACCTCATTTCTTGCCATATCATGATCCTTAACACAAAATAAATCATCATCTGCTTAGCCTTCTCATCTATGCTGGCTTTGGCTTCCAGTTTCAGCAAATGTAGGTAGCTTAATATCCGTGTATAACCGCTTTTACCCGACTACGGCAAAGCCAAAGGAGGGTTATGATTATGACTGCAGGCTATGTATGTATGTATGTATGTATGTGAGTATCTTCATCTGTTCCCTCATAGCTCCTAATCTACTTAACGGAACTCGACATATAAGGTATCGTTAGAACCGTCTTAATTGTCCGCTGAACATATAAGGCTACGTGACGTGTCACAAAACTAGATGTGGCGCCCTCTAACGGACAAAAAGTAAGTGTTAAAAAATAAAAATGGAGATAGATACGCCGTGTTTGGTATCATTTGAAAGGGCCTCACTTGTACATTAAAAAAATATTGCTCAAATTTAAAGTCACACCTTCTAGCAGACAAAAAGTCATGTGTTAACACCAATAAAAAAATAAAATAAGCCTTTATTACTGTTTTACAATAATTACATTAACATTTATCACTGACGATCGGTTTTTAAACAACAGCTTGTCCTTCGACAAAGGCCTCCTCCAAAGACTTCCACCTATCTCTGTCTCTTGCAATTCTGGTCCATTCTGGACCAGCGACTCTTTTGAGATCATCTTCCCAGCGTTTCATTTGTCTACCTTTACTTCTTTTACCATCCCTGGGGTACCATTCTGATATTAGTCTAGTCCATTTCTCATTTCTCTCTCTCAGCATATGTCCTGCCCATTTCCATTTAAGTGTTTTCCATACTTTATTCACATTTCTAAATTTAGTTACATTTTTAATTTTATTTAATCTTATTTTATCCTTTCTTTTTACTCCGATTACACTTCTCTCTATTCCATTTTGACAAACTATAATTTTATTATTTAGTTTCTCTGTTAATGACCATGTTTGACAACCATATGTTAAACATGGCAAAATGCAGGTGTTATATACTTTTCTTTTGTCTTTAATTGGCATGTCTTTGTTTTTCATAATTTCGCTAAGAGACCAAAATCTTTTCCACGTGTTGGCGATTCTTCTGTCAATTTCTTTGTGCATAGTATCCCGTGTGGCTATTAGCTGTCCTAGGTATATATACTCCTCTACGTATTCTATTTTCTCCATATTTACAATGATGTTGTATGTCTGTGAACCATTGGTCATAATTTTGGTTTTTGTTGTGTTCATTGAAAGTCCTGCTTTTATGCTTTGATCTGCTAGTTGTTGTAGCATTTGCTCTAGTTTTTTTGGACATTCTGAAAACAATATTAGATCGTCTGCGAAACGTAAGTGATTCAGGTTTTCACCGTTTATATTGAGTCCGTCTTTATTCCAATCTAGACTTTTGAATACCATCTCTAAGGCCGCTGAAAACAGTTTAGGTGAAATTGGGTCGCCCTGTCGGACGCCTCTTTCTATAGGAAACTCCCCCCCCGTTGCTTCTAGTCTGATTTGAGCCGTGCTTTTTGAGTATATGTTCTTTAGTATTTGTATGTACTTTCCCTGTACACCTTGAGAACGCAATGCTTCCCAGATGAATTCATGTTCTAAGGAATCGAAAGCCTTGTTGTAATCTACAAATCCTAGATAGTAAGTTTTATTGTATTCGTTGTATTTTTGTAGGACTTGTCTTAATACGTGTATATGATCTACTGTTGAGTATTTACTACGAAACCCCGCTTGTTCTTTCGGTTGGTTTTCATCGAGTGTAGGTGAGATTCTGAACAAAATTATTTTAGAAAACACTTTATAGATATTCGACATCAAACTGATTGGTCGATAATTTGCTATTTCTCCTCTGTCTCCTTTTTTATGGAGTAATATTATAATTGATTTGGTCCAATCTGTAGGAATATTCTCAGTCTCTATAATTTCATTAAATATATCTGTTATAATAGGGGCAATGATTGGTAGGTTAACTTTTAGTAGTTCATTCGTTATTTGGTCAGTTCCAGGAGTCTTGTCTCTCTTCTGTGTATTAATTGCTCTTATTGTTTCTTCCTTCAATATTTTTGGTATCGGTTCAAAGTCTGTAATATTTATTTCTGTATTCCCTTTTCTTAGGTTCTTACTTTGGTACAATTTTCGGTAATAGTCTGTAGCTATTTTAAGTATTTCTGGTCTTTTATTTGTATAGTTTCCGTCTTTAGTCTTCACCTTCAGCATCCAGTCTTTTTTAGAATTCAGTTCCTTAAGAGCCTTTTTTGTTCCCCCAGTTTTTTCGATATGTTTTTTCAATGTATTTTGTCTTTTTAGTTTCTTATCTTTTCTTATATTTTCACTTATCTCTTTGCTAATTTCTGCTATTTTACGTCGGTTGATTTTGTTTTCTTTTCTTTGTATAAGTTCTTTTCTCTCCTGTAACAGCTGTTGTGTCTTATCAGAAATGACCTTTTTACTTTTTGGTTTAACTTTTTTGGTTTCTGTTTGTAAAATGTTTATAAATTCTTCATACTTGGCCTGAGTTGAGTTGGTGGTTTCCTTACTTTTTTCCATTGGCTCCCCTAGACTCGTCATAGGTTGGTCGCCATTACGAGTGTTTGGACTATCATTATGGAACACTCTTCCCCTCTTTATAGGCGTACTTGTCAGTCTAGCTCGGACCATTTTATGGTCTGAATTAAAGTTTAGATTATGTATGATTGACACATCCTGGATCATTTTGGCATTATTAGACATAATGAAATCAATTTCGTTTTTATGTATTCCGTTAGGGGCCATCCACGTCCATTGCTTTGTTTTATTTTTCTTGTAGAAACGGTTGAGGATCCTTAATTTGTTTTCCAAAGCCAAGGTGACTAACCTATGTCCATTCTCACTTCTTTTACCATTTCCGTATTTACCCACTGTGTATTCTTCTCCACTATTACACGTTCCTATTTGGCCATTAAAATCACCCATTACAATTATGTTTTTGTGGGAATTTGTTAAAGTTGATCGTAAATCTTCATAAAAATTTTCAATTTTTACTATATCTTCTCTTTTGTCCGATTCAGTTGGTGAGTAGGCTTGAATGATGGACCACTTTTCGTTTTTATGCAAGGGTAACGTTATGTTTAACACTGTTATTCTTTCAGTTATCCCTTTGATTTCTTCGACTCTGTGTGCAAGTCTCTTTTTAATTAAGAAACCCACGCCATACAGTCCTGGTGTCTCACCTTTGTAGTAAAGAATGTAGTCCCCATAGTCTTCTATACCTTCGCCATGTCTTCTCATTTCACTGATTCCTATTATGTCCCACTTTATTTCTGCTATGGCTAGTTCGAGTTCAATGCGCTTTTCGGTAGTTCGTAGCGATCTTGTATTAAAAGTAGCTATATATATATCCGAGGTGTGCTTGGCTATCTTTGGAGGGCTGTGGTCTTTTTCCCCCACGAGGACCAGTCGGCTTGGGGTGTGGGGTGTTAACACCAAAATTGTTTAAATAAAAAAAAGTAAAAAACCCGACTTCGACAATAAAACGAGCGTCGTTTTTTTTGTCGAAGTCGGGTTTTAGTTTTTTATTTTTTTACTGCAAGTGTTTTTTGTAGTTACTTAATATTTTTTTGTTCAAATGTTTTGTGTTAACATTGGCAAAATTTACCGTTGAAAACTTACCAAAAGTCGGATATGAATAGACTATTATGATTGTTACCAGGTTTGAGAACCTTTTTAAATAGTCCCTTCCTTTCCTATCCGTCTTTCTAAGGAACCCTGAAATGTAAAAGAGTCATTAGCAGTGGGCAGTGGGCAGTTGGGCACGTAACTTCCGACGTATGCCCTTGGGTTAGTCCTTAGATTTGATTGGTGGGGATTAGTTTCATTGTACCCCGAAGACGTAGGTTATGAAAAGGAGTTCGCTATCGACGTTTGAATTTGGAGTATTAAAAAAAGTTGGGTCATAAAGCTCGACTTCATGTACACAGGTTAGTTTTGAGTTTTGACCACGAAGATGTTTGCATGCTTAGATCTGAAGTATGACGTAGTTATCAGTTTTAGCCGTCATATTTGGAGATGGGATCCACGTTTCCTATCTGCCTCTGAGAAGAAATGGTGAAACAATATAAAAGTGCATCTACACGGTCAAAATGAGTGGAACGGCCGATTTTTTTTAAATTGCCAATGAAAAATTCATGTGTTCAGAATGATATATTGAATACTACGTAGGAACTGCGTCGGTTTCCCTTCCACCCTGTACAAAATAAAAGTGGTCGATCATCGATATAAAACGAAACCAGGAATACAATACTTTCAATCGGTTCTATGTTCTATACATAGCCTAACCATGTAGTTCAAAACGTGTAGGTTGGTCATGCACACACATATATATACACAAACAAACAGACATACAACATTAACACACACACAAATGACATAACAATAATTCAGTTCCTTCAATAAATTGACACATCTATATATTTAACGGATTTTTAATATTTGAATGCAGTTTTCAGCAATAGATAGAGTGATTCAAGAGGAAGTATTATACATTGCGAAGCCGGGGATGGTTGCTAGTTATCAATTAAACCTTTTAATACAGCGTGAATACTTCAATCAGTTTACTTCGTACCGAGACATTACAAGCAATAGTTATGTAAATTTTAGCCTTCGAATAAAACACTTAGCTGACAGCTCAAGCTAAGTAATTACCCTTATCAGATCTAGAATTTCGTGAGCCTTGGAAATTGCCTGACGTCTATTTACTACCTACAGGGAGCTAAAATTATACTAACACTTTGCAAACTGCGTAGGTACACGAAAAATGTAAGTAGTACTTAACCTTGAATTTTAATACATTAGTGATAAATTAACCCCCATTTCTAAAAGCTCGATCATATCACAATAAAGTGGTTTTGAATTTTATTGATAAAAAATAACAGCAAAATCGATTTGAGATTTAATAACAGATTAATATGTTTGAGTATGCTTTTGGAAAATCGGGGTAAATGTCCTATTAGGTCTAAACGGGTATTTCGTTTTGCATGTTTTAAGTAGGTTTGGTGCTCTGTTATTAGTTTGTTTTGTTACGAATTCACAGGTCATTCGCTTTAATTTGGCTTTAAAATTCAACGCCTAGTTATCTAACATTTCGTTCTCTAAAGGAGCTTTTCACTTGAAGTAGGTAATTGTCTGTCAGTTATCACAATTTAGACACAGACACCACCAAACAACCAAGAACTTGGAGGAGAACCAAGCGTTACAATGCGCAATCTGGGGGTCTAAAATGGCAACTATCAGAATCAAAATAGGATAATAATATGAACTATATTATTCCTAAAACACAAAACAAAATGACAATTCATTTTGTTAACTGCGTCTATGACCATTTTAACTTTTAAGTAGCGTGATTCATATTATTATCCTATTATGATTCTACTTTAGTGGCCATGTTAGATCCCTTGATACTATTTGTAACAATCACTTGTTTGAGTAATAGCAACACAACAAGAGAGTAAGAGGAACACATGCTACGCCGACCCCAAATGAATTAGGAGAGAATGATAATGATGACTTGTTTGTACAAAATTGAATCTTGTTTTGTTTCATTAAAGGCGAATGCTACCTCACCAGGAACGTCAATTTGTAATGAACCACATTTTAGGTTCGTTAACTGGCTGACGTTTGTGTACAGCATAGGGCATTGGCAGTTAACACGTCCATTCTAGCACTTACCAACATGCAAATACATTACAAACACTAACTAGGAAATACTCATACAAATAGATAGCTACATGCACCGATGTACCAGAGTACAGTGCACTAGTTAAGGTAAACGCGCAGTTAGTTCCGCTGGTACCACGTGCATGTGCTACATGAACGCAAAGTGACAAAGGGTACAAGTGAAGTAATACTAGGTAATATAGTTTTATGGTTCTATTTACTAACACAAATTGTATTATATTATATGTATGTTAGTCTGCAAGGTATTAAAATACCTATCTAGGAGCCAAAGTTAACCGACAATAGGTAAAAGTTATCTTTGCATTACACAGTACAGCATTATAAGCACTGCACGAGAAAAGAATCGACTCGGCTCATTTTACTTATTAGCTGATTCCAATCTTTGGCTATGCTGTTACGATGCTCATAGGTGTGCTTGCAGTACGGGGTCAGACTCAACGAGGAAGAACGAGAAAGTGTATCCCTTCCTAACCCTGCTGAAAATCGCCCACTTGGAAGTGGGTTGCCGTGAAAAACCTGTTCAGATGGTTCAGATGGTCATAGACTATTCTGCACTGGAGTATCAATGTGGTATTGTTGCTCAAATGATGGGCACATATGTGTCCTGCGTGTCCTCTTATTTGCACATTCCTGGAGCTTTGGGTCGATTCAATTTGCTATTGACACGCTAAGAAGAAGTAGAGTATGGAGTTTATGAGAAATAACTCCGAATATTTCGAGTTGAATCGCTGCAGATCCTGTGCAGCGCTTATATCTGTACGTCGAACCTTATGCGTACCTGCATACATGCAAGGCTGGTTGGCGATAGCGTGACGTCACAGCATTTTTATTATTTTATGGTAATTACACCGAATGCACGCCGCGTCAACTTTGCGCTGCATTACTTTACATGGCAGCGGAAAAATTGTACAGCTTTTTATATTATGAGTTATGGTATAGGGGTCTTTATAGTATAAAGTGTATTTAGGTAAAATTGTAACGAGAGCGATATCTAGGAATATTTATTTCAATAGTTGCAAGGTATGAAGGAAGTCTTTGATAGAACCAGATAGAACTGCCGGTGGCTCAACGGGCTCAGTGATGAATCATTGGTTTGGGGGGAGAGTGATGGTGTTAATAGCCGGTTCAGGTTTTTCAACGATATCTCGTGATGACGAGTGAATTACAATGATAAATAGAGAGTGCATGAACGTGATTCAAGTAAACATTGTGTCTTTGCCCGAAAAATCCACCCCTGAAATCAGCCATCTGGCAGTTCCAAGGCTTTCCTATTCAAATAAAAATATTTACAAGCAATTAAAGCCCAACTTCCACCAACAGTTTAACCTATTATGACCCAGAAAAACTTTCAAATCGATATAATTTTATTGCCATACACAATAGGGGATCGGACAAAAAAAAACTAATTAGTCCGTCAGATAGATTTCCAAAAATTATTGGACACGTATTTTTTCTTTTTTCACGTAATCAAAAAATGAAGACGATACAGTGCTTCGAAAACTCGTGTGACGTCATATGATAGTACATTTTGTACCTACAAGTGACGTTTCAAGCCCCACTCCATGATCTTTGACGCGCTTTATCTTCGTAATTTTTTATTGATTTGATAAAACAAAAAACACGTATCCAATCTTTTTCGATAATCTAACTTACGGACTAAACAGAATCATATTATTTTGACCCAGTCCGATCCCTATTACACATGTAGTTAAATAAAACATGTTGGACCAATGAGAAATATTCCGTAATTATATGCCAAGCCACGTCAACCTGTACTCAAATATGCTACTATTCCAAAATTGGGGTGAACCTTGAACCCACCACAGAATTCTTAGACGACGTTTTAATGCCAGCTTTGGTTGTGAAACTAGGTAAAAGGGCAACAACATTTAAAAAGAAAGGGAAGTAAAACGTATGTTGGATACATACATAAACCCACGTCTTTTTCATGGAGGTGGGTGGAAAGTTCTGTAGTTCCTACTCACCACATCCTCAATACTTTTTTGTCTCGATAACGTAATATGTTCCTCTAGTTATACACTCTGGGTTGGTTAGTAAAACATAACATAGTTTAAACTTTAAAGGGTCTATGTATTACCACACATTGTATTTTATTTATTAAGTATGTTAATCTGTCAGGATCTATGGGCCAAAATTGTATGAAAATAAATGCATTATGTTATGTTGTAATCACCTAAGGGTTAGGCAGAGGCACAGGGCAGAGGTGTACCTACCCATTAGCATTTCACCACATGATTCAGTCTTATGTTTTACGCCCAAATACTCAAACGTCACTCAAATAAGTAACCCTCAAAACTCCTGCTATCTCTGTCACTCTGCGTTAAAGTAACACAGACGGCACGAGATTTAAGTGTAACTTATAATTGAGTGACGTTTGAGTATTTGGGCGTTAGTCTCATGTAATAGGGGGCGAACCTATTGACATCAACCGGCCACAGGTCAAGGGTTGTTACTGAGAAATTCCTGGAAAAACCCAATAACACTTTGCTCAACCTGGAAGTGGAATTCAGGGGGTCTAAAATGGCCACTTTAGCAGATCAGAATATGAATTGACCTTTCAAAATAGTAACTGCGTCTGTGACCATTTTACGAATTTAACGCAATTCATATTGTTTTCCTATTATTACTTACTTATGATCTATTTTCCCTAATGGTCCCAGACGCTGTTACTATTATGAAAGGTCATTTACGCTTTTTGACGCAATTCCTATTATGATCTGCTAAAGTGGCCGTTTTAGACGCCCAGGACCTTATACTCAGCAGCCCCGCTTGCGACCACTACACCAACGAAGCACTTAAGACATATTAAGACTTAAGATATACTGTATTAGAAACATTAAGGTGCGCAAGCAGTATACATCTATAGTATGAGTCATCAGGTGATCAATGAGACATTGGTGTTTATGTCATTTTCTCTAACCTAACTTAGTAAGTTAACTATTTACCACCGACAGACTTAGCAGAATTTACTCTTTTACCAAGTGGTATAATTGTTGTACCCTAAGTAAAGCAACAGGAATGTCAAATTCAAATTCAAATTGTTTATTGCATGTCTTTTATACCCTGTCTTGTAATAAAATGTTGGAATTCAACGTTTTATTTTGAACGCTTTTTTTACCAGTCATTGAACTTTGGCTCTCGTTTTTAAGTACATTTTAAATCAGCTTTGTTTCTCCTCTTTTAAATCAATGTCAGCTAGCACTACTGTTTTGTACAGGACTCCATACATATATAAACTCACGCCCTTTTCCCATGGGGGTAGGCAGAAACCACTGGACTCCAGTTCATTATTATTACTGTTTGATGACTGGTTCGAGCTCGTGGCTTAATAATAACTGCCACTGGGGTCAATCTTTAGGTTAAGCCGCGCTTGCCTAGGCTAGTCTGTGGATGGGTGACCACTGACCTGACACTGCCTCGGACAGCACGTTAAGGTGTTGGTCCCGGCTGCCATATATAGGCAGTTACAGGTAGTCAGTGACCTGAAAGTCTGACAACCAGTCTTACCAAAGGGTATTGTATTACCCAGTATTAACTGAGTTGTGGAGGTCAGTCGCTCTATGTAAAATACTGGTATTCAGCTGCAGCTGAAAAGGCTAGGTAGATGATTATGATTGGTTCGAGCTTTGCTGGTAAAGCTCTTGTCTAGTCTTGTAAATCTTTCTTTCACAAACACAGATTTCCGCTTCACACAAAAGATTATGCCTTTGAATTTTTTTTCAATAGATTTAAATACATGAATTAAACAAAGGCTTCAGATTCAAATAGAATTCAGAATAGAGCAGAATGGAGTGTAAGCTAGATAGTGAATCAGCACACTTATCTTCAGAAGCTCACTAATCTTCTTTAATGTTGGCGCATTCAGGAATAACAAGAGACCCACTAGATTAGATCAGTAATATGTGAGAGACCAATGCCAAATCTATTTGGCATGTAAACATGTGTCGGAAGAACCGTAGAAAGGACATTTTAAACAAGAAGAAGTGCAATTGGATGTCGTTTACAAACTAAATAGTGCATAAAAATAACTGGAATTTAACTAAGGACTTGCTATTTCAACCTTTCAGTGTGAAGACCTTTGTCGGTTTTAATAAATATAACAGGCACCTTTGCTCAGTGAAAAGCAAAGCTACCGTCAGAAGCCACAATAACTTGTGAAAGTTCTGAAGTTGCAACGTAAAAGAATAACATTGGAAACGTTCCTATTATATCTACAATAACAAAGAACCAAAACGAATACACATTAACACTAGGTTCCGACCTGAAAATATCAACCACCAACCCCGAAACAAAACCAATACCTAAAATCACAATAAATCCATAGATTGTCACATGCCATCAAGTTCCCGCCATACAAACAATGATGGCGTCGTTCAAATCGCTTTTTTTTTCTGTAGTTGCAGTTTTTTATGGTTAATACTTCCACTTCCTATTCTCTTATTTATTTATTTTGGCAGAATATTCGACATGAAATATAGAATTGAATAGACCTATTGTCCTGTCTTTATTATTTTTCCTCTGATTTATGTTTTTTCCCTTTATTTTTGCTGTAATAAGCTAATAAGGTTTATGTCAGGGGTTAAATATTTGTAAGAAAGATTCACCAACCCTGAACCAATACAATACTTAAAAAAACCCAAACAATCCATAGATTTCCACATACCGTAAACTTCCCGCCATCCAGACAATCATGGCGTCTTTTAAATTTGAAAATAAGAACACAAGTCACCTGGAATGTCGTCCGTCATGTTGGTACTGTTGGTAGCGGTCAGTGGTGTCCCATGGCGTGCACCGGCCGGCCGCGGGGCGAATACTGACCGCTGGCCACGTGCCACCCTTCGTAACCACCGCGGTTTTACGAGGAGCGTGGAAAACTGGAAAGGACTTGCGTGAAAAGTCTCGATTATAAAAGCTGACGAGGTGGAAAGATTGCTGATGTCACGTTGCGTCTATACGGCTAGCTAGATGGAAAGAATGAGTACCCGCATTCTGTTTTCAAACTTTAAACATTATGGGGTCAGTCCCCATAATCTTTAAAGTTTGAGTCTGTCTTTTATTGAAAGCACTGTTGAAAACACTCATATAATTTAATCGTGCTCAACTAACATTGTAAGTAAGTACCTGAAGTACATAAATTTAGAACTGAAAGCTGAAACAAAGTAAAAAGTTTCCTTAACTAACAAAAAATATCTTACTACCCTACTTCCTATTAGCATTAGGAAAAACATTCTCTTCCATAAAAAATATATCCTCGACCAATGTTATTGTCGTGCAGACCACTGGTAACCAAAACAACTTGACCCCCTCTGCCCCGCGCTAACCCTTTAAACTTCCCCTATTGTGAGGTCAGCAGTAATTTTCCGCGGGTCTTGTTAAATTGGTCATCAATTTACTGAAATAGTTTTTTTCCTGTCGCAATAAATATCGTCTATTGGTTTGTTTACAAAGTAATTGTGTACTGTGTGCATCGAACTGTTGGTTATGTCACTTTAGATATATTGTTATGTTCGCAAGCTATGTGGAGTGTGAAGCTTGCGATAAATGGGTGGTCTCCTGTCAGCTTCCGATGGTAATAAATTTGTAGAACATTTTCATGTAAGGGTGCTAAAATATCAATAAATAGAAACATAACATCCTCTACTAGCCTACGTAGGTAACTAGGTATTGTATATGTTATTTGAAGGGTTTCATTATTCCATATTTTTTCTTCCATATTTTTAATGTCTGCTCTTTTCTACATACTTCGGTCCAAGTTTGAATGATGGGCCGTTCTTGGTATTCGCAGTTTGAAAAAAAATATCAGTACACCAACGTACACAGACAGTTAAATATGATACGGTGAGCACGTAAATCATTCTAGGTTGTGTGTGCAATTACTCACTTAAACATACTCAAACAATTAACATTTCAAACGAACAAGAGGTTCGTCAAGGTCATACAAACATGAGGGTAGCAGATTTCCTTATTCACCAATTTGATTGTGAAAAGTGTCTTTGGATGTACTGGAGCGTTTGTTCCGCGAAGGCGTTGATGAAGAGAATAATTATTTGATCGTAGCTGCAATCGTCTACGTTACGTCGTGACAAGAAAGTTGCCTCTACGAAAACGTCATTACCTCTGCGTATACGCTGCGCTGACGTTCTGAGGGGCTAGAATTGCCACCATTAATTCTCTTTGATGGCCACTTTCGCAGATCATAATATGAATTGCGAAAAATTCGTAATATTATGTACTATTAATTAGCAACTGCGGTGACTATTTTTACAATTCATATTATTATGATCTGCCAAAGTGACCATTTTAGACTCCCAGATGCTCCATTTATGAAAACAGAGTTAAAAGTAACAACGAGTACAAGGATCTCTAATCAATGCGTTTACTCAGCAAATAGGTACACCAAGAACATGTCAAAACAACACTTTAAACTGAAACAAACAACTTAACTCGAGCCAAAATCTATTCGGAAGTTGACAAGATTACCGCAGAAACGCAAACTTTATTGGCGACCGAACGGATGGAGGAAAGAAGTGACCCTGGGAAAACTTTGTCTTACCTACATATTCGTATTTGTGAAGAACTACTTCTATGTATAATATAGAATGGTCCACTCATAAATCTTCTCCCATACATGAGGGATTGAGGAGTCTTTGCCATAAACTGTGTATGTGTTAAACTGTGTATAAAAGCTCCGTGACTGCTGAGCCTGGGGTCTAGGGTACGGTTCCTGGGTTGGTTTGGGTTATCATTGGGATTTTTTAAAAGTAGGCGGTATAATTCCCCCTGCTTAAGAAAGCACGTTGAACCATTGCTCCTGAATATTTCTGCAGCGACTTTCAACTGGATTGAAATAAACAAAATCAAATCAATCAAAATCAAAACATTTATTTCAAGTAGGCCAGTTACAGGCACTTTTGAATAGTCGAACAAAACTAACTGCGGCACTCAGAGATATCCAACGATCACTCAAGCCGCCACCCAGCAAAGGCTTGACATACTTTTGTATGACAAAACTGCCAAAACCTTTACCAAGCGATGGCCCAAGCAACCACTGAAGCTTTCCGAATGCGGCAGTAAACTACTAAACTAACTACACTACAACTACATATCCAAGTCAAATAAATAATAAAAAATACAAAATAAATTATGTAGGTTTCCAGAGAATGATAGCTTTTCGAAGAGGTATACCTATCATCATGCCTATCGAGATAGAATTTCACTCCGTCTAGGCCTTCTTGTAGATAAACCCTGCAACACTTCTTGATTATGGAATAGAACCTTCGATCACCA
Organism: Diarsia dahlii; assembly: GCA_949775195.1. Classification (NCBI taxonomy): domain Eukaryota; kingdom Metazoa; phylum Arthropoda; class Insecta; order Lepidoptera; family Noctuidae; genus Diarsia; species Diarsia dahlii. The sequence goes on along the minus strand of OX459194.1, from coordinate 21,163,114 downwards.
ATATATTCAGTCCGTCCAAGTCAAACCATACATTAATTAATCAAAATACCAAGAAAAGATACTCTGATTTTATGTCTTAATCGATACAGAAGTTCCTTCATCATGAGATGGTCAAGGCTGTCCTATAAGAATTACGATCGCGAATAAAACGAAGATTACAGGTTACCGTTTGATTGATTGATTGCTTGCATTATTGATAATGACTGCGCGTTTTATCGGGGAGCATAATCAATTAAAAGTACCTGTAACTAGAACTTTGTGAACCCTACGAGTAAACCGAAGGGTAACATGGCTCCGCAAATGTTGTAAGAGATGAGTCACTGTCCTTAGGATGTCGAGTTTTTACGTAAAGATTGGGGAAATTCCTTTTTAGGTCAAGTCAATACAGGTATTTTCAGTTTTAATACAGTTATTTTTGGAGACATTTTAACGCGTGAATTCAAATTATGATTTCGTTCAGTTATTGGAAGAATTTAGTGTGAAAAACTGGCCAAGTGCGAGTCGGACTCGCACATGAAGGGTTCCGTACCAAAACGGTATGCTATAATAATTTATACAATTTCTTCTACGGGCCAATGAAACTTGACCTCTAGATTGTATAGGCGCTCATACGATTCAGGGACCAAATTATATTGGTTAACTGCTGTTTCCATCTGTTGTTTCCATCCAAGTTCAAAATGATTTTCCTAGAAAGTCCTTATAAAGTTCTACTTTTCAGATTTTTTTCATATTTTCTAAACTTATGGTTCAAAAGTTAGAGGGACGCATTGTTTTGTACTTTTGGAGCGATTATTTCCGAAATTATTGACATTATCAAAAAATGATTTTAGTAAACCCCTATTCATTTTTAAATACCTTTCCAACAATATATCAAACGTTAGGGTTGAAATTAAAAAAAAAATCACTTCCCAGTTTACATATAGGGGGGCTATCCTAATAAAACATTTTTTTCCAATTTTTATTTTACCACTTTGTCGGCGTGATTGATACACATATTGGTACCAAATTTCAGCTTTCTAGTGCTAACGGTCACAGAGATTAAGCGAGGACGGACGGACGGACAGACAGACATGGCGAAACTATAAGGGTTCCTAGTTGACTACGGAACCCTAAAAAGGTTGATTGTCAACTGTTTCTCTTGTCAACATTTTGAATAATATACTTAAGTTTTTAGACTGACATGATCACTAATATGCCATGATCATGCTGCTTGTAATAGCGCCGAAATATCGGGAACTCGAAACAAAAAATAAACAGGGAAATATCCCGTTTTCAGTATTAATAATTTTGAATCATCTTGACTCGTACTACTATCGTACCTACCTTCATAGGCGTACCTACATACACCTCCCTAGGAGTACGATTCAGTAGTATTATCATTCACCAGTGGACCTTGAACTACATCGATTGTATCAGACAGATGTTACTGGTTGTGATTGCATGATGTGTTGCATTCTTGCATTGCACTGTGTATTTGTATGCAAATATTTTATTTGAAGTCAGTGTTTGGGTTGCCATTCTGTAGCGCTATTTTTGTGTAAGGTTCAAGGTTTTGGTAATTGTTTGAGAATACAAACAAAGCCATAACAAAATTGTTTTAAATTATGGTGTTTTCATTATAAAACGTTTTAAATACTAGAGCTTTTGTTTCATAAGATTAATATTCCGTCAAAAGATTAAACATCTTAAACCCGCCCAGAAAGAAATATAAAAAAATACATATCTACTCCCAGCGTTAAGTATAACTTAAGTGAAGTTAAGCTAATTATACAGGTTGAAACAGCCACAAAGACCTTCGTCGTATCGTGCCGTTTATCTAAGTTCAGGCACCTTCAATATCACAAGTTCATTATCACAAGGTGAACCAGTGGTTTTCAATCTTTGATCAAGAACTTTCAGGTAACAGGAAAATCGGGTTTGAATTATTTGGCCTGCCGATCTGTCGCCATTTTATTTTCAAGATGGCGGCCACTAATGTGACGCTTTAGAAAACTTGTTTACATTGTTTCTGGTTAAATTAGAGTGGCCTTGCAAGCAAAGGGGCGCCTGACTAACCGTCACACAGCTTTCTTCCTATCCATAAGACTTGTGTGATGGTTAAACAAAAAACATCCTCACCCTCACACCACTGTGACAGAGCAGGGGCGTACAAAGGTGGCATTTACCACCTGGATGTACTAAAAAGTTGTGATGAGCTTTTTGTTCTCGCATGATTCGTACTACAGCCAGAGGGCCTAGCTGTCACTTTTTTACAGCAATCACGATGATAGAAAAATAATTATAAAAAATGTATGGTTACCTACCGACTATGTTCAAATTCAGTGCAGAAATATCGGTTGATACTTGTCTTCCATATCTGAAACTTTGGGAAACTATCATCGACTTCCGAATGGTAATTACCGCTCCAATACATAGGTCAATACAATACACAACAGTATTTAAAACAAAAGATTTGAATACCATTGACCTCAAGTTTCTTGAAATCATTCGTGGCGACGTCCACGATACTTCACAACAGCCCCTATGCATACTTAATCAGTTGCGTGAAACATTCTAATGCCATTGAACTGAATTTGCGTCAGTTCAGTAGAAAATTGGTCTGTTCAGTTTTTCTTGTATTTCCTTTTGTTATAGATTTATGTAAGTGTATTTTGGTGGTGAGATTCGTGTCTGTTGAACTAAAAGGTGGTTTGCACGATGAGTTTTGATGGTTTATGGTCGTATTTTGGGTCAGAGAAACGAACAATATGATTTCTTTATTTTAGATCGTATAATCTACAGTGTTTTATAGTTTTGTGATATGGGGATTTTCTATTTGGAATTTCGGCTTGGCCACTAATACACGGAACTTAAAAATACCTGGCGAAATGTAAAGTACACTTGTGCCTAACCCTTCGGGGATTACAGGCTTAGGTCTCTTTGTAAATTTAAGTTCTTCCCTGAACTTGAAACTCGTTTACAGCATGTAATATTATGGTGTAATAGGTACTAGATTGAATCTGTATCATTGAATTTGTCGTTACTGCTACTACCCATTGGATGTAGCCAAAGGAGAGTTTGAAATAAATACGCATCGTACACTAACTTGACTGGCCTGTTGGTCTAGTGGTTAGTGACCCTAACTGCTATGCCGGAGGTCGTGGGTTCGATTCCCACCCAGGACAAATGTTTGTGTGATGAGCACGATCATTTGTTCTGTGTTTGGGTGTAATTTATCTATAATATGTATGTATTTAGAAATATATGTATAAGTATGTTTATCAGTTGTCTAGTACCCATAACACAAGCTCTGCTTAGCTTGGGACTAGATGGCGTTGTGTGATAGTTGTGGAATATTATTATTATTATATTATTATTACTAACGAATTATGCTGTCACAAGTTTCCACGACCAATTACAGTTTTCTAGCAAGCGTGAATCATCGGCCATCGATCAAAGCATCAGATAAGGTAGACCCAACGACCTTGCCTCACTGGACTGAACAATGACAAACCATCAGATTAACCCATTTAACACCAAATACTTAACCAGTTCCCAGAATTATGAGTAAGCTTTTAATTGTATGACCTTGAAATCCATTTACAGCCGGAAGAGCTTTTAAGGTGCCGTAACTTTAGAGGGAAGGCAGCCACCGTCCTGTTGTTTAATGCCTAATAAAAACACTGCTAGGACATATTTTACACTAAATAGGCTTGCATTTGTCCGCAACTTGCCTGATGTGAAGCGATGGGGACATTTGCCTTCAAAAAGATACAGATTATAATCATCACTCGACGAACTCATTTTCCAATGATTTCATAGTCTTGCACAAGATTGGCTAAAGGCTGTGACACATCTCTCATCGAGAGAGCAGCGGGATCTTTTATAATGCCAAAATAGGCAAGTTTTATTTTGTCAATAATAAAGAGCATTATGATTTATGATGTACTAGATCATTTTATGGAAACGAATCTAAATTCTGGAGGTAGTGTGAAAGGCAATTAAAATAGAAAGTTAAGCGTCGAAATCTATGAATGTTTTTAAAAAACTTTGTGCGTAGTGTAGTCGATATTATTATGCTGGTGTTAGAATAGGGTACATAGTCGAGGTAGGTTCGTAGGTATATTTTTATGGCAAAATGATATGGTCCTAGGGCTACAGGCTATCACGCGAGATCCCTATCGCACACGAAGCGATAATAGAATAAAATGCTACCGTTCTTGTTTATGCAAATATTCCGACACATTTTATGGTCTAGCTCTAGTTAGTAAATAACTACTGGTGTTTTACATATGTATAGGAGATCTTGAAGCATCCTGTACTTCATAAACTAACCGAACAAATAAACAAAACTTCAACAATTAAACATAATTTAAATTGCGTAACATAACACCAAATTATGAGGAAACCTTTGGAAAATAAGGCATTGACTTCCAAAGCTTGTAAGTTCCTCACAAGGAAGGATATCGTGTTTCTACTTTAATGAGGTTCACTCAGGTACAGTTTAAGCTTTATACAGCTAACAGCACGCAGTTCTACATTCCTTGCATAAATCTAATATTTCAACAGTTTTATTCTAGAAGTCGGTCATGAATCAATGTTCTACATAGTACGCAGTTTTCACACGCGTATTTGGGTCAGAGCTGCCTCTACGTGTGCTAAGGGTAATCGCTGGTGTTTTGTGCGAAGTAACCTACATATCGCTCCGATTTAAGGTCATGTTTGTGGTGCAATTAGTGTACGTTGAAGAGAGAAGAAAGTGTTGCGTGTGAGGTACTGAAAGTAATAGGTGCCTTGTTGATAAACATAGATAGAGGTTTATATCGAAAGAATAACAGAAAAATGTCAAATTGGCGAAAGTAGGTGCCACAGAATAGAAGTGCCATAGGATTGATTAGGATTTTATAAACCTTGGGATATCGGTGAGTGTATTAACCAAAGATTATGACCGGAAGTGATTCGGTTTGCCGATGCAGCTTTTAGACTTTATAGGCTAGATGCAAAGAGGTGGGAAGGACCGATAATCGCATGAAACGTATGGTATGCACATGTAGGAATTCCAATAATTGGTTCAGACTACTTCAGACTTTCTAGCTCGTTACCACCTCATTGTGCTCTTGGAATGTTAGGAGACGATAAAACAAGTTTGTTGGTTGAAAACTGAATCTCGTCTTAAGATCAACCCAGCATTAAATCACGCGATTCCCCATACGCTCACATTTTGGCTGAGTTCTGAAGCACACCACGTCATCACCACCACTGATGGTGAGAGCTAGGCCACTCCATTACATCTTGTGCTTAAAAACGACGACTTGTATCGCTTCAGGAGCTTAACTATACCTCAGTAGTAATATAGTTTTGAGACGCTATTTAGAAAACGTCTGATGAGAGTTTACTGTATCATTTATGGCTGTACCTATAGTTTCATATCTAGGTTTAACATGTATCAAGCTGATAATGTTTATTTCATTACACATAATCATTGACTAATCCCTGAAAAACAGCCTTAAACGCACGAAGCACCACACGAAATTCAATTTTCGTTTGACTAATTTACCTTCGTGTATAAACAAGGTGTTAAGTAAAAGCTCCACCTCGCAGTCGGGTGGAGTTATGCGATGAATGACCAAGATAGCTCATAGCTCGTACACTTGTGGACGGCATTATGCAGAATGGACTGAAATAGTCTTGTCAACGTCGCGTCGAGGTTACAAGTGGCATGTTATGTAAGCTCTGCTTTTGAATGGCATGGTAACAAGGATTTGATTGTGTTTTGTTTGGATTTGGGGTTTTTTTATAAGCATAAACATTCACAACAAACTATAGACATTTACCAAAATTATAGCCTACGTAGCCACGGACAGAGAAAAAAAAATTATAGAGGCTAGAACGCCCCTTGCCCAGCAGTGGACATCAAACTGGACGATCTGTCACTAGGTGGTAGGATAAAGAGTCTGATTCAGAAGTTTCTTTGGTACGGCTTGCATTTTGAGCGGGTTCATGTCTTTGGAGTTGTAACTACCCGGTAGCCTTCCGACACTGGCGAACTACAATTTTTTTAAATGTTTTTTTATCTATGAGATTTTTTAAGAAAATTTAAAAAGTTGTAGAAACAGAAAAGATTCCTACTTCTAAACTTTATTTGTTACTCTACGTGTTTGTAACGTTAGCAGTGTAAAGGTCATAGAGGCTGGTTGGTTTAAAAAAAATATTGTGTGTATCAAAACATCTGTAGTTTCAGCGGCACACGTCGTGATCAAAGTTGTATGAAACCTTACCTTAGTTTTTAATGGGAATATAACAGCCGTTACCTATAACATATAGTAGGTTGGTATTGAACTTGTAGTTCGATGACTTTAGTTTTCTTTTTATAATGTCGACAAAAACATCAGTGGCAATTCCCTGTAAGATGTTAACAACCATTTGTTAGCATGATGAAAAGGAGAATGCCCTCTTGGGATCACGAACGACCGATTTAGATTTTGATTAAAAAGCCCTTGTTTTGCTGTACACTGAAAGGTCAAAAGTTTTGGATCTAAACGTAGATTAAGTACAGCTAAAATATCTTTTATGATACTAAACTGAGTAGCGTGGTTGATGTGATAATTTCACAATAAAATATTCAAATAGACCATTTATAAGTTCTTTTTCCTATTCAAACCGTTACCTAGGTACTAGTTAGAATTTTATATTGATTATATCGTAACCCGTAATACAAAGACTGAAAATATATTTTCGCGTGTTTTGATGCTTAACTAGATTCACACCTGTACTGTGAAAAGAAAAATCAACGTTCGGAATTCTCGTTTACAATCCATTGCGTATTTTCATTGGCAATATCGTGAAAATGTTCAAAAAACACAGCAATGGATGTGAAGCAACTCAAATAGTTGTTGTAAAAGTATATTTGGGTGTTGTGTGGTATAGCAGCTGGATTGTTTGCCCACGGTTACCATGGCAACGATATCGTAGCATCTCGCTAACGGAGGTGGAAACCACGCTGATTCGGTCAATGGGTCGTTGATCCGTCGCGGATTTATGATGTTTTTTGGCTATTAGTCTATTTTTTTGGCTATTTTTTATGTAGGTAACCCTGTAAATTACGGCCCGTATAATTGTATGATATGCTATCAGTAGCGTTTATGTTTGAGAACCTATTTCTGGTGTAAAGCGGGGTTTGAAAGTAGCTTAACTTCTGGCAGTTAATTTATTGTGCGTTTGATCTGGTTATTGAACCTGGCTGACATTTTAAGATAAAGAAAATATCGATTAGTTGTTGTAGAGGTAGACCTACCTATATATATCTTTACAAATAAATAAAATTGAAATGTCTGCTTTTTACTGAATGCATATGAAAAGTAATATCCCTTTTTTAATTTTGTCGGTCCGGTCTGCTTGAGATCGAAAACAAAGGATAGTTTTCCTAGTATAGGTATCCCACTACCTCCAAACAACATAATTAAGTCTCAAAGAGCTTAGGAATACTTTCCAGGTAGCTCACCTTTTCCGTCATGTCAAATGGAGTGAGCAGTTAAGCACCATTGACGCAACATCTAAATGAAAGAATACCACTGGCATACCCCATTTCCCTAATTATGAGGAAACGATTGAAAGCTCTAAGCTAAAGCCCGGTAGCGCCATCTATGGCGTAGACCTAAAACTTCCATCACGATATTTTTATAGCTTGAGTAGTTTTGCTGTAGGTTAGGTTGTGGTGTGTAGGTGTAATGCTGGCTTGGTTATATGGGTGTGGCTCACTAAATTTTTATTAGCTAAACTAAACAAAACACATTTAAAAAAATAATGTTTACAACTTTAGTTTTGCTACTCGCCGCTAGACGACAGTATTCTCAGTAAAATTTTCAGGCTAAGATTACACTTTGCCGAACTTCATGTGCATCTTCTTAGATAAGCTAGTGAGTTCTTAGTTAGTTTGCAGTACTTTTTGCAAAAAAAAAACAACCGACTTCAAAAACACCAAAAAGTGAAAAATAAACTTCAGAAGAAAAATCAGCTTCTGAAGTCGGTGGCAAAAAAACCAAATAAAACACTTTTTGGTGTTTTTGAAGTCGTTTGTTTTTTTTCGCAAAAAGTTTTATATTTTTTCATTTTTTTTTTATGTATGTTACCTGATTTCTCCCCCATTTATGGACCGATTCTCAAAATTCTATTTTTATTTGAAAGACTCCTGAGGTGGTCCCATTTTAATTTGGTGAAGATCTGGTGCTGATCTTCGGAGATATACAATGGAACTCTTCAAAAATAGACGGCTAATCTGTCGTAATTGCTGGAATTGCTTGGATGTTTATTGAATTTACATTATCATGACGTAACATCACGCCTGTATGCTCTGAGGGGGTATGCAGACGTGTACAATACACAGTTTTTTAGTTGTTATATATGAATTTCATAGACACGTATTAAGTGTTTCGTGCTTTTTCTGACGCTATTCAAGTATTCGCATCTAGCAGTCATCACTTGTCTATGAAGACAAGTGATGACTGCTAGATGCGAATAACACCCACAAAAGCAAAAACCCACTATCAGCTCATCAACATGAGTTGATGAGCTGATAGTGGGTTTTTGCTTTCAACTCTTAACCGTTGAGGAGTGGTACCACTCCTCAACCGACTTCAAAAACACCAAAAAGAGAAAAATAAACTTAAGAAGAAAAATCAGCTTTTGAAGTCGGTGACATTTCTTTGTTTTATTTGTTTTTTTTTTTAATGTACGCACGACCTCACCCCCCGCCCTGCCGCGCGAGCGAAATAATGCCTAAATTTTGACAGTTTTTTGCTTCTTGGAGAAAAACTATAAAGAAATTATACAATATGTTTTCAACATTTACTTCAGAATAAAAAGTTCTATCTATTGATATAACTTTTATATAAATTCATGATGAAATGTCTTAGCAGTACACGTTTGAAATTGTGATTTAGAGTCATGTTTGATAAAAAAAAGTATCGAGCCGATCATTCTAAATCGCGTTTCTATCTTTACGATTTACTAGAGAGTATGTTCAATTTTTATGTAAGTAATGATTTTTATTTATTAAAAAACTCGTATTTAGTTCGATTTTTATAGGTTCAAAAATCTTAAAAAGTACTGCAACCCCGCCTTAAGTAGACTTAATACGAGTAGATTATATATTATAGGAACCATGGAGCTACTTTGCAGAAATAAAAATGTTATACATCATCTTCCTGCCCTAGTTCAATGTTATTTGGGGTTCTTTCTTCTGTTCTCCCCTGTCAAACGTCACACTATCATTTATTTCTTTTTCCATCATATCATTCCTCAGTTTCTTTATTAAATGTTGTGCAAAGTATTTAATTACCTACGACGTAGTTTCTAGGATTCAATTGTCTGTCTATCAGATGGGGTATAATTGGTATATTAAGCCCACGGAAAAGAAAGATTGAGCCAATGTTGTTACAAAAAAATAAAACCAACAAATACTGATGATTCTTTATTTCCTTATAGATAAAAGTAAATATTAATACTTAAGATACAATAAGAAGTTATTTTGTTCCTATAGATAAGTTCTCCACTTGCTTAAAAAGAATTCACAGTACCTCGGTGTTGCTACTACTAAATTTACAATAAGTAGTATTTACAGATCAAAATACAAAATTTGATATTTTTAGTAAGTACCTACTTACTAAAAAATATTAGAAAAAGATGTTAAAGATTTTATAACTTATTTTTTATTTCAAGAAATATGTTTTGAGGTATAAGAGTAATACTATAATAAGCACGTCTCTAGTAACTAGTAGACTAGTTTTTCAAAATCTAAGAACATAAGTTACTACAGCTATATATGCACGGTCCAACACGCACATAATATGTTGGATGCAACGTTGTGTCGATATGTTGGGTGTTGGTAAATCTATAAGACTAAGGTTAAGTATCCAAAATTTGATCCAACATCATTTGGATATCCTCGGCTTAGTTTAAAATGAAATCAAAATACTTAACAGAAATATTTTGGAAACTAAAACCGTAATTTAAAAAAAAACCTACGGTTTATTTGATAGTTCTTGGTGATAACGGCGAAATACTCTTTCAAAGACTGTGCGATTTAAGAAAAACTAAATAAAGTTCCTATCTTCACGATAATGACAAAACGAAAAAAATCTCAATTTAGTAGATAAATGAGATTGAACATACCTAAGTGCTGCACTAAGCCGACGATATAGCATTTTACAATCAATGAGTTGAATATATCGATAAATAAGTTTCATTACGACTGCTTAAAAATAAAAAATAAAACTTACTCAAAATGTGATTTTAACTTCATAAATGCGAGGACTACAATAACTGGCAGTTTAGTAAAAAAAGTATTAATTTATTAGGTTTAAACTAAAATAACAAACATATTGGAACGTAAACTTACTTAGCTAATTAAACACGAAATGCCAATTATGATGTACGACACTTTTCTAGTTATTCTCTTATTATTTTAATAAATATACTTAAAAATCAGTGAGAAAATGTTAATTATTTTATTTTAATATTTAGTTCAATTTTAAGAATGTTCCAACGAATTATGTTGGTAGTGCCTACATCGAAAATATTTTTATAGTAGTAATATTATCAACATTTTCGAAACTATGGATAAGATTAAACATTTTAGTAATCTAGAATTATATTTCCTCATAAAACTTACTGACTAGTACATTATAAATACAAAAAATAAAACAGATTACCACGACGCACTTAATTTAAAAGCACAGCATTAGAAATCATAATATTAAAAACGTGTGGAATATAAAAAAACGAAATAATATTAAAATACAAATATATGTTCTGACATCTAAAGACTTTATACTAGAATCGTTTAAATTACTCTCTTGACTTACATAGTTAGATCTATCAACATATAACTCAACAAACGATCGTAGTAACATGTTTTATGTTGTCTCGTGTATTGAGGTCCTAATACTTCGTATCCAATGAAGAGTCAAACTAAACGTTGTAAAATCGACTTTGCATTGGTCACTATAATTGTCCAACAGATTTTAATTAAATCTGAAGGAATACTAGAAAAGCCTGATTCACATTCACAAATAGTCGTAAATGCGGCTATTATACAAAACAATGAAGAAAATGAAGTATTTATTAATGACTACAAGTTAACAGATGCAATAAAGTGGTAACTAAACTACATTGACAAGACTCACACTGGATTGCAGATATTAAAAGTATGGATATAAAGCTGAATTTGTAAAATTCGAGTAGACGAAAAGTCGTAAGTTCTGACTACTCTAGAAGGAAGAGAAGAAGAACAATGATATGACACTTTGCGACTCGGTTTTTGAGCTGACGGGATGATAGAACAATTGGCAGACAATTATGCAGAGTTTCTACTACGTCCTTACGTCTAATAATATTGATTCCTCTATCAATAGGTGTTGAATGTTCACTTACCTAATTGATATAAATAGTCAATTAGTAAATGAGTAACACGCTAGTAACAAGGATCAGAACAATCGCAAAGTGTCAGCTATAAATATTAATGAAAGCGAAGTCGGAAATAGTTCGGAAAAATCGCGAGGAACTTAAATTAACATCGAGGAATAATCGATTCTTGAACGATCGATGCGAACGACCATTGGAATCGAATCGATTAACCGGCGTTGCCGTTCGTTTTGGGTGGTCCGACGGGGTGATGGGGGAAGTCCATCATGTTGAACTCTTCAACGATGGTTTTGGGATGAAGAGCGCTGATGTTGTTGTCAACGGTGTATGTTCTGGCGTGTGTTTGAGCGAGGGCTTGTCTCGGTTCGTTCTCTAGCCAGTCGTCGTCACGCAGTCGCTTGCGTCGTGCAATTTGCTTGTCGCGCAGATGTCGCAGTCGCGCGAGGTGGGCGTTGATCTGTTGCGGGGTGAGCCCGGTGCGGCCGGAGCGGAGCAGGTCAGAGTTGCGCTGGTATGAACCTTCGGGGTCGCGGCGATTCCAAGTGTACCTGAAATGAGAATTATACCAGTAAATTAGTTTTCATTGATTACTGTCGGTCTCATGCCACGGCAAGATCGGTAAGTTTGTTCCTTGTGGCACTCCAAAGATAATGTTTACATTTTCGTCTTCCAACTAATACTAACTATTATAGATTGCGTATAACAGGGGTGAACATCTAAACAGTCTAGACCAGTCCACCTGTTGAGAAACCGATTAGCAACACATCTGTACAATGTACTGCGAGTGCCAAGCTTTCAACGATCGACATAGTTGGCAGTACAATAATATCAACAAGAGAAAAGCTCTGTTTACCATCTCTCTCACCAACATTGGCATAGCAATAGCCAATTATTAGTTCATTCCAAACATTGGACGTTATGGGAGAAACGATTGCAGTTAATTTGATCTATGTTTGTCATAAATGTACATTTAATGTGTTTTTGTTCGAAACTACGTGCTCCGAGGAATTGATTGCCGCTGGTCTGGTAATGGAGAAAGTTGCCAATCATTAAGTATTATTAATGGGTCATGTATTTATTTTACGTGATAACTTTTTATTCTTTTTTGGTACACGTGTGATATTGGCTGTTAACCTTTTTTAGCAATGATATAAAAAATAATTTAGTCTGAGTACTGAGCAAAAACACCACTGCACGATATTTTGGCCTGGGGATAGCTATTAAAGTCAACATTGCCTGAGTAATCATAATACTGGAAACTTGTTGAAACTTACCCTGGGAACGGTCTCTTGAGCCGCCTGCGAATAGCAGGCCTCGATCTCTTCTTCAACTCATTTGGTCTCAAATCGTATTTCGAATTCGGAATCGCATTCGACCTCGGGCCATGTCTCCTCTGTCCTCCTCGGAGATGGTGTGGGTTCGGGCGCAGATCGTAAGACTTCGGGTTATGTACGGGGTTGACAGTGACGTCATTTATCATCATAGGGTCGTTAACCTCCCTGCTGACGCTAGGTGCAGTGATTTCGTTGATCTTGCCCATCCGTTGCCAGCGACGACGTAGGTCCTTCACTTTGGCCTTTGGCACCTTCTGAAGTTTGGTTTGGCAGATGTAGTGACGGGCTTCGATGCACTTGCGGGGTGACCACCTGAAGCAATTAGCACTGATAGTGATTAAATGCAACAATTAGTTGAGAATTAGTGAGAAATGTTTAGATTGTTGAAATGCCAAGGGTTACTGAAAGACGCTTTGGTATTTACTGATCCCTAGAGTTAGTGTAGATAGATAGATATTCATTTAATTTGCAATAAACGCTTTTAAAAATCTAAAACGAAAATAGACTCAACTTACAATTCGGTACAAAAAACAAATGGTAGGTACAGCCGTGATTATTCATCGTAACAAGCACATTACGATTATAGGACAGTACCTAAGTGTCCTCATTACATTCATCATGATTCTGACCTACATCCTGCAATAAACAACTACTTTTGTTCCCATGTGATACCGATGATCATTCCATAAGGCGCCAACACCATGGCCTTCGAAATTTAAAACGACCATAAAACTGACTGCTATAAATAGGAGGTATACTGGATGGTGACGTCACTGGCTAAGGACAAAAGACCTACACAAGCCATGGAATCGTAAAACTTATTGCTTTTCTCAGGAACGCTCTATGGTTAGACGGTTTTGGTGGCTTGTAGTACAAGGCATAAGAGAGTGGATAAAAAAGAAAAAAAACGCTTATTAGGTATAATCTCTGGAAGTACTATTCCAAATACAAAAAAAAATACTAACAACGATGGAAATAAACACAATTGGATTGCCAATTGGCCTATAAGGCAGGTTGCACGAGATTGAACTATGATTTATTGAAACAATTTAGGTCTATATTAGTGACATTAATGTACGTCAATGTATATCAATTTCGACAGATTGGCAATAAGTGTTGAATATTAATATCATTTGCCCCGTGTTTTCAATAGCAGGGTCTATGACTTCTACGCTGGCAGGTCAATAAACTTTCCATTGTCATATCTGTACCACGTGTAAAACAATAGACTAGAGAATTTAATATCCAAGACTTATGAAATAACCTAGCAGGAAACTGGTGCCCTGACACAGTGAGACGTAGTCGCGGCAGGCAGCGTAGGAGGCGGGACAAACTAGACAGGTTTCGTCAGAACTAAAATGGAAGGACTGCAGGGCACAATAAGATATATAGCAGATAGGCAGAGATTCAAAACTCTGATTTAAGCTGTCAACGTTCATTCAACTTGTATAAGGATATCATCACAATTAAGCAAAAGTGAACTTTTCAAATATCGAGAATTTACCAAACACTGCAATTATTTCTAAAGCTTTTATTTTCTCAAGTAAAATTCGGACTAAATCGCTTACAGAACGTCACTTGAGCAAGTCACAGACGGCTCTTGTGATTTAAGTAGAATTCCAGAGCTTTAGGCTCTAACCGAAATCCCGCCGCCATCCATGAGTGGCCACACTCATGTTTGTCACGATTCAATATTGCTTCTCGAAACCTAATAAATATTATATTAGTTTTCTGTTGCGTGTTGTACTCGGCAGTTTTTTTTGCTTCATACGAAGATAATAATAGGTATTGCCCTATTTGAGGACGTGCCCAGTTTTCCTGTGAGTTAAGGTGTCTTCTTGGATTTATTTTTATTTGATTTAATAGTACCTATTCCTGTCTCTAGGTATAGCGTTAATTCGGGAGATTACATTGTAAATCCGCTCTATTAAAACAGTGCTACATGCTATAATGATGTAATATTTATTTCAAAGGTTACCTGTATAGCAGCTCTGGCATCATAGCGATGCAGTGCCACTGCAGTTCTTCCGCGGTCATCTTCTTCATCTTAGAGAACGACTGGTAGTGCATCTTGCGCAGGTCGCCGCCCCACCGCCAAGACTTCGGGCCGTAGTCGAAGATACCTCCGATCCATCGGCTTGCTTTGACTGTGGGCAGAATTAGTAAGAGGATCAGAAAGTGTCTTTTATTTTGAAATGCACATATAAAGAACGAACTTTGAAGCACTTCAAAAGCATAGGCTGATACTATGGACAATCCTGCCACACTATTCCTAAGCCACTGCCACTCCTGAAAGCCGGAATTAACAGCGGCGACCACCAGAAAAGCGTTGGTACAATAAAACGACGAAATCCCAGAGAATAAACAACTTCTTGGATCCTGAAATTAACTGGTACTATGGAAAATATGATCATAAAAACGACTTCTTTAGTTTCAAAGGGCTCAGTAAATATAATACCCCAATAGACATAATTATAGTATGTAATATAAATTCCAAACAAACGAGACATGAGAAAGTTCTAACAAGTTCTTCATAATTTGATACTGTGTAGCAAAAGTTTCAATCAATTTGACTTTCATAAAAAACTTGCGGCTTAAGTGTGTCATCCAGAGGATCAAGAACTTTATTATTGGCAAACTTTGTCCTCTTACAATTCTTTAATCTAAGTTAAGTGGAGATATAGTGGTCATCTGAAATTAATGTTATATGATCTTTGTTTGTGTCTAGATACGTACCAATGTCAGGTTTGTTGAGGTATTTGCGAAGATTCCTGTCCTCCCACCGCGCTGGTACTGTCAGGTTGCTATCTCGATCCTGAAACAAAATATCACCTTTTAATATCCATCTGATGGAGTGTCAGGACAGAAAGAGAGAGAGAGAGAGATGAGATTCTCTCGAGAATCTGTAGGGCCTCTGACGCTGTAATAAAAGGCGACACCTATTGGTCCCACCCAAACTGTGCAATATGGAAGTAACGTCGATAAGACAAGAAGAAGAAAGCCGGTTAATATTATCTTGCTTGAATATCTGTCATGTTTGAAACAGCTTAAAATAGTTATGCATCCCACTAGTTATTGCCAATTAATCTTCACGAAACCTCTTGCAAAATCCATGGAATGTAACTGAGTGTTCTATTCGCAATATTTGACAGTCTTGATTATTATCTGTCATGCAATTTAAACTCCGATTGTATCATTTCTTAAACCAACACCTACATCATTGTCAGAGCTTTAATTAACTGTAGAAGTTTTCGTAAGGTGTGGCAGGAAATACTCTGATGTCACCTCACTGTGTCAGCCAAGGTGCCTTACTGACACGTCATCTAATGATGAGGTTTTGTCATCTATATGCTTATTAGCGAAAATTTTGATTGTTATTCAGGCAAAGTACAGTACAAGTCATGTATTAAGCATATTAATCAAGGGTGTAGGTCTAGGAACTATTTTTATGATCTTTAAAGTACATCGTACCGTTGGGATCACCAAAATTTATTGTCATTTGTATTTGTATTCATTTAGAGGGCTCTGCGAAATTGCTTGTAAGGTTGTGGGCAAGAATTAATTAAATTAGGGACACTTCTGTGAAATAATGATGAGGTGTGGCTATTGGGTACTGCTATGTGGCGAGGTGCCAAGTACTTAAAGTTAATTTAGTGAGAGTTGCCACAGTAACTGTGGATGTTACCGGAACTTCCAGGGAAGTCTGAGGTTTAAGACTTTGCAAAACATTACTATTAATATCATAAACGGGATATGATATTAATAGTAGTGTCAGTGACCATGTCAGTTTAAAAACTTATTTTGCAAAACATGTTTACAGATATCATCAATTGCTGCATTTTTTGTTTTTGGAATAGCTTTTATAAGTGGTTTTGCTGACATGTTTAACAACGACAGCAAATATCATGCTTATATGGATTTTATATGAAAAGCGGAACTTTTTCCAAGAAAATTCCTGAATAGTGATTCAAAATTACATCCACGCTTAGACACTGTTATTTTAATAGTCTATCTATAGGTTCACCTACATTTTCATTTGGTTTTAAATGTTTGTGGAATTTTTGGAAACCGCTTCTAATGCCTTGAAACGTCAAGCATGTTTGATCAACCATGACTGATGGATTCTAACCCAAATCTTAGCAGTTTTGGAGGCAAGTGTGTGCTCCTAAAATAATGATGTTATTGTACAGCAATGTTTTCAAACAGCATTGTTTATTGTTGTTTTAGCAATTCTTGAGTATTCGCCAACTGTAGGTACATGAAATGGGACAATTAACGATGAACCTAAAATTGTAACTAGAACGAATGCAATTCTTCTGAGAACGTATGGCAATATATTATTATGATTATTTCGGCCTATACTTTAATCCCCAACTGCAAGTATGGCCAGGAAGCTTTCGGCTTAACAGACATTTAAAAGTAGATAAGAGAGTGTTTCTCCCAGGTATAAACAGATCCTTCATGAAGCCATCAGCCAAGCATTTCGTATACCAAACTAACTATAACAGCTCACAACTTAGGACCCAGTAATATTAATGACAATAATATCCGTGGTGCTAGGCAACTGGGCTTATCCCAGTTGTATACGTCCCTGTGTGCCTATTGGCCTTGTTCTGTTCTGTCTCCTGCTGATATGGAGGGAAGTGGAAATTATGTTTTTTCCTACTCCTCCGCTATTCTTTTCTGATTAATTTCGTTGCGGGATCCAAGACAGTTAAATGGCTTCTCTGGGACTTCGTCGAGCTTCATTGTCTCGGCGCTTTTCTTGTGGTCGCTACTGTTGATTCTGGCTAACAGGAGTTACAGTGGTTTGGGAATAGTGTGGCGGGCTTGTCCATACCAAACTAAGTAAGTCTAAGTAAAAAATATTTAAGGGAAAAAAGGGCTCAATGCAACGCACACAAAACATTGTACTGATGGATGCATTCAATAGTATATGGTGCATGGAGGTGTTTAAAGTAAAGTTACAACATTAAAAACTTGTGAAAAAGACCTCCAATATCTCCGTAACAATGATCGCAGTGATGGGGGGCACGTTCGGCTCCAGTTCTTACCGAAGCCGTCTCTATTTACTCCTACTGTTAATAAACAAAAAAATACAACCAGCTCGGTTTTGTTCATTATCTTAGCAACAACTAAGTGGTTCAGTGATCCAATATGTTTAGTTAAAACAACAGTCCTTATTGTATCAACAGCTTTACATTTTACTACTGCTATTCATGTTTCTACTTCTAGTTTTACTCGATATGAATCATGTTGAACACAACGCTTATTATTGTTAAAATTTTGGCAAACATCTTTAGAAGTACATATTTATATCAGGATCTCAAATGCGTACCACACTTTTTGAAGCCCGTCTTGAAGGAATTTAAAACATTGCTTTTGCTATAATTTGTTTTGACTAGTGGGTCTAATGCCCGTTGAGGTTATGGGTTCGATTTCCAGGGCGGGCAAAGTGTTATTGGGTTTTTCCATCAAGAATTTGTCAATAGCAGCCACTGGATTTGTTTGGCTCGCCCTCAATTACATGGGACTTAAATATAACTGGCGAAATGTGGGTGTTTAGGTACACCTCTTCCTAACCCTAGGGATTACAGGCATGTTGTTATGTTACGTAACAAGCACACATACCGAGTGTGACAAATATGTTGGTATTTAACAGCTTGGCTTCACAGAACCTATTGTCATTTATTGTTAGCAGTTCTTTGAAGACTATTAATTTTTGAATCACGGTGCGTATCATGCTTTAGTAGACCTTTTATCAATTCTAACAACCGTTTGATCATCAGTTCTGATGACTATTTGATCATCAAAGTTGACCTATTCCGTATTAGGGTTGTCACTCTTAATGAATCGAAGTCATTAGTGGATTTTCCGAAGGCAATTAGTTCACGTCAGGGTGTTTACAATGAAGTCATCAGCCCAGCAGTTTATTGTCAATTGTGCCAGTTCGCAAATAGTGGGCATATCTAAGGAGCCGCTCTTACCAAATGTTCGCTTAGTATTCGGGGAACGTGGTTCAGTTTGCATGTTTATTACGTGGAACACTGTTAGGTCAGAGGTGATGTTTACGACTCTGGTTCATTAAATATCAGAAATACTAGAATTCTGTGGCGGTGTGCATTGGTTTTTAAAATTATTACACCACAAAGGGAGATCGGTAGAAAAAAAATGAGCCCGGCATCAAGTAACACGACACTAGACCAGAAAGATGATGATAATTCATTTTTTTTAATTTTGATTGTAATCATAAATTATTGGACTCACTAGAAGACGCTAGATATGGGAAATCGTCGTCGAGGTGGTGTGACGATCAGATCTAGTTTGTGGGGCGAACATGGCCAGATATCGCACAAGTTGGAAAGGTTTGGACTGAGATAGAGCCAACCCTATCTCCTGGGTAAAGGTTGGCTATTCCCCAGCAGTGGGAATACATATAATAAACAGTGGTGCTGAATAGACTTGTATATAATATAATAAACAGTGGTGCTAAATAGACTTGTGCAGAACTTAATGCAAGAAAAACTGATAAATGACCATTAAATTGTTTTCATTATTTGACTGGCCTGTTGGTCTAGTGGTTAGTGACCCTAACTGCTATGCCGGAGGTCGTGGGTTCGATTCCCACCCAGGACAAATGTTTGTGTGATGAGCACGATCATTTGTTCTGTGTCTGGGTGTAATTTATCTATACATATAATAAAATGGTAGGAAAGTCAAAACTGTACATTGAATATTTTTTTAAAAGAATACTTGGGGTGTGATCTATAATCGATACCGAAGTCAAAAATATAGTTTTTAGAATTTTTGTCTGTTTGTCTGTTTGTCTGTTTGTCT
Organism: Diarsia dahlii; assembly: GCA_949775195.1. Lineage (NCBI taxonomy): Eukaryota > Metazoa > Arthropoda > Insecta > Lepidoptera > Noctuidae > Diarsia > Diarsia dahlii. Next base: position 21,143,543 of record OX459194.1, on the reverse strand, counting down.
GTTTGTCTGTCCGGGATAAACTCAAAAAGTACTGCATGGATTTACTTCAAATTTGGGACGAATATTACTTAGGAGTCGGGTCAACACATAGGCTACATATTATCACGCTATCACCTACGGGGAACGAGCAGTGAAGCTTTATTTCTTCAACGCATTCTGTAACATCGTGTAATCTATCGACGCATATTTGAATGTTGTGATTATGTTAACCATGCTATTAACTAGCTTCACAATATAAAAATCAAGCAATGTAAGTAACTTAGGCCAATAAACATAATTAAAATTAAATTAATATATTTAAAGCAGCGCCATCTATGAGATTTCAAAAACATCAAGTCGAATTACATGTAAGCCCTTTTTGGATACAAATAATTTAAATTTGACACTGTTAGCGAGGTTAATAGTTGCTTATAAAAGTCATAGATGGAGTTGTGCATTTTGTTCTTTAAAATTGTATCGTTAATTCGTTTCAGAGATGAGCAATACAATTTAAAAAAATGTGTTTATATAAGTTTTAAGCTGCTTCATCTATGTCTTATGAAATTCATCGAGTTTGTCTTTATGTAATAATAACTAGCGGACGTCCCGCGGTTTCACCCGCGTAGATCCCGTTCCCGTGGGAATACAGGGATAAAAAGTAGCCTATGTTACTCAGGGTGAATGTAGCTTTCCAAGGGTGAAAGAATTTTTGAAATCGGCCCAGTACTTTTTGAGCCTATTCATTACAAACATACAAAAATAGGTACAAATCTTTCCTCTTTATAATATTAGTGTAGATAACAAACAGAACTCAAAAAGAACTGCAAACCCGGTAGCTTTGTGGGAGAAGTATCGCCATCATCTGTCTGAAGTTTTTTTTCGAGTTTTGGGGAGTGCTACTGGAGACGAAGTCGAAGTAACTGATGAACGCGTGCTGAACACCTGTCTCACAGTTCACTTCAAGACGTGGTCATTGCTATCGGCGGCAATCCACTGGTTGAATTGGGTTACCAACTCCCCAATCATCACCGCATCAAGACCGTGGAAATCGGGAGTATAACGCTGAGACAATTTACGATCCGGGCGAAATGACTACCAAACTAAATTACCATGTCGCTTTGTTCTCTTCAGAGCAAAAACTAATTTATGACACCTTTGTAAAATGTTTTTCTTGGATGATCCTGGTGGAACAGGAAAAACATTAGTTACCACTGGCATAATTGCAGAGGTCAGGAGGCAAGGCAAAATTGCCATTGCTGTAGCGTCGTCGGGAATCGCTGCCACACTGCTTCCGGGTGGCAAGACAGCACATGCCATGTTTGAAACTCCCATCGATTTAGAGAGAGCCGAAACGCATGTTTTTGGTCAAGGATTGCTCTTTGATCATATGAGATGAGTGTACGATGGCCAATAGGAAGGCAGTTGAGGCCGTGGACAGAACCCTGCAGGACATCCGCAGGAAGGAACATTTGATGGGTGGTGTCACAGTTCTGTTCAGTGGCGATTTCCGACAAACACTTCCCGTGGTGACGCGGGGATCGAGAGCTAACGAGATGAATGCTTCGTTGCGGTCACAAATTCGTACGCTACGCTTGACCATTTAGATGAGAGCTTGGCTCGGCGGCAATGCACGTGCTCAAGAATTCTCCAACGTCATTCTAAGTCTTGGCGAAGGCACTCTACCAGAGGAGAGGTTTGGACAGGTGGTCCTTCCAGAGTTTCTCGGTAGATTTGTATCCAGCTTAGAAGAACTCATTCGCTGTGTGTACGGGGACATCAGTCGTATACCGCACCAACAGAATTCTTGGGTGTGTGAGCGGCCATTTTGACGCCCAAAAATTATCAGGCTGCAGCAATTAACGAATGCATTCTCTCGGAAATTGAGGTGAATGAAGTGGTCTACATCTCTATAAACACTGTCGTCGAGCAAGATAACGCCACACATTATCCCGTGGAAATTCTGCGCATACCATCAAGGTGAAGGACGGTGTCCTGATTATGCTTCTTCGGAACCTATCTTCTCCGAAGTTGTGTAACGGGACCTGCCTTGAACTCATCTCGCTACACAGACACACCATTGAGGCGGAAATTCTTACGGGTTGTGGCAATGCAGTATTTATACCACGCATTCTCCTCATACCTCATAACGTTCCAGTTCAAGCGCGTACAGTTCCCCATGAGTGTTTGCTTCGCGATGACCATCATTAAGTCGCAGGGGCAGACATTGAGGGCAGTGGGTGTCGACGAGAGGACGTGCTGCTTCTCACACGGGCAGCTGTACGTAGTCCTGACTCTCTTTACATTTTGGATGCGGAGAGCCAAACCACTAATGTTGTTTATCGAGAAGTCCTATAAGTATGTATTTTTTTTACCCTATTCTGTATTCCTTATTCATTATTTTCTCCATCTGCTTCAATCACAACTTATGACTTCATTCAGCAGAATCACCATAAAGTCATTTATTCAAAGCAGGCTGCAAATCAGCCCTTTTAGATGGACAATTTTATAAGAGACAGTCTCCCTCTGTTACTGCACTTTCTGTAGATATGAAATGTAAAGAAGAAACGGGTAAATGAATGTTATTTTAAAAGGTATAATCGTAGGTATTTTTGGTACTGTATAGCGTTCACGCAGACGACGTCGCGGGCAGCAGCTAGTCTATAATATGTATGTATTTAGAAATATATAAGTATGTTTATCAGTTGTCTAGTACCCATAACACAAGCTCTGCTTAGCTTGGGACTAGATGGCGTTGTGTGATAGTTGTGGAATATTATTATTATTATTATTATTATTCCAACCCTTAGGTACATCAAAATTATACTAGGTACTAATCGTTTCAACCACACACGATCTCAATAAATTAGCGATGCAGTTACATCATAAAGACGCGGCAAGCTACCATAAATACTATGACGTAAGATTAGCTCATAATTGATCTCTAATAGTTATAATCTAAGTTATTACCTAGCTCTATTTATTGCCTGCATTCCGTACTAAATTAACACGTTGGCGTTATAAAGAGCACAAGGTTTGCAGTAAAAAGGTTGTAATGTAAGTAATAAGGTGCTAGCGCCTCGGAACTTTTTTTATGACGATGTATAAAAGCTCTAGAATGGATTTATGGATATGGCTTGAAAGGAGGTGACTGCTGGGTTGATGAGTAATGGAGGTATGGGAGAAAAAGACATGCAGTGTCGACCCAATATAAATTGGGATGGTATTTTAGTGGTGGCTGTTGGGAGAGTGACCCATTGGGATAAGGGCAGGAGAATTATGATGAATGACGCAAAGCTATGATAAGCTCTAGATATTATGATACTAATATTGTTGGATGTATTCATTGAGGTATAATGTACTACGTGATGTATTCTGGACAATTTGTGAAAAAATGTGTCGTCTATTTTAATTCAATAATTCGGGAGACAAAATCTTTCCACAAGCGAGCAATAGTTTTTTGTTTATTTTGATCGGTGACTAGAAAATTAAGATAAATTAAGATATACTGGACAAACGCTATTAAGAATTATTAAAAGCTATCAAACCAGACAGAAAATTATAGCCATATTAGGTAGATAAAACAGTTAAACGATTCATGACTGTGAAATACTAATATTATGAATTTGACCGCGTTTTACAACCAAACGGTGGCCATTTTATTGGCAAGCAAATTAGGTGCTTTGAATGCAGAATAGAAATATTAGAAGAGTTCAATGACCTCTCATAGTTTTTTTTTTAATATCTGTGGTTTGGTTGGCATTAGAATGCCATTTGTGTATTGCCAATAACGATTTATGTGTTATTGAAAATCGATTTGAAATTACTTTGGGCGTATGTAGCTGTTATATCAGCCCATACAAGTTTGCTTACTGATTATAATTTACCGTTAAAATGATTACTGTCAAAGAAATATCATCAATAGGTGTAGGGGTAGTAGGTGTGGATTATTAGAAGAATATATATTATTTCGATAAATCATTGGTACACTCATGAAGCATTTATACAAGGAATAATGGCATTATGATATTGCGATAAAGGTTGCATTGAAAACAAACCGAAAAGTGTCCAACTTATGTTTGTAAAAAGATAATTTATAACAATATAATTTTGCTGTCGTCTGGTTCTCTGAATTTGACATCGACAATCGGAAGCTATCTTGATCACACGAGTAAATCCATAAATACTGCATTTTTTTTGTCTCTGCGTCATGCGGTCATGTGTTCAGTATTGGAAATCCTAACTAATATTATAAATGCGAAAGTAACTCTGTCTGTCTTTCTGTCTGTCTGTCTTTGCTTCACGCCTAAACTACTGAACCGATTTGTGTGAAATTTGGTACAGACATAGTTTGGAACTTGAGAAAGGACATAGGATAGTTATTTTTTTTTTTTATTTTTTTTTTTTTTCGCGAGATAAACCAAAAATCTGCCGGAAGTCACTATTCCACGCAAACGAAGTCGCGGGCAAAAGCTAGTATAAAATAAAAGGCATACCTACATCGAAGGCCTGGCCCTTTCAGTTTCTTTTTACTTCATAGTGAGCTTCATAGTTAAAATCTCTGTCAAAGTATTATCTTTACAATATGGTAGATATGGCAGGCGGAGTCACTGAAAAAACCACTCAATCACACAATATTTTCGATAACATTCCTATTTATTTACCAGAAATACCATTAACCGCTATTTAAACAACAGTTATAATGTGACAAAACAATGTAAAATACCGTGATGACAGTTTGGAACGCAAACTAGACAGTTTGCTGACACATAATATCACCACAAACAATTCAAATAAAAAAAAGAAAACCATCTTCTAAAACCGCTAATCTAAAGAAACTGGTCTTAACTCTTAATCATCATTGGAACGCATCCAAAAAGGTCAAGGTTTAGCTCGCTACTCTAATTCTTTCCTTTATGTTCTAAAGCGCATTTGAATTTAAAATAAGAATACCATATGGTTAGCTCTAAATTATAGCGGATAGGTACTTCTTTTATTGGCTACTCGCGCTTGTTGCTACGCGAAGCATCGTGTAAAGGCTCGTTTGCACGTTTCAATTTGGGAGAGTGCGAGTTTTTGGTCACGAATAGTGGTGGTACAGTTAGAGTTCATTATTTATTCAACGTTTTTTCAGTGAAGTGAAATTGCTGCACTTTGAGTGAATTAAAAGTTTATGAGGATATTCATAAATTAGTTGCATACCTAACGATTTCCATTAACGAAATGATATTTATTAAACAACACCAAAAAGTTAAGAACTGAACCTAATGATTATGCGAAGTATTTAAATCATATAAGTTTCGAAACTATACGCCCGTACTCTACTATTCACTAGACTTGGAGTCTGGATACATCTAAAGGAACCTTAAAGCTTCTAAGCAATTTAAAACGTCTACACCCGTTTGCGGTTCGGCCAACCTTGGCTTTGAAGATATTTGTGTTACAAAAACAATGTAAGTGAGTTAACGTGTTTGGAGGTTAGTACAATGTTTTATTACGCTTTTCCCAGTAATATTGTATATGGAAACTGTTGGGAAAGTGTAATACTAACAAATGAAGTGCAGTCCGTGGAAGATAAGTTTATTTCTTGATGCTAGGCGGTTTGAATTAAGAATGTTTTATGGAATACACGTGTCGATATTTGAAAACAGTTTGTACTTTGTTTTTTTTTCATTCCTTTCCAAAGAGTTTTACAGTTTTTTTTCATATGTGTAGGTGATGTTCACGAATAGGATTTTACTGCTCTACCGCATCACGAGATTGTCTAGATTTTATGACTATTCGGTACCCATTGCGGTAGTTAATGATGTTAAAGATAAGTGCTCGTTTTATCTCATAGTTACTCTTTTTATTTGTTTCAGGAATAAACAGAGATCCTAAACGAGGGTGTTGCTAGGTATACAGCCCATACAGGAGATTTTATAATGAGAATGTTTTATGTTATGAAAATTGACGGAGCAGATAATTGGAAACGTCACAGAAAATCAATAAACATTGTGGACAGGAAATAGACTGGTGGGACTAGCATACTCGAAGCTTTAAGGCATCGACAAAATTATAGCGGGATGGTCTCTTTGACCGAAACGCTTTAGATGCGATTACGATATATGGGACCTCATAACTCGCTATCTGGATTCGCAGATATAATCTAGTGCTTGACAAGTCCCAAAATTGCAGATACTACCAATAATGACTGAGTCTTTACTAATAAGCGGTTAAGCTCCTGTGCTATTTGAGTAAAAGCTCCGGAAAAAAGTGTAAGACATAATTATGGTAAAAAGACTACCTCTATGGCAACAGTCTTGTGTATTGCTATCTAATGCAATATTTACTTACTTATAAAATCTACGACCATCAACAATTCAACACCTGAACGCACCTGCACCTAAAACTGGTTAGGAGCAGGATTGGTTATAAGTTTATAACCTTATACTTCATATAATAAAACCATAGTATATGGAACTATGCGCGTGTATTATTAACGTATTGAAGCTAGGAATTAGTTATGGTTATCACACCTTTGATGTGCTCGTAGTTATGTTTGTGTTTTGTGCTAGAAAGGAGGTGAGTACTGAGATGACGAGTATTATAGAAGTAAGGAAGAAGAAGATAGAGCCTATTTCAGGCACCGTTTTAAGGTGTACAAAAATGTCTCATGTACCTACATCACTCTCCTACCCTTTTAAATTTTATTTGAGGTCGGTTTGGCAAGTCTTCTCCTTAGTAAAGTTAAGGGGTTGTTCGAAAGAGATACGGCAGCCTCGGCACAAAGGGCTCAGAAGGAACATGGGTGGTTTTGAGTCAGTAGAAGTCTGACACTCCCTTCTGTTCTGCCCAGAGCGGGAGGAGTCATTTGATAATTTACCACACCCCCAAAAGGTGTCTAGACACAACTTTTTCAAAGTAACATTAAAGTTGCATATGGAAGCAACTAAATATAATATAAAATCCAACTCCTCAATAAATATTAAACTAGCAATAATCGCTATTCACAATCGATCGATTTACAAGGCTTGGCTCGATTAAATTTTAGTGTTGTGTTAAAAAATACATGACTAGTTGGCTAACGTAAGACATATTGTGGTTTGTGGGCGATCGTTGACATCATTATAGCCTTTATTATTATTTGGTGAACCGAGAACATTTCTTATAGTTTTAGAATAATTTACTAGACGAAAAATATAATGAAGATGTTGCGAAATTGCTGTGGGCTTTTCTGTTGTTGTGATTTCAACATGCGAATTGTTTCACTAATAAATCTAGTAAATAATGATAGTACACCTGTAGTAATGTTACCTGTTTAAAGTTGTTAATCATGTCCAGTTTTCTTCGTTAAACCACTGTTAGTATGTATTTCATCTGTAACCTACAGAGCAACTGTTTTATGATTTTCAAACGTGTTATTTTATTTTTGAAGTTTGTTGACGTTTCTACCAGGTTATTGTAAGTTTTTTTTTAAAAGGACTTTTAATACTAGCAATCCTCCTTCGTTTTTTGTTCCCTAATCTTTGTTGAAACTCTGCAGTAAGACGACAAAGATGGCTGCTGATCATTAGTCTCACCGGGTGAAATATACGGACTCTCCCAGACTTTTGTTATCCGTCTGAAAGGATGCGAGATGTGATCCACTCTATTTTAGCGCTAGCTACTCGAAAGTGAGGTTTTTTAGTGTTCCCAGATGTAAGAAATATGATATGATGGATAGACTAAAGATAAAGACATTTTCCTCATTCCTCCTCGTCACATGTCCATACCACGATAACCGATTTCCAAACAACTTTTCATTCGCCGGCGCCACTTTCAGACTTCCTCATAAGTACTCATTCCTTATTTCATTCATTTGCGTTACACCCATTATAATCTCAGCCTCATGCAATTGCCTCACATTCATCGCTTTCGTGGCCCAATATTCTGATCTATGACATAAGTATGAATCTCTAATATATCTCATCCTTTATAATCACATAAAAAAATATACAGGAAATAAGTACTCCGATTTGATTGGGTTTCACTTAACAGACCAAAAACTGGAATTTATGTAGAAACCAATTCACTACTAAAGTCAGAAACAAATCAAAACTTTTTGCTTATTCCTCCTTGTAAGGCACAAGCATGTGGTCCAGTTATTTGTATCACCTATGAGTTGAAAACTTGATTGAACGACTTACTTATAAGTACGAAGGTGTTTAGCGGTTCTGACTACTTTTTGCTCCTACTGCATTATTGCAATTTTTCAATGCAATTTATTGGCACGTGCGTCGCCATAAATATTTTTCTTATTGACGTTTTGTTGAATACAAATTACACACCATTTGACATTAATTCAGTTGCCATTTTGAAAAAAAAACTGCCTAGGGTTTAGGCCACGATTTGTATTAATGAACATGGTTGCGAGGTGCAATTCATTATCTGAGTAAGTACAGCTTTGATTTCTTAAAATAATTATAGAATAACAAAACAGTGGTGATTGATAAACTTAACATCACGCCTGTAATCCTAAGGATTAGGCAGAAATGTACCTTATAGTCCCACATTTCGCTAGATACGTTTGAGTCTCATGTCCCATAGAGGCTACTCTAGGGGGCGAACCTGTTGTAATCCAGGCTCCCTGACTGACAAATAAAATAATTTTGTAATAAAAACACTAGAAACAAAATCAAGTACATCCTGATTCTTAATTTATATCCGAATCTGACCTACATTTAAGAAACAATAAATAAAATCCCACGCGTGCAGTTTTCGCCCAATTTTCTCAAGGATACACTGACATTCAGACATAGAGCAGACCATCTATTTTTCACTGGAGAAGTTTTTCATGCACTAAGTGCTTCTAGGCAGTACGAAAGAAATCTATTTAAATAATGGCTATGTAACCGAAGTAACCAGACTGAATTATTACAATGATTCACGTGAATATGTTCGATGAGTCAAAATATGTATATTAAGCGTGAACGTAATAATATTGGGAATTATAGAAGCAATATTCTGTACATGATAACTTTACTTTCAGAAGTCAATGGCAAAAAAGTCAATGAAACAAAGTTATCGTCTACGAAAGTGGAGACTGCATTTTTTTTTTGCGGAAATCTGCTTTTTTTTGCAAACTGGGTGTGTTTGTAGTTTAGATTTTCAGCCAATAACAAATAGCAAGAAAAGTTTAAAGTTTTAGGGGATCGGACAAAAAAAAACTAATTAGTCCGTCAGATAGATTTCCAAAAATTATTGGACACGTATTTTTTCTTTTTTCACGTAAACTTAAAATGAAGACGATACTGTGCTTCGAAAAGTCGTGTGACGTCATATGATAGTACATTTTGACGACACAAGTGACGTTTCAAGCCCCACTCCAAGATCTTTGACACGTTTTATCTTTGTCATTTTTTATTGATTTGATAAAACAAAAAACACGTATTCAATATTTTTCGATAATCTAACTTACGGACTAAACAAAATCATATTATTTTGACCCTGTCCGATCCCCTATTGTGTTGCTACATCACCATTTTTATTCCTGCGTGTTATTCCAGTTCCATTTGTGAAATGCTTACCTGAAAATAACAAAAAGACAAATCAAAATATGCTTACATTTTAGAGTAAATGTGATTGCGATGACATTATAAACACACATTCACGGAACATTAAAAAATATTTTCCGCATTTCGTTCAATATTTATTTTCGACATCTGTCCTCAAAAGACGCACACAGCTATTAAAAACGAATATATTTATTTTATTAAACGCGCGAATACCATTACTAAGATAAAGTGCGTATAAACGTCGGAAACAGCGTTTAGGGAAGTTTACCGATTTCATTCGTGTGCGTTCGGAATTATTGATTTGTGGGTATACGCTTTGGTGAGAAATCGAGAATGTCCATCAATTCAGACATTTCCTTGTTTTGACAGATTAATTCCTGTACTGCACGCATAGGGAAATGGGATTGGCTCCAGATATGGAGCTTGGAAAGCTTCAAATTCGTATGAAGTTTTCAAACCCAATTTGTCTTGAAACTGTGACCGTCACATATTCTGCTTATAAAGAATTTTAAAACAAAATATGTAAGCAGAACATGTGACGGCGACACAGTTGTAAGTAAAAACTGGGTTTTAAACATAGAATTATGTATAATATCTATGAATTTAAAACTTCGATCTTTCTTAAATACTATTCTAAACTTAGGAACAGGTAAGTATATTTCAGTAAACGTATGATGATCTTACAAAACATAATCACCACCGTAACTACATTTTGCGTATTGTTTGTAAAATCATTTAAACGCAAGTCTGAGGTTATTCTGAGGGATTAGTTAGCCGTCTCGACATTTGACGTGGGTCTGGTTGAGGCGTTGCAGTCGTTTTGATCGTATTTAGCCCGAAGGCTATTTAGCATGGTGAGTGTGCACCATAAAGTAAGAATGATTATAATAGTACCGTTTTGGTACTCTAGGAAGACTATCCAAAAATTCCTCGGACCTCGAGGACCCTGCGCTTAATTGGGATCGACGACGACAACAAATAACTCAACTTCTATCTCTTAACTAAAATCAAACTTATACAAGGCTTCTTTAAATATTATTTGAGTGTTACATGAAAATCAGTTACAGAGAGTTGAGCTATATGTTCTGCTTGATTATTTTTAAATTTTTGTCGATTAAGCAAATCGACGAAAATGAAAAAATAATCAGGCAGTGAACTATTGTGAACGGTGTAAAATATAGATGTAATTTTTTGATTGTTTACATTACCACAACAGCATTACACTTGATGCTAATCTTTTCTTTGATATTCTTCGTTAATATGAAAAGCCAACAACGCAGTATTACTCATCAACCAACACTGCCAAATAGAGCAAAGACCACAAAATTTCCCCAAATACCCGTGCGCTGACCATCGAATTCCTTCACGTACTCGTTACAATTAATTTATAGAAACACAAGAGCCGCCAGCCAAGTTCACTGTTCCCCTCTGGCAGCTGTCCAACCACTTTCATGTAGCTCTGCTGATCCTCCGATTAGTTAGCGATATATAATGTGATCGGTGAGGTTGGACGCATTAATTGAGATTTCAAATTAGTCGCTGAAGGACAGTTTGATTTCCTTGTTGCTAAACTTAGATCTTAATTGGATGACGAGTGGAATGTCTATTGGAACTGGAGATAATAGTTATTTTTTTACTATAATGTTTGTATTCAGTAAGTCTATGCGATTTCTAAGTGTAATGCCTTATCAAAAGCGCAACGTGGAATAATTTATTTATCACAATACGATTTGAAAACACATGAAATAAGGTAGTAACAATATGGTTTGGACTTATCCTGGGCTCAGTCTAGCAAAATTAATACCCAAGTTCATAAAACTTAGTCTTGGCATAAATCAGGCACTGAAAAGAGATTCAAACTGTATTTCAAAAGTTAATTTCAAGAATAAAAAAGATTTACTGTTTATGAAAATTAACTGCTCTTGCTAGAAGCATCATCATCTACCTAGCCTTTTCACAACTATGTTGGGGTTGGCTTCTAGTCTGACCGGATGCAGCTCAATATCAGAATTTTACAAAGAGAGACTGCCCATCTGACCTCCACCTCGTCACTTGCTCGAAGCATTTTAGAGTTCAATATGCTCAAAAAAACTGAATAATACAAATCTAAAAAACCATAAAACCGACTCCGTCCACTAGTGACGGACTTGTTTACTAACCTAGCGTGGGAAATAATAAATTATGATCATATAAATTGTGACAAGCCACCTCTGCCAACTAGGTTACCTGTACAGTCACACGCATTAATATGTATACAGTTTACAATTTTTAATCATGATTTTCTCTTACTGTATTGATTGTTATTTATTTTTGATACGCACAAAGTATTTTGAGACCCATATTATTATGAAATAGGTCTAATCCGGAACTTGTAATTGTTATTCAACAAGAAAAACGCTTTGGAATGTAGATAAGTGTACACATATTGTTGCAATTGCCTGTACTGTAATGCAATCTTTTTTTACACCACGAACTAATGTGTATTCATCCGAATCTTTCCAACTAACGTTCAGCTAAATATTACAATGTTTTGGTAATTTTTAAATAAGATGTATAATTTGCTTTTTGACAGCTGTGTTTTGAATATTCTTCTGTGAGATATCTGTAATGGCAGCCTAGACCTTGGGTAATAATAGTTTCAGGTAGAAAATTAGAAGAAGAAGTTGTTTACATAATAATCTAGCTCCGTGTACAAGAGTTCTTAGAAAAGTATATTGGTGTTAAATAATTATTTCTACGTTCGCTAAACAGATGGTTATGTTTGATTATAGTGATGATGTGTTATTTTGATTTAAAATACTGAAAGAAGCAATATTGCTTAAGCTAGCCTACATAACATCACGCCTGTAATCAGTTAGGCAGTTAGGGTAAGGCAGAGGTGTAACTAAAGTATAATCTAATCTAATAGCACGCCACATTAAGCCAGTTATGTTTAAGTCCCTTGCAATGAGGGGCGAGCCCATTGCCATCAATCGGGCACAAATTCAGACTCCGTGGCTGCTACTAATAAATTAAATCCGGGAAATCGAACCCGGACCTCATACTCAGCTGGTACTGTTGCGGTTGAGACGACTAGACCAAAGAGGTAGTCTACATCTAGTCTTTATGTAGAAGTCTAGATTACCATAAACATTTTTATGCAAATATCAACAGACGATAAAAGATCAGAAATATAAGAATAGATAAACTAGAAATAAATAATAATAATAATATTCCACAACTATCACACAACGCCATCTAGTCCCAAGCTAAGCAGAGCTTGTGTTATGGGTACTAGACAACTGATAAACATACAAATAAATACATAGAAATAAACCATAAAATAATAATTGCTCTCAAAGTAATTACACGACTATCGTCCTAAATCATATATGGCGAACGATCGCTTCTCGTTCATTTCCATGATGGCGCCCAACATAATAAAGATGCAGGAAACGTAATTACAGCGCTATCTCGAAGAAAATCTAATATTTAAGGCAGCTCCTAACTACATCCACAACTTAACGACTAAACATAGATAGACACGTATTTCCTTTTCAGTTTAATGCTTCACATCCTTACTTATATCCTCCTAAAGCACTTCCAACTTTATCTTTATATCTTAAGGTTGGTATTTAAGAGCATAGCTCTGGTACTTAAGGCTATATGTTCAGAAGCAGTTAGGTTGTCGCAGTTAGGAGCGCTGAAATGGACGGTTCTTATTACTGGGCTAAGAGCATGTAAGTGCTTTCTAACACTAGGTTCTTGTTATGGGCTAGTGGAGTATGTGTTCAGGAATTATTATAATGGAATAAAACCTCGTTGGTATTATTAAGGTGGCGTCATCGAGAAGTCCTTGTGTGCGCAATGAGATTATTGTGAGAATCTTAATAGGTGGCAGAAGGCTGTATAATAGTGTTGTACTGGGGTGATCTAGTTAAATACATACGTTTAAATGAAAATATTGTGAAACCAAAACATTTTAAAAGAGTAACCATGGAGTTTCTTGTCGGCTCTTCTCCATAGGAAACGACAAACCCGAACCATACAGTTTTCTCGACGTTTTATAAGTGTCCATATAGCCAGAAATAAAATATTTTTATTTTGAAATAAGTATTTAAATGGTACTTACGTCCAGTAAGCAATAAGCCAATACACAGTAACAACCTGCCGATTCCAAAGTAGATGATAAATCTAAGGGAGTATCGTTCTATGCAGATAATAAAATATCTAACGCAAATAGCAGAGATTCATAGGTTTAGAGAGCAACTAATACCTACAACCATGTTTGTCTTAGATAGTAATCCATTTCTATTTAAATATATGATAACATGTAAAAACATTGCAGATAAATCTCGGAATGATTCAATCTACGAACAAGAAACTGACTCATCGTGTGCTGTTTTAATTTCGTCACAAAACGTAATAATTATTTTCGAATTTAAATAATTTTACTGGTATACTTTTCAGTTTCTTAGAAAATACAGAACACCCGATAAACGGAAAACAAAGTCGGAAAGAGGACGTTGATAAAATGTTGTGATAACATTTATTTGAAGAAAATTTTCGAATATTAAATCAGTATTTCTGTGCCCTATTATTAGAAGATTCGTTGTCTTTGAATTCAATAATAAATATTCCTTTAGAAAATATTTTAACAATGAGGAACTGCTATAATGAGGAACTGGTCACTGAAGTAACTCAAAAGATTATGACAATGCTAAAATATGAACACGCATAAAACAGAAAAGCTTATTGCAGATGATGAACGACATTCCTCAATTACAATTCTACAGATAATAAATTCACACATCACATAACATTTAATCCTATTAAGCCCTTTAACACGATCCTGCTTTCCACTGCCAAAGTACAAGAAGAGAGCAGTTTCTCATACGGCAGACAGTTCTGTCGCTTGTCTTACATCTGCTTTATCTTACACAGTACCATCGAGACGGCTACTTATCGCTTTGATGTACCGTGATTCTGATACCACCGCCTTTGAAGTCCGGCTACTTATATGGGCCATAAATATATTCAGAGATGTCCTGCTTCCTATTCACCATAATATATCGATATCTCGCGTTTAGGATCATTATAATCGATTCAGTTGATAAAACTATTCGATTTTATGGTCATCGGATATGGTAAATCGATTCCGTTTTACATATTAGCATCGGCGGATTTTGATATGTGAACTTTAAATGGCGTTATTTAATGTTTTAGAAGCCTTGGAATTATATTACTGAAATTGCATTTACTTTTATGCTGCCGACTTCCGTTTTTAATTTAGTTTTCTGGTTTTGATGATATTCAAAGTAAATGCCGCTGTAACTACGTCGCTCTTGACATTTTTGTCTTCTATTATAATAATATGAGACATATAGTCATAATATCACACCTATAATGGTCAAAAGGTTAGGCAGAGGTGAACCTAATATATGTACACCCACATTTCACCAGTCTATTGTCCATTACAAATCTAGACTCCGTGGCTGCTACATAGAGTTTCTAATAGAAAAACCCAATAAATCTTTGCCCAACCCGGGAATCGGACCCAGGACATTATGCTCAGCAGTCGCGCGTCGCCTAGACGAGGCAGTTACAGCTACGAGACATATAGGATTGCTCCCAAAAATTTCGACACCCGTGGGAAGATTATTACACGCCCTATTAATAATCAAGGACCACCCATCAGATCCAATTCACTGAACACATAAATTATCCAGTTGAGTTTCTTACACGATCAATCTTATACTGACCCTTCAGTGCTTGCTAAATCAAGTCTTAATAGAGGGTCCTCTAACGCCGATTACAATTAAGACGATCGCAGATGTCATCTTTTAATTTGCTCAATTGGTCGTGAATTTCCATAGTGTTCGTGATCACCTCACTGTTGGTGATGTGACTGACCTATTTATCATGATTATCGCTGTTTGCTCAACTCATGGTGGCGATGGCGTCAATTTTGGCGCCTCTTGTGGGTGTCTGAGGGCTATGTAGGTTATGCGTGGTGTAAGATTAATTACTTTTTGGTGTTATGGTGACTTGAACGTTTCTTTTGTATAATTCCGATTGATGATCAACTATTAGCGATACTAGTGTACAGTTTATTTAAATTTTAAAGTTATTTAAGTACCTATATTTTTGTTTTCTTATGTTTTGTAATTTCTTTTTCTTGTTTTGTGACGAATCTACACTTCTATTTGTGAACTTCAACTTATTTTTAAACTTTTACGTAGTTTTGAAAATAAGTTTTGGTTTATTAGTTAAAGTTAAGCTTTAACTAATAAACCAAAACTTATTTTCAAAACTACGTAAAAGTTTAAAAATAAGTTGAAGTTAAGTATAAGCATAATATAATTAGACTAGAACGTTCTAACTGCTTTAGCATAAGCTTCTTCAATCATTTTCGAGTACCTGATCATGTTTGCTGGGCAAGCATGGTTAGAGTTTGCACAGGATTGAGAGGTATGGATGGAGAACCAGGAGCCCTTAACCAAGTAACTGAAGAGGAAGAAGGCTCGTGAGAAAATAATCTTTATGGAAGATTACTAAATCATTTCAGGCTAGTCTGCTCCCCGTCGGGACTGCGGATTATCGAAAGAGATGACGTGGCCTCGGCACATGGGCGAAGAAGGAACATGGGTTGGTTTTTAGTTAGCAGAAGTCTGACACTCCCTATAACTCTGCCTACAGCGGGGGGAGTCATTTGATGATTCCTACCCCAAAAAAAAAAGGCTAGTCCGCTATTCGCTAATACTCCGTACCATACAATTCTTGACATTGCGTCCAGTTTGTATTGAGCTTGCCCTATTACACAGCCAATTTGCGAGCTCGTCCTGTCCATTGACTGCGATGACCTCATTTTCCTATTGATTCCGAGACACAACAGCGATATGCTAATCAGATGATATAATTACGTCTTGCCTCTGATCTTAGATCAAGGTGGATTAGTGGTATTTGATTATGTATTGAGACAGGGTTTGGTTTGTCACACTATCTTAATAATAATAATAATAATATTCCACAACTATCACACAACGCCATCTAGTCCCAAGCTAAGCAGAGCTTGTGTTATGGGTACTAGACAACTGATAAACATACTTATATATTTCTAAGTACATACATATTATAGATAAACTAGCTGCTGCCCGCGACGTCGTCTGCGTGAACGCTATACCTACAGTACCAAAAATACCTACGATTATACCTTTTAAAATAACATTCATTTACCCGTTTCTTCTTTACATTTCGTATCTACAGAAAGTGCAGTAACAGAGGGAGACTGTCTCTTATAAAATTGTCCATCTAAAAGGGCTGATTTGCAGCCTGCTTTGAATAAATGACTTTATGGTGATTCTGCTGAATTAAGTCATAAGTTGTGATTGAAGCAGATGGAGAAAATAATGAATAAGGAATACAGAATAGGGTAAAAAAAATACATACTTATAGGACTTCTCGATAAACAACATTAGTGGTTTGGCTCTCCGCATCCAAAATGTAAAGAGAGTCAGGACTATGTAGGGGAGATCCTTGTACCTTGGGACACTTTTCTTTAAACCTCCATAATTTAAGTTCAAATTGATCTATGGCCTTGAATGTTGAAATTTCTATTAGGTAGCCAATAACATCACAATAATATGATGTAAAACACGACCTCCTATGTTTTATCAATGTGAAAATGACAATTAATTACTTTATGATATTTGTCCCAAGGTACAATCATGGCTTGTACCTCGGGACACCAATGTTTGTACCTTAATTAATTACATTAATTTTTGAATTACGGAGATCTAGGAAATTATATTAAAATAAGTGGTTAAGAATGTAGATAACAACTAATTGTATCATAATTAAATTACTCACCTCAAAATATTTCGTCTAAAACAAAGATTCAAGTGGATTGCAAAAAAAAATCTGACGAAAAAATCACACTGCATACCACATCTAAGGAACGAAGCAAAATGGCCGACTTTACTGCATGCTTTCTGAATGTTGTAGTGAAATAGCTACTAGATGTCGCTACTTACCACTTCTCAATGCAAAATTTCTGACGTAATGAGCTTGTCCCGAGGTACAAGGTGTCCCAAGGTACAAGGATCTCCCCTACAGCTGCCCGTGTGAGAAGCAGCACGTCCTCTCGTCGACACCCGCTGCCCTCAATGTCTGCCCCTGCGACTTAATGATGGTCATCGCGAAGCAAACACTCATGGGGAACTGTACGCGCTTGAACTGGAACGTGAAGTTATGAGGTATGAGGAGAATGCGTGGTATAAATACTGCATTGCCACAACCCGTAAGAATTTCCGCCTCAATGGTGTGTCTGTGTAGCGAGATGAGTTCAAGGCGGGTCCCGTTACACAACTTCGGAGAAGATAGGTTCCGAAGAAGCATAATCAGGACACCGTCCTTCACCTCGATGGTATGCGCAGAATTTCCACGGGATAATGTGTGGCGTTATCTTGCTCGACGACAGTGTTTATAGAGATGTAGACCACTTCATTCACCTCAATTTCCGAGAGAATGCATTCGTTAATTGCTGCAGCCTGATAATTTTTGGGCGTCAAAATGGCCCGCTCACACACCCAAGAATTCTGTTGGTGCGGTATACGACTGATGTCCCCGTACACACAGCGAATGAGTTCTTCTAAGCTGGATACAAATCTACCGAGAAACTCTGGAAGGACCACCTGTCCAACCCTCTCCTCTGGTAGAGTGCCTTCGCCAAGACGACGTTGGAGAATTCTTCAGCACGTGCATTGCCGCCGAGCCGAGCTCTCATCTAAATGGTCAAGCGTAGCGTACGAATTTGTGACCGCAACGAAGATCGTTTCAACGAAGCATTCATCTCGTTAGCTCTCGATCCCCGCGTCACCACGGGAAAAAGCGCGTCACGGCGGTTTGTCGGAAATCGCCACTGAACAGAACTGTGACACCACCCATCAAATGTTCGTTCCTGCGGATGTCCTGCAGGGTTCTGTTCACGGCCTCAACTGCCTTCCTATTGGCCATCGTACACTCATCTCATATGATCAAAGAGCAATCCTTGACCACAAACATGCGTTTCGGCTCTCTCTAAATCGATGGGAGTTTCAAACATGGCATGTGCTGTCTTGCCACCCGGAAGCAGTGTGGCAGCGATTCCCGACGACGCTACAGCAATGGCAATTTTGCCTTGCCTCCTGACCTCTGCAATTATGCCAGTGGTAACTAATGTTTTTCCTGTTCCACCAGGATCATCCAAGAAAAACATTTTACAAAGGTGTCATAAATTAGTTTTTGCTCTGAAGAGAACAAAGCGACATGGTAATTTAGTTTGGTAGTCATTTCGCCCGGATCGTAAATTGTCTCAGCGTTATACTCCCGATTTCCACGGTCTTGATGCGGTGATGATTGGGGAGTTGGTAACCCAATTCGACCAGTGGATTGCCGCCGATAGCAATGACCACGTCTTGAAGTGAACTGTGAGACAGGTGTTCAGCACGCGTTCATCAGTTACTTCGACTTCGTCTCCAGTAGCACTCCCCAAAACTCGAATAAAAACTTCAGACAGATGATGGCGATACTTCTCCCACCAAGCTACCGGGTTTGCAGTTCTTTTTGAGTTCTGTTTGTTATTATTACATAAAGACAAACTCGATGAATTTCATAAGACATAGATGAAGCAGCTTAAAACTTATATAAACACATTTTTTTAAATTGTATTGCTCATCTCTGAAACGAATTAACGATACAATTTTTAAGAAGAAAATGCACAACTCCATCTATGACTTTTATAAGCAACTATTAACCTCGCTAACAGTGTCAAATTTAAATTATTTGTATCCAAAAAGGGCTTACACATGTAATTCGACTTGATGTTTTTGAAATCTCATAGATGGCGCTGCTTTAAATATATTAATTTAATTTCAATTATGTTTATTGGCCTAAGTTACTTAAATTGCGTGATTTTTATATTGTGAAGCTAGCTAATAGCATGGTTAACATAATCACAACATTCAAATATGCGTCGATAGATTACACGTTGTTACAGAATGCGTTGAAGAAATAAAGCTTCACTGCTCGTTCCCCGTAGGTGATAGCGTGATAATATGTAGCCTATGTGTTGACCCAACTCCTAAGTAATATTCGTGCCAAATTTGAAGTAAATCCATGCAGTACTTTTTGAGTTTATCCCGGACAGACAAACAGACAAACAGACAAACAGACAAACAGACAAAAATTCTAAAAACTATATTTTTGACTTCGGTATCGATTATTGATCACACCCCAAGTATTCTTTTAAAAAAATATTCAATGTACAGTTTTGACTTTCCTACCATTTTATTATATGTATAGATTTATTACGCTTTTAGGAAAACTTACAGCTAAACAGACAGTGAGTAATAATTTAAACAAAATATAGCCAATTACAAGTTTCCACATGTATGTATGTCTATAATAAAACCAAAAAAGAAACAAACACCTAACAGAAAAATTACTAAATACGCTCGAAGAAGCTATTAGATAAAGTTTTCTTCAATTTAACTAAACTGGTATTGAAAATGTCGATCTCAGCTTCCCGGCAGGTTGCGTTATACATACGACTCGCTCTCACCATGTACGACTTACTTCTGTACGTAGTGGCTACCACTGAGGTGTGCAATAACTGAGGTCTGAGATGGCGGGATGAGCTGGACTCTTTCTCAAAGGATTGGTCTATCATCGCACGGGATCGCGAATAGTGGAAAGAGGGAAGGGAGGCCTTTGCCCTGCAGTGGGACAACATAGGCTCATAAAAAAAGGCTAAAACTACAGAACTGTTGCTTCGACCTCATGCATAATTCTGGTACGCAGGTTCTGAATAGTGCGCACCTGACCTTTGTGATCACATCAACAAAAAGATTACATATGTTCTTCCTAATGTAACTAGTATTGTTATCATTTGAGATGACTGGCCTGTTGGTCTAGTGGTTAGTGACCCTAACTGCTATGCCGGAGGTCGTGGGTTCGATTCCCACCCAGGACAAATGTTTGTGTGATGAGCACGATCATTTGTTCTGTGTCTGGGTGTAATCTATACATATAATAAAATGGTAGGAAAGTCAAAACTGTACATTGAATATTTTTTTAAAAGAATACTTGGGGTGTGATCAATAATCGATACCGAAGTCAAAAATATAGTTTTTAGAATTTTTGTCTGTTTGTCTGTTTGTCTGTTTGTCTGTCCGGGATAAACTCAAAAAGTACTGCATGGATTTACTTCAAATTTGGCACGAATATTACTTAGGAGTTGGGTCAACACATAGGCTACATATTATCACGCTATCACCTACGGGGAACGAGCAGTGAAGCTTTATTTCTTCAACGCATTCTGTAACAACGTGTAATCTATCGACGCATATTTGAATGTTGTGATTATGTTAACCATGCTATTAGCTAGCTTCACAATATAAAAATCACGCAATTTAAGTAACTTAGGCCAATAAACATAATTGAAATTAAATTAATATATTTAAAGCAGCGCCATCTATGAGATTTCAAAAACATCAAGTCGAATTACATGTGTAAGCCCTTTTTGGATACAAATAATTTAAATTTGACACTGTTAGCGAGGTTAATAGTTGCTTATAAAAGTCATAGATGGAGTTGTGCATTTTCTTCTTAAAAATTGTATCGTTAATTCGTTTCAGAGATGAGCAATACAATTTAAAAAAATGTGTTTATATAAGTTTTAAGCTGCTTCATCTATGTCTTATGAAATTCATCGAGTTTGTCTTTATGTAATAATAACAAACAGAACTCAAAAAGAACTGCAAACCCGGTAGCTTGGTGGGAGAAGTATCGCCATCATCTGTCTGAAGTTTTTATTCGAGTTTTGGGGAGTGCTACTGGAGACGAAGTCGAAGTAACTGATGAACGCGTGCTGAACACCTGTCTCACAGTTCACTTCAAGACGTGGTCATTGCTATCGGCGGCAATCCACTGGTCGAATTGGGTTACCAACTCCCCAATCATCACCGCATCAAGACCGTGGAAATCGGGAGTATAACGCTGAGACAATTTACGATCCGGGCGAAATGACTACCAAACTAAATTACCATGTCGCTTTGTTCTCTTCAGAGCAAAAACTAATTTATGACACCTTTGTAAAATGTTTTTCTTGGATGATCCTGGTGGAACAGGAAAAACATTAGTTACTACTGGCATAATTGCAGAGGTCAGGAGGCAAGGCAAAATTGCCATTGCTGTAGCGTCGTCGGGAATCGCTGCCACACTGCTTCCGGGTGGCAAGACAGCACATGCCATGTTTGAAACTCCCATCGATTTAGAGAGAGCCGAAACGCATGTTTGTGGTCAAGGATTGCTCTTTGATCATATGAGATGAGTGTACGATGGCCAATAGGAAGGCAGTTGAGGCCGTGAACAGAACCCTGCAGGACATCCGCAGGAACGAACATTTGATGGGTGGTGTCACAGTTCTGTTCAGTGGCGATTTCCGACAAACCGCCGTGACGCGCTTTTTCCCGTGGTGACGCGGGGATCGAGAGCTAACGAGATGAATGCTTCGTTGAAACGATCTTCGTTGCGGTCACAAATTCGTACGCTACGCTTGACCATTTAGATGAGAGCTCGGCTCGGCGGCAATGCACGTGCTGAAGAATTCTCCAACGTCGTCTTGGCGAAGGCACTCTACCAGAGGAGAGGGTTGGACAGGTGGTCCTTCCAGAGTTTCTCGGTAGATTTGTATCCAGCTTAGAAGAACTCATTCGCTGTGTGTACGGGGACATCAGTCGTATACCGCACCAACAGAATTCTTGGGTGTGTGAGCGGGCCATTTTGACGCCCAAAAATTATCAGGCTGCAGCAATTAACGAATGCATTCTCTCGGAAATTGAGGTGAATGAAGTGGTCTACATCTCTATAAACACTGTCGTCGAGCAAGATAACGCCACACATTATCCCGTGGAAATTCTGCGCATACCATCGAGGTGAAGGACGGTGTCCTGATTATGCTTCTTCGGAACCTATCTTCTCCGAAGTTGTGTAACGGGACCCGCCTTGAACTCATCTCGCTACACAGACACACCATTGAGGCGGAAATTCTTACGGGTTGTGGCAATGCAGTATTTATACCACGCATTCTCCTCATACCTCATAACTTCACGTTCCAGTTCAAGCGCGTACAGTTCCCCATGAGTGTTTGCTTCGCGATGACCATCATTAAGTCGCAGGGGCAGACATTGAGGGCAGCGGGTGTCGACGAGAGGACGTGCTGCTTCTCACACGGGCAGCTGTACATAGTCCTGACTCTCTTTACATTTTGGATGCGGAAAGCCAAACCACTAATGTTGTTTATCGAGAAGTCCTATAAGTATGTATTTTTTTTACCCTATTCTGTATTCCTTATTCATTATTTTCTCCATCAGCTTCAATCACAACTTATGACTTAATTCAGCAGAATCACCATAAAGTCATTTATTCAAAGCAGGCTGCAAATCAGCCCTTTTAGATGGACAATTTTATAAGAGACAGTCTCCCTCTGTTACTGCACTTTCTGTAGATACGAAATGTAAAGAAGAAACGGGTAAATGAATGTTATTTTAAAAGGTATAATCGTAGGTATTTTTGGTACTGTAGGTATAGCGTTCACGCAGACGACGTCGCGGGCAGCAGCTAGTAAATAAATAAATAAATCTCCTTATGAGCCTGCCGCGTTGTCGTTTCCTGCCTTTTGGTATCCACTGAGTGGTAATCTTTGCCCATTGCTCCTCCGACATGCGGCAGATGTGACCAGCCCAGTTCCATTTTAAACTCGCAGCTGTAAGACTATCCTAGTAAAAAAAGGATGTACCGTGTTAAGATGGATGATGTCAGTACAACGGTATGGCGTCAACAGTGTCAGAAAGTAAGTGATATTTCCAGCAGCATCAAAAGAAAAGCACCAGTCCAGTTGTGATTATTACAAATCAACCAATGTTGGTTGTATTACTTTAGAATCTTAGTCAGCCGCTACTTGTAAAAATACTGGTATTCAGCTGCAGTATTAGACTGGAAGCCGACCCTAATACAGTTGGGAAAAGGCTACACAGATAAAATGACTTTATTATCTAGCTTAAACCACTGGTTCTGGACATAGAGCCTCGGGAGTTATTTCGGAACAGTAGTTTCTCCTTTATCCTAAGTAGGACTAAATTAGTATGCGCCACAACAATGTTCGTTTATAGTACTAAAGTTAGTGTTTACATTAAAACAGCCGGCTCTTGCTGGTAATAGTGTGCGATTACAATTTTACGGCGGCATTAGCTAAGTAGGCCGGTTGAATCTTAACTCCTAGATCCTTGAGTCTTGTCTTTTAAACTAAATACTATTTCATTAGAGACAGCCGGTGTCGTGACAAATCTAGAACTTTTATGTTTAATTCAGTAGTCTAAATTAATTTTTCATCTAGTATTTTTTACTGGTAAACTAAATACTTTAACCCTTAAGATACAGAACATAAAGTCGTAATCCACTTTGCAGATGAACATCTATGTTTGCAAATAGTATAAACACTAACCGATTTTGAGATCATGCAAATCGTTATTTATAAAAAGGAACTTAAGTAATGCAATGACAGATCTTGCTTTGTCAGAATAGAATATTAATTTCTCATACTTGTATTACAGTAAGCAATGTAGTCTACATTATTTATGTTTTTATCAATGGACCACCCGCCATTCAAATTAGTCAAGCCTCCATTCAAAGATCTAGTTTCTATTTATAAATCTCAATGGGTCTCATGGAATAAGACAGACACAACATAGACATTGCTGTATCAATGTGGGGCATCTTCACAACGACTTAGGCAAATCTTTTGATTGCTTGCGACCAATTGTTCGCTGAAAATTATTTAACCACAATCAGGACACGCATTGCGTTTTATTAACTGTTTGGTTTACTTGTGGTTTTTACTGTTTTAGATTGGAAGTATATTTCAATTGCTATGTGCAAGCTATCTTGGTGTAATTTTCAGTATTAAGATTTTAGAGACTCTTGTGATCATTATTCACAATTTTTTCGTTTTGTTGCAACCGTTACTACTGGGAATGATGAATACTGACACAAAATACGAGAATCCCATTCCATTCAATACCTTCCCGTAGCAATTATATTGAGATATTTCAAATGTGGTTATCTTCAAATTTCCTCAAAAAAAAAAATCCGACACTTCACTCAATGCCTGTTCGTCGAATTACACCTTAATGTGGACTTTTACCAAGTTATACTGCAGTCACCACCAGTCACCATCATCTTCGTGACTCTCTTCATAAGGTTCAAATTCTTATGTGTCTTGTTTGTGTAGATGAATAGGTGTTGGTAAGTTTCAGCCGCTTGTAATCTCGGATTACACGAACATCACGTCTAAAGTGACATACGCTAGAGTATTATCATGCGCAAGTCTATTGTGATAGCAGAGTGATAGACAGCCATGGTTGTCATGCAAATAGGAACAGTTTTGGTATTAGATCGCTATGAATATTTATAAGCTGAAGATGTTGGTGGTGCAATCGTAATGTATGTGGTTGATTGAGGAAAATTGATGGTGGCGCAAGACATTCTTTCTATTGATATATCATTTGAGTTGATAGTAGGCTTGTGATTTGTGTACGATTGGGAGTAACTGTTTGTTTGATTATGCTGTCATTATCTTGTTTTACATTTTTAGTAGAGTTCTAAATTATGGTGTCTTTAGAAAAGCGGTTACTTATAATCCGATGGACCGTTGTTGGTTCTAGTTACGACTTGTGTAACTGCTATTCGTTATTTTTACCATGTAAGTTGTTAGCTGTGTTCTCGACTTAGATTGCAATAAAGTCTATAAATGGGCTTATTTGTACAACTTAACATTGCGCCTGCCTGTAAACTCGGCTAAGGTAGATCCTAATAGTACCACAGTAACCCACAGTTTAGTTTAAATTTTGTGTAATAAGAAGGCCTATTGTCATCAACGGGACACAAATTCAGACACCGGGACAACTACTGAGAAATTTCAGATGGGAAAACCCAAGAACATTTTGCTCATATTTAGTAGTCCTGAACCAATAATTCTAAGACTTGTGACATCTACCAACTCGCACTTCTGAGTCTGCATGGTGGATTATATACCTCATTTTGTCTCATAGAGAAGAAGCCTGTATACCAGGCTGATGACGATGAACCAAAAACTCGAAGACTTGTGACATCTACCAACCTGCACTGGGCCCGCGTCATGGATTATAGCTCAGTCTCTCTTATAGAGATCAGGCCTCTGTCCCAACAGCAGGAACATTATAGGCTGATTACGCTTTTGCTTATTAGCCTTATAGAAATCTTCGAACGACATACATACACTAGGATCCCATTTCCGCTTACAATTCTATCAGCATCCTCTCATGTCAGTATGGTGAATTTAAATAGTGAATTCTACATGATAATACGGTACAGACAATACATCATACAATCATACACACATACGGTGAATGGCAATGCGAAACGAGATAAGGCAAGATCATGGCCAGCATCTTCACTTTCATACATTATGGATCAGTTTTATATAAGTGGTTGTTGATGGTTTTAATGGTTGGTGAACTTTAGAGGTTAAATAAACAACAAAAAGCAAGGAAAATAAATAACAAGCAAGCAAGCAAAATAAGAACAAGCAAGCTAAATAGACAATTTAATTGAGGAATAATTTAAAAGGAAGCAATGGTTTCGGTAGCGATGCGCGATGAATCATTTGAGTTATGGAAATTTCTAACGAGAAATCTACTGCCTATCTGACCTAAAGGAAATCGAAAGGAAAATCTAGAATTTCCTTCATAACTCTAGCGTCCTATACGCATAAATGTGACACAATAAAAATACCAAACCAGAAAGAATCGATTCACCACACATCGGAGAACATTCTCTAAACATCGATAAACTATCATCGAATAATGACACACCGAACAATGGTCCGATAAACAAGCAATAAGAATCGATTGATCGAAACGGACATGTGATCGTCATTGACAGTGTAATCGAATCGAATGAGATCAAGATCACGGTCGAATCCATCGGCCGTAATTGCATAACGATTGTTGGTGCAAGTTGCAGACGGAACGCGTGGGCGGAAAGTATTTTGGAAGATTGTTTAATTCGTTCTGTTGCTATGCTGGTATTTTGGTTATAGTTGAAATGGATAAATGGTTGAACATGAAAATGAAGAAATCTCTTGTTCTATCCAAAGTGACGGATTCTTAGATAAATTCGAGAACCGTCAATAAACTTCAAAATCATATTACTCTTGATATTCTTGTAGTTATAGGTATTGTAAGCGCCCAGGTTCGTATATATTTACGATGTTTCTTTTGTTCTCAAACTCAAATCACCCATCAATGGGTATAGGCCTCCCCTTTTCTGGTAATTCTGGTGTTTTTCAGGATTTTTTTTTCCGCGATTTGTACGATATCGTCAACCCCACGAGGTTTTGGACTTCCTTTAAAACAAAAGACCTACAAATACGATTTTCCTTTTCTCTTGACTATTATTCTTTCTGTCCGACCTAACCGCTGTTCTCGCATGCCTTAAACACGTTAATCATTCGCTTGGAAACAAAATCAATTTCTCAGCGATCATTGCGCCGGTTTTTACTTCTATATTTATGCTCTTAGCAACTCCGATACTATTTATTTTTATCAATGAGTATTTTCTTTATTTGCCTTTAGCATCGGATTGGTTACGTTTATGCAGTAATTTATGTTTGTTATTGTGATTATGATACACGTGTCTATAAGTTTGTAACTATTGAGTAAAAAGTTTTAGTAACGACACAGACAGATTCACAGCTATTCTATTTGTAGAGTCGGAGGATGAGGTAGAACATTCAAGATTTAGAATAAATTATTATGTAGATGTACAAAAAGCTTGATCTTAAAGTTCTACAATTTTACCACATCATTATTTCTTCATGATGACGAGTAATTGAGAAGTATGGAAGAAGAAGACATGCTGTGCCGACTGCAAATGAATTGGGATAAGGGCAAGAGACTGACGATGATGATCAACTGATACCTTTGCATTAGCTGATGCTAATACAAATCAAAAACTTTATTTTAACATTTAATTTAAAAGCTTTCACTCTATCAACAACTGTCAAACTAAAACATAATATGACACCATTAAAATTTCAAATCTTAATTATGGCGTATCGTAAAATTCTTCATCATTATAACTTTTGACAGTAGATTAAGTAACCGTTAATTGACGCGTTAATGATTAATTGATTTAGTGCAGCCGAGTGAAATATCACTTCACTTGACTGCAGTTAAGTGAACTAATTATAATTACGTTATATGATTGTGTGAAATTTTAATTGGTGTTAATAGGAATGCAATGAAGCAGATCGTGGTGATAGATGACGAATCGTAATAAGAGATGAAACGATTGGTTTCAAGACAGATGTGCAAACTCTAAAGTAGAACTAACTCGTAAGAATAATTTTAGAATTGCTGCTTGACATGCCAAAGATGTTATGTTGAAGGTATAAAGGCACGGTACTGTATGTAATAGACAAGAGAGAAAAATATTGGTGTCCTAGACATGAAACGGAAATTAGCAAAGCTACCGGTGATAATGATAAATAGGTCTAGACGGAATGTGACAGTCCAGAATATAACGAAAGTAAATCTCCTACTTATAGACATCCCACCTAAGAAATAAATTTACGATCAAATACCAGCTCTATTTAAAGAAGCGACGATAAAATAACGTCCAAATAAAGACATAGGTGAATGTACCCAAGTTAAAATAAATCAATGGCTAACTAAACGCTATATTTAGTCCCAATTAATAACAACACGGTTCAGAAGCTTCCGTGTGATACGTCTATGATTTATTATTGTATAGTCTATGATAACTAAGTCTACATTTATTTTTTTAGTTTTTGTCGGTTCAAATGACTGGTGGGTGATTATTAATTGAGGATGATAGAAATTATGTTGGGCTATTTATCATTGAATTTTAACTGGCAGGATATGATGATTTTTTTTCAACTTTATCGGGTTTCTGTATGTTTCGGATCTCTGGTATATTGATGAAGAATTTGATGCTGCCGTAGGTATTGTTAAACAGATTTCATTTCTTTTTAGTCCATGTCTACAGTTTTGTATGTAACTATTATATCATCGTGTGGTTATACTACAGAATATGTTTGTATTCTAACCGATGAGTCACTTTCTGTGAAGCACGTGCTACATTAAGCAATAGATGCATGAACCACTTTGAAATCAACATTTGAATTAATATCCTCATCCTTTACTCCTGAACACCTGACATGATTATATCTGGGTGGGCCACGAATAGCGACAGAGCACCACTATCAGTGTAACAATTCAGACATTTTAGCTGGCGTGCCAATGCCATCGGTCATTGTGTACTCGCGAACGCAAGTGGTTCTCGGAATGAGTGTAAAGCAAAAGATTTGTGCGAACGTGGGTTACTTTAAATATATTATTATATATTGAGGTCTTCTTATAAGCGTATCGATGGCAATCTTAATTGTGTCGGCCCATAACTGAGCTACTAGTATGGCGCTTTTGGTAGCTTCCATCAGTTCCTAAAGTGAACAAATAACAGGACACATAGGACACAATAAGTGCACCATCGTTTGTGGAACAGCACCACATTTACACTCCAGTGTAGAGTCATTAATTAATCTCACTTCAACAGGATTTCCTTGCTGCGAGCAACCTGGGTCCAGAATCTATTTAAAGACTTCCAGACTTCCATATTAAGGCTAGATGTTGTTGAGATGATTACGATGATGAAGATAGGACAAGTCGTTTACGGTGGAAAGGTACATCAATGAGTGATCATCTTATTAAAGACAGATTAAGTTACTAACACGATTATGTCTGGTTGGCCAGGAATAGCCGCAGAGCATTCACTATCAGTGTAACAATTGAGACATTCAACCTCGCGTGCCAATGCCATCGCTCATTGTGTACTGGCGAATGCAAGTGGTTCTCGGAATGAGTGTAAAGCAAAAGATTTGTGACGACGTGTGTGGATGCACTTCGATGCGTATTGAGGTAATGTTATTATGAGAATGAATGTAGGACTCAGCGTTTGAAAAGGTGCGTCAATGAGTAATCGGAGTACTAAGTGATAGATTCCTTCAGACAAAACACTGATTACATATACAGTTTTAAATGGAGGCAAGTTTTGTAACTAACTATTTAAATACAGAGAAACACCGAATTAAACTTTCCTCAATACGTTATAAACTGTAATTGGGGAACCTATTCTAATTGTTGAAATTGTAACCGTGTTCTATGAATGTCTTTGTTGTTAATTAATAGATATAATCCGCCTTATTACAAAAGGTAGTTAAACCTGGTTTAACTTAGACCTGGTTTATCTCGCATGCTGTCACTTTCTTTTGAATATTATTGAAGTGAAACGTCATGCGAGATAAACCAAGTCTAAGTTAAACCAGGTTTAACTACGTTTTGTAATAAGGCGGATTATGTTCTTTTTGTTGTGGTTTGTTTAACATTAACGTTTTCTTTAAAGCCATTGTTTTTTTATTGCTAACGGATCTTTTCATTAATGTTGATTTAGAAGCTTCTTCTCGTGTATTTTGTATATAAACAAATCCTTCAGACTCTTATAATTTGCACCAAACACTGTGTAGTCAGTTTGTCTGTTTCTCATTTGTAACTAGTATTTGCATCTTGTAGCCGTAGACACATTGAGCAACCTACGATATATTTTAGTTTAATGACTCAATAAACTTTAGAAAATATATGTTATCAAGGTTCGCAGAACCCTCATGATCTAGATTCTTGTTGACGGCTCTATTAAAATTATCAATGGACAGTTAATAAGGAGCTTTTGATACGTAATTACGAGTATGTCGTGCCCTTATTTCAAAACCCAACTAACTGCACAAAATGTAGTTTCGAGAAAATCGTGTTTAAATGTTCGAATCGTAAAATTTCTATTAAAATACTTGATAAAGAGGCGTGTACGTGTATTTTGATTTCTTATTGTATTCATTATTCGGGTGGTGAAAAATAAATAACGTAATTCTCAAAACAAGTAGGAAAAATGAATGATTGGCTTGATAAATGCTGCAGATTTGTGGTTTTTCCTATAGTCACAATGTTTTCTTATGTTTTGAAGAATAGAGTTTAGACAGCAGTTTTTTTATGAATTTAATTAAACGAAATATTTATGGACACCTAATGGGTAATTGCTAATAGTAAGTAGAAATATTTAGTCTCTTTACTCAATTATTAAATTGTTATTGTTAATTTAACGTGAGTCATGACAAAACCACTTAAACGCAGATAGAATGTTTTTCCTGGCGAGAAAAATTGCTTACAGTGCAAAAACATTGCTTTAACCGACACTTACTGGGGTTTGTCTGTTCTTTATTTAAAAAATCTCCTGATAAGTTACCTTAGCTAAAAGCTAAATCCAGAACGGAGCGTCATCTCGGAAAACGGGTTTTACCAGTATGTAGATCTTGAAAAGGAGATTCTAACGGTATTTGTAACTCATTTTTGTCCTTAAGTGACTTTAGTTGGTTTTCGCTTTAAGGGCACGATGTAAGTGTATGATGAAAAGTTGATCAAGGCTTGTTTTATGTCTATAGGATGAGACGATTAGCCTTTAGCAATCGTCTGAGTTAAGTGAGTATGTGAGCTTTGTCAGTAGGTCTTTGTTGATCAAATAACAACGTACTTAATATTGAGAATATGAAATCGTTCAGAAGAAAAAACCCCTGATGCGGCAAAATATTATGTCAGCTCTCTTTAGCTCTTGCCCTTATTCCAAATCACATGGGATCGGAGCAGCTTTTTTTTATCATCATCATCATCAGCCTATAATGTTCCCACTGCAGGGACTCAGGCCTCCTCTCTAGGAGAGAGATGGGCTATAATCCACCACGCTGGCCCAGTGCGGATTAGCAGATGTCTTTGAATTTTTTGGTTCTAAGACATGCCGGTTTCCTCACGATGTTTTTTTTTTATTTCTTCTAAATTACTAAACATCCTGTTTTCAGTATTAATAATAATATTTTCATTTCTCCCTTAGTCGTCATATCAGTAATCATTCCTTTTCTGGCCATTTCATATCATACAGTCTAACACCGTTTCATTGGTCTAGTCAAACTCTTATAGACATCCTTCCAATAAACTACCTTTTTTGAACTACCTGCAGTAATCTTTTTCTGTCTATCTGCTACTTGCATGGGCGGTCATGTTGTATTACAAAATTCAATACGTTATTGTCATTTCCTACGTCAGTGGGTTGTCTGCACATTTTTCTCATAATAGAACATTCTAATTTACAGCATTCCACAGAATTGCGAATGCAGTCTATTGTTAGGACTTCGAACACGCGTCATCCGATTGAGATGTGAGAAAACCTGTTAACGAGTCCTCAGACAATACATTCATCGCCGCTGACTAACGCGACATAGCTAAATAACTAACTTAAAGAGAGTCATTAAAAAGATAAACACTGTTATACTGTGCTATCATCATTTCAGCCAAAAGACGTCCACTGCTGGACGTCTATACTGTGCTATACAATTCTATAAATGATTTAGAAGAGTGACCTTTTTTCTCTTATTGCTTTTCAAATTCGTTTTTAGATGTGTTCAAAAATAATAATGATCTCTGTGAGCTGTGGGCCGAACCAAGTGGCAATCAATTTCAATGCGTTTCGTATGTCTGCAATACTTGTCAGTAGGATATAAGCTTTCAGGAGCTTTTGTCTATCGAATACATGTACCATCATCATCCTCAAATGCCTAGCCTTTTCCTAACAATGTTGGGGTCGACTTCCAGTCTAACTGGATGCAGAATTCTAGTATTTTAGACAGAACGTTATTTTACACCGTCGTCACCAGGAGTCACATAGTGATATTTAATCAACGGATAAAATATCACTTTGTGACTCCTGGTGACAGTGGTGACCGACTACCTCCTATGCTTGTCCCTATGTTGCCTCTATGCAAGTTGCTATTCTGTGGCCGATATACTGGTCTAGATAGCTTTTTGTTTTTATATCGTCTCTAAGTTGGTCTTCAATTAGAAGACTTATCTTTAATTAGAACGGCTCTCAGTTCACTGGGTGTCACAAAAGGAGTAGCAACTGAACTGTGAAGTGATTTAGAATAAGGCTTCCAAAACCACGAGTTAGTCATTATCGGGACTATTTTGGTGGTTTCTCGATTAAGAACGGATTTGGTTTCTTTATACGTAGCTCTGGTTGATGTGTCTTGTTACCAAGGAGCTTTTGATAGATTGATTACTTGATGAAACGTTTCATCGTTTTGCCAAACTTATTCCGAAACCTTGTTTAATCTATTTTAGATTCCTTTCAGCTAAATTATTTTATTGTTGAACATACGAATCTCAATTCATCATCACTTTATTTTCATCACTTGTCTACCAAGGTCCGTGGTAAATTGCGAACATTGTTAAAGCTGGACAGAAGAACACGATTTATGGGCCCTTCATGAACTTATAAATTAAAGTCAAACGGTATTCCATATTTCATTCATAAGCCCATGAGTCAGATCCTGTGGCCTTCGCACTTCATCAGTAAACCTTGGATGAATAAAATTAGATATTGGGTGCAATTGGTTTTAACCGTAAGCTGGCCCAGATATTATTTTTATTTAGTTTAAGCTTTGTGACGACGAGGTCGTATTCATTGCAGACGTCTGAACAAGCAGTAAAATGTCAATATTCGTTTAGCCAATTTATATTATTTATTACTGCCTTTTATTACAGTTAATTATGTTGTTAGACTAAACTGTCTAGATGCATTTTTATGGTGACCAAATCAAAACGGGTTTTTATATGTCTGGTCGTTGGTTTAATGGAAACAAAGATGATATAAACTTTTTCAATAAAGAGTCTAAAGCACAGGAACCCTAAGATGATGACCATTGCAGAGTCAAAGAAACAGTAACTTAAAAAAAAACATACAATGGAGAAAAACTAGTTCGATCTGGAAAAACCGATTCATTCTATTTACTGAAAATAGATCTAGACATTGAAATAAAAAAGAAGAAAAACAAACACCGGCAAACAATAAATGCCATGAAACAAAACATGATTTGAAAATAATGGCCGATCAATTTTATGAACCACTTAACGACGAAGAATTGAGGAGAGCTAATATTGAAATTAAATGCCACATTAAGTCTAGGGGCAAAAGAGATGAACATACTAATTTGCATGATAAAGAAAGGGAAAGGTAACAAGGGGTTTTGTAATATAATTTCATATTATCTTTTTTTAGAACCAAACAGGTTATAAATAGGTAATAGGTATCATAAATATATTTAGGATAAGGTTAATGACCGCTTACGGCATGCTTTATTTTGTAGGATGAAGTGATCAAAAATATTGACTGAAATAAATAGATAATATTAGTGTCGTTAGTTTTACTTCCCGAGTGTGTTTTTGATAGGAATCTTGGTTTTATTGGTAACATTATTAATCTAAATGTAGTGGTAGATAATAGTACATTGTAATACAAGGGCCTAAAATGATCCATTATATACGAGGTAGTTTTTAGCGAGGTAGTAAATAGGAACCGAGTTTTAATGGGATTTTAGCGCCGTGTGTTACACTGTTCTTTTCACTACGATTGCGAGAAAATAAAATAACCATGTTCAATATGAGTTTATTTTATTAAAAATTTAATTCAATTTAATAATACAATTCCAAAAATTTCGGGCCAATGCCTTTTTTTTATTTCTTCTGTAGCTGCAATGCAACGCACACATTCTACCAAAGAGTTCGGCATTCAGCGCGTTTAGTTCCATTTTTAAAAATAAAACATTTTTTTTTACTTGAAACTACATCACGCACCAGCTGGCTGAACAAGTTGTCGTACGAGATTTACTTTTAGCCCTAGGGCAAAATATGCAATTTTAGGCCCGCTCTGGTATGATATTATGACGTTCTTTTTGAGCAAGAGGAGTGAAAAAGAGTTTTTGTGATGAGAACAGATCGATTCAAATCTACGAGAAATTGCTTTTGCCCTCAAGCGGTATAAAAATTTTGGAAGACAAAGTTAATTCAGATGATGAAACAAAATAAATATGGTACCAAAATATCACATCTTACAAGGAGGAATGACGAATTGTGATGGCTATAAGAGTCTGGGAAGTTCAAAGACGATATGGCTAGAAACGAGGTTACTGCTAAGATAGCGACTAATAGAGAAATATGGTAGTTGAAAACCCCTAACAAATTGGGACAACTGACAAGGACAGGAAAATGATGAGAAATAAAATGCACTGAATCTACAGAAACCTTTAAACAATCGAAACCAGTTTATAAGGGCAAAAGGCAAGATATGTATCACAAATTCGATACAAAAATGGCATTGGGCATAACCTCTGTGCACTGTCAACAAAAGCTTTATACAATGGTGGTAGTGTATGTAATCGTCCATCGGCTAGGTCCAATGTCGCAAAAGTGGGTCGGTGCGGTGCACCGGCGCATCTGTGCAATCAGTGAGGTGTGCGGTGACGTCATTAGACACGGAGGAATGTGAGTGATTAGTGAGATAAACTTGTGTTTTAATTTTTGACTGACCTGTTGGTCTAGTGGTTAGTGACCCTAACTGCTATGCCGGAGGTCGTGGGTTCGATTCCCACCCAGGATAAATGTTTGTGTGATGAGCACGATCATTTGTTCTGTGTCTGGGTGTAATTTATCTATAATTTGTATGTATTTAGAAATATATAAGTATGTTTATCAGTTGTCTAGTACCCATAACACAAGCTCTGCTTAGCTTGGGACTAGATGGCGTTGTGTGATAGTTGTGGAATATTATATTATATTATTATTATATTAATTTATCTTATTGGAATGTAATGAGATTGATTTATGTTAAAAATACAAGCAGGAATTGAATAAAAGTGGAGTACCTACAAGGACAAGCAGTTTAATTTTGACGTGCGTCGGATTTTGGTCTTATTGCATGCTGAACTATGGAGCGTACTCATCATCTGCCTTTTCAGGGAATCTCGTGTCTTTTTCGATCAAGATTAAAATAGTATCTCAATGGCATTAGCCGAATTTGTCAACAAATCGATTAACTCTGGAGTCTTCATAATTGTCTCTTCTGGAAATCCCGTGTATGTCTATCTATTTCTCACACTGAAGTAAGATTAAATAAATAACTCAATGGCACTAGCCGAATTTGTCAACTAAAAGATTAACCCTGGGATGTTCATAATTGTCTCTTCGGGAAATCCAATGTTGATTGAAATGGTGGGGAAAACCCTACCGCTATCTGTCTTAATAATTATGTCACAAGCAATTGCATCATAGAATGCCGATATCAAATGCTGTTATCATTACATATTTATTGATTATCGGTTGACTTCTGTAGCGTGTCTTTATGATCTTCAATCAATTTAATAGATTGTGATATCTCAGTACACTGCACTGCAGTATATGAACTAGCACATTCAAAACTTTTTCTATTGTTCACTAATCTCAAAATTCTTGAATATCATCAAAACATCTGTATCTGCTGGTGACGTATTAACATTCATTATAATTGTGTAAGTGGTAAATGTAGTTAGTGTATTATAAAATTAGCACGAATTATTTATACAGTTGCAGTTTACACGACCCGAATGACTCAAAATGTTGAAACATTTGATAACACGAATGACTGAAACTTAAATAAAGGTAATTCTGTTGCTGAATGATAACTAATGTAAGTTCAATAATTAATAAACATAGAACATGGAATTAACGTTAAAAATGAAACTTTTGAAAGGCTCAAAAATACAGAACTAAAGAACGTTAGATGCGTTATTGCTAAATGTATCTTCACGTTAAAATTGTTAGGTTGTATGTTCATCAGGACCAGGACGACGCTACTGAAGGCGCTTAACTAGTGGCTCAGTTCTGTACTGATAAAATTTAGATTTCCATCGACTCCTTCAAGAAGAAGAAGAGTTGGACTGATGATAAAAATTCTAATAATAAAGTTAAAGCCACTTGGAAAATCATTAACAATGAAACGGGTAAATCTGTTAAACAAGATAATCACCTTGAGATCATGGTTGGTAACAAATTAGTAAATAAAGCAGACGACGTAGCCGAGGCTTTTAATGAGTATTTTGCCAGCATACCTATAGCGACGACTCGTTCCCTGAGTTCATCGCCGTCTAAGGCCGAAGATCTTTTGCATAGCAGCGTGTCTAAATGTGGTAACGTATTTAGTTTCGAACATGTAACACCTCGTGATGTAGTTAACGTTTTTAATTCACTTAAGTCTAAAAACACAGGTGATTACTGGGGCATTTCTATTAAACTTTTAAGTAACATTATCGACATCGTAGCCCCTTGTCTTGCTGTTACTTTCAATAAATGCGTTGATTTGGGTACTTTCCCTGACCTTATGAAGAGCAGTAAAGTCATCCCTCTATTTAAATCAGGCAGTAAAAATGATATTGGTAACTTTAGACCAATTTCCATTTTACCTGCTTTTAGCAAAATTTTTGAAAAATTAATTCTCAAACAGTTGTTAGTACATTTTAATTTAAATAAACTCCTTCATAATGATCAATATGGCTTTACAAAGGGTCGTTCGACTACGGATGCAGGTGTTGCTTTGCTAAAACACATATTTAACGCGTGGGAGAAAGCGCAAAATGCAATCGGTGTTTTCTGCGATCTTTCTAAAGCTTTTGACTGCGTACATCACGACACGCTTTTACGGAAACTGCGTCATTACGGTGTTCAAAATGAGGCCCTAAATGTGATAGTTTCGTATTTACAAAATAGATTCCAATGTGTAGACGTAAATGGCGCGAAATCTTCCGGGCTACCGGTTCGGCTAGGTGTACCTCAAGGTTCAATACTGGGTCCGTTTTTATTCTTGGTTTATATTAATGATCTGCCATATTATTTAAAGGGTTTTTGTGACGTTGTACTATTTGCAGATGATACCTCTCTTATCTTTAAAGTAGATAGGAATAGACACGATTTTGACGACGTAAACAGCGCGCTATCAATGGTCACGGATTGGTTCACAACAAACAACCTTGTTCTTAATGCCAAGAAAACTAAAGTAATTAAGTTCGCTTTACCCAATGTTAGAAATCTAGGTCCCAATATTATCCTCGCCAATCAGGAGCTGGAAACTGCCGACTCTGCTGTATTTCTGGGCATAACAGTAGATTCAAAATTACAATGGGGTTTACACATATCAAGCCTAGCGGGAAGGCTAAGTTCAGCCGCATACGCCGTCAGAAAAGTAAGACAATTCACTGACGTTGATACAGCACGGTTAGTCTACTTTAGTTATTTTCACAGCGTTATGTCCTACGGTATTCTGCTGTGGGGCAAGGCCGCTGATATTCAAAATATATTTGTTCTGCAGAAGCGAGCGGTTCGTGCAATTTATCAGCTGGGTGCCCAAGTTTCCCTTAGAGATTTTTTTAAGGAGATTGGTATTCTCACGGTTGCTTCTCAGTACATCTTTGCCAACATTTTATATATTAGACAAAATATCCACCTGTACACTAAAAACAGTGATATCCACAACTTTAACACTAGAAATAAGCATAAACTACGCGCTCCTTTCCACCGGCTTCACAAAGTCCACAATTCATTCGTAGGGCTCGGGATTACATTTTATAATAAACTGCCATCTTCTTTTCTAGACTTGCCATTTAATGAGTTTAAAGCCAAAGTTAAATCTAATCTTTGTTTAAAAGCTTACTATTCTATTAACGACTACTTAGATGATAAGAATAGTTGGTCGCTGAGTTGAACGCAGGACAATGTTTGTTATTTGTGTTCTTTCTCCAAAATTAGTTTACTGTTATGTTATGTATTTATTATTTTATTTTTACATTGTTTATTGTTATATACTTTTGTTTATTACTGATTGTGTCTGTAGTAAATCTTAAATTTAACTGACACCTTGCTATTGTATCGAGTCTGGTTCTTCTAACCAACCTAACAGACAGATGTGTGCTGGGGAGTTTGTTCCGCCACTTCTTCTCTCCAGCTAAACACTAGGAAGTGTCGATGGGTGGGCGTTTTTGGGGGACTGTCTTATAAAAATGTAAATACAGTGAAACCTGGTTAAATGTGTCTCAGATATCCAAATCTGTCTCATGGGACCTCAGTATGAGTTCCAGTTATAGAGGTTTCTCACTTATCCAAGTCCCAGTTAGCCAAGTTTCACTGTAGTAAAGTAAAGTAAATTTTGACCTTCGAAAAGTGCTGATTATCAGCCTAGTTTGAATAAATGAATTTTGATTTTGATTTTGATTTTGATGAACTTCAAATTATTAAGCTTCTTAAATTCGAAGCTACCAGTCCTATAAAAATCGAATTAACGATTGCAAAGGCAAATACTATCAAGTACATTGCGTATGAATATGGCCTCACAATGGCAATTGGAAAAGTAATGTCTACACTAATAGGTGTTAGGCAACCACCGGCAGATGATGTCAGCATTGAATTGATCTCAATGGGACAAGTCAAGAATGTGACACGTTTGTCGCACTAGTGTGAAATGAACTAGTAATGGCTGGGAAATTAATTGCTGATGACAGCCATCGATGGAATAGTTTCACTGATATTCTAGATGGAGTTGCTGGCTGTGTAGTTGATATGGAATCTATTTAAATGGTAGATAGCTCGTATCAATTGACTGTCGATTAACTTTTATTTTTGAAATTGGAGTAGTTTTTTGTTTAAAATGGATTTGCGAAATACTGGTCATTCTCGTAGAGAAAGACTGGCAAGTGAGCATATTTATAATCGTATTGAGTGCGGAATTCCACATTCGGCTTCAGGATTTTCAGCTACGGACGTTACTTGAAGTTAACCTAGTATGGTGCAGGAATGCCATAATATTCGCTGTATATGACGATGCACTCAAATAATTTGGCAAAGGATGCAGTAGGTATCAGATATATATAACTGATTGTGTTAATAATAAGACTAACGAAGTATGCCCTTTATTTATAAAGACCTTTGAATTGCACGTTAATTTGGCGTAGGTTCCATCTAGATAGCAAAAGGCGAAACACTGTGACAGATATTTGCCTAGATGGGCGAATTGCCATCGTTTGTTCTTTTCTATTATTATGGAGCCAAATATTTTATAGTATTGTTTTGATTGTAAATTATGAATAGAATGGCCGTAGACGATGTACTCGTATTTTGTTACGAGTATTAGACAAATAAAATTTAGAAACTCAGAGATAGAGTTCAAGAGATAAAGAATTATGTATGGTTACTTAAAACAAAAAATTTCACGATACCATGGCGCAGTGGTGATTTTGCTGCGATGCTTACCTGGAAACAATAAAAAACATTGAGTAAAATATTTAAATAAGACATAAGAAATACAAGTTAAACTATAATATTATTTCACAGGAACAGTCTAAAATTCGGATTTTGTTATCGGCATCGATTCACCTCTACATACCCCTTTGGTAATTACAGGTGTAAAATATAAACTTTAATAGTATCACAGTAGTAGTAGTAGTCTTAAGTAATATCACGGCAATATCGACCAAAGATATTCACTGGACGGCTGATGGAAAAGAAATCGCCGTAGGGGTAGATCGAGGCAAATGTGGTGTGCCGATCTAGCTTCTGGATCTAGTTTAAGGAGCGAACATGGCCAGATATTGCACAATAGGTTTGGTAGGAAAAAGAGGGAGGCCCTTGCCCAGCAGTGGGACACATGCCAGACTAAGAAAAAAAAAGATGAATAATAAATGGCATGTATTTAAATCGATATCTGAATATTCCCTTTTTTCGAACAAAATATTACAAAGTTAAATAAAAAAAAATACTGACTTGTACACAAATTAATCACACTAAATAAATCAAATTCAATAGGTAGGTATACTGTTTAATGGTATTTATTGAACTGATAACAACCTAACCTACCATAACCTTACCAAAAAAATAATTATTATGGACTCACATGTCTGCGGAAATGTACTCACGATAAACAAAAAAAAACCTAACATAACCTAACCTTTGTTGTGAATTCGATAAAAAAGGTCATCTCGTTTTGTGTGCTTTTTTAGTTTTTTTTCTAGGACATGTTTAGTTAATAATTTGGTGTTTTTGCACAGCATTCATTTTTCTGGTTCAGTTAATTAGTGGAGTTACTTAGTGTGCTGAAAAATTATACAGATGTACATTTAAAAATATCCCTTAATAAATCTGGGCCAGTTCCTCCGCTATATTTCACATCTTGCGACTCACTCCACACTGTATAATTTTATGTATTTCAATTAGATAACGAAGGCCACCACTGAGTAATGTCCGTGAAAATAGTATAAGTGACGCGCTTTCAGCGTGGGCGCACGATTTCAAAGAAAACATCGGATTTGCATTTATGTATCGTTCAGAAGTTTATCTCATGTGTGACGTGTGGCGGGAGATGTTATGTGAGATGTGTCATATGTGGGAGATTCTCGAGAATTCGAGGCGCCATTTTTTGTGACGTAATTTGAAATTTGCGTGGAAGCTTGTCCAATTGTGACTGAAAGCAAAGAACGTTGGATGTGTGACGAATGCTATAAAGTTGGTTGGTAATTGCGCTGTTTAAATATACTTTGGGCCTTGTTGAGGTTCTCCCTTTTCATCTTATCATTCTAATGAAATTGTGGATATTATAGGCTAGCCAACAACTGACAGGAAAGGATGAAACACATTTTACAAAAAAATTATAGATACTAATGTTGATGGCTGGTGAGAAAAAAAAAAAGAAAAAGGAAAAGGGAAAAGATGGATGGATTAAGCGAGGACGGATATGAGAAAAGAGTAAGGACTAAATGATATGGTGACAGGAGAGAATGGAAGATGAAAACGTGTTGCGCCGAGCCCCATTAGAATAGGATAAGGGCAGGAAGATGATAGGCTAGCCAACAACTGTTGATTGTCTGCTTGCTTGAGTGAGTACCGTCTGTGAAGCTTTTGAAGACTAAGTTGTAAATCATGTGGCTATACCATGAGGTAACCTTTAAATTAGGATACAGTCATTCTTAGAAATAGTTCAAGGAGGAAGGGAGGTTCAGCAAATACCAGAAGTGGTCTAATAAAAATGTGCACTAGGTCAATATAATTGACTCTGAGCTAGTAAACGTCGCAACACATTATTGAGTTTAATGTTAATTCTCGTGCACCGATTACCATTGAGTATTAAATAACATAAACATTACGTAATCCTAAGAAGTCGGGAGGAAAATGAATGTCAGATTGTTTGTATTTATTTTCATTAGTGATGGTCATCATACAATGCCAGTCAGTCCTCTTGAAAGTTATTTTAGAAATGAGGAAACTTTGAAAGTGAATGCCGCTTTTTGACTGGACCAGTCATCGTTACAGTCCCTGGACAGATCCAGGGACTGTAACGATGTAATGGGTGTAAAAATACCCTTAACGAAGCCGAATGGTTCTTGCGATATCTGTGGTACACTGAGTCCTGTAGAATGTACCTAATTTTTCACCCCAAAAATAGGTTTAACTGTAATATTTTATCGTACAGTTGCTTACTTTGATATTCATAATGTGGTGTTCATAAGGATTCGTTTACATCTTGTGTATTCAGACCATGAAAGTCTGAATTGATGAATATATGCAAGTGTACCCGGTGAATAGGCTAGTCTAAAGCAACATAACATAATCGTGAGTAAGCCATAAACTATTATGTGTCTAACGTTGACATTTGCCGTTCACAGTAACAATATAATAAAAAACCTATTACCAGAAGCTGCTTATAAAGAACTAATCGTTGCGTTATCGCAATGTTTTCACAGATTTAATGTAAAAATAATCACTACATCAGGGACATTCGTTATGCATACAACTGTTTGTTAAAATGCGTTTGTTATTTTGACCTTTTTGGATGACTGTTGTAAATGTATGTGAATGATTTTATCGTATTTTGTTTATTTTGGAGTTTTGTTTTGCTTTCCGAGCAGTTTAGGACACTAAACGGTGGGACATCCTGCAATTTTGTGATGCTGCAATTCTCAGAAATTTTGCAAATATATTGTGTTTTCTGTTCATGAAAATTTACATTGTGCTGCAAATTATTGTGATTTGTTGATGTGTAAATCTTCATACTTTAGCTTATAAACGTTTATAGTTGAACTTCGAAATACTTTTGCACTGCATATTGAGAGCAGCGAATATTGGGTAATTACAGTACATAGTTTGTAAAGCTTTGCAGGTTGATCTCAATAACTGGGAATGCTAAAGCTCGCTCGATTGTATTCTGTTTTCAATAGAAGAGGTTGAATAACATTAGTGTCTGCCACGATTGCCTCGTTGGTCTAGTAGACGCGAGCATGAGGTACTGGGTTATATTCCCGTGTCGGACAAAGTGTTATTGGGTGTTCCCATCAGGAATTTCTCAGCAGCAACAACAGAGTCTGGATTTGTGCCAGGTTAATGGTGATAATTTCGCCCCCAATTACATGGGACTTAAACATTTCTGACGAAACACGTGTGTACTATTAGGTACACCTCTGCTTACCCCATCGGGGATACAGGCGTGATCACGTTATGTAACATTAGTTTCAAACTAGGATTCCGAATTAATATTTCTTCTAAAGTACCAGGGAACCATGACCACGAGTAACCAGATCCACGTTAAACCCAAACATTCTACCACGGCTCGTTTAAGGAAGCTGACGCCACCATGAGTTGGCTCGCTCCCATATTGGTACCTGGAACCACCATGCTTTTGGCACGTACCACATATCGATAAAACTTTACGACTCTTCCTGTTGTTTGTGGGGCAGAGCTAACCAGATCATACGGTCCCCACTAATTGGGGCGGTAGTTTCAAATGAAAGTTATGCGTAGAATTTTTGTGATAGTCTGTCTGTTCATTGTTATTTTTTCTGGATTCATCAAAAGAGCTTTTGTGGGTGACGAAATTTTATTATGAAAATCTGGGGAGCACTAGGTGGTGAACTCACTATCGACAGTACTGTGTCTAACAACTCCAAATACTTTTCAAGTAACACAACAGGTACAGTTTTAAAATAAGTTTCATAACTTGTTAAGAAAACCAAAAAGTGATAAACTTATACTGTCACTTATGGGATATCTTCCGTGATTATCCATCATTACGAGTTCTCAACATAATTTTTTTGGATAAATGATTACAATACAAATCAACAAGTTAGTGACTGCTGCATGTCTGGAACCGATGACAATGATATTTAGATTCTAACACGAAACCACGATGACTAGAATAAGTCAAGATTCTATCACTACAGAACATAGAATCTATCAAGGAGTATTTCTCTCTCAGTATACTTTTTCTAAAAAAAGTAAACGTGATATTTACTGTTCTTAAACAGCTGGTTAGTTACTCATTAAGATTCATCGCAGTCTATGCTACATTACCGATTTGACGAGGGTTTAAATGTCCGAGTAACATTAGTGAGGGTCGTTATGGCGTTCATATTAGAGTAGGTTAGGTTTGAGAGGAATACTGTAGACTGAAATGAAAATACATAGGTCCATTAGACTAAGCGGTGCGAAAAGTGTAGGATATAAATCTATTCTAATGTATTATGGAAACTAATAAATTGAAAAAGTTTGATTGTAGGGGTAATCTTCGTAACTACTGATTCTTGAATAGCGTGGGCTTTATTTGAAACTTGACCGAGGATCTCCTTCTTAGCGTGTCGATGACAATTTATTTATATTGACGCAGTCCAAAAGTGGCGACTAGTTTGGCACTTTCAGTAGCGTCCATCAGCCCCTGTGATGTGCAAACAACAGTATAGGCAGAACACGATATCAAGTGTCCTATTCCTATCGTTTGTGGGTCAACACCACATTCACAGGGCAGAGTCATCTAAGAATCTGCAATCTCCGAGAAATATTTTTCGATAATTAGTTACGCGAGCAAAGTCGCGGGCAAAGCCAATATTTTCAGTGAACAGCCTGCAACAAATTTTCACACCTACTCTTTAATCTAACTCCATCCTTGAAAATATACAATTCTTTGTTACAGCATGTTGTTTCAGTATACCGTGTAAA
Source organism: Diarsia dahlii (assembly GCA_949775195.1). Classification (NCBI taxonomy): domain Eukaryota; kingdom Metazoa; phylum Arthropoda; class Insecta; order Lepidoptera; family Noctuidae; genus Diarsia; species Diarsia dahlii. The sequence continues at coordinate 21,098,962 of OX459194.1, read as the reverse complement.
TAAGACAGAAATAAATTATGGAATTCAGCAATGACGTAGTACATTTAATGTTAGTACGGTGGTGCGTATACGCACCCCGCCTACACAGTGATAAGTTTGAGTTTTTATTTTAGCCTGGCCTAGTAACATACTGCTGATCGTATGTAGGTTTTGAAATAGGTTTCATCATCATCATTTCAGCCGAAAGACGTCCACTGATGGACAGACCTGCCCCAAGTATCACCACATTGACTGGTCCCGTGCGTCTCGCATCTAACGGATACCCGCAAACCTTCACCAGGTCAACAGAAATGGGTTATGAGTTGAATTTATTTGATTTTCAATTGAATTTTGATTTATCTTAAAAGAAGAATCACCGAAAAAAAAGCCAACTATCTTGGGCTCGACTCCCAGTCTTACCGGATACAGCTTAATACCAGTATTTCACATGGAGCGACTACCTATCTGACCGCCACAACCCATGTACAAACTACTGACAAAGATCTAAAATTGACAGCCGGGACCAAAAGCTCAACGAGCTTACCGATTTACGTAAGAATTTCGATACGTAATGAATGGTGACCCATCCACGTACCAACTTAGGTAAGTGCGGCTTAACCTGAAGATGATGATGAGGCCCAAGCGTCTGTTGTTTTTTAGCGCTGTTGTTGTTTTTTAGCACGTCGGGTATTATAATACAAGTTTTTTTAAAAGTAAAGCGATTCCAGTAGCTTTTATGCAAGGATATTATAGCCCAAAGTCCTAAACCGATACAACTTTCGCAAAGTGACTTAAGAAACCCTATTTACCCTTTAAGTGGAAAACTCTTGCGATACATTACTGCGAACGTTAGATAACTTACCAAATACCTGAAGTCATTAAACTTCTGCTTTTAGTGTAACGTGGATACATTTCTTGGTGACGTTGATAGATGGGTCATGAGATTTAGGCCTATACGGAACTTAAGTTGTTAAAAACTTATGTTGAAATGTGGGGAGTAACTATGATTTAATCAGTGCCAAATTATGTACGTAGCGGGCGTTCAAACACAATTGAAAATAACAAAAATCAAGTATTTTGAAACACAAAAAACCTGAATTCGTCTGCTCTATTATGTTAATAATTTAGCAAAATTATTGATATCTCAATTTGAAAGGCATGGCCTGTGTTAATTAGTACCGATATAAGGTAGCAAAATAAAAGAAATGTTGGAACTTTGACCCTTATTATCTCTGTAACCAAAGGGTTTCTAGTTAAAGGTCCAAAATAAATAAATAATCGCAATGATGCGGAAAACCTCTTAAGGATATTTTTACACCCATAAGTTTGATAATGAATTTTACATTTCACCCCTAACATCTGACAAACACAAAACCAGAAACACAAAATCAGAATATTCTGTATACATTAGTACCATCTATTCCTAGGTTTACTCCCCACTTTGTATAAAGAAGGCCACTTCACCGTACACTAGACCTAAACACTCAATGCACGTAAACGCAGCACATGTTACAGTAACAGACACAGGGGCACGTGATCGTGTATCACCCTAAAATCATTTACTGAGAGATAATGTAAACAAGATCGCAGTAGATCAGGGGCGCGCAACTGTTCATGTACAGGTAGATTTGAGCTTCAAGTAAAAATATAAAGGTATTTGTTTTTTTTTTATACGGCTTACATTTGTTTGGCCCAACTCGGTGAATGATGATACGGCCTAGGAGCATGCTAGTCAAGAAGAAACCAATGTAAAGTAATTTCTGTGTAAAAGTACATTCTTGAGCATTCAAAGATATATTCTATTAGCAATAACGGTGATGAAAAACTCAAAAATGTATTAGATTGAAATAAGTAACACTTCAACCAATTTATCTGAGCACACGCGGTGGTGTAGTGGGCAGAACCCTTGAGATATGAACTCATTCTTGAGAATTTAGGTAGAACCACTTAGCCTGAAAGGCAAAGATTTAAATTGTCAGTTTCGCTTGACCGCATCAAAAGATGGTTACGTTTGTTACCTTGACAGTGACAGTTGAATAGTATTGTATTACTCACTCATGCTGAAAATCGTATCTACCGTTCTTTCCGCATCGCGTGACCTCATTCTTCTCATTATGGGAACTTTTTCGCAACATAAATAGGTATGATGATTGAGGGCACATCTTCGCCTAAATAAACAAATCTCTGGTCAAATTCTCGACCAATAGATTAAAACCGCGCAACGAACTTCGGTTTGGCTATCCCTGGTGTAGACCGTACCTTGCCCACGCGCATTAGGGTGGTCTAGTCTATATAAAAGAAAACATTCAATGATATAATCAGCCATTGCGCGCTGTAAATAAACTGATACGTGGAATCTCTTGTTTTTCGGTCCGTGATAGTATTTATGTAGAAGCGTTTTAAGAATGTCTGTTAATTAAATGATCTTGGCTCGCTTTTGAGTTTCTAATGCTTTTTCAATGTTCTGAGGTGTAAATTGTTGGTAGCTTCGGATAATATTTATTTTTGCATCAAAATACCCAACACAACAAAAGATATAAATGTTAAGCCAAGAATGCAAAACATCAAAATTAAAACAACGAAAGATCCCTCGCTTAGCAGCAGAGTAAAAAGAAGACAAGAACCGAAGACTTTAGCAACAGCCGAAAATAAAGCAAAAGAATAAAAAGCCCATAGCACTCATAACCCAGTCACAATAACTCATGTTGCTAATAGAAACATACGTTTATACAAAACTAACAAACAAACGTCGAAGGGAGCAGCTGTGTATATCGGTCAGATGGACTTGTTGAAAACACACGTAACATTGTTTCTATCAAGGGGAAGGGATATGACGGAAATATTCGAGGTATGTGGAACGAGGAATTTAGAGGAAGAATTTTGCGGGATATATTTTGTGTGATGTTATAAACAGGCCAATGTTTTTCTAGGTAAGGCTGTTGTTAGGATAAAAGAAGGCATATTTTATCAAAGTGGCAAGACCAAAATTATTTTATCGAAGGTCGTCAGAAGCATTTGATAGTAGAGTAGAGGCCCTTGAAGCTCTGTCTCATACAATACTACACTACATATTTTTTTAAAGACAATTCGACTCCACTTCCATCCTTGGAAACACGCTCAGATATAAAAAGCCGTGACCATACTAACTGGTATAATAAAGGTTTGCCAAAATTAATTTCCTACTTCCCAAAAAAAATCGACACTGAAATACAACAGTTTGTAGAACCGGAATCTTTAGTTTGCAATTCATCGGTTCCCCATGACCGTATAAAGCAGGTCACTTTCCATGGCCCAATGTGGACAGTTATTACTGAAGTTTGCGGGCATTCTTCAACTACATTGTCGGAGCGAAAACAGTGTCATTGGTATGCATTATTTATTACTGTTTTTAATTAAATTAATTACTATCTGTTCAATGGATTGTTTGATCGATCTTTTTTGCCTTAGCGTCATTTGTAAGATATGTTGTTTATTTCCAGTTGTATTATGCATGCATGGTATGCAATGGTGTGTTTCTTGAGGAGTGGAATCAGTCATGAATCAATCATTATTTATGTCGCCAACCTTTGTGGCACCAGAGATCATACTTCAATGTCTGTAGGTGGACAGATTTCTACTTGGAAGAAAATATTCCGTAGTGATGGAACATTGCCATGATAGACTACGATTTTCCATAACGGTGGGTTACCTTCAAATGTCAAGGAGTAAAAGTCAAACAAAATACAACCCTATCTACGAACGATTGGCAGCCGTAGGACCAGAACGAGATGGCGTGATGAGGTGAACTGCTCCTTAAAGGACTGAACTGAAATAGCTCTAGAGCCCTCTAGAGAGAGAAGAATGAAAAAAAAAAGAAGGAAGGCCTTGGCCCTACCCAGTTGCCACCTGGCCGTAGAAATATTAAACAATATGCGTAGACCATCCTAATTTAAAGACACTAACCTGACGTCATTCAAGAGCAGGCGTACCTAATGGAGTGCGTATTGGCTTAACTGATAGCTAGCCAATACAGCAATACTGATCGTGACTAGCACTCGCGCCAGTTATTTGTGGCACAAAGGTGAACGAGGCATAGAAGCTATGGCTTACAAATTTGCATCGTATGGCTTACCATAAAATTGGTCGTTAAAGCATTTGTCTACAGCTATGAGAAAATGTCGACAGTACTGTTAAGGGTGTGTCGTGATTTTGAGTAAATAAAAAATATAATGGATGTTTCCTCTGCAGTATAATTTTCAGTCTAGATTTAAACAATTTGTTAAATAAGCTTTCACAGTTTTAAACTAATTTATGAGAACATTTGGTTTTGGTTTTACTTTATCCTAATGATTTGAATACCTAATTTAATTTTATCAGTCAAGTTTCATCTGCCACTTGAGAATCACAAATCACTCATCAACCAAATCCTTACAGAAACCGGTTGCGCGACAACCCTACAAAAAAACTGCAGCAAAGATTTTTGCAGCTTTCTGCGAATGTTGGTGAAAGTTGTCGCGAAAGTCCTCAGCCATTAGTCTGTTGTGTTTTGAATTTACAATAAACAGTTCGTTATTCTAGAATGATTAATTGCGTATGGAATGAATGGAGTAGAAAGGAAGATAATTTAACTCCCGAGTTTCGAAATACTTAACATTCTGTAACATAACAGAACAATGGGATTGTGGAGACCATTAAGATGCGCTGGAATTTATTGTATGGTTACGACGCCACTAATTAGTGCTTGCATGAAAATTAAGATATTTACCACCGCCATCATTGGGTCATAAATGATAGAAATAACTCATATAAAATACAACTTTGTTGCCATGAATGTCAAAGACATGACATATCTGAAGCTGAGTTGTAGAAGCCTGCTTCCACCGCACTATAATGAAAGTCACCAAACAAAACCTTCCTCTTCGCACAATTGAACAGTAGAATCTTCTCAAACAATAAGTATGTTTGACATTCCGTTTATTCGCAGTTTATTGTTGTGATTGGTTCCAAGAGGCGTGAAATGAGACGAATTTGCATCATATTGGCAGTTGGAGACGGCAACTGAGGTGATCGTTCCATTTCTAACACATTTGTATGGAAATATCAACTGTTCCGAACTAGAGGTATTGGTTTATGGAATAACTGTTACTAGGCCAAGTGTTTTGCTTGTATAAAGAATATTTGGAACGCATCTGTTTCTGTTAATGTTTTTGAAAATTACTGAATGGGTGTTGGTAATTGACTTGTCGCTTTACGTGATTTTGTTACATTGGAGTACCTATTTCGATTCATATTTTAAATTGAAGGATATACTTTATTGCACACTAGGAAATGTCGTGCGGAAAGTTTTGAGCGTAAATTAATTTGTTGGAGTATAAGAGTGGAAGACCATAGTAGCGATGGTTGGATCGTCTAAAGGATGATATATAGAGAAGTATAGAAGAAGAAGACATGCTGCGCTGACCCCGAATGAATTGAGCAAGAGAATTGAGCAAGAGAATTGAGCAAGAGAATTGAGCAAGAGAATTGAGCAAGAGAATTGAGCAAGAGAATTGAGCAAGAGAATTGAGCAAGAGAATTGAGCAAGAGAATTGAGCAAGAGAATTGAGCAAGAGAATTGAGCAAGAGAATTGGGCAAGAGAATGACGATGATTCTTTATTGTACACCAAAAAATTGCTATACAGACTGACAGGCGCTATATTTAATTAGTGACTTTTCTATGGGTACAACCAGCGTTCTTATAGCTGATAGCGATATCTTCTGGACAGCCTTTTGGATGGACTGAAATCAAAATCATCACATCTCGATTCATATGGATAATAATTTATAAAGCTTACGTTTAAGATCACACTCAATTCTTTCCTGTTCCTAATACACTTTACTATTATAAATAACTAGCGGACGTCCCGCGGTTTCACCCGCGTAGATCCCGTTCCCGTGGGAATACAGGGATAAAAAGTAGCCTATGTTACTCAGGGTGAATGTAGCTTTCCAAGGGTGAAAGAATTTTTGAAATCGGCCCAGTACTTTTTGAGCCTATTCATTGCAAACATACAAAAATAGGTACACATCTTTCCTCTTTATAATATTAGTGTAGATAATCCTCAATATTTTCCTTACGATTGCCATGAAGACAATACCAGAGATCGCCACAATATTGCCCAAGATAGTGCGCCCACTGAGCTATTGTGTGGAGCCGTCACGATAATGCGTTATCCTCGCAGATTCTAAGGTTCTAACGCTAGGCACAATGGCTCTGCCTAGTCAGGCTTAAGTGTAGAATGATGAAGTGTTGCTGCCTTTTGTTTGATGTCTTTAAAGTAGGATAATATTTTAAAGAGCTGTTGGAATTGTGAATTTTGGGTTCACTTAATTTACTTTTTTCTTATTTTTATTAAGTTTTGAGTATACCTTCTAGTCTTTAATGAAGAAATGGTTGATGGCTAGAGCAAATGACGTTTTAGCTAGAAAGGGGTGGATGATGAGATGAATTGATACAGAAGTATGGAAGAAGTGGAAGAAGACACGCTGCGCCTACCCCAATAACCTTAACCTAATTTTTTTGTAAGTTTTTGACAGTTATACAATTGATTTCATTGTAATTCCAACTGAGCCAGAAAAATCTTGCCATTGTTTTTTAAAAGTCACACTTCCGGAATATTATGAATTTTAACACGTGGGAGTCATAGGTCAGCTTGTTTACAAGATCTTTATCTATATCTTTCACAAACGTACTCAAATCTTCAAGTGGGTTGACAACCTTTTCTCTAGTAGGTACTATTCCATAACGAGCGTGATGTAATAGGCTCTAACAAGATGCCACCGTTTTGTTTGTTTAATAAGTCGATGTTCTAATAAGTGAGTGTCGAATTGTCGCTGGTTGCTAAACACTAGGCCTCAATTTCGTAGATTTGATGTACGCAATATAAGTAATGTTCGTGACCTTACACGTTCACGAAGTTTTATCACCAGCAATGTGTGCGTCTGGAAGTCTCATTCCCTGTCTAGCTTTCCCTAACTATGTTGGGGTCAGCTTCTAGTCTAACTGGATGCAACTGAATACCAGTATTTTACATGGAACGACTGCCTTTTTGACCTTCAAAACTCGATATTAAGATACCCCTTGGCAAGACTTAGTCAAAATTTGGGGCCACTTGTTACCTGTAACGACTATCTTCGACTGTTAGTAATCGGGACCAACGGCGTAATGTGATTTCCGAGGCACAGAGGAAACTCGGTATGTAATGAGTGGTTAGTTTGTTACTAAACCACCGACCAACCCAAGCAAGCGCGGCTTAATCTGAAGACCTGAGCGGCAGTTGTTATTTAGCCTACTGGGCATCGAGTCCCCAAGTGCTAATTGCAAGTGCAAGTGATCGAGTGCCTGTAATTTTGAAGACGGTCATTGAGACCTCTGTAATCGACCTTTAAAGTTTCATTCCTAGGACGCAGGGCTAAATCTCTGTGTGAGAGAGATTAGGTCATAATCCTCCACGTAAGAAAATCCCACCACGTGGGACAGACGTGGGCACTACGGATTGACAGATTACATGCTCATCATCATCATTTTCGTGCCCTTATCCCATTCTATCTGGGGTCGGCGCAACACGTTTTCTTTTTCCATTCTGGTGTTATACATCAAGGTGGCATTTACTCCTTTCTCATTCATATCCTTATTATGCCTCACACAGTCCACCGAGCTTTTCTTTGGCCTTTCTCTCCCTCTCCATCCATCAATATTTATATCCGTCGCTTTTTTAGACAGATTACATGATCTCACGATGTTTTCCTTCACCGTTTTGAATGTGCTGATTACCCATGTAGGCTTTAGCTTATGTAAACTTATAATTATTACATGTTCAAATACTGGACAAGTAAATATGTAAAATCATTATGTTTATTGACATTTCTATTATCGAAGTTCTTTGAAGTCAGTTTTTGATGTTTTAAGTTAACAATTTTAGGCCTCATTAATCATGTTTTAAGTGTTTTGAACTCGATTACATCATAAGTTTTTTTTTTCTACTTTTTTTTCTTAGTATTATGTAAATTCGATTTTAATGTATGTTTGTGTGATAACTTATTAGACTCTAAGTCCTAAGAGATCACAGAAACTCTTAATCTTAGAGTTTCTATACAATTTAACTATACAACTACAATTGATTTTTACAGTTTCCACAAAACAGAATTTATTCCAGTAATATTTTGAGGAAATGTTTGCTCATCAGAAAATATCTCAATCTTTAGTGAAGCTGCAAAAACCGTATAAAAAGCAGCAAGTCACAATAATAATGATTTGCTGCTTTTAAACTATATCAACAATAGAGTTACTCCTTACAGGGAATACCGCTCAATGAATAAGCACAAACCATAACAACAATGTGTTTAACCAATTCCCATGATAAACCAGTGTGTAGACAGTAGACACCCGCATGAACACAAACGGGTTCAAATCCATCGACCCCGTAAGACCATTGCGGTTAACCCAGATCTAACCTAAGTGCATTATACTTGACAGAGTTAACTTGAAATTGTATGTGAGAAGTTATCTGGTTCAGAATCTATGAGCAATGAGGTTTGTTGGCTAGAATAAGTAGAGGAAATTCAAGTTGCGAATATGTAAGGAGATTCTTATATGAAACATTCAGAATTTCTCAAACTAACGAAAATGCAAAAAAAATATGAAAAAATTGAAAAAATTGCTTCGTAACTAATAAATGAAGTAGTAGTAGATATTATGTAGTAGTGTAGTAGAAGTCCTTGACCAAAGCACTCAAAACAATTTTCAAAAGAAAAGGACGCAAAAATAGCGCGCAAACAAGATTTTAATTAATTGACCTCGAGCCGAATTAAAGCTATCACATAATAGCGACCGATAAAATGTAATGTCAAGGCCTCGGTCAGGTCCACGCGAGCGCCGACCAAATGTTCGTCGAGCTAAGGAGTAAGGACACACCACTTGATTTTACGAGTAGTACTGGCCATAAATTCCAATAACCCAGTTGACAGGTGGCCAGAACATCATTAGTATAATTGTTATTCTAAATTGATTGCTTTACTAGTTTAGTTAAGAGGCGTCAATGATGATGTTGATGAGATAATATTTGGTTACACGAGTCGTTGAAGACATTTGCATAATGATACACAACAAAAAATTGACGAAGTAGTGTATGAGGTTAATTAACTCGTTATTGTGGTTTGTGGTTATCAAGTAGCAGACATATGAAGCGCCAGCGTAGATCAAGCAAAAACTAAAGCGCCAGCGTAGATCAAGAGAAAAAAATATGATAGGGATTGTTTTATCATTAGCAGAGTTGCTTTTATCAGTCATGGCCAAGGTTGCTAGATCATTAGCATTATACACGGACCTAATGTTTAAGAAACCATCATCATCCCTTGTCCCACTTTACTTGGGGCCGGTTTATTTTTCCAGTCTCCTCTATTATCCGTCACGCTATCTTTACTTATTTACTCGTTTTTCTTTAATTTCATTCCTCACACAATCTGTCCATCCGTCAGTCAATCCTTAGGCCCGTAATCCACCAAAGCGGAGATGTGCCAAGCGGAGAGGAGATTGCCAAATTCGACCAATCACAGGAAGGGCAAAAGACCAGATGTAACTGTGATTGGTCGAATTTGGCACATCTCCTCTCCGCTTGGCACATCTCCGCTTTGGTGGATTACGGGCCTTATTCTTCCTCTCCCCCTTCATCCATCAACATTTAATGTTGTAGAAACCACATTCAAAAAAATATTTCCTACTGTTGATCTTCTGTTGTTTTGTGACCAAATGTTGATCTTCTCGCATATGTAGGTGATGGTATGAATGAACCGATCAAGGAAAACGGCTTAGATAATATCATCCTAGACAATGGACTCACCAGTCGTCTTTATTGTCCCACTATTATTATCATAGCCTAATATTATTGCGTCTATATGGCCGTCTGGCCGTGGGAATATTCATGTTGGCCCTAGTTTCTTGTATGTCACATGTTTGTCGTAGTACCTGAAGATAATGGTTGCGTGGGCAGAATGGGTAGTAAAGATTTTGAAGTGGTCATAACCCAATGGTTGGAACACCGCCCTTTGCATTATTAAAACAGGTCTTATCATAAGCGTTAGGTATATGTGTTAAACGAAGTTGGTACGCTTCTAAAGATTAAAATATATAGTTATCGTAAATCTTATAAAGTATACATTCACATAATGTAGATATAATAATAACGAGCCTAATGCCATAAACTGTATCTGTCTATAGTTTATCCAGACTCCTGCCTGGTACGGAATCATTCCTTGTGATTGCCAGGAACAAGGCAGTACAGCTGTCTATATATAGTCCAAAAACTCTTCAAGGAAATCAGAAATCACATTTAGTCAAAGCCAATCAAACTACCAATACGTCTCAATCGAATTCATAGCAACATATGTACGCATACCAACAGATACAGCCCATCAAAGGAGATCATCATTCAAATATAGCCGCAGGAATGTAAAAAACTTAATAGCTATTGCATTCATCTGGTTTATAACGGCCGTAGTGATTCTGAAACAATTTTATGTTGATCTAAATGTGTCTTATATTGTTGTTACAATGAATATTGGTGATTTAGTCAACGTTAGTGCTATTCTAATTGATCAATAAACTAGTCTGGCTGTCTTTTTTTGAGAGGACATTGACATTGACTTCGCTTGAAATTGTATGTTGTGTATCATTCGAAATGCATAATAACTGTACGTCTGACTGGTTATGGATTAAAAGCTTAATAATAATCAACCGTCTTGCACCAGTAGGTAAACCTGTATCTTTTTAAATCAAGTTTTGATTGTGAGTTAGCTTAATTTTTTGGTGTTTTCTGTGATCATCTTTTGATTCTCTTACCAATATATGGTGATAATAATATCACTAATAGTTACCTCTTCACCACTACAGGTTACGGTACGTTGTTATTAAGGATATGAAATCCTTAATAACAACGTTAAATAATTGTATAAAGATCCTGTGGTCAGAGGTCACGTCTAAATCTGTTGTCGCGATTCCAATCTCTTACTAATTAATATCTTTATCAACAAGATCTTAATTTATCGCTTCCAGACTGTTGTTAGACTGGTTTTTTTTGCTTATTTATTATCTTCTCAAATTAGAGTTTGACCACAGATGTAGATTTACCTACCTAGATAACGTAAAGTCTTTGTCTTTACCAGGGACTTTGCGTGCCCTGCATTTTATGCATCATATAGCTAGTCTATTGTCACAACAAGTTAATTGGTTCTCAAGAACTTAATTACTGACATTTGAAGAACAAAATCGTAGTCTGTTTGGTATAGTAACTAACTTATTTGTGCAGAAAGGAAATAGGGAAAAGAAAGTAGGTAGTCAAAAAGCACGCACGCTTGGTTTCCATGCGAATCGTGATACTTACGGTATCTAGGAATATATCTAAATCTGTGAATTTGTAAAACCTCTTCTTTGAAAAAAGGTCAGTTTATTATGTTAAGAGGAGTTTTTTCGGAGAACATTTCGTAGGTTATTAAATTATCCTCAAAAAGGCCCTATTTCTGGTCGAACTACCAAATAAGGTCGTTTTATACAAAATGTATGTCAATGATGTTTGAATGAACTAAATGAACTGAATCCATTGAATGTAAAGCGGTCTCATTTGGAAAGTAATTAACATATTTATCAAGTTATTAAGGTTCGAGCACATTATAAAGTTTTGATGGCCGTCGTTAAATTATTATGTGATCTACTTAGCTTTGTACGTTTCAACGATAATGGGTCTTGATATAAGTTATGTCTTGAAGGTCTCGGGTTCACATTCCGTTCATGGAATACCAAGATTGAGAATTTTTAGCATGATTCCGTTGAGATTTTAATGAGTGGTTGTGGTCATCGATAAAATGATTAGTGCTAATTATTAAATGGAATAAGATGTTATCTTATTTAATTTAATTTCTTCAATTAGCAACGTTCGAGAATGTCAAGATCTTTATTTCTCCTTTACTTCATTGTGGATTAATGGGATTTTAGATAATCACGTGCTCGTGCCTTGCACGTTAGGCCGTTGCTCCCGGCTGACATTTGTAGATCTTTGGTAGTCTTTACAGGTAGTCAGTGACCTGAAATTCTAGTAATACCCATAACAGTTCAGGGTTGTTGGAAAAGGCAGTCGCTCCATGTAAAATACTGGTATTCATAGAAGCCGACAGTATACCTACTACAGTTGCTAAAAGGCTTAGGCAGATGAGGATGTACATATTCTAAGTTTTTTGACAAATGTTTCTTTTCGGATCAAGATGGTTAAAATAAAAATATTTCTAGTGGGTTTGGTGTTTGCTCTAGTTCCTTAAACACTAGCTTACACTGTATGAGGGTAACGAAAAAAAATATGTTCAATAGTCATCTCAATATTAAAACTTACCATGCATTCGAAGAGTGCATTCTGCCACGTAGCCTTGTTCTCACTGAAGAAGTAGCAGCTGTGACCCAGCCTGATGAACTGCGGTGGACACACGTACGACATCTTCGTGTTGTTCCTCTGACCCTCAACACTCCTGCCTGCAAGCCGAAAGGAGGTTTTAAGTTATGTTAATATGTTAAGAGATAATTATGTAAAGAAAGTCTAAAAAGGAGTATGACAAGATGTGGAGGTGGAGGTCAAAGTAGACAAAACCCAGCCGATTCGGCAACGAACTTTTAAACCAACAGGTTTTGTGTTGTGTTCCTGTCTTAGCTTCTTTAGCTTCAGTAGTTCAGTAGTTTACTGCCGCACTCGGAGAGCTTCAGTGGTTGCTTGGGCCGTCGCTTGGTAGGGGCTTTTGGCGGTTTTGTCATACAAAACTATGTCAGGCCTTTGCTGGGTGGCGGCTTGAGTAATCGTTGGATATATCTGAGTGCCGCAGTTAGTTTAATTCGACTATTCAAAAGTGCCTGTTACTGGCCTACTTGAAATAAATATTTTTGACTTTGACTTTGACTTAGAAAAGTTGTAATTTTGTCAGGGTTGTCTTTAATTCTTCTCCGAGTATTAATTATTTGACTTTGACTATGCGATGTGGATAATGAGACAATTATATTACCCCGTCGGGGCTGCGGGTTGTTCGAAAGAGATACTGCGGTTTCGACACAAAGGCTAAGAAGGAACATGGGTGGTTTTTAGTTAGTAGAAGTCTGACACTCCCTACCGCTCTGCCCAGAGCGGGAGGAGTCATTTGATATTTCACAGCCTCCAATAAAATAAAACGCAATTATATTGATGTACAGGCCGTTTCGGTACCATTTGTTCACCAAATCCTATATGGTTAAGTTAACCACTAGATTGCGATTAAAGTATTCTCCTGCTTTTATAATTATTCGTTTTCATACTCGTATGACACAATACACTTCGCACATCTACAAAACGAGCTCTCTGTTACCCTTGGTTAGTTCCTTAAACTATATCATTGTTCAATCTTAAACCGTGCTAGAAAATGAATTAAATAAACCATCATCATCTTAATTTACACTGTAGCTAAGTATCTCTACTTTGAAACATAAAATCTACTCAAGTTATTTCAAGCTTAAGTTAGTATTAAGTTATGTAACAGCTTGAAAGCTGTTACTACAGTGATACAGCCAGCTGCAGCAATCACAGAACTGTAAAATTAACAGTTCTGTCAAGTTTCAGCTACGTAATGAATGAGAGCTTTTATATGTATGGATTGTTACTACTTAAGAGATGAGATTACTTCTATTTAAACTAGCTTTAATTTTTACCCTAATTATTTTTCTATGATAAAAGTAGCCTTAGTGAGACCTTATAACATCAGCTGTCTACCAGTAAGCTGAACAAACGAACAGACAGAAAGACATAATATTAAATTAATGATTTTTAATACAAGTACCGTATATACTTTCAAATGCATACAGTCAAAAACTGTTTTTTGATATTACATATCAGTAATTTGTTTAGAATAGGTGTATAGATAGGATAAGGTCAATGTTTTAATCAAAACTGGCGAAATGTGGGTTCAGTCCTTAGGGAATTACGGGATGTTGCGTTATCAATGTTTTAAGGGACGTAAAATTTGTTGAAAAAATCCCGGGTTTTTTTCAGAATGATTCATGGCTTCCTGAATTTCCGCTGGGAATTCTTTACTTCGTCTAAATTAAATATTAATGTTCAGCCGGTCTGACTTATCGTGTTGCTGGTACTTATTAGGTTCTTGAAGTAATAGTGTGATAAGGAAATATGATTAAATTTCTGTAAGTTAGGATGTAATAATAATAATACCAGCATATTACTGGCCCACTGCTGGACAACTATCATACAAAGAAGGCACGATCACTGATCAACACGCTTGCTCAAGACGAGTTGGCGATTTCGGGCTAATATTAATTTTTAAGTCCAGGTTTCCTCACCATTTTCCTTCATCGATACCTGTGATTTCCTAGATAAACTTAGAAATGGGACGCAGGTCAAAGAATTGTTAAGTAATCGGGACAGATTTTTCATGGATTTTGCACTGAGTCCTCCAAAATGTTTCAAATCCTTTTTGTCCTTATAATGTTGGTTAAAAACATAAAATGGCTATTCTAATACTGCCGAAGTATTATAATATATTCTGTGAATACTGCTAAGGATCATCAAAGGATGTTTGGAATATTTTGACACGTTCCCATCCTTTGTGAAAAAACTCAAAGACCCAAAACATTGCTCTAACCAAACATTACGTCGTGACCTTAAACCTTCAAAGCGGTTTGACCATTTTCGGCTAACCACTGACAGCATTACGACAACTCTTGAAAGATATACCATTGTTACTCCTAAGCCTTATCTACCATCAGAACGGTAGCTCTCCGTACCTTCCATTAGTGTAAAGATAGTGGGCGGATTATATTCGCGATCAAGTTCTCGACCAAGGCCAAAAACCAGACGGACTGAGTTTTTTTTGGGAACGTTTTTAGACGATGTGCTTTTGTTTTGTTGGGTGGAATTTGAGATGGAAATAAAGGTGAAAGAATAACAATAGGTGGTTTTTGGTTGATTGCATATTACAATGTTAGTTTATGAAGAATTTACTGTTCAGCTCGTGTCGCCATCTTCTACGAGGTGCCATGGGCAAAAAAACAGGGTAGGCACTATCCACACGAAAAACAAATAGTAGGTAGTAATTTATTAAATAACAACATTTTTGAATATAGAGAAGACTAATAACCGGACTTTATTTATTTCATTATGTAGTCAAGAACAGTAAATGCGACATAAAAGTTGATGATAAATTAAGTTACGTAATAATTAAAGCAAAAGAATTCAGAGAACCAGACGACCTTGAAAAACACGTTTAATTGAAAGAAAATCATACTATTAACGGACAAGTTTCTAAATATACCAAAGCAAACATTTGTTACGGAAAATCGGCCACGTGTTGTCACGATATAAATCTTTATTTCCACCGTTAATCTTTTTGACCTCGAAGAGAAAGGAGACACTCATGAAAATCGTATCAATCTTAATGCGTGTACTTGTTTCTATTACAGGTCTATTACCGCCTTCAAATGGGGGAAACGAGACGTTTAATCTTCATAAACTGGAGTTAAATACAGCAGTTTTTGCTAGTCTCTAATTTTGATAGATTAACATATGAAAACTGACGCCAGCTGTATATTTCTGAAGGTTTAGGCAGAGTTCACCTATTAGTACATACATACATACACAATATATTACACGTAAAACGATGAAAAAGTATAAAACATAATAAATAACTCACCATTATACAGTATGTACACAAACACATTATATATTTTTTTTAATTAATTAATATTATTATTATTTTGATTTGACGTTATATTTATTATAATATCTAATATCTTATTCTTTAATAATTATAATATTTTTAGAAATTAGGTTTTATTGTCCCTGGTCACTAACAGCCTGACTGTTAGTGACCCATTCCTGACAGCTACTTAATCCTAAAAGCACTTTGCCTGAACCAAGAATCAGCTCATTTTCAGCAGTGGTGTTTGTGGCTACCAGACGACACAGTCGTCATCATTTCATTTCCATCTCACGGAAGTATCTCAAGTCTTTTTTAACACAATATCTAGGTTGAATTTATTATGTGAGCTTTTAGAGCTTCCATTTAATCATACTTTATATCTACCTGCGGAGAGTTTTACCAGTGCGGATGGTTTTAGGTACCAGCGTTTATATTTCAGCTTTTCTGAGTAATTTCTACGCTCGGGATTTTATTCATGAGTTCTTGAAACGGCGAAGACTTTTAAGCAAAGTGCACGTCATTCAGTTTTTCGTAGAATTATTTATGAACGACGCTGTTCGTCTCAGGAAATCTAATAAAAGCAGGTTGAGGCAAATGATAAATTCTCGGATCTCTTCTTTCGTTGTCGTAGGTAGTCACTTTATTTGAGCTTAGAAGATGCTTAGAGTATAGAACCGTGCTTGGTTGATGATGGGAATAGGTTCGCCCCGTGTTGCCCGGGGGTTGAAAATAACGTTGATAACTTGTTCTGTTGTTTATATAGTATAGGAGCTGATGGACGCTACTGAAAATGCCAAACCCTTCGCCAAAATTTGGACTGATTCAATTTAGACTGGCAGCAAATGATTTGAGGTGACGCAGTAGAAGAGTATCTGGAATAGTACCTTCGTGGGAGACTTTTGCCCAGCTGTGGGACAAGTCTTGTAGACCTCAAAGAAAAAGTTTTTTTAGTCTAGGCGTTTCTTTCGAAACAAAAAAGAAGAAAGTAAACATGGTACAGTGCGATCAAATTATCTTGGCAGCTCTGAACATAGGCTTTGCGAAATTTTACGCATGTAAACTTGGGAATAAAACTGTTATTGCCAGATAAACCAATACTTAAACGATCAGAAAATATCTAATTTAAACAGTGAGAAATACAAATAATATAAATATCATAACACTTTTATACATTCGTTGTAACAAAATGACCTGCACGAAGTTCGGAGCTGCCAAGATAATTTGATCGCACTGTAAATATCATGTTTTCAGTGTTTATGATATAAAAGAAGAAGTCTAATTAAGTATTTAATTATAAAACCAACATCAAAATAATAACAAACTATACTAGACTAACTACCAAAAAACCAGACAAACAGGTCAGTATAATAGAACAAGTTCTAACCCCAACTAAAAGTGGAACAGAGCTAAAACTCTAACGTTCTGCTAAAATAGACGTCTCGTTAAGCGTAACTGTCGTGAAGCCGGCCACCGGTTAGCGCGGAATAGCCCGGAAGCTGGGAGTTATTGCGGAAGTATGTGACCTAGCGCAGAATATACTGTTATCTGGATTTCTAGACTGGAATTATTCTCATTTTAATGTTTATGGGTAACGGAAGCGGGTGTTATATTGCTTAGATGTGTAGCCGGGTTTTTAATTATGTTTTGTACAGGGACATGAAACTACTCGAAACTGTCTTTTCCCAATCAAACTTAAACCTAATGATTTAGTGATAAAATTGAAAATCTATTATAGTTAGACAGATTGTAGCAGTTTGAAGTGATGGCATCTGTACGTGTACCTCGTTTGTTGCACTATTACACTGGGTTCAGTTAGGATGTACAGGGTAAACGTAAGCCTCTACTTAACCCTTCAGGGCTTCAGGGATTCTGCATTACTGCGTATTGTTTAACTTAACACACAACAACGAAGGATTAAAAAGTAAGCGCTGGCCTTCGCTGGGGGACTGTCTTTAATTTATAATAAAGTTAAATTACACTGATTTTAGTTCATTAACCATTGCATAATTTTGTTTTCAAAAACAAAGGATAACTAATAAAGAGGCAGAGACTTGATGGAAATAATATGAAATGTTTAGATATTGAAAAGATGAAGATCATGTATGATAAATAAAACAATTATGTAATACTTACATTGCGACCATAACACGATGAAGACGAGCGTACTGATCGCCGCTACCTTTCCTCTCCGTTCCATGGCTTCCATTTTATATTGCAACGTCACTCTAGTTCACAAACACACACAACCAAACACTATTCACTGGAAAGTTCTGCACGAATCCATATTCAAATCACTAAGAAAAAAAAACTTTATTTTGACAGTTACAACTTATGTCATTTCGAAATTAAACACTCGAGATTTTGTTTCGATTTGAATGTAGAACTGTCACCTGAAACAAAAGAAAATCAACATTATCATTTGGAACAATATTCGAGTGTTGTTATGTGCAAATTCTGTGTTGATTTGCACAAAATATTGTATAATATGTGTGTCACGTAATCATTTTATCTTAGTACCTATCATACTTGATTTATTTTTCGGCGTATGAGTTACCGAAAAGTATAAATAAGGCACTTATTGATTATGTTATCTTAATTTTTAATGCATTAATAATAATTCTGTCGTAAATGATAATCATAAAATCATTGCTGCAATTTTATTTCAGAACTCATTTTAAAATTATCGGCTGATTGTTCACGTGAATCGTTTAAAAAAAGTAATATCTTCGTATCTCTTTATTTACTACTAGCTGATGCCCGCGGCTTCACCCGCGTGGATGTCGTTCAAATTATATACTAAAACCTTCCTCTTGAATCACTCTATCTATTAAAAAAAAACCGCATCAAAATCCGTTGCGTAGTTTTAAAGATTTAAGCATACAGACAAAAATAGCGACTTTGTTTTATACTATGTAAGGATCTACTTCGGCTAATAATACTGCAACGTATCATAAGTACCTATTTAGCGTTACCTTATGTATTGACCGATTAAATTGTCTTTGTTTCGATGCTATGAAACGTCATCTGCAAAGCCTTTTCCCAACTATATTAGGGTCTGCTTCCAGTCTAACCCGATGCAGCTAAATACTAATATTTAACACGAACTGTCTTTCTCAACCCAGTTACCGAGTGGGGCTAAGACTGGTTATCACTTACACCACTAAACCAGATCATAAATAATAATAATAAAATAATAATAAAATAAAATTTATTGTGTCAAATAATTGGTTTACAATTGTTGTGTTCGGAATCTTCTTTTAGACAAATAATGCCTGTAGTAGAAGACTCTGCCCCTCCCTATTTTGTACAGCGTGATAATTAACACAATATTTTTAAAATTACACATATATTATCACAATAAATATCACACCGATTTATAAAATTACACTTTCAATTATCTCCTATTACCAATTAACACGTGTTTCAAATTACAAGTATGAATGCTCACTGTATAGAGAAATTCGACTATACTGTGAGCACCTGGGTGACTTAAGCTCAATAAGCAAAATATGAGCACTAACATTCTATGCGCTCGTATTACGAGCAATGACCCTTGAAATTAATATAGGTACGTTTTGTTTGTATTCAATGTCGGTTGCAAAACAATGCCTAGATATCCGGTTTCTGTGGAGGGTGAGAAACCTTTAGTGTTTTGCTCTGTCAGACGACGCGACGTAAATAATATTTTGTCGAATATTATGGGACGTATTTATTTCCTGACGGGCGTTCTTAATGGCCAGTGATTTAAAGATATATCGCACTGCTAACACAAGACTCAAAAAAAGATTTTCGAGATACCTTATTCTTCATCTGTAAACTTTAATTCTTTCTCTAATTAATTTCTTCTAATTAAGTTCAATAAAACCGTCACTGAAATAGTGCAAGAATTTTATGACTAATTTTAAATCAGTGTTCACTTTTTTACAACCGGTCAGTTTTCCATTATTTCTGAAAAAAGATTAATTTTGAGTTGATACAGTCTTGTGTTGGCAGTGCGATATTAACTTTAGTTATTTTGGTTATACCTACGTTGTTCTTAGCATAATGTCTTGTCTTGTAATCTCTGAAGGGTGTACCACCTTTGTCTAACCCTGAGACGTGAGCAACATTGCAGGGGCTCGCAAAAGTCGACGCCTGTCGGGGCTGCGGTTGTTCGAAAGAGATACCGCGGCCCCGGACAAAAAGGGCTAAGAAGGAACATGGGTGGTTTTTAGTCAGTAGAAGTTTGACACTCCCTTTTGCTCCGCCCAGAGCGGGAAAAAAAATGGTGTACCTAACAAGTGCACTCATATTTCACCAGTGATGTAAGTCCAATGTAATAGGGAGCGAACCTATTGTCATAAACCAGGCTAACTACAGACTCCGTGGCTGGTAGGTACCTACCAGCCACGGAGTCTGTACTTAGCCTGGTTTATGACAACTAACAAAATCTTGATGAAACTTTGGCCGACCTGGGAATCGAACCCATAACCTCATGCTCAAAAGTCACGCTTTAGACCATTAGACAAACGAGGCAGTCAATTAATATTTTAATTTACCTCCCAAGGAAAATCACGGTACCACAGAAAATATGAAAACACGGTCAATTAAAACTTTTTAACGAAGAAAAAACACTGTAGAAAGATATAAAAGTTTTTTTAACAAAAACAATTGTTAGCTGTGAACAGTTCCTTTATTAAATTTATTATTGCTAGATAAGACAAAGCAAATGTCTAGACTATTTTACGAAGCAAAACCTAGTTTAGACAAAAACTCTCTGGGGAAATTAATGTTTTTATTTAAACTCCCAGAGAAAAATAGAATCAAATTAAAACCAGTCGGAGTTAGATTGACAAAACTGGTCAAGTGCTAATCGTAACTTAATTTATTAATTTGAAATGTTTTGTTTCAAATTATTTTTAGCACTTATTAATAAAATTATAATCGGAATATTTGTATGCCGTTTATTACAAGAAATAGCGTACCTTTGAATAATATTCATATCTTTACTTTTGTTTATTTATGAATTTGACAGCCGTCAACATGTCACCGTAAAAAGACAAAACAAATAAGTAGGTTGTCTTTAGAACAGTAATTACAGAAATAACGAGTCTCTAAATTGACCTCTATTAACAGAGGTACTAATTCAGTTAACGCTCGCATTTCAGACTTTATGGCTCTAGATCTAGGTTTCATTTCATGACTAGAGAGCAGCGGTTGTGCTAACCTAATTACGAAGAGCCAGTGAATTTACTAATATCAGTGAGAATTTAATTTAGTGAGGAGATCTAGTCTGTTATATAGAGAGTCTGATGTCTTCATTTGAATGAGAAAAGGTCAAGTACGCACTACGCGCAAGCTGTGAAAATTTCCCAGAATTGAGATTATATAAACGGAACTGACGAAATGTTTGTGTATGTTAAGTAAATCTCTGCTCAACCTATCAAAGAAAACTTTTTTTTGTTCTGCTCCATAGTTAGGACCCGTCTAGTTACGGAGATATTGGATTTTTTTTAAATAATAGTTTGTATAGGTTAACATGCTATACATACGATTTTGTTTGAAATATATCAGAATAAATCCTTACTATCCAAATATTGTCTGGCAGACATAACCGATCCTATTGTTCCGTTTCGCGAAACGCAAAAAGTTTCACATCTTTTCACACGCGTGTGAAAAGATGTGAAACTTTTTGCGTTTGCATAAAAATACTGGCTGCAATAAATCCTAAAAGACTGACATAAAAAAACTGAATTTTCCTGTACCTACACCTGTTGCTCTAGACTAGAGCAATAATATGTATTCACTTGGTAAAGTCAAACGCGAAATGCCTCGTGAAATAACGATTGCAACTTTCAAATAATATGACCTACTTCATGGTAGTATGGGTCCAAAATTGTAGTGTAATTTCGTAATATGAAAATGAAATCAATACAGTAGGCAAAAATTGCTTAAAAACGTTGCTAAGTGCAAACATATCCCGTCGGGGCTGCGCGTTGTTCACAAGAGAAACCGCGGCCTCGACATAAAGGGCTAAGAAGGAACATGGGTGATTTTTAGTCAGTAGAAGTCCCTAGTGGGCCCAGTGGTGTCGGCCCCGACTTACGAACAGTAGGTCGTGGGTTCGAACCCAGGCAGGCGCATTACTTTGTGTAATTTATTTCATCACCGCTGCTCTCAAAACGGCGAAGGAAAACATCGTGAGGAAACCGGAATGTCTTAGAACCAAAAAATTCGAAGACATGTGACATCTGCCAATCCGCACTGGGCCCGCGTGGTGGATTATAGCCCATCCCTCTCCTAGAGAGGAGGCCTGAGTCCCGGCAGTGGGAACATTTTAGGCTGTTGATGAGAAGTCTGACACTCCCTTTCGCTCTGCCCAAGAGGGGGAGAGGTTATTTGATGATTTTCCAACCACGCAAAAGTAAAAAATTGCAAACATATTGTTGCTGCTGACTGTACTTTTTTTGTAATTTCAGAACGGACATACCACCTACCCACATGTTTTTGTCTTGTGTTTAGTTCACATTTACGAAGCTAACTGACCCAGTGTGCCAATTTCATAACTGTTACACGTTTAATGGCTAAAACTAGATAATTATAGACATCCTATATACATTCGTCCTTTGCGTAATTCTAGACAGAAGACAGTTCATAGACAACGTTAATTTATTCATAGGCGTATGTTGCCCTACGCTCTGAAATTTGACATTATCAATGACGGTAAGGGAAAAACTAATGTATTGACTTAGGCTACTGAAAGGTTTGTGTTTTAGGAGTATGAGGAACAGGGTGTAATGTGCCACAATACTCTATTGACGTGACTTCTCCGAAGTATTTGAGAACAGAAGGTCTGTAATCAAAGGAGTAAACACATCCCATCTGGTAGAACGCTGTAAGCCTGTTGGCAGCTTAGTGGTTCATTGTTGCCTAGATCTGCCCTATGCACTCGAGACTTCGGATCTCGCAGGTATGCGGGTTGTTCGAATTGTTCGACAGAGATACCCTCAACACAAAGGGCTAAGATGGAACATGGGTGGGTTTTTAGTCAGTAGCAGTCTGACACTCTCTACCGCTCTGCTCAGAGTGGTAGGAGTCATTTGATGATTTCTCAACCTCCAAAAAAAAGATATAACATGCTAAGATTGTCAAACGTAACATAAATCAGATGATGACTTTCCTTAATCCTATATTAATAAATCTTCCTTAATGTACCCGTTTACCATGACACTTTTATTGGTTTAATTAAATGCTACAATTGATTTCAATGTAAAGCCACACACGATTCATACAAACCATGCACTACTACCAATTAATAGCGCTTATATCATCATAGCTGAAATTATAACATTAAAATTAATCACCACTCACGTACGGTACACAAGTTATTATTTAGATTAGCCGAGTTTAGACCCGAGGCTAAATTATCATAATGTTTAGCATGAAATTGCAATACCTTAGCTTTGAAGTCACCGCTGTAAGGAGTACTACACACATATTATTCGGGTCGGCTTCATTCGGCATTGCCGGGCGGAAATCAAGTCCTAAGTAAATATACCTACCAGGTAGAGCATAATAAACGCAAGACCTCTTGGATGGTGTTTCAGATCACGGAACTGAACACATTTTGTTCAACGAGTTCTTGAATGTCCCAAGAAAAATAATTAAAACATTCTATATGAATTATTGAGAGCAGCTGATTAACTTGTAATGTATGGTGAAAACGAAAATAAAACTATGAATTTCCAAAAGTTGTTCAATTTCATGATCTTTGGCTTATTATGATACACCTTCTATACATTTGGTTATAGTAATTCGGTTTGTTTCGGCATGTCGGCTTTATTTTGCAACAAATACTGCCAATGTTTATAACCGAACTAGTGAGTAGCCCTCTTTATATTTTGCTTCAGTTTAGTTCCAGTTCAATAACGTTGAGTTAAGAATAATAATCTATCACTATTTATGTGTTAATGAGTTTAGACCTTCGTAGCTACTAACATGTTATTATTCAATTTAGTAGTCATTAATTAAATGGATAAACAAATGTTTGTTGATAAGTCGCTGTCGGCATTAATTATATGTAGTATTTTTTCTTTAAGCCATTAATTCATGTCAATTTTGAATTGATACTTAAGTTTATCGTTTTACATGTAACGCCTATTAGGATTTATCGATGCTTTGAGAGATGACAAGGCTTCGATTTATAATTCACTATGGTTCGGGGTCGTAGCATTAATATTTGGGGATACCCAATTAGTTTGTGAAAGAATCTCAATGTTGTTTTAAGCTTTCACGGTTCTTAACTATATTTAAAATGTCACTTACGGGATATCTTCCGTAATTATTATTTGTGTTGAGTTCCCGATATTTCGACGCTGTTGCAAGCGCCATGATCGCGGGTTAACTAAAAGTACTAAAACCGTTTGTTAACCCGCGATCATGGCGCTTGCAACAGCGTCGAAATATCGGGAACTCAAAACAAATAATAATCACGGAAGATATCCCGTAAGTGACATTTTAATCTCAATGTTATCTAGTCTATTTTTGATAGTCTAAAACTACACTTTCACTACGCCAAGTTTGCCTGAGTTTTGTGTTTTGGGACCAGACAAATGTTTTTGAGGTTTTCCATCATCAATTTATCAGTAGTACCCTCGGAGTGTGGATTTGTGCTCAGTTGTTGGCAATAGGCACGCCATCTTTTACGTGGGACCTAAACATACCTGGCGAAATATTTTTACAGTGTACTATAAGATAGGTACGGGTATTAGATAGGTACGGGCTAACTACATATATTTAGTAATTTTATAATATCTAGCACAAAACAGAGAAGCTAGAAAAATCTTCATTTTCTAATAGCAAAACGATACAGTATAAAAAACACTGCTTGGCGAAAACACAATAGCTACTCAACTATGACATCAAATAAAACAAACGATAAATCAAGTTAGACACGCAAGTCCTAACAATTGAAGCCCTTTGTTCGATCCCTTTACTGAATATAATTTCGCTAGACTTTCTAAGAGAAATGCTCTATTACAGGCCCTATAGGGTCTATAGGTTTGTGCAGCCTTGCATCGGGTAATGTATAGTCTCATTTTACTGTCAAAGTGCACTATAAATCATTGGGATAGGGTTGTGAGTTTGTGAGGTAATGGTGTAATCAAATAGAGATGTGAGTGTAAGGATATGACATTTATTGAAGACTAGCTGTCTTATGTCTGCGTGATATTGTTATGTCTATGTCTTATCTTTTAAATAAATAATTCTTACTTCCCTATTTGAATCGGGATTTTGTTAGCAATATTATCAAGAGTTTTAATTACTCTGCACGAAATCATATTTTTTTCTTAATCTTTTTGTTCTCCCTATGAATAAAAAATATTTCAAGGTCTGGTTCCCACGGAGAGATACCAGCAAGAAACCCTACTTGAGCAAGATAGAGCACCAAGTAGCTAATGCAATGCGTTCACAGTAAAAGTTTTTTTATTCACTTGAAGATTACTGCGTTAACACAGCTGATATGGCAAACGTAAGTGGACAACGACTGGCCATGCACATATTATCATCATTTATCATGTATAATTATCATTTGCTACAGTGAAGGAAAACACCGTGAGGAAACCAGAATGCCCGAGATATATTTCTTGGAGCTTGCGGCATGTAAAGCAAAAGTCAGAGGTCCTTGGGTGGCATAAAACTGTGACATCAGCTTAGGACTAATCACAATAAAAAGAACAAAATATGTCTAGGCTTTTCCCAATAATTCAGGATCTTTGGTCTAATCGGATGCAGATGACTGGTACTGTATAAACTGCTGATAAATTCCAATTTATCCGAGGAAGGCAACCCTTACCCGCGTACAATTTCGCTAGATCGTTTGTGACCACCGAACGTCGAGGTGCGTGGTGTGAAAGCGCGAATATCTTGCACATAAGTTAAGACATAAGAGTTAGAATATCTGGGTCATCGTTTGATTAGGACTGTAAATAATTGGAGAAAATTGCAATACCTAAGTTATTGAATACAATCCAAGATTTTAGGACTGTAAATACGGCAAAGTGTCCACGTACTGGCCCAGTAATTTGACAAGCGAGAAAGAAAGTTTTCAGTAATGATGGGTATCTTATGAAATCTCTCTACAAAGATGGGATATCATCAAATGACTCCCGCTCTAGGCGGAGCAGAAGGGAGTGTCAGACTCTTACTGTGCGCTGACTCTTTCGAACTAATTCCGCGACCCTGGCAGATGAAATCTCTCTAATACAAGTTATACATTGTTTGCGACACTGTTAGCTTCATTTTAAAATTATGAGTCAAGATATTATAACTGTGTAGAATCTAGAAGAAATACAATATACGGGGCTGAAACGTGGACACTAACGATACGGTTGGTCCATAAATTTAAAGTCGCTCAGCGAGCTATGGAGCGAGCTATGCTAGGGGTCTCTCTCAGGGATCGCATCCGAAATGAGGTGATCCGACAGAGGACCTGAGTTGTCGACATAGCTCACAGAATAAGTAAGCTGAAGTGGCAGTGGGCCGGCCATATTAGTCGCAGAACCGATGACCGTTGGAGTAGATTGTGTTCTTGAGTGGAGACCGCGAATCGGCAAGCGTAAGGTGGGACGCCCGCAGGCTCGGTGGAGCGATGATCTTCGCAGAGTGGCTGGTAACAACTGGATGAGAGTTGCCGAAAATCGAGTTGAGTGGCGTAAGATGAAAGAGGCCTATATCCAGCAGTGGATTGCAATAGGCTGATGATGATGATGATGATGATGATGCTGCCTTATTATTAGAA
Organism: Diarsia dahlii; assembly: GCA_949775195.1. Taxonomy (NCBI): domain Eukaryota; kingdom Metazoa; phylum Arthropoda; class Insecta; order Lepidoptera; family Noctuidae; genus Diarsia; species Diarsia dahlii. The sequence continues at coordinate 21,072,470 of OX459194.1, read as the reverse complement.
AAAATAAACTAGTACCTATGCAGTTCAACATTTCACAGGTGGCTGACTAGCTGACGCAGTGATTTGAGTCCTTCATGTAACATTATACGAATAGAAAACCGCAGGTGTGGTGAGTTTGTTATGCCATAAGGATTATAACAATATTTTTACTTCGAAAGATTTTTCTTACATTTGCCTTACTGCATTACTAGATGAGGTTTATTTTTAACCGACCTAACATTCTTTGAAAGAAATCCTGTACTAGTCAACCGCAATATTGTGGTGATAAAGCTTGAAGAATGTTAAAGAAAATATTAAATATTTTCACTCAGAAATATTTTTCTTAGCGTCACGAAGCTGTATAAATAAGTCGTAAAGTAGATGTGGCTTTTACATTATGTATAAGTTTCAAGGCATTTTTCGAACTTGAGATCTATGATTTGACAGTCCGACGGTCACATCACTAATATGACAATAACAAAATCAGACTCTTACTGCCGCACTCAGAGTCGTTTAATGATTACTTAAGCCATCACTTAGTAAAGATTTTGACAGTTTAGTGAAGGTTTTGTATGTCAAATCTTTACTAAGTGACGGCTTAAGTAATCACTAAATATCTCTGAGTGCGGATTTATCCCATGTCTTTGAATTTACATCAGAGCTATGTCCATCTTAGAACCTCTAACTTCAATAAGCATTACAAAATGTTGCTCCCAAAAAAGGAGAAGTTAAAGCACGATTAACAATCAGACTTATTGCAATTGCAACCAGTTGTTAATAATACCACATGTTTCAAGATGTAGCACTTGATAGCAATTCATTTCAAGTAAGCTCGGCTTAAGCATATGAATGGGCTTAGTTAGAATTAAAGTTGCAACTTCGCACTGTGAGGGTTTAGTTATGTGCGAATAAGTATGCGGCTGCCAACTTTCATTGCCTTATTTGTCCAGTAGCAATCGTGGTGAGAATTGTTATTTCGGGGATCAATTATCTTTTTTTTTAATGTTTAGTATCTGATTTATGGTACATTAAATGCATTATTTACAAGGCTTACTAGTGTTGGGAATATAAATAAGCTACATTCAATAAATTATTTCCAAGGCGTTAGTAAAACAATTTGTGGTTTGACAACCATTTTTTTTTTTCAAAACTATTAGCAGTTGTAGTATCTTTATCACTTCAGGATCATATTATCAAGTCTAGCAAGGAACTAGGGTAAGTCAGAAATGCATTAAAAAGTCGATAACTGTCTATTGCTAATCTCTTGCCCGTGAAATTACAGTTGAACTTCTCTAGATTCACAAAGAAACATACGGCTCATCTGTACTGAATGCGACCTTTTATTTTTTGAATGTGCGAAATCATTAAGTGACTCCTCCCGCTCTGCTCAGAGCGGTAGTGAGTGTCAGACTTCTACTGACTACCATGTTCCTTCTTAGCTCTTTGTGTAGAAACCGCGGTATCTCTTACGAACAACCCGCATCCTCGACGGGAGTACTGTATGCGACCTCAAACTAGCACAAATATTTTCTCGACTATGTCCCACGTTCAAAAACAAGCACCATATTCATATCATAATTCCGTTCAGATACTTATGATAGATGCCTATCCCTTTGGGTATCATTAGCGTTACGCTATGATCCGGTTAAGTATGTAAGCGTACAAGTAATTTACTTCAAAAGATAGGCGCGCAAAGGATACAACTTTCAACTGTTCCTATTTACGCATAATATGTATTAACATTAGATACACTTAGGTTATGTTGTAGCACGCACCGTACTTGTTTAAAATGTTGTAATCTGGAAACGATAATGTAAATAAAGTGTTTTACGTGGAACCGTGTGCTTTGAAACTGTTCGAATTTCTTGGATTAGCATATATATGTTAGGAATGAAGCTGCATCCGGTTATACAGAAAGCTGACTCCAATATACTTGCAGTTGGAAAAAGGCTATCCAGATGATGACCTGGCGAAATGTGGGTGTACTATTAGGCACACCTCTGCCTAACTCTTCGGGGCTTACAGGCATGAGTGATGGTGCGTTGTAGTTTTTAAATAATTTTAATGGCAAGACGTCGCACGCTTTTAATTTAATTAAAAAAAGTTGATGTGGCACTCGGAGACTGCCGCGGTAAAGCTATTGCATAGCATTTTTTATCAACTTATGCAAATAATTATTTATTTATTTTATTTATGCAGTATTTTTTGAAAAGAATTTAAATTATATAAGTAAATCAAAAGTAACCTTCATAGACTAAGCTAGTAAGAAACTCTATGACAGAAAATTTAAAAGAAAAAGTATTGACAGCTTGTCAGCCTGACGTAAGTGTCATAACATTGAAAAATATGAAAATAATTTATTTTATTTTAGATATTTTATAAGAAAACGAATCGTCTTCTAAGACCGATTCGCAGAATAGTAATGCAAAAACCAATAAAACGTATGATAGATGAGTAATAATAATAAAATGAATGTATATAGAGTACTCGAGGAGTACTCACTCATTATCTTTCACTATTTTTTCGTGACTTTCTTCATTAATAAATGCACTTTGTTTATTCATATTTGAAACACTTTGTACACAAATTATACGAGTAAGAATATTTTAGAAGGAGAAAGCAGAGAGACAAAACAGAAAATCTTTACACATTTACAACGTGAGGTTATAAATTATTTAATTTGACAACCTCAGTTGCCAACCTTGTTATTTTCCGTAACCATAGCAACCTGGTTGAGTACTGAATCTTAAATTTTTTGTTAGGAAATTTCTGGATTCGCTCTCCACGCTCAAGGCCCGCGATAGAAGCTATGCAATAGCTTAAAAATAAACCGTATGAAGTAGAATCGATACGAAAAGAAGAAGAAGAAGAAGCTTAAAAATGGAATTTCGTGGACTACCCTGGCGCTTCCACCTTTAAGACAACCCCACGGAAAAAATGATCGAAAAGGTTTATTAAGGTCGTAAAATGATTTATTTTTTGCCAATTACTCAGGCCTTTTTAGTACCAATAGCGCAATGTAGGCTTTAGTAGGTCAGCAAAAATGTGTGGGATTAGCACATCCGTAAGTAATTAATTGTATATTGGTTAAAACATGTTGATTGTTTAATTTATTATGATTTTGGACATAAGTGGTTTTATGATGTTTTTGATTTGATGAATATAATAGCATTGACCATAAGAATGTATGGGAGTGGTCGTCGTCATGTTGGCTATGGCATTGGATGTGGATAAACCACATTGTATGACATAAGCTAGGTAGGTATATTATATCTTGATTATCCTTGATGCAAACCGTACCAAGTTTCAAGTTATGGACACGTTAAAAGAGACCAGAAGTTCAATTTTATTAAAACATGTATGACTTAATAATAATAATAAGAAACTGAATGGCATTGATCGGTTATTGGTCTATCACCTAACACAGGAGTCAGGGATTTCTTACATTGTTAACCACTTTCCTGTGTAATAAAGATTATTATTAGAAAAACTATGGCCTGAATGACTAATGGCCACTCTAGCAGTTCAAAATTTTGTAAAATGTAATATTCGTAAGAGTAACTGCGTCTGTGACCATTTTACGAATTTCAACACAATTCATATTATGATCCTATTATGATAAACTAAAGTGGCCATTTTAGACTTAAGAACAGAGTTATTCACGTCAATCTGCGCATGAGTTCAGTAATATCCATTGGGGCTTCTGCATCAATGTATTTCGCATGTCAATATCAATGACGAGAAGACGCCTACGCTGACAGATGAGCCAACTGTCATGTCAGTTTAATGCCTACGATTACTAAAGAGGCGTAACACAGACAAAAAATTGGCCAGCAAAAAATAATTGCAAACTTTTTATAGTCTGTGCCAATGACCGACCTATATCAGAAGTTATATTTGTGAGCATGATTTATGAGGCTTTTTTATAATAGTTTGAAGAAAAATTTTAAAGACAGTTTATTGTTAATAGGAGCTAAGATAACCCAACGGTTAGGGGTTATCTTAATAAGGGTATAGTTTAGTTGATAACTGGCATTAGAAAAGTAATTGAATTGATAATACACTTTTATGACACGGATAAAAAAAAAATTGTCTCAAATATCAATCAAATAAGAAATTTCTAAAAAAAAAACCACGAGCAGTCAGAGTTATTTTTTTTAAATTTTGTGAGTTTTGATTTTTTTAATATGTGTGGACAAATAATAAAACAAAACAGAATTAAAAAAGTATCACCAGCGATAAAGACGCATTAAAGAAAAAGAAAAAACTCACCAAAAATATCAAAAAATAAAAACACCAAATACTTTTTTATCACTAAAAAATTCTTCAGAAAATAATATGTTGGCGCCACTTCAGAATTCCTATTTCTGTTCCCGAAATCACTCGAGATAAAAAAGATCACTTGAATCACTCGTTATTGGAGAGGTGCGCTCCGTTCGCACTTGTAGTCGCAACTGCCGCTTCCAGACGCCTGCGTTGCGTTACATCTACGTTATGTGAATGAACAAAATAAAATAGACTTCAGAGACATACGGAGCTCATCTAGATTTTGTCTGGAATTTTTTGGGGAGCAATGTTTAGAGATAGGTTGAGAACAAAGAGCTATATAGGTATATGTTTTTACATCCAAATCCAGTGTTGTTATGAGTTATGTATTTTCATACAGTCTTTTGGCGATGCTTGCCACTTCGCGATTGTAGTTCTGTTTTTTCGATTTGTTTTTTTCAAAACGAAACGTAATTTCATTCACAAATCAATATAATGGCTCAATTTTGAGTTTTGTAACTGACGAATGGATCCTGATCGTAGATCGAAGTAACCGTTTGCTTCGAGAGTGCCATCGCTTTCATATACTTACGTATTTCTGCAATGATTATGTACATAAATGAAATAAGCATTTATGTAGCTTAACACGTCAATTAAAAGATAAGTATGTTGAAGGCTTGGTTGGTCCGTTGTTGGTCCGTTGGTGGTTGACCTAACCATCACTGACATACCCGAGTTTCCTCCTTGCCTCGGGAAGCACGTTAAATTCAAAACATTTAATTCAGACTTTTCGGTCCATAAAGTATTAGTAGTACAACAAGGTGACTTATAGCTATGTTAGTGATTCACAAAATACAACAAAGAGGATAAAAGATAAAACACGCCAGTCAGCTTACAATATATGCAGACCAATCCAATGCAAATAGGACTATGGATGTAGTCTGCAATCACACTCAGGTAACTGTTGGGACTGCCCCTCACCCCCCGCATCAGCGATGCTGCTCTCTTACGTATTATGGCGTGGAAGCCGTCCACTTGAGCTTCAGCAAACATCGCTGACGCACTGCAGTAGCGAGATAGTCGTTACAGGTAGTCAGTAGTTCGAAAATCTGACAACCAGTTTTATCAAGGGGTACAGTATTACTTAGTGCTGACTGGGTTGTGAAGGTCAAATAGGCTGTCAGTTAATGTAAAACTAGCTTTTGCCCACGGCTTCGCCCGCGTGGATGTCGGTTTAACTACAAAAATGACGATTTTCCATACAAACTTTCATCCCCTATTTAACTCCCTTAGGGGTTGAATTTCCAAAAACCCCTTCTTAGTGCTCCCCTTCATTATAATAGGAAGCCGTGTGCAAAATTTCACATTCCTAGCCCCAGTAGTTTCGGCTGTACGTTGATATGTACTGACAAATCAACGTACAGCCGAAACTACTGGGAATAAAAGGAGAACTGACTGACTGCAGTCAGTTCTCCTTTTATATATATAGATGGTTGTATTCAGCTGCATCCGGTTGGCCTGGAAGCTGACCCCAACATAGTTGGGAAAAATCACGCAGATGATGATCAACATCGATAATAGAATCTCTCCTTGCTCAATAACGTATGTACTGAATGAAAGTACAGACATTTGCTTACCTACAGATATGAGTGAGAGATCTTCATGAGTCGTTAAGTAAGAACCTATCGTTTGTGATACTTGACCCAGTTGTCAAGGGTACGAACGTAATCCTGGTGATGAGAGCACTTTAGTTATCTGAATAAGAAAGTACCTTTATTGTTTCACTGATTACGTATAAAATTATCTGCTTGTTGCATCGGTTACAGAATGTATGAGTCATGTCGAATCAATATTATATATGTATAGGCCCTATCTTCTAGGTCATGCATGCCGGTTTCCTCGCGATGCATTCAGCAATACAAGTGCTGCATTCAAATATTTAAACAGCGAAGTAAGAGTAAAGCGTATCATTATTGTGCAATATTTCACAACTTAGAAGCAAGCTGTGTGTTCGACGGTATTTCCCTTAATTTTTCAAATGATTATTTTCATAATTTCATAATACTGCCTATTTACCCACTTTCGGTATTCAAGGAACTTTTGATTGAGGTGTTTTGGACCCCGACCTAAAGCACTAGGTCGGGGGCCACGTGATGGCTTCCGGCCACCGTAGACGCGGGCCTGTGGACGGTGAGTAATGGGCTAGCTCTCCGTCCGGCCGTCGTCATGACGGCAACAGACCGTGTCATCGGCGCGTTCGTGTTCCACGCGCGCCTCAAAGAGATGTCAGGGGCCCGCAAGGGCTGACGCCCGTCGGGGTCGCGGATTTTTGTACTAGATGACGTGGCCTCGGCGCAAGGGCAAAGAAGGAACATGGGTTCGGTTTTTAGTCAGTAGAAGTTTGACACTCCCCTTCGCTCTGCCCAAGAGCGGAGGGTCATTTGATGATTTTCCACCCACCAAAAAAAAAAAAAACGCTGCGCTCGAGGGTGCCTGCGAATGTACTTGTCTAACCGGGCACTACTAAAAACCCACTGTACCTATCTACTACTCTATGTGTCGGTATTAGTAGGAACAGTGGGTTGGCGCAGTGGCTGAGCGAATGGACTGCTGCGCTGCGTGTCGCGGGTTCGATCCCCGCACGGAACAAAATATATTTGTACGGCTTACAGATAGTTGTTCCGGGTCTGGGTATTTGTGTATGTGAATTTGATGTTTGTAAACGCACCCACGATACAGGACAAATTCCTAAGTGTGGGGCAACGAAAAAAAAAACGGAGAGTATCTATAAGAATTTTTCAACTCATAAAAAAGACTAACTGCTGTTTGGTTGCGAATGCTACATAATTAGCTTCAAAAGCGATTTTGATTTAAATGTACCAATTTTGAGAATTAAATTTTTGTTATTTCTGTCTTTAAACTTTATAGATATAGTTTCCTTCAGCAATATAAATATTTTCAGTTCACCACATCACTACCCATCCGGCCAAAATAAAATCCACAATATTATGCCATGATGTATTTATTTGTGAACATTACGAGTTACCAGTACATCCGACATTACACACGACCCGACCTTCATGGGCTGACATGACTTTTATTTTAGGGTCTGTCATAAATTCTTGGCTGTATATGACGTCATTGTCATTTTCAGTCAACGCGTTGGTATGTGGTGTCGGTTTACTCACAAATCATTGACTGGCTGGTTGTGACTTTGTCTGACAATGTATTTGTGATTTTTTGGAGATTAGTTCTTGGAATACGGTGATTTGTTGCTTGTTTTGGTTACGAAGCTTTGTATTTATTATTTGAATGACTCCATGAACTGTGAAACAGCCTGAGATTGATGTGAAACAATCGAGGAGTACATCAAGTATCGTCTGCCTACTATTTACGCATACCTTTTGGGGCGGATTCCAGTGTAACCGCATACAGCACCAGCTAGATACTAATTTGACATGGAGCGACTGCCTGTCTGACCGTAGAGAGCAGGCAGTCTGACCATTCGGCAATTACGATACACCCTGGTAAGGCGGAACCAGGAATACTGTCGTGACATAACATTGTTTATGGAGGTCCTGAAACTAACATTTTTGCATTGGGATTTCATAAACCATACATAATATTTATTTAAATATTAAAAAATAACTTGACATGAAAAATGATGATGATGATTATGATGTAAAATTTTTAACATGAGCATAAGCAGACCAAATATAAATAGTCTATTGTATTCTTATTTAATAGATTCACGCTTATTAGATTAAAGCGCATACATTTTTATCTCATCTCGACTTTTTACGTGGGATGTAAAAAATCTGACCATATGGAAAATCCTTCAAACTCAAATATTTCAAATTCCCTTAAAACGGATTCCGAAACATTAATATTGATATCCCGTATTATCCGCGCTCTGAAGGGAAAATCCGAAGTGATTCATTTTGCTCACTTTACTGAAAACTCTTTATATTTTCCCTCCATTTCTTTTACTTTTATACACGATCTACCATTTTATATTCAAATAGAATATGTTAAAGCACATTTTTGTTATAATAAACTTTGTATTTACATATATTCTGCTTTTCATATTTCCTTTCAAGATTCAAGGATTTTTCTCCACGTGATTTGTGTTATCTGAGCTATATTTCAGCAGTGGTTTATATGGTAATATGAGTTGTATACAATGGAAATATGAACTAAATACGGATAATGTTAATTGTAAGCTTGTTTTTCTTATCAAATTGCTTGTGCCCGTTACGTGACCATACGTTAATCGTTGCATATACTTATTGTATTTGCAATTTAAAACGACATACAAGTTTCGTGCTTTTACCTATTTTTAACTTATCATCACGCCTGTTATTCCCGAAGGGTTAGGCAGAGGAGTACCATCCATTAGTACACCCACATTTCGCTAGTTATGTTTAAGTGCGTTGTAATACGGGCCGAGCCTATTGCCATAACCAGAAATTCGTGACGGAAAAACCCAATAAAACTTTAGTTGTGTTTGGACCAAAATCCAGTTTATAAGTAAAGCATTATAATTTTTCATACAGGTATCTAGACTGATGAGATGACGAGAAAGAGACTTAAGGAAAAGGAACCCCGAAATAAACTAGGTTTAAGATAGAAGAATGATGATGGTTTTTCTTTAATATTTCACACAGCATTTTAACACTACGAACCAGTTCTAGTCAGAACTAAACACCACTTGCCTTAATATTTAGTATTTTTCCTTTTAAGAACATCACCATAAATGGTTTAAATCAAGCAACCTTTCAGAATGTCAAAATTTAAATAACGTCAATTTGATTTATTTGTTTTATACGACGTATTTGCTGTAAGCTGTATGTCTTTATCATCTTAAATGGTCGGCTAATCAATGATGATGAAATTGTTTATGATGATTTGCAAGTCGTGGTCTTGTGGTCTGTATTTGGTGTTATGTGTGAAAATTATTACTTTAATTTTAGTGTGGGTGCCTAAAGATAGTCATAGTAATAATATTATGGCACATAATTCAGATTGATAACCTACAATATTATGTTCAAAACGTTTTACCAGAAGCCTTGGTCTCATTTCTGTATGATGAATATTTGTATATTTTTGTTTTGAAGTAACATTTTTTATATTAGCTTTGTGCATTTTACTTAGGATTTAATATTTTTTATTTATATTTGTTATTTTGTTTTTTGTTATCCAGTCTTACCAAAGAGTATCGTATTACCTAGTATAAACTGGGTTGTGGAGGTCAGATAGGCCGTCGCTCCATGGAAAATACTGGTATTCAGCTGCATCCGGTTAGACTGGAAGCCGACCCCAATATAGTTGGGAAAAGGCTAGGCAGATGATGATTTATATTTGTTATTTTTATTGCCTTTTTGTATTCTAGTTTGCAAGTCAGTAATGACAAAACATAACGAGTACCTTTATTACTCTTAGAATTTAACATAATTATGTTTAAAAAAACTGATTTTGTAAATTAATTTTTATTTTTTATTTTTGCGGGGGTCCAATTAACATATCGGTTATAAGTTTTAACCGATATGTATAAAGTTTAAATGGTACCCTAGAAACTTTATACATTCTGGGACACCAGGATCATAAAACCGTAAAAAGGTTATACCCACTTACAATGTAAATCAGAAGATCAAACGCCAATAAAAAGTAAGTTTCGTCTGAATGCCATCGAGATCGTAAAAATAATTCGCTATAACGACTTCTGCGAACTATAATACGAGTTCAAACACTATAACTAGTAGGATAACGTTTCTCTGCAATCATACGCCCACTCCTGCACAAATTAGTTGGCAATGTCAGTTTCTTTTAAGGAGAGTTACCTATTTACAGCTGTATGCCAAAATTGAAGCTGGAAGTGCTTGAAAACTGATATGAAAACGAAGGTACAGCTTTAAAATATACATGGACAAATATGCGCTTTTTCATTGTCATAGTAGCTCTTTGACAGTCGTTACAGGTAGTCAGTGGCCTGAAAGTCTGGCAATCAATCTTACCAAAGGATATCGTATTGCCAGTCTCTACAGAGATAACGACAAAATCGCTAACTTTCGATTGCTAATTACCAACGAATAAATTCGGTTGCACTAAATATTGCTTGCGAGAAACGCATCTTGGATGTAGAGACTTGCTTTACTTGCAAGCATCATTATTGCAACCGAATTTATTCGTTGGTAATTAGCAATCGAAAGTTAGCGATTTTGTCGTTATCTCTGTAGAGACTGCCGCCGGCCCAGTACTAACTTGGTTGTGGACGTCAGACAAGCAGTCGCTCCATGTAAAATAGTGGTATTCAGCTGCACCCGGTTAGACAAAAAAGCCGACCCCAACATAGTTAAGAAAAGGTTAGGAAGACGATGATGACTGGGAGGCAGAAACTATAGACGCTACCTTTACTACACCTCCCGCTTTAAAAGATTATAATTGTTACACTCGTACAAAACATCATACCGTGGTTGGTGGTTGTTTTACTGCCAATCTTCCAAAAACGATCATTAGTGTCAAGATAAAAGTTTTGAATATTAACCGCGTGAACCACGTCCCACTTACCTTAACCACTTTCTGTCATTTTAGCAATAAACTTTTGAAATAAAATACGTCGTAAATTATTTGATTAAGAAACTTTTACTTACACAACGAACTTTCTCGCGTTGTGACAGTAAAATAAACAAATACAGGACATCGCGTGTATCATTACCATTTACATGTCTCCTTCTGAGAACCAAGTAATTGGAATTGAATATCTACAGACATCTTTTAGGTTAACCTTCAAGCGGGCGCGCGTAGTCGAATCGACCGCGCTTAGTACAATTTCGTTCATATTACTATTATTACCCATTACATTTATTTGTCACTTCTAGTAGCCTGTCGCTATGTAATTGGGAGTAAAACAAAGAATAAACCGTCGCTCGGGGCGCTCCCCCTACTCCACAGATTGCAATTGTTTTAGTCCCGGTGCAGTCGTCGAAAAGACTACACGCGCCTGTCGTCGAAAAGGTTACGCGCGACTTTCAACGCGATCTATTTCTTCTTCGGCGGTCAATCAATTTTATTGAATTTATTTCGTAACAGTGTTTTTTTTATAAAATGAGTCGTCGTTCGCTAACACAAAGTGTAATAATTGAAGTAATACAAAGAAAATATCAAGAAATAATATATAGAATAATACAAAGAAAATCCATAGAATGTCTGAGCTAAGTTATTTCCTTTTATATTTTTTTTTTGTCAGTTGTGGAGTAAAATGTTTTTTATTTATAATTTTAGTTTAAACATAAGGATAATGCTTTCAAGTACAATAAAAAAATGGTTATTAATTTATTATTGTTTTATAACTCTAATATATCCCATAGGTCTTTTCGATTACGCGCGACCGCTACCGTTACAAATAGCCGCGCGCCCGCTTGAAGGTTAAATATGTTCATAATGTTGATGTTAAATTGTTTGAGTATGTGCTGGGATGACGAGTATAGTAGAAAAGTATGGAAGAAGAAGACATGCCTAGCCAACCTCAAATAAGTTGGGTTAAGGGCAAGATAATTATAATGATGTGTGTTTATAAATGTTATGCAAAATTGCAAGTTTCGCCAAAAACATCCAGGCCTGTTTGCATTCAGGGTTGGATCTTTTTGCTTTGCATCACAATGCATCCAGCAGTATTTAGCACGTCCAGCTAAATTAAGCAACTTACCCGTAACATGACCAGTACACAGATTTAAGTAAATAAATGTAACTTATACTTAATTGGCTACTTTTAATTCACATCTAACGCACAAGTCTGCCTGTAGATAAAAGCAGGCTCCGATTGTGAAATCGTACAACTATCTCTACAAGAACAGATAAGCAACATTCCTGATTCCGTGTTTATTGAAGTCATTACTTACGGGTTCTTAACTTGATTCCCTTGTAAAGGCATTGCACGTAGATGATTTTAATCGATGGAATTTTAAACGATAGAAACTGCCAATTGGTTTGAAGATAAATCTATTCATGTTATAAATTAAAGTCACTTTTCCTTTCTGTTCATATGTGTGGCTATCGTCTGACTTTTTAATTATTTCAGAAACTAATAGCAACGTTTTCAATAAAAAAAAAGAAAGAAAGAAAAGAAAAGAACTAACTATATCGATACATTTAACAACAACATATGATTAAAATGGCGTCAAAAGTTCGCCTTCGTCTAAATTGAAATGAAGAATTAAAATGTACATAAATATTATTCAAGGTGTAAAAATTGTGCAGATAAGACTAAGTCGCAAGTATAAACTAAAAACTGAAGATTCTATATAAGGAACAGTAGAGTCATCATAGGTGTATTAAACATTACTTGTTAGGTACACTACCAAGAAATTACTATGCCACAGACATTCTTCAGTATTTCCAATACGTAAATTAGGCGTTTACAAAGCAAAACACATCTCAGTGTATTAGATAATTATACATAACCTTTGTATAGGGATTTCCATATGAATTTCCCGAGTATGATGACAAACCATTAGGCGTTATTGTTCGGTGTTCAAATAGTCCCTTCTGTGAATTTTATATTCTTTGTTGTCGAACAAGAACTGTGCAAAGGATTAACTGAAGGAAATTCCTGTGTAGGGCTGACTAAGCGCTAAGGCTGAACGCCCACGACAGACTTTTTGTCGGGCCGATTTTTAAATTTGTTCGAAAGAAAAATCTGTCACCGATTTTTTACGAACAAATTAAATCGGTCACCTACAAAGTCTGTCGTGGGCGTTCAGCCCTAACGACAGATTTTTTAGTGAGAAGAACCCTTAAAAATATGAAGGACGAACGGGTTGCGGTCAAATGGTGTTAAACATTATTTTTTGCAAAAGAATTAGGTAAGAAATGAATCTATGAAATTAGACTAGGGGCACAGATTACTAGGGATATGCCATGCAAGTAGGCACGGTTGCTTCTTGCCCGAAGGGTTAGACTGAAGTGTAGGTACCTAATAAGTACACCCACTATTCGCTAGTTATGTGTTAAGTCCTATGTGATGCGAGCCTATTCCTATCAACCAGACTTAAATCTAAACTCCGTGGCTGCTAGTGAGATGTTGCTGAAGGGAAAGTCCAATAGCCCTTTGCCCGACCCGGAAATCAAACACAAGACCTCGTCCTCGACAGTCGCGCTTGCAACCGCAGTTCGGCAGGCAGTTGAAATCAAGACTTGCTAAATCACCTATACGGCTTACCAAGCTTACCTCTACAGCTGTCAGACGTCAACACTTCATGACGTAGAAGTCACTGTAAACCACGTACACATGGCTACACATCAAGCTATACATTTCCAGTTTACGCTGATCTCGCACTGTACGGAAATCCTATACAATGCAAGATCAACTTATACTGGAAATGTATAGCTTGATATGTAGCCGTGTGTACAATAAAAACCCAGCCCTACGCCTCGGCTTGTTTAATATTTATGTTGTTTACATGTTTATACATAATTACTCAGTGACCACATAATTCAGCGGGACCATTAACGCGCGGGAAATTAAAGGGACCACGGTTGTGGTCACTTTATTTATTACCACAGCGTTTTAGGGTTTACGTCGATGATGTTAGAGGGTTGACGGTAGATTGAGTGGCTGCGATTTAGAGTTGGATTTAGTGGTTTTGATACTTGAATATGATTTAATGAGTGATAGATCTAATCATCTAACTAAGTTTATTGGTCTATGAAATTAAATAGTAATAAGCGTAATCTTCTTTTTGAAAAACTGAAGAAGGAAGCCCGTAGTAGAAAATAACCGAAAAATCTACTACTATCCTGTTTTATGGATATTTGAAGGAAAGTCATAACAAAGTTACAGTTAAAGTTAGTTAGGTACCTTTGTGCTCTTCTATTTTTTTTATGTTTTTATCCTTTTTTGTATTTTGTGTATACATAAATAAATAAAATAAATAAATAAATAAAGTTAACAAACATAGGAAAACATAAAAGTCTAAAGGTTAGACCATAATGAAGGAAAAGTACCCTCCAGTAAATTATAACGCCTAGCTATCATTAAATTAGTTCCAGAATGCAAATACTAGGTGCATCCAGGTAATGACTGGGTCATTACTGAGCGATTTTCTCCAGTGTCAAGCAGACACTTTCTCAGGCCACAAGGTTTTCTAATGCGTTACTAATATGAAGATTGCTGCATCTATGGTCTCGACAATGGGTATAGTACGGTGAGACTTGTTCGGAAAAACACAAAAAAAAAGATTTTGTCATTTGTCAAATGCGATATGGTAGCTGTTCAGCGAAAAACGAAGAAATGGTGTAATGAGCCTTCTTGTTTTTTAAGGTTTATATATTATTATTTTATATTAAAAAGGTTTATATATATTAAGATAAATTGGTACAAACTTCTTATTCGGTTCTGTAATTTTGAGAGGCTTTTTTTTTAAGAATCTGAAATCATCAAAAATGACTCCTCCCGCTCAAAAAAAAAAGGGAGTATCAGACTCTTGTTGACTAAAACCCATCCGTGTTCATTTCGAACAAATTCCGCAACCTTTGTGAGGTTACCATTAAAGGTTCATCATCATCATCAACATCAGGTGCATCATCTAGATTTTAGAATCTGAACTAGAACAAGGTTTCAGTTGCCAAATTCGTTATTTGGAAAATCTAGTGAGAAGGTAATAAATTTTTCGTTAGCGTAGAAAGTTCGTTTCCGCAAAGTGGGTGCCCACTAAAACTTAGCACTAAAATATTTTTATAATCAAAAGCTTTGTAAGATTGACCATATTTTTATTGTTTGTCCATAAATCAAAGAGCGTATATTAAAAAAAAAATCTATGTTGTTTTATTCACTTTACCTTTATTCTTTGCGGTTTAAATTAGTAGCTCTTCATGCTAATATTTTAGGATATACACAAAACTTCTTGATACTTTGCATGCAAACTGCTGAACGAGCTGCCTATGGTCTATTTACATGACCATGTAGCTAAGCAACAAATTCTTTTGTTTATTTTGACTCTGAGCCGCATCAGAACAGAAGAATCGTTGTTTTGTCTTCAAAGCTAAAATGTCTAGACCTTCGCTAATGAATGGTTATCAATATCAATGTTCTAACATTGTTAGCGAGTCCCCAAACTACATCGACTTCCCACGCAATCTTAAATTAAGGCATTTACTAATTTACACTTAGTCTATTTTCACTCAATTATTTATAACTACGCGTATATACAACGGCACGTTACGAAATCATAAGTTTGAACCGAAATCTATTTCGATTCGCGAAAAAATAAACTATTACAGTGATTTATAGAGGCATACATTTTTATAGAACAAATTATTACATGTTTTACAGAAATATGAAAGATATTACAGTAATATGTTTGTGTAAAGTGTCCAATAGGCTATCAGCAGAAATGAAGCCCTTGAAATAACTTATTCTGGGCTTTGAATGATAGTAGAAACCTGTGTAAACATATAAAAATATGATTTGCAGCAAATTGTTAGTTTTTGTAGTGTGTGTAGTTGCTGTTTATTTTTTTTTTGCCCATAAAACCCACCAGGGTTTACGTATTGGCCAAAGTTCGGTTCAATGCTTGAGTCATAAAATTGTAATATAAACCTTGTTGACGCGGACACATTACTCGGCTTATTACCGAAATCGGGGCATGGCACGAATCGGTCCCGACTTTAGTTCCACACGTCATTGGCGTATCAAGAGTAATCAAGACTATATTTCGCAGTAGCATGTACCGGTACTAGAGTTGATGCCAAATACAATGTTTTGGATGTTGCTTTCGAAGAATGTGTCACGGAGTATTAATTTTCTTTACGCAATATTTGTCTTGCATAGGTCACCGCTGTTTTAGCAGCTACTGTTGGACACTACTGATATTTATACTTGAAACATATTGCCGATCAGAGCCAAGAGCGCAACAAAATAATGATATTCACAAACGCCTTGCTCCAAATCCACAAGATTACTCTATAAGTAATCACATACAATCAACATAATGTTAAAAAACTATTAACTGTATCACTATGGTACACCATAATGGGTGGTCTATTAGATTTATTATACCAGTTGATCCAATAAAATGGCGTCACGTCATTTGCAAGCGTAGCAGTAAATAGCGCCAAATTACTGGCGCCCGAGTCGATTGCTACCGATTGTGTGGTCACCAGACATTCTGCAGACAGCAGGACAGTTTTCTTCTTCTGTGTCGTTGCGAGTTTTACGAAAGATGGCAAGCTAAAATGATTTAGCAAGTTTTACTGATGAGTGCATGACGTATTTAAAAAAAATATGGACAATACAACACAAAAAGATTAATTGGTTTAAATGAACGAATCATTTTAACCAATTAATCTGTGCAGCTAGAAAAAATTAAATGTGACATATCGATGATGATTTGCTTCATATGAGAATTCATAACAAGCAAAGCCTTGTACTACACACTCACACAAAGTGGCATGATAAAATTATATTGCCATTTGCCATCCTAAATTATTAGCTGATACTCTTAGCTTCATTAAAGGTGATGACTCTATACTTAACTAGTGAGGACTAAGGAGATTACGGTCTGTTGTCTTAGCCCTTGAAAAATTACACTTGTTTGACAATATGCGTCAGTCTCTATTGTTTGCTAAAATTACTCACATTTATCATAATGCGTAATTGACTACAGACTAGTGTTGTTTGTCTTATCTAAGTGTGACTTTAAGTAAGAGGCTGTTAATGTATGATTGTTTCTTAGTAATGAAGCATTGTTGGTTTATCCGTATTTGCTGCTTAAAAGGGCAGTGTTAACTTGATAAATGACATAAGGTAATTTGAGTGAGCTTATTCGATTCGATGGTTATTTTTAATTATGACGGTCACTACATCATTAAATGATTTGACCGAACCGAAACGGTTTCAAGCTATCAAAAACTAAGACATCTCCTCATCGTTAAAAAAACTAATCAATTAACTAAGCTTCGACTATTAATAAAATCTAATTAAAATCTCGTCCTAAAAAAATCTAAGCAGATGGCTACATTACAGTCAAGCACTTGTGTTGTTTATTTCAATTAATACGAAAATAGTAGCCAATGTGTCGACCTTGGCGGGAATTATCTAGGAATTATTGTATAACATGGCCACCTTGGATCGACGTGCTATCGGCGCGGGTACATCCATGGAATTTTTCAGTCATGAATTGTAATAATTATTTATCCGTAGAAAATTTAAAAAAAAATCTTCCACTCTACAAATTGATTGTAATTTTATTTGATTGCTCTTACGAAAATAGTAGGTATGATAGATCTCATACGATTATAAAATACTCATTACTTCAAAGTTGAAGTTGATACATTCCGAGAAAATCGTTTTTGAATTTTGTTAAGTGTATGTATGATATTTGTGGTCGTGACTGTACCTCTTATTGACGTTCATTTTCACGCAATTAACTTTTTTCCTCAATTCCCTTCCGGATACCGCGCTTTATTTATTTGAAATTAAAATAGCGTTCATTGAAATGCAGGTAGCGATGTTAAACGGTACTTGATTGAGAGTTTATTTTTTTTCTAGATAATTCACTGACCGCTAGATAAACATTGTAGATAAGATTGAGATGCAGTCTGTTATTATGTTTACGGGGTTTTAACACGTCTGAAGGTAATTGTTGTGGCCTTCGGTGAACTTGTTTAAAGAAAGTCTAGTTTTTATCTAGCGCGTGGTCGGTGTGTGTGTGCCTATAACCAAACCGGACGCGGACGGTGCGGTATGCGTTAGGCATTTTTCACTAGGTACTTAATAAAAGAAAAAAATAGGCACCAAGTTAATTGCTATCAGACCTCTGCCCTCTCTTTAGACAGTACATACAGATACATTGATGAAAATGATGATGATTGAAATTGAAATAAATAATACAAGCCATTTCAGATTTTTTTGTTCCTTTCTATCACTTCCAATACGGAATTATAACTGTCCATTTATACAAAATGTCTTTAGTTGTGGTCTTAAAGGGTGTAAAAATCTTCAAAAGGCGTCAAAAAACACCATGTGAAAAAAATAAATTCATCAGAGTAAATAGGTAAAAAAAAGGGGGAACCCCAGGATGGATTCTAAAAATATTTTGTCTAATGACATAGTTTAGTGCCAGGAACCCAGCGCAGGTACTCCCATTCCTGGGCAGCATTTGGACCAAACCTCATATAAACTTGAGCAATGTCCTATAAAGGAATTAAGGTGATTCAGAGGAGAATAAAATATCTTAATATTTGCATGCGTTTAGTTGGGCATAAAATACTATAACACATTAACGAAATATGTAAAATTAATGAATTGTTGAACTAAATTAGGATGTGTTTGCAATCATGTTCATTACAGATTTATTTTTAACAACTTTTACAGAAACAAAGAAACGAAAAGTATTTTTTGTCTCGCACAAAACAAAACGAAATCATTAGGCAATTTAACAATGACAGATCTCGGCCACAATATAAATATGGATCTTAGCGATAAGCGTAAGTTCATCGATGTGTGGCCGACTTTGGATTTCAGTAGTTTTGCGGTAGATATCGGAGAATTAACAATGAAACAAACTTATGTAACACGTAAACAAGAAGAAAATAAAAATAAGACATACATTAAATTAAAATTAAGGTGGTTTATGTTAAAACTACAGATAAAATTCACACTAGCAACATCTGAAACAGGATTACCTACAACAAGAACTCGCTCGATTTATGTTCACTACTAAAATAATGAACACACATTCCGAAAATACGCGCTGTCTACCGGACACACCGGTTTACAATAAATACTAATCGATTTCTGACTATTAATTAAATATCCGATCGAGATCGATAACACGGCGTCCTAAACAGAGCGATCGCGCGGCGCCCGAACTCGCAACCGTGCACCCGAACGCGTGGTACAAGATTTGTACGCCGATGACGGCTATAGACATAGCGTTCGTTGATAACTACAGCATCTGTACCTAAACTACGTATATTTAACAAATAAAAAATATTTGTATCTGTGGTCACCACAGCAGAATTCGCCTTTCGGTTTTTCGAACATTTAAATGGATGACTTGTGAACGCGATGCCCAATCGTTTTAATTACGACACGGGTATGGGTAAGTCAGTTTAACAGCTTGTCAAAACTCAACATTTGGTTCGATTTAAAAGAATAATTGTAATCCGCGAAAGTTAGTCGACTAGCAAAAGAAACTTCCACTTATTTTAAGGCAAGGGAAATTAGAAGCAATTTATTTAAGAAGGTGCCCCATATCGATCGTGAGATCCGTAATCGATTTGAAATCGACTTTTAATGACGGATAATTTAATCGACTAAACTGATTTGTTTTCTCTGCATAATATTTTCATAAATTATGTTTTATTTATCGGTTTATGAAATATCTATACTAATATTATAAAGCTGAAGAGTTTGTTTGTTTGTTTGTTTGAACGCGGTAAACTCAGAAACTGCTGATTGGAATTGTGTTAGATTAGATTCTTTTTGTGTTAGATAGCCCATTTATCGAGGAAGGCTATAGGCTATATAACATCACGCTACGGCTAATAGGAGCGGAGCATAAATGAAAAATGTTACAAAAACGGGAAAAGGTATTTCCTTTTTGAGAGCTTCCGCTGCGTGCGCTGCGAAAACGGTTTAAGTTACGCTAATATCATGTATGAAGGAATTGTTCCTCTTTAAAAGTTCTAAAAAAAAGTCCGCGACAGCATATATCTATATTTTAAGATTGACTCACTGTAACCTTTTTTTACAGTTAAACTGTTAGGTTAAAAAGAATTATTTTTTGCGAAGCTTATTTAACCCATATGGTATTAATCTATATCTAAATAAATGTGTTTTTTAGAACGGAAATTTAATATAGAATATTTGTGCCCTTTACTCTATACAGTTTAAACAAATATCTTAGAAGATATCGCAATGTAAAAATATCCGCGCGGCAAAATATTTCGCGCGTCGCAATGTAGGTACGGGGGATTCTGGCTGGCCTCCGGGAAATTCAAATTCAAAATATTTATGTTTACAAGTATAGAGTGTTATAGTATATTTAACAGTAAGAGATACCTATAGTAATTCACACTAATATAATCTAAGCTAATTTATACCATCTGAACTATTATAATAAAGAGGAGAGATAAGATTTTTTGTTTGTTACGATTTAGCTTAATTTATGTCGGATAGTCGATATCGAGAAAGGTTATAAGCTATACATATTTATGTGACGCAGACGAAGTTGACTTACCAGAGAATGGGCAGCAGCGTTCTCTGTGTCTTTGTAACAACCATACTGCGATCGCCAACCCGCCTGCCAAGCGTGGCGATTATGGCAAACCCCCCCAAAAAGTGCCTGGGGGAGGCCTATGTCCAGCAGTGGACGTCTTTTGGCTGAAATGATGATGATGATGATGATGAGACGAAGTTGCGTGGGTCAGCTAGTGTATGTATAAACTAGAAACAGTAGAAGAATTTAGAGCAAGTTCTCTATCTATTTGTTAGGTTATTTATTATTAATTCGCTGAAGCAGTAAACATCAGGTGAGAAAGATTAGATATTTATAGAACATGGGTCAACATTGACTTTCATTTTATGGCTCTTGTGTACCTACTGAAAAATGTGAAACATTTTTACACATCACATACACACACCCCTCTTCTTTTAACTTTTTTTTTGTTTCGGATAATATAAATTATAAATACATTTCTGATTTTTTACATATGAACATGATAAATGACGATCGTTTTTGAGATGTAAAAGCCATGTAATTTCTGATCATTAAGGAGGCTAGATTGCAAGCTATTATATACTGGGACAAGTTGTAAATAAATGAGCCACACACTGAAATATAGCTTGTATTTTATGTCAATTAAAATTTACGCTCGCATAAATAATAGCCGCGTAAAGGTCGGTTTTCTGGGACATCTGACGTAACCACCCTAAAATATTTTTATAAATCGAATCGCGTCGATCGTTCAGTGAACGATAACGATCGTTCATTGTTAACCAATACGAACATTAACATCGAAACTAATCGATTATCGAATCAAATTGATTGGCTTATTAGTGAATGAATGATACGAATTATTTCCATCATTTTTATTAATACGCCGTATAATTTAGGTCATTAAGGCGGTCGATTTCCGGTGATATTAACGTCTTGATTTACAGATTCTTTTGCCTTGATGAATGAAGAAAAAGATGATTATCAAAGCGTTGGTCGTAAATTAATTTGTACAATGCCGTTGCTAAATATTTATGTTTGATGTTCGCGTTGTTCTGCGAATTTTACGATGTATATGTGAATGGCGGACGGGGGCCATAAAATTAATTAGCCGGACGGAGAGCCTGTGAATGGAGCCTCCAATGATCTTAATTTATGTATGATGAGCACAAATCTTGGCTCAAGGATCTTGAGATAAGATGAAGGATTCATGAATTGTAAAGAGCCAATCGAAGAAGCCAACAGAGCCTACGACGCATACACGAGCCTTCCAAATAAACGTAATACATATTTAATTATGCCATAATAAATATTTATATATGAAACATTCCTTAACATTTATGTTAAAAAGTATAATTTATGAGGGGACACTTACATAAAAATAATTCAAATTAATATTGTAATAACCACCTCTAATGTTTCAGACATACATATTTATTATATAAAACTTAACATTTTTTGTAGGTAATGATGACCTCATGTAGGCATTTTATTTTCAACAAATCAACACCACGGTCAGTAGTTCTTACGTAATACTACTTGTATGTATAATTACAACGTTTTAGGGCTCGTAAAATCATTGCAGGCAAGTATCAAGACTGTTCTGTCGAAATACAGTTCAAACTAGTATCTAAGTCAATAGTAATATTAGCACTCTTAGCAAAATATTTGACACTTTTGTGCGTCACATATTCAATTTAGTCGTTGCTTACTCGAATTAACAAACGAAAAATTATGTAATCGATTATTCAGTGGGTATTCGAATTTCGAATGACATCTCTATTCGTTTAAAACTATAAAAAACAACATCAAATAAAGAAAAACAACATCGAATAAAAAAAGAATATCAATCTGTGATTGATTGCACGAATAAAAGTTGTGATAAATGACAAACAAAATGTGAAAACAAAATAATTATTATTCTAGTTTTTACAACTGTGATATTTTGTGGAAAAACTTTTTGACGGATTATCATATTGTTGAAAGAGTTCAAATATGAGCTATGCAATCTGCATAAAACTCGAACATTGTGCAAAATATTATTCACTTTATTCACTATATAACGTTGTGTAAAAACATTTACTGATGAAATTCGCTTAGGGCCAGATTCAGAGACCGCACTTTGACTTTACTACACTTTTCTTTTGTAGGAAATTAGTTTAACACGAAGGACTACATTATTTATACGCATACTAATGCAAAGTTTACTTTGAGGCCAAAGTCATGATTATCGACTACTTCGCCTTTACTAAGTAAAGAACAGCTTGAAGTAGATCTTTCTATCAAAGTAAAGTCAAAGTGTGGTCTCTGAATCTGGGCCTTAGAGATACGGTGTATGCTTTTTAATTCGGAAAATGTTGTCTATGGGATGGAATGGTAAGTTAGAAATTAAAAATGGATCGTGGGGCTTTTGGGGAAGTCCAGAACCTATTAATTCAAACAAAATGATTGTATTTAGGTGGAATCTCGAAGTCCCGGTCCCGTAAGCCCAACGACCCGAAAAAATAACTACAAATCTAGCCCGGTCAGACTATTTTATTTTAAATATTAAATAGACCTGCCTACTCTTGACTTCCGTTAAATAATTACGGTAGGGTCGTAGTTTTGCAATAATTTCAAACAACAACATCCAAAGTCTTTGTCACCGAACCACTTTCTTTTCATGCAGAAGGATTAAGGTTGGTTTCACTACCCAAAACAAGCGACAACACAATGTCTTAATGAAACCGTTCCTTAAATGGATGCTGTTTCAATTTACGCGTATTTAAATAAGCAATTACTTATGAGATTATAATATTTGTTTGCTAATGCGATTTGTTGAGATTATGCATTTTATATTTTTATTTAAATGGACTGGATAAATATTTGAATTATCTTTGTTATGCTTTCATAAAGAACATGGGAGGATAAAAGCATTTTCTGCTAAGTAAACGCACATAAGGACGATCGGGTTTAAAGAAAATATTATCGCTGTGATTAGCAATTGATTGACGGCACGGTTGGCGCAGTGGCTGAGCGATTGGACTGCTGCGCTGCGTGTCGCGGGTTCGATCCCCGCACGGAACAAATATTTGTATGGCCTACAGATAGTTGTTTCGGGTCTGGGTGTGTTTGTGCATGTGAATTTAATGTTTGTGAACGCACCCACGATACAGGAGAAATTCCTAGTGTGGGACAACGTTAAAAAAAAAAAAAATGTAGGCATTGGCTGGTTTTAAAGCTGTCTACTATTATTGTTGCATTATGCAATTAAGCAGCAATGTAAAAAACGAAAATGTTGAAAAAAATTGAAGTTTTAAACTGATATACTTTCTAGTCTTGTCGTAAAGAAAATACATTTTCACAAACAAAATCACGGGCGTCATAAAATAGAAGAAGAAACTGTAATGAAAATGTCAAACAAAAACGAAAAAGAAAGGAACTAAAGAAAGTCTCACGAAATCTGGATTAGCGGTTCTTGATATACGAGCACAAAAACAGACAGACCGCGGCTTATGTAACGTCGGCGAGGATCTATACGAGCTTATGAATAAGTCTGTGGCTCTAAATAACATGTTTTGACTTCTCAAGGCCGCCTTGGGTGGGCAGTTTTCTTAATAAATATTTATTTATGACAACAAAAGTTGGAGGCTCATCACATCACCGTTGTGAGAAATTGAGGTATTTTTGGAGGCGTGTCGCGACTCAATGAAGGATTCTTTGCGGCTCTATTTTTTTGGACTCTGTTTATGGTGTTTTGCCTTATATAAGTAGTCTATGACGATGAGCTCTATAATAATTCTGTAGGGACGAATTTGGCATCAGTACCAATTATGCAAATCAATGTTTCGTTTTACTTGACACTTGATTTTGTGAAGAAATTAATGTGAATAGAGGCGTCAAAGGAAACTTTAATGAAAAAAAGTTTGTTTTTCTTCCATAATGGCTACATGACTCACATGATGCCTAAGGGTGAACATCGCCGGCGAGGTCGATCGCGGCAGTTATAGTGTGACGATCTGATTATGTTCGTGGGTCAGACGTGGCCAGAAATTGCAGAAAACAGAGAGATTTGGAGGCAGATAGAGGAGAAATTTGCCCAGCAGCTGCAGGTAGCAGTGACAGAAAATAGGCCATGAAAAAAGGAAATTACTAAATGGGTATGGACAATTCCAAAAATAAATAAGACGAAAAATGAGATCACTATTCAATAGGGGATCGGACAAAAAAAAACTAATTAGTCCGTCAGATAGATTTCCAAAAATTATTGGACACGTATTTTTTCTTTTTTCACGTAAACTTAAAATGAAGACGGTACACTGCTTCGAAAACTCGTGTGACATCATATGATAGTACATTTTGACGACACAAGTGACGTTTCAAGCCCCACTCCAAGATCTTTGACGCGTTTTATCTTCGTCATTTTTTATTGATTTGATAAAACAAAAAATACGTATTCAATATTTTTCGATAATCTAACTTACGGACTAAACAGAATCATATTATTTTGACCCAGTCCGATCCCCTATTATATTTAAAATGTCACTTACGGGATATCTTCCGTGATTTTTATTTGTTATGAGTTCCCGATATTTCGACGCTGTTGCAAGCGCCATGATCGCGGGTTAAATCACGGAAGATATCCCGTAAATTACATTTTAAATATAGTTATGAACCGTGAAAGCTTAAAACACTATTCAATTGTTACCTATCAAATGGTGCATCTTGTATCAGATCTCGATGAACAACCTTCCAGTATCAGATAGGTCGACGATATTTAAACAAAATTATCTGATGGTCACGGACGCATTGGCAAATGTTTTATTGTCAAACTTTGGCGACAGATTAACGACATGTTGTCACTTTTAAACATTGTTTTACCGATAGACTTGACTGATTTTCTGTGTGTGGCAATTTTGATGTATAAGTCCGTCTGGGCTTCTCTCGACATCAAGAACTACAGACGGTGGTTCACATAAGCACAATCTTATTGAGAGGATCCAATGTACAAATCATCTCCCTGGTGTGTGTATTTATTTATAAATGTACCCGCATAATAAAGTAAAATAAGTACACTTAGAAAGACATGCACAGAAGTACTGCATAATTCATGAAGCTGTTGTTTCTTTATTTACTCTACATTATTGATGGCTCCACGTTAACTTATCGCACATGTAGATGAACGGTGCAAAAAACAACAGAAATTTTCCGGAAAAACTATTTTAGTTTCCGTTTCCAGTTATTTCCCAGATACTTTATAGGCAACGGATACTAGGATAACAACACAGTGTTACAGTACGTAGATAAAGTACAGTTTGTGCCAGCAAGGAATGCTGCGCACGATTGATTCAAGCGAGCTGTTGTATTGCCTACAAATGACAGTTGTAACGTTGCGCCATTGGCACAAATTAGATGACTTGTCTACAAGGGCCTTATTGTTGTGCGGGACAACTACTTTGTTGTATGTATACGATTTGTAGTTGTACCGTAATGTCATTTGCGGTTAACCAACCAACTTGCTAAAGTACCTATTTTAACTATATTTTAAGTCGAAGAAAAGCTACGTAAAGGAAAGGTTTATATTTATAGACCGATCCAAAAAGAACTTGAAGTTTGGCTTTCATTTTTAACCTGCGTGAAAATATAGGTCTTTCTGTGGTAACTTTTCCTGGTGGGTTTTGGAACTACGACCTACAAAGATGTGTTAAAAATCGGCATTCTTGGAAATTTAGTTTAGGGCTAGCTTTCATTGTCGCCTAATTGTACAACCAAGCAAATATGTTTGATCAGCAGTCGACGCCCGCAAAACTATAAAATGAATATTTCGTCACACCAAATACAAAATTTGTTTTCATTACTAATACGCATGTCCGTAAAATTCCTTGCACTGTGTTATTCGACCTGCATTGCCCAAAATTAGATTAGCTGATTGCCCAGTACTTTGCCCTGTTGGTGTAAATTGATCTAAATGCATTACCAGTGTTGCGTGAGCTGTTGCATACTGTTTTGGCATATTGCTGACTTTAGATGTTTGATGGCGAAGCTAAAAGGATTACAAGGTAACGTGTGTTACTATTTGACGTAGGGCAAAGGGAGTGCAGCTTACTGCAGAGTTGAAATAGTTTTTAATTAATTTGACTGTGCAATTTACAGAAAGAACAGGGGGTCTAAAATGGCTACCTTAGCAGATCAGAATATGAATTGACCTTTCAAAATAGTAACTGCGTCTGTGACCATTTTACGAATTTAACGCAATTCATATTGTTTTCCTATTATTACTTACCTATGATCTATTTTCCTTAATGGTCCCAGACGCTGTTACTATTATGAAAGGTCATTTACGCTTTTTGACGCAATTCCTATTATGATCTGCTAAAGTGGCCGTTTTAGACCCACAGGTGTGTAGTACTCGCAAAATAAAACTATGTAAGGATCGTAGAAGGTCGACGATTTTTGTGTTTGTTTCGTAATAAAACATTTATTTTGCACTGCATGCCGCAAAAACAATGGCCAAGTAATATCTATTCTTATTTTCATATTATAATTAGAACTAGGCAATAGTATTTAAATGAGTAAGAATTCCTAGC
The DNA here is from genome assembly GCA_949775195.1 of Diarsia dahlii. NCBI lineage: Eukaryota > Metazoa > Arthropoda > Insecta > Lepidoptera > Noctuidae > Diarsia > Diarsia dahlii. Next base: position 21,045,442 of record OX459194.1, on the reverse strand, counting down.
AACTGTTATGTAAGTGATAAATATCTTAGCAATTAGCTTATCTAGCTGCTTAATAAACAATATCGTGATCGCCATTGCCCTTAACACTTGACTTTTACAGTCATTTATAGACAGAAAACAATAAAATACCTATTTATCGATTAGTGCAAATTGCATTAATCAACGGTGTTGCTATCTAAAAAACCTAAGTCCAGTGTTTACGTAAGCCCAAGTATTTAGACATAAAGTTGACATTTAATTCAAGTTCTTGTAAAGACTTCTGAGAAACCGTAAGCATTAGTATTCTTATCTTAACACCTATTTGAACGCATGTTACATTCTAACTTAGGGCGGGCCGGGAATTTTAAGTTAAGTTATCACGTGGTTTAGTTTATTGCAGATTGTGAGATTGTGTCCCTGGCAGACACTGGGACTCCTAGGAAACGGTGGAATGTCCGGCATGGCCATGGCAGACGGATAGATGGGAATATCAAAGACTATGGGGAAGCATTGCGCGAGGTAACTGAAAATACAGGAAATCTGTCCGAGGTGAAACCTCTATGAGGGGAAAAAGAAGCCTCTCTACAGTGGATGCCAACTACTGTAGAGTAAGGCTTCCATTTTGATGTATTTGTATCTTCTCATGACAATGTATGTATTATGTATATTGCTTTTTTATGCAGGGTTTTAATCACGTGCTGTAGACGATGAAGAAAATGACCAACATACTATTCTGTAGGTATGTAGGTAACTACTGACCAGTGTTGCCGTGGCAAAAATAGCGATGTGGAATTATGAAAACTATTAAATCTTACGTCAAATTTTCAGAAGTGTTGCCATGTAAAATTAGGACTGCAATCATTCCTATTTTTGCTATAATAACAAAATCTATTAATACCAAATCGTAATTCTAAATTCGAATTCACGACAACGTCACCCAGTTGTTTCTGATTCGTGCATGCAATCCAGGTGATTCATTTGTTTTCCTTTGATACCCGAAATAGAGAGGAAATCACTTAACCGAGCAGTAAATATTGCAATACTGCGCTAAATGTGTTCAATGAGAGATTACGTAAAATACGTGTGTGATGCAAAATGATACATGGAAACTGGGTGAAAGAAGTGAACTGAAAAATAGGATTGAAGGGCGAGGTTTTTGAAGGAGGTAAAGTTGAAACCAGGCCTTATGTCTTCTGCGTGTTTTTCGAAAAAGATACCGCGGCCTCGGCACAAGGGCTAAGAAGGAACATGGGTGGTTTTTAGTCAGTAGAAGTCTGACACTCCCTTCCGCTCTGCCCACAGTGAGATTATTTGATGATTTTCCACACCCCCAAAAAAAGGCCTTATGTCACAATGTCTTGTTAGGCCTTTAGTAGGTCAATACTCAAATATTTATCGATTTTTCTTAATAGTGTGGTTAGTGCCTAACAATAACCTAGTTTCAGAGTTTTTATACCGCCAATGGGGCTTTAACTTGACTTTACATGTTGTCGAGAAATATCTCTCAGGCATGCTGGTGTCATCACGGTGTTTTTCTTCACCAAAGCAAGTAATAATTATACAAACGTACACACGGCTACACATCAACCTATTGTATGGGATTTCCGTCCAGTGCGAGATCAGCGTAAACTGGAAATGTATAGCTTGATGTGTAGCCGTGTGTACTTGAATCTGAAAAGACCTATGTATTGGCAGTCCGATGACCACATCACTAGGCTATCACTTCTTGTTATCGATGATGGCGTTGGTTTGGTAAGGATAAAAAAAATGCTATGTGTCTTTTTCCGTGCATAATGACATGTTGTCTAAAAGATAAATCGTTATTAGCTACTTAACGTACGCTTTTATCAAAATCATTCATAAAAAAAGTATTCGTCATCCAATCGGAAGGAAAAAACTGCTTCAATCACTTTTTCAAACAAGCAATAGTTAAATATGACTCACAGAAACAAACCGTTTTTGTTCACAAATATTTATGACTTCTATATAACAAAAATACAAAGATGCTATTATAAGCCAATCATAACATCGGATATTATTATGTTACACGAGTCAAGGCCAAAGTGTTGCTAACCGCTTAAAATATTTCATTTACAAAGTTGCAACAGTATTAAAACTATAAACAAAAGTATTTTTAAATAACCACTCACCTATGTAATCGTTGCATAACGGTTTCACTGGGAAATAATATTGGCGCTGGCAACATATCCGATACTTTATTTGAAATTTAATTTTGGAATACTGTTAGCATTCCATGTAAATAAACACTTCAATTTTGAGCGTCCCGCGTTTGGTGCAATTTATTTTTGGAATGACGTCAGATATTTTTGCTATTTTAGTTCGGCCATGTTTTTTTAAGGTAAAACGTCAAGCGGTTGTCACATCACAGGTTGACAGCGAAAGTGAAAACGCAAACAGGTTTTGTTTTCCGATACGTAACGCATTTTCTCGAGACTCGTCTGTTCTAGGTTTTAAGGCGTCTCTCTGAAAATGGTGATACATATTAATCAGATAGGTGATTTCTGATTGTCGCTTTCGAAACAACTCTATTTTGAAACTGTAACAGAAAAAAACACACAAATAAACAACCTCTCACCCCAAACGCATATACCGTCTCCGTTCCGTCGTGGGTAAAAATGGTACTAACATAATAAAAAAAGTAAAAAACTAAAACCCGACTACTTACGACAAAAAAAACGACGCTGAAAAAGTATGAAACAAGATTTTCAGGATAGAACAAAAAGAAAAGCCGTAGTCACACGGTATTAAAGTGTTTAGGTTGGTACCTATAACGTGTGACTACGGCTTTTCTTTTTGTTCTATCCTGAAAATCTTGTTTCATACTTTTTCAGCGTCGTTTTTTTGTCGTAGTCGGGTTTTAGTTTTTTACTTTTTTTTATTTAAACAATTTTGGTGTTAAATATTTTTTTTTACTCTTGACTTTTTGTCCGATAAACGGCGTGATTTTAAATTTGAGCAATATTTTGGAAATGTACAAGTGAGGCCCTTTTATAAATGTTACCAAACACGGCGTGTTTATCTCCATTTTTATTTTTTAAGCCTTACTTTTTGACCGCTAGAGGGCGCCAAATCACTTTTTGTGACTCGTCACGTAGCCTATGTTCAGCGGAAAATGAAGACGGTTCTAACGATACCTCATATGTCGAGTTCCGATAAGTACATTAGAAGCTATGAGGGAACAGATGAAGATACACACATACATACATACATACAAACATACATACATACATAGCCAGTCAAAATCATAACCCTCCTTTGGCTTTGCCGTAGTCGGGTAAAAAAGAGATAAATCTGTTATTCCATCACAACAATAATTTCTCTGTTATCTAAACAGCCCTACTCACACATTTCCTCTAACTTCAAACTCCGAAAAACATTTCTTAAATATGAAAAATACGTGATAGTATTCGCGGCGGGCCGTCTACAAAGAAACGCGTGGGCGCAGACAGTTGACCTACCGACCGACCGCCTACGCGTCACTAGATCGCCTTCGCTTCCCTGCGGGTATGTTTCCGGTGTCAAAAGCGCTAAATGTTTTGCGAATTCACAAATGCAGTCAAGGTTTTCAAAAAAATTGACCAAATTAATCGCAAAACAATTTGGATTTTAGTTGTCTAACCTAGAAACTAAAATACGTCAACTAAAGTTAGAGTCCCATAAACTTAATAGTAAAATGAACATTGTTAAACAATTTACCGTGTTCCACTTTCATTATTTCAATCAGCATTTTCACTCCGCGAAATAATTAAAAAAATAAACTGAGTATCGTTTGCACCATAAAGCTGTTTGGATTCGCGATACAAGTGTGAAATACTGCAGCCGAGTTAAACCAGTACGGTGGTGAAAGCCATGGATATGGAGCAGTGTCTCTGCCATAGATGCACCGATAAAGACACCTTTGTTTCAACGGTGAAAATATACGGCGCTATATTTTGCGCGGGACAGCAGCTGTTCGTAATTATGCTGCGGTGAAATGTGAGTGAAATCTGTGCACAGTGATTGTACCTACTGACTATTATTGCACATTCGTTTTCTGTATCGCTGTTTTTTGTAAAGAATTATTGGTTGTTTATTTTTTATTGCATTCGGACTCATTCGTAAGATCTGCTAAATGGAGCAAGGTTACTGCTAAATGGCATCCTAGAATATATACAATGAGTCAATGAATGCGTTTGAATGACCACCGACAGGTGGTCTAATGTCAGGAACAGATACTAAATACAGGTCAATTTTAAAATAAGACCACACACCCACTCACCCACATTTTTCCCATCTGCCGTCAAAGCAAGAGTAAACACTGAACAGGGAATTGCTGGGCGCGCTCGTTCTATCATAGACTTCATCCATCGCTTTCCTCAAGAGCTGGCCCATTTTGTTATAAAAAATAAAGAAACAGAAATTTTGCGAAGATAGCAAGCTAATGGTTTTATTTTGGCTGTCATTGATTTAAAATACTCAAAAATGATAAATGTAAATATACCTTTTTATTATTTGTTTAGTCTTATCAACAGCAGTTGCATCGTGGCTAATGCATGCAAAGTGATAAGGAACACGCCTTAAGTCTTCTGGGAACGACTATCGCGATTTTTAGAACGAGGTCATGATATTATCTGTTACAAATGAAGTCTCTTGGATTTAATTATTATAAAATAATCATATTGCAGATTTATTAATCCACTGCTTTTACTTACTAATTATGGATAAGATGCTAAAATAAATGAAAACTTAAGTAATGCATGATTAAAATATACAGGATCTAGGTAATTTACAATAATCTTGACAAATGATTTCCTGACATACTAAAACGTTCCCATTTTGTGTTCGACTAGCTGTTGCCCGTGACCTTCGTCCGCGTGAAATGATTATAAAAATATTTGATTATCAAATCAAATATTTTTATGCATTATAGGTACTTTTCCTAAAAAAAGTTTAAGTCATATAATATTTATATAATTTTTTATAAAAACGTTGCCCCACACTTGGAATTTCTCCTGTATCGTGGGTGCGTTCACAAACATATAAATAAATATTTGTTCCATGCGGGGATCGAACCCGCGACACACAGCGCAGCAGTCTAATCGCTTAGCCACTGCGCCAACCGTGCCGTCAAAGTTTAAGGAGTGACTTAGTAAAAAAAGTTGTTTTTTTGTTACTTTCATAAGCATTTAGTAAATTGCAGTTAATGTGAAATTACAAACAGATACTTCCATTTCATTATTTTGTATAGAAGTTCTTTACAATGTAATTCAAGGTTTTGGAGCGGGAACGCACGCAATTATGCATCGTATAACACCACCAATCCACCATTATGATATAGGGTTTATGTCCATGTTGATCAGGTTTATATTGCATTTTAATAGACATGTTTTGACGCCATTGCATTTTATAGCTTTCAAATGACTGACCGTAATGTGGAATGGACAATGACAGTTTATGGACAGTCTTAATTGGACTCCACTTTACTGTATGGAGCTAGTAAAATTATCTGGAGTGAAGCGTCTCTAAGCACACAAGACATTAATTTCACAGCTTTCACAGTATATGTTTTGAACAGTAACTAGTGAAAGATTATAAATAAAATAGAGTATTATTGTTAGAATCATCTGAAAAGTTTTAAGTATGTTCGAGTGACTGTACTGACTGATATTTTAGTGATGAGTGTTTTCAATGCGCACTGGTAAAGTGGGATGATTTCAGAGAAGTGTAGTGACATGTTACCGGCTTCGTTTTTCGTGAAGATTCGAACCCAGGCAACCGCTAGAAACTGTACGTCCCAACTATTTCCCTCTTGCTGACACAAAAGAACTATCTCACACACCATATCGCGGATACGGATATGGGGTCTAAGGTCTAACTGACTAAACACCTGCTAAACTCCGCTTAAACTTTCGAATTGATCAGCAAATCGCGTCATGTGTATGCGCAGCGTCTTCGAAATTTTGGACTATTCGTATGCAGCAAGCGAACGATTAGAAGACATCAAAGGTGAATTCGGAAAAATAAAGATTACGATAAATCTCCGGTAGTGACAGGTGAATAGGCTATTTGCCTATAAAACTGCAGTTAATAGTGATTTGTCTGTGAAAACTATCGGATTACCTAATTTACATTTTATTTTTAGTTGTTTTTAAGTGTATTTTAAGTTTTACCTTTTTTGTGTTCTGTTGTTGTGTAGATTTTCACGAATATCTGCTGATATTTACCTGGAAACAAAAAAAAAACAGTTTAGTTACTTGATCTTCTCAAATCTAGTGCTCTAATTTATGAGTATTTCGCCGTTAGCTAGCCTTCGTCAAGACAAGGCTCGTGGGCAGAGACTCAGGAGTGGTATATTATATTTTAAGCTATATCGTGCGTCTATTGTCTATTCTCTTAGGGTCCATCATCATCATCATCATTCTCTTGACCATATCCCAATTCATTTGGGGTCGGCGCAGCATGTCTTCTTCTTCCATACTTCTCTGTTTCTCCACATTTTTTTTTAATACTTTGCCCCACACTGGGAATTTCTCCTGTATCGTGGGTGCGTTAACAAACATTTAAACTCACATACACAAATACCCAGACCAGAAACAACTACATATTTGTAGGACATACAAATATTTGTTCCGTGCGGGGATCGAACCCGCGACACGCAGCGCAGCAGTCCGCTTAGCCACTGCGCCAACCGTGCCGTCAAGATCTCATGAGACACCTCCTTTTTTCCTCTTAGAGTCCTTGATTGAATAATTTTTTTTGACAAAGACAGAGACAAAGACAAGAGACAAGAGAGACAAAGTATCAGACTCACGGTGTGGAAATGGGGGTCAAGAAAAGTGTCAAAACAAGATAACATTACAGTATTCTGCGATGCGGAATGCACAGTTATCATTATCATTTGTGGTTTACTAAGCCGTAAACAAAACACTGCAGTACCTATCTTTATTATTGTGTATCGAGTTTATCTGTTCGTGTTAATTGCTGTTTTAATAGTCGCTACGCTAATTGTTCTTGTTATGTTTTGGTATGCATCTAGTGTAGTGAGATAGGTCTTGTTTCAGTGTAGTTGTTTCTCAGTTTAGCTTTGATAAGGGAAATATTTCTTTAAATTGTTTAAAACGGTATAGAAAGAAGTAATACGAGAAAAACAGTAATTGTATATTTTAAATAGATAAAGTTTGTTTTGCTATTTCTCTTAGACTTCCTACTCTGATGTCGATGAATGAAAGTGACTAAACTTTTCACTTACATCAGACGAGAACGAAGACGTCTTTAATAACCGATGTATAAGTGTAACTTCCGCTTTGCTTTAGAGTTTGATTAAAGTAATCACATCTAATAAATGAACTTAATTTATTTTAAGATTAATGTTATATTTTTTTATTTTCGTATCGTCAGTAATATTTAAGTCCCATGTAATAGGGGACGAGTTTATTGCTATTTGCCATCAACCTAACATCACCAACCATTGCTACTGAAGGAAAACCCCAAGAATACTGCCCGTTTAGGGAATCAAACCCAGGACCTTGTTGTAAAAAGTAGTAGTCAAGATCGTTTTTCTGTAAAACATTTATAATTATCACTTTATCACAAATCGTCATAGCTATATTAATAAACTGACTGTTACCAGCGGCTTCGTCAGCTACAACTCGAAAATGATCCCATGGGAAGATAAAATCGGGATAAAAACTATCCTATGTCCTATGTAGGTTATAAACTATCTGCGTTCCAAATTTTACCCAAATCAGTTCAGTCGTTTTTTCGTAAAAGAGTAACAAACATCGATCGATACATACATACTTACAAAGTTTCGCGTTTATAATATTAGTAGGATAAATTAAGTGGTTCTTAATCGACATTCTATCACGTGTCATTTGAACCTCCCTAATGAATATTCCAACTTTCCAAGAAAACATAGTCCTTATTAGAATAAAGCTCGTTTTAGCTTGTAAAGCCACTGCTTACATTATATAACTAGCGACGTGTGACATACATCGATTGTGAATCGAATGATTTATTGATTCTACGTTTACGAGCACGTGGTCGTAATATTACGAGCATTATTTAACTTACATGCCATAACATTGCTTAATATATGTATAGGTAATATGATGTATTAGGTTTAATAGTGTGTTATGTGATAGAAAGGGCAAAGGAAAGATGAGTGGATTGTGTGAGCTACGGTATGAAAGCGCAAGGCGTGACGTGACGTCTGACAGGGGAATATGGAAAAAGAAAACATGTTGAGCCGACCCCGAGTAGGATGGGACAAGAGCGGGAAGGCAAGGTTGAAAATGGCTAATTAAGGCAACTTTCGGCAGTCGCTCTATGTAAAATATTACATAGTATTCACGTTACCCGGTTACACAGGAAGCCGACATCATACATAGTTTAGAAAAGGCTAGACAGACGATTTAAGTCAACTTTTAAGTAAAGCTATCAGCACTTTTGAAGACAGTTAGCAGCCCTGATAAATTTTGCGAGGATTCGAGCTAAGGAGTCTGATAAATTAAAATAAAAGCGCGTTAGAGCCAAGTCTGAATAGATTAAGTGCAGCCAAAAAAAATCATAGGATAGAGTTCATCAAGTTTAAAGCTGGAAAAAAATTAAGAACATAGGTCGGATCAGCAAGTCTAACTGCGCTACTCAGATATATTTAACAACTAGCTTTTGCCAGCGGTTTCGCCCGCTTGAAAATGTCGATTTTCCATACAAACTTTCATCCCCTATTTAACACCCTTAGGGGTTGAATTTCGAAAAATCCTTCCTTATTCCTTGTCTACATTATAAAGGGAACCTCTGTGCAAAATTTCTGCTTTCTAGGTCCAAGGGTTTGGGCTGGGCGTTGATGAGTCAGTCAGTCAATCAGTCAGTCTGTCAGTCAGGACTTCTCTTTTTATTTATATAGATATAGAAGATAGATTACTTATGCCATCACTTAGTAAAGATTTGACATACTTTTGTATGACAAAAAACCTTTACATGGTGATGGCCTAAGTAATCATTAAAGCTCTCTGAGTGCAACAGTAAGAATGATTTATGTAACCGTTTAGGAAAAACACTTTATACACATTAAAATTAAATATATCTAAATCGATAAAACGAAAAATTCCGCTATCAACCACAGGAATCCAACTCAATTCATCAACGATCAAAGCCTAATGACTACAACATAATTCATATTAATTACTGAACTCCTCAATTAACAGTGCTTACGCATGTTTACATAACGCTTGACCTTACTAACGAGATGCTTGATGTCATTCATTGATGAATGAAATATTATGTCAGTGTCGTGCGCCTGCGCTGACGTGAATGAATGATGCAGAGATAGTGAATGAACTGACGTGAATGAATGATTGAGAGATAGTGAATGAGCTGACGTCGGAATGGTGACGGTCGGGAGTGAGATAGGAATTGTGGGTGAATATAATTGGGATAACGGTGCAGTTTGAGATGTTGTGATGAAAATAAAGGTGAAGTCTATGCAATAATATCTAGGATTTTGTATTGGGATGTGGGAGTCAGATAAGCATCAGTTCCACGTAAACGATTGCATTGCTGCATTCTGTTAGATTGGAAGCCAATTCCAACATTTTACTGTTGTGAAAATCTTAGACAGATCATGATGGTTTGTGATTTTCAATTCTCCTGAAACTGCCATGTCCTACAGCAATAAGAGCTCTAGCAAATATTTGTTCTGGAAGGGAATCGATCCCGAGACACGCAGTGCCGCAACCAGTCACTCACTCAGCCACTGTGCCAACCGGTCGGTTATAATATTATTATGAGAGGGTTAGAAACCGATTGCCATTTGTCTAACTCGAAATCAACCAGTCCACTAAACTTATTGAAACAAAATAACCCGGCTCTTAGAAACAGTCTGAGACGAAACAGAAGACTTATCAATGGTATGCGAGGAATGTGTGCCAATTTACAAAGAAACATTAAGTTGTTTATATAGCAAAATACAATGGCCGTAACGCCGATAAACTGATAAGGGAATCGATTTTTCGCTACACATATATCGACGCTTTTCGTCGAGGGCCGATTTGACTAAATACGAGATTTGAACACAGAATGAGCACGGAAAAGATTTATCACATGCCTAACCTTTTCCCAACAGTGTTGGGGTTGGCTTTTGGAAGTAGCGGAAAACCAGTATTTTACATAAGGCGACTGCTTATCTGACCTCCACAACCCAGTAGTACTGGGAAATGCGATACCCCTGGTTCACTGGTGCCTGGTTGTCAGACAACAGATTTTCGGGCCACTGACTATCTGTAGCGACTGTCAAAGATCAACAAGTGACACCCGAGGCTTAACGTGCTTTCCGAGGTACGGAAGAAATGCGAAAAAATCTAGGCAGAAAACTATTATTATACTATATTATTATTCAAAAGAATAACCAGATAGAAGTCTCGACTACTAAAAGCCGTTGACTAAAAAATCAAAGTTGCAGCTCGGAGGATGGAAGGTATTAAAGTTGACCTCCTTGTAGTTTATTTAGTTGTCTAGTACTCATAACACAAGCTCTGCTTAGCTTGGGACTAGATGGCGCTATGTGATAGTTGTGGAATATTATTATTATTATTATTTACTGTTTGACCAATCTGGTACAGCTATGGACAAAACCCCTCGAAAACAATAATGTCTAGGATATCTACAGTGCAAACTGACCCTGCCCCATATTTCATTATCATCGATAATGTAAGCAAAAGACCGTATTATAATCATTATGTCTCCACCCATGTTTCATTTCTTAACGTCAAATAAAGTGGAACAAGTTATGGCACCAGAACCAACAAACTACATAGTGAGCCACACATTTGTGCACATAGCCTGTTCGGAACAACGCCTCTATGTACATAGAAAACATGTATGTGCGTTGGTGATATTAACTCAGTCTGGCGTGTTTAGAATATACTGTTTGTCTTATAGTTCAGAACTCATTGCGAATGTGGGTCAAGAGTAGAGCATTTTGTTGTACCCATTGTGCAGTTAGCAGTAATCCAAATAGATTGTCTAAATGTTTAGAACAAATAACTGTAAAGTGGTCAAGGAAGGCTAAAGGACGTGTGAACGTTTTTGATGTACCGAAAATAGGATTGTATATCGAGGACTTAAATCTGACATCATTTCTTTCCTCCTTCTTGGGGACCTTGGTAATGAAAACAGCGGTTTAATTGCAGTAACAGTTCAAGCACGTAAGTCCTTCCAAGATTGCTGTGCAATTTTTTATCTCGTAATCAAATACTCTTCAAATGACTTAGGAAAGTCTGTAAACGACGAGAGTACAGACCAAACAAACATAGAAAAATGTCAAGACATTATTGTATGAATAGAGCAACAAAATAATGCACTGTAACTGTTTACACAATGTGCATTCATTACTTTGAAAACCCGACCTAAAGAACAGAAGACTAAAGCCTTCCAGTATTTCATTTTCGAATGAGGAAAGAAAATACTTTGAAATTATCTTTGTTCTTAAACTTTTTACTTTATTCTGTACTAGGTGCTAGTCTAGGAGTCCAGTGCAATGCCGTTATATTGTCTGCGGCATTAGCATTCGCTTCGTTACTATTCTACCTGTTATTCCAACTTAAATGTATCTATTTACTATAAAAGGCCTCCGAGTCTACGCGAAGTTCCCGTCAGGTATCACTTACTAGCTCTTTGTAAAGCAACAATATTATTCTAGTTAGTATTTTCAATGGTATCTATTTTCTTGCGCTCTATTCTGAAGTTACGAAGTGTGGTCTCGAAAGATCCGAAGTTTGCCGAGTTTCCGCTGAAGTTTGCCTTTTCTTAGACTTTGCGAAATTTGATTCAAGTTGTAGATATATTCCTATTGTAAGTCAGTCAATATGGCGGTCTTTAAACGCCTCCAGCATTGCACCTGAACAATTTAAGTAGACCGACAATTTTATAGTTGAAGTACCAACACTACGGAACTTTTGAATTCGGTGGTTCTACCATATTGGGAAGGTTTCCTTGACCGTTATAGTGGAGTGTGCTATCTGATGTACGTAAGTGGTCGTTTGTATGATAATGTTCATGATTGAGAGATAAGATTATGCGAAATGACAAATATTACGAATTTGTCAAACTTAATTGATTTCGTGTGTAAAGTTGTTACTGTGTTGGTGGGTATAGTCATTAATGACTTTACATTAGGTTTACATGACTCGTCTCTTAGAATATATGACCCAGTAGGAATAATTCTACCTCAAGAACAACTGTCAATTAAATTCCATCTATGTCAATTTTTTTATTAGCATCAATTGGTATTTGACCTGCGAAGTGAAATGTTCAAAGTCTAAAGGAAATTCACAGATTGACTACAAATGTCAAATCATCCAAATTTAAAAGAATCAATCAATTTAAATTGGTGACTGTTCCCATAAATTATAAATTGATTGATTCTTTCAATTGATGATTTCATAGAAGGTGGCTCGTGTGATCAATCTGTCAATTTCTTTATTTTGGTCCAAGGTAACATCTAATGACTTTTTGCAAACAGAAGGTTACATCTTTTGTGTCTTGTTGATACAGAAGTAGATAGATATAAGCCCATCTGCATCACCTGTCACTGGCAGTCATCATCTTCCTGCCCGTGTTCCATGTCACTTGGGGTCATTCGTCATTCTCCTCTGTCCACCGTCAAGCTATTATTTACATCTTTTTCTTTCATACCATTCCTCTTACAATCCATTTATCGTTTCTTTGGTCTTTAGTGCTCTCTCTCTCTCCATCCATCACCATTTGTATTCATCACTCTTTTAGTCATAAGAGATTCGTCCCTCGGTTCCTCCTACCAATATAGTCGATTCACTTTCAACTTTTAAACTGAAAGCCTACCTCAACGTAGTTGGGAAAAGGCTACGCAGATGATCTATCTGTATTGTTTCTGTATTTATAGACGCTTCACAAATCTCTTACATCACCAATGTTATCAAATTCCAGAGCAGCGTTAAGTTCTGGTTTTATCGCTTCGGTTTCTTCACCTCTGATTGGTTTCTTGTAACATGAGGTAACACAAATCCGGAACCAATAGACAACATTCAACATTAACATAAACAACCAGAATTCAAAATCGTTTTGCGAAACGGTTCAAAGAGGTCGGCAGTTCTAAAGTTCCATATTTAGTAGTTCAAGTAGGTGGAGACTGTGACTAAGAGCATTTTTCTGTCATCTCTATAACATTAGCATAATTACTGTCGCTTACATAATCATTATTTGCTGAATTATAGTGTAGCCTTACATGGAAATAATTGGTTTCGTCTCTACATTTGTTATATTGGAAAATATTAATTACATGTTCGTCGTAATCAGAGGGCTATTAAGAGATTCTTTTTGTGGTATTGGTTGTGTATTTTGGTGCTTCACAAATTTTTCTTACGTTTGCCGTGTGTGTGGTCTCGACTTGAATGGTTTTCATAAAGTACCTATTATAGTAGTAGGTTTAAGTTACTACCTAAGTTATATTTACTGTATTTATCATCGCTCATAGTAAGTATTATCCAGTTGTGCCGTAATCAACCAATTGCTTTTATAGCCGTATGATTAGGTCAATTTCCCTCAGGGTAATCATTAAAGTGTTAAGGTATCTATTACGTACGAGGGAGTGTCGTGTAATGACTATTTAATGATTACCGATTAGTGTTTAGTCATGACGATGATGCATGGAGACTGCAATAATGCAAAGTCCTTGAAATATTATAATTGGTTAATCGATAAAATTGTATAGGACATTACCTCATCCTATTCAAAGTTACACACAATTACATTGATTGTGCTTTGTCCAAATGCTAACACTAAATACCCTTTTACAGAACTAGATTATCTAATAAGATCATGTTAGGTAACTAGGTATTTACATCGGCTTCACTCGCGTTTTGGTCGGCAGTTATACCACGGGAATGTTATTTATGGCATAAGAGAACAGCGAATGGTAAAACTTTTCATTAGTGAACAAAGTTTTTAAATTGAATCAACAGTTCCGAAGATTTTCTCCTACATTTAACTTCACAAACTTTATATATTTCTAACATTATAATACTCGTAGTATTATAATATTTTTATGGAATAAATAAACCTACATTGTACCTAGATTATATTATATTGGCGATTGTTTGTAGAACTTTTAGTTAGTGAGTGCGACAGTGAATAATTATGTAGATTGGAGAATCTGCGAGTATTATTATCAGTTACATGAATATCAAATTGACGACACGGTTGGCGCAGTGGCTAAGCGATTGGACTGCTGCGCTACGTGTCGCGGGTTCGATTCCCGCACGGAACAAGTATTTGTATGGCCTACAGATAGTTGTTTCGGGTCTGGGCGTGTTTGTGTATGTGAGTTTCAATGTTTGTAAACGCACCCACAATACAGGAGAAATTCCTAGTGTGGGGCAACGTTTTAAAAAAAAAAAAAAAGAACTATCTATGTCATTCATGTGTATCAGTTGTGTGGTGCATTGTATGATTAATGTCAAGAGTTATTTCGTGAGGAGAGGCTGTGATGATGTAGTCTGAAGGTCGACTTGAAGATGGTGGGATGAACTGGACAAGTTCCGTCAGAACAAAGACAAATGGAAAGATTGGAGGTGCGTACCCAGAAGAGGGACAGAGCAGAATAAAAAAATATAAAAGTTAGAACCGACTTTATGAAATTACCTTTTACAAACCTACTAGCTTTGCCAATGTGGACGACGGAAATTATTCCTGGAACTTATTTCCGGAATAAAAATTCCTTTGTTTTACCTAACGGTCATGGTTTATTTGTGCGCCAAATGAAGTCGGTGTCCGTTCAGCCGTTTAGGCGTAAAGGGGTGACCCCTTAATAGACATACTTACATATATTTTTTTTAATTTAGAATACTCAGGTTAGCTTGAATACTGGAATAGAAAAGTCAGAAACGGCATAGCGATTTTTATATCCCAGACAAATGATGTAATATCAGTAATTAAGTATTTATAACAACGACTTAAACATAAATGACGAACGGTGGTACCATTAGGTACCTACACTTCTGCCTAGTCCTTCAGACTCCCGTAAGGGTTAGGTTTTTCTCAACAGGCGTTTTGTTTTAGACTAGACTTCCTCGTTGGTTTAGTGTTCGCAAGCGTAACTGCTGAGCAAGAGATTCTGGATTCGATTCCTGGGTCAGGCAAAATGTTATTGGGTTTTTCCATCACCAATTTCTCAATAGCAGCCACGGAGTCTGAATTTGTACCGGTAATGGCAATAGGGTCACCAACTGTTATGTGGGACCTAAACAGCTAGTATAATATGGGTGGACTGTTAGGTACACGTCTGCCTCACCCTTCGGGGATGACAGTCGTGATGTTATGTTATGTGTTTTCCAACAATAATAATAATAATATGTTTCCCAACACAATCCAATTCCCCCAATTTTTTGCCTCGGAAAGCACGTTAAGCTGTTGGTCCCGGCTGCTATATTATATAGATCTTTGGCAGTCGTTACAGGTAGTCAGTGACCTGAAATTCTGACATCCAGTCTTACCAAAGGGTATCGTATTACCTAGTATAAACTGGGTTGTGGGGGTCAGATAGGCAGTCGCTCCATGTAAAATACTGGTATTCAGCTGCATCCGGTTAGACTGGAAGCCGACCCCAATATAGTTGGGAAAAGGCTAGACAGATGATGATGAACACAATCCAATTCAGGACAATTAGCTTCCCAAAAGTGCATTTCCATTCTCTACGGAACACGCAAACATTCCTCCTCCCTTGTCTATTTAGCCTGCATGACTTATCTCCTTCACTTAAGTCTGTCTGTGTGTTGTGTGAGAACAATTTGCATATTATAATTACTAGCCGTGTGCTTGAGATAGCAGAATCATAATTATCGTTTATCTTTATTACATATTCAGATACCGCGGTCGCTAGCAAGCAACCTTTAGTAGATTTAATATCTTGTATGTCGACCAGCGGCCTGGCTGTAATGTTAATGTTACTGAGAATCGAATTATTGTTGTTTGCTGCTTTTAATAGTCTTATGTCTAGAGAATAGGCCTTTATGCTAGTAGTGGAAATGTTATGTTTAATTCTGATAACATTACATCTTCTACTATTATAAATGCGAAAGTTATGATGGATGTTTGTTACTCAATTACATCAGAACGGCTGACTGTATCTGGATGAAATTTTTCACAGTGATAGATAATAGTATGTTTTGCCGGAAAACACATCCCACCCTGGAAAATTTTGACTAGCAGTCTTACCAAGGGATATCGTTTTACCCGGTACTAACTAAGTTGTGGAGGTCAGATAGACGAAGATTTCTCCATGTAAAATACTATTGTATTCAGCTGTATCTAGTTAGACAGGAAGCCGACTCCAACATAGTCGGGAAAAGGCGAGCAGATGATGATTATCGTATAATCGTTCAAGCTTTAGTTCCATTAATTACTTATGGGCCTACTACACGCTCAAGCTTCACCACACTTTTCGTTCACACTTCACAGTACATCGCGCGTATGGTTGGTAAAACTGTATTACCATTACAAACCACACGCGCGATGTACTGTGTGCACCGTGTAATCGCGCAGGCAAGACTGTGGGGAAGTGTGAGCGTGTGGTAGGCGCATTACTCGCTACGCTAACCACTTCGGTAAACGTATTTCATTCATCTTAATAATCGTTTGAGATCATCTCTGCGTCATATTTGTATAATCCAGCTTAGCTCGCGACTAAGCTACAGCTAGGATAAACGTTCCTAGTGTGCTTAATTTAAGCTATGCACAAGGTCTCCGGTCTAGACGAATGACGTGTCACTTGCATACAATAGGGGTTTAGGATTCGTCAAGGATGTAATTGTTATGCACAAGGAGGCACATCAGAGTGTTTAGTATACCGAGCCTCATAGGAAAGACGAGCAAAACCCATAAATTAAACATAACATCACACCCGAATCCCCAAAGGGTGAGTCAGAGGTGTGCCCGCAAAGACCGATATCCGTCGGGGCTGCGGGTTGTTTGAAAGAGATACCGCGGCCTCGACGTAAAGGGCTAAGAAGGAACATCGGTGGTTTAACATCGGAGTTTGGTCTGTAGAAGTCTGACAATCCCTACTGCTCTGCCCAGAGCGGTAGAAGTCATTTGATGATTTACCACCCAACCGTGGTACGAATTTAACCTCCGTGGCTGCACTTAAAAATAATGGAAATACTCAATAATACTTTGCCCGATCAAGTATAGTTGTACGCAAATACAGATGCACTCTCTTGGTGCATACGATAATAAAACGGCAGTCTTAGATTGGTAATATGAGACATTGACATACCTGCGTACATTATGAAAAGTAAGACGATGGTCGAAGGTAATGATTGATCAGACATATATATTGGAAACTGACCATAATTTTTTTCACAACAGTTCATAATGTTAAATTCAAACTTTCATTACCCTACCTTTCCTTATATTCTAATAAAAATCCCATAACTATTCAAATGTGTGTATACGGAAACGAGTCACAGATCAGAAGTAGTTCCACGAAATTCCTAGCAATGTCGTAACAGCAAGCTAACGCAATCCTATCGTGTATCTAGTAGGCGACTGATAAGCCTTATCTTGTTAGCTGACATAACCGTGTAACTAGTCACCTACATTGTGCTGGAGATTGTGCGTAATCGTGTCAAGATGGGGTACTTTAGTTGACTCATTAATATTGTAATTAATTTCAGGAATTTATCAAATAGCTCGTAGATAAATAATATCTTTAGGTTAAGCCGGGCTTCCGTGTTCCGTGTGGTGTCGGACGTAAAGAATAGCACCATCCCATATCTTCCCGTGGGTGTCGTAAGAGGCGACTAAGGGATGTACCAGAGAATGGGCAGCAGCGTTCTCTGTGTCTTTGTAACAACCATACTGCGATCGCCAACCCGCCTGCCAAGCGTGGCGATTATGGCAAACCCCCCCCAAAAATGCCTGGGGGAGGCCTATGTCCAGCGGTGGACGTCTTATGGCTGAAATGATGAAGCCGGGCTTGCCTAGGTTGGTCTGTGAATGGGTGAGCTCCCATTACATACCGAGTTTCCTCCGTGCCTCGGAGAGCACGTTAAGCTGTTGGTCTCTGTTTCCATTTATATAGATCTTTGCTAGTCGTTACAGGTCTGAAAGTCTGACAACCAGTCCTACCAAAGGGTACTCAGTATTTATAGGGTTGTGGAGAATAAATAGACAGTCACTCCGTGTTTAATACTGGTATTGAGCTGATCCGACGCCAACATAGTCGGGAAAAGGCTAGGCAGATGATGATCAAAGGTTTTTTTTTTTTATAAAACGTTGCCCCACACTAGGAATTTCTCCTGTATCTTGGGTGCGTTTACAAACATTTAAACTTGTTTTGTGCTCAGTTGTTGGCAAATTGGCAATAGATACACTCACTATTGTATTCTAGGTCGAAGAGTTAGGCAACTCTTCTAACCTAACCTAACCTGACTCACGCCTTTTTCCCATGGGGGTAGGCAGATACCACAGAACGCCAGCTGCGATGGTCCTTACAAACTCCTTTCGCTTAGTCATGTTCATGCAACTGGTCGTACAGGCACGTCGGCGAAATATGGGTACGATTACGTACACCTCTGCCTCACCCTTCGGGGATTACAGGCGTTATGTTATAATTGGTAAGTGGATTTAAAATGAAGAATGCAAAGACCTTAGAATCTTAGATCATCTTGGAAGATGAGATTCTACAACGTTAAGTGTCTGTGACGCTATAATGCATAATTCTGATGTAACATCATCAACCTTTTGATAAACGCCGACGTATCCACATTGACACACTTTGCCAGACAAGGGTAATATAAAACCTAGATACAACTATTTGTTATCAATACCTGGAGATTCACACTTATGTGCAAGTATCACTTTACTAATATAAACGTACACAACTTAGTAGATAACTATTTCACTTACGATTTTATTCGGGTACCACACTATCTCTTGGCATAATTCAGCATAATGCTTGATAAAATGTAATCGGTCGTTTCGTTTCTTATCTAAGTAAATAACAACATGTTAGTAAACAAAAACTAACCATAAAATAATGTAGCAAAGTTCAATTTTCGTTTCAGACTTCTCAGAATGCGGAAAAGTGAAAAAAGTTGCGCCATATCGTTTTCCATCAGTTTGAAGACAGCGTTTTATAAAAAGGTTATTTTTAATGTAGTCTTTGGATGTGTTTCAGTAGGTTAGTAGTGCAATAGTTTGTATAATAAATAACTCGTGAATCTAAATCCAATTGTAGATTGTAGGTCTACAAAATGTTATACGTTCACGGAAGTAATAAGATTTTAGAAGTAATGCAAACTAACTATAACTATACAATAGTTAAAGCAGTAAATACAAGAATGTGAATAGTAAAAATGTAAAGTATGTGAATTTTGAGGTAAAGTTACAGCAATATCTACACAAAATTTCCATCGTCATTTAAAAGCTAACCCCAATCTATTTTACTCCATTAATTAAGGATAGAATCTAGGAACTAACTAACCGAACCGCAGGCAAAGCCCGGCCCTAACTAAGGTACAATTATCATAATTAACAGAAGGTAGCTCCTAACCTCTGCAAACTGCTCCCGCGGCCTACGTAACTGTAAGATAAACTTACAGGCAGCTTACGACATCGTATTGTGGTGATAATAGGTATTCTGCGTTATTCTAGACCTGTTTACTGACTGATTGTGTCAAGGTAGACCTCCTCCTGCTGGGTTGCAGGTTGTTCGAAGAGATACCGCGGCCCCGGACACAAAGGGCTGAGAAGGAAAATGGGTGGTTTTTAGTCAGTACAATTCTGACACTCCCATTCCGCTCCGCCTAGTCATTTAATGAGCCCCACCCTCCAAAAAAAGGTAGACTTTCTGTATTTTATTCGTGAAGGTTCTGGAAGGAAATAATGAAAACCACTCGGATCAACGTTCAGGTTAAGCCGCGCTTGCCTAGGTTGGTCGGTGCCTGGGTGACCGCGCATTACATTACGAGTTTTCTCTTGCTTCAAAAAGCACGTTAAGCCGTTGGTCCCGTCTGCCATATTATATGTAGATCTTTGACAGTCGTAAAAGGTTGTCAGTGACCCGAAAGTCTGACAACCAACTAACGTGCATCGTATTATCCAGTACTAACTGGGATATGGATGTTAGACATCAGTCTTCATTCAATAACAGGCATTAACTCCATGTAAAATACTGGTATCCAGCTGCTTCCGATTACATTGGAAGCCGATATTTTGACAGAGTTTGCAGCGGCTTACTTGGGAGTGCAATCGATTCAGGGCTTTCAAAATAGACCACTGTAGTTCAGTGCCGGGAGCCAGGTTTTCTTGGGGTTTCAAGAAGGCGAGAATCGTAGAGAAAACTTGTCTTAGTATTTCTATCGACACAGATTGTTCCGATCAAAGATTATTACGATATATGTTTATAGTCGAAGTTGCTGTTTTACAGGACACTTCCTTAGGCTACGTCCTAATAAGGCTCGTGTAATGTAGTAGTTGAGTTATGGTTTGTAATGAGATACGAAACAAGCCGCTAGTCAAAGCCTACAGGCCCTGTTGTAATGTATGGGTTTCCTGTGACACCAGTCATTACAATATTATAAACAGGCTTTCTGATAATCATTGAATTGATATTTATAGGTACGTCATTCTCGAAGTAAGGCTCTTAAATTGTTACTTGTCTGTTCGTAGTTTTCCTGGAAATTTCAATCTTTTCTCCCAAATTCCCGGTTTTGTAGAACAAGTGACCAACTTAGACAAGTCTCTTAAGATTTTCATTCTTTCCTTATAAAGTTGAGTCATTAAAAAAAAATCTAATCAACCAAAGAATTGCTTTACGAAGTAAACCAATGATTATCTGTTGACATTAACGAACAAATAACAACTGTAATTTGTACGTTAATGTCAAGTTTCTCCTAAATACCTGTTAATTCTATATCGTGTCGCATCACAATGTGCTTACATTGTATACCAACAGCTGCTTAGCCGAACATTTACCTGAAACGAAAAGAAAAACATTGATTACACATTTAGATGCGGTAACGATGGATCAACACGCGAGGATTAACTCGAGAAATCTGAAATTCCGAGTATTCACGAATTTAACCGAAGTTATTATTTAAGTGTAATCCCCTGTCCGATTAATTTTAAATGTCATTGACACTAACAAGAAATGCAATGAGAATATTTATGATGCAACATCATTTTGGCAATCGAATGTAGGTTAATCATGAAGAATAAAGTAAATGTAAAGAAACTGATCCTAGTTTCTTTAGCTAAACGGAGTCGCGGAAGACCGAGGAGAAGATGGCGGACGTCTTGAATGGCTTTCTTGTTATTTGGCGAGAAGAGGCGCAACATCGAGAAAAGTGGAACTTTATGGGAAGGCCAGATCAGGATAACAAAACAAGACATAATTATAAATCTAAATCTACAAAACGGTAACTAACATATATTTTTATTTATCTAATCTCTTGTGGATGAAGATTTGGAAATCAACGAAGGGTTACCATAGCAACAGTGAAATATATTCTCGGTATCAGAAACTGTAACCAATAGCATTTCAACAGTTGTAAAACATAAACAAAATTTCAATATAACGGCCTGAGGCATAAACAAGATGGAATCGGAATCACTTGTATCAAAAATTCATTCACAAGCGAAGAAGACATTCATAATTTAAATTTAAATAAAAATCATGTCTAAGTTATGCAAAACGATACACAGGGACGACGAGTGACTGACAAAACTCATCTAAACATCATTCCACATGAGTCCACTAAGTTGAACGAAATATGTTTTTGACATGTTTATTTTTAATGCGGTCGTGATTTAATTAAGCTCCAAAAATTAAGTATAGCCACGCATTTTTATATTTCCAGAAATCGACAGTAATGTGTTGGTTTAGCTTATAAATGGCTTTTGACACGTAGTTTACCAGAATATGAAGTGCAATAACGTATGCAATGTAACTGTACATTTATTTGTTTTCTTTTGGATTTGGTTTTGATTCGAATTAAATTTTGACAGCCCAATCTCTTTCTAGTGTAATTTTCTCTGCAGTCGGTGGCAATTAAAATCTAATTTAACCAAAACTTGTTTAATAAAGGAAATTATAAATCAGTTCGTAATTTTACTAACGCTGATCCAAAGATATAATCGTGTAGATAGCAACAAACAAGATGCCAACAATTTTAATCATGAACATCATTCATCTGGCTTATTACATGGAAGACTGCATAAATGCATAACTACTGACAAATTGCTACAATTTACCAATGGCAACTTAACAAATAATAATTTACTAAACAATTTATTCCCCTATTAATTACTCGGACACCTACACACGTAATTGTTAAACACCCACCACAAGAAAACATCGATACACATCAACTTACACGATAATTGACCATAAAACTGAACAAAACATAGAATCCTCAACCACCATACTTGTGGCTATCATATAATTTGAGATGTTAAAAATCCCATTAAGTAGCCATCATTAAAATTAAGGAACGAGGAAGATAGGATCAGTGGAACGAGCAGCCGTTAGGATAATTGTGGATCCCCCATGTACTAGTTGGTTCATTATGATCGTCACGCGATCGCGTCGCCTCAGCAAAAGCTTATTAGCGTTCACTTTGTAGTGTTGATTAGTGTGATAAGTGTAGATAAGTATGCTAGTTAAGAGAAAGGATAGCTTTAATTATAACATGACAAGACCGACGGCCCAGTAAATTATTCAGATGATGCATCACATGGTGAAGAATGTGTAAAGATAAGGATTGGACTTTGAGCCATAATCAAAGTAAATGGAATAATAAACGAGTTCTTTCAATCAAATGTCAAAGTATCATTTCATTCAATCACAAGATTACCTAAAACATAAAAAGCTCTTGATAAAAACATAAAAAAAAAACATTAAACATTCGGCCATGAACTCGATTGTTACGGTCAAGTGTACAACAATTAAGAATATAAGCATTATCATTGTTTTTGTTTCTGTTAATTTCGCAAACATAACCGGTATAATGAACTTATCTTAATGTATAAATATTTTGCAACGACGACATTTTTTGCTGCTCCATACATTTTAGGATTAGAATAAAACTAGATTTGGTTTATCTAGATGACATTCTAAATGTGAAATTCCAACGGATTCTGCACAATGGAATTGTTCTGTTTGTATTCTAAGATATATCTCTGCATAATATTAAAGCTGGAGTGGAATTTGCGACGTTGTTCGTTTCTTTGTCATTGCAAAGGATTTTTTGGTTCACCAAATTGTGGTTTATTGCTTTTTAGCAGCAAAACACATAAAATAGATCCAGTTTTGCATATAAATGCCGCCGATATTATCGCATATTTATAGATTCCTCATATTTTTAGCACAAGCTTTTTGATTAAAATCTAACCTTTAGTTTAGACATCCCTGTTCTATTTGATTTAGCGCAGGAATTTTATCAGGTAAACATGCATTTGCATCAACTCCCAGACCATCGTTTACGTAACTCAATCTTGCAACGTCTGGATGTATCATCGTATCGTCCCTACAATTTCGATCCCGTAATCAAAGTAACAGAATGGAACACGTTTTCGCATCACGCCTAAACACTGTTCTTGGCACACGCCGTATAATCTTCTGCTTGGTTCCGGGGTCAGGAGGAACAGTTATCTTTGAGTAATATAAGCATGTTGCTAATAATTATTGGTGCTTCACGGCCAATTAACGATTTGCTTTCGATGTTGGCAAAATTATGGCGGAATTTTTACGGCCTGTTTTATGAGGTTCGGTCGGTAAATCAGTTGAGTAGATGTTCGTCTTGACTAAGATATTAGTGTCTTCGAATTTATGACAAACCTAAACGATCTGTGTGAAGGACGGTATGGCTAGAAAGAAGGTGACTGCTGAGAAGACGGGTTATAGAGAAGTATGGACGAAGAAGATATGCTGCGCCAACCCTAAATAAATTAAAGTAAGGGCGGACAATGATGATAATGATAAACGACCTGAAATATAATGATTAACCCTAATTCTAAGGTAGTTTTATTTTCAGAGTTGCGTCGCTTAAAATACAGAAATATTATGGGTCGTTAAAATAATCAAACCGCCGACAAGGATCAGACTTGCGAATGAATACTATAGTACGTGCAAGTATTTTTTTTTACTAACCGTACCTGTCTAGCCTCGGGGAACATTTGTTTAATCTAAAAACAGACATTAAATTCAATGGAGGAGTATCTCTGTTTTTTGTTTCAAAGGATAGAACATTGGTTTCTATTACAGTTATTTGTTCATCGACCTCTTGGCGCCGGCCATCTAATTGCGAACCAAGATGTCTTTTGAAGCACTTTTTACAATACTTAAAACGTGTGCTGCGTTGACAATGTTAATTTTAAGCTTTATGTGAGTTATTTTTAAGATATTGGATTTTGTGAAGATAAAGGATTCGATGTTTTCTATTGAGCATTATCATCGTTACTATGCATAAATAGCATACAGCCTCAACATTGGAATAATGAAGCTCATATTATCATGTCAAAGTTTTTGAAAATATTGTTTGTGTGCAATATTCAAATCATCCGCCATTAACCCTTTTTCACAGCGTAAAAACAGAAATAAATCCTAAACAGGATCGGAAAACACTATTAAGAATTACAAATATTAGTCAAAAATTCAGTTGAAATCTAAAATTGTGTGTATCTGTAGTCTGGTCATTAGCGGTAGCAGTCCATTTGCATGAACTTTACCTGTTTCTAAATTAAATGTGACTGTCTCATTAGCTTTATCTTTTGCTATTTGACCTCTGACAGTATTTAGAATAGATTCATTATCATATTAGTCTGTTAATAATATTCGCGTCGTAAGGTATTCCACTTATCTCATGGCTATCTTAAGCAGATACCCATGATAATAACATGTTATTGAATATTAGTGTTAATTATTATACTTTTTTTTTTTAAATTAGTACTATTTATTTTGTGGTGTTTTATTTCAAATAGGCATATTATTACGATAGATATCTACACATTCCGGTTCTCTACTGAGAAGTTTAGACAATAGTACATACTGCGTTAAGGTTGATGTTCCAATGACTTTTTGATGAAATACAGTCACACATCTTGACAGTTACATGAACTTGGAGGAATCATATTTTCACTAACATACAACCTAGCACTGGCCTGCAAACGTAAGAAAATTTGAATTTCGCGGTCTACCCTGGAACATCCACCTTAAGAGAGCTGACAGATTGATAGAAAAACTGTAAGTGAAATTTCAGGTTATCACGTACCTGTTCGAAGTTTCTATTATTAAACGAAACACCTGCATTTAAATCGTCGTATTGACACTTATCTTCCTACCAACACTTTCTGTAGTGCATTTAAATAACTGTACGCTGAACTTTAGCCAAAGCAACCGGTCTCCGATGAAACAGGTACAGTGTTATCAATCATAATAATTTTATGTTCAGCTTCATTGCTTACTAAAGGGCAATGTGTGTTTCTTACATTATTTCAGTCATTCATAATTATTATCGAAATTTTTGGCAGTTTATTTTATCTGACAGCCGAATCAAAGGTAAACGCCGCCTACTTTTGTAGGACCTGTATGTATATTATATAATATTTCATTGACCTCAGTTTTTCTTTTGCATAATGTTTGGAAGAATAATAAATATTTCAGTTACCCCTAATTACATTAATTAAAAACTATAAAATAAACTAAACCAACAATAAACTATAAAAAGGCATCGAAATACTGCTCCTCAACGCTGTCAGCCGGTAATGTGCCCAAAAGACTGGCGGCATTGCCTCTTTGTATGGCAACACTTATCCTCTGGCCAAGAAAAAATAATGATTCCGATATTATGGATATCGGAAGAAAATATGGAGTAAGTACAGTGTGATAGATCTTGACCAATACTTTAAACTATGCATTCAGTACATGACTCAAGAAGTCTAGAGTTTCTAGACCCACTACTAGCTTTGCAACCGATGAGAAGTTACAACAGAGGGTCATAAATAGTGAGCTGGATCTACTGTATGCTGTCACTATATCTCATACATCGAGTATAACTTTTGTGTTATAAACAAGCTCAAAGGAATATAATAACCTTCTGTCGAAAGCTTTAAACCCAAATACGATCAGCCGCTCCAAATATATAAAACCCCAATTTCCTTTTAATGAGTAATATGTTAGCAATTTACTACTCAACCCACGAGTAACTTAGCGTAACCTTGAACTTCTAGATCTCAAACAATTCAACAAAAACGCCGTAAAAAAGGTAATAAGTCTTTTATTGATTGATGTTTATGTGATCCCGGCATATTTGACGTTAAATAGCTAATATATTAGGCTTCTAGACTTTTTAAAGGATTAATGACTATATTAGCTTGGAAGGTGCTATTTATGCTTGAGTAAAAACGGTAAAAAAAATGCTATGGTAAATAATTTCGTCGGATTTGTGTCTACTTGTCTGCTGATTTCTATCGATTTTGCAGTTCTCAGAACGGTTGTGTTTAATTTAAATTCGTACGTGTGATTTTGTATATCAGACAGATCAATTTTATTTAGAAACAGAAAACTTAGTTCTGACGTAATTTCACAAGTCTTGAACAAACTCAATTATTTAATTTATTTTCCTTAGTTTCAGTAATTCTAGGTGAGCTAGCATAGGTGTGGTTTTTGGAGGTAAGCCAACTGAATGACGTGAACTGATACTTCGCAAGAACATTGCAAAAGTGGAAAAGAATAGAATAGTTTTAACGACCACGTCTTACCAAAGCACTTAAGGATACAAGGTAACGGAAATCCTCTTTCATTGGGTAACCGAGCTGTCTAATTTATAAGCACAATAAGAAGTGAGATATTCTTGGCTAATAAATAAGATTAAAATACGATGGTTGACACGTGTATGAAAAATTTATCCGAAAAAGCAATACCAAGAGCATATTGGTAGGTTGTTAAAAGACTAGTAGCAAAGACATCATTGATTGAAAAAACTCTGATTGTAATAATATAACTAATCACGATAAGATAAATGCTATCACAGAAACTGTACCAGAATCTAGACACAAAGACGATAAAGGAGAAACTAAAACAGCTACCAGATAACCAGCCTTTAGTACCACAGATTTATCAGGCCTTATTATCAGCAGAAACTGTAAAGCAATCGAGTTCCACAATCAGATCGCTAAAGGCATGTCGTAACTCGAGAGATATCCACGCAAGCACATATTAATCGTATAAATGTGCGAACATGCCAATGGCACTTTCATAATTTATTCGGGTTAACCCGATAAGCCGAAAGGGTAAATTTAATTGGCTTTCCCAATGTAAAGCTGCTTGAAAACTCGAAGGTGCTCACCTTTGCTCAAGAGAAAGGGATTGTTAAATAAATATATCGATTTTGAGGACGGTAAAAGGTGTTGATCTTGTCGCTGCTGATATCTTTAATTATTTTGTTATGCAAATAGTTGCAGCCGCTACAGATTCTCATGGGTGGTCCTACATTGGTCGGGATGCCATTGAATTACGGGTAGAATTCATGAGTTCTATTTTACCGGAACTGGCAGATGGTCCATTCCATTGCAACAACTCGTTAGTCACGGAATTATGGCCGCGTAAGATGTATCCTTTGCATTGCTCCTATAATCGTATAGCCTTATGCATCTTTCGTGTCATGTTTGCCTTCAGCTGCGGCTGGTCATCTCATAAAATACCATGTCTTAATTTAATTATAAGAGTATATTGAATTGTTCTCACATAAAGACGTAACAATAATTTACCCTAATTTACTAACTTGATTCTAAAATAGTATCGATGTAGTATTTCTCCTGCTCTTCTCCAAAGATATCAATGTTTCCGGACGGGTAATTAATTAGCATCTACTCTTTGACTAACTGACCGACATCTTGACTATTAAAACGTACCTGTAAATGGTTTAATTAAAATGCTTTTACTTCAAGTTCCATACTTCAATGCCTCGTCTTCAGTAGAAAATGCTTTCATCTCCGATTCAGCAAAAATAAAATATTTTTAATAGCAAGGGTCAAAACCTTTTTAGCATTTAACCTTTCTGTGTTAACAACAACCCTACAGTACCAGGGTTAGGAAAATATTCAAAGATAAAAGGAAAAGATTTCGTAAGGATTATGAAGCTGAAGGTTTCTCCTTTCATAGGTTTAACCCCGGGTATTATCGATCGAGTGTGTTGGTAGCGCTTTTCTTTAGGATCAAATATTGGATTAAAAGCTTTATTGAATGTGAAATATAGGATAAGGTATAGAAAGACTATTTTGTTCTATACATTTGTTTCTGTCGTGTCTACATGGAAGAATAATCGTTGGTTTAAATATGAGTTGTATTAGCAAACATCATTCTGCAAATAATAGGATATAAATCACTTCGTTTTGTTTTGTCTCTTGATTATTGCACGGGTCTTTTTTGTAAAAAGCCGAGATGATTTTAGCAATTAGTTTGGCGAAACCAAGGTTGTGTATAATTTAAAAGCTACTTCGGATGCGTGGTAACTTAACAGTGTCAATGCACGCTAACTCCATTAAATAAGTCAAGATAATATCACGACTGTAATCCGCGAAGGTTGAGGCAGAGGTGTACTTAATAGTACAACAACATTTCGCCAGTTATGTTCTAAGTAAGCTTTAAGTAAGTCAACTATAAGACTTAATACTTTGTTTTGATACCTGTTAACTTTAATTCCCAAGAAACAACTAACTTCTTTTAAGTCTACCATTTTGAACTTGTTCATTAAATAGCTTTTGAAACTGTTCATGGTATTTATATCTGCAGTTGAAATAACTAGATCATCGAAATAAGTACAACAAAATGAAGAACCAACTCATTTAGGAAGTGAGTGCACTTACGTATTGTTTGTTTATTAATTGTCACGTCAATTATGATGACAGGCAACTTAACTGTATATTAATCCATCAACTACCATGAGAATGAATTAACCCAAAACACATCAAACTTGACCTCTAGTATAATTAAATTGATAAACCGATTGACACCCATTAAGTAAATGATGAATGAATGTTGACGGATCATGTGAGTGAATAAACATGTTCACTCGTTCATGATGCGGTGTGACATCATCATGTCAGTTTAACCGTAGTTATGATTGATCGGTTCAAGTTAACGCGTCTTATCGTAGTTAATTTAAAAGTAATCTATTTTTTTTTCAGAGTAACCCCCGTACCGTGGTATAGGGAAAAGAACTTATCAAATAAACGTTTGTGTTTGTCTGTGTGTGTGTGAAAGCGCGTTTATAGGGCGAGAATCAGACGGACCGCGTTATAACACGGGTGGTTCACACTTACGGATTTCCGAAGAAGAAAAACCTAACCATTTTATTATTTATTCCGCTTGAGAATCATTAGTATTATTGCCTCCTTGCATTTGACGAGGATGCAAAACGACAGCCTGTATACCGCCGAACCCAAACTTGGAAAAGATCAGGAAGTTAATGATGATGGCGCGAATAGTGCTTTTTCCAACGGTAAATATAAAAGAGTTTATTTGATATTAAACGGAGGGTAGCAGATATTATTATTATCACCCTCTAAAGAGGTTTTATAGGAGGCTTCGGAACAGTAATAAACGATGGGAAATTATGATGAAATTAATTTAGTTCGTGTTTACGACTAAAACGAGTATTGTGTTGGAAATTAATGCTGTTTTAATGAAGCCTTCTGTATGCGTCAGCATGTGTCTCTTCTGTAATGCAGTTGTTTCTAGTAATGATTATGTTGAGGTCAGATTGGCAGACGCCTCATGTAAAATACTGATATTCAGCTGCACCCGGTAAGACTGGAAATCGACCCCGATTTTGGGAAAAGGCTTGGCTGATGATTTGTCATCATAATTCGCCTGCCCTTATTCCAATTAATTTAGGGTCCACGCAGCATGTCTTCTTCTTCTTACTTACTTATTACTCGTCATTCTGCAGTCACCTCCTTTCTAGAAGCTATATCATCCTTCGCACAGTTCATATGGATAGATATAATATATATTACTAGCTGATGCCCGCGGTTTCAACCGCGCGGATGTCGGTTATCGCTACCGATGCCGGTTATCGACAAAGTAATATTTTCGTACCCCCTTTCAACCCCTTGAATAAAGTTTTTTATTTTATTTATTTTTTATTAAAAAGTAGCCTATGTCCTTTCTCGGGTATCAAAACATCTCCATACCAAATTTCATGCAAATTGTTTCAGTAGTTTAGGCGTGATTGAGTAACAGACAGACAGACAGAGTGTAAATAACAGCTTAGATATAAGGCTAGATGCATGTAAAATTTAGCCATGTAATCGTGTTATTTTTGTTATTAGTCCTTGTTAGAATAGTTTTATTCACTTCTAAGGCATATAGGAGCCTTATTGCTTATGTATTAACGTAAAGAACCACTTTTGTTTACTGTTTAGCGCCTTTTAGTGCCTAATACATAAGTATAACTTGTTATGTACAACAAAAACGTAGAAAATCTACACATGTAACCTAGATATATAAGATTTTTGCATTGTATGTTCAACTCTGACCTAATATGTACTAGATTTTACTATTTCCATGTATGTAACTATGTATTTCAAATTGTGTCTTATGTACAATAAATAAAAGCTGCTTACACACATATACAGACATGCGTTTACAGCTCACACACACATATACATCATAAATAGTCGCCTCTCATTGGCCAGTCAAAAAGTTGCCGCATTTTCTCACTGCCGCGCCTAGCGCTAAGATGTTAAGGCTATAAATATGGCCCGCCCACAAAATTCTGATTCACTATTCGATTGACCGCTGCTTGAAGACAACATATATTAGAAGATCACCGTCTCCCCTACACTCCACACGCACTACACTCCACATCGCAGCGCCCTTGTTTTTACTGAAGAAATCGTCTTTCATTTATCATCCCGATCCTGCTGAACATCCTGAATATCAAGTACATCAAGTTACCTATGGTTACAAGTCTGCAAAAGTTAGGCGTATCACTCTGCTGAAAAAGTCTGCGCCTTTCAATGGTCCTTCTCGGCCGGATCGCTGTATCAAGCTTTCAAGAAAGAAAATTCAAGATTTCGTCATTCAAGAGAGAAAATATCAAGTTCTCTGCACGAATCTTTCAAGAAAGAAACGTTCCAGTCAAGAAAGAAACAAGTACGCGCGAGTGTTAGTAGTCGGTCTTGCCTAACCGCTGCTAATTACTTGGAAGCAATCATCATTTATCACTCGTACGTGGCCACCTAGCGGTGTTAAACGGCCTATATCGTACGGAGGCATAGTGGACGAACTGACGCCTCCACGCACCATCCCTGGTGTTATAGTCAGACCCCGCCGGTACGGTGTTGGAACGCTCTGGGGCCACTAGTTGGCACGCAACGACGGATGTGGTTTTCCTCCCATGTTCTGATGCGCCCGTGAGCACCTTCGCCCTCTGCTGGGAGGTTCCCATACCCTCCTTTCCTTATACGTTCCTATTCCTGTTCGGCATCCCTACGTTAGTAGTCCGACAGGCAGCTAGACAAAGTAGGCGTCACATCAAGAAGAACAATAAGTGAGAGTGATAAAGTGATAAAGTGATAAAAAGTGTTAAAAAAGTGTTAAATTCTAAGTAATTGGTAGGATTAGGGACCCTCTTGCGCGATGAGTGACGCACGTGTATTGCGTTCAGGCAAATCTACGCCTCTCACAGACGCCACGCCGGCGTCCGGTCAGACTACGTCGGCCGAAACAAATACGTGGAGTAATGGCACCAGCATAGAGGACACGAGCGGTGACAGCAGCACATCACGTAACGAGCAAACGATAGTCAAAGATAGGTCCGCGCAAGTCGATTTAGATAATACATTAGTAAGGAGTGCGCCGGGCACTGTAGTTAATGTCCCCACGACGGATAGGGCGTGTAGTAGATTATCTATGTTAAAAGCAGAGCTAGAGTTACATAATTCCGAGTTAGCACGAGCTCAGGCGGCATCCGCAGTTGCTATGAGTCGTCTAGAAATAGCCAGGATCGAACTGGAAAGTTCTAACGACGCGGAGCGCCCGCCTAGGTTAGAAGAGTCGCGTGTTAAAGGCTGGATTTCGGAACAATGTGTAGCAGACAGGCCAGCTATCTTAGATAATACCCAAGTCCCGGGACAGGCCCCGCGATCACCCACTAAATGTAGGAACGAACCACGCGTTGGAAACGACATGTCTAATAGTGGCAGCGACATGGCGATGCTGGCCAACGCGATAATGCAGGCGGTAAATTCCAATAAATCAGACTCCGCGGCTCCCAAGTTCATCCACGAACTGCCCCACTTCGACGGGGCGATTGCCGAGTGGATAGCTTTCAGATCAGTCTTTAACGACACAGTAGGCATGTTTTCTGACGTACAAAACGTAGCCCGCTTAAGAAAAGCACTAAGAGGTGCAGCCCGCGAAACCGTTAGGGCGTTATTATTCACGGTGTCGGATCCGTATGAAGTCATGGACGCGTTAGAAAGGCGTTACGGCCGACCAGAGTTACTCGTCTTATCAGAACTCGAAAATATAAAACGCATGCCCCGCATGAGCGAAGACGGGCGCAATGTCAGTAGTTTCGCGAGCAAAATAGCCAATACAGTTGCGGCGATAAAAGCACTCGACCAACCGCAATATCTGTATTCACCTGAGTTAGTGAGTCGAATTGTAGAAAAACTCAGTTTAATTTTAAAATATAAATGGTACGAGTTCCGAGCAGAGCGCTCCGGGGCGCCGGAACTAGAGTTATTATCTCGATTTCTAAACATCATGGCCGACCAGTGCGGTGCCATGTTCGCCTATGATGCAGCGCGTGATGAAAGGAAAAACCGTAATAGGCCGCGCACGGTGAACACGGCTCGCGAACGCCCACAGTCACGTAGCCGGCATAAAGATGACTCCGATTCCTCATCGGATGAATCAGAAATCGAGGAAAAAACGCACAATAAAACGGTCGCCACTGTTAATAAATCCAACTCTAAAAAACAGGCGCCGAAATCGCAAAAGCCACGCCCATCACGACCGAATAGCGAGTCGTCAGCAGAGGTAAATAAAAATAAAAAATGCGTATTTTGTGCGGGAAACCATACCGCCGCGGAGTGTGCAGACTTCGTGAAATTACCAATAAAAGAACGATGGGACGCGGCCAAACGTGAAAAGTTGTGTTTTAGATGTTTAAGTAACTCGCACATACGTACATTCAGGTGTAAATACGTACCATGCGGAATAAACGGGTGCGAAGCATCGCATAATAAAATGTTGCACGGCAGCGGCAATACAACTCTGCCTACCCGCGGTAATGTAAGCTCGATAAATCATATACATACCTCTAATACCTACCTAAAAATAGTTCCGGTGGAATTAAGCGGTCCGATAGGTTCGACGGCCACTTACGCCTTACTTGATGAAGGTTCAACCATGACGCTTGTTGAACGAGGCGTGGCCGACAGCGTTATACCTAGGGGTCGCAGCCAACTTTTATCTCTAGAGGGGGTGGGAGGTAATCGTATAGACGATGCAGAGTCGTGTCACGTCAATTTATCGATCCGCGGTTTATGTAGTCGAAACTTAGAAACTATGAGTGCAAACACCATAGAGAATTTAAATCTATCTCCACAGGAGGTAAGCAGGGACGTAGTGCGACAGTGCAGCCACCTAGCAGAGTTAGAAGATGAGCTGTGCTACGAGTTGGGAAAACCGACTATTTTAATAGGCCAAGACAACTGGCATTTAATCACGTCCAGACAACTTCGTGTCGGCAAAAAGACCCAGCCCGTAGCATCGCTGACCAAGTTAGGTTGGGTGCTGCACGGGCAAGATGCACGTCCACGTAGTACCGTAGCGCTGGTTAACCACGTACGGCCCACTACAACAGATGACCCCGCGTTAGAACTTATTAGGAACTTTTTCAGTTTAGATTCGCTAGGAATAGAGCCACGACGGCCAACGTCTGACCCCGAGCAGCGCGCCCTAGCGATCTTAGAAGGAACTTGTAAAAAAGTAAGCTGTAATAGGTTCGAAACGGGATTACTGTGGCGCACAGACGATGAGGTAATGCCGAATAATAAAAAACAAGCTCTCAGTCGTCTGTATAATTTGGAAAATAAATTAGATAAAAACCCAAATCTAAAAACCGAATATAGCAAGCAGGTAAATAACTTGTTGGAAGCGGGCTACGCCGAAAGGGTAGACACCCCAGCTACATCGCCACGCAGCTGGTACTTACCGCACTTTTCAGTAGTGCATCCACAGAAGGGTAAGGTACGTTTAGTGTTCGATGCAGCAGCTAAGTATGGGGGAAAAAGTCTAAATGACGCGTTATTAGCAGGCCCTGACTTACTCCAATCGCTATTCGGTGTGCTAGTTAGATTCAGGGAGGGTAAAATTGCAGTAGTAGCAGACATAAAAGAGATGTTTTTGCAGGTCAAGATCGCTATGCAGGACCGCGATAGTTTGCGATTTTTATGGAGGGGCGAAGATAGGGTAGGACCACCGCAGGAGTACCGAATGACGTCGTTGATATTCGGGGCGGCATCCTCTCCGTGTACCGCTATATACGTGAAAAATAAAAACGCAGACGATCACGGCCATCAATATCCCGAAGTCGCGAGAGCCACGGTGCGTAATTTTTACATGGACGATTACCTAGGCGCGTTCGACAGCGAAAGCGAAGCGAAGCGAGTGATAGACGCTATGTATAAGGTCCACTTAAACGCATCTTTCGAATTACGCGGATGGGCATCGAACGTGCCGGCTGTTATAAGTGACGTCACAGATACGCGCAGTAGCGATTCGACTACGCTAGGGAAAAGCGATACAGAACGAACATTAGGTCTGATATGGAATCACGCACGCGATACGTTAGGTTTTAACGTCAACTTAAGAAGTACGCCTGCCAGCGTCATACAAGGCGACACTCTGCCTACCAAGCGACAGGTAACTAGCGCGGTCATGTCGGTATTCGACCCACTAGGTTTAGTTTCGCCGATTACGATGATAGGCAAATGTCTCATACAAGAAGTATGGCGCAGTGGTATAGATTGGGACGATCCCATCACAACCGAGCATCACGTGACGTGGTTATCTTTCATTAAAAACTTACAGCTATTAAAAACGTTAGAAATAGATAGGTACGTACCTGCTACACCCCCTAACGAAGGGGAGTTACACATTTTCTGTGACGCTAGTGAGAAAGTGTATTCAGCCGCGATTTATTTCGTAAGTACGAACTCGGACGGTACTAAAACATCACGACTGATAGCAGGTAAAGCCAAAGTGGCTCCGCTGAAACCTATTTCGATACCCCGTTTAGAGCTTCAGGCTGCAGTGTTAGGCAGTCGATTAGCTGAATCGGTCAAGCGCGAGTCCGATTATAAAACATTAAACTGCTTCTATTGGTCTGACTCTAGAACCGTATTAGCTTGGATTAAATCGGACCCGCGCACTTTCAAGTCGTTTGTAGCTCATAGACTGGCTGAAATCGAAAGCCTAACTACTCCAGCTAACTGGCGATGGGTACCCAGTGCTGATAACGTCGCGGACGACGCGACCAAGGGCATTCCTGTCGATTTTGACTCTAACCACAGATGGTTTTATGGACCCGAGTTCATAAGGGGCGACCCCGCATTATGGCCGCAGGAAAAGCGAGCCGCGGAGCCGCCACCCCCTTCAGGGGAGGAAAGAGTTCTTAAGCAAGTCCATGTGATTATTAGGCATGACGTTAGCGATTATTTACCAAAGTTAGAACGTTTTTCGAAATACACTCGATTAGTGCGTGTTGCTGCCACCGTTCTGCTCGTCGCCGAGGTATTTAAAGCCAAAATGCTCAAAAGAATCACAAGTAAAGAACTGGCACCAAGCCATATAAAACTAGCTGAACTGCTGCTAGTAAGAAGGAGCCAATATAACTCGTTCGGCGAAGACATCACGACGATTGAGGCTGGACGGCGACCACCGAAGAAGTCCCCGTTCTACAAGCTCTCCGTGAAGATCGACCGCAACGGTATCCTGTGTCTAGACAGCAGAATAAAAGAAAAGCAAAACCTGCCAGTCCTACATGCCAAAGAAGGCTTTACTCAGCTGTTGGTGCATCACACGCACTCAACTTTCAACCACGGCAACCATCAAACCGTCATGAATGAGCTGAGACAACGCTACCACATAATAGGACTGCGCGGCGTTATACGCTATATTTGCAACAAATGCCAATGGTGTCGGACCTATAGGGGGATCCCCTCAAAAATTCCCTTAGGCGACTTACCAGCTGAAAGGCTGGCCCAAAACCAACCGCCCTTCACAGCTACCGCGGTGGATTATTTTGGGCCCATGCATGTCAATGTCGGGCGAAGGCTAGAGAAAAGGTGGTGCGCCTTATATACCTGCCTCACCACACGAGCAGTGCACCTAGAGGTGGCCACATCCCTCTCGGCCTCCTCTATGATCATGAGCCTGCGCAGAATGATAGCTCGCCGCGGCACGCCGACTGTAATATATAGCGACAACGGAACCAACTTCGTTGGCGCTGAAAAGGAAATATCCGAAGCCATGCAAGGCAATGACCAAGACCTAAGAGCTTTCGCGTCTGAAAAGCTGATCACCTGGAAGAAGATACCACCTGGTGCCCCAAACATGGGCGGCGCCTGGGAAAGAATGGTCAGATCGGTGAAAACAGCATTACGAGTCACTCTGAAAGAAAGGTTTCCTCCTGACGATATATTACACACGTTAATATTAGAGGCTGAACACGTGGTAAATTCGAGGCCATTGACCCCGGTGAATCCCAACTTAGATGAAGAAGCGTTGACCCCTAATCACTTCCTAATAGGGCGCTCAAGTGGGATGTCACCCTTTGGTTCATTCAAAGACGCACAGCTGACTTCACACTCCTGGAAAGCTAGTCAAGCATTAGCCGATGCCTTTTGGGCAAGATGGACGGCAGAATACAAGCCTCTCTTGATGCCCCGACCTAGCGCCAATCCCCAACATAAGAACTTAAAAGTTGGCGACATCGTCATAATATGTGATGGCACGATGCCCAGAGGAGTGTGGCCTCGAGGTGAGATCATGAAAGTCTACCCAGGCCCAGATGGACGAGTACGAGTAACTGAGATACGAACAGCTGCTGGATTACTTCGTCGCCCAGCCTCTCGCCTCATCTTAATCCCTACAGCGGACTAAAACCTTTTAAATGGTGCTCGCGCACGAGGGGGAGATTGTAAATAACAGCTTAGATATAAGGCTAGATGCATGTAAAATTTAGCCATGTAATCGTGTTATTTTTGTTATTAGTCCTTGTTAGAATAGTTTTATTCACTTCTAAGGCATATAGGAGCCTTATTGCTTATGTATTAACGTAAAGAACCACTTTTGTTTACTGTTTAGCGCCTTTTAGTGCCTAATACATAAGTATAACTTGTTATGTACAACAAAAACGTAGAAAATCTACACATGTAACCTAGATATATAAGATTTTTGCATTGTATGTTCAACTCTGACCTAATATGTACTAGATTTTACTATTTCCATGTATGTAACTATGTATTTCAAATTGTGTCTTATGTACAATAAATAAAAGCTGCTTACACACATATACAGACATGCGTTTACAGCTCACACACACATATACATCATAAATAGTCGCCTCTCATTGGCCAGTCAAAAAGTTGCCGCATTTTCTCACTGCCGCGCCTAGCGCTAAGATGTTAAGGCTATAAATATGGCCCGCCCACAAAATTCTGATTCACTATTCGATTGACCGCTGCTTGAAGACAACATATATTAGAAGATCACCGTCTCCCCTACACTCCACACGCACTACACTCCACATCGCAGCGCCCTTGTTTTTACTGAAGAAATCGTCTTTCATTTATCATCCCGATCCTGCTGAACATCCTGAATATCAAGTACATCAAGTTACCTATGGTTACAAGTCTGCAAAAGTTAGGCGTATCACTCTGCTGAAAAAGTCTGCGCCTTTCACAGAGTTACTTTCGCATTTATAATATTATAGTATATAGTATGGGTAGTATGGATGGTTTTTTCTTTTTCTCTTGTGTGTCGATAATAATGAGATAGCCACCGAAACACTCATTTCTGTTTTTCAAATTCTCAAAATATTCAAATGACGAAACTGATACTGTTGCAGCCTGTGTCATCCCACTGCTGGACAAAGGCTCCCCATGACTTCCAGTTGTTTCGGTCTAATGACGATACCTCAAGTATTTCTTCGGATTGCCAAACACACATTTAATCACTAAAAAGACCAACATTCCTCCTATCAGGTCCATCACAGAGATCAAAGGGCCCAACACAAGGTGTTCACGTATCGAGTTACTAGGAAGCGACTCCTGTGCACGTTGCATCATGGTGTAATAATGCACCATACACCGCAACTAGGTCAAACGGTAATTATTTATAAATCTCTTCATGCAGCCGGAAATTGAAATGTTTCGTGTTGTGATTGGTTATGTAAATAAATGGTGGTGATATTGCTTTATACTGCCTATCCCTGTTTGAGGTAAGCGTGATTATGTAGGTGTGTGTGTATGATCAAATTTCTTGCAAGGAGAATTATATAGTGAATAGCGATACAGTAACAGCAGTTACATCCCGACCTAAGTACGGCTTATTCAAATTCGTCTTGTATGAGATTTGTTGTATAGTCCTGTTGAGCAATATTGCAACTTAATAGAGATGAACTATAAGTGGCTCAACATAAAATAAAAAGTTGTAGTAGCAGCCTTTGTACAGTTAATCGTGATAATGTTACAAAATAACATACATAATTATAAACACAATATCTGTTGTCAAACCACGTCCAAGTCCACCAAGTCAAAAACAAGAGTTCGACTTTGCATCCTGAGTATCCTTAAGTTTAATGGAGGTAACTGAAACCAAGATGAATCAAAGTCATCTTTGAAGAAGCAGGGTAACTTATTAATCATAATATAGAGATAGACAATACTGATCATATCTAAACAAAAAACATGAAGAATAAACTAACCTGTCATTAAAAAAGGTTATAGAACGTCTTTGTTCTTGTATTCTTTCAGCGGTAATAAATTAAAATCGTATTATACAAACATGCGAATTTGACATCAATCGGTTTCATTTTTGCTAAGAAGATTGTTTAGATAGATATTTAAGAAGTACCACATTTTCTTTATTCTTTTTAGTTTCAGTTTTTGAGGTAAATGAATCACTGTTTAATTTCTATTTAGTATCTGATTTCGAACAAATTGCAGGTAAAAGACAATTCTACTAAAAGTATTAAGCATTAAACAATTGAAGAACCAGGAGTCGACAAAAGTCGAATCGAGAGTGGTTCCGAGCTTTCGGCACCAATCTTGTCTCAATTGCAGTTTTCCCGTTTTATATAAAAGTCAATAAATTTTATAGAATTGATGTTTAGTCTTCATTAATTCCCTAACCTTTTCCCTACTACATACAGACGACAGTATATCAAGCTACCCGAACTACTGCTAATTTTCCTAATCAACCTTGAACCTTAAGCTTCAGCGATCTAGTTGAAAATCTATTACAGGAAAGATTGTAGTAGCTTGTTGTGTACTCGTATAATGATGTCGGCATCCAGAATGAAAATGGACCCCGGTATTTTACCTATCTGACCCCAAACAAGTCTGTTCATTGTGAGTACTTCATCATCATCATCAGCCTATTGCAATCCACTGCTGGATATAGGCCTCTTTAATCTTACGCCACTCAACTCGATTTTCGGCAACTCTCACCCAGTTGCTACCAGCCATTCTGCGAAGATCATCGCTCCACCGAGCCTGAGGGCGTCCCACCTAAAATCGCGAATCGGCAAGCGTAAGGTGTGAGTAGGTATTCAGTGAAAATTGTTCAAGGTTCCTCACAAGTCAGTCGTAAAATGTTCGCGACTGTTAGCTGTGAGAAGGCGCTATGAGACATCATGTCTACACCTTTCGGTGTTGGGTGCGACGACCACGTCATTTGCAATAGTGCCAAACAGATAAAATGCTACTTTGCCTTATTTGACATTCTAATGCAATTCACAAATGTCAGATTAGCAGGGACGAGTTGTACTACCGAGACGTGTTATACTTCGTTCGGCAGGAGGTAAACGGTATACCGAACTGATTATATCTTAAAATTTCAGTTAGTGGTTTTTCTTGGAACGTAGAGATTTTTGCAAATTCTGTTTACCTTCAAAAACGACATACAAGATTACAAATTAAGTGCAACATGTCAAACTCGACAATAATTATGAAATCTTTCTAGAAGTAACCGATACATGGTTTGATAAGGTATCACAATACTCTCTCTATGACATTTAATGTGATCTGAATCAAAGCGATTTAAGATACTAAATAGAATCCTAGATCATTCTCATCACCGAAAAAAGCGCAATAGAAGAACGTTAGATGACTGTGATGATATAAGGAAAGCTACGAAGCCTTTAGCAAGAAATATTTAGGAAGACAAACTTAAAAAATAAAACATCACGAATTGCACTACGAAGTTCGTACTGACACGGATCACGTATCCAACGCAAAATTCAAGTCATACACAGGCTTGGCCGATACAGATCTGCTCGCAGAATTATAAGTTGAAGTACTGTCGTAATCCCGGAGTGCATGAGTCAGTGACACAGTGACTAAGAAGATGGCAAGCCTGTGCCTGTGCCTGTGCTTGAATGGCCAATGCTTAGTAGGTATTGGCACGGAGATCCGCATGTATAAACGGAACTTTTACGATCATGTTGTACCTATTTGTAATGGTGTGGCTAGTACTTTGGTTCATTTTTAAACCCTGGGTCAAATCCGGGATCAATAAAAAAGGTATGGCCGCTAAATATGACAGTCCCATCCTTGGAGGTTTGTCGACTGCCGTTGAACAGCCTCTGATTTTATCTTGTCGAATGTGCTTTGGAATTGCATTATCATTCTAATTCCTCCAACCCCATTATGTGATCGGAAGAACAGAGATACAGCGAAGCATTACCGTTATATTAGTTAAAGTTTCACGCACCCGAACAAATCGTTATGCTTTCACATTCAGGCAAATTGCAGTAAAATTATTGGAGTAAAAAAAATAGACTAAACTGTGGTTTTTAATTTGAGAGAGTAAATTGACACTTGGAAATGTCAAACTTCCATATATATACAAAAACATTGTATGGAAGTTTGACATTTCCAAGTGTCAATTTACTCTCTCAAATTAAAAACCACACTCTAGAGCTAGGATATAGGATGATATATTTATCCCGGTAGTACGTCACCGTATTATAATTTTAGACAACCATGTGAACAAAGCGGCGAACAAAAGCTAGCTCTTGAATGTACAGACGCCAAGCACATAAAGTTACCCGAAACTGGCAAATTTTCACAATTAATCCTGAACCCAATGCTTCAGTGATAAAGTTAAAAATCTATTAGAGTAATTTGCCAGATTGTAGTAGCTTGATGTGTTGACGAGACGAGATTAGCTTTACAAATCTATACAAAACTCGTGATATTTTACAGCGTTGATGTCATTGCTATATCATGACGCTATGTCATAGTGATGATGTATCCACAATGATGATCCACCATTGCCACCTCATCGTCACCAGTTACCAGAGCTGAGAACGTGCCTAGAATACGATACAAAGGCGGGTTTCTTGAGATTTCACTTCGAAGCACGGATTGGCTATAAATTCTAGAACTGGGATTCACTTGGTGAAGTTTGAAAATCTGCATAAAAACGGCCACCACGAAGTATGTATATGCTAGAGTTACGAATGGTGAGCGGTATAACTTTAGCGAGTGACCTTTATGTGAATATCCACGTGTTTCTGAAGTTAGCTCACAATCTCACACTATGATATAACTTAATAAAGTATTATAAATGTGAATGTAAGTTTGTTTGTTACCTTTTCACACCTCAAACACAGAACCGATTTTGTATACACGTTGTTGCTCGGGAAATGGATGGATGAGATGAGAAACGCACAAAACAGAGAAGACTGGCAGAAGAAAGGGGAGGCCTATACCCAACAGTGGGTGATTGCGGGCTGAAATGATGATGATGTTAGGTGTACCGAAACGGGCATAAAGTGCCTTTCATCCCGAAAAAAAGTAGGTACTGTTCCCGAGGAAAACAACAATTACTTTCGTATGATATAGATGGCAACCCGAGTCTTCCGAACCATGATTGAATTAAATTGTTATAGAAATATTAGTCATCATCATCAGTCTATAATGTTCCCACTGCAGGTATTCAGACCTCCTCTCTAGGAGAGGGATGGGCTATAATCCACCACGTGGGTCCAGTGCGGGTTGGTAGAAACATTTAGTAGTATATAAAATAATTTCACGCGAACAAAGGCCGGAACCTCAGCTAGTTAAGGTATAAATGTTTCTGTATGTATGTAAGCCTAATCGTGTGGTCACTGTTTCTCAGAATCGGTTTTCAAATTTAGACGTAAGTAGGTTTTAAGTTTAAGGTTCGATTTCTCGGAATGACGAAAGTACAAAGACATTTGTTTTAATTCTCGATTATTTTGGATTTACTCGTAAAACTAATTACAATACAATGCTGAATAGGCTCGTAAATACTAAACTGATGTAGGTACCTATGTTAATATTTAGGAAATCTTAGATTATGTATTTAAATGACCGTCACTGGAAATATACTGTCAATATTTCCGATAGACAGACGAAATAAAATTTAAAAGGATTTCTGAAAAATAATCGAAAGAAATAAATACGAAGTAAAAAATAAGTTACATATTCCGTCAGTCAGCCTAAAAAGATTGATCACAGTACAAGACATACGTTATTACTGCTAATAAAAACACAATAAGTGTCGTTTGGACGTCCAGACGGATACATTATCATAGCAAGTATTTTTTTGTGACAAATTATCGTTCGTTTGTATGGAAATGCAACATGTAACACGTACTCTTTTGTGACATTCACAGTTTTATATGCAATAACTAGACTGCTAGTTTGTCACGAATTCACGATTGTCTGCACTGTGACATAACTAGCTTCTACTTAGTTTTGCTTTTTGTTTTAAAATCAGGAAAAATTCTGGCATGAGTTTTGCTAATTTTTTTGTGAATGGCTGTCATCTATTTTGGTAGCAGTCTCAGTCAGGTTAGCGCTTGTCAAATAAATTCTTATAAAGAATGACGAACGCTCCTTTTAAATTCAAACAAGACTTTACAACTTGAATGTTTTTGCAAGAAACTACTGAAAACGAAAAATATATTTCCTTCAATTAGCGAAAACAAAATCCTTTATTCTTCAATTCGATACATTTTAAACTTTTACCCTCACTTACGGGACAAATGTTCCGTGATTATTCTTTATTATGCGCTCCCGATATTTCGATGCTGTCATCTCGTGATCATGGCGCATGCAACAGCTCATACTAATAGATAATCACGGAAGATATTCGTAAATTACAACATACGTTTATTTATAACCTTGACAGCATAACAGTGTTTGATGCATTTTTTTTCGACTCTATTGTTGGAACTTGAAATCAATGATATTAATGCACAAAAGAGTGCACTGTGACATATTGGGAACCTGCAAGGTTGCCAGTTGAAAGATGTCCTGTAAGATACGATAATGGTCACAAGGTTGCTGCTGTTTCGGCAACCTCTGGTCTTTTACTTTACATCGACACACGGAGCGACTTTGCATAGTAGTATGGTATCTACAAAGATTTAATTTTCTGAAAGACAGAGCTCCATGTTTATATAATTATCAGAGTTGGTTTACGCCATCATCATTTTGATGATACCCAAACAAAAGAAAAGTATTGCACTTCGTATTTTTTTGTCTTTACCGTAAATTCAGTAGGTAATAAAATTTACCATTAAAATAATTTATTAGCGATACGTTTTGAAAGTGATTAAACATTCATCATCATCATCATCATTTCAGCCAAAAGACGTCCACTGCTGGATATAGGCCTCCCCCAGGCATTTTTGGGGGGGTTTGCCATAATCGCCACGCTTGGCAGGCGGGTTGGCGATCGCAGTATGGTTGTTACAAAGACATAGAGAACGCTGCTGCCCATTCTCTGGTAAGTCCCTTAGTCGCCTCTTACGACACCCACGGGAAGATATGGGATATGATTAAACATTATTAAATATAATATACAAGACGTAACTGAATAACAGCATCCTGTGGCCAAGGAACGACCGCAATTTACTGTAAATCAGTGTCTCGGCAGGATTGACAGAACCCCATTAATTTTCTTACAGCAACAAAATCCCATCTTCGAAGATTTACAACAATACAAGGATGTTGCAACAAATTGCACGCATCTTATCTTAAGTACCCTCTGCATCAGTACTTAGTCACCGTTTTACGATTTAAGCAGGCAACTTGTAAATAAGGCTGCGGACACATGAGTAATGGTTTACAGCTCAACAACGTTTGACGCTATGTAAATTAGGGCTGAGACAAATAGAGATGTGGTAACATGCCGTTTTGTTATGTTTCAGTTTTAGAATATGGTAATAATACTGTGCTTGTGCATGTTTAGCGAAAATAGAGGAGGGGTTTGGGTTTTTTGTTTTCTATTTTTATGCTACTTCTAATTCCGAGCAGCGGTGGAACAGTGGTGGCGGGCCCGACTTACGAACGTCGTGGGTTCGAACCCAGGCAGGCGCATTACTTTGTGTAATTTATTTCATCACCGCTGCTCTCAAAACTGTGAAGGAAAACATCGTGAGGAAACCGGCATGACATGTCTTAGAACCAAAAAAATCGAAGGCATGTGACATCTGCCAATCCGCACTGTGCCCGCGTGGTGG
Organism: Diarsia dahlii; assembly: GCA_949775195.1. NCBI lineage: Eukaryota > Metazoa > Arthropoda > Insecta > Lepidoptera > Noctuidae > Diarsia > Diarsia dahlii. The sequence goes on along the minus strand of OX459194.1, from coordinate 21,000,620 downwards.
ATTATCCATCCCTCTCCTAGAGAGGAGGCCTGAGTTCCTGCAGTGGGAACATTATAGGCTGACGATGATGATGATTTTGTTTCATGGATATGATCTTCGTGTTTAAAAATTGCAGTTTTGCTAAGAACTGCTAAAATGAACTGTGTAAAGAATGATATGGCAAGAAAGGAGGTGTCTGATCAGATGGCGACTGAAAGAAAAGTATGAAAGAGGAAGACAGGCTGTGCCGACCCCAAATAAATTGGGATAAGGGCAAGAGAATGATGATGATGTATTAAGACAGTAAATTATATAAAAAACCAATGTTGAATCCAATTACATTAATTTCTCTATCACAACGACTAAGTAATTCGCGGTATTTCCTCAATGAAAAACTTTCACAATTAGGTACAATTCTATACACTTTCCCAGAACACTAACAAGCGTATCCAAACGCAAAAATAAAACGACACAACCAAACATTTTTAGCTTCAAACATTTAACAAATTGAAAAAGTCAAAAGCAGATCGTTTGAGTAAAATTAAATAGATTCTTAGAAACTAGCAAGCCAATAAAAACAACCTTTTGTCAGTTAACAAGCATCATGTTACGCGATTCGGTTACAGAATGGCCTATTTGACATAATACCAACCGCAAAAAATGACAGCCATTTTTTTTCTGACATAGACACACGTGCCTATGACGAAGGACGTGACGGAGAAAACAAAGATTTGTGATTTCCGAAATGTCAATTTTGACATTTGCAAAAAAAAGTCATTAATTTTAGCAACGTTTTATTTTTAGTGTGACCTAGTCAAAATTGGGTTACTATTAATAAAAAAACGTACAATTTTGTAAAAATATATTCGCTTAAATTATTTAAACAAGACATTCAGATGAATGTTTTATTTATTTTTACCGTTTCTCGCTATAAATCCTTCACGTGGATTGTTAGTTAACAGCTTCTAAATAAATTATAAAAGACAGACATTTATTAAACACATTAATTTTGTGTCTAATCTTTTGCTAAAATGGCTTTTCTAGCAGCTGTCATCATAAACGTCATCTAGGGCTTAGCTCTTGACATTAAAAAATGTCAAGTAGGCTCGTAAGGAATGACGTTTCATTAATGTAAGCTGACACACAAGGACTTTTCTGCTTATCCCTTTAGGTGTGTGAATCCGTGAGTAAAGTAGGTAATGTATTGTAATAACTGCAATATTCATATCTAAACTAAGCCTGAACAGTGGGCGCTGACGTTGACATAACTAGTGACAATAATTTACATTGCCAAGTATAGGGTTAACGTATGATCATCTGTCATCTTTAACTTAATAATTAACCGCCATACATCGAGATATAAGTACTAACGTACTAGAGAAGACACCGTAAATTCCTATTTTGTCTTGTTCAACTGCGGCGATCGCGGCGTCGCCGAAGAAAACGCGTAAGTTTACATGGCGCTTAAGACCGGAAACTGAACTAATTTACTACTTTTCTTTAACTTGTGGTAAATTAGTTACGGTTTAGATGAATTGTTATTATTTTAGCGCTGCAGCGAACTAAAGATTCAAATTACGAAATAGGACAATTCAGTTATTTGACGTAGCTTCTCTAGTACGTTAGTACCTAAATCTCGATGCCGCCGTACGACGGTACAAGACGGTACAAGTCTAAATAGAGCAAATTGACTTATTGGGAAACACGAATGTAGAGCACTTCGTGCAAATCTACCACTTAGTCTCCGTTCTTTGTGAATACTACAATTTTTATTCAGTGCATTTTTCTGTTTTACATTTGCTACTACAAGTTTCCTACCAGCTAAAGATACAGATAAGAGACAGACGGGTCTCAGGTTCGAACCAGGACAAGCACCTCTCATAGACAGAGGTGCGTATTGTATAATTATCATAAAAAAGAAGATCAGTTACGCAAAATCTCTCTATTTCGTATAATAATAATTCATTGAAACTCAGCACAACAGCTATTCACTCGTTCATCTATTCTCGTCACGACACGACGTATTCAGTCCATTGTGAATTATACGCTAGTTTGTAACACAAATTATACGATAAATAAAACGTTTTAGATATCCATCAGCTTACATTGGATTAACAATGAGTTAGATTGTGACATACGGAAGGGTTGTGTGGCGAGCAATTTTTGTGATGTCATAATTGAGTCATTAGTTTAGATATTACAAGGTGTCGTTTTGCATTCGCGTCAAATTCAAGAAGGTAAAACGACTCAAATCAATAAAAAAATGAGCAGGTAATTTTTAGGGTTCCGTAGTCAACTAGGAACCCTTATAGTTTCGCCATGTCTGTCTGTCCGTCTGTCCGTCTGTCCGTTTGTCCGTCCTCGCTTAATCTCTGTGACCGTTAGCACTAGAAAGCTGAAATTTGGTACCAATATGTGTATCAATCACGACGACAAAGTGGTAAAATAAAAATTGGAAAAAAATGTTTTATTAGGGTAAATATGTAAAGTGTATATGTAAAGTGGGAAGTGATTTTGTTTTAATTCCAACCCTAAAGTGTGATATATTTTTGGAAAGGTATTTAAAAATGAATAGAGGTTTACTATTACCATTTTTTGATAATGTCAATAATTTCGGAAATAATCGCTTCAAAAGTAAAAAACAATTTAACTTTTGAACCATAAGTTTAGAAAATATGAAAAACATCTGAAAAGTAGAACTTTATAAGGACTTTCTAGGAAAATCATTATTATCCTGAACGTATCTTTATTCAAACAAAAAATATTTATCACTACGGAACCCTACACTGAGCGTGGCCCGACACGCTCTTGGCCGATTTTTTGTTTTTTTTTTAACGGATATCGGTAGGTGTGAACCACCGTGTTAAACTTAAAAGGCATCCCGTCAGATTCTAATTCTCAACTGCGTTTTCAGTCTTTTCACACGCAAATGTTTATTCAATAATTTCTTATCCCTAAACCACGGTACGGGGGTTATTCTATAGTATAGAATGAAATAGTAATAGTATAGAAAAATGTTATTGTATAGAATCTATACAATAACATTTTTTTTTTTTTTTTTACGTACGAAATATAATTTTTAATGTTACATCCTGCATGCATAACTTGCATGTATACACATGTTTGGACAAATAAAATGATCTTTATCTTTATCTTTAACAACTAAAAACAGTGTAGGTAGTGTAGGTTCACTGTTTTTACCTATATTAATTTTTAACCTTGAACCGTAATTTAAATTGATTATTATTTACGTATTTTGTAACAACCTTCTGAAATTTGACGCGCATGCAAAACTGTGCCTTGTATTTGTTTTTCAGTTTGAATGATCTTATTTTTTTTAAATTGTCCATTAATAGCCACTCATTTCAAATTCATTAACATTCATAATATGGGTTGTATATCAACGTGTTTTCTTGTTTATGGATATTTTTCTTGATCGGACCAATATATGTCTGGAACGTAATATTTATAAAACTTGTTTAAATAATTATCTTATTAGGATTTTAATTTATTGAATGATAACGTTATATAAGTTTAACATAAGTACTAAACTTTAACGATTATTAATTTATTTTTAATATCTGAATTATTCAGAATAAGATGTATAGTTTTAGTGTGCCGAACTGTATTAATTTAGTGTGAAAATTGACACAAAAATCTAAATAAATTCCAGTTGGACATGGTTTATATTTTAATTAATAAATTAAATGTGACGACGAGAATAGAATGTCACTAGGTAATTAATGTCCACCTAAAATAATTTATTATGAGCCGCTGAAGAATTTTAATGAATAACTAACAATGTAGCATTTACGACGACGGAACCTAAATTTAACCCAACTAAGTTGAGGGATTTCATTAGATACACAATAAAATATCTATCATCTAAGAAATCAATCCCGTAATTTTTAGCACGAACTTAATTGTTTTCCCGGAAAAGTTAGGCAGAGATGACCCTTTCACTGGACAAATTTTAATATGTGTTTGCCAGTATTGTTACTGTCCTCAATATTGTTAGCAAAACAGTTACTTAATATAGAACAAAATACAGTCGTCAACCGTCATCATTCAACTCAATCTGAACGCAACAATTTGCAAAAAAAAAAACAAAACAATTCACTTCCTCCTACCCAGTTTTAATTAAAAGAAACCCACGATATACATGACAGAATAAAGTTAAAAAAACAGAGCATTACACCGGTATCTTCCGTCGGTGAAACTCCAAAGATAAATGAGTATGGGACAGGTGTCCAACTGTTGGCAAAAACTTATTTATTCCTGACGACAACGATTGAAATGTTTTATTTATTTTGCATTATCGTTCCCGGAACAGTATTCGTGCCTTTGATTTGTATAAATCGTTTCTCAAGATGAAAATTCGACTTGGGTGGCATAGATAATGTCATCGCGGAAGTTTTTAATGTTGAATTATTGTTTATGGTTTTTTCTTTTCGTTGAAATATTTGTCTTGGGAAAATTGTTGCAATACATTATATTTTAGTGTGATTAAAGCCATAGAAATGGACATAAAATAACGATTAAGAATTAGAATAAATAATAATGTCCATCCTAATGTCATATAAATAATTAAATGTATACCAAAATTAATCTTCTTCCCTAACCAAAACTTAAAATTTACGGCAACCACCTGTCTCCTTTAAAAAAAGCTCGTAAAAACTCAATTTTGCTTGTAATTTGAGCATCAATCATCTTCATAACAGGTGCACGTGTGCAAGGCTTGCTGATTTATTCGCCCGTGTGTCACATAATAAGTCATGTGGTCCGTCAAGCCTTCGTGACGTCATCGTTTGTGGGTCACGGCTTCATGTAGGCAGTACCTTCGGATGCAATTATAATTAATAAATGAATCGTTTTATTAATAAAAATACTCACTTTTTGTCGAATGGAATTTAAAGGTTTTTTTGTGAAAAAATAGAGTGTGGGAATGAATTGAAACTCATGTCATGTTTTTCTGGTTTGAATTTAGTTCAAAGTATATCTTTTTTATTTTCTGAACAAAAATAAGCCATGCAAATTAACAGGACCTATACTAAAAACTATTTTACGACGAATTTTCATAATGTCACGCTGCTATTAAATAAATTCAAAATATCCACATAAATCTCGCACACTAAATTTATCCATCTATAAATTATTTATAATAACCCTAGAACGCCGGCGTCGTAAAATTCGTTCTAAAATGAATGACGTTCATAAAAGTTATCTTTCACAAAGGCCTAATAAGTTTTGACAGTGATGCAATATGTCGTCACTTTCACTAGAATACTGACAATCTGTCAGTCGGTTCGTCACCTCGAGACTAATTAGTACACTAGTGACATGTTGACATTAGTACAATGCCCTGACATACATCTTTTGTTAATAAGCAAGGGAAAATATTTGCCGTTCATGGTGACAAGGGACATCACTTTTCAGTGTATATTTTTGTAATGTATGACTACGGCAAGCGTTAGGTGTGATAATGATGTAAAAAGTAGCAGTAATTACTGTGCATTATACTGGTGTAATTGCTGGAATGGAAGTAATTAAGTTTCAGCCGGTAATTACCTAAAGCGGTACATTTTTTCTGAGTGAATTTTAATTATCAAGCACAACAGAATGTTTCGAGTTTTATAAACACTAAGTAATGCTAACTGTTGGAAATGAACCTGTAAAACTTCTACGCAATTCCAAAGTCCTGTTTAAAAATATAACTCTATAAGCTTATACAGGTTATCCATTTAAGCTGTAAAACCCCTTTCCCAAATGATCAAGGAAATGCCAAACCCAAATGAAAAATAAGGTCCTCCATGAATGTAAAACATTTATTACAAATTCTGATTTTCATTTATTTCCATCTGGAAATCGTTGATCTAAACGCATGAGTTAAACCTTCATCAATATTCATGACGAACAATTTAAAACGAAAATGGAAACGTTATGCAAATTAAATCATCACAGACCGACTATAAAATCCACGATGACGTGTATTTTATAAATTGAATGAATGATATTATAAAATGACATAACGCGAATATGACATAAATGACAGCTGACTCATCGATTACGAAATTGAGTGAACTTGACATGACGGTAGCAGTCAACGGGTTAACCTTTGCACTTTTATATTTGCTGTCCATTAATTTTAAATAACTCCTTAAATTAAAGTTACAAGGATCATATTCGCATGTGTATCAATTCTTCTATAGTACTTTTAATGTGGTATTCATAGATTGACAAGTCCTTCATAGGTGTCAATGGTTGTATTTGTTTCGTATCTTTACGCGTATTTTGGTTTGCCTTCAAAAGGCATGTGTAGGCTACGAATACTATAGAATATAAAACGTGGGATGGGAAGACAATGCGTTTACATATCAGTTAATATTTTATTGTTCACCTTGGAATTTTATATTGACATCATCAATTAGTTTTAAAATTCATCCTTTTTTGTTACTTTTATGAGCATGGCGTGAATTGGTAATGAAGTTTCGGTAATAAATTTAATTTAAACGGTTAATTCTCATCATGTCCTGGGAGCCACCGCGGATCTACTTTTATTTATGTTTCGAGGATTTTGGGCTGATTATAATTTTATTGTTTAGCTAATCTGCTAATAAAGTTGTATTTTGAATATCTTTAATTCTTAACATTTAAGTATGTTTCCAGTAACTACATCTTTATTATATCATTTGCAGACAATTTAAACCTTATTTAAATTATATTTTTTTAATCTTGAAAAAAATATGGAAAGCAAATAAACCAAAACTTACGCATATACTTATACTAATGGCACTTGAAAAAATAAAAATAAACGTATTATTAGTTCCAAAAAAGAGGAGGCATTACCAGAACCAAATATGTCCCAAAACACAACATTAGACTAATGTGCATTGCCTCGCACGTACTTTAAAATGTCAGTCTATCTTTTGTACCATAAGCCAGCGTATTGACACAGATGCACTTAGCATTGTAAGGGTTACAAGTTAAATAAAAATGTCACGCTGTTCCTTCTAAGTCAGTTTCAATATTCATTTTAGGTTTATTTTTTTGGTACCGTTTACAATTTGGTATGTCGAGTGTTTTACTGTTTGGTGTGTGGTCTATGCCGGTTTTGAGAGCGGGTAAGAAAAACTGTTAGTTGTCAAACTAAGAAGGATAAAGAAAACTTTAATGTCACAATAAGCAAAATAAGACCAGAAATTTGTCTGTAGCAGTTACTGCACGAATAGAAAAAAAAAGAATTTCATGATGTAATTTAATCATTTCAGATAATCAAATCATGACGACCACGGGGGTAAAACTTTTCTTTTAATTATAAGTGACACCACAATTTTCAGCCGCAAAAAAGTATTTTTATCGAAAATTGCCAGCTTCTAGCCCTTGAAGTCCCAAACACATACACAGATAACAAGCCCTTCTACTCTAAAATACCATAGATAGACAACCAGAAAGCGGTAAATTAACAAGATTTACAAGACCAACCGTACCCAGAAGCAATCAACCACTCCTTTTTCATGTCCTTAGCAGATATCTAGCAACCAGCCATCGTCTGCTATGTCCAATAAACGGAGCTATTTCAATTAAAACCTGCTATAATAACAATATTGTCGGTATAGTGTCAGAATAGATGATGATAGCGCGAATATGTCACCGGGGACTATTAAATGGGAACATGTGGGGTTCGCTCGTAAATCTGCCGCGGGTGACACTATTCTGTACATTAGTGGGTGTGTGGTGCGAAGTAGAAGAGGGAAGCATGGGAATGGTCGCCATGTTTTGAACTTTTGACTAACTAACCAAAACATTGCGTCGCATCTGTACATGTACAGTCTACTTAAGTCATTATAAAAGTACGGAAATAGATTCGTGATACCCATGACAGGTTCGCAAAATTCTGCTTCTACCTAGATAAATTAAGAGGTAAGGAATATTCTGACTCAAATTCTATCTGTCTGTTTATATCAAACTAATAAATACAGTATTGTGTTTTCTGTTCAGCATTATCTTTTGCCCTGATAAAATGTTTTTTTTTTTTATCTAAGGCCTCATGGAAAACGTTTTCATGACCGTCAACCACAGATGACTCCAAATTATATCTCGTCATCTTTCCAACGCATAAATCACCTCTATCATAACACCGCGATTACAAGTTACAACTCCTTCACCAACCCCACGCTACTGCCTCTACCATGGCCCCAACTTTCGCACAATTAATTTTCGCCGAATGATCTCACCCAGCCTTGGGGTTGCATTTATTGCAGCCATAAAACCAGCCATTTTTGTGTACGCACGATGAGTCCAACCTTGGGCTGTAAGTGCAGCGTGTAATGGCCGCAAAAGCGACTGACGGCAATGAATTATGTTTTTTATGGTGATGTCTAACATTATTTGTTTAATGACAGAATTATTATTATCACTGAAGTGTTCAGCTGTTAAATCATTTTGGCATTCAGTAGTATAGGAGTTAGAGACTGTCCCGTTGGTCTAGTTGTCACAAACACGAATGCTTAGGATAGGTCCTTTTTTTTTTACCCAGTCGTGGGTTCGATTAGTAGGTCGCGGCAAAGTATTATCGGGTTCCAGGGTCGGGGCTGTGGTTTGTCGAAAGGAAGGAACATGGGTTTGGTTTTTAGTCAGTAGAAGTCTGACACTCCCCTTCGCTCTGCCCAAGAGCGAGCACCCACCAAAAAAAAAAAAAGGTGGTGCACTTCGTGTTGCCATCTGGCATTATGCTGAGCTGAGGCCCTTTTGGCAATATTAGTTTTAATACTTTTGAATTTGTTTTTGTTAATTTTTAAGGTATTTTTGCCAAATAAACACAATTTTCTTTCTTTCTTTTTCTTTCCATCAAGAATTTCTCAGTAGCTGCCACGGAGACTGGATTCGTGCCATCTGATGGCAATAGAAATGCCCTCCGTTACATGGGCCTTAAATATAACTGGTGAAATGGTACACCCACCATTGGGTACACGTCTGCCTAAACCTCTGGGATTACAGGGTGATGAAGACTCACTGGGGTCACGTGGTGGATTACGGCCAATTCTTACCTATGGCAGCGGACTGGCTTTCTCGCAAACCGTATAAGAAGTGATGCTTACCTGAAAAATAAAATGATCCAATTATAAAACTGTCAAATTGAAAAGTAGAGGGTCTACTGAAAAAGGAGATTTGTTATCTTTTATTGAGGTAGGTAATATTATTTAAATAGGTGTGTCGTATTTAAAAGGTTATCACTGACAATTCTCAATACAACAGTCATCGATCAATAAACATGCAATTTTATCAATATGGCTGACAATATACACGATTTTTATGTTTTTATCATCACCTATCTTTTTGATGACGCCGATACTGTTTTATCCAGTCACATGGTCTGAGAAAACGGGGACTACCCTAGTTTTGTGTAGTCACGTGCATTTTTTCTCGTGAAAATTGGCAAATGGCCACGAAATATAGTTGTTTCCCGAATAATTTCTTTATTGACCTAACATACAGCAGAAGCCCTTCATTAATCATGTCAAAATTATTTTCTCAAAGAAAAGAACTGTTGTTGTCAATGAAAATTCTTCAAAATTAATGTAAACTATCAGATATCAAAGATGGCCCAGTAACACATTTAAAGAACACAAATAACTCGAAAGAATGAATGAAGTTTGACCGAGTCACCGCGTGATTCATTCTCATTCAGTGTTCGAAATTAAAATTTTATAATTGGAACAAGCTAGGCTGATTTATTTTTAAAATAAATGAGCGACTATCAAGGTTTGAGTGTGTTCCTTTTGTAACTTTATGAGTCTGCTTTTTTACCGGTTGCATTTTATAGATTTAAAATTTTAACAGTTTAGAGGAAATATAAATGTTGTTTAAAACTCACAATGAACTGTCTTAAAGATTAAATCTTACAGATTTGTGTTTTAATAAAATATTAACTTTAAATTTTATTATTACTTTACCATTGAACTTTTAAGTCATTCTTAAGAAAAATCTCCATAATCTAAAAACTAGACATAACTTCCGGAGGTACGACCTCCGACCAGACATTATAGGATTAAGATTATCACCTCCATTACTATTTTACTGGCTTGAATAAATCCTGCCCACTAAGCCAAGTGTTTGTACACACGGCTACACATCAAGCTATACAAAACCAGTTAATCTTGGCCTCACTTTACTAGATCTTTTCGCACAATGAACGATCAGATTATACTGGTTTTGTATAGCTTGATGTGTAGCCGTGTGTACAATGAGTTTGGACGCTTGTCCTCACGGAAGGGATTCAGGCTGAAGATTATTACTATCTTAGCGTAAACACCACGACAACTAAATGCACGGTTATTGGACTCCTTACAAGTCGTTAGTATTGTAATCTGATGGTTTACGTTCTGTTTTTTGTGTATTTAAAAAAATAGTATTGCATAAAGCGAAGGTATAGAAATTGGAGAGTACCAAAGAAGAGTTCTTTTTGTAGGTATATAACACTGAAGTCTGCCAAATTTCAATAAAAGTTTTATCTTCCCGTTTTCAGAAATCAATTAGTCTAGAATTTGCGCTGAATATGAAATCAATTTCGGACATTTCATAAACAAAAAATAATCGGTTTTACGGTTTTTGTCAGTTTTCACATTAATGTTAGTAGGTGAGACAGTAAGATGACGTTAGCGGATGTTCCAGTGACCCCAAACAGCAGCTTGTGTTCCGGATCATAATCGGATTTACATTGATCCCTAGTTATATTTCATAAATAAATATAATAGAGCTGGTGCGAACGTTTTGACTAGGATCAAATTATATTGGGGCATAAAATGCAATTCTAAAAGGTTAAGAAACAATAAATATGAAATTAGACACTTTGTTGCCTGTGCGTCGTACTGTGAGGTCGTAGCGATAAATTATTATTTGTATACTAATATTGCGTATGTTGCTGATTAATAGGAGGGAATCGTTTAACTACCCAATTAATTTTAATATTTTGAACAGAATCAACGTTAACTTAACGAAACATGACGTAAAAAGTTAATGAAATATGACGTTTCAGGTTGTGAACCATAATTTTATCCTTCTCCAATTTCTTAGCCAAAACAAGAAAACCAAAAACAGGAAAACAAAAAACATGAGCCAATATAAACACTACACCTGTTCAAAAATCAAACAACACAGGAAGCAATGAAAAAGTTCAAAGTGGTACACACCAGGGACCCTTTGATGTTTTATTGGCCAAGGAAACAATGGGATTCGTGACCAAGGCAAAGGCAAGGCATTATACAGCCTTGCGGTCTTGCATCGACTGTTTTCGGTAACATTCAGTTTTTTCTTGCATCGTTCGCGGTTTTCGGAATTGAAAGGACTGTTTTTTTATTAGGTTGGTACCTATATTGTAAGTTGTGGTTGTGGTTCAGAAACTTTGAATGAATGATCTTCAATGAGATTGTGGTTTGGGAAAAAATACGGAGAGATGGAGTTCCCTTTTGTTGGGAAAATGGGTGACCACATCCTGTTTCTGGAGAAAACTTTCTTGATATTATCATTGTTTATTTGGTATTATAAGTGCAGTAACTTGGGCATAGACAACATTATTCAAATACGTATATTGCAAACAGGTCTATTTATTAAAGGTTTTAAAGTTAATTTATTTTCGCTCTGCAGGTTTATAAGTTCATATTTATACCGATACTTATTAAGTCTTGATTATCTTCCTTCTAAACAAGTATTTGTAATTAATAATTATTAGTATAGTTATAATAGTTAGAGTCTAATGACTATTAAAATAAGTTGTTTCATATAAGTTAGTCGCCGTGGGATTATTCTTTGACACTACACTGCAAATCAAGTTATCTTACTATCTACATTTTCGATAAATTAAAAGCATTGGATTTTACATATCGACTTCTAGAAAAAAATCGTTATTTTAAATACTTTGAAAACAAGTTTTTACAGTCCTGAAAAAACTACCATTATACAAGTTGTATCATAATTCATAAATCATAATAAACGCAGGTCCTCGAAAGTATATTGGAAAACGTCTTTTACTATTCGTGGGTACCTACTTGTTTTTGCAGTTCTCGACTCTTTAACAACCTCGTGTGCGGCTCGGGTAAAAATTCTGCCACGAATGCAATAACATAGTTCTCCCAGTTACCTATATTAAAATGTTACTATATATATTAGTACAGCCGCAGTAAGAATCAGCCCGTACTAGGCGTGTGGCTAGTACTTACAACTTCTTAGTAGCATTAAACCTTCATTAAACCAACATTTCCTAAGTTTACCACGATAAGGATTTACGTCGAACCTAATTTAGGTACTTAATTGGTCAAATGTTAACTGGTGTACACTTTAGGTAAACCTCACCAACTTTATAGGTACCTAGTGGATATCCATATCACATTATATTTTATTGATCCCTGCTAAAGCAATAAGTTTGTACCTATGTGTTTGTATTACCAACTTTATAGCAGGAACGATTTTAGGACATTACTATTTGCCATTTAAAATTAATCGTATATTTACTTAAAAATCATAACATACTTAACGTAATCCCTGAAATTAGATAGAGGTGCAACAGTTACATAATTAAAAGTCCCATGTTAGAGGGGGCGAGCGAATTGCCAACAATCAGACACATAGACTCCGTGGGAAATTCCTGATGTGAAAAACCCAATAACACTTTGGCCGACCTAGGAATCAAGTCCAAGACCGCATGCTCAGCATTCGCTTGCGACCGGCAGTCAGTAAGTGCACAGCATAGCTAATTAGTTATGCAGAAACAATTCAATCGAAACCGATTTGAATATGTCGTATGTATCATTTTTAGGGTTCCGTAGTCAACTAGGAACCCTTATAGTTTCGCCATGTCTGTTTGTCCGTCTGTCCGTCCTCGCTTAATCTCTGTGACCGTTAGCACTAGAAAGCTGAAATTTGGTACCAATATGCATATCAGTCACGCCGACAAAGTGGTAAAATAAAAGTTGGAAAAAAATATTTTATTAGAGTAGCCCCCCTGTAAAGTAGGAAGCGATTTTTTTTTTAATTTCAACCCTAACGTGTGATAATTATATTGTTGGAAAGGTATTTAAAAATGAATAGGGGTTTACTAAAATCATTTTTTGATAATGTCAATAATTTCGGAAATAATCGCTCCAAAATTAAAAAAGCAATGTCTCTAACCTCTAACTTTTGAACCATAAGTTTAGAAAATATGAAAAAAATCTGAAAAGTAGAACTTTTCTAGGAAAATCATTTTGAACTTGGATGGAAACAGTTTTTTTACAAAAAAAAGACAAAAAGTTGTACAAAATAATTTCTGGACTAAGTTTGTAGTATAATCGTATGCAAGCATTTTTTTTTAACTTCGTTTACATATTTTATTATCCTGCACGTATCTTTTTTCAAACAAAAAAAGAATTATACTACGGAACCCTACACTGAGCGTGGCCCGACACGCTCTTGGCCGGTTTTTTGACATAACGAGAGCGAGCGAGATAGACTACCTACGACATATTCGATTCGGTTTCGAATTTGTTTGTTTGTGAATAGCTATGCAGTAAGTATCACATACAATCTTCGATCAATAATAGTACTAGATTAAGCATCAGGAACAAAACTAAGTCGCTCAAGTGGCCACGTTTGCACACACGTAAACATCTACATAGCATCTTAGAAAAAAGTTCAATATTATTAACAACTTCAGATGATTATAAACCTTAACACTTGAACATAACGTTTAATTATCATTGTAAAGTATATTTATTTATGCCCTTTCATCGGAGAAAGATTAGAAGCAAAACATTTTAAATGTCGCTCCAAAGTAAAAAGTCATCAGTGCAAAAATATTCATACTAAAATGAAACTTAAACTCTAAGCAATACGGTTAAAAGCATTTTGTGTACAATGTCGTGCTTATTCTATTGCGGAACTAGCGTTCCCTGTTCAAGAACATGATACAATAGTTGGTGCGTTGTAGCAAACATTGGCCAAACAATCATAATATTCGCTGATTTAATTATATTTACAGTTTAATTATGTTTAAATATTATGAAAAAGCACATAATGATATTAAATTACCGAAAAAAAGATATTCCTTCCAAAACCTTGGTGTTACGGTGGTTATTTACGCAGTTTTTGAACGCATACTGCGGTATTTTGACGTCTTAATGTTGGCTATGATTGGACCATACTGATTTGAAATAAGACCACAAATACGTTTGTGGTCTTATATTTCGGGCCGTTTTTGAAGCGCTTATCGGGAATCTAGTACATTATTGATCAAAGCATACAATACATAATCCAACGAGTTCCATTGATAACTTCATTCATTCTTACTCAATTCAGTTTTATATTCTCAATGAAAACCGATAGTGATTGACTTGCAAACTCGCCAGACATGTCATTGGTTCGTCTCGGCTGAATGTATTGTGTCAACGTAAACTTACGACATACATCGTAAACCATTTGTTTTCCATAGCTCAATGTAATATTTATAAACCCATTCATGAATAGAATCTAAACACTGCTATTTCTTTTGTTTCCACTATTTTTCTCAATTGTTTAGCTCGATCCACCTCCCGATACTATTGGAACCCTGGATTGGAATTGAATGAATGGAAGACGATAATGTTAGAATGTTTATCTACCCAAATATCATAAACCCTCTCTAATGCGTTCAAAAACCATAGGCAATGACCAGCATTACCAACCAGCAGAAATAAACAGAACTGTAATGAGCTCATAACCTACTGAAAACAGTAGGTTATGAGTTTAAATTTGGAATAGGTGTCAAATTCAAGTGAGTGTGCTATTCTAGTATCTACATTAAAACAGATACCTATCGATACGAAACCCCAATTCAGTATGATTTTAATTATAAATCGCACGACATTTTGATCTCGAGTGACACAAGAATAGTGACTTTGTTCGTTTGCTTAAGATTTTAAAAAAATGACAGATATCTGAAACGCCGCTATCTCGAGCTGTCATTTTTGTTCGTTAGCTTTTTATTTCCAGTTACGAGTAGAAAATTTTTCTGATAAGTTCTTTATTTCTGTCGAAAATGAGTGATAGTGACTCAGAAATTGACATGAACACTCCGCCAGATATCGTAAATGCAGCGACGAATACAACTAATAATCTGTTTATTTTTTAGTGCATTACACTGGTAACAATGCTGGTCATTTCCCTATGGTTCCTGAACCCATCATAGAGCCCTTATGATATTTGGGTAGATAAAGTAGTGTATGCAACTATACATAATTAGGCATTACAACACTCGTGTGATGCTATTAAGAAACGAGCCGAACTTGTGTTGTAATGCCCTTCATTATGCACAGTCGCATAAACTACTATTGTGGCTCTGTGAGAAGACCGTGTACATATTATTATTATTTTTGCGCTATAATTGAAATAAATAAAGAAATTGTATTGCCCCTAATACGCCTACCACACGCTCACACTTCCCCAGTCTTGCCTGCGCGATTACACGATGCACACAGTACATCGCGCGTGTGGTTTGTAATGGTAATACAGTTTTACCAACCATACGCGCGATGTACTGTGAAGTGTGAACGAAAAGTGTGGTGAAGCTTGAGCGTGTAGTAGGCCCATAAGAATTGTCAAACTTATTTATTTATTTATTTATTATTATAAACACACACTATCTTTACAGGCAGACCCAATACAATAGTGGTTTGCAAACACTCACAAGATACTTGGAAAATAACTTACGACTAATACTATAACTAAAACACTAAACTTTAAAAATAATTTGTAAAACACAAACAAACAACACAAAAACAAATAAAGTAAAAATTAAATTTAAGAAACAAAATTCAACAAAACTCTTGCGAATTCACTCAAGTTGCACGAAAATATGTCTGTCCTCTCATGCACTTCATTTAGTACACGTATTGTACTGGTGAGGGGTGTTTTTGACAGCAGGTTGGTTTTGGCAACAGGCACGGCTAGCAGTGGCGGGCGCCGCCGCCTCCACACGTACCGGTCCGGCACGCACA
Organism: Diarsia dahlii; assembly: GCA_949775195.1. Classification (NCBI taxonomy): domain Eukaryota; kingdom Metazoa; phylum Arthropoda; class Insecta; order Lepidoptera; family Noctuidae; genus Diarsia; species Diarsia dahlii. Next base: position 20,984,637 of record OX459194.1, on the reverse strand, counting down.
GCTTCAGGTGTCGCAGTACTCCCGGGTTATGTGCAACTCCACGCAGGAGCTTAAGCACATACGCCGCCAGTGTATATTCTCTGCGCACTCTGAGTTCAATGTACCCCACCATACCCAGCACAAACAGTGTGGGATACATTAGCGGGTAAATTGGGTAAACTCCATAAAGTTTGAAATACAAGTGTCTTGTAAATTTATTCTGTACTCGCTCCAGCATGACATTGTATTTCGCTTCATGAGGAGCCCAAATCACCGCACTGTGTACCAAGTGACTTCTCACCAACGCGTCATAGAGCACCTTAAGCGTGGTAAGGTTCGTAAATCCCTTCGACTGTCTCAGGACGAAACCCAGGTTTCTTTACGCCTTCTTGCAAATCTTAACTATGTGATAACGGAAAGTAAGATCCGGGGTAAGCAGTACTCCTAGATCTCGTACCTGAGATACTCGCTGCATCGGCGCCTCCTCTACTTTATAATCGTAGACTAAGGTACTCTTCGCGCGCGTAAATGTCATTACTGAGCATTTCGCTGTGTTGAAAAACAGTTTATTTTGATTACTCCATTCTACCACTCTATGTCTCCCTGCAGTTTCTCACAGTCCGACGAACTCCTGACCTCGAGCAGCAATTTGAGGTCATCAGCAAACAATAAACATAAACTATGTTTGACTACGTCTGGTAAGTCATTTATCATTAAGATAAATTCGAGAGGACCCAAATTGCTGCCCTGGCTCACGCCTGACCTGGTGTAGTATGGCTCGGATTCGAACCCGTTAGTCTATATGTGACTTATGTGGCAGTGGGCTGGGCAGGACACATTGCTCGCCAAACGGATGGCCGATGGCGCCGAAAAGATCTGCAGTGGCGACCGCGATCCGGAAGACGTTGCATTGGAAGGTACAAACTGGCATTCAGCTGCATCCTATATAAGGCTAGGCAGATGATGACCGACATTTTGTTTTTTGCAATACAATTTCTTGACACAATTTTATACGATGTCTGCCAGCCTCGCCAAAATATCCTGGTAACACTGTTTCTTTATCGTCAAAATGTTCTAATGAAAACAACTGTCATTACAAGTTGGTTACTCAATTAGGCTGTTAGCTCCTCTCGTATTAATTTACAGCACTTTGTTAATTAGAAAGTTAGCTATGAACTTACGAAATATCTCAAGAGTACATTCTGTACAGTAAGTAGGTACTAAAGACGTAAAATTATGAAGGGATGAAACTTCTTGAATGGTGTAGGTAATGTAATTGAATATTACAAGGATTGCGTTTGTTGCTGATTAAGTACTAAGTTTCACAATAGAAACGTTAAGCTGTTTGTATATTTCAGTGTGAAGAAATTATCGTTTTGTAATTTGAAACTGTAAGATCACGTTACAAGTGGTAGAGATTTTATGCATGGCGTTGTTTCATCTACGTGTGCAATTCAATTACTCATATTTTATTAATTGCATCTTAGTATGAATGATGAATTTGATATTGTGGTTCTGAATCCTCAGAGGACTTTCTTCTGTTAAATTTAGACTTCGTCAAATCGAACAAAACAAACAAGGTCAATGCTGTTTAAATATATATGTAATAGTAAAACAGACAGTAAAAGCAATGAAATACTTGATATTAACAGTAACATCGATAATCTCAAACAGTCACTAGATCACACAGACACGATAGAACTGTCGGATACAAAAACAAATGCAACTCTACACCAAAAAAAAAGGTAAACAAAAAAAGGTTTGCGTGTCAAGTTCACACTGGCAGCTGATCGGAACCTCGTGATTTATGTACAATAGACGGAAGAACAGATGGTCCTCTATAGAGGGTGCCTGCTGGTGTGCAGTTCTGACATGAACCTTATGTCATTGAAAATAAAGGTCATCGTGCTGCAAAATCGGATGTACATAACAATGAAGAGACAGTGGGTGACAGTTGGCGACAAATTGTCTCGGTAACTCTGGTCGCGTGAATGGCAGCAGAAGAAAATGATTTGTAGGGTGACTCTATGGTTAAATTTACAGCATTAGACCAAAATGGTTAGTGGCTTAAGTTATAAAATTGATTCGTTTAGAGGCCTTTGAAATTGAAATTTCAAAGGACAAGTTAAGCTACATTACCGAATATCAAAGATAAAATTGTGTAGTCAGTTTCATGCTCTTTTAAATTGGGATGCTCATGATAGCCACTATTGACTGTTGAGTGTGTAAACGTCACTATCTGCCTAAACTCTTCCCAACTATGTTGGGGTTAGTTAGGTAGCTGAATACCAGCATGTTACATGAAGTGACTGACTATTTGACGTCTACAACCAAGTTAGTACTGGATAAATACGAAACCCCTTGGTAAGACATTGTCAGTAAGAATAGCTAATACTATTGGTGATGAAACAATCGAGTGTGTTAGTTAATTAGTTTAAACCAATAAATGTCGGCAAGACATGAAGTACGATTGCATTCATACTTAAACGTAGTACTCATAATTATAAATGATTCTAAAATAGTCATTAATAGGATGACTGGTAAATAAGAAACAGAAGCAAGCATTGCTTGCTCACCACACGTTGGAAATTCCTATTTGATTCTGAATGATTTCATTAGTGGAAAGGACATCTGTTCTGTGAGGGTGCTAATAGCAGCATGGCCAGCATTTGTGCGACAAATAGCTGCAGCGGTTTTGTCATTTGCAGCTAATGGTTTTAGAGGAGTGAATTGAATTTCTATTGTTAATCTCCCCAAACAGTCGCCTGAATTAACAATAGGAATTCATTTAATTTGAGAAATAAGTGTTATAGCACGTGCTGCAACCGAATTGTCATCGCCATCATTAATTCTTCAGTTTTATCTCCTTGTAAGGATTACGGTCCTTTATATACATAAAGGACCGATGTTTTATGTAATTCATTCGTGACTACATTTTAAAGCATTGTCAATGTTAGCCCTATATAAATTGTTCCTTGACATTTATTTAATTATGATTAAATGCTTGCACTAACTGTCTAGTGGTTGTAAGCCTGACTGCTGAGCAAGAGGTCCTGGGTTCGCTTTACGGGTCGGGCAGTGTCATTGTCTTTTTCTTTCAGGGATTTCTCGGTAGCAGCCACGAAGTCTATATATCTGGCAGTAGAATACAAGTGTGATGTCATGTTATGCTCACACACACTATAGAAAACGCTAAAAACAAACAAATCTTGGATTAAAATACCGGAATAATGGCTAACTGAAATATTCTGAAGAATAAACAAACAGAGCATAAGGGGTAAAAATATAGTAATTGTAAACAACCACGCGATAAACTTAATAGCACACCACGCAGAAATGACTAGAACAATTGCACTGTTTGTAGGGACAGCAACATCTGTTAGGGCCAGAGTTCCGGATGTCAATATAAACGGGACATTGGCTCCTAATGGCCCACTGTTCAATGGGCCACTCTCTAGGGTGTTGTATTGCAATATTGTTGGTAATGAAACACGAGAAGGGATTTGTTTGAAATTAATGGGAGCTGTTAAATTTTATTTGTGTGTGGGTTCTATTGTGTGTGTTTATTGCAAGTCGGGCGTTTTGAACAGTTTTGTTGTTGTGAAATGTTTTTTCTTCCACTGAGTACAGTGCGATCAAATTATCTTGGCAGTAGTTGGCAGCTCTGAACATAGGCTTTGCAAAATTTTACGCATGTAAACTTGGGAATAAAACTGTTATTGCCAGATAAACCAATACTTAAACGATCAGAAAATATCTAATTTAAACAGTGAGAAATACAAATAAAATAAATATCATAACACTTTTATACATTCGTTGTAACAAAATGACCTGCACGAAGTTCGGAGCTGCCAAGATAATTTGATCGTACTGTATGAATTTAGATTGCTATAAGGGTAGAAGCAGACCACAGAAACGATAGATGGACTGTGTGAAGGATGATATGGCTAGAAATGATGAGACTGCTGAGATGACCAGTAATAGAGAAGTAAATAGAAAAAGAAGACATCCTGCGCCGACCCCAAATAAATTGGGATAAGGGTAGGAGAATTATGATAATGATGATGACGATTTTTTTACATTAATCTACGTACGGACCAGATCGGCCTCGACAGTCATGTGTCACCGCATAAATACAATGCCATCAATTGACTGACGTTGTAGATATGTGTATGGTCTGGTTATCCAAAGATTAGAGAGTTCAGGGCGGCGGCCGGCGGTAAACAAACCAATGTGAGTTCCAGAGAAAGTTTAACTGTCTCCATCTTGGAACCCGTAACCAAATTCGCCATCACAACTATCGAATTACGAAAATGACTGGCAGGCGTGAAACCAAACAAAATCGTTTAAAATCGACCGACGCTTTTCAGCACCGTCACTTCGAATTTCATCCCAATATTGGTTCGCACAAGTATCATAGTCATATATCATAATTACACTCCCATTTCTCGACAATGGTGTCGCGTCACCAATTGAGCAGGTCAACCAATCAATTGTTGTTACTCAGAAATTCAATTGAAACCGTCAAGTGCAGTGCCTTGACTGTCTATGAAATACTTGGTTTTATTCAGATGAATGAAAGGCTAGGCAGAAACCTAGACTTTCTTCGACGATGGAAACTAAATGGGGTGGCTTCTAGACGAACTAGATCGAATACTAGAATGATCTGATCTCAGTCACCCAGATACCAGTTAGTGGTTAATACAACATCGCTTCGCAGACTTTCGGTTACGCGGACGACGGCCTGCTGCTCATTCAGTCAAGTACTCGGGCTGGACTCGAAAATTTGGCTGACACTTGCCTAAAATTAATATCCCAGTGGGGTGATCGTAACCGTCTGACCTTTGCACCGCATAAAACTTATCAACTTCTTTTAAAAGGTAATCTTAAATCATGGCCTAGTATTAAATTTAATAACGTTCCCGTGAAAAAGAAGGAGTCCGTATGCTACCTTGGGTTTGTCTTAGAGAGGAATTTTTCATTCATTGAACACATAAAAACCGTCGGTGAAAAAGCTAAAAAGAACTTTTATGCTTTAACGAGAATATCCAAATCTACGTGGGGTTTATCATTTTTAACTTTAAAGACGATCTATGGGGCTACTTACTTGGGGTGTATGTGCTACGGGGCACCAGTTTGGGCCGATAGGGCCACCATAGGAGCTGTACGACGTAAATTACTTCAAAGTCAGCGGTTGGCTTTGATTTTCTTGTGTAAAGCATATAGGACGGTTAGTACTGAAGCCTTACCGGTACTGGCAGGGGTACTTCCAGTTGATCTTGAAGTACAGCGCCGTGCTTCAATGTACTACTGCGCACGAGAGACCACGGACGCAGATTTTTTAACGCAACGTGACCGTGCTAAAATAGCTAGATTACTTAAACCACAGACTGACGTCTGGGAGGAACTTTTGTCTGAATGGCAATGTAGGTGGGATAATTCCATCAAAGGCCGACACCTCCACCAGTTCTTTCCATCCGTTCGTGAGCGGCTGGCCAGGACATGGCTGGAGGTGGATCACTGTGTCGCCCAATTTCTCACAGGTCATGGTAACTTTAAGAGTAAATTATTTTCCTTCAAGCTTGTTGCCTCGCCTTTTTGTCAATGTTCTACATCTGACTGCGAATTTGAACAAAATGCACATCACATTTTATGGGAGTGTAGTCTTTGGCAGAATGAACGTAATATTATGTTAAATAGTGTACAGGTTACATCCGGAGTTATTTACTATACGGACCTTGTAGAAACTAGAACAAATTTCCGTGCGTTCAAGCATTTTTGTCATACCTATTATTGGAATCAAATATAACAGCTCACAACTTAGGACCCAGTAATATTAATGACAATAATATCCGTGGTGCTAGGCAACTGGGCTTATCCCAGTTGTATACGTCCCTGTGTGCCTATTGGCCTTGTTCTGTTCTGTCTCCTGCTGATATGGAGGGAAGTGGAAATTATGTTTTTTCCTACTCCTCCGCTATTCTTTTCTGATTAATTTCGTTGCGGGATCCAAGACAGTTAAATCGCTTCTCTGGGACTTCGTCGAGCTTCATTGTCTCGGCGCTTTTCTTGTGGTCGCCACTGTTGATTCTGGCTAACAGGAGTTACAGTGGTTTGGGAATAGTGTGGCGGGCTTGTCCCAAAAAAAAAAAAAAAAAAAAAGACTTTCGGGTTTCTCAACCCGTGACAGCGGGAAATTATGCGTATGGAATAATAATGCAGCACAAAATACATCCAAATATAATACACTCGAGAGCAATGAATCCGGGTCACTTAAAGAATGTTAAAAATCTCGGAAACTAAAAGTGATAGGTTAATGCAATAAATTGTATTTAATAGACAATGTAATACTCCTTAAATAAAGGTATTAAAACTTCTTAGTTATTGTAAAGTTTTATCATAAAAATATCAAATTGAAAAAGGGCCACTTTCGAAGATGGAACTACGTAATTACAGCATTTGGTTTTGCTTTTGTTTGTAATCTGTCATTTATGTGGGTACATAAACCATGTTGATAGTGCTCTATATTCATTATTTAAGCTGAAATTATGTCGCTTACGCCTGAAGAATGCACCAGAATACTTACAATGCTGGAAACCGGCCGGAGTCAGCGCGATACAGCCAGGACTGTCGGTGTGTCGCTGTCAACAGTACAAAGAGTTCTCCGACATTACGAAGAAACTGGTTCTACCTACGCAGACCAGGAACGGGCAGAACCAGGTGTACCACAGCACGAGAAGACCGATACTTGGTGAACACCATGCTTCGAAATCGCTTTCTCACAGGAACTGAACTCACAAATCAGTTTCGACGCCTCGGAGGAAGTAATCCAAGTGCATGGACAGTAAGACGTCGGCTTGCTGAATCTAACTTAAAACCCCTTAGACCTGCAAACGGCCCTAAACTGGAGCGTGGGCATCGTATTTCAAGACTAAGATATGCCCAGAGCCACGTAAATTGGAGTATTGAAGATTGGTCAAAAGTTATGTTCTCCGACGAATCAAAATTTATGCTCTACAAGCACGATGGAAGACACAGAGTGTATCGAAGACCAGGGGAAAGATTCAAGCAAGCATGCATCGAAGAAAAAGTAGCCTACGGTGGTGGGTCTGTACTTGTGTGGGCCGGAATTTCTTCTGAAAGTCGCACAGAGCTGGTGATCATAGAAAACGGCTCTTTAACTAGCGAAAGATATGTGGAAGAAATCCTCAATGATGACGTTGGTCCATTTATGGTCAATTTAGGTGAGGATGCTATATTTATGCATGACAATGCCCGACCTCATACAGGTAGGATTGTGAATGACTACCTTCAAGAGATGAACATTACTCGTATGGAGTGGCCAGCGCGCAGCCCGGATATCAACCCGATCGAGCATGCTTGGGACGAGCTAGGCAGATGCGTAAAACAACGAAACCCTCCCCCAATCACGCTTCGTGAGCTCAAAATTGCTCTCACAGAGGAATGGGAGAATATTCCCCAAAATCGTATAAGGAACTTGGTGTACAGCATGCCAAACCACGTAAACGCAGTAATGGAAGCACGAGGAGGCAATACGAAGTATTAAAATTCAAGAAAATCGTAATAAAGTTCAAAAATTTCATGTTTCCTATTTTTGTTTTAAGGAGAGATCAGCAGTTTTTTTCTTTATGTAATTTTGTGTTAATAAAATGTATGGTGACTCATATTTTTTTTACTTTTATTTAAGGAGTATTACATTATCTATTAAATACAATTTATTGCATTAACCTATCATTTTTAGTTTCCGAGATTTTTAACATTCTTTAAGTGACCCGGATTCATTGCTCTCGAGTGTATATCCTTTTACATAGTATAAAACAAAGTCGCTATTTTTGTCTGTTTGTTTGTCTGTATGCTTAAATCTTTAAAACTACGCAACGGATTTTGATGCGGTTTTTTTAATAGATAGAGTGATTCAAGAGGAAAGTTTTAGTATATAATTTGAACGACATCCACGCGGGTGAAGCCGCGGGCATCAGCTAGTATTATTATAAAGCCATACATTTTCGCAGTATAAGTATATGTCGCCGCAAGAATGTCTTTCGGCTAAGATAATTATTCAATCTCATTGATAACCAGCTTAAATTGATGAACCTGCCATCTCGTGAGATGCTGGCACAATTATTACAAAGGTCAATAGTGCGACAGTGCCATCTATTGACTTTTCTGCTAAAACCACCACTTAAATAGATGGAATGTAATTAAATGTTCCACAACTCGAATAGTAATTTATTAAACAGAAGTCTCTAACTAGAACTATAGTTAAAATTAAGATAAGCTAATGTTTTATGAATATTGGGATTTTAATGATTGCCACACTTGGAATGAGGCTGTCTATGAGACGTCATCGCACAATGTTGTGATGATGGCGGCGAATACGATTTTAATGGTCAATAACTCAATTTATAATCTGAAACTACAACTAAATCAGTTTCTTTATGTAATTATAAACTTAAAAAGTCATAAGATCATTTTGTAGAGCAATTCAATAATAGAAAACCCATTGTCTGTTTTAAATCCTAAATCAACCGGAAATGCTTTGTAACATTTTGTTGTAAAGAAATGAACCTATTAACTAGACATTAACGCCATTGCATTAATAATGGTATTGTTTTATTGTAAAATAATTAATAGAATCAATTGTGAAGTATTTCAGTAATGATTGTTAGTTTTAACTAATTAGGTCATTAATTACTATACTGGTTTTGTGGTACTTCCGCTGGGGACTACAGACCGCATGCGACGAAAAGTTGAGACGCTAGAACAAGTTATGTCGCGCTTAGCGAATAATTGCAATTCAAGTAAATGAAAGTGGTTTTTGATGTGATTAATGTTAATAGTGCAAATGATAATTGTAACATGATTTAAAACAGTGTTTAAGGAGTTTCTTTGCCTATTCTTCTCCTAAAAGACCAACCATGTATTCGAATGGGCGATTCAAACCGCAAAGTTTTTAAGTGCCTGTAAATGGAGCAATGTAAATAAACGTTTGGTGTTTGAGTCAAGTAATGTGTGTGATTTCAACTACCCATTTACCTATCAGCCACGAAAAGGAATCTAAGGCGACGACAATATGGCGGAGCCCAGGAACAGCGTCCCTCCAGAGGGTTTCCCGCCGCGTCATCAGAAGTGGGATCGCCCCCGCGATCCCCTTCAGCCCGCACTGCTGGACATCCAGAACAAGGAACTGCTTCTGTGACCATGGCCGACGGCGTGTCAAAGGAATTTTTCGCCGAAATGGTCACCATGATGCGTTCTATGAGTGAACGGCTTACTACCCCGCAACAACCGCCAAGAGTTAAGAACACACTGAAATATTTCTCCCGGTCAGTGGGTCGTCTTAGGGGCGGATTTTCCCGTCTTACGATCTGGATGGAAACATTTGCGTACGTGAATGGTGTGATCATCCAATCAAAATGACAAACATACAGGACAACACAGAATGACCAGAGCAGCAGAACAAATAAACATGGACACTCTGAAAGCATAATTATCAATAAATGACCTGCGAGATGAATCATCAAACCCGGGAAGTATAATTGTTTTATTAATTTTAGTAACATAAAAACTGTAGATACCTATTTACAGTTAACAATATTTTACATCACACACTGGCAAGGTTGATGCCTCCTTAAATTGACACCTGTGGAAATGAAATATTAAGAAATCTTATCACTTCTTTTAATTAGGTCATTACCCGTTCAATGTTATTATTAAAATATGAACCAGTAATGTGTCACAAACAGATCTCATGAATCAAATGATAGTTACTTGCATTCATTAATTAATTAACTAAGTATCAACTAGTATTACATCTTGTTGTGTCATTCAATAGAAATAATTCTTATTAGAAATGCCTCGTACTCGACATTCCAGTGAGAAATTGCAATTAAGTGCAAGCTTTAGTGCTTTGTACAAACTTCTAAACATTTGTATTGGACAACATGTTTTAAGATCATTAAAATAAACAAAGTTGTCCGTCACGGGACACCCGGCAGATGTGAATCTTTGTATTGTAATGACACATGATAAAATTAAATATTACAATAATTATTTCTTTAATGAATATCTATCAATCAAATTTGCATCTGACCATAATTCATCACTAATTGATTAGCTTAAACTTTAATTAATAAATAAATAGATTAAAAATTGATCCACAATAAACTTAATTTTATTGGAAAAACACAATTATAGCGTCATACTATTTGCTATTAAGGCATAGGAGTCGGATTCAATGCCAGGGTGCACATGTTTCACATAAATGATGCTTTGTTATGTAACGTAACTGATTCATAAAACAATTAACAATACATCAACGTTGTTCAACAAATTGTGACTATGAAATTCAGTGCAATATTTCAATAGAAAGCAAGCTTTAAATAAGTTAAATTGTGAATGTTTCCATAGTACAATACCACAACCAATAGTGTTTTTAAAGTACTTTTAATCAGATTAACTTACCCATCTTAGTTTGATTAACTGAATCTAAGTATGATAACTATTTCAAAACAATTGATTACCATAATTATTTTCATTACTAATTCAAGCATTTAGTCAGACAGCTTCGTGGGTCTAGTGGTCATGAACCATACAATTAAAGCTTGTGGGCCTGGATTTGATTCCCAGGTCTAGCAAAGTGTTATTGGGTATTCCCATAAGGAATTCCTCAGTAGCAGTCCAAACTATAAATATGAATGGCAAACAGTCTTGCCTTTTAACAAGAGGCTTAGACGTTACGCTGGCAAAGTGTTGATGTACACCTCTGCCTAACCCTTCCGGGATAGCAGGTGTGATGTTTACATAACATCTTTTCTTGTTCTATTATTTACCTGCATGACTTCTCACATTCCAGATTCGAGCAATTATCTTATCGTAGAGGAAATGATAACCTGATGCTTCAAGTACTACAGCCTGGTGAACAAAAATGACCGTGTCGCCGGCTATGAACCTAACAAATGCGAAACAACATGAAGACAGCCAACCCGGAATGACTGTTTCAGTGTTCACACACCATAAGTTAACATAAAAGGTGAGGAGTTTTCAAACTACTTACACTACACCGCTGATACCAAAAATGTTGTGTCAAAAGGCTCAATACAATAGCCTGCAACAAGTAGTACAAGAGCAACCTACATGATGCTCATGTGTGATGAGTATCAGTATCATTTTCATTATTTTAATGTTATTGTAATCCTGCCAGTTGTAAGCAACAACTATTAACAATAACAAAGTTTTAGTACATACAGTAACTAATGAAGTAAAAAATAATAATACTCACAAAAAGCTATTAGTATCCGTGGAGGAAACAACTAGCTCAATAAGTAATACTTACAATGAATCACAAATAATCTATCAGCAGCCGTGGAGGCAACTGGTAAAGAACAAACAGCAAAATATCTATCAGAAGCCGTGGAGGCGACTGATAATGAACACACACAACAAATGATCTATCAGAAGCCGTGGAGGCGACTGATAATGAACACACACAACAAATGATCTATCAGAAGCCGTGGAGGCGACTGATAATGAACACACACAACAAATGATCTATCAGAAGCCGTGGAGGCGACTGATAATGAACACACACAACAAATGATCTATCAGAAGCCGTGGAGGTGACTGATAATGAACCAACAAAACAAATGAACTATCAGCAGCCGTGGAGGCAACTGATAAAATAATACTCTCATGTTATCCTGCTGGGTCCACGGCGTACTAAACGCCCAGAGCCTGGTTCCTTATATCCTGTCAAATCAAAGACTTCGTGCCTGTCACGGAGCAATGGTCCTAAACTCCTTATCCTTTAATCCTGTCAAATCAAAGACTTTGTGTCTATCACAGAGCGGTGTTCCTGATCCTATCCTTTTATCCTGTCAAATCCAAGACTTTGTGTCTATCACAGAGCATTACCTTCCCGTGAGAATGAACAAATAAAAACATACTACTCACACTACATTTACCAAATACAAATCACAATGGCTAAAGCTATCAATAATTTTATTTAAAACGAATTTAGTAGAGAGTAGACCTATTACAAGGTTTCAAAGTCAAGTCATAGTAAGGTTAACAATTTAATGAGTATTGTTGTTGCTTGTACAACAATAATATTATCTGTTTGCTGAAAAAGCAAACCGCTGATCAAACAATATCAATAGATTCTATTAATGTTGTTAAATAATTTTGCCAACAATATTCTATTTAGGTAGTAGCTAATCAAACAATATTCTATTCAGCTAGTAGCTGATCAAACAATATCAACAAACTCAATTCAATTAATGTTGTTGAATAATTTTGCCAACAATATTCTATTCAGCTAGTAGCTGATTAAACAATATCAATAAACTCAATTCAATTAATGATGTTGAATAATTTTACTAACAATATTCTATTCAGCTAAGTAGTAGCTGATCAAACAGTATCAATAAACTCAATTAAATTAATGTTGTTGAATAAGTTTGCCAACAATATTCTATTCAGCTAGTAGCTGATCAAACAATATCAATCAACTCAATTCAATTAATGTAATTGAATCATTCAGGCAACAATTGCTTATTAAGCATCCATAAGATCAAATAAAAATTGCAAACAGCTATATGTCTGTATCTGTGCATGTATGCCTAGCAAGGTGATAAAAAAAAAGCATTGAATGTCAGATCTATGACAAGGTTTCTATATTGAATGAACCTTTTTGTTACCAAATCCTACTATTCAATGAACATTGTAGGATAATAAAAGCAACAATAATCTGCCGACAAAATATTATCTCCACTATTTCAGATAACAACCACGAGACTACACATACGACAACGGATGGACGAGCGGACGGCAACGTCAGGTGCAGAGCGCGCACCGCCGATCAGAATGGCCGTGTCGCCGCAAGAATGTCTTTCGGCTAAGATAATTATTCAATCTCATTGATAACCAGCTTAAATTGATGAACCTGCCATCTCGTGAGATGCTGGCACAATTATTACAAAGGTCAATAGTGCGACAGTGCCATCTATTGACTTTTCTGCTAAAACCACCACTTAAATAGATGGAATGTAATTAAATGTTCCACAACTCGAATAGTAATTTATTAAACAGAAGTCTCTAACTAGAACTATAGTTAAAATTAAGATAAGCTAATGTTTTATGAATATTGGGATTTTAATGATTGCCACACTTGGAATGAGGCTGTCTATGAGACGTCATCGCACAATGTTGTGATGATGGCGGCGAATACGATTTTAATGGTCAATAACTCAATTTATAATCTGAAACTACAACTAAATCAGTTTCTTTATGTAATTATAAACTTAAAAAGTCATAAGATCATTTTGTAGAGCAATTCAATAATAGAAAACCCATTGTCTGTTTTAAATCCTAAATCAACCGGAAATGCTTTGTAACATTTTGTTGTAAAGAAATGAACCTATTAACTAGACATTAACGCCATTGCATTAATAATGGTATTGTTTTATTGTAAAATAATTAATAGAATCAATTGTGAAGTATTTCAGTAATGATTGTTAGTTTTAACTAATTAGGTCATTAATTACTATACTGGTTTTGTGGTACTTCCGCTGGGGACTACAGACCGCATGCGACGAAAAGTTGAGACGCTAGAACAAGTTATGTCGCGCTTAGCGAATAATTGCAATTCAAGTAAATGAAAGTGGTTTTTGATGTGATTAATGTTAATAGTGCAAATGATAATTGTAACATGATTTAAAACAGTGTTTAAGGAGTTTCTTTGCCTATTCTTCTCCTAAAAGACCAACCATGTATTCGAATGGGCGATTCAAACCGCAAAGTTTTTAAGTGCCTGTAAATGGAGCAATGTAAATAAACGTTTGGTGTTTGAGTCAAGTAATGTGTGTGATTTCAACTACCCATTTACCTATCAGCCACGAAAAGGAATCTAAGGCGACGACAATATGGCGGAGCCCAGGAACAGCGTCCCTCCAGAGGGTTTCCCGCCGCGTCATATACTTATTTACTGCGAAAATGTATGGCTAATACTCGTATGGTAAAACTGTGATCAAGTGCTTAGAAGATGTTTTATAGGCATCGATCTTTTCTAACATTAAATAAACTACTTCGAGTTTTCTAAACAAAAGTTTTTTCTGTGAAAAGAGATCCATAATGATAGTGAACCATGTTTACTATTCGTTCGTTCCACGTGAATACATTTTCGCAGTATAAGTATACTTACACACATCAAAAGTGTCTAGGGATCAACATATATTTTTGCAATAACTTTTCTTCTGATTGATATTAATTAAAATTTTCTTTAAGGATTCATCAAATAAAGTGTTTTCGTTTGTCACAGTAACGATAAACCAAATCACCTTTGCATTAATAAAGAAATTTGCCATTTTCCTAATAAAGGGATTTTTGACATTTGAACCACTAACATTAAAGTTCGAAAAAAAGACTGAAATAACAGTTTTCTTAAAAATTTTATTGGGTAACTTAAACAATTAATAATCCGTGTTTCTACCGCGAACACTAACAACACAAGAACATCGGTTTGGCATACTCAAAATGAGTTCATCCAAATCACGCTGTGGAATGGCCGCCCATGTTCGTTGCAACAACAAAAAAAGGTCTTCTTGCGACTGGATACCCTCCATATTCGGCAGAGCTCTTCTCTGTAGCATATCCCATGCATGCTCAATCGGGTTCAAGTCTGGCGACTGAGCAGGCCAGGGCAGGACATTGATGTTAGCTGCGGCGAGAGTCTGTCTTACAACTCTTGCGGTGTGCGGTCGTGCATTATCATGCATCAACTGAAATAAGGGACCGATTTGCACTTGTAGAGGAACGATGACGTCTGATACAATCGTCTCAGCATAAATTTGAGCGTTGAGGTTGCCTCTGATCCAAATCAACTCAGTTCTTCCGCCGATCCAAATACCCGCCCATACCATGATGGTTCCACCACTATAAGGATGGACTTCCTGGCAGGATTTTAATCGCTGTTAGCGTCCAGGGGTTCTCCAGTGTCGTATACATCTTGTAGGTATCCGGTCTCATACCAAAACGAGACTCATCAGAAAAGCACACGAAACGCCATTGTTCTTCTGCCCAATTTCTGTGTTCAAGAGCCCATTTGATATCGAATCCTACGATTGAGCATTGCTATAGGTGGTACCCGTAGCGGTCTTCGGGAATGAAGGTTCACTTCATGCAAGCGGTTTCTGACTGTTTGGTCACTAATTAAGTTCCCTGAAGAGTGATGAAGCCTCACGGCTAACATCATGGCGGTTATTGTTGGAGCTCTTCGAGTTAAGATTTGAATGTATCGGTCTTGTCTCCGTGTGGTGCAGCGATACCGTCCTCCATGGCGCTCAGCCACGGTACCAGTGCTTTGGTAACGTGTCCAAAGTCGACTGAAACACTCTGACTTGTATTCAGAGCTAAAGCCACAGTACGTTGCCGGGAACCAGCTTCTATCATTCCCACGGCTCTGAGCATTTCTTCCCTGCTTAAATGACGTCGCCGCTCCATAATAACGTTGGTTTTAATCAGTAGTAGGGAAACAGTAGCACTAATAATGTCTTCAATGCGTTGTATGTTTTTATAGGGAAAATATTGACAGCTGATTTTCATCTTTTACTCGAATTTGATTGACAGTTCCTGATTCAAATTATGAAATGCACCAAAAAGGATCCATATAAATTTATAAAATCATAAATTTATTACAAAGCCACATCTCAATCTTAAGAAATCCGCATAAAAATGCTTGATCCCTAGACACTTTTGATGTGTGTATTTACTGCGAAAATGTATGGCTAATACTCGTATGGTAAAACTGTGATCCAAGTGCTTAGAAGATGTTTTTTAAGCATCGATCTTTTCTAACATTAAATAAACAACTTCGAGTTTTCTAAACAAAAGTTTTTTCCCATGTTTACTATTCGTTCGTTCCACATGAATTTCATGAATTTATGGGACTGTTCCGCAGTTCGCTACCTAAGCCAAACAATTTTATTCATCATCTGCATAGACTTTTTCTTACTATGTTGGGATCGGTTTTCAGTATAACCGGATGCAGCTGAAAACCAATTGTAAGACTTTCGTGCCGCAAACAATTAGAGAAAAAATTGCTATCAACCTGCCACAGAAAGTCACTGAAAAAAGCTGTACCTTCAGTAGAAATTAAATTATTTTCATCATTTTATGATCATCTTTATCCTTGGTCCATACATACCACAGTACTACGAAGCCAGCCTTCACTAAATAGTCACCAATGAGTTGATTCGACTCAATGTCGCAAACAAACATAAATCAATTATCTACTTTGACAGCTAACGGTGCTGGCCGAATGATTTTTGGAGTCATGACGTCACATGTACTTACGTCATCGAAAGTACCCTGATTGCAAATGGGCTGATTTTGGTGTTACATGTAACTGTATAGGATCGTTAAGGATGTGATGATTCATCATGACTATAATATTGTAGTTTGGTTTTGTGACGGGATTACCCCTTTAGCTTTTATGACTGATTGGTACTTGTAACGGTTTCGTCAATGACAAATTACAATATTTTGAATGATGAACGTCTAATCAATGTACAGACACTTAGCAGTTTTTCTATAGATTTTTTTAATCAACACGTCTTAATCACTGGTACAGGTTACGATAAATGGTGTTACTAAATTTCCAATTTTAGATATAAGTAGAATAATACCTTTTGACTGATTATGTAACCAACCGTTTTAATATTATAATAAAAACAAGTTATTTCACAAAATAGTATTAATTCAATATTTATTTTTTCTCATTCAAGGCCACACTGCGACCTTTGATCCAATAAACTCTATATTTACTACTGCTTATATGCTTATGGACTATTTTAACGAATAATCTTCTGAAACATTAAAAATAATAGCTAGAGTCCTGTACATAAAAGAATTAAAATTCCGAAATGTTCAGCTTTTTAATGTTTCAGAAGATTATTCGTTAAAATAGTCCTTACACTCCAATAACATGTAGTTACGAGTAATATCTAACAAGTTTTTATTAAAAAAAACAGCTTCGAAACTTTGAGTAATGCCGACCGTACCATCGATTTCGGGTACCGTCGATGTAGCGTACCATCGATGTAGTGTACTGTCGTTAAAGCGCACCGTCGATTTGGTGTACTGTCGATGTAGCGTACCATCGATTTGGGGTAGGTACTGTCGATTCACTATCCCGTCGATGGACCGTTGTCGATACAGCGACCATCGATGTAGTGACTCGCGATGTTATGAACCAGACCCAAAGATGCCATTTCTAGACATTTTAGATACCGATTCTTTCTAGTCCTGGGGGAAGAGAAACGGCATTCGGTTTCAAAACATTTTATATTCAAAGAGTTTCAACAGGATCGTCATAGGTTTTCGTTAGCATATACAAAGACACTTTGTCTATGTCTAGGTCTTCTGGTTCATCAATCTCCGATATAACATCACGCTTGTGATCCCGAAGGGTAAGGCAGAGGTGTATCTACTATTAGGTACACCTACTTTTCGCCAGAATAGTTTAAATTACATGTTATAGGGGGCGGACCTATTGCTATCAGCCGGGAAGAAATCCAGACGTGGCTGCTACTGAGAACCCAGGAACTCAGATATAGCAGACGCGATTGAGATCACGAGACCAACGAGGTAGTCCTAGAATTACTTATGTCTGTCCCAAAACAAGTTTTCAATTTCTAGATAAAATGTAAATGTCAAATTTTATAATGCATAAAACTTAAGGAATTGTCAATGCAACGTTTAACTAGTAATAGTTCAGGGCCAGTTGATCGCGTGGACGGTCACCTACGCTAAAACGGATTGCACAAAACGGTGACAACAGTCGCAATTAATGGTAATGTTTATTATCCAACAGAAGTCCGTTTAGGAAACAAAGTATGACTTTCAAGGATGTTCGTTAAAATATGTTTTGGGTAGATGCACTAGTGTTGAAAATATGTAATCTGTTCTAAGAGGAGTGAAACCTGGCAATAAAAATCAGCATACTTACTGAGGGTCCCTTAAAAAGTCATCACTAGTTAAGTTTTGAACCATCACTCCGGATTTGTCCGAAAATGTCCGGCTTTTTGGCCACTTGACGTTTTGGAAGAAAGGGATTTTTTTCGAAACAAAAAAGTAAATCTGCCTTTGAATCATGTATTTTGCTTGAAAAGAACTAACAAAATCATTTTGCCTCTTTCATTTCCGCGAGCACGAACTAAAACAAGAACACAAATTTCGTCTTAGGCCACTTTTGTTTTCAGGTTGCGATATGTCTTTATAGGCATTTCAGCATAATCTCCTCAGACGATATCCTACTCCTCCCCCGGGAAGAGATAGTACATTCTATTTCAATACAAGGACCTATCAATCGATAACATTCCTTATCAGCCAGCACACAGGATATACTTTCATCCGTTTATCATACAACCTTGATATAAAAATAACGCTGATACCAACTTAACAGCATAAAGGATGTTCCCAACTGAAGTGTTAATAATCTGATTTCCATGAAAATGCATATAATCAGTTAATCTTTTGCGAACATCTGATAAGATAACTTGATAAGGTAGAGTTGTTAAGTGTTATGTCACAGCGTTACGTTTGATAAAATTGGTTGCATTTTTAGTAACGTATTTTATATGTGTTATTTTTATCGCTAGGTATATACCGTTCCCTGCTTATGTCGCTTCGCTTCTTAGATACAATTTTGATGTTTTGGGAGTTGCATGTAATGTTCGCCTTTGTTAAATATTTGGTTAAAAACAGGGACTGAAGTGTTTAATAAACTTAAGTTTAGGTTAACTTTGCCCACCATTGTCCCTGAAACGCGTGTTTCATATTTTTTATCGGAGGTTCTTTGTTTTGATGGATTTTTAAAGAAACCTTCACTCCCCCTTAAATCACTGGGAGAAGAATTTGAATTCCAAAATTATGTGGATGTTAAAACAGGGTTCAAATTATCGAGATAATGATTTCCTTTGAATTATCACCCTAACTCATAACTTATAACCGGCATGCCCATAAACAGTGAGTTTTGTTATTATCAAGAGAATTATCAAAGTATCAATGCTAATTATCACTACTTCAAAACAAAAGGTATTTTTAATATAACTTACTGTTGCTCAAATATTTGTCACCTGTCTTCGACCTAAAATCTTTCTAACTATGACCCAAAGGTTTTACAGTCATATATTACATAACCAACCTTCACGATATTATTTGTACTAATACATAACATGGAGCTCTTATTTACCCAGTCACGAACTTTAAACATAACTATAATATTGGTGAAACAGATATTTACGTTATAATGTTACCAATATTGTGGGTTATTCTCGTTTAATTATGAATTTAGCTTTCGAAGGAAGGGCCTATTATATTGCGCTTGTGGCTTGTGGAGAATATTCAGGGTTTATTTTGTGATATTTGAGGGTTATATTGATTCAAGAGAATTTACTGAATAGTCCTCAAAGGTTATTGTGTGGTTATTGATTTCATTGTTTTGGTTGTTTGGTTTCTATTGGTTTCTATTGATTAGGTCAAAGTTCAATTTCTCTATTACGTGTTATGAAGAGGTATTTTCTCTGTAGTAGCAATTGGCCATTATGAACTAGTACAGAATTTGAAATTTGTCTGTATTGAAGAGGTATTTGCTCTATGGTATTAATTACTAAAAGATTTGACTTAGACTAAGGATTTACTTAGCATAATTGGCCTGGAATGTTCCCAATGTTGGGACACCCGCGATTTCTACTAACTGTCATAATATAAGGTCACATCACTAGCAATGCGTCCCAACTCTATGGCTAGTCTACATTATCGGTGGATACCTACCAACGCGTTTCTACCAATCCACCGGTCTCTTGCAATTCTGTATTACCTATTTTAATTATAGTTATCCATCTTGCCCAAACTTTGACTTTTATTTAAAACATGGTGTCAGAAATGCACGGAAATAGTCGTCGTGAAATCAAAACCGTATAAAAAGGAAAATGTCGAAACCGGAAGATGATGTTCTTTTATTTAAAACACTAACTACTGTCTATAAGTCGTAATTATCGGATAATTTAATATGTAATTATTCACGCTGATTCATAACTAGATCTCTAAAATTCTTTTTATAAAAGTGTATTAGATAAGGTGGATAAGATATAGGCCCCACGCCCTCTGATTTTTCGCATCAAGGTATACCTAATTATCAAGAATCATTTTTTTGAGTCAGTCCGATCCCCTATTAGGGGATCGGACTGACTCAAGATCGGACTCAAAAAAATATGATTCTGTTTAGTCCGTCAGTTAGATTATCGAAAAATATTGGATACGTGTTTTTTGTTTTATCAAAACAATAAAAATTGACGAAGGTAAAGCGCGTCAAAGATCATGGAGTGGGGCTTGAAACGTCAATTGAAGGTACAAAATGTACTATCATATGACGTCACACGAGTTTTCGAAGCAATGTATCGTCTTCATTTTTTGTTTACGTGAAAAAAGAAAAAAACGTGGTTAATATTTTTTGGAAATCTACCTGACGGACTAATTAGTTTGTTTTTATCCGATCCCCTATTATCACCTCGAACGCTGCTATCTAATACTTCTATAAACCAAGCAAGCTGAAATAATTACTCATTGCCGTATGTGACATGGGGACTAATTTGTTAGTGTCAACTGTGAACATAATTTTTATGTGTCTTTCGTAGTAAAGTTATTAAATATAAGACAAATATTTGTTTAAATAGACTAGAGTAAAATATTGCTCATAAAACATGTAAGAATTTCTCAGTAGCAGCCATAACGCCTTTTTTTTTTTTGGTGGGTGGAAAATCATCGAATAACCTCCCCGCTCTTGGGCAGAGCGAAGGGGAGTGTCAGACTTCTACTGACTAAAAACCAAACCCATATTCCTTCTTCGCCCTTGTGTCGGAGCCGCGTTATCCTTTCGATAATCCACAGCCCCGACGGGAGCCACAACGCCTGAATTTACGCCCAGTTGCAAGTTGGTGGCATTAGGCTCGCCCCCTTTTACATGGCACTTAAACATAATTGGCGGAATGTGAGTAAACTTGTGGGTACACCTCTGCCTAACCCATCGGGGATTACTGGCGTGATGTTAGGTTATACATAACCAAATCTGTCATAGTTTTTTTTGGAAAACTTCTGGTATCGCTAACTTTTGAATATTCCGTATGTTGTTTTAATTAGGGGATCGGACAGGGTCAAAATAATATGATTCTGTTTAGTCCGTAAGTTAGATTATCGAAAAATATTGAATACGTGTTTTTTGTTTTATCAAATCAATAAAAAATGACGAAGATAAAACGTGTCAAAGATCTTGGAGTGGGGTTTGAAACGTCACTTGTGTCGTCAAAATGTACTATCATAAGACGTCACACGAGTTTTCGAAGCACTGTATCGTCTTCATTTTAAGTTTACGTGAAAAAAGAAAAAATACGTGTCCAATAATTTTTGGAAATCTATCTGACGGACTAATTAGTTTTTTTTTGTCCGATCCCCTATTGTAGAATTTTTTGACTGTTAGTATCACCTTCTCTTCTACACAAAAATCGTTTGCACCAAACACTTAAACCAAAAAAAGCTGACGGAATGCATGCACGAAATCCAAGAGCTAGTCTTAACACTTTCTAGACATTACTCTGTAATACTCAGTCACGCCAATATAAACTATCATTTGTTACGCGATGTGATGCAATGGATTCTTGTGTCATTGCCAACACCAAGATTAATGTACACCAATGTCACAATATTGTGGACGGGATCATTTTTACTGCAGCGCGAAATGTTGGACGGAACATAACATCATCAGCTAAAGGGAAAACATGTCGCAAACGGTAGGCTTTAAAACCAAGCACCTGCGGAACACGATCAATCAATTTTAGTAGCACGACCTAATTTCGTAAATTTAGATGCATACCTGTATACTAAACAGTAGGCTCACGAGAGAAATGAATTTGCAAATGCTAAAACTACCGTTGTCGAAATTGCAACCAGTCTCAATGAAAATATTGACAGTGCTTCGATATTACAGTTTGATATTTAAGCCAATAGAATTGCTCTATGGCTAATAATATAAATCGAACTGGTCACAAATCAAACAAATAGTTCCTACTCGAACATCCGTGATGATCAAACTACAAGCTGAGTCGTGGATCGTAAACATTCCTCTGACTTCCCAGACATAGTACCGTGGCCAATAAACTCCAATCATATTTAATCCTTCAGCTTTCGAGTTCAACAACAAACTTGTTTAAATTATAAACCAATAAAGTTAAAACAGGACGAGTTATAATGGCCATCTGTTCTGCCGATCATCAAAATGAAGATAATATGAGTACCGAAGCGATAAATCTTCGAAAAACTAATGATCACCGACGATGGTATTAAAAATCAAAAGGCCTTATGAAAGAACCTAATGATTTGGTTCTGAGAATCGTCTTGGAACTCAAACAATAGGTTGTAAGAGTGAGTTGTTGAAATGTAATAAAGTATATTAAACCTGATTCTGCGAAGGAATTTTAAGGTGCCTGCTGCAAAACTTTCTGAAACAAATTCAAAATGCAGATAAACTCATTTACTTTGCAGATACTGAAATCCTCAAACGGCGCAAATACAATTGGTTAGTTATGTATTTGAGCTGTTTGGGTTTTAAACATTTGGGTCGATGGCGATGGGGTCTGAGTTTGGCCATTTTTCGCTATTTTTTGGCCTCCAAGTATTTTTTGGAAAAACTTAGCATTACTATCCATCGTGGCAATGCTCGTGTATCGTTAGCGATGTGTCCGAATTTTTGACGGCCTGAATTCTTTTACCTTTTGTTACTTTGTACATATTTTACTGAAGTATCTAATGAGAAATAACACAGAAAAAACAGAGTTTTGTCTATTTTTATGCGTGTGTTATCTTTTACTTCCTGTTTACACTATCCTGCCTTTTAGTTTTACTGCATTTTTCTGCTCTAATTTACGCAAACTAAAGTAATAACTAGTAGTTCTCACTTTGGTATTTCATTTTCATTATTTTCACTTGCGCCGCCACTTATTTCCACTTGGTTGATTTTATTATTAGATTGTTATAATAATACTGTTCCATTTAGCTGCTCCAGACTTTCTCAAAGTGTTATTACAATTAATAATGCTCTCGTTAAATTCGTGCCAAGTTTCAATTTGCACACACAGTTTGCACAGGCATTCTGGCATTGAATCATTTGGCATTGAAAAATGGTGCAAATAGTGCAAAAAGTACGAAATTGAATCGGAATAGAATTCGTTTACTTTTACCTGAATACGATTTAGTAACAGACTTCGCTCTTATTTTCTGTTACATAAGTGATATAATTTTGTTTGTTTACTGTTTTCATGTTGTGAATAAAACAAAACTGTATAACTATTATAAAGATTCTGCAATCATCGTTCTATGTAGTTTTTTTTTAAATGGTGCATCAATTTGCATGATCCATTTCAAAAGACCAGAAATTCTTTGGTATTTTATCTCGCCTAGTCCAGATAAACCCATGATAGAAGAAGAGCTATTCCCAAACACGCCAAACAATATAACTGTTCCAAGAAACACATCTAGAACTGGACACATCGTTCATTAATAAGGCCTCGGAACTAAACTGTAACTAGACTATTGTAGAAACTAGTACTCACATGGAGATAACGCAGTGTGTACACAAGGATACATATTTACATATCCACACAAGTGATGATATATAACACAATGACATCATCGTCTGGGCGAACTACTTTACCTTAGCGCTAAGAAATTCAACGCTAAAATTCCTTGTAGAATATAAAATGTCTCTGGTAAAGAAGTGTGGTAAAAGCTTTTCCTCCCAAGAGTGCCATAAAATGTTATTTTAGAGCTTTTCGGATGAGTGGATAGCAGCTATGTTTTAAGATAGAAAAGTTCTACCCTTTTTATTTGTTGCTAGCTTCTCTTTGGCCTCGCTTCTCTCTTTCTTTTCCTTGCTTTCGCTTTCTCTTTTTTTTCTTTCTCTTTTGCTTCTTTTTCTTGTCTTTGGCCGCGTGAAAGTCACCATAAAAATATCCTATAAAATAGCAATGGTTTATCTTTGTTTTGTTATTGGGTCAGGACTTCCAGAGATTATCTCTTCAAATCGTAATCACAAATTGTATTTTCGTCAGTTAAAATAGTCTAAAATGATCTAGTCCTTATGTCTCCATGTTATTAATTCAACCAATTAAGCAGAAATTCCTAAACAGTTTTGATTAAAATTAATACGAACATTGACCATGACTTCTAGGTCATGGGTAATCTTTGTGACATCAGACTTATCATCACTGATGTCTTAAAAATCATCTGCCAAAGATAACTTACCCACTTCACATGCTGTTTCTGAAAATATTGCATTTCCTTTTCAATATTATTGCAGTCAAAGTCACGGCCAGACTTCACAAAAATGAGAGCACTCAAGAAATACGGCTTGAAAATAAAAATGTCGATGCAAGCCAGAACTCGGTGAGGAATGTTCAACACAGAAATATTTTACCGTAGCAAAAACTATATTTTGCATTTTAAAGTTGCCGAAAAATTTAGCGACTTTGTCAGTAGCACGTTTTTGAAAACATATTTGACAAGTTGAGACATTTAATTTTCATTTGCTTTCTACAGTTTTAGTAATAGCAGTAATTTGAGTTTCTTCAAAACAATTTATCTGGAATGCAATTATGTGGGTCATGAAGTTCCTTGCGTATTCTGGATAATACATTTTTAATTTCATCATCGTTGGATAGATAGTGTGAGGAACGATATGAAAGAAAATGGAAAAAGAAAACGTGTAGCGCCGACCCCAAATAGAATGAGATAAGGGCACAGGAAGATGATGATGATGGTGAATTGCGTGACGATTGACAGGAGAGGATGAAAAAAAAACCGTGTTGTGCCGACCCCAAGTAGGTAAACTGGGACAAAGGCAGGAAGATGATGATGACTCTTATCATAGATCTCTTGCTTGTATACCAATTTTATCAATTGATAAGTCTTTGAGGTTGGTGCAGCAAGTCTTTCTCTGCACATCACATTTTATGGGAGTGTAGTCTTTGGCAGAATGAACGTAATATTATGTTAAATAGTGTACAGGTTACATCCGGAGTTATTTACTATACGGACCTTGTAGAAACTAGAACAAATTTCCGTGCGTTCAAGCATTTTTGTCATACCTATTATTGGAATCAAATATAACAGCTCACAACTTAGGACCCAGTAATATTAATGACAATAATATCCGTGGTGCTAGGCAACTGGGCTTACCTCAGTTGTATACGTCCCTGTGTGCCTATTGGCCCTGTTCTGTTCTGTCTCCTGCTGATATGGAGGAAAGTGGAAATTATGTTTTTTCCTACTCCTCCGCTATTCTTTTCTGATTAATTTCGTTGCGGGATCCAAGACAGTTAAATCGCTTCTCTGGGACTTCGTCGAGCTTCATTGTCTCGGCGCTTTTCTTGTGGTCGCCACTGTTGATTCTGGCTACCACGAGTTACAGTGGTTTGGGAATAGTGTGGCGAGCTTGTCCAAAAAAAGAAAAAAAAAAGTCTTTCTCTATTATTCGTCATCTCAGTAGTCACTATCTTTCCAGCCAGAAAATCATTCACACAGTACATCCATAGTTTCTTTTCCCAATTACATCTTATAATCAATAAACTTACAACCATTTATAGGAACATCAAACATGTTTTCGGAATCCTCAGACGTATCTGCTCTGTACTAATTTGGCATAATACCGCTAAAATTCCTGTACCTACCGGTTCTTACCAATCAAGTATTGAATCGATCGATTCGTCTCATTCATGCGGGCATTTGGTTACAAGACTAACCTCTTCACATTTTGAATTTACTCCTTCAACGAAAGACTTACCTATCTCTAAACGACATACTGATGACAAGGAGTATTTTATGTGGAGTGTCGTCTTACTTATCCAGTAACTGGACTGTGGGAGTCAGATAAGCAGACGCTCCATGTAAAATACTGGTTTTATGCTACATTGGTTAGACTGGAAGCCAACCCTAACCTAGATTGGAAAAGACTAGGAAAATAATGAGGAATATTTCGATGAACATAAAAGGATAAAATTATTTATGATAGACCACAAATGGGATGCATAAACCCTAAATACAGAAATACTACTCGACGATATAAATTATACCTCTGACAGCAAAATACACAATTAAGGTGGAAGCACCTTGCGAACAGTTTTTATTCAAATTCCAGCATATTTTTATAGTGTCTGTTTACCATATTTGCTTGCATAATATCTTCTGAATTATTTTTTCAGAAGTACCTAAGAACTTGATATGATAATAAGACTTATGCTAACTTACGTCATGTATCGAAAATATCAAGGAGTCGGAAATAGAAGAACTAAGTTAATTTATTAAGCCAGTATGTAAAATTTAAGTAAATGAAACGACACTGAAATATGGAACCACGTGTATAACGCAAATAAAGTCACATGTTACTTGACTGTTCAACATTAAAATAAAGAGGACTAATAACTAATAATACTACTACTTGAATCTCACAAGCTTCTGAAGAAATTCACAACACCGAGATTTTTATCAGTCTAAACAGTCTATCCCAAGATAAAAGGCTATCGACAAAAAAGGAACCACAAACATATCCCTTTATCTTTTGAAGGTATCCCTCACTCAACTGCTACCACTTATACATAATGCGAGTCTACCACACGGTCCATCTCTATCACCACGACAATAAGTAAAGGATCCCTCAAGAGATAATTGCTTGTCATATTTGCTTACACAGTATCGATAACTCCTTGAAGTATTGTACCATCTTTCACTTAACTGTCTGTAACAGGTGGTCTTGTTACCAACTTGTTGTTAGCAAGTCTTGCTTATGCTAATAGATGTCGATTTGTTCAATAAACATCTTTATTTTCATCGTTTTCACGTGTTTTTTAATGAGTTCGTCTGGTGGAGGTTACTAATTGGTATTGTTTTTAGTTCTTAGTGGGCTGATATTTAATTGGAATTTCTTTGTCAAGTTTTCGTTGAGTAGTTGAAAAATAATTTCATGACTGAGACATTTTTCGTATTTTCACGTTGTCTTGTTTGTTTTCTGCTTATTATAAATTCGATTTTTCCACGCCGGTAAAACAGGTGGCCATTAGGAAATAACAACGGTTTTCAGGACATCTTATTAAGCGTATTTGAATCTACGAAACCATGAATGAAAACTCCAATTACATACATCAAAAAATCACCTTCTCGAACAGAATTTTCAGTAACTCCAAGCATAAATTAAAAATAATTATATATTCCGTCTTAAGCGATAACTTAGCACACACAACGTCCGATAAGTTGCGAATTAGTGCCGGTTTATTTACCTTAGTCACGCCGAAACTGCCGAAAGCACAGCACGGTTACACTAAAGTAGCACAATCAGTTGGAAAACTAGGAAACTATGTCGAAAATTCGTTCGCGAATTTGGAGGTTTGTGTTTGTGTGTCGGGGAGTGTGAGCGGAGCGTGTAGACGCGTGTTCGCGCGACGGTTAGGTGGTGCTGACTGGCGGGTGGCGGTGTGGCGCTGAGCGGCTCGCGCTGAGACATGAAATCGCTTTTCACTTCAGGCTGTGGGATGTATGTGCTATCAGCTGTTGCGTTTTTTTATAGGAAACTGTAGCGAGCTCTCGATTTATGCTGTAATAAGCCGCGCGCCGATGAGATGAGATTTTTCCGTCGATGATGATTTTTTTATGCAAAGCTTCAACTCCCTATTTCATCCTTTTAAGGGGTGATGTTTTAAAAGTAGGTCTACTGTGTGTAGTTTCGTTGTAAAAGGATTTTTGGTGTCAATTTTCAAGTTTCTAGACCCAGTGGTTTATAGGCTGTAAATAAATGAATGAATTTCAAATTATTTTTGGAGTACATTTTGTGTTTTTTTACCGGATTCTTTTTATACAGTTTTTAGACAGGTGTAATACAGAATGTTTTCGGCAGTGCTATGTTATAATCGTGGCTCGAGGCTGTAAGAGCGCTAAAGAAATACTTACCTACACCAATATAAAACATATAATATAATGGACACACTCTATAATCAGCTGATGATAAGATAAGATAAGATATTATTGGTACAATCCGTTATTACGATTATCAGACGTCGAAGATTAAAACCAATCGAACCAATTTCCACTTCTGCTACTTTTTATAAAAAACCTGTTTTTATTTATTATTTCTACGACTTATTTTTTGATTCGAAAAGAAATTGATGATGAAGATTTTTTTTCTATAATAAAACCAAAATGTGACCTTTTCATGAAATTAAAACATACAGCCTGACACTGACCCGGCAAATTCCAAAAAAACTTAAGATTATTTGAATTTCACGGGCTACCATGGCGTCCTTGGCACTTCCACTTTTTTTTTAAATTTTGCCCCACACTAGGAATTTCTCCTTTATCGTGGGTGCGTTCACAAACATTTAAACTCACATAATTATACACAAACACCCAAACCTGAAACAACTATTTGTAGGCCGTACAAATATTTGTTCGGGGATCGAACCCGTGACACGGAGCGCAGCAGTCAATTACTTGCGCCACCGCACCTACCGTGCTGTCAACTTTAAGTGACCTAAACTAAGGGTCACCAAATTTATTCAAACGTTTGTTCATGATTAGATTCGAAAACGCCATTTTTTTATAAGAAGAGGATCAATAAATCTCAAAAAAACCGCCAAGCTATTAGGCTTTTTAATCATCTTTAATTAACTAACTTTACGATGTAAAATCTAATTACCACCAAAATATATTCCTTCCGCAAGTCATAGACCTAAGCCTTGACAAAGGTTTTTATGAATTAGATAAGAATATTAGCATAGCTATTTTTGATGAAACAAAAGGCCCTATACAAGGCTATCCTTATCAGGAGTTTATTACATCAAACATCTTTTATTTCAAATTAAAATTACATGGAAAAAGTACATTCATATGAAAAACAATGTCATAAAATACAAGATTACAATAAAAAGAAGGCAAATACCTACATTTTACTAACTACAATAACCAACCAACGCCGATGAACCCGCAATGGGTCCACAGTGCTCATAGAGAGAAGGCACGGAGTCCCAGCTGTGGGAACAAATAGGCTGATTAGCTATGTTTATTTTAACTGCCATAAACAGCCTAGCTTTTTTCCAACTATATGTTGAGATCGGCTTCCAGTCTAACCGGATGCAGTTGAATGCCAGTATTATACATGGCGCAACTACCTGTCTGACTTCCTCAACTTACAGTGAGTAGTGGGTAATACGATACACAAAATACACGATAAAAAAAACAGGGTTTCGAAAGTCTGACAACCAGTCTTACCAAGGTAAGACTGGTTGTCAGACTTTCGAAACCCTGTTTTTTTTTAGGCGGGTGGAAAATCATCGAATAACCCCTCCCGCTCTTGGGCAGAGCGAAAGGGAGTGTCAGACTTCTACTGACTAAAAACAACCCATGTTCCTTCTTAGCCCTTTATGTCGAGGCCGCGGTATCTCTTGTGAACAACCCGCAGCCCCGGCCCCTGACTTCCTCTAACGACTATCAAAGACTAGCTGTTGCCAGCTGCTTCGCCCGCAACAACTCAAAAATTATCGCACGGGAAGATAAAATCGGAATAATACTATCCTATGTTAATCCAGCTTATAAACTATCTGTGTACTAAATTTTATCCAAATCCGTTCATGAGTTTTCGCGTGAAAGAGTAACAAACATACCTACACACTCAAAACTTTCGCCTTTATAATATTAGTGTGATGTGATTAGTATGATATACATATGACAACCTACTACTTAGCGAGCTGTCCGAAGCACGGAGGATCCTAAGTATGTATTGGGTGGCCACCCATCCACGGAACAACCTAGGCAAGCGCGGCTTAACCTAAAGATGGTGCTATTTACGGTCTCTTTGTTGTCCTCACTATTAATAAAAAGAAAATACGTTCACCGATTCGTTTCCAGCATTCAATCTACCCAAAACTGTAAAATTTTCCGTATCAACCTTGAACCTAAAGCGTTACCGATAAAGTACAAATTTGATTAAAGAAATCGGACGGATTATAGAAACTTGATGTGCTGGCGGTGTCCCGGTCACAACTATTGACCGGTAGAGTTCTACCGGTCAAGGCTATCTAACTCTACCGGGCTCTTTGTAGGCCTATTTATGTATCCGCGAATTTAATGGAAATAAACTGATTTCATACATTGAACAAAAAGCGCCAAATACGTCTTAACTATAGGTATTTAGTCACCACTATGATTAGCTCAAAGGCGGTCTCCGTAACCAAAGCAAACAAGTACAATAATAAATCTTTCAGGCACAATCTCTATGATACTCACTGTGTCATCTCACAAACGTTACGAACGATGGATGGTCTCCATTCGACCTGAATATTTTCACAAAAATTGGGCCAACACTTGCCAACTCATGAATGAGTAATTTTTAATTTTTCACTATGATTTCCTCATCATACTTTTTATTTATAAATGTGTGCTAAAAATTCGTTGAAGAGGGTGGGAGGTGAAATTGCTGTATAGTATTGTGCAATATGATATGAAGAAGAGGACGAGGGGGCTGCGGGTTGTTCACAAGATACCGTGGCCTCGACATATAGGGCTAAGAAGGAACATGGGTGGTTGTTAGTCAGTAGAAGTCTGACACTCCCTTTCGCTCTGCCCAAGAGCGTGAGGGGTTATTTTAAGACTTTCCACACGCCCAAAAAAAAACAAAGAGGACGAGCCTGTGGTAAAATAATAACACCTGCTCGGCCGACCGGGTCCACCTTCAAGGTTAAACCGTGCTTGCCGAGGTAGGTCCTTGGATCGGTGACCATGAGTAAAGAGTTTCCTCTGTGCATCGAAAAGCAGGTTGAGCCGTTTGGTCCCGGCTGTCATTTGTATAGATCTTTGACAGTCGTTCCGAGAAGTCAGAAAACGAAAGTCTGTGACTTCTGAGTTTGTGTCAGCTGCTGCTCAGAGTAGTCAGGTACACTGGCCCAAAAATATGACATGTAATAGTGTTCGTAAAAACCTATTTGCAAAATAAACATCATTTATCGTTTTGGTTAGTAACAAAATTTATTTATAAATCTTAGGTATACTTTTTTCCATACACCCGGATCTCTTTCTATTTTGGTACGGATCATCAAAAGTGCAAGCAGGAATCACTTCGCGTATTTACATAGCCAAGAAGAACATCAATATCTCTCAACAGCTCAATGTTACGATTGATACAAACTTACCAACACTATGTATTTTATTTTCTAGCTAAAAACAAACTAAACCAATTTTGAAAGTTTTGTAACAACAGTTTGGCAGTCTGTTCAAATGTTTTGATTGAATCAGACAAGATGTGTGGTTTGAATATCTGAAAATCTGAAGGGGTCATCGTACTCATAATAATTTTGACTATGTGACGTAACTCAGTATGTGGGTATTTGTATTGGGTCGTATAGTTGTCATAGTTTCAAGTATGGCCTTGAAAAGCATCTAATGGTTTTTAAAATCTTTTATTTCGCACAACAGTGATTTTTTTTTTAAAACTTAACTCTCCTCTTATTCTTATCACTAGAGGCAGACCAAAGAAACGATGGATGGACTGTATAACGATGATATGGCAAGGGCAAGGAGGAGTTCTGGTGAGATGATTAGTAACAGAGAATTATTAAAGAAGTGGACATACTGTTCAGACCCCAAATGAATCGGGATTTAGGAAGAGAATGATGATGACAATTTAACAAATCCATTGTTTTTATTAGTATTACAAACAGCTTCTAATCTAGTGTCAGAAACATAGATTTGAGGATAGTTTATTATAAATAAAGGATGTAGGACAAAACATGATTGTTTGTAATCTGATTAGCGTCTTGTACGGACGCTAATTAGATTAGATACAATCATTCAAAATATGCCTGATATTTGGAATAAAGTTTCTTTAACTTTAACTCGACAAAATGTATGCTGATATCTATTGACGGGTTTTTTTTTTATAAATACTATTTCTATTATTGTCTTAATGGGCACAAATTCAATTCCAAGAAGGCATGGCATGCACTATGCTTTAAACAGATTATTTCATAACCACTGTTGTCATGCAGAACATGAGGAAATTACATGCTTATTAAATATGTTATGATGGGGTACAACAGTAATTTATATAAGTACTTTTGATAGTTATAAAATTTAATAACATCATGTAAACGAAAACAGAAGTGTTTGAGATATTATATTATGTATCCTCTAAAACCAGTCTTAAATTAATATTGGTAAACAAATATTGTGGTAAAACGAGGAAACCACAGAAATTATTTCTTGGTCTTAAAATAAACCATGAATTTATTATTTACATAGTAGGTACACCCTCATTAACCGACTTCAAAAAAGGAGGAGGTTCTATAATAATAATAATAATAATAATATTTATTTGCGTAAAACATGGTATACAAAGGTGTTAAGTACAATCTTATATGGAACAAACATGTTTAGCTAGGATAAGACCAAGCATGCAAAAATTTTAAAGTTAGTGAAAAAGGTATAACAAGGTAGGCATCAACAATGAGCTATTAAGAAAATCACATTTTTTTTCTATAAATTCTTTTAAACTATAAAAACAATTTTCAAGTAACCATTTATAAAATTTAGTTTTAAACAATTTTGTATTTAATGATTTAAAATGCCTCGGTATTTTATTATAAATGCGCACACACATTGCTAGGCAGTTCTTATTGTATTTAGCTAGCCTAGGCAAATCATTCAACACTAAATTATAAGGATCTCGTCTGTTACGAGGATTTATATCATTAGCAGTCTTAAATAATTGTTTATTTTTCATTACAAACATGCATATTTCGTAAATGTAAAGGGACGGTAACGGTAACAAACCAAGCTTCGCAAATATTGGTCGACATGAGTCGTCAGGTTTAAGTCCACAAATTGATCTCATACACTTTTTTTGAGCGATGAATGCTCTTTGGAAGTCAGTGCTATTACCCCACATAACAAGCCCATACCGTAGTACCGATTCGACATATGCGCGGTATGATATTACAGCAGTTTTTATGTTGGTTACATTTTTGACTTGTTTAAGTGCGTATACAAATTTATTGATTTTAGCACTAACATTGTCTATGTGCTCTTTCCAATTAATGTCCTTGTCAACGAATACACCTAGAAATCTTGTATGCGTTACTTTCTTGAGTTTATTAATATTAAGTTTAATGTCATTTTTATGATTATTAGATTGATTAAATTGAATATAAACAGATTTATCTAAATTAATTTTTAAATTGTTAATGTCAAGCCACTGCAGTAATTTGTCAATTGTGTTATTAATGTCAAGCTCATGATCCAGAATGGTATTATGTTTTTTGTTAGATGTCACTATTATAGATATGTCGTCGGCAAATAATATGCATTTATGATTTGTTATTTTTATGATGTCATTTATGTAAATGAGGAATAATATAGGACCCAGTACGCTTCCTTGTGGAACACCAAATTTATTATGTTTACATTCCGACGAGTAGGATATTAGGTCATTTTTTTCATTTTTTTTATAAATGATGACACGCTGTGTTCTGTTACATAAATAGGACGATAGCCACTGGAGTACCGGTCCCCTAATTCCAATAGCTTCTAACTTTTGTAGCAATATATCGTGTGACACCAGATCGAACGCTTTAGATAGATCAAAGAAAAGGCCAGTAGTCATATAATTATTATTAATATTTGAAAGTATAGCCTGCATAAGAGAGAAAATAGCCAAGGATGTGGATTTGTTCTTTTGGAATCCGAACTGCTTGTCGCTTATAATTTGAAATTTGTTGCAGAAGTTTATTAATCTTTTGTTCATACATTTCTCATAAATTTTCGATAAGATAGGTATTAAAGTTATGGGTCGGTAATTATTGATGTCACATTTTTCTCCCTTCTTGAATAAAGGCTTTATTAAGGACAGTTTCAATTTCTCAGGAAAGGTTCCCTGGGAAAATGACATGTTTATTAAATGAGTAAGAATACCAGTTAGTTCATTACTACAAGCTTTTATGATTTTTGTATTCATTTCATCATAGCCCTCAGACGAGGTGTTAGACAGAGACATTATTTCCTGTCGTACCTCGTTTACCAGCATTGGTCTGAGGAACATAGTGTTATGTCCGAAGTCGGTGACAAAAACACTAAATCAATCAAACAAAGGTCATCGACTTCAAAGCTTGAACTTTATTTGATTGATTTGTTGTTTTTGTCACCGGCTTCTGAAGCTATTTATTTTTCACTTTTTTGTGTTTTTCTTTTAGTTTTTTTTTGTTTGTGTTTTTTTTTTTTTGAAGTCGGTTTTTTTCGCTAGCTATGTTCAAGTCCCAGTTATAGGTGGTGAGTCTATTACCATCAAAAGGACCCAAAAGCAAGGTCCATGGCTGCTACTGAAAATTTCCTAATGGCAAAAACCCAATAACACTTTGCCCGACCAAGGAATCACACCCAGGAACTCATGAACATGGTCTAGTTTTGTTTCCGATTCACTGGAACTACATTTGACTGTCGCATTCTCCGTGCAGGGCTAGTGGTCGAGTTAGTGATCTGTGCCAATCCTTCAGAGCATACAAGCAAAGTGTAATACTGTCATCATCTGTCATCATCAGCCTAATCTATGAGTCTCCAAAAAAACTAAAAGAGACTCATAGACGACTCTGCCCTGGAGTGTAAATGTGGTCTTGCCCCACAGACTATGGAGCACTTGATGTCGTGTCCAGCCTGTCCCGTTACTTGCACATCACAGGAGCTGATGGAGGCTACTGAAAGTGCCGAACTCGTCGCCAAATTTTGGGCCGACTCAATTTAAATTGTCATCGACACGCTAAGAAGAGAAGATCAGCCTAATAATATTCCCACTGCAAGGACTTATATTACGCCTCCTCGCTAGAAGAGGGATGGGCTATATTTCTACCACACGGGCCCAGTGCGGGTAGGTCGATGTCACATGTCTTCGAATTTTTGGTTCTAAGACATGCCGGTTTCCTCGCGATGTTTTCCTTCCCGTTTTGGGAGCAGTGGTGATGAAATAAATTACACAAAGTACTGCCTGTCTGGGTTCGAACTCCAGACTTACTGTTCGTAAGTCGGGGCTGCCACCAGTGGGCCACCGCTGCTCTCTATGTGTAATGCTATGTTTATTTAATTCTGTAAAATACCAGATAGAATATTAACCCCAGCATTCTCTAAAACCATTACTCATTAGTTTACCAACATGTACCTATGCTAGCTTATCACATAGTTTGCAAGCGTTGCAAGCGTACTATCGCACCTCGTAACTGTTTGGAGGTAACCTAATACTGTAAACATTAGAATATGATACCGACATAATACAATACGTAAGATATGGGGAGCTTGGATTTCCCCCCAGGATTGTTTAATAGACGGAGTGTCAAAGTTACGGGATCGAGAGCTAGTTTGGGGTTGTCGTTTTTGGTTTATGGGACAAATTATAACTACGCCTTTAGGTATTTACCTACATAGGTATAACTTTTTAAAATTTTCAAGAGCAACGAATTTTGGAACCAAATAAGTAGATAGCTACCATAAAACAGTAATAGGTACCTTAGTAAGTAAGTAAGTAAGTAAGTAATATTTATTTGTTTAAACATGGTGTACATGTGTATGATGCATGGTGTACATGCAGGATAATAAAGGGATACATTAAGTTCTAACATGTTTAGCCACATGTCGCGGCGTACAAATCGGTTGGAAGAGATGGTGCGTAACGTAAACCGTGATAATATTCAACCAAAAAAAAAAAAAAATTATATTATATAAATTTTAAATTATGTAGACACTTAAAAATAAAAATAAACATAATTATTAGATTAGGTAGGTATCATTACAATTTGGCAGCATATTTTTTAAATATTAAATAAAATTAAATGTCAAAGTTAAATAAAATTAGTCAATACAAATATTAATACAATACAAATTCAACAAATTACAATAACATGTCAAAAAAAAAAAAAAATAATAATTTCCTTTTCAAAATAATTTTTTTTTTAAAACGACGCGGAAAAATAATACGGGGAAACGACGGAAAATAAATAATTACTCGTAACACAATTATTTATTTTCCTCCGGAAAACAATTATTTTATATGTGAAGTGCTTCACTAGGAGTTTTTCTGTACAACAGGTACATTTACAGACTCAGTAGTATGCATGTTTAAATAATATTGTGTTAACACCCAAGACCTATAAGACGGGCCGCGGACTTTAGTGGGCCGCGGATTTTAGTACTAGATGACGTGGCCTCGGCACAAGGGCAAAGAAGAAACATGGGTTCGGTTTTTAGTCAGTAGAAGTCTGACACTCCCCTTCGCTCTGCCCAAGAGCGGGGGGGGGGGTCTTTTGATGATTTTCCAGCCACCAAAAAAAAAAAAAAAAGACCTATAAGACGGGACAGCGAGATTGTTCGACGCGCTGCTGATTATAATGATTTGATGATTTCTCATCCGCAAAAAAGAACCCATACGAGTATAATCTCAATTTAAGGTGGATGTTCCAGGGTAGCCCGCGAAATTCAAATTTTCTTACGTTTTTAGCGATTTGCAGGCCAGTGCTAGGTTGTATGTTAGTGAAAATATGATTCGCGGATGTAAGACGTATGCAGTTTCAGAATTTTATTTATCAAAATCATCATTACAACCCTCCAAGTTCATTTAACTGTCAATAATGAGTTTTCATCAAAAAGTCATTCTTGAAAGTTACATGAACATAAACATAAAAACGTAAGAAAATTTGAATTTCGCGGGCTACCCTGGAAAATCAACCTTAAGCTATATAAATTGAGAAGCGTTGCGTTCCGTTACGTGGCGCAACTAAACACTACTGCAAAGTTGCAGAGGTCAATCGTCCAGCTGCACCGCCATCTATTTCTGATGATGATATCTTTACTATACCTATAAAAGTTCCTATTAGAGGACTCCATTCCATACCTAACATTGCTGTCATCTTCCGTCACCACACGTGTCTATTACTTATCAATTAATCAGAATAACCACGACATTTAATTCCACATAATTAACATCAATGTAACCACAATGCATCATTGCTTGACTTCATCACCTACAATAGCTGATCGAATCCAGAATTAGGTTGCTGTCATATACACTGCAAGATTGTAACCAAGGTCGCTGACTAAGAAATGCAACTGGACGCATTATTTATGGGCTATGACTGGGCTTATTTGGGTTCCAATAACAATACGTGTGATGCAACTGAACATTTTCTTTTACGACTTGTATGTGAGCAGGCGCCGACGCGCTATGGTGGCTATGATTTTGGGAGGACTTTTCTCGCGGATATTTGAAAAATATGTTACAAATCATATGTCTTACCTTTTTCCAATTACTCGTATGTTGCGGTCGACGGCTTCCATACTGACTGGAAACAGCTGAATATCAGTATTTGGTCTGCAATTGTAGATCTTAGCTTAGACAATCGTTAGAGGTAGTTAGTTGTCCGAAAGTCTTACAAATTCAGTAATTTGTACGAATAACTATTTATCTCAAAAGTATAAATGGGAATACAGTAATTAGACTTTACGAAAGATTTCCTAATATGTTTCTATGTTAATAATTATGTTGTAAACGATTTCATTTTATGCCTTCTTTCCAGAAATTAGAAACAGAGAAAGTAAAAGTACCTACATAATACTGAAATAGGCATAAAATAAATTGACATCAATTATTTAAATTACGCGCCTAATAAATCTGTCTTAAACATAACTGACGAAATGTAGGTGTACTGCTAGATACCTATGTAGGTTTGATTTCATGTTATGTTGAATCTTTCTTTGACTTTCTAAATTAGTGTTTTCACTACTAATATGTATTTATAAAAGCATGATGAATACATCATGGCGTTTTTTTTTTGGCATTTGTCGTTAATAGCTGCGACACAGTTTTCAACTAATGCAGCTATTTACGTACGCAACGTATTTGTCATATGTGTTTTTGTTCCAATAAAGATTATTATATTATATTATATCATCAAAATCGTATTACGACAAAACGCGTTGTCACCCTAACTACGCGACTCGTCGATAACTTACGTCAGAGTTAAAATAAAACTGTTATATGTAACGACACCTCTTTGATGTCGCCGCAATTGTCGCTGGTGTGGTGGGGTAGCACTTACAGCACACACACGTTGTCTGGCTTCAAGGTGTCCTGAAAATCGTACCATCATATTATGTAGGTAAATTCTAAAATGTTATCATCATCATTTCAGTCACATGCCTCTCGCAACGCAACCAGCGGATCACGGCAACCTATGAACAGGTCATCGGTCCACCTAGTGGGAGGCGTTCCAATGTTTTCCGATTCGCGGTTGCCACTCCAGAATTTATAATTATGTTCTGCGAGCAATGCTCACTGCCACTTAAGTTTGGCACTTCTTCGTTGGTAATCTTGGTTCTCTTGCTGTCTTCATTTCTGATTCAATCACGCAAGGAAACTCCGAGCGTAGCGCTCTCCACTGCGACTTTAATTCAAATAAATAAACAAAAATGGAAATTAGATGCCGAATTTCCTGTTTAAATTAAGAAGCCGGGGTAAGAAGCTCGCAATTGCAATTCGAGGCGAGCATAAAAATCGAACGATACATTGCTATCTCTATCTGACTTGTCGCGGCGCAGCGCGCAGCTGTGTGCGTGCGTGTAGTACCTATGTTTGTAGCGAATCATTCATAATGACTGATAACCATTTCATTGTACTAATTTTGTTCAATATTTGGTTTATTTTTGTTAACTAATTTGGGGAATCGTTAGTGAACGCACAAACCCGCAATGCGTTTTTTGGAAATTACTCTACAATGGCTACATTAGAAGATTTTAGGACATTATCTAAAATCTAATAAAATAAAACGTCTATATTTAAATCTCTAGATTATAGAGATATTTTTTTTATATAGATATAAAAATAGACGTTTTATTACCACCACCGCAAAGCGAAAAAAAGAAACAACCTGAACCCTATTCCCAAAGACTCAGCGGCTTGTCAGTGTCGACTACGGTTTGTCTTTAGTAGATTTTCAACTTTACAAATAGGATAATGCAATGCAGCATAATGAGCTACCTTGGTCATTACTCTCGAGGGTAAAATACCTACAGTCCGAGCCTAAGCCGGAAGTGTAATGGATAGGAATGCGAATGCCTATCTTAGGCTAAGTTCACATGACCGCGCGGCATCGTGCGTCTCCGTGCTGTGGAAGCATTCACATGATAGCATTTATGTACGCGCGGCAGTCTAGCATCAAAATGGTCACGGTTTGACACCATACCTACCACACCAGATTGTCTCTCAACCGCATCAGTGATCGATGCTCAACCGTGATCATCTGAACGGGTCGATTTAAGTGTGTAAAACTTTTTTTTTTCTATCTTTTTTAATAGACGGTAAACACTGATTATTTTGATTTTGTCCCCGAGCGGTCATCTGAACTTAGCCTTACACGCGCTTAGTGGGTATTATTTGTTACCAGTAGCTAAACGTGTCCGCTTGTCACTATGTACCTATTATGTATGTATGTAGTGTACAGACGCTAGCACATCAATCTAACCTAATTTATTTTCTTACTTTTGCAGTATAGTCTAAATCCATTTTTGTAATGTGTACAGCACTGATTAAAGTCAACTAGATAAAAAGTAGATAGGTAAGTTGTAGATCAGATAGGTACTTACTGTGAGATACCTACTGTATCCCAACGTTCGTGGTCCATAACTAAAGTGACCATACG
Source organism: Diarsia dahlii (assembly GCA_949775195.1). Taxonomy (NCBI): domain Eukaryota; kingdom Metazoa; phylum Arthropoda; class Insecta; order Lepidoptera; family Noctuidae; genus Diarsia; species Diarsia dahlii. The sequence goes on along the minus strand of OX459194.1, from coordinate 20,944,822 downwards.
TCCCGTTTTGAACGGGACTGTCCCTTTTCTCGATCATCTGTCCCGTTGTCCCCAAACAAAGCTCTGGGACACAAACAGTCCCGTTTTCCGAAACTGCGTGAAATTTTTAAAACTATAAAACTCGTCAGACGCAACTGTGGTAGACGTGGTAGACCACGTCGCAAGGGCCGACGCCTGTCGGGACTGCGTGTTGTTCGAAAGAGATACCGCGGCCTCGCATACAAAGGGCTAGAGAACATTTGTGTGATTTTTTAGGGTTCCGTAGTCAACTAGGAAGTAGGAACCCTTATAGTTTCGCCATGTCTGTCTGTCCGTCCGTCCGTCCGTCTGTCCGTCCTCGCTTAATCTCTGTGACCGTTAGCAATCACGCCGACAAAGTGGTAAAATAAAATTTGGAAAAAAAGTTTTATTAGGATAGCCCCAATATAAATGTAAAGTGGGAAGTGATTTTTTTTAAATTTCAACCCTAACGTGTGATATATTGTTGGAAAGGTATTTAAAAATGAATAGGGGGGTTTACTAAAATCATTTTTTGATAATTTCAATAATTTCGGAAATAATCGCTCCAAAAGTAAAAAACAAACCCCTCTAACTTTTTTATTTTTTTATTTTATTTATTTATATTTTTGAACCATAAGTTTAGAAAATATGAAAAAAAAACTGAAAAGTAGAAATGTATAAGGACTTTCTAGGAAAATCATTTTGAACTTAGATGGAAACAACAGATGGAAAAAGCAGTTAACCAATATAATTTGGTCCCTGAATCGTATGAGCGCCTATACAATCCAGAGGTCAAGTTTCATTGGCCCGTTGAAGAAATTGTATAAATTACTAGCTGATGCCCGCGGCTTCGCCCGCGTGGATACTGTAAAAACAATCCTTGATGCGGATTATATATACATTTTTTTATTTGCCCCACACTAGGAATTTCTCCTGTATCGTAGGTGCGTTCACAAACATTTAAACTCACATACACAAATACCCAGACCCGGAACAACTATCTGTAGGTCTTACAAATATTTGTTCCGTGCGGGGATCGAACCCGCGACACGCAGCGCGGCATTCCATTGCTTGAGCCACTGCGCTAACCGTGCCGTCAAAGTAAATATCATTCTAAAATTTCAGCTCGACCGGTGCAGAACTTTTTGAGTTTTTGAAGCGTACACAAACCAACATAAGATTTTTATATAAATAGATTAGCATACCGTTTTGGTACGGAACCCTTCATGTGCGAGTCCGACTTGCACTTGGCCAGTTTTTTTTCAGTAGAAGACTGACAGCGGGTGCCGATCCGCCTAGAGCGGGAGGAGTAATTTTATGATTTCTCAAATTCCAAAAAAAAACGACCTACCTAACTGAACCGTTTGTATAAGGTAGACATTTATCGTCTACAACTTCGAGTGTAGAGTCCCTGATCTTGAGAGGAGAGGGTGTTACATAGGCATTTAACGTGGCCTTGGTTTTTGCTAAAGTAACTGTCAATATAGGTGTATAAATCCATGTCCCGTTCTGAGTTAAAAAAAATAATGGTCAGTTTATCCATAACTTCACTCAAACCAAATCGTGAAAAAATCTAAGCCCGTAAACAAAGCAAAAGTCGTAATAATGTAGGTTCCACAGTACCAAGTCACAAGGCAAATCATTATCCAAGTCCGTAGCAGAGGTCAATAGTGTCAGAATAATTTATTACAAAACAATTTCGCAAACAATAATGCACGCGCAAGTCAAGTCAAGTAATTATGTAACACTGACAACCCCTACTACCCCGGAGCGGAGGCCAGCGCGCGGGCGCCGCGCCGGGCGGCGCGCGGCGGCGTGGTCATTCATACGAAAACGGTACGCTAGTGTGAGTTTCTGCGATCACGCAACCACGACCAGTGCGTACACGCACACAAACGCAGCCCATGCTTGATGCGACAGCGCTACTGCCGTTCCAGATTTGTGATAAATTTGATTGTGTTCCGTAATACCAAAAATTATGAATGAAAACTTGATATTTTTCCAATTTTTTTTTGATAATCTGCTACTAGACAATATAAGCTATGTTCCTATTACAATAACATTACGAATATTAATGTTTTTAATACAGAATAATTAAGTTGAAAACATGCTATTAGCGGTGTTAAAATGTACGAAATGCAATTCGCTTGCATTTCGAAAATAGTGAATTTTTTAAAAAAAAAGTTTAATAGGAACCTAGATAAATATCGTCTGTATCCGAATAACATAATTTTAAGTTGGTAATATGTTCGTATCGCGAATGATTTTGGTATTACGTTTGTATGGAGAAATGTCCGTACACCGTCCCCTTAAGCGATGAAAGTACTATACTTCTATTGATTGATTCATTCATAAACTGCACTGTCAGTGAAACCCCACTTCAAATGCAATACTAACATCCACATCAACGGCAAAGGTTCGATGTCACGAACTAAAACAATTGACAATCAATCTCTAGACACCCTATACTTGACAACCGCTTATAACTTTAATAATAATTTGTTTCAATATTTATGCTAGTTGAGATGGCGTTTCATTCAAATAGAGCATTCTTGTTTAGTTTACGGATATTTGTAATAGGTCCAAAATTGACTAGGTTGTAAATCAATACATCTCTCTTTCTTACTCAGTAACTGACTTGTCTCAATGCCCAGCCCGCATTTTAGGACTTGAAAACTGAAATTTTGGCAAAGCAGTTCCTTCCCGGAAAAAAGAAAGACGTTACGAAGTTCTGTGGGTGGCACGAAGTCTTCAATCAACTCAGTCTATATGGACAGACGATCTGTCGGTCAGTGTTGTGGCGCAACTTGTGATAATAACAAATGTCTTTTGTTAATTGAAATTGATCTCTACTTGCACCGATGCTTTAACTTTAGCATCATCTTCACCCCTTATCACATTCTGTTTGGGACCGGCTAAACATGATTTCTTTTCCATTCTACCGATGCTTTAACTTTAATATGATCTAGAAACCGAGCTTGCGTCATTTATAACCGTGATTTAATTCTAGCACTAAAATTCCAACGGCTATAAGTTTCACTTTTACGATAAGCATCGTTAGATTAACGACAGCGTTAGTATCTAAACGTGACTCCTGTGCAAAATGAGTCCTAGATTCGTATTAAAGCTAGACAATAAAAACGACATGCACAGTTGATGGCGGTGTTACCGCTTAGAAGGAGAATCAAAAGAAGACCAACTCAGTACAGTACAGTAGTGTGACTCGGCCGTGTCCTTGAAATAAATGCCTACAGCCGCGCGGTACGTAAACATGCGAAAGGGCTGCCCGCCTCCAGTATTTTAATTACATGTGCTCCGTATGGTGTCGGACGCAAAGAATAGCACCATCCCATATCTTCCCGTGGGTGTCGTAAGAGGCGACTAAGGGATGTACCAGAGAATGGGCAGCAGCGTTCTCTGTGCTTTTTGTATCGACCGTACTGCGATCGCCAACCCGCCTGCCAAGCGTGGCGATTATGGCAAACCCCCCCTAAGCAAAAATTACACTTAGGGGAGGCCTATGTCCAGCAGTGGAAGTCTTTCGGCTGAAATGATGACTTTGTGTTTCCATTTAGTTTTGTGATCGTAAATATACTTTTTAAAACAAATAAAATACTTTATGAATTGAATAAAGTGTAAAACATGTAAAACATGCGTGTTGTTTTTTGATTGATAGATATAATTAAAAAACCATGTTTTTTTTCGGGACATATAAAGAAATACTTATCCATTAAAAAGACACACATTATAAGCCTACCTACTAGTAAGTGAAATTATTTTATAGTCTTATCTTTCAAAGTTTCCAGGTAATTAAAAAAAAGTTATCTCTGGATACGTTATTAACGAATTCATAAAACCAAAAAACAACACAATATATCCCACTCGTCATATTAAATGTACTTGTCTTATTTTTAGAGAAAACATCGCGCATTTATTGTTAAAAAACAACACACCGTCCGTTCGTCGCTGCGGCACAGTCGCGACCACAGAACACATATACTCTAGGAGGTCGCGACTGTCTGCATCCAGGCGCATACCATAATCGAGGCGCGTAGGCATAGCTCGCGCTTCGTCCGTTTGTATGAAGTCGAACTACTGTATGAAAATATTACCGTGCCACTGATGAGTATCTCCAGGTTCCGCGGTTTTGGGTATGGATTGACACGTAAGCCGCTTCCAACAGTCTTCTTTCGGCCTTTGATTTAACCGTCTCCGTCATCATGGCATCATTTGTCAGCCTTGATGTTTAGTGCGAGTCCACCAACATAGCTGTTGTAATGCATCTGCCCAAAATTCTTCACTCTTTTTTTTTTGAAAGTGAAAATGTATGATATAAAGAAAAATCGTAAATGATATAAAAAAATACGTAGTTCATAAACAGTGGCAAAAAGGGTTGTAGGCTAAGCCCATTTGAACATAAAGATTGTTTTTCTTCCAAAAGTGAATCTTCTGACTCTTCAATTCTACGTTATAATATTTTATATAACATTGTAAGAAAATAACCCACTTTATCCAAAGGAGATAAGGCAGATTTTCTCACAAACTTACCATTAGATCTGTCCATAGTAATTTCATCCTTTTTACTCTTACGATTAAGGTTTTCAAGGAAGCAAGGACCTTGCATTTTTGTGCGCTTATATCAGTCACTGGGCTAAATGAAAAACAAATATTTACATTTTGATAAGCATGACGTGTTTTGGCGAAATTGATGAGTGTCAAGCAAGAAACTTTAATAATGCTGGAACATCATCATCTGCCTAGCCTTTTCCCAACTTTATTGGGGTCGGCTTCCAGTCTAACCGGATGCAGCTGAATACCAGTATTTTACATGGAGCGACTGCCTATCTGACCTCCACAACCCAGTTAATACTAGGTAATACAATACCCTTTGGTAAGACTGGATGTCAGAATTTCAGGTCACTGACTACCTGTAACGACTGCCAAAGATCTATATATATGGCAGCCGGGACCAACAGCTTAACGTGCTTTCCGAGGCACGGAGGAAACTCGGTATGTCGGGCGGTCACCCATCCACAGACCAATCTAGGCAAGCACAGCTTTACCTAAAGATCGACCCGAGTGGCAGTTCTTATTTAGCCACGAGCTCCTCAATAATGCTGGAACATGGTGTTACAAACAACAAAGTGGACAAAAAACATTTTCTTTGAGCTAAATTTGTGAAACGTCGTACCTACACGATAGCGCGTCCATGTCCCTTTCTATCCTACATGTATATGGATACAGCTAAAACAAAGCAGTCATCATCATCATCATCAGCCTATAATGTTCCCACTGCAGGGACTCAGGCATCCTCTCTAGGAGAGGGATGGGCTATAATCTACCACGCGGGCCCAGTGCGGATTGGTAGATGTCACATGTCTTCGAATATTTTGGTTCTAAGACATGCCGGTTTCCTCACGATGTTTTCCTTCACCGTTTTGAGAGCAGTGGTGATGAAATAAATTACACAAAGTAATGCGCCTGACGGGGTTCGAACCCACGACTCACTGTTCGTAAGTCGGGGCCGCCACCACTGGGCCACCACTGCTCTCAAAACAAAGCAGTAATGTGACGTAATGTAACGTGTGTCCCTGGGTTCGATTCTCGTGGCGGGTAAGTGTTTCTTTCAGGGTTTTACCATCAGAAATTTCTCGACCCGGGAATCGAACCCAGAACCCCATGCTCAGCAGTCACTCTTGTGACCACTAGACCATCGAGGCAGTCAAGCAGACCGCAGCCGCACTGTCCCCTGCAGTTATTCCGCACCACAACGCCATTGCCTTCTGGGGTCTGTCGCATTATTACGTATTTTCACCAATGGATAGGTACTTTTCAGACTCAGATACCTTAGGCTCATTTTCAATCCGGGGCGAGAGGGAATGAATGGGTCACCGTCGCCTCCTTCTGCGAATCAGTGATGCTAGCGAAGGAGGTGGCGGAACTTGAGAGGGAGAGAACCTCTCGTCCCAGCCCTCGGGGGAGACGCTCCGGGCCTCGGGGGCCACGTCATGGCTTCCGGCCCGGGAAAATAGTACATTATGGTACAAGTGTGTAACGTTGGTGATTACCGCTGAGGCGCCATTGAGACCCGAGCCGTTAGGTGAGGGTCTTAAGAAAGCCGAGGACGGTAAACATCAATACACACGTGTATCATACGGCGTTTTTCAACACACTTGTGAATAAAATAATACTAAAAAGTCATCTTCAACAGTTAAAACGAGTTCTGATTTTTTTTGACAATGGCGGAAAAATTAGTCGGTTTTCCTATGTGCGCGCATCTATTATACAGTTCGACCAACTTATCTGTGCATGCGGGAAAACACGGAACTAAAATAAATGTACTAAGTTTGACGTAGCGATGCATTTTTTCTTGACCAGTGGCGCCACCATGAAATTCACACTTAAAATGGTCATACTAAGAATGACGATCGGCCATAGACTAAATGAATGAGCGCGATAGAGTTTTAGCCACGTATAAAATGAGGAAAAAGTTTTCTTTATTACAGAGAAAATAAAAGTTATATTATTTAAGTGAAAGTTTCATTTAATAAAAACGTACAAGTTGAAATTATCTATTTAAATTCAAATTTGCATGAAATGAGCAAGCACTAAGTACATTAATTTATTTTTACTATTGAACACGATCTTTTTTGTATCGAAACTTTTTTATTTTTTACGTAGCAACTCAACCAATAAAATTGAAAAAAAACCCTTTATCTCACTAGTGAATAATAGCAATGAAAAAGTCACAGTTTGATTATAGGTGTCATTATGTGCCTAATTGCGGTGAAATTATAGCCACTTTATGAGCAAGTGTGTTGAAAAAAATATTTTTCATTTATGGCCCACAGAATGATAGTTGTTTCGGGTCTGGGTGTTTGTGTATGTGAGTTTAAATGTTTGTAAAGGCACGCAAAAAAAAATCTTTCAACTCCTAACCGTTAAGGAGTTGTACAGTCGAACAAGCTAATAAGTATACAGCCAGATAACTTGTATTTACTTTTAAGATTATACAGATACATTTAGAGACAAATTTCAAACGATACAGCGTTTGACATCAGTCGCTTAATGCAAAACACTTGATAAAACTCAATAACAATCAACATTTTTAGTGTTATAGAATCATAAAGATCTCTACCCTGTATACTTATTAGCTTGTTCGTCCGTACCTTCGATCATCAGCGCATCCACATCAGACTATTATTATCAGACGCAAATTTATACATGAACGGCTTTAGAAAATATAATTATTATGGAAAACGTAACAAGTACCTACCTATGAAATTTGAGGGTTGCCTCGATTTCTCTGGGATCCCATCATCAGATCCGGACTTGTTGACAATAGGTCCCACCTCGGGAATATACTCTTTCGAATTCAAAAATAATTTTGAAAATTGTTTCATTAATGACGGAGATATTATATCCGGAAATAAACATACAAAAAAAAAACAACAGGCGAATTGAGCACCTCCACCTTTTGGGAAGTCGGTTGAAATTGGTACAATTTAAAAGTTATCCTAGGCAACGAGCATCGAAGCCGAACGAATCGAAGTATAAAAATCTCAGGTCGACCGACGATCTGAGATATTCAAAAATTAAGGCTTATGCTTTTGCTTTGCATTGCATGCTTGGTAGTACAGATGCAGTAACGAGCAAAGTAAAACTCACCACACCCAACTAAACGCGTGTAACGTAACCATAGCGCGATTCAGAAACAAGCCTTAAACTGTACAGCGCCATCTATGCATTACATAAACATTAGTTTAACTCAGCAATAATTTTATTTTTTAACAAAATGTCTGCAAATTGTAAATAAATGCAATAAAAAAAGTTCATTATACCAAACAAATATTTGTTACATATATTTTTTGTGCTAAAAATAAGTTAATTCTGTATGTTGATTACGATAGCGCCATCTAGTTCCAATAATATCAACTAGTAATATGTCTATCTACCCATAGATGGCGCTGGCAGAATGTTTTGCTATTACCCACTAGATGTCGTTAATCACACTTACGGACCTCTGATTGTGTTAAAACTTTGCTTTCGTTCGAACAATTACATTTAATTCAAACGAAGAAAAATGTGGGACAAAACACGTCATTTTCGTGCAGATGATATGAAACACGGCCTAAATTCGTTAAGTTTTACTTGATAGGTATGTAACTTTGGTAGCAGATCGATATAAACTGGAAGGGCCACAGACGGACAAATCAAAACAAGTGTCGTTTTATTTGAAACGAGACGCCCATCCACTAAAAACAAACAATTACTGTTAGAACTAAGAAATATCTAAAAGTTATCTGGTAATAATACCAACGTACCTACAGACTGGACAAAATTTCATTTACGGTAGCTACGATCACAGACAGGAGGAAATCCCACGAATATTCTATCTGACGTCGAATCTCCAGAATATATGAGACAATCTCGGTAATCCACGAGCATTATCGCTAAAACCCTTCGTTGGTAGGGGTCAGATGGAGCCAGTTCCAGTGAGCTCACTAAATACCTGATGAAAGAAGTGAATATACTTTTATACTACACTTGCTTGGTAAGTGTACCAATACTACCCCACTATACGGCTTAAAAGCTGTTCATTAAACCTTCTCAAAAATCTAGGCAGTTATATTGTATGGAATTTCATTACTGCCCTGAAAATCAGGGTAGTAATGGGTTCATTACTAACGAGTTTTTTTTTTTTTTTTAAGTCTTGATGACGTTGGTAATCAAACGATTTAATTTTACCATAAAAAGTAGGTACTGGCCACTAGAACTTTTAAAGCAGGTAGCATACATTCCGATAAGGCCGGAAAACTTCAAACCTCTATGCGATAGAGCGAGAGATTTATAACAATCTCTCGAATTAACACGCGCGTAAGTATGAACCTGCGGCGGGGCGTTTTTAACCTTCTCTAAAGCCGCGTCCCCACACAGAGCCGCACGGCTCGGCTTCGCGTGCCGCGTGGCTCTAGTGGGGACGCGGCTTAACGTCTTTTGGCGTGAAAATTGTTTGACGCGCAAAAATTTAAAGAAAAAAAAAACTTATTGTTGGTTGACGTATTTTGTAGAAACAATTTTCTTGTTAAAAAAAGTTTGGCGGTGTAAATCACAAGTTAAAATGAGTGATTCAAGTGACAATGATAGCAATTTAACAACAACTCCACCTGACATAGTAGCAGATGCTAAAGACATTGTTAGTAATCTCTTGCCTGGAAAATCCAAGATGAAATATATGAAGGAATATCCAATATTTATGCAGTGGAAAAGTGAAAAACAAGCTAAGTGTAGTATAAAGCAGTACCTATATTTCACTCGAGGGTAAGTACAGATTACTAAACTCGTGTGGTTCACGGCCCTCCGCTTCGCGTCGGGCCTCAAATGCACACTCGATTAGTAATCTGTGCCTTACTCCCCTTGGTGAATAAATAGCTATTACGCTTTTAAGTTTTTCTGATTATTTTTGTCAGAACATAACATCACGCCTGTAATCCCCGAAAGGTAAGGCAGAGGTGTACCCAATAGTAGACCCACATTTCGATTATTATTATATTATTACAAATCCAGACTCCGTGGCAGCTACTGAGAAATTCGTGATGGAAAAATCCAATAACAATTTGCCTGACCAGCGAATCGAACCCCGGTCGTCATGCTCAGCATTCGCGCTTGCGCCACTAGACTATTAGCGTCATCACCATCATCAGCCTATAATGTCCCACTGCAGGGACTCAGACATCCTCTCTAGAAAAGGGATGGGCTATAAACCACCACTCGCGGGCCCAGTGCGGGTTGGCTGATGTCACATTTCTCGAATTTTTTGGTTTTAAGACATGGCGGTTTCCTAACGATGTTTTCCTTCACCGTTTTGCGAGCAGCGGCGATGAAATAAATTACACAAAGAATTTCCTGCCTGGGTTCGAAAAATGACCTATGTTCCTTCTTAGCCCTTTATGTCGAGGCCGCGGTATCTCTTGCGAACAACCCGCAGCCACTTCGAACTCCCTCACCCACAGTCGGCATATAAACCGCTGAGCCAGTCACCCGCTATCAAACGCATACAAACCACGTCATTCAACTGACACATGGTTAGTGATTCCACGCACAACTACCGCGAGGTATTGCGTGTCGCATTCTAAGGTAAGTAGGTAACTCAAGCAAGCTGAAAAGTTCCATAAGTGTTTTTGTAAGGTTTTGGGACAACAACGAAAAACGTGTTATTTAATAGATTATCGGAAACATTAGATAAACTTAATGCATAATATGGAATTAGTTCAACTCAATTCTAGTTCGAATATTAAAAAAAGGTCTCATCAACACATCGAGAATGAAATAGAGACTATGTTTAATGAAGTGTTCAAAAAATATAAAAATACACTTATGGAATTTGGCAGGCGCAGTGACGATTGCTGGACCGCGCCACCTACGCGGGTCGTCGAACGACCTCCCAGCCCCCCTCCGGTCCTCCTCACGAGACACTCCCGCGTCTCTGGCCCTCACGCATGTATGAGTAGCCTGAGGTAGGCTTGTCGCGTGGAATCACGTCATAGCGCCAATAGAATTATCTATGCGGTGTGTATGCTAATTGTTTAGTGATCTGAGTAGTGTAATGGGCTAATTAAGCGATGATAGGGATTATTATGTTTAGGTTCCTATTGTTAGGATATAGGTACTAGTTGTAAATCTTGTAGTTCTAAATCAAGTCTGGATGTATCATGGTAAAAAATAAGCACCAGCGATCTGTCACATACACCATTCGTCAGGTACCTATAGCAGCTTCCAGCAACAGTTTATCGTAATATAATCATCACCATCATCATCATCATCCACAGCCCGAATTCACCCACTGCTGAGTATATGCTTCTCTTTTCTGGTGCCAATCGCCACGTTACTTCGTACTAATATTATTATAAACGCGAAAGTTTGTAAGTATGTATCGATGGATGTTTGTTACTCTTTCACGCAAAAACTACTGAACCGATTTAGATAAAATTTGGTATACAGATAGTTTATAACCTGGATTAACACATAGTTTTTATCCCGATTTTATCTTCCCATGGGATAATTTTCGAGTTGTATTGTGTGAAAAAACAGGAACAACATAAACACAGTAATTCATCTGAATCGGCCGGTATTTTGATGTAATATAACCAATTTGCAATTTGCGGTCACAGAACAAGTTGTAAACAAAAAAGACGATGAGTTCATACCCCGACCTGTATAATTTAGTCATCTTGTTCGTAAAACATTGTTGCAGTGTCACACGTTCAATTTTTAGTTGCCTGCTGTTAGTATTTTCATAGCAAGGCTGCTAAACTTATTACGAAGGTAGGCTAACATTTTAATTTCGTGTCAAACGGCAGGCCATTTATTAAATAAAACTTGCAACTACAAGTTTAAGAATGTTATAACATTCTTATAAAAACCTTAATCATCTACTTTGAAGAGGGCATGTGATAATAACCATTTATCAATATTTGTCGACTTTTGCACTAAAGTTCCAGAATAACTAGAAATATTACTGGTCTGTATCCACAGTAAAGTAAATACGTCGATTGTTGAATCGAAAATACAATTATCCTATACCATTTTAGTTACACTGTTTGCAATAACCATGTGTCTGACAGAGAATGCAAGAGAGAAACGTGTTGCACCGACCCCAAGGCGAAAGGAACAAGCTGAGAGATGGTGATGTTTACAACAAGCACAATCAGTATCATCTATAGATATTAATAAATTCTTTAAATTATAAAACATCTTATATGAGAAACGAGTCATTTTAAATCGACACATTTACGTTACGTTTATCTGGTAGGTACTTTGCCAATGTTAATGACACCTTAAGAATCTCACGTAGTTTTTAACCGACTTCTAAAAAAGAAGGTTCTCAATTCGGATGTTTATATATATGTTTTTTTTATGTTTGTTCGGGCATAACTCCGTCACTTGCTAACCGATTTGAAAAATTATTTTTTAGAAGAAAAATCAGTTTCTGAAGTCGGTGGCAAAAAAATTTAATCAAACAAACAAAAGTCACCGACTTCAGAAACTGATTTTTCTTCTTAAGTTTATTTTTCACTTTTTTGTGTATTTTTTTTTGAAGTCGGTTTTATTTTTTGTTAAAAAGTTTTTATCTACTTTGTATTCAAACCTTTCAAGGATGGGAAATCATGTAATAACCCTTCCTGCTCTGAGCGGAGCAGAACGGAGTGTCAGACTCTTACTGACTAAATCCCACCCGTGTTCCTTCTAATGCTCTAGTGGACCCTGTCAGCTATGCTGACAACTCTTCGAGGTGCGCATGGAACCCACGCGCCGTCGACCCAGGCCTGGTTCTGATGGGACGGCGAGCCATTGAATTCAACCCTAGAGTTGGGCGTCATTATATTGCGTCATAATTGCCAAATGTTACCTTCAAATCGGTCTCACTAATCGCCCGTGTACCACAGACATTAGGTTCCATAGCCCCAGCGAAGGGAAAAGTCCTTGGCAAATATTTGTGTTGAATATTATACGCCTGTGAAATAACTAGGTAATTAATATTAGGAATTCGGCGAATTGCTCGGCTAATATCATTCACGAGTTAGGTAAGTATGGGTGTAATATTGGGTTTCTAGGTAATGATCATACGAGTCTGTACAAAGTTAGGAATAGTAAGACCACGGAAAAGCCGAAATGTGACACATCTCTCGTCCTTTGTATATTGATTTTTGTAGGATCGATTATGGCCGAGCCTCATAATTCATTTATAAGAGTATTTTCTTTTTTTTCGAAATGTGTTTTATCGATTAATCAACTGAGCCGCTTGCAGTTCACTGATAATATCCTATGTCTCCCCGAAGTTATGCGAACTTACCCTGCCCGCCGCCGCCTTCATCACAGCCCCTTTTATAAGATGATCATTCCATTTGACTGGTGCTAGAAATTTATAATTATTTAAAGAATTACAGTTTAATCATACACATACACACATTCACTTTATCTTAATACCAATTACCTACCACATTATGAATTCACGCTTGTGGATTAAGTAAAAAGTGCTAACATACTACATTCCAAACAGAAAAGCTGATAAAATCATAAGCAATTACCGTAGAATGGCACAGTTTACAAATACTTGCAATGCTCATTATTGATGACTAACCACGAGAGCGAAGGGAGGCCTTGTGACTGGCTGAGCATTCGTTGCTGATGCAACCTTCTCCTTATGTCCTATCAATAAGGATGTAAGGAATGTTTGTGTACAGCTTCATGTAACAGTTTGTCTCTAAAATATGTAGGGTACTTCTGTGAATTCTAAATAAGAGCGATATTCAGTTATAAAACTTTAAAATCCAACTCAAAAGTCATTAATACAAGTTAGAAGATTAATAAACAGTTTTTAAACATGAACATTACATCAGGCAGTCGCCCCAAAACACCCACTCATTACCAATAGCTAGCGTTCAGGCCCAGCAGAGAGATCTAGTAGTAGCTAAAACATCTATTTTGAGATAAATTTCTACTTAACCAATACCTACCGAGTATATTCAGTATAAAACTATTCTCTCCGATCTCTGCTGGAAAAAAAATCTGATGAAATAAGTAGTACCTTTGTGCGAGGTATTCCACGAAGCACACCCAAACGAAGCACACCCAGACCTAAAGTATTCCACTTAGCACACCCGTAGGTGGGCTTAAAATAAGAAATTTAAAATAATTAATTTCCTATTCCATGAAGCACACCTACGAATATCACTCGCATAGTGCGAATCCATACTAATATATTATATACATATATATATATTATATACTTATATATAATATTATAAATGCGAAAGTAACTCTGTCTGTCTGTCTGTTACTCATCACGCCTAAACTACTGAACCAATTTGCATGGGTATCAAAATATCTCCATATATTTTGATACCCGAGAAAGGACATAGGCTACAACTTTATTCAAGGGGTTGAAAGGGGGGTACGAAAATATTACTTTTAGTCGCGATAACCGACATCCGCGCGGTTGAAACCGCGGGCATCAGCTACTTAGTAAGTAATAAAAATGTCGATATGAGAAAATATTTATTATTTATTAAGAAGGTCTAGTGGCAGTAGTTCGGTTGAAATATAGCACCGAACTACTGCCACTCTTTGGACTTTGCAACAGTTCGGTTACATTTTTTTTTGTTTGAGAAAATAAGGATAGGTAGTAAAGTCCCACAAATTACCAGGAGAACAGAAGTAGGCAGGAGGTATTGACTTAACGTACCTAACGTACTGTAGTATTTTGTGTGTAGATTAATTAATAAAATAAACCTTATCATCATAATCATCCGCCTATAATGTTCCCACAGCAGGGACTCAGGCTTTTTCTCTAGGAGAGGGATGGGCTATAATTCACCATGCGGGCCCAGTGCGGGTTGGTAAATGTGTCTTCGAATTGTTTGGTTCTAAGACAGTCGGTTTCCTCACGATGTTTTCCTTCAACGTTTTGAGAGCAGCAGTAATGAAAAAATAAATTACACAAAGTAATGCGCCTGCCTGGGTTCGAACCCACCACTAACTGTTCGTAAGTCAGGGCCGCCACCATTGTGCCACCGCTGCTTCTAAAATAAACCTTATACAAATTATAATATGTACATCACGTGTGTACCAACGAATAAAATAAACACCACAAATACGCAACACTGCGCCAAAAATTAATTGTTTCGTCACAAAAAATAACAGCAAAATTTCGCACAGTGTTTTAATTTGCCAAACCTCAAACGGACATGGCCATAAATTTCTTTAATTTCGACGCTGACTTTCGACCACGTAATCATGATGGCTGTCATTTCCCAGTGGGCTAGCAAAAAACGCAACTTGGGACCACCATTTAATTTTTTTGCTGCAGCAACACTGAGTTGATAAAAAAACACGAGGATCGTTCCAGAGTCCAGACTGATTCAAATATTGTGTTGTGTTTTGTTTTTTGTATACAACTGTTTTTTTTTTGTGTTGTTCAAAAGTCTAGTGTTTTTATCTTTTGGCAAAAACGGTGGTCTTCTGTTACCACAGTGTTTGTAATTTGAATATTTACAATAGCTATAGTTTTTTTTTGGTTATTGAACCTATTCCAAGCCTTACATTTATAGGATCCAATCAGAAAATTATAATACAAATCTATAAGCCTTGTGAACTAGGTTCGATCCAATTCGAGAAGTGTTTGAGCTGACTATAACATTTGAACCCTTATCTTAAGAGTATGCAAGACCATAACCCTTCGGAGCCATGAATAAAGTAGGCCTGTATGATATAGCGTTACTACGTTCATAATACTGTACATATTCATACAGCAGAGGGGACATCTGGCGTTGTGGATAGAATATCTCATGTTATGGGAATAACCTTATTTTACCATTATAATATTTATAACTAGCTGATGCCCGCGGCTTCACCCGCGTGGATGTCGTTCAAATTATATACTAAAACCTTCCTCTTGAATCACTCTATCTATTAAAAAAAACCGCATCAAAATCCGTTGCGTAGTTTTAAAGATTTATGCATACAGACAAACAGACAAAAATAGCGACTTTGTTTTATACTATGTAAGGATAAGGAAGGATTAGATACGTCATGATGATGGTGAGTACTCCTCAATACGGTTTACGTTGTATGCAGGGTCAAACATTTATATTCTTATCTATCTGTTTTGTCCCACAGCTGAGCAAAAGACTCTCCGTCAGCCCTCCCTGTGTAGTGTGTACAGTTCCCAAAAAAACCTCTATACGCCAGAATCTAGGCCTCTCAGTGACGACGTCCGTTTTTTGATAAACTCTAGTGTTGACGACTGGCCTGCATTACTCTATACTCAGGTGAGGTTCAAGAAGATATCATCATCAGCCTATAATGTTCCCACTGCAGGAACTCAGTGGCCTCCTCTCTAGGAGAGGAATGGGCTATAAACCACCTCGCGACCCACCACCTCGCACCCAGTGCGCATTGGTAGATGTCACATATCTTTGAATTTTTGGTTAAGAAGATGTGAAAGAAAGCCATTTCTAATGTATTCTGAATATTAGATGTTATTCTTTATCCAAGTTCACTTAAGGACTTATCATCCCTATGCCCTTAATAATAAGGTTGAATAGTGGCCACCGTCAGATAACTCGGTACCAAACCAATCATACGTCTATTTGACTAACATCGGTAGATAATTAAGGAATTTTATCCAAAGGCATGTGACTACAAATTGTATGATTTGATGTGTAAATGCAATCGTACCCAATTATCAAACCAAATTAAACATTGATTGAAATCGTGCGTAACTCAGCACGCCACATACAAATACTGTTATAGGTACTGTTACCATATTTAAATTCTAATGTACGATAGAATCTTCCGGAATACGATTCTACGAAAAACTAATACGAAATAATCGTGTGAAAAAAAAACTCTTTCTTATCAGCTTAGTTCTAAAGCCTGAAAAGACACATCACATAATATCACACCTGCAGACCCCGAAGGCTTAGGCAGATGTGTACCTAATAGTTCACCGACATTACACCACTTATGTTTAAAACCCATGTAATGGGGGCGAGCCTATTGCCGTCAAACACAAATCCAGATTCCGTGGCTGCTACTGAGAAATTCCTGATGATTCCCAATAAGGACTTGCCAGACCTTTTTTTTTTTTGGTGTGTGGAAAATCATCGAATAACCCCCCCCCCCCCCCCCGCTCTTGGGCAGAGCGAAGGGGAGTGTCAGACTTCTACTGACTAAAAACCAAACCCATGTTCCTTCTTCGCAGCCCCGACGGGAGGACTTGCCAGACCTGGGAATCGGACCCAGGATCATATGCATAGTAGTCTCGATTGCGACCACTTCAGCCTAGTTCTATAGCCTGAAAAACTTCTTTAGAAGTCGCAGACTCGCAGACCATCTACAAGCAAAGGCAACCCTTGAAAGGAATATTACAAAACAAAAAACAATATTGAACTATTATTATTTTATCACACAGTTTAGAGTACCAACTACCAGCGTTTCTCAAAACCCTGTTCCCTTCACTTATAACATTCATCAGTAAACCTTACCTTACTCTCAAAAAACTTCTAACAAGACGAGACACGATAATAAATAATACCATAATTCATTATAGATGTATTCAAGCAAAACTGATTTTAAAAGTAACTAAGATTAATGGAATGGGTGCTAAATTCGCATGGACATCATCGAAGCTTGCTTATAGAGTTAAGCTGAACTTAGTTAAGTTACTTTCAGTGGTTTGAAACTTGCTTATATTATCTGATGATATAAGAGTAGAGGAAAACCAAAGAAACGATGGATGGACTGTGTTAGGAATGATATCATAGGCAAAAAGCAAAATTAATTTTTTTGAAAAAACCCACGACTGTTAAAAATTAATTGAAAAAAGGATAAAATAACATAAAACACTTCCGCCCGAATGATAAAGGGGAAAGTGTGGTCCAAACTTCGTCCGCCCGCGTCGCGATGTAGATATCCGTCCTGACGAGTTATTTACTTCTCGAACGTCACTCAATTTTAAGTTGCACTTAAATCTCGTGCTGTCTTTGTTACTTTAACGCAGAGTGACAGAGATAGCACGAGTTTTGAGGGCTACTTATAATTGAGTGACGTTCGAGTAAAACACCCACCTTAAAAAAACCCAAGAATGTCCGTCGGGGGCTGCCATTAAATGAACTAGTTTTGCAATGTTCAGCTCCCGACGGACATTCTTGGTTTTTTTTCAATTCAAGTTTCTTCAATTCAGTAATTTTTTATTGATTTGATAAAACAAAAAATACGTATCCATTATTTTTTTAAATCTAACAGACGGACTAATTAGAATTATAAGTTGACCGTTTTTACAGTCCGTTCAACCGATTTTGACTTCTATAGCGTAGGCATAAGGATGGCATTAAAAGCAAAAAGAATGTTACAATACCGATTATTTACTGCAGCTGCATTTTGTCTTGCTGTCAACGTAATAGAGTTCACAATCGGTTGAACGGACTGTAAAAACGGTTAACTTAAAATTCTAATCTTATAGTAAATGGAGCATATAGTTAGTAAACATCCCTATTGCACTCTAGGGATAGCCATAGACAACCATTAACATCCGGAACAACGGTTTAACTTGTTTTCCGAAGCACGGAGGAAACTAGTTAAGTATTTAATGTGTGGCCTCCCATCCACGGACCAACCTAGGCAAACGCAGCTTAACCTGAAGATTGACCCAAGCGACTGTTATGGCTTACACCGGACTCTGACAGGTAAAATTCGCAAGATATCCACACCGGTTTGGGCAAACCTTAAATCTGTTATGATACCAAAAGTATGCTACAAACCAGAATCTACAGCTATAAATCTAACAGCTAGATTATAAATCATCTTGAATAGGTTACTACCATTAATTTTGATTAACCTATGAATATTTAAATTGAAATGTTTTGCTTATTTGTGGATGATACTAGTTCATACTAGTTTAGCTAACAATGCTGATTTGAAGGTCATTTTGTTGAGGAACAGATAGAAGATAGGTCATCTCATCTCCTTTCGAATAATGAAAAGGTTAATCGTTTTGATTTTGTTTTGTTTGTATGTAATCAAATGACATTAATCATCATTGTTGCAAAGATCTTGATTTTAATTTTTGAGAACTACATAACGTTGTCTTGCTTAAGTTTTATAGTCTCCGTCTGGCTGGACTCATCGCAATAGCGCTTGCAGTAGACAGCACGATTTTAGAGAAAGATGCTAATAATTTTCGTTATGGTTTAATTAAGGTTTATTGAGAACTTTAACGGTATAAATCAATGGTAAAGTTTAGATTATTTTTTTATTAATGACTAGCTTTTGCCAGCGGCTTCGCCCGCGTGAAAATGACGATTTTCCTTACAAACTTTCATCCCCTATTTAAATCCCTTAGGGGTTGAATTTCGAAAAATCCTTCCTTATTCCTTGTCTACACTATAAAGGGAACCTCTGTGCAAAATTTCAGCTTTCTAGGTCCAAGAGTTTGGGCTGGGCGTTGATGAGTCAGTCAGTCAGTCAGTCAGTCAGGACTTCTCTTTTTATTTATATGTATATAAGATAGAAGATAGATGAAATTATGGTGAAAGGGACACCGACGACGCTCTGAGGGTTACCTTTCACCCTGTATCGTTAGATGGTTAAAATCTCTTCATTTCACAAAGAATAAGAGATTGATTAAAAAATCGCCGCTTTTTCGGGACTTTCAATAAAAGCAGATAGAAAATACAACGATGTCCCCCTCAACACAATATTGCATAGTTTGACATAATTGGGAAAACTGAAGATTTAATTAAGTAAGTACTATGAAACGCGCAATCATTATTTCTATTCATTTTACTTAAAAATAAAACAAAAACTTAACCAAACAATGTCATGTAAGCAGTAAAAACTAAAATAAACACACCTAAGCAGTACGCTTAAAAGCGAAACAGCACACGTACCTAAAACCATTACCCTTCGTTACAGTGCGGGGTCGGGCAAAAACGCTTCGTAATCCGTACCTCAGAAAGGGACCTCAAATGGTGGTACGAGACGTATACAGACTGTTTAGTAAATAGAGCGACAAGTTTTTAGTAGAATTGGGGACACTAGCCCGAAAACATATTTATACTAAAATCATACAGTGAAAGTGTTGGGGCGTGATTCCAACAGTCAAAATGTTATATACACACATCAAAAGTGTCTAGGGATCAACATATATTTTTGCAATAACTTTTCTCCTGATTGATATTAATTAAAATTTTCTTTAAGGATTCATCAAATAAAGTGTTTTCGTTTGTCACAGGAACGATAAACCAAGTCACCTTTGCATTAATAAAGAAATTTGCCATTTTCCTAATAAAGGGATTTTTGACATTTGAACCACTAACATTAAAGTTCGAAAAAAAGACTGAAATAACAGTTTTCTTTAAAATTTTATTGGGTAACTTAAACAATTAATAATCCGTGTTTCTACCGCGAACACTAACAACACAAGAACATCGGTTTGGCATACTCAAAATGAGTTCATCCAAATCACGCTGTGGAATGGCCGCCCATGTTCGTTGCAACAACAAAAAAAGGTCTTCTTGCGACTGGATACCCTCCATATTCGGCAGAGCTCTTCTCTGTAGCATATCCCATGCATGCTCAATCGGGTTCAAGTCTGGCGACTGAGCAGGCCAGGGCAGGACATTGATGTTAGCTGCGGCGAGAGTCTGTCTTACAACTCTTGCGGTGTGCGGTCGTGCATTATCATGCATTAACTGAAATAAGGGACCGATTTGCACTTGTAGAGGAACGATGACGTCTGATACAATCGTCTCAGCATAAATTTGAGCGTTGAGGTTGCCTCTGATCCAAATCAACTCAGTTCTTCCGCCGATCCAAATACCCGCCCATACCATGATGGTTCCACCACTATAAGGATGGACTTCCTGGCAGGATTTTAATCGCTGTTGGCGTCCAGGGGTTCTCCAGTGTCGTATACGTCTTGTATCCGGTCTCATACCAAAACGAGACTCATCAGAAAAGCACACGAAACGCCATTGTTCTTCTGCCCAATTTCTGTGTTCAAGAGCCCATTGATATCGAATCCTACGATTGTGCATTGCTATAGGTGGTACCCGTAGCGGTCTTCGGGAATGAAGGTTCACTTCATGCAAGCGGTTTCTGACTGTTTGGTCGCTAATTAAGTTCCCTGAAGAGTGATGAAGCCTCACGGCTAACATCATGGCGGTTTTTGTTGGAGCTCTTCAAGTTAAGATTTGAATGTATCGGTCTTGTCTCCGTGTGGTGCAGCGATACCGTCCTCCATGGCGCTCAGCCACGGTACCAGTGCTTCGGTAACGTGTCCAAAGTCGACTGATAACACTCTGACTTGTATTCAGAGCTAAAGCCACAGTACGTTGCCGGGAACCAGCTTCTATCATTCCCACGGCTCTGAGCATTTCTCTCCTGCTTAAATGACGTCGCCGCTCCATAATAACGTTGGTTTTAATCAGTAGTAGGGAAACAGTAGCACTAATAATGTCTTCAATGCGTTGTATGTTTTTATAGGGAAAATATTGACAGCTGATTTTCATCTTTTACTCGAATTTGATTCACAGTTCCTGATTCAAATTATGAAATGCACCAAAAATGATCCATATAAATTTATAAAATCATCAATTTATTACAAAGCCACATCTCAATCTCAAGAAATCCGCATAAAAATGCTTGATCCCTAGACACTTTTGATGTGTGTATTTACTTGGTATATAGACTTTTAAAGTATTGTATGTAAAATGAGTAGACAAGTTATTCCCTTGATGGATTTATTGCTACTAAAGTATTTTTAAACGATTATATATTAAGTTGGGGAAACCTAAACAGTATTTATATTAAATGAGTTTGACGTACAAACTACAAAAAGTCAATGTACTGCGTAGCTTGTACGGAAAGAGTTTCATTGCTTAGCTCAATTTTAACCCTAGTCGGACGAAGCAAAATTCATCATCATCATCATTCATCATTTCAGCCAAAAGACGTCCACTGCTGGACATAGGCCTCCCCCAGGCATTTTTGAGGGGGTTTGCCATAATCGCCACGCTTGGCAGGCGGGTTGGCGATCGCAGTATGGTTGTTACAAAGGCACAGAGAACGCTGCTGCCCATTCTCTGGTAAGTCCCTTAGTCGCCTCTTACGACACCCACGGGAAGATATGGGATGGTGCTATTCTTTACGTCCGACACCACACGGAAAATTAAGCTCTACAAATCAGGGATCATGGACGGCTCAGACCTCAAGTGCGTATGCGGCGTCTCTCCACAGACCGTGAACCACCTTCCATCTTGCACCGCATGCCCTATCACCTGCGCACTTGATGATCTAATTACTGCATCAGTGAGCGAGGTGAGTGTGGCTGGTATTTGGGTCACACATATAAACTTTTTGCCACTGATACGCTACGTAGGAGAACATTTGGGGAACGACATAATTTTCTAAAAGTATTGTACCTACATTGTCGATACCATCAAAAGTTATTGCGCACTATTATGGTCTCAACCAAAAAAAAATAGTGACCATTGAAATACCTGAACTGTCCCTATACCAAAAAAAAAGTTGGTCAGCCTGCCAAACGCCCTGTATTTTAACGAAGTATAGTGTAATTCTGCCATAATTTGAAGGCAGGTGCGATTTTTTAATGCAGGTGTATCCTGCATCTTTATTACGGTCTATATCTTTGGGCTTTATTTGCATTTGTGGTTATTTTAAGGAGCACTTGGTTTGGGAAGATAATTGCTTGATATTTATAGGTGGTTTTACACGTGTATTTTATTTTTTTTGGGTTGTGCTTTGTATGTCCGTAAGCTCGTTTTAATAAAAATAATTGTAAAAACACAGAATTTGAGACGATGTTGTTTATTTAGTTGTTTAGTTGTTATAGTTGATAAATTTAATTGGTATGTGATGCATCTATGTGTAGTATTAAATTCTGATTAATTATATTTTTTGTAGGTATATTGGAGACGCGGAAATCGTATTTAAATAAATAACGTATTTGAAATTGATCGAAACATTAGAATGTAAGAAAAAGTCATTAATTTATTTACGTTGTGATTGTGTTGCAGAACAATTAGTTCTTGAACCAATATGGTAGTGATTTCATGAAAACTTTTTCTCTGAAAAATATTTAATCAGAAATTCCACTTACTTATTTCAATCTAAAGTACGTAACCTTCAAACACGCAATAAAATAAAAGGTTTAAAATCACATCGGGCTGTAAAATTTGAGAAGGGTCATCCCCATTGCCAGCAAACAGTACAATATGGCGTCACTCTCTCCTGACCCTGAGGTCAAGCAGAAACGATAGACTTGCTGGCTTTATTGTGACCATGGCTTGTTTTTCTAATATTTTATTGGTTAAATCGACACATTACTGAAGTTTGTTTAAAGTGGTGGCTATATTTGTTGGCCACCTTTGTTTTTTCTTGGGAGGTAGCTTGCTTGACTGTTCGTATATAATTAACTAGCTGATGCCCGCAGCTTCGCCCGCGTGGATACTGTAAAAACAATCCTAGATGCGGATTATATATCATTCTAAAATTTCAGCTCGATCGGTGCAGAACTTTTTGAGTTTTTGTTGCGTACACAAACCAACATAACATTTTTATATATATATAGATATTTAGAAGATGATTAATTATCATCCTTTTTTTTGGGGTGGGAAATCATCAAGGAACTCCTCCCGCTCTGGGTAGAGTGGAAGGGAGTGTCAGACTTCTACTGACTAACAACCACCCATGTTCCTTCTTAGCCCTTGTGCCGTGGCCGTGGTATCTCTTTCAAACAACCCGCAGCCCCATGATCATCATCATCATCATCATCAGCCTATTAATGTTCCCACTGCTGGGACACAGGCCTCCTCTCTTTTGAGAGGGAATGGGCTATAATCTACCACGCGGGCCCAGTGCGGATTGGTAGATGTCACATGTCTTCGAATTTTTGGTTCTAAGACATGCCGGTTTCCTCACGATGTTTTCCTTCACCGTTTTGAGAGCAGCGGTGATGAAATAAATTACACAAAGTAATGTGCCTGCCTGGGTTCGAACCCACGACCTACTGTTCGTAAGTCGGGGCCGCCACCACTGGGCCACCGATGCTCTCAGTCGGGGCCGCCACCACTGGGCCACCGATGCTCTCATGATCATCATCCAAATGCTATTGGGTTTTTGCATCAGAAATTTCTCAGTACCGGCCACAGATTCTAGATTGTTTGATCTATTCCTACAACCAAACATAACTTGCAAATGTGGGTTGCCTAATAATGAATACATCTCTGACTAACCCTCCAGGGAATACAGGCATGATGTACTATGATAAATTATAAATAAAATACTCTCCTCAATTTAATCAAACCAGCCTCAGCTTGATATCTCAACGTAGCGCGTAGTAAGAGTCCAATAAAGCATGCTATATGTAGTCCCGTTACGTTGACCGACCAGCGCGTGCGCCGCTGCCGGAGCGTAAACATCTAAAGAACATTACCTAGTTTTTGCTCAGCGACCAACGGATAGCGGGCACTGAGATTTGTTTCGCTTTTTTTGTTGTCGGTTGTCTGTGATGGGAGAGCTAAGTGAGTTTTAAGATTGGAGAATTGGGTGTTGGATTGTTGAGTTGGTTGCTTAGTTTTAACTTATGATCAATGAGTTACTTCTGCTTTGTCTTTGGTCGTCAAGAATTTGGACATCTTCATGGGCCCTGGGTTTGATATTGGCAAAGCTACACGCAATTAATAACTCTTGTTCAAAAAACTTAAATTAAAAAGTCATTTTTGCCTTTTAATATCTCAATTAAATGAAAATTTTGTATCGAAATTAATGTTCATAGTTTGTTTGTGTATTTGTACCAAGAGTAAAACGGAAATTTCTTAGACATAGAACACTAACCTAATCACAAGTAACATCATCCGCCCAACCCTTTCACAACTATGTTGGGGTCGGCTTCCAGTCTAACCGGACGCAGCTAAGCATATTATTTACTTGCGGTACTTTACTTGGAGCGACGGCCTATCTGACTTCCACAACCCAGTTAGTACTGGATAATTCAAACTCAAACTCAAATCATTTATTTCAATTAAGCCATTACAGGCACTTTTGAATGTCAAAAGAACAATTGATTTAAAAAAAAAACTAAACTATCAGTGCAATACGTCATTCCGAAAGCCACCACGCCGAACCACACGCCACCGAATGCCCGCAACAACGAACACAGCGAGCACGAAAGCACGCAGCGACGCCAACCGCAACAACGAATGCACGAGACGCGAGACCCCGAATCACGGAACAACGAATGCACGCCGCAACGTGCAACCGCCCGCTGCCCCGCGACCCGGAGCCCCGCACACCCGCCGTAATATCATATCTTGGTAAGATTGACTACCTGTTACAACTATCAAAGATCTGAAAATGATAGCTGGGACCAACGACTTAACGTGCTTTCCGAGGCACAAAGAAAACTTGGTAAGGTAACGTGCGTCCTCCCATTACATACCACCTAGTGGTGACCACCCTCCACGGACCAGCCTATGCAAGTGCGGCTTAACCTGAAGATTGACCCGAACGGTTGATAATATTAAGCCACAAGCTCCTCACACAAGTAACTTGTTAATAAACTAAAATAATTGGTTAAACTTAAACCGACCTACATTATACAGTCCATTTACGAAATGACTTTACTAAAAACGTAACTCAATTATATCTAAAATAAACGCTATGCTACTCTATAATACAGGTGTTAGCTTAATTACTTAGGCGCTGTAAATTAGCCTGAAGTTGAGGTCGACGAGCTTCAGTGTAATAATAGCTTAGTAATTATAGTGTATAGAACGCTCAGCGGAGCTACTCAATTTATTTCAAGTTTATAGTGCCATGTTCTGGCATGGGCTGCACATTTCTTCTTTTTATGTAGTGATAGTAATGAGATCCTGGATTCTATTGAAAGGTCGGAGTAAGTGTTATTGGGTATTTCTATCAGGAATTTCTCAGTTCCATCATCATCAGCCTATATTGTTCCCACTGCAGGGACTCAGGCCTCCTCTCTAGGAGAGGGATGGGCTATAATCCACCACGCGAACCCAGTGCGGATTGGTAGATGTCACATATCTTAGAATTTTTGGTTCTAAAGATATGCCGGTTTCCTCACGATGTTTTCCCAGTTACATGCTGTAGTTTAATTTGTGTGCAGTTGGCAATAGCTTAAACATAACTGGCGAAATGTCAGTATACTAGGTACACCTCTGCCTAACACTTTATAGTTAGCATTATAGGCGTGATGTCACATTTGCTGATAATTGCCGTGGTTAGTACAAGTGACAAGAGTTTTAACCAAACGTCAGTTCAATAGTGTAAAATCATCGGCACGATTCTTGAGCGCTGACGCAAAAGTGAGTTATTGGGTCCCTTTGGTGGTATGAAGTGAGACGCGGAGACGGGGAAAGTGCAGTGATTGGCCCGTAGCGCATCGCGTCATAGCCGTCACTCGGGATTTGTTCTTTACTCCTGCGACCAATAAATAATAAACGGGTGTGCGTTTTATTTGTCATAAAGGGTACGATGCGCACAGCGATCCCCACTCTTTCGCCGAGCGCTCAAGAACCGTTCCGGTATCTGTACCTATGTTCTTTATTGACAAGTGTACATGTATATGTCGCAGTGATATGATGAAAACAGGGAATTGGTCAATTCCCTAAGGGATTTGATCAAACCACGGAGGAAGATAAAATAACAACACGGTTTTATCATTTCCCTAAACAAATCTAGTGAATTGAACAAATCCCAGTAGTACTCCGTGACGCGCGCTCGCTTCGCTCGCATATTATATAACACTAATATCTTCAGTCCCCAAAGTGCCGGGCCTCCGCCGGCCTCCTTCGTCGGCCTACGGCCCGGTGCCCATGCCGCCCTTGTAGGATACTGGGGTGTCATCTTCCGGTTTTTGATGAAAAACCTAGGTTTTTGATCAAAAACCTAATTTTATGAAAAACCTGCGACATATCAGATTGATCATAAACCCAAACTAGTTCAGGTTTTTGATCAAAAATCTGGATTGTTACAGGTTTATGATGAAATTGAGTTTAAAATGAAATAAATGAATAAATGTTCTAATTTTATGAAAAACCTGCGACATATACACGTCATGGAACTTCACTGGCTACTAGTGGCTACCTGACCCATCATCATCCACAGCCTGACTTCATCCACTGCTGGGTATAGGCTTCTCTTAACTCGTGCCAAGTTCCACGTTCTGGTGTCAAGCCTCATAAACATGGCAACAATATTGTCTACCCATCTCGCTTATCTCACTACCTTACTAGTTCATCATAATTAAGAGCTGCAGGGTTTACATGATTCTTCTCATTTGTGTCTTCAAATCTTTTTACTTTGCTTCAACATATTGGGGCAAAATAGCTTTCAGTAATTAATACAATGCAAGCAGGTATTTGGACGCTACTGGAAATGTCAAACTCGTGCGTCGCCACAACACGCTAAAAAGAAGAAAACGACACAAGAGGATAAGTGTATCCTCTGAATTTAAGACGTGGTTGGTAGTGGAAAGGGTAGGTTGTGGCTTGACCTTTAATTGGTTCATTAGATAAAGGGTTAATAATTATACCTATACGAACTGAAGAGGCGTTGCACCCAACAAATAATATTAAAGAACATGCTTCACAAGTTTTTCAATAATGTCTAGTTTACACTTTGAAATTCATAATGTATCAAAACATGAATGTATCTATCAATCAAAGCAATACATTAGCAACTCTACTTCTATTGCAGATGTTGAAATATTGAATCATTATAGTAACATACTTTTCTATTTACTCGTCGTCTCAATCACCTTTACACAGTCCATCCATCATCATTCATCATCATTTCAGCCAGAAGACGTCCACTGCTGGACATAGGCCTCCCTCAGGTGTCGCCATATTGACCGGTCCCGTGCGTCTCTCATCCAGCGGGTTCCCGCAACCTTGACCAGGTCATCGGTCCACCTAGTGGGAGGCCTTCCAACGCAACGCCTTCTGGTTCGCGGTCGCAATTCCAGAACTTTTCGGCCCCATCGGCCATCCGTTCTGCGAGCAATGTGCCCTGCCCATTGCCACTTAAGTCTGGCGATTCTTCGGGCTACGTCGGTAACCTTGGTTCTCATGCGGATGTCCTCATTTCTGATTCGATCACGCAAGGAAACTCCGAGCATAGCCCTCTCCATTGCCCTTTGGGTGACTTTGAGCTTTCTGATAAGGCCCATTGTAAGCGACCACGTTTCGGTCCCGTATGTAATCACTGGCAAAACACACTGGTCATAGACTTTCGTCTTGAGACACTGGGGTAAGTTGGACGAGAAGATACCGCGCAACTTCCCGAACGCTGCCCAGCCGAGTCGGATTCTACGATTGACCTCTTTCTCGAAATTAGATCTACCCAACTGGACCGTTTGTCCCAGGTAAACATAATCGTCCACAACTTCAAGCGTAGAGTCTCCGATCTTGATAGGAGTGGGTGTTACATGAACATTCGACATAACCTTGGTTTTGTCCATGTTCATATTAAGACCCACTCTTTCGGAAGCTCTACTGAGGTCATCGAGCATTTTACTGAGGTCTTCCATGGTCTCAGCCATGACCACTATATCGTCGGCAAACCGAAGGTGAGTGATGTACTCGCCGTTGACATTGATGCCAAGTCCTTTCCAATCCAGAACCTTGAAGACATCCTCCAATGCAGCGGTGAACAGTTTCGGAGATATGACGTCTCCCTGTCTCACACCGCGCTGCAGAAGGATAGGTTCCGAGGTCTGGTCCTGAAGTCGGACTGACATGGTGGCGTTTTTGTACAAACACTTCAACACCTCGATGTACCGGTAGTCCATCCATCGTGAAATGGAAATTATGTTTTTCCCACTCCTCCGCTATTATTTACTGATTATTTTTCCTGCGGAATACAAGGCAGTTTCTCTGGGACTTCTTTGAGCTTCATTGTCGTGACGCTTTTCTGGTGGTCGCCACTGTTGATTCCAGCTTTCAGGAGTTGCAGTTGTTTGGGAATAGTGTGGTTAGCTTGTCCTCCTATTAAAAATATAATAATAATATTCCACAACTATCACACAACGCCATCTAGTCCCAAGCTAAGCAGAGCTTGTGTTATGGGTACTAGACAACTGATAAACATACTTACATATTTCTAAATACATACATATTATAGATAAATTACACCCAGACACAGAACAAATGATCGTGCTCATCACACAAACATTTGTCCTGGGTGGGAATCGAACCCACGACCTCCGGCATAGCAGTTAGGGTCACTAACCACTAGACCAACAGGCCAGTCAAAGTCAAATATCACACACACCCACATCACATAAACACAACAACACATCTGTCATTAACATCTGTCGTTTATTCTTACACAAAACAAAATGATACTCTGATAAAGTTCCACGACCTCCTTCAATTATTTAAATAGAAAATGTGATCAAACACTGTTTTTTTTATGAAAATGAATTTAACAGAGCAAAACTTCGAGTTAAACTATTTAAAGAAAATATTGTGCTTGTTAGTTTTAGAGTTTGTTTGTTTCAAACTATGTCTGAAGAATCAACATTATTATTGTAGAAGCATATTAGAAGATTAAGTTTTTATATCAACATGAATGAATTAAACTAAAGTAACTTCGTAAGAGTGGTAGCTGTTACTGTAGGTTCAGAGACCTCAGCCACAGCCTCAGCCAATCCGTACGATGATTTTTAATTTTCTGTCAGAAAATTAAATTAATTCTACGCAGTTTATTGGGTGTAAACCAGTCTAAGCGTATCCTTCACGAAACCGTCGACTAAGTACTAAGTACATTAAACTAAGTAACCTTACGCCAAAAGTATAACTAGGAAATTACTTTTTATTGGAGTGCAAAATCACGATTTACGGTAAAACACAATGGAACACATTCAAAACATTGTACTTTTGGTTGCTTTGCATAGTGAACTACAATGTGTGACTTGGGGCTGAAACCACAAGGCCAATACGGCTCTTTCTGCTGCCTAACCAAATGGGAGTGATATAAAATTTTCGTCATTATGCTGTTTTTATATCTCCGGCTCATTGCATCTTCTTGACACCATTTTAACACAACATTTACTCATCTTGTTTACATGTGCTTCCTGGATTTATCTAAAGCGATTGCCATTTACCTACTTAGCTTGGCCTAGGTTCATTTTTATAAGTAAACAGTCATTATGTAGATGTCTACGATAGTTCACCTTTGTTATTTAATCTCAGATATTAAGGTCACAGGCTACAGGCATTTTTATTGCCTTGGTTATTAGAGTCCTTTACTGATGCTTTTAGTCTAAATTATTGGAGATTTTTTCCCTACCTTGTTGGTCTGTTGGTCGCAAGTGCGACTTCCAATATAAAAGTTGTACTAAACCTGCACTTGTTGGCACAAAGTAAGATATTGTTGCACTTTGCGGATGGAGCGTGATCCCCTTTCAAGAGTATCGTGAAGCGACAACTCCCTTGCTTTATAGATTTTCAGATTAAAGATTATGGTGTGGTCACACTTTGAGCGGTTCTCAGTAAATACAAAACACTTTAGAGTGACGTCATATTATTTCTCATAACCTTCGTAGCAAACCCTTCGGCATCGGCATTTCGAAGGCATCAACTAGAAAACTGATGATGATCTTTAAGGGGACGGTAAACGAACATTCTCCATACAAACGTAATACCAAAATCATTCGCGATACGAACATATTACCAACTTAAAATTATGTTATTCGGATACAGACGATATTTATCTAGGTTCCTATTAAACTTTTTTTTTTAAAACATTTACTATTTACGAAATGCAAGCGAATTGCTATTTACTATTGACGAAATGCAATTCGCTTGCATTTCGTAAATAGTAAATGTTTAAAAAAAAAAGTTTAATAGGAACCTAGATAAATATCGTCTGTATCCGAATAACATAATTTTACGTATCGCGAATGATTTTGGTATTACGTTTGTATGGAGAAATGTTCGTTCACCGTCCCCTTAAACAGCTGATCAGTTAACAAACAAAAACAAATCTAAATCATAATTGGTTTATCTGTTCAGGATCGTTACCAGAGACAGACAGACACATAGAAACACAAATTCCTGTTTTATCGTCGGGGGTTAAAAATGCAACTGCGATGCTGCTGCTTTAATTCCATCTGTATTAGTATGTACCTCTTTACGTATATCAATTTATGTTAACAAAATGGTACTTAAACTCCTTATTTTTTTTTTCTCTACCACATCATCGTCATCATTTTCTTGCCTTTATCCCAATTCGTTTTGGGGTCGGCGCAGCATGTCTTCTTTTTCCATACTTCATGTTTCCCATCATCTCATAAGGCACCTCCTTTTTTACAACAGTGTCCTATTCGACCCATAGGTTGACTGGTAGAGGTTCTTTGATACTAGTTCCTTGTGGCATTGTACAGTCGAACAAGCTAATAAGTATACAGCCAGCTAACTTGTATTTACTTTTACAGATTATACAGATACATTTAGCACACAGCGGTTTAGGATACAGCGTTTGACATCAGTCGCTTAATGCGAAACACTTGATAAAACAAAATAACAATCAATATGTTCAGAATTATAGAATTATAAAAATCTCTAGCCTGTATACTTATTAGCTTGTTCGACTGTACCACTCTCGTAATAAAGCTTAAATAAATAAACAGCATTTCATTTTTATGAGTCCCCAATACCCAGCATTGCAGCAAACGTCACAATTCCCAGAACCACTATTAAACTGGAGCGTAAATGATGGAAATGTAACGTCCATATGGTGCAGAATGCCGGATTTTCGTCATAAATTAACTAGGAATGCAGGGTGGGATTTATTGCGTGGGGCGAGTTAATAGGAACCTTGTGGCCTTGGTACAAGGTCGGGGTTTCACCTCGACCTTGTGATCATTGGCGAGTCTCGAGAGTCTTTTTGCAAAGTGTCGGGAGTGCCCAATTAATGAATGGGGCGAAAACTTGGAAATAGAAAGTCGTTACAACCTATAAGTGTTTAAAAAACAGAAGATTCAGTAAATGCTAGATATAAAATACTTTTTGATAAATAAATTAACATTCCGTACACCTATGATGTATTCTGTGCCTATGATGAATTGATGACACTATTCCAAATAGACTATCAAGAGAGAGGGAATGAACTATAATCCAACACGGGCCGCTGCCTTATTTTAGAAAGAATACTAGAGGGAAACATTGCATCATATTATACAACATATCTCATCAAATATATTGTTATAACCAAATGTAGAGTAACCTATCCTTATTTTAATAAGTCTAAAGAGACTACTTAAACACCTTATTTAATTATCATTTCCCTGTAAATTAAAACAGAACAACCAACCCTAACATAAATATTTCAACCCTATCATGCCGCATTTCGACCATCGCTCACAGGCCAACGTTTACGGTCTAAAAATAGTAACAATTAGCCACGAGGGGGTTAAGGTCGCGCCAATAGAATTTGTAGCTTGTCCATAGGGCTATCTATAGGGCTGTAAGTTATAGGGTGTTGTGTTAGGTGTTGAAATTAGATTGAGGAGATTGTTTTAATGTCAAGGTTCTGTAAACTATATGTTTAAATAAAAGTCTGTTAAAAATATTGTTACGGTAAAATAAATACAAAACAAGCAACTTTTTGTAGGATTTTTTAACCGATCGGTCAAGTCACCGACTTCCGAAAGTAAAGTACCTAATTTTAGACTTTTTTGTTTGTTTTTTCAAAAGGTAAGATGGGTACTTACTTGTTAAGCATTTCCGATGTGTACATAAAATTAAAGGGTTACTCTTATGCGCCTACCACACGCTCACACTTCCCCACAGTCTTGCCTGCGCGATTACACGGTGCACACAGTACATCGCGCACGTGGTTTGTAATGGTAATACAGTTTTACCAACCATACGCGCGATGTACTGTGAAGTGTGAACGAAAAGTGTAGTGAAGCTTGAGCGTGTAGTAGGCCCATTAGTCTTCTCAGCTGGTGAATAAGAGTAATTAAATGCCGTCACTAAGCGTTTTTTTTAGTTAAAGCGTTCTTTTTTAAAAGTTAATCTTAGAAATTGATGAAAACATTATCGATCTTCGAATCGAAAGCGATCCATAATATATGACACATGAGAAACCGCTCCAACACACACCGATCCTAAGTCTAGGTCCGAAAACTAGCAACAAGTATCTTTCTAAGATGTGGAGAAACAAGTTCGTTGGAGAAAGTTGTGGCGCTTTCTACAGAGCTTTTACCTTGCACTTATTAACTGTAATGCGATATTTGCTAGATTCACGAGCTATGTGGCGAGCTTTGCCTGTTTTGTAAAGTAATGTATTTCAGTCAGTTTATTCAGTCAGTTTATTTTGGGAAAACCTTTTTTATTGTTGTGTTATGTTGGCTTATTCCTAAAGTATTCCAAAATAGTTCCCGAATTATATTAAATTATAATTATTATTATTATATTAAAAATATAGGTAATATTTTTCATGGACTAGTCCATGAAAAATATTACCTATATTTTTAATTAGGTTTTATTCTACTCCATGATAATATTAATATGCTCCCAAAGTACTCCACCATATTTTAATGGGTTACTTATTCCCAAAGTACTCCATTCCTGACTTTTAAGAAGATAATAATCATATTCATTCATTCCCACAAGTTACTCCAAGGAATAATTCTGCTCCCGTCGGAGACGTGGGTTGTTCGAAAGAGATACCGCGGCCTCGACACAAAGGGCTAAGAAGGAACATGGGTAGTTTTTAGTCAGTAGAAGTCTGACACTTCCTACCGCTCTGTGCGGAGGTTTTGTAATAAACAGTTTTCTAAACTCGTTTCATATTCCTTTTAATAAACTTTTTTCATTACACCCAAAGTTCAATTTCGCGCCGCACAGCCTTGTTACACAAAGCTGGTGCACAGCTCCACAAGCCCCACACATTCCTGGGCCCGTCACCCTTGTGGCGAGCACCGCTACTTTTACCTCGCCCGGTTTATTAGAATATCGTCAACTGGTTTGCGGACGCCGAACCTGCGAACTGGCGACATTTTGTTACTTATGCTCAAGGTGGGTTGCATGCGGTGTGGGCAGTAATCCAAGTTTAATGTCGATTGGTATTGATATCGTGTGTTTTTCAATCAGATGTCGAATTGTTGGCTTGTCGTACTATCCAGGAAGGTACAATTGGCAAGGAAATTGACAAGGATCTATGTTATATACATTTTATCCAGATTTTAGAGTGTTTATTTTCCAGGAAATAACTCTTGCTATAGCTAAATAACTGCTTTTTACAGTCGCTTCTCCTCGAATTGATGACCCAGATTATGACCGATTTTGTGCAAGTTCTAGCGGGTGCAAATCCTTTTTACACTTAGATATTGAGAGAAATAGACAGGAAAGCTTTTACAAGTAAAGTCAAGCTGTTGGAAGGAAGTGTTTCCCTACCCAACCCATTTATGCTATAGCTGATCTGGAAGTCTTTAAATAGACTCCGGAGTCCGGACACAGGTTGGGCGTAGTAAGGAAAATCTGTTCAATTGGGGATTCAAATGACTCTGCCTTGGAGTGTAAATGTTGTTTTGCTCCACAAACGCTACACTTGATGACTTGATATCATGTTCTGCCTGTCCTGTTGGTTGCACATCACTTTTCTTTACTTTACTCTACCAAGAGTGCTAAACTCCTCAAATTTTGGGCTGACCCAACTTAAATTGTCATCGACACGCTAAGTAGAAGTAACGTCCATGAGAAGCCGCATACTTTAAAAGATTTCTATCAATATGCTTGCATAACAGATGATGGATTCCTGCATGCATTAACCTCTCATTCTGGCTTACATATGAATGTGAATGGCATCTTAACATACTTAATACAAAACGTGTCAATGGCTCACAACAAAAAAAAAAACACAAAAAAGTGAAAAATAAACTTTAGAAGAAAAATCAGTTTCTGAAGTCGGTGACTTTTGTTTGTTTGATATCATTTTTTTTGCCACCGACTTCAAAAACTGATTTTTCTTCTAAAGTTTATTTTTCACTTTTTTGTGTTTTTTTTTAAGTCGGTTTTATTTTTTGTTAAAAAGTTTTTATTTTTCACTTTTTAGTGGTTCCAAAAAAAAAAGAATTTTTTAAATCGGTTAGCAAGTGACGGAGTTATGCCCGAACAGACATAAAAAAAATATATATATAAACATCCGAATTGAGAACCTCCTTCTTTTTTTAGAAGTCGGTTAAAAAATGATTCATCGATTATTATTATTATTTAGCATGTGGTTAGTAACCTGGTGTTAAGACTTTTTATGCCACCCATTGGCTTTTGTCTTGGCTTCACTGCTGCGAAAAATATCTCGCAGGCATGCTGGTTTCCGCACAATGTTTCCATGAACCGAAGCAAGTGATCACTATACAATACACACATTTATCCGAAAATTCAAGTTTTAGTACGTGCATTGTTTTCGAACTAGAGACCGATAACTTAGCAGTCGAACGGCCACGCCACTAGGCTATTATTACTTATTATTCATCGATTAGAAATATATTAATGCCCCATACTATAATAGTCTACACATTCAATGAACGAGCATCAATAAAACCCCATAATATATTCGATACGTATCATGAAGGCTCTAAAGGCGTCCTTGTATAAATCAGCTGTTTTGTCCAAGTGCTTATGCATTCTAGGCGCGTCAAATTCCAGGCACTTAGCCTTCTGGGAATAACAATCACTAGTTCTGGTTCTCACGTCAGGG
Organism: Diarsia dahlii; assembly: GCA_949775195.1. Lineage (NCBI taxonomy): Eukaryota > Metazoa > Arthropoda > Insecta > Lepidoptera > Noctuidae > Diarsia > Diarsia dahlii. Next base: position 20,909,500 of record OX459194.1, on the reverse strand, counting down.
GAGCAGTCTGCGTGAATGCATTTGGTGGATAAATGGTATGGTTTGGCTTTTCATACTGCATTTTTTAGTTCTTGAATTGAAAAATCAAAATCAAAATTCATTTAATTCCTGTCTCGACCGGATCGGGCGAGTTACAGCGGCCGAGTCGCCTACTGAGCCTATTCAAACTAGGCTGATAATCAGCAATTTTCGAAGGTCAAAATTTACTTTACTTTACTACAGTGAAACTGGGTTAACTGGGACCTGGATAAGTGAGAAATCTCTATAACTGGAACTCATACTGGGGTCCCATGAGACAAATTTGGATATCTGAGACACATTTAACCAGGTTTCACTGTATTTACATTTTTATAAGACAGACCCCCAAAAACGCCCACCCATCGACACTTCCTAGTGTTTAGCTGGAAAGAAGAAGTGGCGGAACAAACTCCCCAGCACACATCTGTCTGTTAGGTTGGTTAGAAGAACCAGACTCGATACAATAGTAAGGTGTCAGTTAAATTTAAGATTTACTACAGACACAATCAGTAATAAACAAAAGTATATAACAATAAACAATGTAAAAATAAAATAATAAATACATAACATAACAGTAAACTAATTTTGGAGAAAGAACACAAATAACAAACATTGTCTTGCGTTCAACTCAGCGACCAACTATTCATAACAGAATATATTCGGTTATTTGTAATATTACAAGTGTTTACCATTGTTTTATTTATGTTTTTCGCAATTTAGCAAGGCTTACAGACGCACAATATTTTGTGCGTATACTTCACCATTTTTGACTTTAAAAATTACTGTAATGGTTTAATTGACATAAATTATTTGAGTTTTTTAATAATTTAAAGTTTTAGGGGTAGGTACCTAAGCGTTCAGGTGTCTCGAAAAGTTTGCAAAATCAAAATGCTCGGTAGAGACCACATACTTTCGGCTAATAGTTAGAGAAAGCTGGTGAATACAGACATAAGTAAAAGGGGAACTTGAGATTCAAGCAAGATGACCTTTCACGTGTTTCGAATAGTTTCAAAGCTTACATACATTAAAAGCGTTGTACTATGTACTACTTGCGCTTCGTCGGCGACTTCATCCGCTAAAATTGTGATAGCGGAGCTAATTTACATGATATATATGTAATTTATAGCCTATAGTACCTACGCACCTAGCTTCATGTCAGTGAAAGATTTTTTAGAATCGGATCATTGGTTCGGGAGATTACACTCTACATACAAATTTTCAAACAAGCAAACTTTTACCTCTTTATAATATTCCTATAGATTTTTACATGCTTACTTTAATTTTCTTATGTAGATTATTGATGCCTTCCTATAAATAATAATATTTTCTTCCATTGATTTCAAGTTTTACATCATCTCTGATAACAATATACATGGCGCTACCACAAAGCAATCTTATGCGTGTCCTCCACACAACATAAAATAAAATAAATACATGTAAACAACATATCACACATTGTCCTTTATAATATATGCAGCGTCTAGACATATAATGGACCATATAATCACGACTTACTTATGAACTATTATTATAATATACATAACTTGTTTTGTGCAATTAGACCGAAGGTGATTTATTTATAGTGATTTTGTTTTAGGTATAAAATGGGACTAAGAGTTTTTTTGCTGCCAACATGGTGTTCCTTGACGGTGTCTACTCCGTAGAAAAATACAATCTCCACTCACATTCGGAGGTACGACTTTAAAACCAACATATACAGTTCAGTTTGCTCTACATTTTCAAACATTTTTTTACTTACACCTTAGTTTACACTAGTTTTAGTTGTTAAAGTGGCTTAAAATAATGGACACCAAGTTTGATATTTGATAAGCGTGAAAATACCGTCAATAATAAAAATGGAGTTGAATAGGTTAATAGGTTATTAATATGCTTACTATTAGATAAATAATTGGTGTTAAAAGTTAATTGTTTTTATTACATTCTATTATTTAAATTCTGAATTATGACGTGTTTAGTAGGTGTCTAATTAAGTGTTTTTAAGAAAAGAAACAGACCTGAAAAAAACAAAGTTGTTACTAAACATAGTGCTCCTAAACCTGTTTTATATTTTAGTTCAAGGTGAACCACAGAAAAATAGGCACTTGCATATTTAAGCAATGCAAATTCATGTATTTATTCTATATTATGTTATTATTTTAAATAAATTGTGAACATTTTCATAGATGACATAATAATTTTGAACTGTTTATAATTGGGTAGTCATGTTTCACACGACTACTTAAAAAAATCTAATGTATAAATATATCGTCACTGAAATTCTAAAATAAAAAATAGTAACTTCACAGTGGAGTGAAAACTGCAATATTAAGCTTACGTAACAAATAACATAGAGACGTAGTTTGTTCCTGATTAGCTGAAACAACGTGTCTGCCGATTAATTTAGAAAACGTAATCAAAATATCAAAACTGCCAAAAATTTACTAACATAGTGTTAGCACTTGAACGACGCTATAAAACTAAACGATTATAATTTGTCTGATACACGGCCCCAGGTATGGCATAACACGCTCATTCACTACTATCTAAAAATAAAAATTAAATAAAAGAATTCGCAAACAAAGTAAATGATAACAATTGCTCGAACTGTTATATCCTAGATATGACAGAGAATAGCTGACGATGACAATCATGTCTAGTCAGCATAAATGGCTCAGTCAGCTAAGGCACGGATGCCTGTCGGTTCGGGAGTCAGTCCATCTTGACACTCGGTACGGGTCGGAGGTCCCAAAAAGATTATTGTTTTAATTACTATTTCCTTTTTACTAAATTCATTAAAGTATTTTCTTCTAGTTATCAAATAAATCTTTTTTTTAAAAACCTCCTCGCGGACTCCCGCATAATATTTGGTGGCAGCGGTGGGATGCGAAAATCCCCTACCCTAATACGCTTTCCGGAAAAACTTTCTATATCCTACTAAAACTCAGTGAAACTAATAAATAAGTGTTCTAAAAAGTGTTGAAGGTCAAGTGCTAGAATTAAAGTGTAGTGCTGTAAAAGTGCGACAAATCTAAAGTGCTTGATCGAATTCGTCAACATCTGTTCCTGTGTGTTGCACCTTGCAACCGAATCCAGCCTCCATCCTCTGTTCACACGGAGGTCCTCGGCAGCAGCTGTTCCAGGTCCGCGGTCCACAGTGACCTGTGGAAATGATGCTGATCATCGTCATAACGACTACGTTCCTGTGAGTGAAAACTACTATTTCCTTGTGCGATTACCAGAATTAACTCAGAGCCTTTATTTCTAAACCCATATTTAATTTATCTACAGACTTTTAATTTCATCGTGCATACATTGTTATTATAACTGATAAGACTCATTGCAAATTTTGTTTAGACTACGCAACTATAATAAGTTAGCTTAAGGAGGATAAGACTTCTTTGTGAAACATTCTTATTTTATTTACGTTTTGTTACTAAAGCTACTATGACTTCTAAAGAAGAAAGTTCCAGTGGCTCTAAGGGTCCCAAACTGGAAATTGACGAAAAGATAGAACTTGGTATTCTTTTCAAGTTTATAAAACCATTCGACGGGTCAAGGGAAAAATTAAATCCCTTTGTTACGAACTGTCAAAGCGCCTTTGCTATCGCCACAAAAAATCAAAAACCTATTCTATTCAAATTTATCCTAAGCCAATTAATCGATAAAGCTGAATCTACATGCACCGTCAAAGAATTCGATTCCTTTGAACAATTTATCGATTTCATTAAACAGCAATTCGGAGAAAGGAAACACTATGCTCACCTGCTAACCGAGCTCCAAGAATGCAGACAGAGTTCCACCGAAACAGTAAACCAGTTCGCACTAAAAATTGAAACATGTCTAGCAAAACTACTCACGGAGATAAATATTTCAATCCCAACTAAGAAAAAGACGGAGCTAGCAGGACGTGTCGCTGCAATACAAGATCTTTCTCTTCACACTTTTATAATAGGACTTCATCCACGAATTTCACAAGTCGTTAGATGTCGCAACCCAGACTCATTAAATTCTGCCGTAAACTTTGCAGTAGAGGAAGAGAAAATTATCTCTAGTATTCACAAAAAAATAATCTCTAACACACCCTCCTACAATGACAAATTCAGAAATTCGAACTCTCGCCGTGAGTCCCAACCGCCACATTTTACAGGTTCACGAAATTACCGTCCCGATCATTCTAAAGCAGTGAACACCAACGACATGATTTGCCGTTACTGTAAAAACATTGGGCATACTATCGAAAATTGTCGTAAGAGACAATACAACAACAGTAGGAATCAATCCACCCCTTCTACTTCGTATGGTCGCCAAGCTAACCCTACTCAAACTCATAACTCCAACCCAATGCGCAACGTTAATTACATAAATCAAAATAACGAAGAGGGAGTTGACGAAGTTGATCGTAACGATTTAAACGAGTAAAATTTCCCGATCGGCGTCGCTCGGGAAATTACCACTTCTATATCAAAGACGATGCCTCTATCCCCACTGTATCCCCTGAATCATGTACTAAATCTACTAAAACTACTAAATCCACTGTATCCCCTGAATCATGTACTAAATCTACTAAAACTACTAAATCCACTGTATCCCCTGAATCATGTACTAAATCTACTAAATCCACTGTATCCTCTGAATCATGTACTAAATCTACAAAATTCACTGTATCCCCTGAATCATGTACTAAATCTACTAAAACTACTAAACCCTCTGCTTTCACTGTTTCCACAAAACCACTTACAAAATCCACTGCTTCCACTGCTTCTACTAAACCAATGATTAAATTCACCGAATCCACTGCTTCTACCAACTCACGTAACAAGCCGTGCCAACCCACTGAGTCTGTTTCATTTTCGAATCCAAGAGTTTCTTCAGATATCCCACAAAACCTGAAAAAAAACAATAACATGAAAATATACAAAATAAATAAAAATACTGAAAAAAAGTACTTACCTTATGTAATAATCCAAACTTCAGTTGCTGATAGACCTCTATCCTTCCTAGTTGACACTGGTTCTTGTGTAAGCCTCCTGAAATTAGATTCCATGACCAAAGTCCCAGAATTGAGTGATGAAATTATACTTCTTAAAGGAATTGATCCTGGAAGTGAAACAACTTCAACGCTAGGTAGTTTCAAACTACAAATATTCCAAGAATCAAATAAACCTTACCGTCATGAATTCCACGTTGTAAAAGATATTAGCCTCAGTTACGATGGTATTATAGGTACCGATCTCCTAAAAAATCTAGGTTGTCAAGTAGACTACCATCAAGGAGTACTTCAAATAGATGAAGACTTTATTCAATTAAAATTCGCTGAACCATTATACAATATCCTGCCTCGCTCAGAAACCGTTATTGAATGCACAGTAAATAATCCAGATATAAAAGAGGGTATAATAATAGACCAATATGTCTCTGCATCATTACTAATCGCAAATTGTATCGTTAAAGTAAAAGATAATAACCGTGTCAATATTACAGTTGTTAACATCTCTGAAGAACACGTCATACTTCAATCCAACCTTAACCTTGCAATAGAGCCTTTAAATGCTCAAAATTGGCCGAACTTCAAGGACCCAATACCTGTCTCTAATGTCTCTACACGAACTAATAAAGTTCTCGAACAACTTAGAATTTCCCATCTCAATGAAGAAGAATCGAATGCCCTGTTACAAATCTGTACAAACTTTTCCGACATCTTTCACCTCCCAGACGAACAACTTACATATACTAAAGCCATTAAACATAACATCAGAACAAACACTGACATTCCAATTCAAACCAAATCCTATAGATTCCCTGAATGCCACAAAAAGGAAGTAGAAAGTCAACTAAATAAAATGTTAGAACAAAAAATAGTGACGCCTTCAAATTCACCCTGGTCCTCACCCATTTGGGTCGTGCCTAAAAAACTAGATGCTTCAGGAAAACGAAAATGGAGAGTCGTTATAGACTACAGGAAACTCAACGACGTCACCATCGGAGAAACTTATCCTATTCCGCAGATTCCAGAAATTCTAGATCAATTAGGGAAAAGTCAATATTTCACAACCTTAGATTTGGCTTCAGGCTTCCATCAAATCCCAGTATCCGAGGAAGACGCTCCTAAAACCGCCTTCTCAGTACCTCAGGGTCATTTCCAATTCACAAGAATGCCATTCGGATTAAAAAATGCACCCTCAACCTTTCAAAAACTTATGAACACGTGCTTATGCGGACTCCAAGGCTCACGTTGCTTTGTGTATTTAGATGATATTGTTGTGTATTCACCAGACCTCCCAAGTCACATTCAAAATCTATCCTCTGTTTTCGACAGACTCAGAGATTATAACCTAAAACTCCAACCAGATAAGTGCGAGTTTCTATGCAAAGAAGTCGCTTATCTTGGGCACGTTATTAACAAAGACGGTGTTCAAGCAGATCCAAAGAAAATTAAAGCCATCACTGAATTTCCCATACCAAAATGTCCCAAAGACGTGAAATCTTTTCTTGGGCTAACGTCCTATTACAGACGTTTCATACTAGACTTCTCTAAACTAGCAAAACCTCTAACTTCCCTTCTAAAAAAGGACACTCCATTCAATTGGAAAAACGAACAACAACTTGCTTTCGAACAGTTACAGAAAAAATTAGTAACGTCACCTGTCCTTGCTTACCCTGATTTCACTAAACCTTTCATTCTTACATGTGACGCTTCAAACTTCGCTGTTTCTGCTATTTTATCACAAGGTCTTGTAGGAAAAGACCGTCCTATTGCCTATGCGTCACGAACACTCAACAAAGCCGAATGTAACTACAGCGTTACCGAAAAAGAATGTTTGGCTATTGTCTTTGGAACTAAAGCCTTTCGTCCCTATCTTTACGGAAATCAATTCACAATAGTTACAGACCATAAACCTTTACAATGGCTGTTCAACTGCAAAGACCCTGGATCTAGATTAATTCGCTGGCGACTCAAATTAGAAGAGTTCGATTATGAGATCATACATAAGAAAGGAAAAATAAATACTAACGCTGACGCACTGTCCCGATTTCCAGTTAACCCCATTCAAGACGAACCTTCACCAACTCCTGACCCACTTCTACAAAATCCTGATACCGAAATAGACAATCTCTTAGAAGACCCTCTGTTAAACTTACCTTCTCCTATACCTTTCTCTTTTGAAAATGACGATATTCTCAATCAAGATCTTAACGCTGATTCTAATACAATACCTAATATTCCATCGAATCCTCCACAACTCGTACCACAAGACAAGCCAACATTGTCTCCAGAACTTCTAGATCTAGGACCAAACTTACCCTACCTTGACCTCAGTCCCGATAGTGCAGATCTCAATCTTGACTTTGACTCACTCCAAATCCCTTCGCCAAACACGCAAACAAATCTAAACAATGACAATTATACGCAATTCCTGAAACCAAACCAAAATAAAAGAAGTTATAATACAATCTTAAAAGAACATAACGAAAATCTTTTGAAAACAACTTGCAAAATTATAATAATTCCTACATCTATAGATTTAGACGAATCCAATCCCTATGTCTCTGAAATTCTCCCATTCTCTGAAAACGTAGACGAAATCTACGAATCCGAAAAAGAACTATATCGTTTCCTAAAAACTAACTACGAAAACAAGACAATTTACTTCATCTTTACTAAAGTCCACCATTTTGATGAATCATCCTATCCTGCTATTTATGACACTCTGAAACAGGTCAGAGACGAAATCCTGAAATCTGAACAAACAACAGAGATTGCCATTTCCGATTTCCGAAGTCCGTTTGATCACCATTCCTATACTAAAATCTACAATATTCTAACTCATATTTTTAACAACACAAAAATCCAAATCCACGTTTACCTAAATAAAATAATATACCCTACCTTGAGTGAAAGACCTAAAATAATGCGTGAAAATCACGATATTCCTACATCCGGACATTTAGGATCAATACGGATGTACAATAGAATACGAGAACAGTTTTACTGGAAGGGCATGAGAAGCGACATAGAAGACTATGTTAAGAAATGTAAACTTTGTCAAGAGAATAAAGCACTTAGAAAACTAAACAAAGCTCCTATGGAAATCACCACTACATCCACAGCTCCGTTTCAAAGGGTGGCACTAGATATAGTAGGACCCTTACCTGAATCCGGTACTGCCAAACTCAAATATGTCCTAACCCTGCAAGATGACCTGACAAAGTACTCAACTGCCTACCCTATACGAAGTACAACCGCTGAAGAATCTTGTGACTGTCTTATCCACTTCATATCCCTCTTTGGGATTCCTAAATCAATTCTTACCGATCAAGGTACTAACTTCACATCCGATCTATTCAAAACAACTTGCCAATTTCTCAAAATAAAACAACTCTGGTCATCACCCTATCATCCTCAGACACAAGGAGCCCTAGAACGCAGTCATTCAACCCTTAAGGAATATTTAAAATCATTCGTTAATCAAAACCAAGATAATTGGCCCACCTATGTATATACAGCTATGCTAACATACAATACAACAACACACTCTACCACAAAATTCACTCCTTATGAACTTATTTTCGGTCACAAACCTTTTATTCCCAATTCCTTATACGAAGGCGAACCTAACACAACATACTCGGACTACATAAGAATGTTACAACACAAATTTAAATACACCAGAGAGAAAGCTCTGGAAAATATACTAAAATCAAAGGAATCTTCCAAATCCTACTATGACTCTCACACTAAGTCACCACCACAATACAAAGCTGGTGACTACGTCTACCTTAAAAATCATCTAAGGCTCAAAAAGGCATTATCCCCTATCTGGAAGGGGCCGTACAAAATTATAAAAGTACATGATAATAATACTGCCACACTCTTAATCAATAGACGCCACATAACTCATCATTTCGATCAAATGAAACCGGCAGAAGTCAAAGATCTTGTATTATAGTTGGTTATAGTTAGTTATGTTAGTTACATTAGTTAGTAAGTAATCATATTACTTCATTATCGTAGTCAAACTAACTTTATTCATTCTATTTCAGTGCGCTGAGCAATGCACAGCAGGACTTTATCAAGCCACTTCCTTCTAGTTCCGGCATATATTTCGATAGCATAGGAAAACTTAAAATAGTCAAAGGAAAATTGAGTATTATTAGTCATGTAAACATTTCATTTGTAAATCCTCATCTTACTAACCTTAACGATATCTTAAATATAATTAAAAATACATGCCAAAAATCAAACAACCTCCAATGCGAAAATATAATATCCCCACTCACAGTCCGATACAATGATATCAAACGTGAGTTCGACTCTATTTCACATTTAATATCAAAACGTAATAAACGCTCAGCATGGTTCGGAGGAATCGGCACTGTTTTCAAACATGTTTTCGGCACGCTAGACGAAGACGACGCGCTTAAATACGAATCTGCAATAGAGTCCATTCAAAACCACGAGAAAAAGCTCGCGGAATATATGAAAGAAAATATCCTAATTACCACTACTACCATGGAATCTTACAAACAAACAATTAATAAATTAAAAAGTAATGAAGACTCCCTTAACCAAGTGTTAAGTCAACTTGTATTACAAGTAAATAATATCACAGCAACGAATAACATCTTAATATCCGAAACAAAGGTTCATGCCTTAATTTCTAGCCTTGAAAGCTCACTACTAGCATTATCATTTCAGCTCGAAGACATAACAAACGCTATCATGTTAAGTAGTCAAAACATCCTACATCCTAACATACTGAGTCCGGCTCAGTTATACAAAGAACTCGTTGATAACGATAGGTACTTACCTAGAGACACTGGAATCCCTATAACGCTAAGTCTAGATAATATTCATTTAATATTAAGCATTTCTGATGTCGCATGTTACTATTATAGAAACAAACTTGTGTTTGTTTTACAAATTCCTCTAGTTACTAATGATGAATTTAATCTGTACCATAACTTAGCATTACCTACTCCTCACGGATCAGACAATCCGAATACTTTTAGTTTAATTTTACCTTCTAGTTTGTATACTGCTATTTCTAAGGATAAGTTAAACTATTGTAATTTAGATAGCCTAGATAAATGTAAAACGATAAGCTCTGAGTTCTTTCTGTGTGAGATACCTACGGTATTGCTGACGAGCGGAAACCCTACCTGTGAAAGTGAATTACTTACAAAATCAATTAATACTATTCCCGCACTATGTGATACAAAGACGATTGTCGGTGAATTAGACATTTGGAAACCGCTTCTAAATAATCAGTGGATTTTCGTGCAATCACAGTCGAATAAGATATCAATTGACTGTAATATCTCCGAACTACGCGATATCATAGTGTCCGGTACAGGAATACTACAAGTTCCTAAACAGTGTACGGTATACACCAGAAGTGCGAGACTCATATCGTCCGGTGACGAAATCAACATAGACGTTCCTATTCCTAGTTTAGATTTTAATATTATAAATGACTCGTGTTGTAAAATAGATACTAAGACTAGTAATTTAAGTAATACTATATCCCCTGTTTTACTAAAAAATATTGATTTAGATGACCTTACAATAAATAAACAAAATAATCAATTAATTTCAAACCTAAACAAGGTCATCAAAGAAGAGCCTATCCTAGTAAAGTATGGGACACATTACTCTGTATTTACTATTTCTATCTTAATAATTGTAATCTCTTTTATAGTGTTTAAGCTTTGTAAACTAATTTGTAAACATAAATCTAAGTTTTACATATCCTGTGTAAGACCGACAACCCATACCGATACTCGTAGTAACAATGAAGATACCGAACCCGAAAACCAATCAATTCCATTACCCAGATTAAGGGAAATTGTTTAATCTTCCGAAATTCAGACTTTTATCCCCGAATTTCAGTCTTCTGGGGGGGGCTGTTATATCCTAGATATGACAGAGAATAGCTGACGATGACAATCATGTCTAGTCAGCATAAATGGCTCAGTCAGCTAAGGCACGGATGCCTGTCGGTTCGGGAGTCAGTCCATCTTGACACTCGGTACGGGTCGGAGGTCCCAAAAAGATTATTGTTTTAATTACTATTTCCTTTTTACTAAATTCATTAAAGTATTTTCTTCTAGTTATCAAATAAATCTTTTTTTTAAAAACCTCCTCGCGGACTCCCGCATAATAGAACGATACACTCGTACAGTCTCCGTCGAGATACTGAGATCAGAAGTCACTCTATAAGAGATCACAGTAATTGCGGTCCTTTATCTACTTAATCACTTTCTGCCGATAAAATGTGGCCGATGACGTCACCGTCGCAGGCGCAACCAAGATTAACCGGCGACCAACTAAATATAGAGTGTAAACATGCCTTATGTGAATCATATGTGAGCTCGCTTCAGCTGTATTAAGTAAACAGTCGTGGCATTGAATGTCTTGATTATTCTACTATAACGTATTTCTTTATAATAGAGTGTTAAGTACCCATAAGTAACCCTTGTTTACCGCGTGCATTTGTAACTTAACCTCCAAAATAGTTAACCCATTATCACATTAAAAATGCAGGTTCGGTGTTCTGTACGCACGGTTGGCGGTCGCAACGCCTCGCCGGCAAGCGGTAGGTAACCGGCCAGTCTCTCTCCAGCCACGGGGCCGACTCCTCGCCTCGGCACGACCGGTTTCAAGTCACAACTTCTCGATAACTTATCAGCAAATAATTGCATGAAGTCATCGATTAAATTAAGTGCAGTCTAACGTTTATAACGTACAACTCGGTTTATTATTTGAAAAAGTTTCTTGAGAAAAGTTTTGCGAAGGTTCAATGTTAAAGTTTGACAGTGGTGAACTCTACAAGTGTCCGTGAAAAAGTTGTGTGCGATCGGATTGGTCGGTTTGTTTTGTTTTGTTGAGTCGTGTCCGGTAGCAAGATGAATGGAACGCCGGCTAGGAGGCCTAAGAGCGCTTTCTCTGAAATGGTAAGTTTTGAGACGTTAAGAGATCGAAAATGCATAAAGCCTTAAAATAATTTATCAAGCTGCACTTCGCTTGACAAGTTTGGGTTAACACTTTACGGCGTTAACCCTTTCGCGTTGTAAGGTTTATTTTGTAAAGCGAAGCCATTGAAGGCCGGACATTTCCCCCGGATACAGTCCCCTTACTGATTTGAAAGGGTTACAAACAAGTGATATGTTACACAAACGTTTGCGTCGCGAATTAATTGATCAATAAAATTCATGTTTGATTGATTGTTCTGTTTACAGTTTGAGTAAGTGATGAGATGAGTAATTCTTTGTACAAACTTTTACATAATTAATATGAAGTGTAGTCCAACGTATGGTTGTTGTTATTTCATTTAGTCGACTCGGTTTTTATCGGTTATCGTGTTATCATTGATAATCTTTATGAGTGTAGTCATGGTCGTTTATCAATTAGGTTCAATGCTAGGCAGGCTGAGTTTTTAATTATCTATTATTGACTATTAGGTAATATAGCTCACTGCGGCTACTTGCTTTATTAATTTATCTACAAATAAACTGATAAATGTAGAGTTGAGTTTATTTTTGTCAACACAACTGTTACCATTGGTAAACTTTAAAATATAGGCTGAACTTGGAAATATAAACTAAAAGTAGTTTATTGTTTAATGTATTAAGTAGAATTAACTAACTATATTTAGTTTGACAAGAAACTATACAAAAATATTGTTTTTTAGAACTTGCGATGAGACTTCCAAAATATCGGTACCCAGTACATACCTGCTCCAAGATTTTTTCATCAACGTTTTTTCATCAGCCTCAAATTGTTATACTAGTTTAGTAGATGACCGTGAACCATACGGTCGGACGAATAAGGGAATGCGACTTAAAATTCCGAGTATTATACGAACATAATGGTCTTGCAGCTAGTAAGAGACCATTAGGAGTAGATTACATGAACATAGGAAGGAATTGACTATGCATCATTACATGTTAGCTGGAACAGTTTTACAATTATTGGTGGGAATGACCTTTTGGCAAAGAATATAATATTGAAAGCTATTATAGTATATTGTATAGGCAGATGTATGAACGTGGACGAGGCAAAAGGAGTACCCCCTTGGGAAATACAACCTGACACTAACCTGCAAATTGCAAAAAAGGTAAAAAAAACGATTCAATTTTTTTTCACGATTTGATTCGGAATTCGCGGTCTACCTTTCTGTATCCTCCTTATAACACTCTAATACAACAGTTGACATGAGTTTTACAAGAATATTGATAGCCTTTCAGAAACCGTGCGGAAATTAAGGGTTAACTTATGAATTCCTAACAATGGGTAACTATGTTAAGACTTTATGGCAGTATTTTCGGCGATTTTATTTCTTACTATAGTGTTGAGTAAAACTTATTTTAAATGAAACTTAGCACCCAGAACCTGTTTAAGAGTAGTACCTATTCTAGAAAACGAAAACAGGGGTTTTCTAAGCTTTTGTTAGGAAAACGAACTTTAATATCTTTTTTTCCAACTACAATTCTACTTACTCGTGGTTATACCTATATCCGTATATTGACATTAGTAAAACTTTTGAAACCATATTTTATGATCCATCAGGTTATCGTCTCCATCCAATATGAATATTTGATATCCAAAATAATAGAACTACAAGCCCAAAAGTATATGTTAATAAGTTGCCAACCTTTTATGGCATTTTAACATTGATATCTACGGGTTATGGCTAATTTATACGGCTTTGTTGAATTTGTTACGTTACAAGAAACTTTACTAATTTCCATCTTTTTTTATTTAGATGTAATAGCAACAATATGATGGGTTAAGGGTTTTATGACATAAAAGACAGTATGTGTTTCGTCTTCTTTACTTGCCTGCTGTTGACAAAATGTACTAATATAATATATATAAAACCGATCCACACATTTTTTTTTAGTTAATAAAAAATATTTTTAAGAGACGAGACGAGACTTATGATAGGTGGTCTTAATGCCACAAGGCATTCTCTACCATTCAACTTTCCTTAGATCCAGTTATAATAGCATTATAGCATATTATTATCACATTCCTAATAATATTATGCCATCAAATAATACACTATTCGTCATATTCGACCTAACATGCCTTGTTGAGTCCACATATTATGATTCCATTTCGTCTATATGGGATATGATATCGTAATGAGGGTACAAGATACCTCAACACCTTATTCTGGTCTATGATCCCTCGACCAGTATACCTCATGAGTCATGACCCGTTAAGGTTTTCGTGGAAGACTATTTTCAGCCTTTTGCTTTTTGTTATTAAAAGGAGATTCGTTGTATTTTATTTCACGAACTCTTGATTTTACACATATTTTGTTAAAAAACAACAAACAATATTATAATAGAAATAATAATTTTGCATAACTTGCAAAATTACTAGCAGCCACGAAGTCTGGATTTGTGCCCGGTTGATGCCAATATGCTCGCCCCTTATTACATGGGGCTTTAACATAACTGGCAAAATGTGGATGCTCTTTTTTTTTTTAAACTTTGCCCCACACTAAGAATTTCTCCTGTATCGTGGGTGCGTTCACAAACATTTAAACTCACATACACAAATACCCAGACCCGAAACAACTATCTGTAGATCATACAAATATTTGTTCCGTGCGGGGATCGAACCCGTGAGACGCAGCACAGCAGTCCATTGCTTGAGCCACTGTGCCAACCGTGTCGTCAAGAGAGTGCTCTTATGGGTATACATCTGCCTAATCCTTCGGGGATTACAGGCTGTGAGCATTGATATAATAAAACCCTAGATGCACAGTCTCGAACAAAACAAACAGTCGAAGCTGTCGCCAAACACTCACCAATACACGCACTACTACATTTATTTATCGTCACTATAAACATATATTTTTTTGGCAAATTCAACCTTACGCAGATTCCTTTTACAATGCAGTTATAAAAAGCAATATAAAAAGTATTTTGTACGACCGTGCAGAGACGCGAGCGACGCGAGACTATTTGAAATGAGTTCATTGTGAACTCATTTTAAGCGGACGGTTTTGAGACGCGGAGTGTGTATCTTGGGTTTTATTATATCAATGGCTGTGAGGTATGTTATGGTTAAAATATCTCAGAAGTTTTACTGATCTATTAATTCACCAGTTTGTTGACAAATTACAATTAATACGGGAAAAAAATATAAAAATTAATCACAACTAATACCTTGTAAAGTTAAGGTAAATATTGGCACAAAAATAACCATGACTTATCCTTGCATCCTTGATTCAAAAATAATACTTTTTTTTTTCACTAAAATATGGTATTAAAATTTATTCACACCTATTTTATTTTAGTCATTTTACCTAGAACTACACTGGTTCAGTGGTCGCCCTCTCGACGGCTGAGCATCATGTGATCCCGAGTTCCATTCCCAGGTCACGCAAATTCGTATTGAGTATTCTACAGGAATTTCTCAGTAGCCGAGACAGAGTTAATGATAATAAGCTCACCACCACAGGGGCGTAAACATAACTGGCGAAATTTGGGCATAACATTAGGTACACCTCTGTCTAACCCTTCAGGGATTACAGGCGTGATGTTACGATCTGTAATTTGGGCATAACATTAGGGAAACCTCTGTCTAACCCTTCAGGGATTACAGGCGTGATGTTACGATCTGTAATTTGGGCATAACATTAGGGAAACCTCTGTCTAACCCTTCAGGGATTACAGGCGTGATGTTACGATCTGTAATTTGGGCATAACATTAGGGAAACCTCTGTCTAACCCTTCAGGGATTACAGGCGTGATGTTACGATCTGTAATTTGGGCATAACATTAGGTACACCTCTGTCTAACCCTTCAGGGATTACAGGCGTGATGTTACGATCTGTAATTTGGGCATAACATTAGGGAAACCTCTGTCTAACCCTTCAGGGATTACAGGCGTGATGTTACGATCTGTAATTTGGGCATAAAATTAGGTACACCTCTGTCTAACCCTTCAGGGATTACAGGCGTGATGTTACGATCTGTAATTTGGGCATAACATTAGGGAAACCTCTGTCTAACCCTTCAGGGATTACAGGCGTGATGTTACGATCTGTAATTTCTTATTAACCGACTTCAAAAAAGCAGGAGGTTAATCGAATTCAAAAAAGGAGGAGGTTATATGTTCGTGTGTATGTATTTTTTTTTTGTATGTTACATGATTTCTCCCCCATTTGTGGACCGATTCTCAAAATTCTTTTTATTTGAAAGAGTATAATACTCCTGAGGTGGTTCCATTTTAATTTGGTGAAGATCTGGTGCTGATCTTCGGAGATATACAATGGAACTCTTCAAAAATAGACGGCAAATCTGTCGTATTGCTGGAATCGCTTGGATGTTTATTGAATATACATTATCATGACGTAACATCACGCCTGTATGCTCTGAGAGGGTATGCATATGTGTACAATACACATTTTTTTTAGTTGTTATATATATATTTTTTATTTGCTTAAAGTAGAAAGTGAACCAACCGCTACAAACGACTTCTATACACGAACACTCACATCCTAGCTCAAGAACAAGCCCAAACTTACACTTCAACCATTTACTTTTACACACCACTGGACATCTAAAGAGCGTCCATAATACACTATTTTGCTCAGCACCCATTAGAGCAAACTACCCAACTGCCCATACCAGTCGGTAACGCTGGACATTATCATAATCACTACATCCACTACTCTTGACTCTTGGCAGGTGAGGTGGCCCCAATAGCATGTTGTTACACAAATGTACCTGAAGTAGCCATTCAAGATAGTAAGGAATGAGAAGCCATCCCATTTGGGAACAAGGACACGGTTTTATGATAGAGTAATTCCTTTTTAGGCCAGTTTTAAATATTCTACGGAATCAGCATCGTTTTAAATCGAGAAATTTGGGATGGTTTTCATCATCTGCCGAGCCTTTTCCCAATAGGGATGTTTACTGACTAAAAAAAATACGATTCTAATTAGTTCGTCTGTTAGATTATCGAAAAATATTGGATACGTATTTTTTGTTTTATCAAATCAATAAAAATTGACGAAGATAAAACGCGTCAAAGATTTGAGTGGGAGGTTGTGACGTCACTGCTCGCTACGAAATGTCATACTAATGTCTTAGAATATGACGTCACACGAGTTTTCAAAGCACTGTATCGTCTTCATTGTTTGTTTACGTGCAAAAAAAAATATGTGTCCAATTTTTTTTGGAAATATATAGGAAATAGATTTTTTTTGTTAACATCCCAACTACGTTGGGATCGGCGGCGTCCAGTATAACCGAATAATAGTACTTTACATGCAGTGACCGCCTATAGATCATCTCTCTCTGATTCATCTAACAACTATAGCTGTCAAAGATCACACAGCCGCTAGCCGGTACTAATGGCTTAATGTATTTTCTGAAGTATGAAGGAAACTCGGTAGTAACAAGTGGTCACCCATCCACAGAGCAGCCTAGGTGAGCACAGCTTAACCTGTAGATCGACCGGAGTGGCTGGTATCATTTACCCACGAGCTTAAACTTCAGAATTATTTCCATTAACCTTTATATTGCAGCGTCTATTTTTTTTGGAGGGTGGTAAATCATCATACTGACTCCTCCCACTTTGGGCAGAGCGGTAGGGAGTGTCAGAGTTCTACTGACTAAAAACCACCCATGTTCCTTCTTAGCCCTTTGTGTCTGAGGCCGCGGTATCTCTTTCAAACAACCCGCAGCCCCGACAGGCACTTATAAGCATCATAACGGTATCGAATGACCAATCGGGAACGGTGAGAAAATATTATCTGAGGTGGTGCAAGTTCAGTGCAGAGCTTATAAAAGAATTAAGATGTGCCTAGACCTGACAATAGGTTGTCTATCTCCGTCTATCTAGACAGACGCTAAAGTGCTTCCTAGAAATCCTTTCGTTGTTGTATAACTGCATTTCCCGTCGCGAAATTAGCCGTATTGCTCTACGTTCCATCTAGAGACCTTACGAAACATAATATGAGTCTTTTCCTAGCTATGTTTGAATCGGCTTTCTGTGTAACTGGATGCAATGAAATAGTAGTATTATACATTTTACGAAGCATAGGTAATATTAGGATTCAAATAGCCATGTTGGAAGAAAGTCTAGCACACTGAAAAAAATAATTCAGTA
This sequence comes from Diarsia dahlii, assembly GCA_949775195.1. NCBI lineage: Eukaryota > Metazoa > Arthropoda > Insecta > Lepidoptera > Noctuidae > Diarsia > Diarsia dahlii. Next base: position 20,891,346 of record OX459194.1, on the reverse strand, counting down.
TCTCAAATTCATCATTTAAAACGCAGAAGCCATGTTTAAAACCAAAACACGAAATATCACAATTCATAATTGAAATCAATTATTGACATGGCGTCGTGTTCGGAATTTGAATTCGAAAACGGAACTCAGTTCTCTGGTCAATAAAATCGAGTTGTAATCGTAGGCGTACCGATTCACTTCAACATAACAGGAATTTCTTTTTTACAATAATTATGAAGTTCCACTCTCGCGTTGAACGAATTAATTCTTACAGTTTATTTTATTGTTTTATACAGAACAGCTCTTAATTGCTTTTAGTTTGAGTGAGTAATTAATATCCCTTTTGTAGCGAATTATTTATTCGTTAAATTCGATGTACTATTTTCGTATTCGATCGTTGCAATATTATTGAATTTATGTCATCAATGACATTGATTTTTCTCTTGGATATTTAGCTAAAAAGATCGAGTTATTCCGGTCTGATCCCCTAAAACTGATACCCTAGGGGATCCGCTTTATTATAAATTATTTTCTATTCCGGTCTGATCCCCCGTAAAAGAATCGGATACCCTGACTCATTGTTTTCTAAACAAATGAATTACTCAATTACAAGCTTCTAAAAAGTTATTTCAAATCTCTAACAGAAGGTGCAAACGTGTTTCTTAAAATCAAATTTGATGACTGCAAAAAGATAATAGATAAAATGTTGTTTAGGAAAACTACTAACGACTGACTCATACTTATTTATTCGGCGAATAACGTCCAAATCTATCGCACTATTTGTCCTTATGAAGTAGTGAACTAAAATAAAAGAAAAACTGTTTTGCAACATCCTTCATTTGAATATTAAAAATCCAGAAATTGGTACACCTTCAAAGCAATTTGGCTCTGCATTTATCATGTAGGGTAGAAAGGGAATGGACTGTGCTAGTCCTGAAATATTAACACACGAATTTACAAGGCAGCATGCAACACCGTATAAACAAATGAATAGTCTGCTGCAATTTGGACCCATACCATATATTCGGATTTGAACCGGATATAACAGAAGATAATTCTATTCCTGTAAGCGGCTCTTCAAATAATAATATGTTGTGGAATTTCACAAATTAGTGCAATCAGTACAATGACATGTGAAACAGCCTATCAGTTTCTGCAGGTAAACTGAATGTGTGGAGACTGGAGACAGTGATGACTAGGTCAGACTGATCGGAAGGTAGAAGAAGGGTGTTTCGGCACAGTTTGGGATAGGGCGATGATCTCCAGCAGTGGACTTCAATACACTAAGTTGATTGATTGACACAGCAGATATTCTGTACTTTGAGTAAACCTTTGTGGAGAACTATAAACATTTATTTTAACTGTCGACATGACAATAGAAATTGGACATTAGAGTTCCATTAGCATTTGAATAGAAAATCAATTTAGTTAGCTGATTTTATCAGAAAAAAATATACCACATTGTAATTTAAATCAACATAACCTAAAAATTAAATATAATAAAGTATGATTTCACCAAAAGGTTTTATAGGCATCATAACATTATTTCATCAATTAAAATTCCCATGTATTAACAGGGTTGTACACTATTGCCACTCACTGAGCACCTATACCGAGTCTCATCTGCTGTTAATTATTCCTACTAGGGCATCAAACCCCATGCTTAGACTTGCGACCAACAAGAGCAACAGAAGAACATGACAACGCGAGTTAGTACAGTGTCATCATCATCAGCCTACAATGTTCCCACTGCAGGGACTCAGGCCTCCTCTCTAAGAGCGGGATGGGTTATGAGCGGACCCAGAGCGGATTGGTAGATGTCACATGTTTTGAGAGCAGTAGTGATGAAATAAATTACACGAAGTTATACGTCTGCCTGGGTTCGAACACACGACTTACTGTTCGGTCCGCAAACACTGGGCCACCGCTGCTCTGCTCAGAGTGAAAATAAAGACCACGATTATCATCGCCGAAATACACTATAGCCAGATAATTACAAGCCTTCTCAAGTAGCCTTGAGAAATAATAACAGGCATGCATACTCGTATATGCAATAAAGAAGGGAAGCCTGTATGCAGTGCATATCGGAGATCAGGGTCCGCCCACCTGCTATTCAGTGATGCAAGGGAGTCACGGCTGAGAGGAGCCATTGAACGAAACCTGCGCGTGCACTTGCATGGTAATTAAATCAAGATCAACAATAAAATGAATCATGCAGAGAGAAGGTGATTTGGATGAGGGAATTTTTGTTGAGTCATTCTTGTCAGAGTTTTGGTTTTAACATAACATCACGCTTGTAATCCCCGAAGGGTTAGGCAGAGATGTACCTGATAGTACACCCACATTGTGCGTGGAGGGCGAGCCTATTGACATCAAAAGTACACAAATTCAGACTCCGTGCATGGCTGCTACTGAGAAATTTCTGATGGAAACACCCAATAACTCCCGGAGTCGAATCCAGGATCTCATGTACAGCAGACGCCCTTGCGACTATTAGGCCAACGAGGCAGGCTAGGTGTTGGTATTGACTATCAAATGATTTAGTTGGTACTATCTATCGGTATTCATCTTCATCTGCCTAGCCTTTTGAGGATCAGTTTAAAGTTTAATGCAGCTAATAAAACACAAAGTCCTCCATCGCATCAGTCTGTCTATTCGCGATAAACTCAAAAACTGCTGGACCAATTTTCATGCTGTTTTCACCAATGGATAAAGTGATTTTCTTGGTGTTTTTTTTATTTATAATTCGTCAAGTTTTTGACATCTACGTGGGCCAAGCCGCGGGCATCAGCTACAACTATAATGTAATAGGGTTTTGCATGCCTCTATCTATTCTGAATCATACGGAGGGAAATTCCGTACGCTATTTTGTTAGACCTTTTATTAGCATCCAGCTATGATTGAATGATTTAGTTAGCACTCTGATTCATCACTACGTACCGTCGGATTATTCAATGGTTATATAATTACGTACTGTATGAATTGGACAGGTTTTGTCAAAATTGGAAATTGTACTAGAGTATGGAATATCGGCAACCAGCGGGATTTGTGACTGATTTAGCACATGGTTCTAGACCGTTAAGCGTATTAACCGGTTACCGTATAATTAGTTTTAACAAGCATCTGTTTGATTTCAAAAATATCTCTAACAGCCTGTTTTACTGTATAATTATTTATAAATCACAATCTATTAGATCTATGGTATTTCAATTTTAACTATGAGTGATATGTGTCCAGCTTCTTTAGCTGTTTAGGTCCAAGAAACCTTTTGACTTGAGTGACAGCTCATCACGCTATCACCTTCTGAGCATACCGCGTCTTCTGGTTCTGTCGTTCGAAACCCAATCTGTGGCCACTTTGGCCCAATTTTAATGCGAAACGTGGCAGATGTTATATCTATGGCACGTGATTGTTTTTTTAACCGACTTCAAAAAAAGGAGGAGGTTATCAATTCGACTGTATTTTTTTTTTTTTTTTTTATGTTTGTTCGCTCATAACTTGCGACTGGGTGAACTGATTTTCATGATTCTTTTTTCATTTGAAAGCTGGTGCTTCCCGTGTGGTCCCATTGTCACCATTTCAATATCTGATGATGGGATCTTGTAGAAATCGGGGGAACTCTTCAATAAATAACAGCAGATTAACCGCGATTGTTGCTATAGCATATCTAAGCATTGTTTACGCCATCACACAACATAATATCACGCCTGTACTCACTACAAAGGTTGGTGAACATATTCTGATGAAGTACTTCGGAGATAGACAACGGAACTCCTTAATAAATGATAGCAAATGGACTGGGATTGCTGAAATCTCATGTCTGTCTATTGTTTACACCAGTTCATAACATAACATCACGCCGGTACGTTGTGAAGGGGTAAGCACATGTGAACCACTTAAAAGTGAAAAATAAAAACTTTTTTACAAAAAATAAAACCGTCTTCGACAAAAATAAAACACAAAAAAGTGAAAAATAAAAATCAGCTTCAGAAGTCGGTGGCAAAAACATGAAATCAAACAAACAAAAGTCACCGACTTCAGAAGCTGATTTTTATTTTTCACTTTTTTGTGTTTTATTTTTTATTCAAGAAGCAACTTCCTCGCCTTTTATCTTGGAAAATTAGGTCGAACTTTAACTAGTACTTATATTGTTTCAGCCTAAAACCTAACATATATATCTCAGTTTTAGCAAACCTGTTGAGTATTCTAAGGTTCATGTCTAAAATTAACGACCATGTGACCTTCATGCCTAAAAGCCAAAGGTTCAATAACCCCGTGAATTAACATATTTATAGACAAGCCAGTGAGGTGTTAGGCAACTGTCAAGATAGTAGGTGTGTACAGTTTTCCAAGTTAAATTGTAAACGAAACTGCACACACAACGATGCGAACATTCGCTAACTTGAAGCTGAAACCTTGAGATTTCTCTCACAACTAATTGGTAACTTATTATAAGTTGTTTGCGCTTTTCGGACGGATGCATTCAAGTTGGAAATACTAACAACATCACGGTCATGTAATTTTGTAGCAAACAGTTCTCAGTAGCGGTGCATCGAAGCTTTATTGGTACTCTCCGTTGAATAGGATTAGGGGGAAACTGGCCTCTGGTCCGCGGCCCAGATTATATTTCGCACCTTTTTTCAATTTAATGAAATTAAATACCAATGGGTCGATTTAACTACGATAATTTTTTCCCATGGTATTCTGGCCCACGCATTCGGCCGAGTTTTCCACTACTGTTCCCACTCCTTGTAGACCAGGGTCGATAATTTTTGAAACCAAAAAAAATTACAGTAGGATGAAACCCATTAGAAAAGGAGGGGAATATGATCAAAATGAAAGGAAAAATAAATTACGGTCGATCTGAGGTCGGGAAGTGGGGGTGGGGGGAGTTTTAAGGGGGGGAAAGCAAGAAATTTTTGTTATATTCTCTACTTTTTCCATTGGGTTTCATCCTACTGTAATTTTTTTTAATTTTTTACCATTTTTGAAGGCTTCGGCACTGGTCTATTGTAATCTGGGCCGCGGACCAGAGGCCAGTTTCCCCCTAACCCGTTGAATATGATTGCACGTGCTATTCCTTTGAACTCCTAGTAAGAATTTCCTACATTAAATCGACAAATTCAACTATCTGTTCTTCAAGTATCTGTGTGTTAGATTAGTAACACGCTTATATTAGTTTCACTTGTAACTAATTACAATGTCATCAAATCATCATGGAAATTAATTTTAATCTTCTTGTAATTGTCGCGTCAAAAAGACACTTTGAATGATGTAGTCGGAATGAGAATACAATAATTAGGTACTTTAGAGATCGAGAGATCTAATGATGAACCCAGGAGATGGATCGTGCAGCTCTTCTATGGCATCTAGTAAACTGACAGGAGTTTGGGTGCATGTGTGTGATAAAAGCATGTTTTAGATTTATTTAAATCACATATTTTATTTAAGCTTTAGGTGTAGTATGGAAGATGGATCAGTGGCTGTAATACTATTTTTAGTAGAGTACCATTATGCAGTTTAGAAAGCCTATTTAATAATGGACTCTAATGGAGCCAATCTATAGTCGACAATCAAATGAATCAGTGCCACAGTCGCAAAGCTGACCATCAGATCGATTTACGCATTCAATGTCGCTGCATACCTGTACGCCCACAACATAACAGAAGAATGTGCTTCATCAGCTCTGTGGCTTCCTGTTGTGTATCAGATTACTTTAAAGTCACAGTTATTAATGGAAAAGTGCAAATGATTCACTCTTCATGCGTTTCCGTGTTATTTTACACCTGCTCAGTTTTCATATACCTACGTCTAGTCTAGAATTCTAGATCGTGTGACACAAAGTGTCTAGCTTTTTTCCATCAATTTCGGGGAGTACAATATTATTACGATAACATAAATTTGTTTTCCACATCCCAGTTTATGAGCATCACGACGGTTGGTTATTTTTACAAAATGACCAGCTAATCTACGGGTAAATGAATAAAAAAAATGTTTCCACTGCTAGGACACAGGCCTCCTCCCTATGACAGAGAATGGGCTGTAATTCACCACACGCGCCCAGTTTGTTGATGTCACATATCTTCGAATTTTTTGGTTCTAGGATATGCCGAACAGAACATCTATTTTTTTTGGTTGTCTTATTTTTTTCTTACCACCTTATCTACCTATCAGCATAAACCAAACCAAGCAATTAATAAATAATAAAACCAGCAGTTAATGCAACATAAATCACACAAATGACGCTAACGGTGCGGTTAATGAGCTGTGTACTTACTTAACAGCAACTTAACTGCTCAAGCGATACGAGTGTATTAACTTAACGCCAACTTATGTCCATCTCGGCTGTTGCTAACGGTATGAAATTCTCCGGTGATGATGATTTAATGTGTGTGGAGAACGGAAGTGGCTTGCGGACTACTTTGAGTCGATGGACATGCGTGACTATTGACCGTAAAGCCGTATGTTTTTCCGACTCCTCCGCTATTTTTTTCTGATTAATTTCGTTAAAGGTTTTTTGTTGTTTTTGTTTTAGAAGGGTGATGTCCTCAAATGAGTCCTCCCGCTCTGGGCTGGGCGTTAGGGAGTGTCATATGGGTGGTTTTTAGTCAGTAGAAGTGTGACTAAAAACCACCCATCATGTTCCTTCTTGGCCCTTTGTCGAAGCCGCGGTATCTCTTTAGAACAACCCACAGCCGGGGTCCTTGAGGGATCCATGACAGTTAAATTGTTTGTCTGGGACTTCGTCGAGTTTCATTGTCTTGGCGCTTTTCTGGTGGACGCTACTGTTGATTCTGGCTTTCACAAGTTTGGGGACAGTGTGGCGGGTTTGACCGTGAAGTCTTAGGTTTGCTATCCAATGTCATCAAAGATTTATTGGGTTTTTCTTTTGTGTAAGTGCAAATATGCAGTCATGAATCATATTATTAAAGTAAATCAATACTCTTAGTTACCATAAGATTGGTTGGAAACCTGTTTAGATTTATTATTCCTGCAGCATTTCTGTTCTGAACCATTCTTGCTTACCATGTTTCTTCAGCTTACAGTAAGATAATAGAAAAATGAAGAGATATTATTCTTGATGTTGGCATAATATCGGGAACACGGACAGTAACCGTCCGTTACCATAAGCCGGGACTGCGGTGCACCACAGAGCGAGGAATCGCCACATGCACAATTTCTCGGACTGCTTTAGAATCGGCTTGAGCTGAGCAAAAAAAAGCTTTATGTTGATGCAATACAAATTGAAAAGTCCGGCGCAGTGTCCAAACCAAAACGAAGCGACTGTCACGTATTTTTGGCTTTTGCATGTGGCAAAGATGAGAATGGTGTTGTTGAAAAACGTTTGTTCACAAATTCGGGCATCTGAATTTATATAGATAGATAGATACCAGTCATTACACCAGTTGTGGTGCTTGAGGTACTCTAATTATCATAATGCATGTAATCTGTGACACGCTTGCTTTCCATACAAATATGGGAAGTCTTTTCAATGTGGGACTCTAGCAGAGAGTCGTCTCTGTGCTCTGTGCAGTCCACGAAAGAGGCTTTAACCGTGTCTCTATGATGCAGTAGATGCAAGATATTCTTATTGTACGAATCGAAAATTTTTATATACATTAGTGAGAGTGGAAAATAGTATATAATATATGATTGTTTAGTTCAATAGTTTCACATATGAGATAAATAATATGTAAGTATTTAATGTTTCAGAATACACATAGAATAAATCACAAACTTTCGATGACTATGATAAAATTGAATTATCCTACTTACATCGAACGTGTTATATTTCCTGATACACTTATTTCCCTATCTGCTACAAGACAAGGATGCCATATTTATTAGCTGTATATGCGTCAGATAGGCGATATGTTTATATCCTAATATTATAAACGCGAAAGTATGTAACTATGAATGGATGGATGTATGTTACTCTTTCACGTAAAAACTACTGAACGGTTTTAGATAAAATTTGGTACACAGATAGTTTGCAACCGGGATTAATACATAGGATATTTTTTATTCCCTGTAGTATGATCCGTGGGACAATTATCAAAGTACTCGAGGGTGAAGCCGCGGGCATAAGCAAGTCATTTATAATCAGTAGATTGTGGCCAAAGATTTGGGTTTTTTTCTCTAGTAGTCGCAACCAAGAATCAGTTGATGGCAATATGCTAGCCCCTTATTACGTAATTAGCGAAATGTAAGTGTACGTCTACTAGGTACCAACACCACCACCAAGTAATCATCATCATCATCAACAGCCTATTTATGTTCCCACTGCTGGGACACAGGCCTCCTGTCTTTGAGAGGGAATGGGCTATAATCTACCACGCGGGCCCAGTGCGGATTGGTAGATGTCACATGTCTTCGAATTCATGTCCATCAAGTAATAACTTTAAATACAAGTAAAGCTGTAGTTACAGACATTACGATGTTATAAATATAGATTTTTAGTTAATTTGCCTAATTGTTAACAATGTTTACTTCATTGTTCGTACTGATAAATACATTGTTTTATTTATTAGCAAAAGTTTCCTTCCTTATAATATCCAGTTAATCTGCAATGGTGTTCTGTATGGATTAAAAACTTTATTTAGTTAGTTTGTAAAAGTTTACCTACGTAGAAATTGAGGTAACGGATTTAATGAGAAGACTATTATGACTAGAATCTAAAGGAAGCGACTGCTGAGATGACGAGTGATGTATGGAAGCAGAAGACACACAGCACAGGGCAAGCATGGTTTTGGGTCGTAGTTTGTATTGTTCCGACCCAAAACGAATTAGGATAACGGCAAGAAAATTATGATAATTTAGAGAGAAGCATAAAGGTTTATCCGTTCTTTCACGCTGTACGTATGTAATTGAATCCAATATTTATTAAAACTCATAAATATCGAGAACATTACCTCGATCAAACTTAAAATTGTTTTACACAAGTTGACTCACGGAATCACCCAAAAATATACATTCAATACTCGTCTCACACATTATACTAAATGTGATATCATTACAAAATACCAACATAGTCTTAAAACAACATTTTATATGGCGTTAACGACGAAACAAGTCCTGCGATTCAAACGAGCAGATTCCACTATATTTATAGCAACATTTTGCGAAAACAACTAATTCTTGTTGTATCGAATTACGTCACCGGTTTGAGGTTTAGTCACAGAGTGGGTATGAACAGAATACCCATTCCGATTCACAACGTATCAAGTCGTATAATTATGTTTACGCCACTTACAGATATACTACGTAAACGCTACGACTGCTACGAAAACGCTACAACTATGCTACGAGAGCGCTACGACTATGCTACGAAGACCCTACGACCACGTGTCGTAACGCTACGCCTTTTCTACAACTACGCTACGAATTACGATAATGATTCTGTATTTTTACAACAGTACAAATGGAATAACACCATTTATCTTTCGAGCGGCTCCATGGCGTAAATAACATTCAGCCTATAATTTTTTTACAACAGTAAAAATGGAATAACACCATTTATCTTTCGAGCGACTCCATGGCGTAAATAACATTCAGCCTATAACGTTGTCACTGCTGAGACTCCAGAAGTCCAGACTTCCTACCTATGAGAGAAGGCATATGGAATAACACCATCTCTCTTTCGCACGGCTACAGATAACTGTGTTTAATTGGTCATCATCTGCCTAGCCTTAATTTTCCTCACTTTGTTGGCATCTGCTTCCAGTCCACTTAATCTTCGTCCAGAATTTTGGTCGTCCATTAGTAGTAGATCTTCTGCACTTACCTGTTGTGTAGTTTAATGTTTAATTTAATACGGGGACGTTCGGTGCTCGCGTAGGAGCCAAGGTTGCGGCCTGTGGTGGACCGGATGGTGCAGCCGTGCATTTTTGAGACATAATGTGACGACAAATGGCGACAAATGTGCGTGGTTTACGAGTACAAAGTTTGTAGGCGAAGACACCTATTATGTTTGATAGAGGAGAAAAATGATGAGGAGCTTTTGGCTCTAGATAATAACAGCATAACAAATAAAAATAAAATCCATTTATTTCAGGTTTCCCCATATTCAATTTACACGATATAAAAACAAGTCCATAAAACAGTTAAAATTTGAAAATAAAAATGAAATAAAATAAACAATAGTGAAAATAAAAATTAAATAATAATAAATACAATGTCCACAAATTTTATCAGAAATACAATACAATAATGATAGGTTAAAACGCGCTTGCCTAGGTTGGTCTACGGGTGGGTGACCACCCATTTCTTTGACAGTTGTACTTGTAAATCACCCCGAAGTCTGACAGCCAGTCTTACACCCGTATTTATAAACACGTCAAAGTAATTACTTCATCATCATCATCATCAGCCTATAATGTTCCCACTGCAGGGACTCAGGCCTCCTCTCTAGGAGAGGGATGGGCTATAATCTACCACGCGGGCCCAGTGCGGATTGGTAAATGTCACATGTCTTCGAATTTTTTGGTTCTAAGACATGCCGGTTTCCTCACGATGTTTTCCTTCACCGTTTTTGAGTAATTACTTGGACTTAAGTAATTACTTGGACTTAAGTAATTACTTGGCCTTAAGTAATTACTTATGCAAAAATTGTTATGCTATGGGCAAGAATTTAAACGAAGTTTGAACCGTCAATGAAAGCAAACCTAAGAATTCTAACCTTTGATAGTTTTGACATCAAGGAATTACTAAACTACAGAGAAAAAATCGTATCTTTACTCAAGTAATTACTATGATTTGTTTATAAATATGGGTCTTAGTGATCTGAGTCTATGTGCGAAGATAAAGTCCGCAAGGATATTAAACACTTACGTAGCTCTGTACCGAAAGTAAAAAATACTTCAATTCACTTTGTATGTGTTTTGTAGGTATTAATTTAGGTGTCACTTATATTTTGTTAGTACTGGCATCAAAATCTAGTTTGAATAAAATAAAAGTAGTTTTTATTTCGCCATCTATCAAAATAGTTGCACAACTAATATCAGTACTCTAACTTAAGTTACAGTAACTTAGACAGCCCACTTAACAACGCGACGCCTTGAACTCAGCAAGCAATGAAACGCACTTAACACTAATCCTTCGGCCATTTAATTTCATACGGCATGCGATTCGAGATTCGAAAAGAGAGAAAATGCGTCTCGCAGTCGCATTCGAGAAATAGTTCGCCGCGTGGCTGAGTGCAAATCAGGTGGCCTACCATGACGTATTCAAGCAGTCTTGGTTTACTATACTAGTGTGAGAAAGTGACAGAGCTATACATCCATCTCTTTTCCACAAGACTGCTTTAAGACGACATGGTAGGCCTCGTGAAGTGCAGACTTGAACGCATTGCCGTCTTGGTGAGTCACTACATGTGATATTTATGTTCCGTAATGTCAATCGTAAGGTCTCACAGGAATAAAGTTGAAGGCGACTGACAATTCTTCACCTACTTAACTGAGATTATTTACAAATATATGAAGTTGTTCACTGTAAAGAAAGAATAACACAATGTTGTCTTGTTTAACCCTAAGGTTGACTGGTAGAGAATGCCTTGTGGCATTAAGTCAACCTATGTATCACTATTGTGCATAAAGTTTAAATAAATAAACATTTTATAAAAATAAGAAATGGACATACAGAGACATGTAGGTATGGTATTTATATAACAGTTACTTGCTGTACTCACAATTTGCTTCACAAAATAGAATTAACTAAATAACTTCATGAAAGAATTACAATTAGGTTTACTGCTACTCATAAACATATACATATCCAATTCACCGCCTGGTTTTCTGGTCTGAACTTATCGGAATGGTAAATAAAAAGAAGAAAAGATTCCGCTTGATTCTACATAATGCTTATGCACATCAATAGTTTTCGCACGCAATCTATAATACGCCAGTAGGTTGTATTGCGTGAGCTATACACAATATTATATTATCAGGTCTATAGAATAAATTGATACAATAAACTTCGTTGTACACCAATATTTTAACAGTGTACCATCAATTTAATAACAACAAAACAATATATTAATTGCTGGCCAATCTACGTATAAATCCTGTTAATTGCCGAATGAAATATATTGCTGTCAAAGCCTTTCAAAAATTATGTCCATGTTTCTATATTTTACGTTTGCCACAATGAAATAATGATTTTATGCCGAGTATTGACTTTAACTAAAACTAAACTTAACTTAGGTGTAGTATTTAGTACACCTCTGCCCAGTCCTTCGAGGCTTATAAGCATGATGCTGTATGTATGTCATGTCAACTAAAACTAGACTTTCAACAAAGGCCTGCGAGTTAGATGAAAAGCGAAACTTGAAATAAAACATACGCTTTGCAATGAAACAATAGGTCTATTTTAGCATATTTGTACTGGAGCCTAGATCAACAGCACCCTTAGCGTAGAAAAATCAAAGGTAATACAAAATATCCTTACTTCCTTACTAATATCATAAATGAGAAAGTAACTCTGTCTGTCTGTTTGCAGCGCTTTCACGCCAACACTACTGAACCGATTTGAATAAAATTTGATACACAAATAGACTAGAGCCTGAGAATGCTCATAGGCTATAATGCTAAAAAAGTGTTGTAAAAGGTTGGAAAGGGGGGATGAAAATATTACTTTTGGTCGCAATAACCGACATCCACGCGGGCGAAGCTGCTGTAAATAAAAACACATAACAAGCTCATTCAGGTCTCAAACTAACCTAGGATTAGGCACAATAGGTAATTACGTTCGTCAAAGGCTCTGTGGCCAATTTACCTGACGTATAAACCACAACGAGCTTAGTGTACATTTGAGCTTGTCGGTAGCTGGCAATGCCAATGGGATCCACGTTTGTAAACGCTAATTTGAGCGTGAGAGGTAAAATGTAGCATTGGCTGCAAGTTGTGATTATGATCATTGCGCTACTGACTGGAAGCTAATGATTACATGTTTTTAAGGTTCCGTACCTCAAAAGGTAAAAAGGGAACCCTTTATAGGATCACTCGTATCTCTGTCTGTCCGACCATTCCCTCTAAAATTTTGAAAAACATTCAGAATTTAATTCAACACCTATAGATTACAGGAAAACCTATATTGACCTTTATGAAGTCTATGATGCTAAAATAACATGGACAATCTCTCAATGTCAATGTGTACTACAATGGTACGGAACCCTTCATGTGCAACTCCGACTTGCACTTGGCCAGTTTTTTTTTACACTTCTTTATTCGTTATTTCTTTGTTGCTCAGTTCCTTCAGGTTTTAAATTAGGCATAATTTTATTATGCCATGATAGAGTTATCCGTGAATGGGGAGCTCGTGGTTAAATAATCACAGCCACTCGGGTCGATTTTCAGGATATTTTCAAGATATTTGATAGTCGTTAAAGGACTACCTGTAACGACTGTCAAATATCGTTGCCCGAAAGTCTGACAACCAGTGTTACCAATGGGTATCGTATACCTAAAACTAACTTGGTTGTGGAGGTCAGCTAGGCAGTCGCTCCATGTAAATTGTTTTCAGCTTCATCCAGTTAGACTGGAAGTCGACCCCGTCATAGTTGGGACCAGTATAGGGAAATTATGAAATGATAGAGCTGATAAAAAAAATTAAGTTCAAAAATCTAAAACCAAACTAAAAAATCTAAAAATCGTAAACAAAATCGCGATCTTAAAAGTAGAAAACAAGAATATAATTCTTGTCTGATATTCTTCGTTGTCATAATTATTAAAATCCGTTCAGTAGTTTAGGCGCTATGGTGGAACATACATACATAGACTGCCAAAATCATTACCCTTCCTTTTGGCTTCGCCGTAGTCGAGTAAAAATATGTCATCAATTCGAAAAGCAGAACTCATTTGTGATCACAGTCCAGCATTTCTTTAACTTTAATTTATATACTGACCGTATTTCATTTTCGTAGTGGCCCTGTACGTATCCAGTACACATATCAATACGTGTAATACCACCTTCAACCCCACCAAACAAAACCAACAGAGTGAAATTACCAGTAATCATAATTAATAACTGTATCCAAAGTAAACTAGCCCTTATTAACAGCGGTCACGGTCGCTTTCTATGTCAGATTGCCAGGGGATTACTTTCACGGTACACTTGGGTAATGCAAAGTTCTATTAATAGTGCTGTGTTACTGAACTTCAAATAGGACGGTCGATGTTTTGTCAACATGGTAACCCTTTTTAAATAGTAATAGTATTAGAGGTATATATGAAGTTGTGAACTGTGAAGGTTAGTTTTTATAAGGATGGTATTTAGTGTGGTATGGTAGAAAGTATATTGTTGCGTCAAATTCCATTTTTAATCGGTTCTATTAATATTTTATGATTCTAACAAACGATCTGAAAATAAGACTGGCATGTATAAAATAACATGACGCCTATAATCCCCGAAGTGTTAGGCAGAGGTGTATAGCCTTCGTGACTGCGTGAGGCATCCAGACTGCGTGGGTGCTACTGAGAAATTCCTGATGGAAAAACCCAATAGCATTTGCCCGACCCGCGAATCGAACCCGACCTAGCGCTCTCCCTTTCGAGGTTATCAGGTAAAATTTTTAAAAGATTTTTTTAAGGAAGTCTAGCTACTTTTTGAACTAGACTAAAGAACGAAAGAAAACCAATTTTTCTTAAAAATAAAGTTGTGTGCTTGAATTCATCGTGTAAATGCAAGCATGCACCTTGTGCATAAAAAAAGTTTACTGTTTCCTGAGTTCACAACACCGTTTCACCAAATCAAGATTTTATCACTAAAATATGCATTGAAAGTAAATTCGGCTTTTATTTTGAGCTTATCTGGTCGATTTTATTTTCGATTCTGAGCTGACATAGCCTGAAATTTTGCACTATTTAACTCAACAGTTAAATAAACAATGAGATGAATCGATCCATGTAAAATGCTGCTGTTTCTGGTTAGTCTGGAAGCCAGCTCGTAAATAGTTTGGTATAGGTTTCAATAAATTATCGTGATGACACAATCGTTCACAATTCACAATTATTCTAAAATGATTAAATATATTATGGAAACCCATGTTTTACTATCAGGGATTTGGTTTACTTCCGCGTGCAGTCCAACTGCTGGGCGAACGCCGTTTTACACCTTTCGTCCACCTTCCTCTGTCCAGATATATTTCAATTGAATAATGTCCGTGTGATATTATGATGTTTGATTTATTTTAAGGCTGTTGAACTGGCTCTTTCCACTTCCTACCCCATGTTTGTTTAAACTTAAACATTACAACCATGCATTTTATAAAAAAATCATGAAAAATATTAAAGTTACGAGAATAATCTCTTTAAAAATGTTGATCTAAAATAAATAAAACTTGAAAATCCAGTAGCGTATGACGAGGAATCTGATAAAAACGTAGCTGCCATGTTTTTCAACGGTTTTCACCGCTGACTCTTTTAAAGTGGCTCAATCGGGATATACAGTTACTGGCAAAGCAATTTATTTCAGAATAATTCGCTTGCAGTTTTTTGTACAGTATCAAAATAATTTGAACAAAACTGACGACGTTTGAGTGCCATGTTATTTAAAATCGAAAGCTTTGACATAAATATAGGAGCCCGTTTTTAATTTTAGCATTTAATTGAAGTATGAAAACCTCCTGGGTTCGATTCTCAAAGCAAAGTGTTATTGGGTTTATTCCTTCAGGAATAGGGGATCGGACTGACTCAAAAAAATATGATTCTGTTTTGTCCATCAGTTAGATTATCGAAAAATATTGGATACGTGTTTTTTGTTTTAACAAATCAATAAAAATTGACGAAGATAAAGCACGTCAAAGATCATGGAGTGGGGCTAGAAACGTCACTTGAAGGCACAAAATGTACTAGCATAATTATGACGTCACACGAGTTTTTGAAGCACTGTATCTTGTCTTCATTTTTTGTTTAGGTGAAAAAAGAAAAAATACGTGTCCAATATTTTTTGAGAATCTATCTGACGGACTAATTAGTTTTTTTTTGTCCGATCCCCTATTGAGCCTGAATTTGTGTCCGGTTGATGGCAATAGACTCGTTCCCTTATATAGGTACTCCATTTACTATAAGATTAGAATTTTACTTCTATATCCTTCTATACCCGGATTTTGACTTCTATACCCGTTGGCATAAGGATGGCATTAAAAGCACAAAGAATGTTACAATACCGACTGTTTACTGCAGCTGCATTTTGTCTTACTGTCAACGTAATAGAGTTCACAATCGGTTGAACGGACTGTAAAAACGGTTAACTTAAAATTCTAATCCAATAGTAAATGGAGTATAGATGGGACTTAAACATAACGGACGACATGTGGGCGTGCTGTTAGGTACACCTCTGCCTTGCCCTTCAGGGATTACAGGCGTGATTCTATGTTATGTGTAACATAACGATAAGTTCCAGCGTACTTAGTTGATACTTAATAGATACCTCATACATGAGTAGTTCGTCGAAGTTCTCCGTCGAATGGGCCCAGGAAAGTTAAGTGGTTTTTTAATCCGAAACACTTCATTTAAGAGAAAATGCCGCTCAATATAAATAAATCATTTGCCAAATATTGAAAAAAAAAATGCAGGACGTAACGTTGACACTCAAACAAATATTAGGTCGCTCTCAAATATTATGAAGCTACTCATGTCCCTTGCGAATACAAACCAACGAGGCAGTCTATGTTACACATCCCAAGCTAAACGCACTAGTGCACTAGTACAGCAACAGTCACACGTCGCATCACTACGTTTTATTTTTTTACGACTTATTCGAAAGCCGTCCAGTGCCGGATGGTGACCGGTGATCCGGCCAATCTGTAACTGGAGCACTTTGACGGCAAACCGGATTGACGCTGCGTGCACTACGGTTACGGCCTACGGGCCAGCCGACCGAAATAGATCGTTGTTCAAATATGCTTTTACTTTTTTATTTGTTTGTAAACGTACTTTTAAAGTTTGAACGAACGTGATTGGATAATCTCCGAAACAGCGTGCAGCGAAATCAATTTTGCATGGGCTATCACTATTTTTGGACAAGCCCACCACACTATTCTCAAACCACTGTAACCTATGAAAGCCAGGATCAACAGGCGACCACAAGAAAAGCGCCGAGACAATGAAGCTCGACGAAGTCCCAGAGAAACAATTTAACTGTCGTGGATCCCGCAACGAAATTAATCAGAAAATAAACTTTTACTAGCTGTTACATATATAACTGATGTTAGGAGGAGTAACTTAGACTACTTTTATTTTAGAAAAAGCTAGGATTAGAAAGGAAAAGAATTAAAAATGAAAACCCAAGAAATTGTTATAAAAGTCCGATTCAAATAGAGAAGAAATAGTTCTATATATTAATTACACGTGGGGTAACAGCTAGTTTATGATAAAATAGCACACCTATAACCGTCCTAGCAAAATCAAGCTTTAGGATCACTTTGTTCTCCGTCTTTCAAGACGCTTTTTCTCTGCTTGAAATTATCCTAAATGAGTTTTTGGACCACAGTTACCATACTCTCTAACCATCATAATATTATCAACCGCCTGCCCATCACACCAAGTGATTCAATTTCGCAGTGAAACTACCTATACCAAAGCGGTTTCTCGGAACAGTATTGAATCCAGCGAGAATATCAGGATATCTAAAGTTCGTGGAACTCACCAGCCAGTATAGTTTGGTGGAAGTGCAGTTTGTTGATCTACAGTGTTCACTTTGACATCATTTTGGAATAATTGGCTCTGAAAGCTGTATTTGGCTTCGGAGAAAACGAATAGGTACTGTGTTTTTTTTTTGTATGTAATGATCGTACCAAATATATTTATAATTTATAAATATATTTTCGCTGCTCTCAAAACGGTGAAGGAAAACATCGTGAGGACCAAAAAATTCAACGACATGTGACATCTACCAATCCGCTCTAGGCCCGCGTGGTAGATTATAGCCTATTCCCTCTCAAAGAGGGGAGGCCTGTGTCCCAGCAGTGATGGGAACATTAATAGGCTGTTGATGATTGATGATGACGGTATTTAGAAACATAAGCACACATTTATTAAAGTAAAGTAAATAAGTGCATATGCACAACGACGACAATTGGATACTTAGGCGTCAAAGTCCACATGCCGAAATCTCCTTTATTTTAGTTATGTCAATTAAAGCTTTGAGTCATCAATACAGTTTCAGAGATCCAAGCGTACGAGTATAAGAAAAACTCACAATAACTCCTTTTATCCTCTATTTTCCAATTATTTTAGTGCTAATTTTACAACTACAATACCCCAAAGGTACTCTCCCTATTGCAACTTACAGTCCTATAACAGCTTACTCATAAACCTATCTATCTGTCAGAATGCACAATACTTCATCAGGGTCAGACCAGCCGACCTTTATCCCTTCTCCTACCATTTATGGAAATGCGACGTGTTCCGAAATCGGATTAGTTTCTCAGTAATCCTATTGATAGCCTATCTAAAGGCACCATAGGTATTCCTTTCAATTAGGACTCCTACAGATACAAGCCAAACATAGTACCTAGTCTGGTAGTCGCTGCTATGAGTCAGGGATGTTACGGAGCTCCGTAACCGTAACCGAAACGATCGGATATCCGGAATAAAAAAACCGAAAACAATTTTAAAATGTCGTATAATTTCGGATAGAGGCGGATTCAAATAATATTTTTTTTACAACATATATTTAGGAGTATTTTTTAAGTAAAATTTGAAGGATTTCTGCGGTTTTTGTTTTAGATTTAGGAATACACATTTTTAAGAGTTCCGTAACCGTATCCGAAACCAGAATAATATCATTCCTATATCCGTATCCAGATCTCCAATTTCAGATCCATAACATCCCTACTATGAATAGGGCAGTAGAACCGTTAAAGGTGAGTAAGGAACTAAGTGGATGGGCAGTACTATCAATTTCTAAACTGATAACATCTGACTAGTCATCAACTAGCCTTCTATGTTCTTATGGTTTTATGTTTTGCTAAACATAGGCTTGGGTTATAAACTTCAGGTCGGCCTTACATAAATAGTTACGTAATTTCGACTCTATCGACTGTGCAATTTACTGCAGAACAGTTGTTTTAATACTTTCCTCTATTTACAACAAAATAATTAGTACCGTCATTTGTAGGTAACATAAATCTCAGTAAACGGTTTATCCGTTTTTAGTAACACAACATGCAAGAGTTCCAAATCTAACATAAAACAAAATCACGTCTGTAAACCCCAAAAGGGCTACCCATTAGGACACCATTCACCATTCATGTTAAGTCCCTTTTAATAGGAGGCGAGGCTATTACCGTCAACCGGGAACAAATTCAGATTCGGCGGCTGCTACTGAAAAAAATCTGATAAATAACCCTATAAATCAAATCAAAATCAAATCAATTTATTCGTGATAAAGCATTGGTAAAGACCAAGACCAAGACCTTATGCTCTGCAGTCGCACTTGCGACAACTCGATCGATAAGGCAGTCAATAAAAGCTCAACCATCGTCATCTGCCTAGCCGTTTCCTAACAATGTTAGGGTCGGCTTTCAGTTAAACCGAGCTAAGCTAAGTACCAGTATCTTACATGAAGCGACTGCCTATCTGACCTCCATAATCCAGTTATTACTGAAACAAAAAACCCAATGTAGAAGTTATAACGCTCAAATCATACCGAGAGTTGAAAAGACACTAGACCCGCCCGACACAAACATCCATCCATAGGCAAATATTTGTTCCGACAAAGAAAAACCCGTCAACGGTAAAGCACCAGGTAACCAGTCAATCACTACACCGAACTCCCCAGCCATCACTACCAAGCTTATTTCTCTTACAATCATCTCAAAGTATTCTCTCACAAACAAATCACCGTATATAAAATCTCAAGCACGATTTAATTCATGTTTGTCGTGTGAATTACATCGACCACGGCTATCTGCGTACTGAACACATCAATCAACAGTCCCATTTGCATCACCAACTTACCCTGAACTGCGGCCAATTACGGAACTACACTTACATGTACTAGATTTGACAGTTCGTTGAGTTTTCCTGTGACGAGCAGCGCCACGCTTGAGTGGCAGGTTAAGCTGGTTGTTTCAATGTTTACAAATTTGTTACGCTACTCAAAGGTATACAGTTTACATGTGCCGTATATGGGAATGAGTTTCATTCAATATGGTGGCGATCTGTTTTCTGAATGTCAGTGTGTGCTAGTGATCTAGATAATAAACTAGATCTTATATGTTGTCTGGAAATGATTGTTGGAAGACAAAGAATTGAATGATAGTCTTTGAAAAGATCGTGTCATTGTGGAGTCTCTTCTGCCTACGAAGAAATAAGTTATTGACATGAATTTATTGTAGTAGACTAGATAGTAAATAAAATTAGGGACATAAAATTTTTAGTGGTAAACCGCTGTCATTATTTATCAGTAGAGTAGAAATTAATATCAAACTCAAAACTCTTTTTTGAAGTTGTTAAACTTACTGCACCGTAAAGCTTTTGTAGCGCAAAAGCTGTAGGTACGGTGTAACTATGCACATTTATCGAATAAAAAAACGAATAATGTAGAACTGTAGATTTGAATTTTAATTGTTTTATTTTTATTTTAAATGTAAGTATACCATTTAACCGCAACAACGCGCAATTTATCACCATTATTACCAACGAACGGTGCCTGATTGAAAAACGAAAATAATTCAGGACGAGGTTGCATTATGGTCCGCGTGGTCAGCTGTGGTCAGCCGTGGTCAGCTGTGTTCAGCCGTGGAAGGCCCAATTGTGGTATACAACGACGCAGTTTGCGACCACAAAACACGTACAATACACAGCTTTACACATTGACAACCGACAAAGTGTTCCTGAAACCTCTATTAATATAAAAATGGGTAATAAGCGAAGCATCGTAGAAGTCAAATAAAACAAAAATATTAAAAAAAAATATAAGGTGTAAAGTAACTGTATACGGACCCATCACGAAGCTGTCAACCAAGCCAACCAATTAATTAAATCAACGGAAAAAAATTGTGCAGGTAAAGCGAAATTTTTTTGGGGTGGTGAATAACGTTTTACGGTAGGAGTCATGTTATTATGTCAAAATATTGTGCTTATGGAAGGAGGTATTAGAAGTAAACTTACAATTTGTTGGGGGAACTAATTTGAAATTAAGTTGCTAGATTTGACCAATCCATAATGTCTAACCAACCAACCTTCTGACAATTAAGGCAAGTTAAACAAAAGCTTATAAATAAAAGCTTACCCAGATTATGTGACATTATCTCCCCAACCGTATCAGCTGGTTGTCGCCACTAACCGAGGGATTAGCACAATCAACACAGCGCGGACGTTATCCAAATGTGTGAACTTACTTATTATCTCCAATGTATGGGATTTAAGTGTTTAGGATGGTCAAGTGCACTTTATTACGCATGCTAGTTTCAATATAGGCGAGAAAAACTTTCAGCGAAGACAATATTGATTTATTCACATAGTGTTATTAACTTCAACTATGTAAAAATCTTAGAAGTTAAACTTCACCCACTTCCCGATTTCCGAGTGAGCTGAAATTTTCCAAACGTGTTTAGTTTTAATGACAATACAATAGTTAAGTAACATTATTCTAAATTCAATATGACGGACTAAGTTCCCATGTAATCAAATTAAAGGGTTTGCTGAGAATAAGGCGAGAGAAGAGATTGCATAATAATAATTACCACAGTGGACACACTAGCCACCTACATGTGAGAGGGTTTGTTTCAAATTCCACTGGACAGCCTGCACAAGTGATGTGGTTACAAGTGAAGTGCTACTAACATAGTCTTAAGTCTTATTTATTAACAAGAGTTTTGTATTTCATTTATATGTGTTAGTTTATAAGGTATATATCTATGGGCCATTGTAGCCTGCAATAAAATGATTATTATTATTATATTATTATTATTTGTGCTGTTTTCCACCACGTAGATCCAGGACGAATCCGTTATCATTCATGTCATCGAATTTTAAGTTACTCAGAGTAATGTCACCTATTGACTGCTGGGGTTCAAACCCACGTCCTTCATCTCGTTAGTAAACAGTTGAAAAAATTAAAAATATATTTTTCGATAACACTATGTTGTTTAACGAATTATAAACTTCTCACTTGGTCGAACCCAAAATTGTATAAACAGATAACAATGATTAAACTCACCCTAACAAACAGCTGGAAAGCATTCTCCTCTCATGGAAACTGCACCGCATCATGCACCTAAATTAAAAGTATTTTATCAAATTACAGCACTTTTACCCCTTTTTTGGATAAAGTTAGTGCCCTGTGACCTAGTTGCATAATTTTGGAACATTCACTAAAACGGACAGACAATGCCTGTGCGAGTTTTTTCGGGAAAAAGGCAAATTTTGTTCATGGTCAAATTATTAGGCAGTGAGGTTTAAAAATGCGGGGGTAGATAAAATTGTACGTGTAATTATGATTTTATTCAAAGAACAGAAGCGTAAAACTTTTCTATACTTACTTTTCTTTGGTTGTTTAACCGAGTGACTTTGTTTCGCTATAAGTCACAGTGACAAAATTTAACATCACGCCAATTTGAAGAGTTGGGCAGCGCCTACCTAAACACGTTTCCCCCGCCCGGCGGGGATCGAACCCAGAACCTAAAGCTCAACCAACTTTAATATAACTCTACAGACTAAATCAAGGCTTGCAGTACAATATACAGTTTCTTAGGTGGCTTTCAATCAGGTGTGTGGTGTTCGTAAAAACGAGCTTATGTGGTAAAGCTATACTTGGCCCAGAATTACTTGTTCTCTGAATAGGAGCCCTGATTAGAGGTGTTGTGTACAGGTGCTAAAGTTTTACGACATACGTAATTTACTTGAGCTTTCTTACAACTTGCAACTTGTACAAGTATGTCTTTTTGTTTTTTTTTTTGGGAGGTGAGAAATCATGAAATGACTCCTAGGCAGAGCGCTAGGGAGTGTCAGACTTCTACTGACTAAAAACCACCCATGTTCCTTCTTAGCCCTTTGTGTCCGAGGCCACGATATCTCTTTCGGACAACCCGCAGCCCAATAACACTGCCTTACTTGGGGATCGAACCTAGGACGTCATGCTCAGTAGTCGCGCTTGCGACCACTAGATCAACTCAGAACAAGTGGAATTAAGAGCTTATAGTACTTATAATGGGTAGTTAAAAATTAAAAGATTTCATCACAAAGCATTGAAAAATGTGGGTCAAACGATAATTATTTAATTAACTTGTAAAGTTAATTTTAAACCATACTCTTCACGGCTCACAAACTCCAACGGAACTAACATTTGCTGATGCTTCAACCTCAAGAAGTAGTACTTAACACTAATTAAATGTAATTAAAACATTTTAATTAATGCATGACCTCTATCTGGTTAGGTGTGAAAGTGACCTTGTACTCGTACACGTTTATTGCCCGTGGTCCACCCGCCGTAGTACGAATAATGTGGGGTGGTTATATATATTTATAAAATTATCTTAGATGACGAGTTATAGAAAAGTATAGAAGAAGAAGACATGTGAGCGGGAGGAGTCATTCGATGATTTAACACCCCCCAAAAAAACAAAAAAGAGCGATTTCTTTTTCAATTCTTCCCTTCCTTCTTTTAAATCATTATATAAATAAAATTACTCGAAAACTTGGTGACATAACGCATTAAAAACACAGATTGTCTAACAATAAGAGTTCCCTCGTATATTTAACAATATTATCGCCATTTCAGTGTAATGTAGGTTGACATCATTGTTTAACCTTAGTTAGTGATAGCAACTAATAATATGTATAAATTATGTCCGTACTTAAGTATTATCAACTGACCTGTGTTGTTTGCTAAACATAGCTTCATTACTGGCATTATATTGAAATAATCAATTAACTTGGATATCGTAGTTCACACTTTGTTTTTGTGAGACTCTTCCATGTTGCCATCAATAGTTATCCTACTTGTTACAGACTTATTTGACTGACTGACACTCTCACACCCGTAATTATATTAAAGTTTAAGTAATTACTTGAGTTTAAAAAAATACAGTTGCAAACATTTTTATGCAATAGAAAAAAAATAAAAAGAATAAAGAATATGAAAAGAAAGCCAAGCAAAGCTACAAATTCTAATATTTGACAGTTCTTCAGCTAGTGAAAAATCACGTTTGCGGTAAAAGACACTTAAAACATGATGCTTTGAATGGTAAACGGGTCATTGAGGTAAATTAAGGAAAGTTATTAGCTGAAAAGCTATTATTAAAAAAAAAACCTTAGAATTTGGAACTTTGACCTCCGACTAGAAGGTTTCTAGGTATGGTCCAGACCAATAATATGATCGCAATGGCAGGAAAAACAAGTGCCTTTCAACTTCATTAAGTGGATTTTTACACCCTCCATGTGTATGTTCAGCAATAAAGATTTGATTATCCCGTCAAATTACTTTAGACCTTCTAGTCATACGTATGCATATATTTTCTATCTGGCCCTCGTGCCCCAAATAGGATAATAGGTATACTCAATAATTGCCATCTATTTCTCAGCTCATCCTTGGTACGTCACTAATTAAATCGGGCACCCTTGGAGCGCGATTTGCCCCACTTCCGACATCCGTTCGACCTTTCACTTTATATAAAACTAGAAATACTTCGTTTATTATTAGATTTTAAACTATTTATAGTGAGTAATGCTTTGTTTACTAAGTCAAGTTGGGATCAAAGTATGGGCTTATAAACAGAGTTATTTTCAGCCATAGCCTACCTATTATGATGGTCTTATACTTAGAAGTATCACCTATCGTGTACCTAGTACGATCTGGGTTGCGGAGGTCAGATAGTCTTTCCATGAAAGATACGGGTGTTCTTCTGGATCCGGTTAGACTGGAAGCCGACCCCAACATAGTTGCCTCGAGCACTGCTTAACTTTGAAAAACAAACGCCTAAAGACTCACTAGAAAAAATATATATCTCGAATCGGAAGACTCGGTTATGAAAACTTCAGTCCAAATAATAATAATTAACAATTCCTTTATCCTAAATATTAAACAGCTTTTTGAGATGTTTACATCTTTCAGAATAAGCCTTAAGCATGAGAGGCGGCCAAAGCTCTCTTTGGCCGCCTCTCATGCTTAAGGCTTATTCTAGTATTGGTTAATTTGGTTATTACCGATAACTTTAAAGCTCAATAAGAAAATGGCATCATACATAACAATAATGTGTACTCAAAGGTCATATTTCGACTACTATTAGATATAAATGTCACAATAAACTCTAGCAGAAAGTTCTTGGCTGCGTTTTATAACATTTAAGTGTGATATACGTCTTCACATGTGGTGTTGTAATGGCTAACCACTGGCGCTTAACGGTCGTAAATATATGACTTGGGAAAGAATTGCGGAAGTGCCTTATTTAGATATCACTAACAATCACCCGGCTTCCAGTCTAACCATGATGTAGCTGACTACCACTATTTTTAATGGAACCACTGCCTATCTGACCTCCACAACCCAGTTAGTATTGGGTAATATGACACTCCTTGGTAAGACTGTTTGACAGACTTTCGGGCTTTTCTGGGTCACTGTCAAAAATCTACAAAACCCGCACCATCGCGGCAATGGCTTAACGTGCTTTCCCAGGTACGGAAGAAACTCGGTATGTAAGGGGCGGTCAACTAGTCACCCATCCACAAACCTAATTAACAAAGAAGAAAATTAAATTTTAATGAATAATCGTAAATATTTATATAGTTCACAACTTAATAAAAAAAGTCGCATGCCACCTTGTTAGTGCAGCAATTAGCAGCTGACTTCTGTATCAATGAGAACGCCATGAAGGAGCATCAGGTATCAGTGGCATGCGACTACGAAGAATATCAGACAAGAATTATTTTCTTGTTTTCTACTTTTAAGACCGCAATTTTGTTAGTAGTCGGGTTTTAGATTTTTGAACTTAATTTTTTATTTGAATTTTATTTTTGTGTGTACTTAAACTATAATATAATACATATTTGTAATGTGCTCGCCAAGACCTTTCATTTGATACCAAATTTGCGATGATTATCTCAATTTAATATTTTTTGAGGTAAGTTTTTGACATTTAAATTCCGTCATAAAAAGAATTTATAAAATTTATATAGCCTATGTCACCCGGGCTATTTTTACGAATCTATTGACACCTAATTTATTAAAATCCGTTCAGTAGTTTAGGCGCTACGGTGGAACATACATACATAGACTGCCAAAATCATTACCCTTCCTTTTGGCTTCGCCGTAGTCGGGTAATAAGCTCTTATGTAATTTTTCTATGCTGATGGATCGACAAGAAGGAAAGATCAAAGAGAATTGTATGTTTGAATGTGTGTGTGTGTGAAAATTGGGATTTCCCTCTTGGGATTATAAAATGATGGGTTTGATGTGATAAGATAATTATACAATAACCAGTTGTATAGTGATCGTTTCCCAACCAGAACAACCCTACACACCCCTTTGTTTATAAAAGACATCAACTCTAATACAAACCTATTGAGACTTTAATATCCTTTTCAGAGGACTTGGCCCACAATGCAAGTCCTTTAAAAAGGCCATAAAAGGCCTCATAATAAACTCGTTTATGATTAACAGTTTATCGTAACGCTCTATTTAAAACGGATTCCCTTCATAAAGGCTGATGTAATTTCGCAAAGGCATGTAACTTAGATTATATCTTTTTACTGGTGGAATTGAAGATGGTATCGTGTGTATGTTATGAATAGGTTTTGGACTATAAAGACAACGAGGAGGTATTTTTGGAGCTGAAATTTAAATGTATCATTACCGGCTGACAGCGTTGAGGAGTTTTTTGAATGCTCTTTTATTGTTTGTTTTATAATTCTTAGTTTAATAATGTAATTAGTTAGGCTACTCTATTTAATAATACATTTATATAAATAAAAAGAGAAGTCCTGACTGACTGGCTCATCAACGCCCAGCCCAAACCCTTGGACCTAGAAAGCTGAAGGGATAAGGAAGGATTTTTCGAAATTCAACCACTAAGGGAGTTACATAGGAGATGAAAGTTTGTGTGGAAAATCACCATTTTCACGCGGGTGAAACCGCGGGCAAAAGCTAGTTCATTAAAAATGGTATAATATCAAATTATGAGTACCAAGTTAATTTTAAAAGTCAAAAGCTTTACTTCTGAGTACGAAATCAATTTCCAGCTGAGGAAAAGTGTTATTGAGTTTTGCCATCTAGACTTTCTCAGTATCAACCCGGAAACTAGATTAATGGCAAAGGGCTCTCCTTTAAAATCCACCCAATGCTTCTTAGTAGCAAAAATTCTAGGCTGCTTTTTTTTACCACAAATTCTTTTTCAAGAAGCTCCTTTACTATACCTATACTACATCTTTACCTACTCTTTTATGATGTCTCTCACATCTTCGTGTCCCAAAAACTAGTGCTTTATACAAAATTTGATGTTAATTGAAGCGTGTAAATTCAAGGCATCACCCGAACGACCGCGGTCCGTTCCCACACCAATCTGTCTTTATTTTTGGACGCGGTGACCGTCAACTTGATAAGCACTTTGTTACGGTGATACAAAATTAGGGGTAAATAGATCAATGAGATTTTAGAAACTATAGTTATAAAGGGTAGTGTGTGGTGTGGCAATAACGGATACGGTAAGGGGCGAGTTTATTAGAGGAAGTTTAAAAGTCGCTCTAGTTACAGAAAAGTTGAAAGGGAATCGACTGTCTTGATATGGACATGTGATGAGAAGGGACGATTCGCATAGGACTAAAAGAGTGATTAATATAAAATTTGATGTGTGAATAGGGAGGTGAAGACCAAGGATATACCCATCTACATTCATAGTCAAAACTTCCTCACGACATTCCTCCGAAAGTTCCGCAACACATTAGTTTACCACGACAACCGATTAGCACACAACTATTCAGTCACCGGCATCACTTTCAGACTTCCTCATAAGTACTCATTTTATCCATTCGTGTAGCATTACACATATCTCTTAGCATTGTAATGAGCTCGTTCTATACTACACTCATTTCTGTAAAGACAATTTGCCACTAAAACGTCACACTAGTAACTATGTAGTACACAGCAACACACCTTTCCTTGAGATGGTAACCCGATATCGTCATGTTTCGATTCGACGTGTGGCAGCGATGCGTGAAGTCAATGCTTCTTGTAAACATACTTGTCTCACTAATTTATTAATTGCTCACTCAAACGGTACACGATACTGTAAAAACTTTTAGGTGATTGTCCGATTTGAGGTTGAAGAAGATAATCAATCATTAATTTGTTGAACAGGTATGGTTAGAGAATTAGAGATGGTATATTGTCTAAAAGATACATCACAAAGTTGAATGTCATAAGAATAAAAGAATATAATTAATTAATGTAAGCATGCCAAAATTAGTCTAATTTATAATCGTTAGAATCCAGATTATTGGCGCTTAATCCGAAAAACTGTAAAAGGAATGATCGAAGTGCCTCTCTTTTCAAAAGACTATATTTTAATTTATTATCGTAATTAGAAATTGCAACACCATGATTATAACATTTCTTTTAAAAAGTATATGAGACTGAGGCATTTTTAATAAAAGCTAGAAGAAATTAAAAACGACGAGAAAAAGACTAATTTTGCAGCAACTCATATTATTATATCTTACGTGGAAGTCCAGCTAGGTCAAACCAGGTCAAAAATACGTCTTCCAGGACCTTGACCCACAGCCTAATTGAATATATCCGTCAGAGTATTCGCCTTAACAGCATATTGTCTATTTAAGAGCCGTAGTCGAGTTATTGACTTATACGACCCTTTCCTGAAGTAGTAATACCTGGAAATACGACAACCTTGACATTCACCCAGTCAAGGTCAAAGGTTTATGATGTACCAGTATAACTTACAGTGGGTTAGGTCTTGTTCAGGTTAGGTAAGAGTTCGTTCTATGTTATGTAACATTCTTAACTAGCTGAGGAATGTCAAAGACTTGACAAATTATTAAAATTTACTAAAACCTTCCTCGAGAACCACTCTATCTGATGAAAACAACATGAAAATCGGTGACGTAGTTTTTTGAGTTTATCGCGAACAGACAGACAGACGCGGTGGAGGACTTTGTATATAATACTTATGTAGTGCTGATCTGTAGACCCCGAAGGGTTAGGCAGAGATGTAGGAGGTTCTTTATCTGTAGACACTACCTGTGTAGTGTGTAGTACACGAACTTTTAGCCAGTTATATTTAAGTCCCATGTACAGACGGCTACACATCAAGCTATACATTTCCAGTTTACGCTGATCTCGCACTGTACCGAAATCCTATACAATGCGAGACCAGCTTATACTGGAAATGTATAGCTTTATGTGTAGCCGTCTGTACCTAACAGGGGGTGAGTCTATTGTCATCACCCGGCCACAAATCCAGAATCCATGACAGCAGCTGTGAAATTCCTTATGAAGAAACGCCTGTAACA
This sequence comes from Diarsia dahlii, assembly GCA_949775195.1. Lineage (NCBI taxonomy): Eukaryota > Metazoa > Arthropoda > Insecta > Lepidoptera > Noctuidae > Diarsia > Diarsia dahlii. The sequence continues at coordinate 20,861,905 of OX459194.1, read as the reverse complement.
CTTTGCCCGACTAGGGAATCGAAACTAGGACCTCAAGCTCACTCGACGAACGATGAAGAAGCAACTGAAAACACTTCACAGAAGCCGAAAATCTAAATCATACAATATTTCTTCATCAGAAAATCAAATATATTACTAAGTCTACTGAGCGCCAAAATGTCTACGAAACTCATTTACAACCAAACTCGTCTCCGAAACGAAACTCGCAAATGAAAGGACGTTCGTATTTCGCGATTCTCATTTAAAATTCCACGGTCATAAAGGAAATTTGACCAGATGCATTTACGAAGGCTAGAGGATATGACTACATGCAATATTTCGGGCGTAAAAGTCGAATGTGTCGAAAGGGCGAAGATTGGAAAGGACGGCAAATGGGATTACCAGACGGGAAAGTTTAAATGGCCTTTACCCGACTGCAGGGAATGGAAGGGTTATGAAGTTAGCGAGCAAGCACGGCTATATAAAAATCATAAAATATTTCTTGAAGTAAATGTGAATTGAAGACTTTTTGACTAAAGTATGATGCTCTCAGAATCCGTCTTACCAAGGGGTATCGTATGACCCCGTACTGTCTGACTTGTGGAAGTCAGATAGGCAGTCGCTCCATGTAAAATACTAGTATTCAGCTTCATCCAGTAAAGCTGAAAGCCGTCCCCAATAAATTTGAGAAAAGGCTAGGTTGCTAAAAGCATCATCATCATCTGATGATGCTCTTTCAGAATGACTAAATCCATACTAATATTATAAATGCGAAAGTAACTCTGTCTGTCTGTCTGTCTGTTGCTCTTTCACGCCTAAACGGCTGAACGGATTTTGATGAAATTTCGTACAGACATAGTTTGGAACTTGAGAAAGGACATAGGATAGTTTTTTTTTTCTTTTTTTTTTCGCGAGATAAACCAAAAATCTGCCGGAAGTCACTATTCCACGCGAACGAAGTCGCGGGCAAAAGCTAGTACAATATAAACAACATCTTAATGACAGATATGAACAAAAAAAAAGTTGATGTGGCACTCGGAGACTGCCGCGGTAAAGCTATTGCATAGCATTTTTTATCAACTTAAATTATATAAGTAAATCATGAGTAAATCAAAAGTAACCTTCATAGACTAAGCTAGTAAGAAACTCTATGACAGAAAATTTAAAAGAAAAAGTATTGACAGCTCGTCAGCCTGACGTAAGTGTCGTAGCATTGAAAAATATGAAAATTATTTATTATAAATGCACTTTGTTTATTCATTTATTTAAAACACTTTGTACACAAATTATACGAGTAAGAATATTTTAGAAGGAGAAAGTAGAGAGACAAAACAGAAAAACTTTACACCTTTACACGTGAGGTTATAAATTATTTAATTTGACAACCTCAGTTGACAACCTTGTTATTTTACCATAGCAACCTGGTTGAATACTGAATCATGAATATTTTCGTTACGGAATTTCTGGATTCGCTCTCCACGCTCAAGGCCCGCGATAGAAGCTATGCAATAGCTTAATAACGTTTCATGGAAGTCAAAAATAATAAAGACGCTTTGAACAATAATTTCTTATCTCATTAGCCAATTTTACTTAATTACAATTTAATATTTACCGACGGTAATGAACACTGAACAAATATACATTACAACCATATCTCACCAAGGACATTTCTGTGATGATATTGATGACTCAATGTTTGATACAAAAAAGAAATAAAACATTGAATGGATCGACATAACTCTTTAATAGGCTCGTTCAGCATCTGGTTAAATAACTAAGGTAACAATGATGTGTTGGCGTATTAAAACAAACTTAGTACACATAGTCGATGACTTCATGCTCTCGAATCAACAAAAAGCTTTGCGTAGGTGTAGGTACATAATTATACATTATAAACTACGTTTATGAAGGCCAATGACAAGTGCAAATATTGGTTCGTAAAACCTCATTTTCATATTTCATCTGGAGGAATAAGGTCGTATTGGAGTATTTGGAGTATTTTGATCGAGCGTTTGTGTAGTTGCGGCGGCGTTCTTGTCTTACGGTAGCCATTATTGGTTTGCAAACCTTTTGTAATATTTTCTTCTTAAACATCACCAGTAAAGAAAAAAGGCAGTATCTTCATGTAATGCAATTACTACATTCGTGATTTTCTTCTTATTCGTTTATTCATTAAAGAAAGCAATAGTACATTGTTACCTTAGGGGTGAAAGGAACTTATTTAGTCCCCGAGACGGGGTTTGGCGCCTGAGCGCAGCGAGGGCGCTAATAGTTCGAGGGACTAAATAAGTCTTTTCATTACTCATACTCTGAAAGTAGGTCAGAACATGCCTGCGGAGCGGGTTGAAAGTACTACTTTTCAGCCCTAGGGAGAATCGCTTTCTACTGACAGCTGTCAAATTATTTGTTGTAATTGGGAGCAAACCTATTGCCATCAACCAATATAATTAGGAGCAAGCCTATTGCCACCAACCGATGTGATTAGGAGCAAGCCTATTACCATCAACAAATGTAATTAGGAGCAAGCCTATAGCCATCAACTGATGTAATTGGGACCAAGCCTATTGCCATCAAACAATGTAATTAGGAGCAAGCCTATTGCCATCAACTGATGTAATTGGGGGCAAGCCTATTGCCATCAACCGATGTAATTAAGTGCAAGCCTATTGCCATCAGCCAAGCTAATTCGGAGCAAGCCTATTGCCATCAACCAATGTAATTAGGAGCAAGCCTATTGCCATCAACTGATGTAATTGGGGGCAAGTCTATAGCCCCCAACCGATGTAATAAGTATCAAGCCTATTGCCATCAACCGATTTGGGTAATTAGGAGCAAGCCTATTGCCATCAACCAATGTAATTAGGAGCAAGCCTATTGCCATAAACTAATCTAATTAGGAGCAAGTCTATTGCCATCAACCAAATACTATAATAGCCACATCAACCGATGTAATTAGAAGCAAAGTATATTCACCGATTTAGGTAATTGGGGGCAAGCCTATTCCCATCAACTTTCCTTGTATTCGTAATGAAAAGCACAGTGTTTACCTCGGGTTAAAGACTTATTTAGTCCCTCGAACTACACACATCAAAAGTGTCTAGGGATCAACATATATTTTAGCAATAACTTTTCTCCTGATTGATATTAATTAAAATTTTCTTTAAGGATTCATCAAATAAAGTGTTTTCGTTTGTCACAGTAACGATAAACCAAGTCACCTTTGCATTAATAAAGAAATTTGCCATTTTCCTAATAAAGGGATTTTTGACATTTGAACCACTAACATTAAAGTTCGAAAAAAAGACTGAAATAACAGTTTTCTTTAAAATTTTATTGGGTAACTTAAACAATTAATAATCCGTGTTTCTACCGCGAACACTAACAACACAAGAACATCGGTTTGGCATACTCAAAATGAGTTCATCCAAATCACGCTGTGGAATGGCCGCCCATGTTCGTTGCAACAACAAAAAAAGGTCTTCTTGCGACTGGATACCCTCCATATTCGGCAGAGCTCTTCTCTGTAGCATATCCCATGCATGCTCAATCGGGTTCAAGTCTGGCGACTGAGCAGGCCAGGGCAGGACATTGATGTTAGCTGCGGCGAGAGTCTGTCTTACAACTCTTGCGGTGTGCGGTCGTGCATTATCATGCATTAACTGAAATAAGGGACCGATTTGCACTTGTAGAGGAACGATGACGTCTGATACAATCGTCTCAGCATAAATTTGGGCGTTGAGGTTGCCTCTGATCCAAATCAACTCAGTTCTTCCGCCGATCCAAATACCCGCCCATACCATAATGGTTCCACCACTATAAGGATGGACTTCCTGGCAGGATTTTAATCGCTGTTGGCATCCAGGGGTTCTCCAGTGTCGTATACGTCTTGTATCCGGTCTCATACCAAAACGAGACTCATCAGAAAAGCACACGAAACGCCATTGTTCTTCTGCCCAATTTCTGTGTTCAAGAGCCCATTGATATCGAATCCTACGATTGTGCATTGCTATAGGTGGTACCCGTAGCGGTCTTCGGGAATGAAGGTTCACTTCATGCAAGCGGTTTCTGACTGTTTGGTCGCTAATTAAGTTCCCTGAAGAGTGATGAAGCCTCACGGCTAACATCATGGCGGTTATTGTTGGAGCTCTTCCAGTTAAGATTTGAATGTATCGGTCTTGTCTCCGTGTGGTGCAGCGATACCGTCCTCCATGGCGCTCAGCCACGGTACCAGTGCTTCGGTAACGTGTCCAAAGTCGACTGATAACACTCTGACTTGTATTCAGAGCTAAAGCCACAGTACGTTGCCGGGAACCAGCTTCTATCATTCCCACGGCTCTGATCATTTCTTCCCTGCTTAAATGACGTCGCCGCTCCATAATAACGTTGGTTTTAATCAGTAGTAGGGAAACAGTAGCACTAATAATGTCTTCAATGCGTTGTATGTTTTTATAGGGAAAATATTGACAGCTGATTTTCATCTTTTACTCGAATTTGATTCACAGTTCCTGATTCAAATTATGAAATGCACCAAAAAGGATCCATATAAATTTATAAAATCATAAATTTATTACAAAGCCACATCTCAATCTCAAGAAATCCGCATAAAAATGCTTGATCCCTAGACACTTTTGATGTGTGTATTAGCGCCCTCGCTGCGCTCAGGCGCCAAACCCCGACTCGGGACTAAATAAGTTCCTTTCACCCCTAAGGTAACAATGTACTATTAACCCGAAGTAAACACTGTGCTTTTCATTACGAATACAAGGAAAGTTGATGGGAATAGGCTTGCTCTCAATTACTTAAATCAGTGGATGGCAATAGGCTTGCTCCTAATTACATCGGTTGATGGCAATAGGCTTGCTCCTAATTAGATTAGTTGATGGCAATAGGCTTGATCCTAATTAGATTAGTTGATGGCAATAGGCTTGATCCTAATTACATCAGTTGATGGCAATAGGCTTGCTCCTAATTACATTGGATGATGGCAATAGGCTTGCTCCTAATTAGATTGGTTGATGGCAATAGGCTTGCCCCCAATTACATCAGTTGATGGCAATAGGCTAGCTCCTAATTACATCGGTCGATGGTAATAGGCTTGCTCCTAATTACATCGGTTGATGGCAATAGGCTTGCCCCCAATTACATCAGTTGATGGCAATAAGCTTGCTCCTAATTACATTGTTTGATGGCAACAGGCTTGGTCCCAATTACATCAGTTGATGGCAATAGGCTTGCTCCTAATTACATTTGTTGATGGTAATAGGCTTGCTCCTAATCACATCGGTTGGTGGCAATAAAAGGCTTGCTCCTAATTACATTGGTTGATGGCAATAGGTTTGCTCCCAATTACAACAAATAATTTGACAGCTGTCAGTAGAAAGCGATTCTCCCTAGGGCTGAAAAGTAGTACTTTCAACCCGCTCCGCAGGCATGTTCTGACCTACTTTCAGAGTATGAGTAATGAAAAAATATTTATTGGTCTTACACAGGACAAAACAAAATGAGCAAACGTAAGAAAAGCTTAAAAGTAAGACATACATTAAACTAAAATTGGCTCTGATAAAGGTGACATATAAGACGTATGTAACAGCGCTGGTAACTAGTACTAAAATCCGATCGTCTTGAGGCTTTCACGCCGCGTGGTCTTTTTCCATTTACTTTCCCCAATGCAATAAGTTTTTTTAAGTTGTCTGGTGGCTTCATGAAACAAGATAATACAAGACGGAAGCAAATCGACCACCTGAACATCTAAATCAGACTTTGTTGTGGGTGACACAACAAAGTCTGATTTAGATGTTCAGGTGGTCGCAAAAAGACGAATTAGTTATTTTTGCAGTTCATGGTATACGCCACAATCTCTTCCAACACCACATCTCAAACGCTTTGATTTTCATAGCGATTAAAACTGATTTCCAATCAAAGCTGTGTGCTCTGCAAAAGACAACTTTATCGATGTTGGTGCTAAATGCAATGTCAGATTGATTAGTTATTTATAGGCACGGGCACAATGCCAAGTCCCGGCAGAGGGTTGGAAAACAATTAATGCAATCGTCAGGCAATTCATCTCTTTAAAAATTCAAATCCTTAGTTCCCCTGAAACGTATGTATAATTTATTGCCATTTTCAGTAACAGTAGACAGGATATAAATGTATAATGTTAAATCGGACACAAGATACACCTACATCGCTATAAAACGTATTTAAAAAAGTTTTATTATGTTCTGTCCACAGAATATTTATGTTCTGTCCACAGAATATTCATTCATCGTTGCGCTTTTGCTTTGGATATCGAACACAATATGATGTCCGAACGCGTATTCCGATTTTCCGTTATCTTAAAAAAATACATTTATTTATGACGCCCTGACTGAAACCAAACAAAAAAAAATAGGATGAGTTTACTCAATGAGCCGCTCCTTACAGTGTATTGCAAAAATATGCAACCCCTCCCATGGCCCTTACAACGACCCAGTTCCTCGTAATGCCTATTGAACTTGGGTGTATAGTGTTATACATAATATCCAGTAGAAGCTGGATCACTTGGGTTCTAGCTCCACTAGGGTTAAAATTGTAACTTTACCATGACACTTTCAGTGCGTTTTTTTTTAATTCTTTGAGCAAAGGATATTCCAAATCTCTTCGAGACACACCGTATTAAAAAATATTTTCTGCAATATTCCTCTAAATCTCTCGCGCAGATTGTCCTATAAGTTTCATAATATGACACACACAAGTAGGGAGGATACGTATACCTCCGGTATTACTTTTTTTTTCAAAGTGCACACGGCAATAAGTCGCAAATGGAACTTGGCAACATCAAAGTGAAACGGGCTCAAATGTCAGGGATTTTGCTTTGATGAAAGGATTTCGTTAAAAGTCTGACTTTGAGAGCAAATATGAATTTTTGCGACGGTTTAGATTTCACTAAAACTAGCGATGAGATTACCTGGTTGAAAAGTAATATTGATAACCTAAAGTGGCAAAGGTTAGAAGCATATGAAAACTTTTTTTCATAACTGATAAAGGAGAATGCCAGCGGCACTATGGGCAAATGTACTCAATTCAACATTGTTGTGTCTTCATCAAATCATCTTTAAAATACTGGTTGGCATGTCTAAATACTACCTCAGAAGATTGAACACAATAGACAATGGCATTTTCGAGATATTTACAAAAATGAAATGACTATTTTTAGGTTATGCTCAACCAAAAATTAGTTGAAAAAACTATTTGAAAGGGTGTGAATGGGATTACGAGTGAGCTTTGTGTCTTTAAAGCATATTTTTGTAAAATCTGTTACGGTTTAGCTATTTCAGGTGGCCCGTGTCTGGTGACCACCTGTGACTAACTCACCAAGTCTAACTGATTTAGATTTTGAGCATTTTAAAATCATATTCTCGTGTTTCATGAAATTGCAAAGCATGGAAGAAATCATTACTAAGATAATCAATCGCTCAGTGTTATTTGTAGATACTATTCAAATCTTAAGGTAGTGGAAATCATGAAATTGTCTTTGTAAGTAGGGTGGAAAGGGAAAACACACAATACTAAATACAATAAATGAAAGAATGATTATTTCTGGACTTTATTTATTTTATTCATCAAAAAATAGTGTATCCAAAAATGGAGCTGGAACACTAACATTGTTATTATAACGTCCCCAGCTTAAATAGGTACCATACTATTCACATTAAATGCACACAGCAACCTTCAGTTCTTCTCCGTCCCAAAAGTTGTTATTCAAACGGATATTGCAGATCCGGGCACTCTAAGGAACATAATTATATTTTGTGGCGCCGCGCTGTATCAATAATCCTTTAACTATTGATGATACCAATAGACGCTCATTATTGTTGCGTTTGGTGTGGCAGCAACACGTTTATAATATGTTCTTGAATTAACCTTATTAACAATCCATAATACTGATCGACCAGGGCTCTGGCAGGAGGGGTGGCATTGGAATGTTAAAATCTTGTTCAATATGTATCTGAGATCGGTTTTGGGTAGCAGAATCTTCCACTCAGTCAGCATCGTGAGTTTGTCTGGTTGCAGTTATCCAGCATGTTCGGCAAACGCTTTCCAGACGTGACACCTGTAGATCAATACAATGACTTGTTTATAATTTGACCAGCCTATATATATACAATCATAAACAGTGTGGACTAGTGTGGTACGCAAGGGAATTCGTAGCTGATAGGCTAGAAAATATAACGTAATCAAAATAACGTATATAATCAGAATAACGTGAAAAAATAACGTCCTCAATCGTATGTGTATAAAAAAATATTATATATTACCTGATGAGATAGTACCCCTCGCAGTAATAATTAATTATTTGTGGGCAGTCTAATGGCACTCGGTGAGTTCTTGATCTCAGTACGGAAACCCCACTGCCGTAGCAGACGACCGTTTGTCCTACTGCAGGTGTCAACTGTCCCTGGGATGTGAGTGTATTTTGCAACAGTGTAACACACTCCTGACACAATGTGCCTTCGGTTGACAGCTGAAAAAAAACATATTTAAACAATTATATTTCTGTACAACTAATCTTAAATGATAGGTACCTATACTACATACAATTAATATCCTCGAATACACACTGATTAAGATAAACCATCTTAGTTATAATAAGTTGGTTATTAACAACACATCAGTATGAGGTTCCTACCTATTTATGTTATATTAAAATCCGGTAACTCAACTGGTGAGGTGAGAAACTAACACACACATAGATTTTACTTGTTATTTGGTACATAAACATAAAAGTACAGTTCCTAAATAAAAAACACCATTCTACATGAAAAGACAATGTTTACTCTTACCGGTGTTGGTGAGATCCAGACTCGTAAAATGTTCATGATGTTATTCGGAATCTCCGACAACATACGTCTGTGCATAAGTTGCGTTAATCTCAAAGAGCAGTTGAGACATACACAGTTGCATTCGCCATGATCACAACACAAAAAGTCCTGTATTTAGTTATAAACAACACACACGGTGCAGCGGCGTTAGAAGTGTGTTTATTGTCAATGGGTTGGCAGCATTAACGGAGTAACTAAAAGCTTCGACTCGAAGCACACACAATGTAACAAAACCAGCAAAAATAACATACCGTCGTAATGTATTGTAAAAATATGACAAACGCACAATAAATGTTAATGTACCCGCACTACGAGTAACATAATCCCTAGTATTGTCAGGTGATAGTAAAAAATGGCGTACTATGACGTCGGAAATATAAAAGTACTCATTTATTGTTTGTTAAACTATGCCATTGTTAATAATCGTTAATACTTATTTAAAAAATGTATTTTTATTTTAGATAATTAATGCCGTTTTAGGTTTTGATACACAAGTATTTTATCAAGAGTACTGTACGCGGGCATTCTCCTTTGCATTTGAATGTAGGTACTATGACCTAATACGTGTAAAAAAATAATGGTCAGGTTACAAACAAAAAAGAAAAAGAGAAACTCAATATAAAATCCGTAGTACCTATCGATGTTGGTTACAAATTTCGCAATGAATGAAAAATAAAAACTGCAGGCAATTTAATTAAATCACGTAATTTGGAAATAAAAACAACGATACTCTCGATACTTTTGTAAACAGAACATAAATCGCTAAATCAAAGAATGCCATCGCCATTTAGTTGAAATTGCCACAAACAAGCTTAAATTAACTGTAGGTGTTTAAAATGAATATGACATTCAAAGATAAGCATTAATAGACAGCTTAGGTGCACAGACACATTCCAGACAATTTTCCAATAAGCGACCAATTGGTCGCGAAGGCTCGTTACCTCAACTACACAAATAATGGTTACGTTAGGAATGTTTGGCGATAAAAAGTCGACACGTGTGGGTAGAGCCTTATTTGGTGAATGGTACTTCCTTTTTGGTACCAATTCTGAGTACTGTTTGTTAGTTTGTGAGTGGATTCTATTTGGTGTTTGGCTAATAGGTAAAGTGCCTTCAATCTGCTGTGTAGTTTTTTAAAATATATTTATTTGGTTATTGCACGATTTTTAGATATATTCAGCTGCATCCGGTTAGACTGGAAGCCGACCCCAATATAGTTGGGAAAAGGCTAGGCAGACGATGATGACTATTTTTTAGATTTTTCATATTTTTTTCTCAATCATTCTAATAACACAACATTTACATCATGAATGTAATCCGTGGAGTAAGTTTTAGTCCCGTGTAACAGGGGACGAGCTGGGCATATATCTATCAAACTCCGAGGCTGCAGCTTACCATTTAAATCTTACTGTGAAATAGTCGACAGCTACAGCAATTAAGGAATACTCATTTTAAAAATAAATAACGTAACTAATTGTGCTACCGTTAACACCAGTGGGGAATCCGTGAGACATCTTTGACATTATCACGACGCAACGGTTTGCAATCATATTGATGACCGCAGTAATAAGTACTACGGCCGGCCCCTGAAAGCCGCCATAACAAAAAATCATTAACCTACCTTTTGGCTTCGCCGTAGTCGGGTAAAAAGGTACATGATCTCCGATTAAAAATGTTCTGGGAAAAAATCAAAACCCTTCCTTCTGGCTTTACCGTAGTCAGTTAAAATGAAACCTAAAACCTTACTGAACAAAAACAGCGCATGTAGTAAAGCCCACTTTTCCCCATTTTCTTTCAGTTGCACAATTTGACCAATAAATACTTTTTCTTTATTTCTTTCTTTCAATTTATTGACATACCCAAACCGTGTACATTTTCTCGACGTTTTAAAATTTTCTGTGTGTGTTGCACTGTGTAGTGAAATAAAAAGAAAATTATATTTTATTGTATTTTCTTTGGTTCTATTTTTTTTATTATCCACAGCTGTTACCCATGTAGGTACATTATACCTACTGCATTCATATATATACTCGTATATATGTGTCACCCATTAATACAGGTAAGTATAAACCAATTCGTACCACGGTTGTGTACTAGGAATTGAAGACATCATCCGCTTGTCCTCCCACACATGTTCATTGAGTAAAAACCAACCAATGAATGATGTAACCTAATGATGATTACGGTATGAACCGATGAACCTAATTTAATGTTTGTAGTCATTTGAAGGTGTGTTTTCAAATAAGAATCTTGTTTATTGATATTTGCATGTCATTTTTATGGCGAAATATTATGCCTTTGCACTTACATTTATTATGTTTTGTAGCGCAGGATATAAATAATTTTGACTTGTTTTGATTTGAGCTGGCAGTTGATTAGAACATACGTGCGTGCCTCCTTATGGGGTAGGGTTGCCATTTTTAAATTCCAAATGAAAACCGATTTTTTGCAATGTCTTTTTTTTTATAATGCCCGTGATACATAAAACCAGAACATGTTTGGACAAACCCAGGCGGATGGAACCCCTACACATGGTATTAGAGAGAAACTGCAGAAGACTAGGCGGTTAAAATTTTTAAGTACTTACTAAAACAAATCTGTAAAAAATATGTATCCTTACATAGTATAAAACAAAGTCGCTATTTTTGTCTGTTTGTTTGTCTGTATGCTTAAATCTTTAAAACTACGCAACGGATTTTGATGCGGTTTTTTTTAATAGATAGAGTGATTCAAGAGGAAGGTTTTAGTATATAATTTGAACGACATCCACGCGGGTGAAGCCGCGGGCATCAGCTAGTCGCGGATAAAGTTTCAAGTGCATCTTACTCATTTATAGTAAGGAAAAAGATTTTGTTTAGGTATCACGTTCATAGAGACAACGTCAGGTCCTAAAATGTAAAACACGATTTTCCTTGTAAAAGATGACTCTTTTGAGCTGCTAAAGCTTACGGCAAATGTTTTAATATTTTTTTATTTTGGTCAACAACAAAACGTTTCAAATCAAATCAAAACTCATTTATTCCAACTAGGCTGATAAGCAGCACTTTTCGAAGGTCAAAATTTACTTTACTATTTACATTTTTATAAGACAGTCCCCCAAAACGCCCACCCATCGACACTTCCTAGTGTTTAGCTGGAAAAAAGAAGTGGCGGAACAAACTTCCCAGCACACATCTGTCTGTTAGGTCGGTTAGAAGAACCAGACTACAATAGCAAGGGGTCAGTTAAATTTAAGATTTACTATAGACACAATCAGTAATAAACAAAAGTATATAACAATAAACAATATAAAAATAAAATAATAAATACATTACATAACAGTAAACTAATTTTGGAGAAAGAACATAAATAACAAACATTGTCTTGTGTTCAACTCAGCGACCAACTATTCCATCTAAGTAGTCGTTAATAGAATAGTAAGCTTTTAAACAAAGATTATATGTTATTCCATTTTATGGGAACATAGCTAACCTTTTCCTCTAAGCGATGTACAATTTATTTCAAAGTCTACGACGGTTTTTTTATTACTTACCAAAAACTCTCCAGCTATTCTCTCAAATTTCAGCCAATCACATAGACGAAAAACAAATGGCGTTCCGATTCAATTGAGGAACACCAAACTGGCATGTGTCACGTCACTACTGGACATTGTACGTGACCTGCATGGTATGACAATCGCCACAGAAAATTAATAGTTAAATCACAACGTCCATACTTTATTTTATGCTCGATTTATTTCTTATTGGTCACATAATTCGTTTCGTGTTACAGGCATTTATTTTGGTGGCTGTTTGAAAATGGAATCATCGATGAGAAAAAAGGTTCTTGAAAATGGAACGTTCTTTTTTTTTTGTTAATGTCGTGATTGGCCGTATTTCGTTTGTTGTCTGTCTGTGCTTCTGATGACTCAAAGTTTGTGCCTAATAATGTTACAAATTACAAAATGGCGTCTAGACTTAACCGTGCTATGAAAGTTTGCTTTTAAATTATGTAGCAAATTTTACATGTAGGATTCTTAGGTTATTTGAACAATAAGTACCCAGAAAATTCAAATGTGTTCAGCATTATTCACATTCATATTGTACGCAGGATGAATACTGTAGCCCAAAACATGGCTACCGAGGCAAAACGTAATTGAGTTTTACTCTTGGACAATTCTCAATTGCAGGCCGCTCATAGTTGGGAATCGTGCAATGCATGACTGTCATTTTGAGGCAAATGTTTAGCTGTGAACAAAGCTAATGATAAATTAATCGTATAAAGTTAAGGTAAATACGAAACAGTATATTGAGTCTTTGGACAACTGGATCTACTTGCTACTGGACCCGTGAATGCCCGTGATGACTGCACTAATAATGAAATTGGGGTAATGGGTTCAATCGACCAAGTCAAAATGTGACTTGGTCGACTGATCCCGTGGGTCCATTTCGAGTGAGTCCAGGTGACCAAACACTTCTTATTTTGAAAAAAAAAAATTAGTTTGCATGCCAACAATAATAATTATCATCTGTCTAGCCATTTCCCGAATATTTAATCTGAATCTTTATATCAACTACCCCGATACCCATCAGACCTCTAAAAACCAGTTACTAGTAACATGGCAATCCATGGCTGGTGGCCAGGCTGTCATCAGGCTTCTGACAATTCGCAGTACCCTTCGTACCTTTTCCTCAAACCAAAGGTAAGTTAAACCTCTGATTACCTCCAACAACAAACAGTGAAAAAAGGCTTTGCCCCGTTCAATCATATCAACAAAACCAAACACACAAGTCCACAGACATGAGTACGAAACAAACACACTAGAAGCAAAACATAATAATTAAGACTGATTCACACAATCGAAAATAATGATGATGAGTCCAAACACGGTTGAGAAGTGGGTGCTCAAATGAACGCTAATTGACTTATGAGTGATGCTCTCTGACAGTTCCTGGCAGCCATTTTGAAATTCGTGCTAGACTGTGAGGCGGTTGGATACAATGGTATTGTTAGAGTGAATTTATTGGCAAGGATTTAGAGAAGTTTATGGGTTGTGGTGCATTTTCTTGAAATAAGTAAGAAAACTCTCTATCAAAATAATAAATAATAAATAAAAATAAAAAAAAAAAAATAAAAAAAATTTATTGTGTCAAATAATTGGTTTACAATTGTTGTGTTCGGAATCTTCTTTTAGACAAATAATGCCTGTAGTAGAAGACTCCGCCCCTCCCTATTTTGTACAGCGTGATAATTAACACAATATTTTTAAAATATTAAAGTTAAAAAGTTTAAAATAAGAAATTAAAAGAGAGTATACTTAGAGATTGTGTGTATGTGTGTATGAGCGTGTCTGTCAGTATAAGTGGGTGTGTGTGTGTCTGTGTGTGTGTGTGTGTGTGTGTGTATGAGCGTGTCTGTCAGTATAAGTGTCCGTGTGTCTGAGTGTATGTAAATAAATCCGTGTTATAACAATGCTTCTGTGTCCTCATACGTAAGTGGTTTTATCCATTTAACTAGTGTTTGTTTACAATCATATTTTTTTTTCGAGTGTATATTTGTCATTTTATTTATTCTATTATACAATTGAGCTGATCGTTTACTATATTGGTTACATGCAAATTTGGTCTTAGTTGAAGGTATATCCGCTATGCTAAACCTTCTTCTTTTCGCGGTAATACCCACATTAAGGGGCAAAGACTTGTGCTTTTTTAATACTGTTTGGACTATGTACAGCTTTCTGACAGAGAGTACATCACTGATCCGATAAAGGTCTACAGTAGGAAATCTAAGCTTTTTAAAATGCATAATCTTTAGAAGTGCGCGTTGTGCTCGTTCTAGATGGATCAATTTGGTCTTAGCTGTACCTCCCCAAACCGGAATACAGTATCCGAGCACAGATTGTACAAGTGCAAGGTAAATTCGTGTGAGTAAATTTTTAGACGGGCTTTTGTTGTTCGCTTTTACCATTGGTGCAACATGTCTTAGGGTTTTGAACAACCAACTTAACTTTCTAATTCTGGCGGTAACTTGCTCTAAATGAGGGTACCAGGATAGCCTATTATCCACTACAACACCCAAATATTTAACTTCGGTAACTTTGCAAATACTTGGGCAGTTACAATTTTTGCCGTATTCACCCTTACATGTGTGTATTACGATACCAAACTCATCAGTTGGTTCATTACGCTTAGAAATGCTAAAACATATGAAATTTGTCTTGGAGGTATTTAGCGTTAGGAGGTTGAATTTTAGCCAATCAGCGACACGAGAAATACCTGCCTCAGCATGATGCTTGACATCGTGCCAAGAGCTCCCGTAGAAGACAACGGCTGTATCATCGGCGTAGGAGAAAACTTTAGCATTAGGTATTATCATACTACAGAGGTCATTAATATATATTAAAAAAAGGGTTGGGCCCAATACACTTCCTTGGGGAACTCCGTACAATACAGCCGCGTCGCCACTGATATGCTGGCCAATCTTAACTCTTTGCGTCCTGTTTGAAAGGTAGTCCTTTAGAAGGTCAAGAGCTATGCCCCGAACGCCAATCTTTTCCAGTTTGTTTGCAAGGATAGAGGTAGAGACGGTATCAAATGCCTTTTTGAGGTCTAAGAAGACAGTGAGGCACTTTTGTCCATTGTCCAGATGTTTGGTTATTAGAGAGGATAGAGCACCAACAGCATCTTCCGTAGACATATTTCTTCTGAAGCCGTATTGCGAGTCGGATAATATATTAAATTTGCTTAAATAATTTAGTAGTCTAGTATTTATCAGTTTTTCAATAATTTTTGATAAAGCAGTTAGAACTGAAATTGGTCTATAATTACTGATATCGTCTCTATCTCCACCCTTGTGCACTGGCGTGATTATGGCTTCTTTTAACGGGGCCGGAAAAATTCCTTTCGTAAAGCACAGATTTGCAAGGTGTGTGATGATGGGGACCACTATCATGCTGGTGTGTTTTAAAAACTTTGTGGATATATTATCCCAGCCCGAGGCGCTGTTAGACCTAAGATTCATTAGAGTTCTATATACCTCATCACAGTCGGTTTCGAGAAGCACAAAAGAATTTGCTTGTGGAAGTGCATCACTGAGTGGAGTAGGGTAATTCGTAGATCCAGGTTGAAATTGATGAGCTAATTAATATAAATTTATATAAAATTACTTAACCTTGTTAGTTTCAGTAACATAATATTGAAGAAAATGAAATTAGAAGGGCCTAGTTACCGTAACATTTAATGGGGGTCAGCTATGATGGAGTAGTCAGAAGTGTAATAGATTGACATCAGCTACTGAAAGGTTTTTGTGAATCCTCTTTATAGTCGTTTTGATGTACGAAAGCAAATATCACTGATTAATAATTTAGTTAATACCTAGCTCGAGTGTCCCAATCATTTGTACTATTATATATACTGAACAATATACCTGTATTTATTTAACTGCCTGAGCCAGGCTCGGGAGCCTCGGGACCAGTACTGGTCCTAAACTAAAGTGTAGATCGAGTATTAAATCAAAAAATATTTGTAGTTCAATTTGAGCTAAAAATGATTCAAGGATAATGCATTGGGATTCCCTTGCATTCCACATTGAATGATGTCATTATACCGATTTTTAATATTTCAAGAAAAAAGTTCAGTAAGCAGTTGCCACATAGGCTTAAAATCAGCAAGAATATTCAGAATAATAAAGAATAGACGTGCACTTAGATACTAATGAAAACTGGCAGGTGGCCAAGAAAGCTTTAAAATAAAAGAAAAAATAAGTGAAGCATTTATTTATTGCACATATCTAAGTGAAGGTCTATGCTGGTGCACTACAAATTGGCATCAAAGCATTTTCTAGCTCAAATGAACATACCAATAGCGGACTTCCAAAACCAGAGGAGGCTTTCTCGAAACTTTGAAAGTTCACAGTCGCAATCTGTCGAATATATAGATCCTTCATTTACTTACATTTTTGTCGAGCTTTTGTAATTCTTTGTCAACCAGGTGAGAATGCGAAAAAAATACACTAGAAGTCACAAAACAACAACTTATTATTGTAGTTTTAAAGTACGAAAATTTTACAGGTGGCCTCAAAACTGTTTTTTTCTGCATCCATATTGGCAGTTGCTGAGTTCAATGGTTAGGATTATGATATCTAGACCGCAGTTTTTGTAAGCCAACTCAAAGTCTTTGGAATAGAGAATTCAGATTACCAAGATTACATTGCATTAAAATTTTCCTTATAAACTGTTAAAGAAAATCGTCTGGAAAACATTCATCTAGGGACCTCATTAAAAAATAACTTCCTACGCTAGGAGTTGGACATATTTATTGCAATTCAGATCAATAAACTTTTATTAACATATCCGTGATCACCATACATACAAACGGTGCATTATATTCTAGACACGTGTTAAATACGTAGGTGCTTGAATCAGTAAGTACCTATATTGTGTACTATGTGGTATCTTAAAACTCAAAATAAATAAAGGAGCAGTATACTTAAATACGGTGTAGTTAACTTATTGATCAATAAATCAGTAATCTAATTAGTAATTACTAGCGGACGTCCCGCGGTTTCACCCGCGTAGATCCCGTTCCCTATGACACTCAGCAATAATGTGGCTTTCTATTGGTGAAAGAATTTTTAAAATCGGTTCAGTAGATCCCGAGATTACCCCTTACAATTTAACAAATATACAAACACACAAACTTTACCTCTATATAATATTAGTATAGAAGTATAGATATAACTCTGTTAAAGTTGACAGCAACGGTGGCCCAGTGGTGGCGGCCCCGACTTACGAACAGTAGGTCGTGGGTTCGAACCCAGGCAGGCACATTACTTTGTGTAATTTACTTCATCATCACCGCTGTTCTCAAAACGGTGAAGGATAACATCGTCAGGAAACCGGCATGTCTTACAACCAAAAAATTCGAAGATATGTGACATCTACCAATCCGCACTGGGCCCGCGTGGTAGACTATAGCCCATTCCCTCTCAAAGAGAGGAGGCCTGTGTCCCAGATGTGGGAACATTAATTGGCTGATGATGATGATAAAGTTAGCTAATATCGAGTTAATTTGATGCGACTAAAACAAAAGTTAGTTTTAAGAGTCATTGATTTCATCACTTCGTCACAGCTTATTCCTTGCTAGGTCACTGAATTCTCCCGGCTTGCATTTTTAGTACATCTAGAAGAAGAATTTCCTTAGAAGTTTGCTGATCCACTTTCTCCCCTCAAAATGGAGATCTTTCAGCAGTCCAAAACATCGAACAGCTATAACCATTGATCAGCTCACTGCCACCTCAAGTTACTAATTTTGAAAACTAAATCAGCGTCAAGTATACTAAAGTAATTCATTCGTGCAAACGAAGACATTCCAGAGACATCAGTCATTTGTTCGATCGTCATTTGTTTTTCGCAGAACCCTCATGGCAGCTCTATATCTCATGCAGAATTGCCACCATATACCTATACTAAGCGGTCAAGTTCAATATTGTCGTAAGACATTCATTCAAGTCTCGGGTCACTCATACATATATATTTATGTATATTTATATACATGTACGTATATATATATGTATATCCGTGTTGACCGGAGAGTGGAGACCGATGGCGACTGTTAGTGAACGTCATAGGAGACGGATGCAACGAATTCGTCATTTTAGAGGCACGTCCTGTTAGGTATAAAATTCGGTACATGAATAGAGTTTATTGAAGAATGATTATGAAGATGGATGAGTTCATAAGCGTAATGTACTTTCCTGTGAATACGTCCCTAAATTACTTAATCAAATGACTGATGAATAGAGTGTCCAATCATCGCGTTCCCAACATAGAATCTGATGCTAACGCAATGAGTAAATTTTTAGCACAGTGACAACTCTTGGACGCAGTTTAGATGTGCTGAACCCGATCAACATCTTTAGTGATTTTCAAGTTTAGTTATATTAATAACTCTTGCTTTTATTCTTTGCTCCTTATAACGCATTTCTTGCCAGATTAAATGTATTTTTTTGGACATCCGTATGTTTCGACGGCGCGGGCGTCAATGCGGAATTTTGGTTTTGTGCAAATAAATTCGCAAAACGAATTGACTGCCAAGTTTGGACTTATTTTTCTTTTACTCCGTTTTTGTCCAGAACAGAAACATGATTCTTAAACACACTTTATTTTAAGTTAGCTTTAGTAATTTATATACCACAGCTTAACTCCGCACATTCTACTAAAGCTAGTTGTCCATTTTGCCAATTTTGGCACGGTACTGCGACACTAAAAGCACCGTTAGTACTAAACATTACCTAAGACTAACATGCGTTGGATAAGCTTTAGTACTGGACCAGCAAAATGCATCTTAGCGCAGGGCTTTTTGACTTTAATGTTTGGCCACGAATTAAGCAACACGAATTAAGCGACACGACAGCAAAAAACAAGTTTGAGTTTGAAAAAATATAAACTTTTACAGGTATTTCATTATTTTAGCTCTGATAGTTACGACCAATATAACGGTGGAAAATTACATAACTCGTCGTGCGGCAACCGACAGAAGTTCATAAAACGAGGCGAGCGGCGGCGTTGCAACGGTCACCTTTTGCTTGGACGGCGCGGCGCTCGGAAAGGACTTGCTAACCGACTATTATCGTGTGCTTCGCTATTTTTGGTTTATGTTTTTGCTCGTGTACTGATTATTCCATTTTGCTAGTGCTATTTCTATTTGAATTGTTTAAAATGTTTGTCGTGATATTTTTGTAAAAGTGTAATCTAAAAGATATTACACATTGTTTATTTTGTTCACGTATTTCACTTCTGATTCCTAACAATATAATATGCCAGTTATGTCGCTTATGTCAAAAGTCACTGTACCTAGAATGACATTAAAACGAGGCACGCATTTGTAAATCACATTCCTTTTTAATTTTAAATAATCATTTAACTATTCAAATAACCCCACACCATATACTTACAAGTAAGTTTGTGAGAAATCGGTTTATAAAAAAAAAAGGTAGCACTCCGGGAGTGCCGGCAGAAGTGAAAACTTCAATATTAACTTTCAAACTCGCGTCAGGGTCACGTGATGCTGATCGAAAAATCTTACGCTTTTTCGATCAGCATCACGTGACCCTGACGCGAGTTTGAAAGTTTTTACCCATACAAAAAAAAGTGCTCAGCGCCGCTAAAGAAGTTTTCACTTCAATAAACTATTTTAATTTTTGAAGATTAGGTACTTCTTACCTAGTTGTCGTTGGTAGCAACCAACCTAACATAAGCCTTCCAACGTCTGTCAAAGGTCACTGTGATTTTGACAGTGATGCAGAATCAGGGGTAAAGAACTGTAGAATGCCATACGAGTCACACAATAGAAACAAATGACGCATTCAGTGTCGCATCACTTGAGGTCGTGTATGAGACGTTAGTATAGATACGTCGTTATTCCTAGCTGCAGCTCAACATCCGCCATGTTGGCTCTCACGCCGGATATCTCCACACTCCGCTATGCTTCCGGGATGAAGCCTTTTCCTACAAGAATTTCGAGCTAAAGGAAAAATATAAATTATGATAAGTTGACAGTTCAGCAAGAAGTTGGCCGCTGCCCAAAGATTCCAGAGTCAATGTAGGTAGGTGCAGTGTGCGTGGTATACGGATAAGTTCGTTAAGTCGTTCTACGGCGATTTGTCTTTGGTATTTTTATCTCGGTCACTAACTTGGTTATCTGCAAGGTTTTTTACATTACTGAGAGATTTAGTATCTTCTTTTTAAATATGTACGTGTATGGCTTGAATTATTTGAAAGAGGATTAAACATTAAGGCTATTTAGTTTATTTCTTTTATTTCTTTTCGATCCAAAAAAGGAAACGATTTTCCAAAGTCCAGTTCAAAGAGATATTGTTTTCCCGTGTATCGAGAAAACTATAGTGTATTCTGAAATTAAATTAAATCTAAACATAAGTAATTTTACTATATAGTTGGGAAATGGCTAGGCAGATGATGATGATAAGTAATTTTACTCAAGTGATCACTTTGACTTGTTTATAGATACGGATATAATAACCTAGACATATTATAACACGAAGAGACGAGAATTAAACCCATACCAACGGGCAGAGTCCCACAATTAAAATTAAAACTAATTAAGACCACACACTAACTCATCTAACCCACTATTTATCCAACAGATCATCAGATAATAATAGAAAATCGCTGCATTGTGTACTTACACTCTTACACCCGTATTTTTAGTGCCGACTCAAGTACATTTTCAATTTGGTCGACTGTCTTTGTCATAACAACAGGGAGACATCACCAGATCATGAGCCCATCAAATTAATCCTAGATTTTTTTAGTTAGCAATTGGTGGATCATCGAAACAGGTACTTCCTCCGTACGTCATTCCCTCCTACACCAACCATCCTTGTCAAATCCATAGTTGCATGCTGCTCTAATCAATGATAAAGATGTCACATGTCACTGTAATCAATGTTAAAGATGTCCATAATGTCATTATATATTGAAAAGTGGGTGTCTAAGTCAAATTATCAACAAACTGTAGCTGTCAATAATTATGTCTATTGTAATTGTTGTCAAGTCCGACTCAAGTTTAGTCCACAACTAAAAACACCGATGTTAGGGTGCTTTTCCACCAGAGATGTGCTATGCTGCGAGGATTGTAATAGCTAAGCTGTGAAACTATGTGACCGTTTCCACCGATGCTACGTTATATAGCGGTGCGAGTTAGATGTGCTATGAAGATGCATAGATCCATAGCACGCATCCATAGCATGCATCCATCCATATAAAAAACATAGTTTAGTTGAGTTCGTTTCCACCAGTGCTAAGCTATGTGCCCGAATGAATATGATTGGTGGATATCAAACGCATCCATAGCAACGTAACATAGCACATCTCTGGTGAAAAAGCACCCTTAAACCAACATAATTATTTTAACGAGATATTGTCACACGTCCGTGCATTGCTCCCAATTTTGTTTACCTTCCGTCTCTTCTGTGTACTCCGAATGAGTAGGTACACTAATTAACGACAAGTTTGTAAACAGTCGTAGTGGTGAGATCACTGTTCAAATAATTTTGGACTATAGGTAGCCACATCATTAGTTACTCACGTGGGTATAGTCCTCCTGGTCGATTTCGGTCACGTCTTCTAGTGTAAGCGAAGATTAAGAAGCGAATAAGAAGAAGAAGCGGAGATTAGCCACCAGAGGAGATATTATAAAGCACAAGACGTGTGTGTGCAGACGCAGGTGCACTCTCTGTAACTTTACTCTCATAGTCCGATGGGACGTCAATCGGACATGAACGCAGTGAGATCAGGCGCAGGACCACCGACTTACCGTGCGCACCGGGCAGTAGCCCTACTGTTCGTGTGTACTGTGTGAGTGTGTGCTCTGTTGGTCTCGTGGTCGCAAGCGTGACTGCTGAACGTGGGGTGGGGTTGGGCAAAAAGTGCTATTGAGAAAACCCACGAGACCAACAGAGCAGTCACTCACTCACGTGGATAACGAGGTATGAAGATCAATGAATAGGATTATTTCATCATCATCAGCCTATATATTGTTCCCACTGCAGGGACTCAGGCCTCCTCTCTGGGAGAGGGATGGGCTATAATCCACCACGCGGGCCCAATGCAGATTGGTAGATGTCACATATCTTCGAATTTTTTGGTTCTAAGATATGCCGGTTTCCTCACGATGTTTTCCTTCACCGTTTTGAGAGTAGTGGTGATGAAATAAATAACACAAAGTAATGCGCCTGCCTGGGCTCGAACCCACGACTCTGTTCGTAAGTAGGGGCCGCCACCACTGGGCCACCACTGGGGATCAATAAAAGGGATATTTAGTTAGACAATATTATGCAGCACCAGTCAGTCAACAAATAAATGGTCCATTTCGTCCCCTACCACCGAGTCTCGGTTGTAATCTTTATCGTCTAGCTAGAGGACTCTAGAGGTCATACTATAGTATGAGTTCGCAAAGCTAGAGAAACTGCATCTGAACTTTCAAAATTAAATTAAATATTGGAGTTTCATTCATCACTAATTTTTGCTCTCGGCTTCGTTCCCGGAAATGATCGCAAAAAAGTTCTACATACCTGTATATAAATCTTTCTTCCGATGGTGTAAATTTCCCGCAATCTGCAGCGCATGCGCAGAGGTAGAAAATTTCCAAAAAACTTTAAAAATTTCGAACCCCAAGTTATCGGGGTCAAAATTGTTGCTTTCGACAATTTCGAATCATTCTTAGTATATCAGAGTAGCACCTGACCAAACAACACTTTTAGGACAGTAACAAGTAAATAGCACTTAGATTAGTGCAGTGTGCTCACGATGAGGTCACTGTGCAAGCACTTTTGGTACGTACTACTAGTTATACACTCATTATTCTCGCGGGCCCACTGTGCAGCCAGAACTGCACCGGTTTAGTCACTTACGGTGGTTGCTCCGAGTTATAGGATGTTGACTTTTCCGCCCGTAAGCTAAACACGAGCTTTTACTCGTGTTTTTCAATTTGCATTGCATCTCTGTCTGTGTGGGTCTGGCTGATAGTGTGTGTGAGTTTACATGTTTGTAGATCTATGCAGTCGTCACGATACAGGAGAAATTCTTAGTGTGGAGCAAAGAAAAAAAATACACATGTGCCGACAAAAACACTGATAGCACTGACGTTAACGAAAGTGGACTATTATGGCACTGGGCACTTGTTAAGTATACGACTATTGCAATCAAAGAAATATATTAGAATCGATGAATGAACTGTGTAAATGGCAAAAAAGGATCTGATAAGATAACGAGTATAATAGAAATATATGGCATACAATGACATGCTGCACCGTCGCACCTACCACAGATGAATCGGAATAAGGGCAACAGAATGATGATGAATGAAAAAAATAAAATCTTCTGAAACTCTGCTGAATCTACTGACACATGGAATTGGAAACGGCTTTCAAATAGGTGTTTGGGTTTATTCCCGCTAGCTCCTCTCGCTTCCACCAACTACAATGAATCAGTCTTCCCACTGCACGCCAATTCATTAGCAGCTCCACTTGTTTGCAAATTAGTCTTTGTGCCACACAATAGACACGCATAACATTATACGACATAATACTTTGTGCTAAAGGACTTGCTCATCTTATTATGGTGAGAAGACTATGACTTGGTCTTAATATGGCGTATGATGGCTTGATACTAAAGGCTCTCATGTTACTTAGTAACTGTTGAGCTCCTTGGGTTGAGTCGAGCAACACGATCATGAGCAAAGCAAATGCGTGCACTGACTGGACACGTTTACTGAAATCGGTGTGGCACTTTCTTCAAAAGACCATCTCAGACAATAATCTGCATGGGCGTCATATGACTTTAACAATGTCTGGACTTTAAAAGAGACAGCGACCTATGATTTTGTTTCCGCTTTTTCTTCTCAGTGTACGGGTACGAAACACCGGCTCCGTCTAGTTTTAAACTATAACATGATGTGACGTGTAAAAGTGATTTGTAAAACTAATTTTATGATGTAACAAGGTAGTAGAGGTCAGATACATAGTCGCTCTGTATTATTATGGTATTCGGGTGCATTCAGTTAGACTTACACTAAAAACAAACATTTTCCTGAAAGAAAGATATCGTCCGTTACCCTTTTTTTTTTTTTGTTGGGTGGAAAATCATCGAATAACCCCCCCCCGCTCTTGGGCAGAGCGAAGGGGAGTGTCAGACTTCTACTGACTAAAAACCAAACCCATGTTCCTTCTTCTTCGCCCTTGTGTCGGAGCCGCGGTAACCTTTCGATATCCACAGCCCCGACGGGCGTCGGCCCTTGCGGGCCCCTCCTTGCTGACATCTCTTTGAGGCGCGCGTGGAACACGTACGCGCTGCCGACACGGTCTGTTGCCATCATGACGACGGCCGGACGGCGAGCTAGCCCGTTACTCACCGTCCACAGGCCCGCGTCTACGGTGGCCGGAGGTCATCGCGTGACCCCCGACGCCCGGAGCGCCTTCCGCGGATCGTCCGTTACCCTTTCAACGAAATTATTGTATGGTTAATCCAATATCTGAAACTTCTTTGTACGTAGTTCTTTACCACTGTGCTCCAAATTGAAGTCACGGGCCGTCGAGGCCGCGGATTTTAGTACGAGATGACGTGGCCTCGGCACAAGGGCAAAGAAGGAACATGGGTTCGGTTTTTAGTCAGTAGAAGTCTGACACTCCCCTTCGCTCTGCCCAAGAGCGGGGGGGGGTCATTTGATGATTTTCCACCCACCAAAAAAAAGGGGGGTTATTTGATGATTATCCACCAACCAAAAAAAAAAAAAAAAACGGGTTATCCTTTTCGCTCTCTCAATTCGCTAGGTGGTCAAGCTGTTTTCTTCCTTGTCTCTTAATTCACGTCGTATACGATTTGTGAGTTTCAACTTTGTCAAAAATACATTTTCATTACTCATACTCTGAAAGTGGGTCAGAACATGCCTGCGGAGCGGGTTGAAAGTACTACTTTTCAGCCCTAGGGAGAATCGCTTTCTACTGACAGCTGTCAAATTATTTGTTGTAATTAGGAGCAAGCCTTTTATTGCCACCAACCGATGTGATTAGGAGCAAGCCTATTACCATCAAACAATGTAATTAGGAGCAAGCCTATTGCCATCAACTGATGTAATTGGGGGCAAGCCTATTGCCATCAACCGATGTAATTAGGAGCAAGCCTATTGCCATCAACCGATGTAATTAGGAGCAAGCCTATTGCCATCGACCGATGTAATTAGAAGCTAGGCTATTGCCATCAACTGATGTAATTGGGGGCAAGCCTATTGCCATCAACCAATCTAATTAGGAGCAAGCTTATTGCCATCAACCAATGTAATTAGGAGCAAGCCTATTGCCATCAACTGATGTAATTAGGATCAAGCCTATTGCCATCAACTGATCTAATTAGGATCAAGCCTATTGCCATCAACCGATGTAATTAGGAGCAAAGTCTATTCACCGATTTAGGTAATTGGGGGCAAGCCTATTCCCATCAACTTTCCTTGTATTCGTAATGAAAAGCACAGTGTTTACCTCGGGTTAAAGACTTATTTAGACCCTCGAACTATTAGCGCCCTCGCTGCGCTCAGGCGCCAAACCCCGACTCGGGACTAAATAAGTTCCTTTCACCCCTAAGGTAACAATGTACTATTGCATACAGCTACATTTTATCAAAGAAATATATTTGATTCACTGTTTCATAACTGCCACTTAATAGCATAATTATTATGTTATCAAAATTTATATACAGAGTGGATAATAAATCCTTGTGATTACTTATAACTCGATATTAGAATCACGTGATCAAAAAGAGAAAATGTATATTTATTATTTTGTACCGCATTTATTTAAAATAATAACAGAAACACCTTTGAAGAAGTCATAAAAAGAACTTCCGTTTAATAAATAAAAGTAGGTTATTCAATTAATAAAAGTTGTACCAACAGCTATTAAAACGATACTACACGTGCCAATACCATTTCTACGCAAGAAAATTTATGAAAACTTTGAAAAAGAAAACAGTAAGTACTGTGTTATGGGTAGTTTGTTGTTGTTAGTCTTGATGCCCACGCTCAATCTATACTAATATTATAAAGCTGAAGAGTTTGTTTGTTTGTTTGTTTGTTTGTTTGTTTGTTTGAACGCGGTAAACTCTGGAACTGCTGGTTGGAATTGAAAAATTCTTTTTGTGTTGGATAGTCCATTTATCGAGGAAGGCTATAGGCTATATAACATCACGCTACGGCTAATAGGAGCGGAGTATAAATGAAAAATGTTACAAAAACGGGAAAAGGTATTTCCTTTTTGAGAGCTTCCGCTGCGTGCGCTGCGAAAACGGTTTAAGTTACGCAAATATCATGTATGAAAGAATTGTTCCTCTTTAAAAGTTCAAAAAAAAGTTCCGCGACAGCATGTATCTATCTTTTAAGATTGACTCACTGTAACCTTTTTTTACTGTTAAACTTTTAGGTTAAAAATAATTATTTTTTGCGAAGCTTATATTATCTTAGAAGATATCGCAATGTAAAAATATCCGCGCGGCAAAATAATTCGCGCGTCGCATTGTAGGTAAGGGGGATTCTGGCTGGCCTCCGGGAAATTCAAATTCAAAATATTTACTGCATCATAATGTTTACAAGTACAGGGTGTTATAGTATATTTAACAGCAAGAGATACCTATAGTAATTCACACTTTAATACTAAAATCTAAGCTAATCTAAACCATCTAAACTATTTTAATAAAGAGGAAAGATAAAATTTTTTGTTGTTACGATTTAGCTTAATTTATGTCGGATAGTCGATATATCGAGAAAGGTTATAGCTATATTTATGTGACGCAGACGAAGTTGCGTGGGTCAGCTAGTATCTTATAAAATAAATAATACAAAGTGTAAACGAATCCTTCACGAAGCCTTCAACAACCAAGCATTCTGTACATCAAACTAAGTAACCCTTCGCAAAAATTATGGCTGGAAAACTTTTATTGGTAAACATATTTCAAGGGGATCGGACTGAGTCAAAAAAAAATATGATTCTGTTTAGTCCGTCAATTGGATTATCGAAAAATATTGGATACGTTTTTTTTGTTTTATCAAATCAATAAAAAATTACGAAAATAAAGCGCGTCAAAGATCATGGAGTGGGGCTTGAAACGTCACTTATAGATACAAAATGTACTAGCATATGACGTCACACGAGTTTTCGAAGCACTGTATCGTCTTCATTTTTTGTTTACGTGAAAAAATACTTGTCCAATAATTTTTTGGAAATCTATCTGACGGACTAATTAGTTATATTTTATCCGATCCCCTAATCCTCTGTCTTTTGCATTTTACCTTCGGAGATTACATGCATGATGCTACATGAAAATATGCGTTAATCTACAATTTTAAGTAACATCGGCAGCGCTAAACAGCTTTCAAAATCGTTCTTCAGTCGGTCCGTTATGACTGTAATTAGTCCTCCAACACCATCTAAATTTATCTTCCCTTCTCACAAGACCATAGCCTATTATGACAAGGCACATTAAACACATAGGCCACCTAAATTATCACCACTGCACACTGTAACCTGCAGTAATAATTAAATTAATTGAACGTCCACAGCAATTATAGCCGCAACGTTTAAACACACAATAGTGCTCCTTGTATTTTAGCCGCAGCGTTTAAAAACACACAATAGCGCTCCTTGTATTTTCAATTTACACGATGAAGTCTTAAAAATACAAACTTATTTTTAGTTTGAAATACAGCATTCTATGAAAGGCCCTGAATTCATACAATACAAGTTATATAACACGAAAGCTATTGTAGTTAAAAATAACTTGCTGCGTTTCCTCTCAAAGTGGTCGATGAAATTATTCAATCGGAAATGAGAGTGCTGAGTGGAATATGCATTATCCGTGTGCCGATTTCTTTGGCAACTATTGTTGCTAAGGTGCTTGACAGTTTGTTGAACACACAGCTTGATAAACATCTACAGATACACGACAACCAATTTGGTTTCAAGTCAGGTCTCTCAACTGAAACAGCTATACTGTGTCTGAAGCAAACTGTCAAGTACTACACGGATAAAAATACGCCCATTTTTGGATGTTTTCTTGATTTATCGAAAGCGTTTGATCTGGTTTCTTACGATATCCTATGGCAAAAGCTACAGCAAACAACAATGCCCAAGGAACTAATCCGCACTTTTAAATATTGGTATGGGAACCAGATCAACGTTGTTCGGTGGTCTGGGGCGTATTCGACACCATACAGGTTGGAGTGCGGCGTGAGGCAGGGGGGGCTGACATCGCCGAAACTTTTCAACCTGTATGTGAACGCGCTTGTAGAGGAGCTCAGCAGCACACATGTCGGCTGCCATATTGATGGAGTCTGCCTTAATAATATTAGTTACGCGGATGACATGGTGCTGCTGAGTGCTTCTGTAGGTGGACGGTCGCAGCTGCTTGGCATTTGCGAAAAATATGCTGGGCAACACGGGTTGATGTACAACATTGACAAAAGTGAGTGGATGGTCTTTCAGGCTCGGGGAAGGTCTCTAAGTCAAACACCTGAAGTTAGACTGAATGGCTACCCCCTTCGTAGGGTAGAAAAGTTTAAATACCTTGGGCACTGTCTAACCCCGGATCTGAAAGACGATAATGACATAGAAAGGGAGCGTAGAGCGCTGTCTGTTCGTGCGAATATGATAGCTCGCAGATTTGCTCGCTGTTCAAGAGACGTCAAGATCACCCTATTCAGGGCATTTTGTACGTCCTTCTACACGAGCAGTCTGTGGGTGGATTATACGCAAAAGCAGTACAGCGCTCTACGCGTCCAATATAATAATGCATTCAGGGTGCTGTTGGGGCTGCCTCGCTTCTGTAGCGCTTCGGGGATGTTCGCCGAAGCGCGCGTGGATTGTTTTTATACAACCATGCGCAAGCGGTGCACATCCCTGGTGCGCAGGGTGCGGGTCAGCCCGAACAGTATCCTGAGCACTTTCGCCCAGCGATTTGACTGCCAGTACATGTATCACTGTGACATGGTACATGTACGGGCTAATGTCGAAATATTGTTTTAATTGTATTTATTATTATTTTTATGTTTAATTGTATGGATTTTATTTAATGTTAATTTTATTGATTTTAATTGTATTTACTGGTTATTTTTGTATTGTATTTATTGTCTTTGTGTTATTTTATTTTGTAATGTGTGTTTTGGTCCTTGTTGGCCTTTTAATCAATAAATAATAATAATAATAATTATTATTTATTTTCACCTCCGTGATTTTATTGTTGGCCTGTGGACTAGTTGTGAATGCGGTTGCGCCTGTCTTAGTTCTAATTTGTTACCCTGGATTGTAATGGGATAGTATTTTATTTTAGTTAGTTTGTTTTAGGAACAAACTGCAGGGTTGACTATGTACCATCGCCTGCAATAATGCATGGGGAGTTCAGAAAAAATACCGTGTGAAGCAAGAAATGACGCCACCTGGCGTAAATAAGTACTCGATTAGCAACATTGATTATATTGTTGATGCTACACTAACTAGAGGGCGCTCACGTTGTATAAAATGTTTATGTAGTTTCTTTTTTCTGTTTATACATTCAAATAATTTATAATGAATTATTTCTATTATATAAATTTATTCCTAACTACCTACTATGTTTGTTTAAATTGAATATTATTATCATTCTAAAACTATCTGATTTTAATTATCTATGTTTTAGTTTTCAAACTTGAGGGTAGGTCGAATATGAATTCATAAATAAATTAGTAGGTAGTAGAAATAATTAGATTGAAGATTTATGAGTTATGACTAAGCTCAATTGATTGTTCGATAAGTTTGTTTCGATTACCTCATTTTTAGCTCATTTTTATTTAAATTTAGGTGAATAGGGTTGTTGACTAATTTTTGGAATCGCTTTTATTTTATAGATAGACCCTATATGAACACAAAAAAAAATATTATCTGAAAAATTATGACATATTTTAATAAGAAAAAGCGTAAATAAAAATAGTTTTAAAAATTCCGGCTAAAACGCTCTAAACTGTCAAATGGCTGTGATGACGTCACGGGCCGTTTTGAAAACTTTACGATCTGTCAAATTGCACTGATCTTGATTCAGTTCTTATGAATATACTTTAAAAAAACTCTAAAATGAACACGACGATTTACAAATGTTGTACAGTGCCGATGTGCAAAAGTACGTCAATCAGTATGCCACAAAACCTTTTCATAAGCGTTCCAAAAAGGGCAGAAATAAGGAGAAAATGGTTAACAATGGCTAGAAGACATCCATCATCATTGTCAACAACAAGTAGGTACCAGTTATTTTTGTGAAGATCACTTCGATGTAAGTTCTAAATAAACTATAAATATCAAAATTGAATCAATGTATTTGAGTATGTTCCAAAATTGTCGTTTATTACTTGTTTGTTAATGTTATTGTTTGTTTACTGGTCCACTTTTAGGTACTTACTATTGTTTAATTTAAATCTAATTTCAGCTTAAAAATGATATGGAAAATTATATACAATATACTACAATGGGTGTAGTAGGTATCTCGAATAATGATGAGACCTGGTTGTTTACCTACAAAGCTTTTTTTTTGTTTTTGCCGTGGTTTGTATCACAACATAGGTACCTACTAAAAATTTGCACATAACGTAACTTTTTATTTTGTTGATGATAGATGACAAGTTTAAAGTTCTAAATATGTATATATAACGAGTAAGTTAGTAAGTCTCTTTCATTCATAAAATATATCACTTTAATAAAACTTACAGAGACTGGGTACTACTTACACTTAAACCAACTTATCTATGTAGGTGGCAAAAAACGGAACTAAAATAAATGTACCAAGTTTGACGTAAGATGTAATTTTGCTTGACAAGTAGCTCCACCTTGAACTTCACAATTAAGTTGGTCATACTGTACTTCAAAACTCCGACGAACAAAAAAATCGTGATTGTAGCAAAGAACCATCAAAGAATTAATTTCCGGTAAGTTAGAACCATTTCGTTTCATAAATCCAGTCTCCATTGTGATAAATAAAGTAATTTTAATAAGTTATTGAAGAAAATCGTTCACAGCTGATACTTTTGCCTTCGATATGACAGTTATATCAGCTTGTTTCGCGGCTCGTGACGTCATCGCACTCTGATTGGTGTTTGGAGTCACGTGATAGTGAGTATGAAATAACGCAATTTAAAATAATCGTAATTAATTATAGACAAAAAATTAGTTTCTTAAATTAATAATTTAGGATTCTAAAAACTATCATTGATTTTTAAAACATAAATTTATATGAATTTGTAATATGAGTCAACAACCCTATTAACTTATTTCATCAAAATGAGTACGCGTTGTAATATTGTTTTCGTTACAAGAGCTCAAATAACTGATTTGCAAAATCAAGGCAAAAACTTATCGACACTCGAAACTTGTCGACTTATATTATTAACGTAAGTAGTTTTGATTTCAAAATTTTTATAAGAAAAAAAAATGTTTTAGTTACGACTATACCTACTACTTAATAAATAATCATTATTGCGTATTATATATTTCTGTTATATTGTTGCAGAGAAAAACAGTTGTTCTATTGGTACGACGATTTTAAGACGAGGGTTCTTTGCAACACCATCAAAGAACTAGTAGACCACGGCTCATAAACACATTACAGCGTCAAATCGTGTTATGAGAGTATGAAGAAAATGGATTCCTGCCGATGACCGACTATGCTGCTTTATATGACTCAAGTATTGACAATGCCCGTCGTGCTCTTAAAAGTGAAGAGCTGCATTATAGGAGGCATGTTGTGAAACCCCGGCCCACAGAAAACCATAAAAGGGCAAGATTACAGTTCGCTTTGGATCATGTTAACTTTGATTTGAGTAATGTTTTTTCATCTTTACAGATGAAAAAACTTTTAAGTCCAGTGAACACGGACGCTTATGTTTGTGGTGCCGAAATAATACGTGATAAACAAGTGGTTATGTAGTGTCCAATATGCTAGTCATATTACAGTGAACGTGTGGGGATAGATAAGTGTTGCCGATCCAGGATTTATATTTCATAATACTTAAAAACAATATTACTTAACTTTAGTACTTATCATTTATATTAACTGGAGGCCGGGTTATTATAACCTATTACATGACTAACGTATTTTTAATAACTAAAAAAAGTCAACAACAACAAATTTTTTTTTACATTACAAGAACCTTTTCGTAAGTTTTTGTGCAATTGTATAGCTATTATCCTACCTATTTAATTCATTTAACTTTTCACTTTTGTGATGAAATAATCCGGTCTCCTGTTTGTCTTTGTTGAGGTTATAAAAGCTTCAATCCTCTTTCCGATTTTGGAAACGAATACTTAAGCTATGGCCTCAATAAGAAGTTTTATATAATATAATAATGTTGAACGATAATAAATGTCTGTTTTTGAATAATAAAGTGTAAGAAATAAACCTCTAAAAGTGTGATAGTGTCTTTTTGTTTGTCTCCGTTAATCCCTGTTGCTAACTGACTACTTACTCGAATATTATATTTTTGAATGCTATGCGCACTTATTAGCTTAATGAAAACATTCCATAAGGTTTCTTTTGTTTTTTTTTATCATTTAACTTCTCACTTAATCCAACCTAATACGTGTTTCCTAACTTTTTACTTACCTAACCTATGCCCAAGTCAAAGTCCATTTTTTTCTATATCTCAACAGAATAGATTACATTTAGTTAGGGCTAAGTTATAAAAATCTACCTCCTTTTTATTTCACCTACAGGTGACACCGGGTAATCCGGATATTGTCATTGTGGAAAGTAAAAACTTTAAAGGTGGTACTAACATTATTCTTAAGTATTACTACTAACCAAAGTATGGATCTTGTTGTCTGAATAAATAAATTATTATTATTTATTTATTTATTTAATTTCATATTATTATTTAAGTAGGAATTACAAATAAAATTACTGTCAGGTAGACACAGAAATAAAACTTATGCCACCTACAAGTGACACTGGGGATTGAAGAGTTTAATATCACAGTTGTGCAGAAACCAAACGCCATCTATTAGTTATTTTCGAAAATTTGATTTCTACCTTCACAGAAAAATAGGCCCTAAGGTATCCCATGCACTTGTGTGGGCGACTGTACCTATATTATTGCATTTTCGTAGGCAAATCCCTTTTTATCTTATATTTTCAAACGTTTTTGTTCTGCCTCAGTATCAGTTGCAAAAGCATTATGAACCTATCAGCCCGAAACACACAGAAAAGGCGTAAGGTGAGGGAAAGTACTACAACTCGACAGTTGGGTCCAGACGCTGAAATCAGACGCTGCTTGCAATCAATGAATCAACCCAAACAAAATATTAAAACTGTAATATAAAAAAATAAAAATGTAATGCATAAAGCCAGCTCCAGAAGCGCTGTTCTGTATCAAAATAAATAGTGACGTAACTCCACGCTTTTTATGCATCACCGCGCGAAGTAGCTTCATGAAACTTAATTAGAAACGTTCACAAATGGTTTTTCCGACCTTCGTTTTGGCTTGCTTTTGCATTATTTGCTTTGAACTTTAGCTGGCTGAGGTAATTGTTGTGGGTTACTTACATTGTGTATGTGTGTGGCTTATTAATTCTTAAATGACGACTTCAACTTGAAGACTTCATGTTTGTTGTCTACGCATGTGACTGCCTCGTTGGTCTCGTAGTCGGAAGCGCGAGTGTTGAGCATGAGGTCCTCTAGGTTTGATTACTAGGTCAGGAAAATTGTTGTCTGGAAATTCTTACACTTGACACTCTCTACCGCTCCGCCCAGAGCGGGGGGGCAGAGCGGGAGAAGTCATTTGATGATATCCCACCCTCCAAAAAAATAAAAAAGGAGAATGGAAATAAAAACTTTTTAACAAAAAATAAAACCGACTTCAAAAAAAAACACAAAAAAGTTTTTATTTTTCACTTTTTAGTGGTTCATATGTAAGTTCACATGTCATGTTCATGGGTCATAATGTGGACAATGTAGTTTTTTTTTTTAATTTTGTTGATTTTTCAAAAATCGCTTGTCCGATTTCGATATAAAAAATTATGGGACCATTTGGGAAGTATAATATACCCTTTCCAACAAAAAAAAAAATCAAATCGGTTAGCAAGTGACGGAGTTATGCCCGAACAAACATAATATATATATATATATATGTATATAATCATCCGAATTGAGAACCTCCTTCTTTTTTTAGAAGTCGGTTAAAAATATATATAGTGCTGACTCCAAGGTACACGAGACCAGAAGAAAATTATAATAATTTATTATATTCTTCTGGTCATTTGTGGACTCATTATAATGAGTCTGTTAAAAATTAAGTAGTTCACTCACTAACAACGTTGCCATATGACCATTTCCAACATACTTACCTGCGGGCAGCTTGTATTGTGTCACCCTTAATTTGTTTCTTGCACCTGCTTGACATCTAACTTCCGGAGTTTGGGGTGGTACGATCTTGCAAGCATGACCGACCCACATGAGGGTCACAGGAACATACTGATGCGGGATCTTGACAATAAATCGAACTCAATAATGTAGGAAATATTGAAGTGTTAGCTTTTTTTGGGGCTGTTACTTTTAACTTCAAAGTAAACAAATACTTAAATGTGTTTTTGAAGAAAGAAAGAAAATGAATTTATTAGTCTCACACACAATTTGATAAAAAAAGCTAAAATAACTTTCTTATCTATATAAAGATCTATAATAAACAGCGGGAGCGACTGTATTGTATACTATGTAAAGAAGATTATAGTCAGAATCTACAAAATTATGTGATATTTAAGAGCATTGTTGGTCGAAATACTTCTAATCCTCGTTAGTGTACATTTTATCCTTAATGACGCGCTACCGTTGTTGTGGCTGCACAAAACACAAATTTATCGTTCGCGCTGCATACGATACGTGATGCATTCATACCAACAGGCTGTATGAACTAAACCTAAATTGGCATAAGCCGAACTATGCTCTATGATACTAAACTCATCATTCCTCGCTCCTGTATTTATTAACGAACAAGCATCTGCTTGTTGCCTAACTACTCATCATTGCCTAGCCTTTTCCCAACTATGTTCCACTACTGACTACTATGTTCAACTGTGTACTTCCAGTCTATCCGGATGCAGCTGAATACCAGTATTTTATATGCAGCGACTGCCTATCTCACTTTCACAACAGAGATAGTTACTGGATAATACGATATCCCGTAATAAGACTGGTTGTCTGACTTAAGGGCCACGTAAGTACTTGTAACGACTATCAAAGATCTCACAAATGGCAGCCGGGATCAACGGCTTAACGTGCTTTCTGAGACAGGGAATCAACTCGGTATACTCGAGTGGTCACCCATCCACGGACCTAACTAGGTAAGCATGGCTTAACCTGAAGACTGAACCCGAGCGGCTGTTATTATTTAGCCTCGAGTCCTCCAAGTACAAATGTCTGAGAAAACATCTTGGGAATTGACCACATGTTTTACATTCATTGAAACTCCAAACGTAAAAATCCGCCAGGGTAGAAGTTGAACAGCACACCTAAAAATTCCCAATATGGTAAATATATCTAAACAAATATATATGCACCCCCACCCCACACTAATTTTACCGGTTGCATTCTATTTTCGTCTGACCTTTACAACCCAATCTGATACAACGAAGCTATTTCCGACCAGCTTACATAATACACTTAATAATACATAGGTAGGTACAAGGCGAAACCAACTTTCCACCCCTCCACTTAGTTTCTTGTAACACCACTGAATATCGTATTCATGAAAATTCGGATAGCGCTTCTCCATGCAGATAGGGCGAGTAATGAAAGAAGAAGACGTTACTATTGTATTAGCTTGTAATAGGTTTAGCTGTGAGATACGACCCGTTCGTGGACGGGCCGACTGAGGGTTTGGTAACATATTATGTGTGTGAATGCAGAAGTTGATGTAATCGGTGTTATTCGGACGGAGTCGGTAAATACATATGGGGAAGATTAAGTAAAGGGTCCAATTAAGAGAAAGTATTAATGTAAGGATTTCGATATGAGCTATTACCATTTAAGAATTTCCGGTTTTTGCCGAAGAATAGACCACAGGTCAATTTAAGCACTGGAGCTAGAATGGTTTAATGGAGTTTTTTTTTTTATTCATTAGACGATCAGTGCCCATACTGTAGTTATACCTAATTGTGCCAAGTTTATAGTACGCCTGAAGGTGTATGACCGAGCCTTCTAAGAATACAGTCTGTTTCACTTAACGACACGATTTCACGGTGATATTTTAAGAAACAATTAAGTTTATTTCGGTGTGGGCCATTGACAACAACATAACATGTTTTTCCTCAAAAAAAAATATAATTATTTTAACACAAAGAAATAATATAATAATCGGGCATTCGTCATTTTGTGGAGTTTCCTTTCTCTGGAGCCCTGACCACCAGTAGCTTGGACCCTGCTTCGGACAACAGCGGATAACCATATTTTTTTTAGAAATAATTATTTTATATACTTAATATTTGAAATATGTGAAAAAGTTTGGTTTGCATGGGAATTTAAATTATTTTCTCTGTAAATCTATGGAAGATTTACAGAGAAAATAATTTAAATTCCCATGCAAACCAAACTTTTTCCTTCTGCAGACAACCAACGATCAACTTGAGATTAAATACCGTGTGCATTGCCAAGTGCATCACATAATTACTGTCATTAATAAAATATAAGATAGTTCATAAAGATAGCAATAAGTTTAAGTACAGATATGGACTTTAAAACTTCGACATAGAGTTTAGTTGGCGCGCTGCCAAAACCAACCTTGCTCTCACAAATTGGGTAGCAGTTGTACGTAGGTGGTATTTTTATTAAAATAAGGCTTGTTTCCTAAACTTTCCTTGTTTCCTGTAACTAGGAGGATTTCGTAACTGTTTATTTTAAGAATTACGTTTGTGTAGTAGTACTAGTAGCTTTTTCAAGCAGTGGGATGAACCAGGCTAACAGTATCAGGAACTACCTAAATAGTTCTTGCCGGTACAGGCGTGTTGTGTTAAATTAAATTGATATTCGTTCCGTCTAATTATGGTCTTTAGGCCTTATCCTAATCTTTAAGATTTTAATAGTATTTTCTTTTCTGTTTCTACGATGTATGTAACATCTACTTTTCACATTCACAGTTATTAGGCCTAGGGCTGGACTATTTTTGATTAGTTAAAAAGCTGGTCACGGGTCCTTTTGAATTTGAAAATAAATATTTTGAATTTGAGTTTAGCTGTTAGTGTGAAACCGACAGAAAGAGTTACTTTCACACCAACAATATTAAAATTAATGATCTCAAGCCTCACATACCCACATAC
Source organism: Diarsia dahlii (assembly GCA_949775195.1). Classification (NCBI taxonomy): domain Eukaryota; kingdom Metazoa; phylum Arthropoda; class Insecta; order Lepidoptera; family Noctuidae; genus Diarsia; species Diarsia dahlii. The sequence goes on along the minus strand of OX459194.1, from coordinate 20,824,199 downwards.
TCCTATAAAACACACTGTAGTAAATATGGTACAGTCAAGTAGTAAAGAAATAGCGGTAGGAACGCGGAAGCCCATTGTTGGCGCATTCCGCACAAGTTTACTGCTTAGAGCCTTACAGTCTTGCACCATATACAGTAACTGGTCGCGACTGTACGGGCAAAGGACGTTTGCTCCTATTTTTTGTGTACCTCTGCCGTCATACGGAAAAAAGGCGTATCTAACATTTTTTTCGAAATTGAGTTACATACATAATTCGGAATCAGTGAAAAAAATAGCATCCACTAGTCAATTTCGAAAAAAATGTTAGATACGTCTTTTTTCCTTAAGACGGCAGACCTGCACTGGTTGCATGTTGATGTTTTTTTAAGATATGACACAATCGTCTTGCTGCGGGATTATGCCTCTTCTTCTCTCAATCAACAAGGAAGTGACAAAAAGACGTTTTGGACTTTTAGGGAATTAATTAATTCATTTTGACAATGAGTGCAGATATGCATCCTATTTTTATTATTCTACTTTTTTATTTTTTTTTATTTTTATATAGCTTCTGTTTTTTACGATAACCAATATAACCTAAAGTGCATTAACAAATAGAGTGCATTTTCAAAATCGGTTTTGCACTTATTGTCATCTCGAGTTTACTAATAAACTCATAACCTTCTTATTTCATAACATCGTGAAGCACCCTCAGGTCATAGAAACAACAGGAGTGAACCTATAGCCATCAACCGACCACAAATCTAGACTCCGTGGCTGCTACTGAGAAATTCCTGATGGAAAAACTCAATAACACTTCTCCTAACCCGGGAATCGAACCCATGCAGGACCGCGCAGCTCAGCAGTCGCGGTTTCGACCACGAGGTAGTTAGTTGGGCACTTCATTACATACATTCAAATGATAATAGTTGCTCTAATTGAAATCCAATCACATACTCGTACAATATCGTAATCACAGTAATCCATACTAATATTATAAATGCGAAAGTAACTCTGTCTGTCTGTCTGTCTGTTACTCTTTCACGCCCAAACGGCTGAACGGATTTTGATGAAATTTGGTACAGACATAGTTTGAAACTTGAGAAAGGACATAGGATAGATTTTTTTTTTTTTTTTTTCGCGAGATAAACCAAAAATCTGCCGGAAGTCACTATTCCACGCGAACGAAGTCGCGGGCAAAAGCTAGTCAATTATATATTTTCAATTATATATTTGTCCTATTAAACTTGATTATGTACAAGTGGGTGGCCTGCCAATTATATCTCAGTAGTGCACTAGAACGACCTCTGCACTGACTTATATACAAGTTATAATAGATAAGCTTTATCTAGTTTATATGTCTAATTTTGTTGTTTTATTGTTGCAGGTAAATATTGAAAAAATGCATGCGGTATGCAAACATTCGTTCAAACCCGTGAAATAAAAAAATTGGTAGACTTCCTGGGATTGTAAACCGGACTTGAGGTGATGTAAAGCAAGAAAATATTTTTTTTATCAATAGGTACATCATGTGCCTAACAGTTTACCCATTATGTACCCATTGGGTTCGAGTCCAACCGGATTCAGCTGAATCCAATAGTACTTTTTTATGTCTGAACCCCGCAACCCAGTTAAGACTGCGTTACCCCTTGGCTTTTGGGCTTCTGGCTACCCTAATGACTGTCACAGGTCAACAAATGACAGCTGAGACTGATAGCATAAAGAGCTTGAATATTGTAATTATCACAACTGCTATTCCTAAAAATCACAGAACAAAATCTTCTTGATTCTTCACACGTATTAACTATATGTATGCAATGCATAACAATCAAACAAATGCATATTCATATACTCATACATAGCCCTTACCAATGCACTAGGACACTTCCAGGTCAACACACGATTACCACACGCTCGTAACACCTACCAACTATGTTGCAAGACCAACACAATACTTAGTAATCACACACACTATCGTCTGCATTTGAATCACAGATCGCCTGATGATGTCATATGCTTAGCATGAGGAGTTGCCTCGAGCCCTACGTAACTGCATACTTAGTCATAAGTACTTGGAGATAAAGGGCCCTTTCTGTGAGTACCTCGTTTGCTTTCTAAGGAATACTTACTAATATTGTAAATATTGTGTAAGGATTGATTGATTTAGGTTAGTTGCCCTGTTTGTATAAGTGAAGTTCTAAGCACTCTTTGATCAGAACTTGCCGTTGGTCTCCTGTGTCCATTGAGGTATCCTGTGTCGTAAATTTTATGCGCTTACAAGCATTTAAACTACAGATACAACAGCCAGACCCGGAACAACTGCCTGTAGGCCATACAAATATTTGATCCGTGCAGGAATCGGACCCATACACGTAGCGCATCAGCCAGTCACTCAGCCATTGCGCCAAGTGTGCATTGTATTTTTCCCCTTTAGTGACTAAAGGTTCGCACACTTTTACATAAAATAGACCTTAAACATTTGTCTGAATGTAGGTATTACAGCTTTACCCACAACCTCTATAAATTTCGACGATTTCATGACCTTCAATTTAAACTGTAACAAAAATAGATTTTATTGCTTCACATAGTTCTGTTAAAAAGGCCTACCAAAAAGAACAGAGAATGAGTTTAAACACATGCAGTTTGCAAATAAAAGCACGTAACTTACAGACGCGGGACAACAAACAACTCGTTGCGACTAACTTTTTTATTCTGGCCGAATTCTCTCTACAAAAGCATACCTACTTGCTAATTAGCATATTATGACATGTATGTGGAACTATATTGTTTTCTGTTTTGAGAACTTTAAAATTGCATACTATGAAAGTAATTCAATTACTGAATGTACACAGTAATTAGTATAGCCTAACTGGCCTTTCAGTTTACCTGAGCCGTAAAGGCTAGCAGCGTTTCCAGAATTTTTATTTTTTACTACAGGTATTTAATTCATTAAATATTATGTCATCTTTTGGATCTTATATTTACATTTTTTTTTTTTGGTTACTTTATTTATATTAGTTATGATTTGAGGGACTTTACCAGGTTGCCCGTCGGGGCTGCGGATTATCGAAAGGGATAACACGGCCTCGGCACAAGAGCGAAGAAGGAACATGGTTGGTTTTTAGTCAGCAAAAGTCTGACACTCCCTTCCGCTCTGCCCAAGAGCGGGAGGAGTTATTTGATGATTTCCGACACACCACAAAAAAAAGGGGCTTTACCAGGTATCCCAGAATAGTAGTATCCGCAAAACTTTATTGGTGAAGCATAGTGAACCAGTCGTAACAGGTAATCAGTGTTCTGAAAGCCTGATAACTAGCCTTACCTTCGGGTAACATATTACCCAGTAATAATTTTGTGATGGGTGTAAGGTAGAGAGTCGCTCCAGCTGTATCCAGTTAGACTGGGAGCCAACCCCAACATAGTTGGAAAAAGGATAGGCAGATGATATCCGGACTATTTCCAATCTCTATCTCCTGCTAGCTAGTTGGCAAACAAAGAACCCATGCTATAAAAAACAGCAGTTCTACCATTAACAACGACCATTCAACTATATTACTGCTCCCTCCACAGTACACAAAACAACTACCTGAGCAAGCCAGAAGGATCTTATCGTTCAAACAAAATATTATGCTAATCTGTGAGCTCCAAAATTGTCGTAAAAGATCAGCACACTGTTCAGAACGATAATTGTTAGGGTAATTGTTAATTCTGATGTTATTGTTACCTTTAATGTTGAGCAGGACCGGACTAGGGTGACTGTGGAAGGTGCAACAGTTTAGTTAGCTCTTTCTAATTAGAGTGGTTTTCACAAAGGTTAATTCAAGATGAAATACAATATTTAAATAAACTGCACTCCATGGAACCTGTGAAATACTTAAACATCAATTAATTATTATCATCCATCAGTATTCAACAATAGGGGATCGGACAAAAAAAAACTAATTAGTCGGTCAGATAGATTTCCAAAAAATATTGAACGCCTATTTTTTCATTATTCACATTAACAAAAAATTAAGACGATACAGTGCTTCGAAAACTCGTGAACTCCTCGAAAACGTTACATGTCAGTAAATTTTTAACCGACTTCAAAAAAGGAGGAGGTTATCAATTCGACTATTTTTTTTTTTTTTTTTTTATGTTTGTTCGCTCACTTGCGACTGGGTGAACTGATTTTCTTGATTCTTTTTTCATTTGAAAGCTGGTGCTTCCCGTGTGGTCCCATTGTCACCATTTCAATATCTGATGATGGGATCTTGTAGAAATCGGGGGAACTCTTCAATAAATAACAGCAGATTAACCGCGATTGTTGCTATAGCATATCTAAGCATTGTTTACGCCATCACACAACATAATATCACGCCTGTACTCACTACAAATGTTATAAAAACTATTTTGTGAAGATCTGATGAAGAACTTCGGAGATAGGCAACGGAACTCCTCAATAAATGATAGCAAATGGACTGGGATTGCTGAAATCTCATATTGTCTGTCTATTGTTTACACCAGTTCATAACATAACATCACGCCGGTACGTTGTGAAGGGGTAAGCACATGTGAACCACTAAAAAGTGAAAAATAAAAACTTTTTAACAAAAAATAAAACCGACTTCAAAAAAAAAACACTCAAAAGTGAAAAATAAACTTGAGAAGAAAAATCAGTTTCTGAAGTCGGTGACAAAAAAATGAAATCAAAGAAACAAAAGTCACCGACTTCAGAAACTGATTTTTCTTCTCAAGTTTATTTTTCACTTTTGAGTGTTTTTTTTTTGAAGTCGGTTTTATTTTTTGTTAAAAAGTTTTTTGTACCCACAAGTGACGTCACGACGCTTTTTATTTTCGTCAATTTTTATTAATTCTTTAAAACAAAAAATACGTATCCAATATTTTTCGGTAATCTAACTGACGAACTAAACAGAATCATATTTTTTTGACTCAGTCCGATCCCCTATTATCAAAGTTATTTTATTTTGTGTTCCGGGGCCGCGGTATCTCTTTCGAACAGTCCCGCAGCCTACATTTTGATGTCTTTCACGTCAAATGCACCCTATTATAATTACCTTCGATCTGTAGCCTGAAAACGGTTCTGTACAAAATGTATTTCGTTATCATCATAGTATAATGCTGACTCATTCAAATACGAGTAACCGATAAACTCGCAAAGCTCTCCCCTACATAACACTGAGTTGCAAATTGCACCTACCTAAATACATCCCTGTGCACAAAACTACACGAGCTCACGACATGTGATCATTAACAAAATGTCGAGTCATCTGAACATCAGGTAGAAATGCTGGTACTCAGGTTATGCTAATTACTTTACACTCTAAATATGTATAAAGAAAGATAAAACTTTGACTTTTAAGCTGTCACGGAGACTAGAGAGTACATTGACACCCTGTGTGGGTGCCAGTGTACACAGTCTTTGCATTCTCTGTGTTCTTTTACTAACGAGAAGGTTGAATTATGTGGTTTATTCGAATCGGAATCGGTTTATTGCGAGACTCTGAGCTTGAGCAGTTAAGGCCTTAACTGCTGGCCTCTTAGAGAAGACCATGTCTCTGTGCCATAAGTCATCACTGGCAACACACACTGGTTAAACACCCTCGTCTTATGACACTGCGGAATTTTGGACGAAAAGATGTCGCGTAGTTTCCCGAATGCTGCCCATCCGAGTTGTATTCTAAGGGTGAACTTTTTGTCGTAGTTGGATCTACCAAGATTAACAGTTTGTGTCTACCTTATCGCCCAACAATTACCGGTACGGGTGGAACCCGGACATTTGACATAACTTTCGTCTTGTCCATGCTCATTTTAAGACCCACCTGTTGAGAAACGTTACTGAGGTCTCTGAGCATTGTGTTAATCCAGCGATTGCATGAATTATTGATCTAATATTGCACAATACTCCGGGTAATTTCAAATCACACCTTCCAAAAACTCGAACTCAATTATGTGATTTGTTCACCCACCTGTGTTGACTCATCCGTAGTTAATGATCCCTTTACAACTGCCATTACCGCCTTTGATCATAACATTCTAACACACGTACCGCTGTACGAATAACAAAAGAAGCCGACATAACCTACAAAAGAAACCGACTAGCCTGCTGGTCGCATTTTAAAGTTCATATATTTTGCACTGTGGTGGGGGTGCAGAGGGTGTTGTTTTTATTTCAACTAGATACTTGGCTTCCGAAAATACTATTTCTGAATATGAAAACAGAACTTTTTAAGCTATTGCATAGCTTCTATCGCGGGCCTTGAGCGTGGAGAGCGAATCCAGAAATTCCGTAACGAAAATATTTTCAACCAGATTGCTATGGTTACGGAAAATAACAAGGTTGTCAACTGAGGTTGTCAAATTAAATGATTAATTATTTGCATGCTTTACCGCGGCAGTCTCCGAGTGCCACATATTTTTTTTTATTTACGGTAGTGGGATGCTCTTTATTTTTCTTTTTTTTACACGACTGATTTTGAATTAATTTTGGGGAATTATTTTGATTACTGTACTTCGATGAAAGAAAATATCGTGAGGAAACCAGCATGCCTGAAAAATGTTCCTCGATGGCATGTAAAGCCAAGTCAGAGGTCCATGGTCAGCATTAAAACTCTGGCACCAGGTTTGCCAATAACTACTCGAAAAAGAAAGAAGTTACTTTTAATGTACCCTCTGGTACAGTATGCAGCGTAATCAGTAATCTATATAAATAAAAAGAGAAGTCCTGACTGACTGACTGACTGACTCATCAACGCCCAGCCCAAACCCTTGGACCTAGAAAGCTGAAATTTTGCACAGAGGTTCCTTTCATAATGTAGAAAAGGAATAGAGAAGGATTTTTCGAAATTCAACCCCTAAGGGAGTTAAATAGGGGGTGAAAGTTTGTATGAAATATCGTCATTTTTGATATTTTCCGACATCCACGCGAGCGAAGCCGCTGAAAAAAGCTAGTAACTAATAATACTGTAAGTTCTCAGTGCTAGGACTTTATGGATAGTGGGCCGTGATCAACCACTGCATCGTGGGAAAATTTTTTGAACTAATAATCTTTCGTGCGGAAACTGAACCCATGACCCAGAGCGTAGCAGCCACTGCTCTTACCGACTAATCAATTAAGGCGACGATAAACGCCAGCGACCTTGAGCGAAGCGCCACACATATTTATTTCTTTTACTCCAAAATCACATAAAAAAATCCAAAACACTATCATTCTAGTAAATAACCTGTAGTATTTTTAAAATCACTTTTCATGATTCTAGACTTGATAAATTAAGAGAATTGCTGATTAAAGATAAAAGTGGCCTTAACTCGGTTTGAAATTATTGCTGATCTAAATTCAATCAAACATATATTTTTAGTTAACTCTTTAAAAGAGATCGTACGAGCAATGGCATAACTAATTTCAGAACCGGCAACGTTGCTGTGTTATGAAGTGACAGAGTACTTTTTTTTTTGCCCCACACTTGGAATTTCTCCTGTATCGTGGGTGCGTTCACAAACATTAAACTCACATGCACAAACACACCCAGACCCGAAACAACTATCTGTAGGCCATACAAATATTTGTTCCGTACGGGGATCGAACCCGCGACACGCAGTGCAGCCGTCCAATCGCTCAGCCACTGCGCCAACCGTGCCGTCGAAACTTGCAGCTTTGTCATTGTTTGCCAAGGCATAAACGACGACTAGACATGTCTCTGTTTCTAGTTTCTTCTGACGAATAATGACTGTTTAGGCCGAATAAAATTACAACTTATACATATCAACCTGTCAAAATTATGGAACCCCCCCTGTTCCAGAATTTTCCAAACATGTCCGGAAATATAGCACAATGAATGCGGGGAGAATTCTGAAACGTCCATTTGCAACAATGAGAAAATAGCAAACAGTTGATACTTTAATAAAATTATTTTAAATTTTAATATAATCAATATTGTTAAGGGGATCGGACAAAAAAAAACTAATTAGTCCGTCAGATAGATTTCCAAAAATTATTGGACACGTATTTTTTCTTTTTTCACGTAAAAAAATTAAAATGAAGACGATACAGTGCTTCGAAAACTCGTGTGACGTCATATGATAGTAAATTTTGACGACACAAGTGACGTTTCAACCCCACTCCAAGATCTTTGACGCGTTTTATCTTCGTAATTTTTTTATTGATTTGATAAAACAAAAAACACGTATTCAATATTTTTCGATAATCTAACTTACGGACTAAACAGAATCATATTATTTATTGGGTACTGCACAAATCAAAAACAAAATCAGGGGCTTTCCTGCAAATGTCTAGAATTTTCTCCCGAAAAAAATGATAGGCCCAGATAGGATAGGATAGATAGGTCACGTCCCACAGATGGGGCACAGCCCTCCTCTCTATGAGATCAGTGATCTTAATCCACCAAACAAGTCCTTTACTATTTGTACAATACTCATACTAGCATTAGTACCTAAGCCCACACAAGTCTGCCAAACCTCCAAACAGACTAACCGGGATCGGAACGTGCTATGAATATATTAACCGTGTACATGAATCTCCGCGCCGACCACTACGTCACGTTTGGGTGATCAGTCATACCGTGACAGATGCAGGCCCGGAATAGAATGGTGCAGTGGCCTTGGGGCTGGACTTAGCCCTGAGAAAACGGTACAGGAGCAAGTTGCTAAAATCTGTCTATTTTTAGGAAGAAACTTCATGTCATTGGAAGTCGCAGCACGAAAATACAATCTCAAACTCAAAGCATTTTTTCAATTATTATTTAGACCACGGAACAGAAAGAACAGTGGAAATGCAAAGTAGGCGTAGCACGGCTGTCATAACTTTGCAGTGTACTGCAAACTCTCAGATTTTTGACTTAGCCGTGTTTTGACATCGCTTCGAGTCGCTAGTCTCCCGCCTATTTAATTTTTGCATTAATATGCCGTATTGTCACGTATTGTGCGATTTTGGAGCGTAAAAATGACTGTAGAAAAAAAAATCTTGAAAACGGAGGTGTTTCCTATCATCGGTAGATACGATTTTATTTGTTTTCTAATAAAATCGTAGTAAATATCAATTTTCTAAAATTTTCTAAAAATGTGACAATCTGTCACATTATTAGAAAATTATAATCAACCTTTTCCGATTGAAATAAAGTTTATTTTAGATCGAATGTCGATTGTTATATTTTGAACAAGGATCTTTTTTGTTCTCGAAAGTTCCATGCTACTCAATTAGTGATGTGGTTAAGATTGGTTGCAGATTTGATCGATAGATATCGATAAAATAAAACAATGTTATACTTACTGTTTAACATTTCAATACAAAGATCCTATAATATCACATAAAATTCATTTTGAGAGGTATACCCGTACAACATTAAAGTTACATGTTTTGTAGCTAATATAGAATCAAACTTTTACAAATTTTAATAATGATTGAGAATTGCATTGACATTTTACGTAAAAACTGACACAATAATATTGACAATTTATGTTTTTCTTTTGTATGATGGCATCTTTACCACCGAAATATACCTGTTTAAATAAAGTATGAATGTAAGGACCATAGAGACCACCAAACCATAATAATAAAGTGATTATTATTATAAAGATACTAGCTGATGCCCGCGGCTTCGTCCGCGTGAATGTCGGTTACCGCGACCGATGTCGGCTATCGCGACCAAAAGTAATGTCTTCATCCCTTCCTTTCAACCCTTTTTTCGCACCAAAGATGAACGCGCACCTGACCGCACCGCAATCGCCGCAGTCATCGCATTTTATAAATCTTTATATGGAATAGTATATGGCATCACGCACCTATCCGCGCCGAACCATCCGTATTTTCTAAATCCTGTAGGTATACTGGTTCCACAAGATTCCACAACCTTAAAAAGTAGCCTATGTCGTTTTTCAGGCTCTAGACTATCTGTGTACCAAATTTCATTCAATCGGTAGTTTTGACGTGAAAGCGCGACAGACATCGAGAAACTTTCTCATTTATAATATTTGTTTAAATGAAATCCAAAATGTTCACTAGTAAATAGTATTATGCTGCAGTGCAATAATTACAACATTCTAATTGGCTCTAAGTTGGAAGTAGTTTAAAAAAAGTATCATCATTCATTAATCTTGTGTTAGGTTTCCCAAAGACGCATGCATCCGCAGACGGGTAAAAAGTCAATATAATTTCTCTTTTATGTTAACTCCTTAGAATTTTCTCGTAGAAAACTCTGTTAGGATTTATTTGTTTGGGTTTGTTGTAAATAGTTTTATGCAAGTAATAAAATATTGTATTTTATTTTATTATTTACAATTATTATCAGGTACAATTATTTGTTTATAATACTACAAACTTTTTTTCAAAATAAATTGATTATCTATCAATATCGATAATATAGATAAAAGCTTAATGTGTCTCTTCCTTGGCCGAGTAGCAAAAAATACAGACCTGTGACGCGAATATAATCCTTATTACTCTAGTTTTTAAGTGTATTATTGCGTCCATTGAAAATACTGCCATCTATGGACGAGTAGCGGAATTTACTAGGCAATAATTTCTAGTATGATTGCTGATTACAAAACGTCGTATTTTATTTCTGAGTGAAGCAAAATAAATCCTATCGTAATACCACGAAGGTATATTTTTAAAATGTAGAATCTGTGAGTTACGCTAGTTGTGATTGAAATTGAAACGACCAATCAAACAAATTGTGTAGTTGTAGTGCACTGTATGATTAATGGTTTGATTGTGTTAGTTTGGCGACACTGGTTCCGATACAGATTTCGTCACTTAGCACTTCTACCTGTTTTTTCTGTTCTGTGATTTAGACCATTACAGGCAATTATGAATCCCGTCGGGGCTGTGGATTGTCGAAAGGTTAACGCGGCTCCGACACAAGGGCGAAGAAGGAACATGGGTTTGGTTTTAAGTCAGTAGAAGTCTGACACTCCCCTTCGCTCTGCCCAAGAGCGGGGGATTATTCGATGATTTTCATTAATTATGAATGTCAAAAAGCGATGCTACATTCACAGTCACAAGGTATAATAACTTATGAAAGCACTGTTAAACGTAGAATGTGGCATGAAACTTTATGGACTCTCTTTTAAATCAACTTATAAGTATTGTTGCTCGATATATTGTTACTACTTCATACTTACGTGTAAAGAGCTTTTTCCTGAAACAAATAAAAAAAAATTGTTTTAAAGAATAATCCGCCATTTTAAAACTGTAATGCAGCTAAAACAAATAGGTACCAATAAGTTCATAGGTGAATCATCCATAAGTTATAAAGAAACCTGCTGGAATTCAATATCAATTGTTTCACGAGATACAGAAAATAACATCAAAACAATCAGCTTCGTGTTATTTCTCGATGAGTTAAAAGCAATAAAATATCCCTGAATTTAGCGACTTCTTTGAAAGCTTCGATTAAAGTATACGATAGTAACTTCCATATAAGTTTTCACCCATTTTCTGTACCGTCACGAGCACTAATATATAATACTTCGATAGAATATAATCTACTGAAAAATAATGCGTTAAATTGTAAACGGTAGGTTCCAGTTTACAATCTGTCGACAGTTTACAATCTCGCGAGATAGATTATAATCTATCTATCGGTATGTATTTACAATTTTACGGTGACATATACACGAAGCCAAATTCAAACCCGATTTTCTTGTGAAACAACCGTCTCTCTCGTTTAGTGCTTTAAAATAAGACCTATTTCGTAATAGTTTAAGTTCGAAAATGATGTTTCCGTAACGATATAAGATAATAATCAATACGGTGGGAGAAAATCTCTTTTTAAAGTTGCTGGGTGTATACTTAAAACTGTACATCGCTCCTTCGAGCAATATTAATTACAAATTCTACCTAAATCTTACCCATTTCCCAGAAATAGCGATAGTCTTGACAACAACCGTGGCAACAAAAAAAAAACAATTCAAGCACAAAATTGATAGCGAAAACTGATCGAACAAAACTCCGCACAAAGTTTAAAACAAAAACATTATCAAATGCAAAACTCCGAAGTTTTAATGATGTAACAAGATCTTTGTTGCAATTAGGGTATAAGGGCTGAAGTCACACTTAAGTTTAAAGGGCCCAAGTTGCAACCTTGGACCTTGGCTTCAGACCAGTAAGGACCTAACTACTTCAGCCCTTTGACAAGTTTACAGAAATATGATAGTGAAAGTAAATGATAGTGATTTATTCGTTGGTCGAGTGGTCTCAAGCGCGAGGAGAAAAAAAGTAAAAGAAAAGAAAAATCATTTATTGGTTTCACACAGGACAGATCAAGTGAGCATGAAGTCCCTGCCCTGGGTTCAATTCCCAGGTCGTGCAAAGTGTTATTGGGATTCCCATCCGGAATTTCTCACGAGGCCTGAATTTGAGCCCAGTTGATGGCAATAGGCTCTCTCCCTATTACATGGGATTTAAACAAAACGGCGAAATTTCGATGTACACCTGTGTTGGTAGGTAAACCTCTGCCTAACCTTTCAGGGATTAAATGCTTGATGTTATGATGAGTGTTAGCTATGTTTTGTAGTCGTGGGTGGAATCTCTTTGAAAGTATTAAAGTGCAAAGGTTCATTGGTAATGGTACTCAACTCAGGTACGCCTACGCTAGTTTCTTGATGTATTAATTTCAAAATTACTCCTTTTCAATGCTATTGAGTGAATGCCTGTATTATTGTATTGTTTGATTTTGAACTCTCGGTGATGAAACACACAGCCAGCGTACCTACGTCTATTTTTTAGTCATTCACTAGGTTTTGTGTGGGTCATTGCATTGAGGATACGTCATAGGGTTTTAAGTCTTTTGTTGGCAGCGCTTTCTGACCTTTTAATTGTAAGGTCTCTTTTGCGATGTAAATTAATGAAATTACCTTTAAAACAATTCTAAAAGCTTGCAGCCGCTTGGATTTATCTTTAAGCTGAACCGCGCTTGCCTTCTTTGGTCTGTAGATGTGTGGCCACTCGGTCCCAGCTGACATTGATAGGTCTTTGACAGTCGTTAAAGGTAGTCAGGTGGTGGTGGTGGTAGGTAGGTTGGGGTTAGGTGGTAGGTAGGTGGTTGAATTGTGGAGGTCAAATGAGCAGTCGTGTAAAATACTGGTATTCAGCTGCACCCAGCTAGAATGGAAGCTGAACCCAACTTATTGGGGAAAGACGTACGCAACAGAGAACGAACTTTAAAACTCAGTAATCCCTGTTAAAATAATTGCTTACATATTTCAACTACCACAAATAAAGCTCAGTTCATCCTCCATTTCGAGTACAATACCAAGAACTAGAAACAAATTCTAAACAAGATTTAAATGTATATGTAAATGATGCATCCCGTCCGTCTGTCCGCGCCATTAGCTTGCCAATGGAGGATGGCACATGATATTATTGCAGTGAAGTAGTGGACGTTAGGAATTATCGTGCAATGTGTATCGTACCGTGAATATGTAATTGAATGACGGTTTAGGAATGTGTCTAGACATTTGTTTATTTATAGACTTGGTTTGTGACTTGCGGTTGCAAGTGGTAATGCTGAGCTTGAGGTCCTAGGTTCAATTCCTAGGTCAAGCAAAGTGTCATTGGGCTGTCCATCAAGAGTATCTCAGCGGCATCCTGGAGTGTGAGTTTGTGTGCGGTTCATAGCAACAGAATCATCGCGTATTAAATGGGACCTAAAATGATAACTGACAAATGTTAGTTGTACTACATAATTATATATACTATCGGTCTACCTCAGCCTTACCCTTCTGAGATTACAAGCGTGATGTACTACGGATCAGTTCCTCTAAGAAGATACCTCCTCCTCTATTATTTTCTGATTAGTTTCGTTGCGGGATCCAAGAGTTAAATTGATTCTCTGAGTATTCGAGGAGCTTCATTGTCTCGGCGTCTTTCTGTAGGTCGCAACTGTTGATTCTAGCTTTCAGGAGCTGCACTGCTTTAAGAATAGGGTGGCGAGCTTGTCCCAAGCTTGTGACAAACTTCTTCACGCCTTTAGATGCGCTTTGCATTTATTAATTTAGTACAAATAAGTAAAAATTGTAAGTAAACAAAGATCGGTATTGCTGTATAATGTCTGATGCAATTTTTCAGCATGAAACTAAAATGTAGCTCACGTATTACGTGAATTTAATAGGTTCTGACGCTGGAATGTTGCAAGCTCATTATTCTTGACAAATGCAATTAACTATGGACGCTATGGAGGAACTTATAACGCTAGTTGCACACTGGCGACTTCTGTGCGCTTGCTTGAATATTTTACCGTGCAGCAGGGAGTTTAGTATATCAAGAAATAATTTATGATCTTCAAAAAACGCTAATCAGCTAACCACTGACTTGTCCTGTAACGACTGCCAGAGTTCTTCAAATGACAGCCGGTACCTACGGCTTAGTCGTGATTTCCGAAGCGCGGAGGATGCTCGATATGTAATAAGCCGTCACTTGTCTATGTTGGCTTGGCCCGTGGATGGCCCAACCTAGTCAAACGCGGTTAGACCTGAAGATCGACCCGTGCACCTCTTATTATTTAGCCTTTGGCTTGCCATGCATCGATACCATAAAGTTAAAAAATTCAATATTTCAATCCTTGATGCGTTGTACACACGACGATCAATCAAGCTACATACATCGAAAACCAATTTATAATGCGGGGTGCCTTATAGTATGGGGAAGCTCATACAATGCTTGATCAGGCTATACTGGTTATGGAGCTACCAAATTAAGCTAAGCTCTCATCGTACGGGCAGCTCATACAATGCGAGGGTCTCGCTATAATGTAGCTTGATGTAGCAAGCAAAACTAATTCGCTCCACCAACACAGAGACAAGCGGCAATTCGCTACGCACTTAATCGTGACTTGCATGCCAAGCAGCAAGCCTAGACATCGTCTGTGACTGCAATCGTTATCACAAATCAATGATGTTAGAGGGCTCAAGAGTGTTAGAGGACTCAAGAGTGTTAGAGGACTCAAGAGTGTTAGAGGACTCAAGAGTGTTAGAGGACTCAAGAGTGTTAGAGGACTCAAGAGTGTTAGAGGACTCAAGAGTGTTAGAGGACTCAAGAGTGTTAGAGGACTCAAGAGTGTTAAAGAGGACTCAAAATTTTCCTCCCCTATCAGATGTATGGCAGTGTTGCATCACTTGCATCACGTAGCGTCAACAATGTAGATAAGTATGCGGGCAAGATAGTATCATTTGTTTAGAGTGATGTGCGTGGGATGGGTTGCGAAACTATTGAATGCAAGTTCATTTGGTCATAAGTTTTATCATACATATAGTTACATAACATCACACATCACACCGATATCCTCGAAGGGTTAGGCAGAGGAGTACCCATTAGAACACATACATTTCGCCAGTTATGTTAAAGTCTAGTGTAATAGGGGGCAAGCCTATTGCCGTCAACCGGGCACAAACCCAGACTCCGTGACTGCTTTTGAGAACTTCCTGATCGAAAAACCCAATAACACTTTGCCTGACCCGGAAATCGAACCCGGCCTGGGTTTGATTTCCGGGTCGGTCAAGCTCAGCAGTTGCAATTGCAACCGCTAGACTAAAAAGAAAGTCAGTCAATCAACAAATATCGTAAGTATAATGGTCACAAATGAACAATGAATATTCTACCGAGTAAATTAAACAGATTGATAATGAAATGAAATCATCAATTTATTTATTGACATTCACTGAGTTTATTATCGTCACAGTTGAGTAGTTGACTAACAGTCGCACCTTTTAAATTGATAGCAGGACAGACAGTTTGATAAAATGGTTTTATGTTCTCGCCTTTGTTTCCCAAAGGAGATGGCAGATGTAAAGTTAACATACTTCTTTGAACTGCAAAACATAACGCCTGTAGGCCCCGAAATATTGAGATTATTTGTCGATTGGGGGTTTAAAAACAAGCAACGGTACCTACTTGATTGCGATTTTATTTCCTAGACCATACCTGGAAACGTTCTAGTTACGCAAATATTAGAGCTTTTTTAGAAGTTTGTTTTATGTTATAACTTTACGTCTTCGTTGAGGGAATTTATTATCGCTGCGCCATTCTGGTGGTCGCCAGTATTGATTCTGTCTTTCAGGAGTTGCAGTAGTTTGGGAATAATGTGGCAATCTTCTCCCCAATAAAGAAAAATCTAAGATAATATTATTTAACACAGTCGTAAAAGCTTATGACGGGTAACGCCACCTATCGCATATATTACATACCTAGGTATCTACAGAACAAATGATATTCGTATACTTACTCCTACAGACAGTTTAACAAGAACCGTAAACAGACAATCGGAAGTTAGTCATCACTCATTACTAAGTGACGGGTACTTACTAAATTATCTAGAATTCTAGTCTGTTTACTACTTTATTCATCCGGTTCTAGGTACCTTTTATTGAAAGTAGGAATCGGTGAATAATTTCCAATTCCTAATTAATTACAAGCTATTCGTATTGGTCTGTTACTCATGTTGAGTACAGGATAGATTAAAACCACAAGTTCAGCCTTTTCTTTATATTGTAACAGCTCCCATGTCAAATATTTTTCTCATACTGACAAGTAAAACAGAAATATAAATTAAAGAGTTTGTTAGCTGGTCGCCAACAACTCATAACATCATGCCTAGGTTACGCATCGGGTAAGGCAGAGGTAAACAGTATAGTACGCTACTATTAATATCATAAACGGGATATTTACCATGTTTGATTGTTGTTTCGAGTTCCCGATATTTCGGCGGATATTTCTAGAAAGAGGGTAGACCGTTTTGTCTGCTCATAAACATCCACCCGCAATGACTTCAGTTTATCCGTGATCATGGTGCTTGTAACAGCGCCGAAATATCGGGAACTCGAAACAACAATCAAACATGGTAAATATCCCGTTTATGATATTAATAGTAGTGCCAGTGACCATGTCAGTTTAAAAACTTATAGTATAGTACGCCCTCATAATTTAGAATAATAAACCAGTTATGCTGACGCTACGGTTGGAGCAGTGGCTCAAGCGATTGACTGCTGCGCTGCGTGTCGCGGGTTTGTTCCCCGCACGGATCAAATATTTGTACGACCTACAGATAGTTATTCTGGCTATTTGTGTATGTGAGTTTAAATGTTTGTGAACGCACCCACGATACAGGAGAAATTCCTAGTGTGGGTCAACGTTTTAGAACTTGGCATTATCTGAGCATGGTGCTGTAACATTGAAGACATTAGAGACACACAATACTACCTGCACGCGTAGCATGGCGATTCCATATAATATTATACCAAGAATAAACAAATCTCTTTCAATACAATTCGACATGAAATCTTTCCACAATCTGTAATTTTGTAGATTCATCCGTCGACTAATCCCGTTTCTAAGGATCTGGAGTTTTGGGTGGCCCCAGCAGTGGGACAGCACAGGCTAATTAATATAAAAAAGGTGTTGAAATTGTGAACGGGACTGCTGGGAATTTGAATGACCACGCCTTTGATACATGCTGTATAAACAATTCAAACTATGAATTATAGTGAGCTGGCACGCCGTTACGGCAAAGTGTAGCGTGACAGAAACTCTTAGTTAAATTATACGGGTGCGGTTAATTCTTTAGTTATGGCTGGTTTTTAACTCACTTTCTATGTGTCTGTGATGAGCAGGGCGAGAACTAATTAGTACTTATTTTGTAACACGCGAGTCTGAGTTGGGGATATTTCCTAGAACTCACCCTGTATCATTGGAAAACAACCGGGTTCCCGGAAAACGGTTTCATAATAAAAGCTCTTATTTTAAATTACCCGTTGAATCGAAACAGTATCGAGTTTATCAATGACATTCCTGTTAAAATATCTGATTGCTTCTTTTTCATTAAATACTGCATAAGTATAGCACAAGCACAATCACACAATCAGCCTATAATGTGTACCTAAAGTGAACACCTCTGCCTAGCCCTTCGGGGATTAGACAATGTGAAGTTATTTACTAATCCAAAGTTTTACGCAGAAAGACAACCTACGAAGCTTTGCACCCTGAGTTGGTTACTAAATCATCTTGACCTATATTTGTTTAACTTTAATATTATATTAAAATAATGAACAGCTTAACCTTTGAATACACCGTATCATTGAGACAGTGAGTCACAAGTCTTTCTAAGCAGAGTCACATTTCTTCAGTAAACTGAAAACACATGTTTCCTTTATTTGGGCAACGTTTTATAAACAAAATGTCCACTGATTCACTGCGCGTGTGATTGGCGGTGTGTGGAGCAATGTACAAGCGGTGGTGATATAAAATAAAATATATTTTTGAAGGTTTATCCTAGAAGACATAGCTACGGCAAAGCACCCAAATAAAATAGAATATGGTAGGAGAATGATGATAATCACACCAAAAACATTTTCATGTAAAATGTAGTCAAGACGACACCATGTTGTTAGCACCGTTAAAAAGTTATCAGATCAAATGTAGAGCCAAACTTCAAGCTTCTGACTCTACACGCCCTGTGCAAGCTCTAACTTCACAAGCTCTACCTTAGTCAAAATATGCAGCTGGGTTGAGGACTATGGGTGAACGTACTGCCATCAACAGGTACTGCAATCCAGACTCTGTGGCTGCTACTGAGAAATTCTTAATGGAAAAACCTTAATACACTTTGCCCGACTCTAACATCGAACCAAGGACCTCATGCTTAGCAGTCGCGCTTGCGATCACTAGATCAACGAGCAGACACTTCCTCCTTGCGTCGTATTCCTCAGTGATGAGGGTCGTGACCTCCCTTCGATATCACTTTCTCCCGTACGATTTTCCTCCATCTATTTCTGTCTCGGGCGGTGTGGAGGGCATTATGAAACGTAGAGTTGAGCGCGGTGCGGATCTGGTCGGACCAACGTATTGGGCTGCGTCCACGAGGCCTTTTCCCGTCTACTTTGCCGGTCACGATGAGTTTCTCGAGGTTGCCACTGTCTTTCCTTGCAATGTGACCGAAGTATTCCAGGACTCTGCGTAAACATTCGGATGACAGCCGCGAGGAGATCTTGAGTTCACGCAATGTTGAGACGTTAGTCCGGAATGCTGTCCAGGGGATACGGAGCATCTTCCTCCAGCACCACATCTCAAAGGCGTCAATGCGTTTACGGTCTGCAGCTTTCAGTGTCCAAGTCTCAGCGCCATAAGAAAAGATCGAGAAAACTAGAGTCCGTACCAGATTGGTTTTAGTTTTTACGGAAATGTTGCGATCTCTCCAAATTTTTCCAAGCTGGGACAGCGCTCTTAGCCATGCCAATTCTCCTGCGTACTTCCTTCTCGCACGAACCATCGTTGCTGATGTTGGAACCCAGGTATATAAAATTGTCCACTGTTTCTAGGCCCAACGCGCCAGTGAGTTCCAACTTCCCAGATCTATCCACCACCATGACCTTGGTTTTGGACCTGTTTATGGAAAGTCCCATCTCCTCGCTAATCCGCTCCATTTGGTCCAGAAGTGCGAACATTTCAGACTCGTTTGCTGCAAGAAGAGTTGTGTCATCGGCGTAACGTAAATTGGTGATTTTCACACCACCAACTGTTATGCCTCCCTCCCAATTCTCACAGGTACGTCTCACAATGTACTCTCCATAGGCGTTAAATAGAATGGGCGACAAAATGCAACCTTGCCGTACTCCTTGGTGGAATTTAAAGGGTTTTGAGATTTTTTATCGACTCTTACGACCCCCTGACTTGACTCATACAAGGCACGAAGTAGGGCGATGAGATGGTTTGGTACTCCAAGATCCTGCAGGACATTCCACAAACAACTCCAGCTGACACAGTCAAAAGCTTTACTGTAGTCGATGAAACACATGACCACTGGCGTATCAAACTCGTGTGCCTTCTCAACGAGCTGCCTGACATTGAGAATCTGCTCTCGAGTGCCCCTGCCCTTCACGAAACCTGCTTGCTCCTGCGGAATTTGCCAGTCCAGGTAGTAGCGGATGCGGTTGTTGAGAATATGGAGCAAGATTTTGCTGGCATGTACAATGAGGGACAAAGTTCGGTAGTTGCCGCAGCTCTTGGTTGACCCTTTCTTGTGCAGCGGAAGAATTACGGATTCCGACCAGTCCTGCGGCCATTCACCGTTTTGCCATATGTGTGAGCAGATTCGGAACAATGACTCTACACCCAAGTCACCCATAGCCCTAAGTACTTCTGCTGTTATTTGGTCGCTTCCTGGCGCCTTCTGGTTTTTGAGGAGCAGACACTTAAACTCTATACAAATAAAACGCTACCTCCTCAAACCTGCACCACCGCCCTCTTCCCTATTCGGTCGACAAGGTCACTTCAGTTGCGTAATCGAATATTTCGAGTAGTGATCCACCGCGCACCGGTTAATAATGATGACAGCATGCATCGTTTGACGTGACACGAATCACGATACACTTCGAATATGGATGAATATCGTAAAAGTGATATATAAGACGGCGCCTACGCAGCCTGTGAGGTATTAGGGAGCTGATGCAAGAAATATGGTGATTAATGTTTATTTATTTACATAATGTAACATCACGCTTGTAATCCCCGAAGGGTGAGGCAGAGGTCCGGCCCTTATCCCAATTCATTTGGAAATAATAAGTTAAATATGAGGTCGTTAAAATAAATGGACTGTCGCTCAGTACATTAGTCGTGAGCGAGTTAAATTAATTACTACTGGTCAATTTAGCCTCAAGCTCTGCTAATTTTCTGATTTTTTTTTTAATAACTACGTTTTGATGTAGATAAGTACCTACCCTACGATCATTGATGATGATGATGATGACCAAGTAAAAGAAGACGGGTCTGTTGTCATCAACTTTACTGCTGTCAACTGGGAAAATATCCAGAATCCGCACTACCCTATTACTGCCAATGATACTGCCCAACCTCCAGGTTAATCAAACCTAGCACTAGCCCTTGTGGTACTAGACTAAATTTATGTATTTTATGACCATCTCCTGTATTTTGACGAGGAAGAAAAACTGCACTTTGTTTGTAGACTGTGGCTTATCCCTTCTTGTTAACACGTTTAAAGACAACGAAGATGATAGATGAAGAAGACATGGTGCCCCGACCCCCAAATGAATTGGGATAAGGGCAAAAGGTTATGATGATGTATGCAGACCATTAATTCTTTATCCCTTCTTGTTAACTCCGGACACAGGTAGGACTGTGTCCGGAGTTAACAATAAGGGATAAAGAATTAATGGTCTGCATACATCATAGTCACACACAGACCACACAGTCACAGTCACAGTCCTACCTGTGTCCGGAGTAGTTCCTGCAAGGAAAACCTGTTCAGGTGGAGATTCATAGATGACTCTGCCCTGGAGTGTAAATGTGGTCTTGCCCCGCAGACTATGGAGCACTTGATATATTGTCCAGCCTGTTAGGCTACTGAAAGTGCTGAACTCGTCGCCAAATTCAGGGACGACTCAATTTAAATCATGTCATCGACACGCTAAAAAGAAGAACACGTTAATGCCTAAACACAACTAAGGAACAATAATTTTGTCAATTACCAGCCTGAAAACATTTCACAATCATGTTTCCCTTTGGGAATTTATTAACCCTGAGTTAGCGATAAATCTATCGGTCAACAGTTATTGGCGTTAGTTCAATTATTTGTTCGAACCACTGTTAATCTGTTCAATAAATAATTTTATTTGTTCATCTTAGGTGTTGGTGGAATACCAATGTCATGTTAGCATTGTTGTTTTGTTATGTATGGAGTATGTCGTATTGGTAGGGGAGCACAGATTGTTTTTCAGTATAAATTGGAAGAATATATGAGAGCAGCATCGGTGGCCCAGTGTTGGCGACCCCGACTATTACGGCATTACTTAGTGTAATTTATTTTTTCACCACTGTTCTCAAAATGGTGCACCGTGAGGAAACCGGGACATCCTAGAACCAAAAATTCGGACACGTGTGACATCTACCAACCCGCACTGGGTTCGCGTGATGGTAGATTATAAATTATTGATCTAATGAATTATTGTTAATTTTTTCGATAGCATCGGAGATTTTATGTACATATATACCTACAAGAGTTCTAGTAAATCATCTTTTTCGTTTCGAAAGGACCTTAATGAGCCCCTCTAGCGTAATAATGGAGATTAGGTCAAGATTGCATATAATTAGTGTGCTAATTACTTAGTATTAACGTATTCTGTTAATCACTGCAGCCACACGTTCTGAATAAGTTATGCAGCGTTACTTGATTGATGAATCAACTAGTTTCGGAATCCATTGCACATAAGTACTTGCATTAAGGCAGGTATACTTACCGGTCAATGTGGCGACAATAGGATAGTTGACAAAAAAAATCTAATTAATCTGTCAGATAGATTTCCAAAAAATATTGGACACGTATTTTTCTTTTTTCACGTAAACAATAATAAATGAAGACGATACAGTGCTTCGAAAAGTCGCGCGACGTCATAGTTTGGTACATTTTTTACCAGAATGTGACGTCACCTGCCCTCACTCACGATCTTTGACACGTTTTATTTTCGTCAATTTGTATTAATTTGATAAAACAAAAAACACGTATCCAATATTTTTCGAAAATCTAACAGACGGACTAATTAGAATCATATTTTTTTTAGTCAGTCAACTACCTTATTGGGGAGGCCTAGATGTCGTAGTGGGCGATTGCAGCAGTGAAGATTTATACTTACCTAGAGAGGGTTGCAGGTGAGGATGATCCGGAGCTTTTGCACTTGTCTTATTAAGTGCTGCATACCAATTAATTCATAAAATAACTTAATCTGGCTGTCTTAAACCAAAAGCAGTTCATAACCTAGGTAGGTAGACCTGCGGGACTGCTCGAAAGAGTTAAAAAGGTTTTTTTTTGGATGGTGGGAAATCATCAAATGACTCCTCCCGCTCTAGGCAGAGCGGTAGAGAGTGTCAGACTTCTACTGACTAAAAACCACTTATGTTCCTTCTTAGCCCTTTGTGCCGAGAAATACAAAAAAAAGGTAGGTAGGTAAGGAAATGTAGAGTTTGTGGTAATGCGAAGTACCTGGTGGTGGAACTTTCATACAAGCTTAAAAGCTTGGCGTGCCCTTATAACCTACTACTCTTTATGTTTTTAGTGTTTTGGAATAGTCTGCTTACCGTATCTAATTCTACACGCCACTGAAACATAGTCATGTTTGATACCAAACTTTGAAAGTCTTTGGAACTATTCCCCACCCGCATACTTAGAAAGTTGAGCAACTTCTGTATAGTTGGTGACATTCCTTTGCACTTGCGTTCCTTGTTGCAAGGAATCAAGGTTCCAAGTTCAGACATCAATAAGTTGTTAGTGGAAATAATTATGAGGTAGGTGAAAGTTAAATTGGAAACTTAACGTTAAAACAGACACACTTTTGACTACTAGTATGACCTTTGCATTTTGAAATAATGTTGTTGCGCTTTATTAATGTAAAATGCATTCAATTTGTAAGCATAACTGAGCATGAGGTCCTAGGCTTTTACATCAGAAAGTTTCTAGTAGTAGACTCCAGATTTGTGTCCGGTTAGTCCGGTAGGGGGCGAGCCTATTACCATCGACTCCCCCCTATTACAATCTGGCGAAATGTGGGTTAGGCAGGTGTACTGTTTAGGCAATCCCCTGCCTATCTTACGAATTATGTTAAACGCTATGTTATTATATTTAAATAGGACTTTTAACATGAACCTGAAATAAATATCCTCCTCTGCAGTTTTAGAAATAAAACTTTTATCATCCTCGTGGAAAATAAGACGCAGAACCTCAATTAATAGTTGGCGATAGTACCGCCATCTATCGCGTGCAATTATGACCTAGAATACAAATGAGCTCGTTAAAAATCTAATTACACACAGTGCAAATTCAGAGCTTGCTTCAGGAAAGCACGTATTCTTAGTTTTTATCAAGCTACTCGTAAAGTAGGTATATTTGGGTCACATTTTTCTGTTTCATATTACTAACAGTTTAAGACTACGTTATCTATCCACGTGCTAATATTATAAATACGAAATTAAATATAGTCTGTAAAGTTTTGTTTGTTATACCTAGGTATTTTTTTGGTTGTTTGTTATATTTCAGTTTTTTGTTCTTTTTTTTTTAAATTTTGCTTCACACTAGAAATTTCTCCTGTATCGTGTTCGTGGGTGCGTTCACAAACATATAAAGTCATATGTACACAAATACCCAGACCCGAAACAACTATCTGCAGGTCATACAAATATTTGTTCCGTGCGGGGATCGAACCCGCGACACGCAGCGCAGCAGTCCAATCGCTTTGGTTCGGTTTGGTTTTGTTTTGAAAAACATAGTTAGACCATAATCCCAATTCCCAGTTTGGTCACAGGTTACTTATTTTTTTATCCCAGTAACGTATCTCGACTCGACGCGGGCGAAGGCCGAGCAAATAACAGTTTTAAAAATATGATTAACAACTATGCCAATTTCAAAAGAACAATCATCAATTAAAACTTAATAAGGAAATACGAATTATTTTATTTTTCCTAAAAAATGCTTATTACATGCCTATTAGCAATCAATCGTAAAATAGCACGGATTTACAATTTTACAGCCGTAATAATTTTACTTCGAACATAAAACTGTTTAGTATACAAAGCAATCAATACCTTTACGTATAATACAGACAGTCTCTCAATGTAAAATACTACTTAGCATTCAGCTGCATTCGGTTAGACAGGAAGCCGATTCCAACATATTTATTACAGAAAATTATAATGATACTTGGAGCTGACCCGCCAAAACTTTTTTTTATTCTTCCCTATTAACTGTTATACACATACTCACATAAACTCACGCCCTTTTCCCGGTAGGCAGAAACCACAGAACGCCACCAGCCACTATCTTTTATACTGTATAATTCTTTTGCCTCGTCCAAATTCAGTCTGGTCGTACACGCACGCCGGTTACGAGTACTAAGCACTGTCCTTTCTGAAGAACGTCAACAATAAAATCAGTGTACCTATATCAGTCTAGGGCAGGGATGGCGAACCTTTATGGATCAACGTGCCATTTTTTCTAAAGAAATTTTATTGAGACCTTGCACGTGCCGTCAAATAATATTGCTTAGTCTTTATTGGCAGATAATTAAACTAAATAATTATTTACAACTCATAGCTCTTTCTTTGCTACCAAAAAGATAAAACTTGACCTATGTCGTAATAAATGTTTCAATTCTACGTGTACTTAATTCAATTTAAAGTAAGATTGCATCTTGGACTGGACTCCTAAACCAAACGGTTTTTAATTGAATCTTATGTTATACATCTCTGGAAATAACGACTCGTAGACACAGTTGAGAAATATTGTTAAAAATTCGGTGGCGTGCCTGAAATATTCTGCAACGTGCCATCAATGGCACGCGTGCCACTGGTTCGCCATCCGCTGCAGCAATTAACGAATGCATTCTCTCGGAAATTGAGGGGAATGAAGTGGTCTATACTATACCTCTATAAACACTGTCGTCGAGCAAGATGACGCCACACATTATCCCGTGGAATTTCTGAACTCCCTGTCAGCAAGTGAACTTTCAGCGCAAAGCTGAAGGTCGGTGTCCCGATTATGCTTCTTCGGAACCTATCTCCTCCGAAATTGTGTAACGGGACTCGCCTTAAAGTCATGTCGCTCCACAGACACACCATTGTGGCGGAAACTCTTACGGGTTGTGGCGTCGGCGAGGCAGTATTTATACCACACATTCCCATCATACCTCATAACTTCCCGTTCCAGTTCAAGCGCGTACAGTTCCCCGTGAGTGTTTGCTTCGCGATGACCATCAATAAGTCGTAGGGGCAGACAGTGAATGCAGCGGCTGTCGACCTCAGGACGACCTGCTTCTCACACGGGCAGCTATACGTCGCTTGCTCCCGCGTCACCAGTCCTGACTCTCTTTACATTTTGGCTACGGAGAGCCAAACCACTAATGTTGTTTATCGAGAAGTCCTATAAGTATCTATTTTTACCCTATTCTGTATTCCTAATTCATTATTTTCTCCATCTGCTTCAGTCACAACATAAGACTTAATTCAGCAGAATCACCATAAAGTCATTTATTCAAAGCAGGCTGAAAATCAGCACTTTTTTATGGTCAATTTTATAAAAGTCAGTCTCCCTCTGTTACTGCATTTTCTGTAGATATGAAATTTAAAGAAGAAACGGAAAATAAATGTTATTTTAAAAGGTATAATCGTATTTTTGGTGCTCTATAGCGTTATATAAAATTCTAGTTTTATATAAAATTAAATACGACATTTGTGTAGAAAAAAAAATGTAAAAATAATTCCAAAAGTGTGAATGGAGGATTCCTAGAACCGCATCACTTCCTTGTAAGTATACATGAGGTAGAATAGTTCTTGCTAAAACTCGCAACTTTTTCGATATAAAATATAATAGCGAAGCTAATCTAATAAAGCTAATTATCGGATTCAAGATAATGCACTAGTCTCGCCATCTGGTGGTTGATAGAAGAACTTAGTTTGAAAAACTAAGTTTACGGATGGGAAGAGCTTTCCAAGTTTGAAAACTGGATGGATTAAAACTAGAGTACGTTTGCGTGGATGCTGTATTAAGCTAAAGCAAATATTTGTAACCAGGTAGACTGCTTCTTTATTAGCGCGAGCGTTGAATATGAAACCCTGGGTTCGATTCCCGGATCGGGCAAAATGTAATTTCGGTTTTCCATAAAAATTTTCTCAGTAGCAGCCACGTAGTCTGGGTACCTGCCCAGTTGGTTAAACATAATATAACTAGCGAAATGTGGGTGTACTACACCTCTATCTAAACGTTATGTTTTGTGTATCTATAACCACTCTTTATCCTAGTACAATAGGGGATCGGACAAAAAAAAACTAATTAGTCCGTCAGATAGATTTCCAAAAATTATTGGACACGTATTTTTTCTTTTTTCACGTAAACTTAAAATGAAGACGATACAGTGCTTCGAAAACTCGTGTGACGTCATATGATAGTACATTTTGACGACACAAGTGACGTTTCAAGCCCCACTCCAAGATCTTTGACACGTTTTATCTTCGTCATTTTTTATTGATTTGATAAAACAAAAAACACGTATTCAATGTTTTTCGATAATCTAACTTACGGACTAAACAGAATCACATTATTTTAACCCTGTCCGATCCCCTATTGGTGACACAAACATCATTTTATTTACAAGCGACAACACAACGATATTTATTTGGAATGGAAAAACATCGAAGTAGCACCCCCTCGAGTGCTATAAAAGTGAAATAGTTTATGCTGCGTGTCAGACTATCAATCTACATAGCATTTGCAAGTCTGTAAATATAGCAATTTGTAGGTAGGTATTATTGGGATATTATTTGGAAATTTTAGTTTTGAGGTAACATACTTTAACATACTTTTGGTCACAGCAAATAATTCATTCATAATTTATGTATTATTTCTGTAAATTAATATCGTCGATCTATAGAAAAGAGAGTTTCTTGAAATATTATTACAATAATGTGTTTTTTTTATGGTTATGTAATGGTTCTTATTTATTATTCAACCAAGGCTGTTCTCGAATGTGTAATATGCTTCAATATCGCTATTGTATGCAGCTTCATAAATGTAATGATGTCGTTCAATTCGTGACCAATACATAATAAAATCGATATTGCAGCACAAACCATTAAAACATTCATTCAGAAGTTTCCGCAACCAAATTATAGCGCCATTGCCCTTGTAACTCCTATCTTGTTTACTAGGAAATTCATGAGGAAAATAAATATCATTCTGCAGTATTGGTCATAATAATACTGCACATTAACGATAATTGCTATTGTTTGAAATAAAAACAATCACATTCATTTCAGTTTTGCTACTCGATAACAGATGGCGTTAGCTCCGCGTGCAATGAAGTTGGAATTTTGTAGAGCAGTAAAGTATTCCAAGCGCTTGCCAGATGGCGCTGAGTGTGCTGTAAGTTTTGTTTTGTAAACAAACACCTCTTATAGCAACTTTAAAACATCGGGAACAATAATTGTCGTTTCATTTAGTTCAGTTTTACTATCTTAACAACAACAACGCATTCTCGTAACTCACAACAATCTCTTGTTTACAGCTGCGATAAAACTGTTTATATACCAAACACACATCATGTCACTGACCCCGCTCAAATAAGAGCGCTAATAAGGGTAGAAATTTAACAGGCAATACTACCCAAGGGTGTTGCAATTTGTCGAGTCATTTACTGTGGACACATTTAGATCTGTTTGCATGGCCGTAAAGAGTCCACGCCCTTACCATAACCACCCACCCACTGCACCAATTTACTTAGGACCCTCTTTCCCCCTCTGCTCGTTCAATTAAACTACAACAATGGAAACCTCCCTAGAACCTGATGGTTCTTTGTAAACTGGTTTAGAAGAACACCGTCCACCCATTGGCAGGTGACCACGATCACGTCACCTTCGCAATGGAATCGTAATCGTAAAACCTGACTAGTTTTCCGCGGGCACCGACACGGGGAACTACCCTCATTTACTCCCTTGTCAGTCCTTTTAACTAAAAGCCTCATTTGTAATATACAAAATGATTTGACGACGTAGACTTGGAAATGAACTGGAAGTCCGGAAAAATATTGAGAAGCATAAAAAAGTTTTTCGTGTCATATTTGTGTAGAAGAAACAGTAAATTGAACAATATGAGAAGACGAAGGGAATCAGTTGCTTCTGTTTATAGGAAGACCACCAAATTCTTAACATCGAACACTGCGAATTTCCTTAAGAAAAAACCAAACAATAAAAAGTCGCAAATACTGATGGAAGCTATAGAGGACTGCGAAGACAATGGCGAAGAAAATGTAAGCAAATTGGAAGAAATAAAAACAGATGATGACGACATAGGTGAACGAGACCTTGACTATTATCTAGGAGTTAGAAAGAGAGAGAGCTACTGGCGGGACCCGGCTGGCAAAGAACAGATAAGGAAAGACTATCTCGTCTATCATTGCGGTATCACCGAAGAGGATTACGATAAAAACTATAAGAAAACAATAGTCTCGAAAGTGTCTTATGTCATACAACCAAGACTGAAGCAAGTTCCTTTCAAGATCCATAGGAAGAGAAGGAAGAACGGAGATTGGAGAGACGATTCTTGGCGGGAGAAGACTGGGATATTTAAACTGTTTGCTTACAGGCGAGATAGTGAATATTCCACGTCGGATAGTTACAGCGAATGCGATTCTAACGAAGATAAGGTTTCAGAGAGACTGCGATCTGCTAACGAGGATGACATGGAAGATATGATTGGCTATCTCAACGAACTTCACACATGTGGTTCTGACGACAAACTTTCTGAGGTGTGTTTGAACGTAACATTGTACTCTACAATCATGTTGCCATACAGACTTTGTTGACTTGATTTTTAGTGTTTACTTTGAATCTAAACACAGAACAAATAAACGATGACGAAATTCTACGAATTGTATTGTTTCATTTGAGCAAATGAATGTGAATTTGTTCATAATATTTTAAATATTTTCCCGTTCGTTCGCAATAATTTCAGAAGAAAATTATAAGCAAGCAATGAATTTCTTCTGAATGTTTATGTTATTTCTTCGTTAGCATATATTCAATTTCACATTAATTGTGTACTATGCCGTGTTGCTTAATTGGTTCATTGTAATAACAATTTCCTCCTTTCTTTCCAGGGCGTTCGGATAAAGGAAGTCTCGGAGGGAAGGCCGTGTGACAACTGCCCCGAGCTGTGTCCTGGCTTCATCCCACACGCTTGGAGGTAAGTCTCTAAGACTAAATGAGGAAACTATAACTCTGTCATCGAACCTTGGTCACGCGACCCCGAAGTATATACCTTGTGCATACAAATAGAGAAAATGTTTTCTTGTCTATCTATCTGCATCATTTACATTTAGAGCTATCGGTGTCTTCAGTTGTTACTTCGTTTGGATGTGACTCAAGTATACCTTCGTTTCTTCGTTTCTCGTGTTTGGTGTCACGTAGACAGTATTCCTTCATATTAGGATCACAATGATTGGGCACAGCATTATCAACATCGTATCCTGTTTCATTTGGTGTGCCTTTGTTGCAAGTTATCAAAGAATTTGGCACCGAAACCACTTTATTGTTAGTCGTTGTCTGATGATTCAAAATATTCATTGCATATGTTACGGTAAAATTTGTTTCTCAATGATTTCACTTAGGTACTTGGAGATTAAGAACATTTTTGGAACTTAAAATATAGTATTACATGAATCTTTGACATACAAACTAAGTAGGGAATGTTCTTCACAAATCATTATCGTTAACTGGGATTACACGGTTTAAATGTTAACCCTGACACCAATGTAAGACTTTATATTCTATCTAATCATATGGCCAATCCCCACTCAAAAAGATATAAACATCAATAGCAATGATGAGATTACATTTACTGCAAACGTTATCGCAGCAACAAATAAAACAGACAATGCTTTAAAAATCGCTAATAACCATTACGTTATCAAACTGCTGTGACCGGGTCACAGATACCTTATCAACGATCGTTCACGCCACGCCGACGGACGTGATCGAAATCGACTAACGAGCGGATAATCAGCCTTGCGGTGAGGCCAGCGCGTGCGCCGCGCAACAAGAAAAATGTCCACTCTTGCTCCCGCGGTCATACCGAACAGTCGTGTCGCGCTCAAATACAAAACAAGTCAAACAATGTGTCTCTCGTTGAAACAACTCGAGTGGGCGGATGTGTACAGGCGCATCACCGGCAATGATAAAGAGCCGGTCAAGGAGAAGAAGATACAAAAGTTCCCATCCAGGGAGCGAAACTTTGCTGTGAAGAGGAAGTTTAATAACAACATGAGGTCTCATGTTAACTGCGAAAGTTGCGCCAGAGTCGCCGAGAAAGAAAACAGATGATCTCTCAAGTGTGTGTGACTGTGAAGTTGCAGGATTCAGTGGATCTAAGGATCGATATTGTACGTGAATACGTGTCTGGACTACAGTGACGACAAATCTCTCAAAAAAACTAAGTGATATTATTATTTATACGTATAAAGGCTATAAATAAGTCGGTGCAAAGTGCGAAGCTGGCTTTGTTGGCTTCGGCAGTTCTAATGTTGGTGCTAAATCCTTTTTGCTCAACGCCATTCCATATTTTATTTCGTTTTTGCTCAAAATGTATTTCTAAAATAACTTTGCAGTGGCCAATTGCAAAGTTTTATTGTTTATGAGTATAAGAGCAGGATGTTAGGAAGGACTGAAATGTTAACAATTCTAATAGGTATTGTTTGAAGTTACAAGGCCCCAATTTATGAGGAAGAGTCTTTGAAACAAAAGAAACTTGGCCTGGTTATCAAACGTGCTTAACTTATTACTGTTTATTCAAGGAAACAATTAATTAATGAAACTAGCTCTCATTAATTCTCTTTAATGCAAATGTTTACTTCAATACTTCGATAATGTTCCATGATTAATAATGTCTCGTTAGTTTCCATACAATTTGTGTTATCAATAACATTGTAGGTCTGACGATCCCGGATGTCGCCAATGCATTCAATTTTAAGGCTTATTGACGCCATGTATGGTTCAGAATTGTATAAATATTTTCATATAAACAAGTTCGACAATGTTTTGTGTTGCAAAAAATAAACAAATAATTTTTAAATATTTGTGTGTTGAATCCACTGATGTATTCATGTTTATGTGATATATCATCTTAAGATATCAGAAGATAGCATCCTAAGTTGATTGAATTGAAATGAAGGTTATATTACTTCATACAATATGATTAGGCATGTGACTATAAATAAACGAGTTCATGAGTTCACTCCATTATTTTATTTCTTATCTAATCTTAGTACAATAGGTCTGCAAACACTCATTATGATTTCACACAATAACACAGTTATTGCATAAAGGTTTGTTGAGCTCACAGATCAAAGTTGAAGCGATATCGCCGCTAATTCCTCTTTTTGTAAGCTGATTGGTAGGTTCCGCCTTTTATAAACTGGTAGTGGTCATATAACCAAACTGTCTGTGCGAGTTTTTTCATCAATAACGTCTCACGTTTCTGATTTATGTATCCTTTCTAGTCCTATCTTGCAATCACTATTGTGTATGAATTTAAAGAAGTTAGTCTTAAGAATGGAGGCTAATATGATAGATGATATGGGTAGAGCAGGGGTACAAAGAGGTGACGATGAATAGAGAAGTACAAAAGAAGAGGATGTGCTGTGACCACCAACCAAAAATGAATTTGGGTAGATAAGGGCTAAGGACAAGAAAGTGAAGAATTTGATGATAGTAGAAGTGATGCTAAGTAATAATATAATAATCGTTTATTGGTCTCAATTAAAATATAGCCTAATACAATTTCATTATCGGGGATTCTATACAAAAAAAGGCTGCAATAAACTATACGGACGCCTGACTTCCAAACTAGGTAAAAAACCTGTATCTTGGAAATCAGTTCACTTCCATGGACAAAATGAAATGGAGAAAGAAAAATGTTACAATTCCAACGCTGGTAGTAATTAGACTATATATTTAAGAGACTTAAGACTATATAAGTAAGCTAACGAAGGGGTAGATTGTGTGAGAGATTAATGATATGGTACGCATAATAAAATGGTTACAAAGAGGGTGAATACACTGATTATTGAGATGACAGCCGATAAAGATTGAAAGAAGAAAATTGGCCAGGTCGGCCACAAATCATTGTCATCATCAGCCAGTTTGGTTGTCGGTTCTTCAAGCGATGTGGCCTGCCTATTGGAACTTTAAAATATTAGGCCACTAACTTTTTTTATTTACAGAACTTACATCGCATTCCACAGCTTGAAAGACAATACGACGAATTCATCAGAAGTGCCATAATGATACAATCAGGTCCTAGAATCAAATGTGTCTTTAGTGTTGGTCTTTTATAAGCAGAATGGTCATTAGACAAATAGACACCACTTACTTTATGAACGTTTGACCTTTATACTTGTAATTAACACTGCCATACTGAATGATAACTTTGTTTGTTTGTTTGAACACTGCATTCTCAGTTGCAGTATTAGAACATCCTTCTTATACATAATTATCCTTGTCTTAGTCCGTAGTCCGTTTTGTCCTACTTTTATTATGATTAGGTAACCTACTTTTTCAAAAGTAACTTACTGTCTGTTTGATTCATTGCCACAGATACATTACCAAGAATATTGTAGTGTAGCCTTTACAATAGAATATTGTATTCCTGTTATTCTGACTTAAACATGTGGGTTTACTGCCTCACTCGCACATCTGTTTTACCCCTCAGTACACCCGGTTACAGGTAGTATTATTTGGATCGATCGAAAAAATATTGATAATGATACTACCAAAGAGGAAAAAAACGCAAAAGTTCAAGAATTGTCTTGATCGTAGGCATTAATCGTCACTAAGGTAATTAAGGTACCTTGACGTGACGATTTGAAAAACTTACGTTTTTGATAATACAACTCTGCACACAGACGAAGCCACGGCACTCATATAGTACTCATTAACCTTGGTTAATCTACACACTAGTGCATGATTCTTAGTATCGAATACGGCTAAGCAACACTTGTAAGTTTTTATACCCTGTTGAATAATTATTGACATGATCCGTTTAGATGGCAGATTGCGATCAGTATTATACTTGCCAAGGTTTTAGTTATGTTATTACCCGACTGCGGCGAAGCCCAAAAGGAGGGTTATTTTTGTTTTTAAGAATAGCTGTCAAGTTTCTGGACAGTCCTTCCTTCTTTTTATAAAACGACCAGTTGAAGGTGACGTGTCACGTGAGTTTCTGCCGTGGCTTGGTATATTTGTGAGCTAAATTTTGTTCAATTATAAAGGTTTATAAAGTATTTTCTCACGACACGGCTGTAGGAGTCTAGTAGGTGGTACTTATTCAGCCTAGTAGTACGAAATTACACCGCCTGCATATAGCTAAGGAATGGGGAAACATTAGATGTAAAGGCGTCCCAAAGGTTTAGGGGTGAACCTCGTCTACCGGACGAACTCGCATTCTCCCTGATTTGGATCCTTTTCCGTCGTTGAGATGTGCCAAATTCTACCAATCACAGGAAGGGCGAAAGACCATGTTATTGGCTGATTTCCGCACATCTCCTCTCGTCTCCGCTTTGGTGGATACCGGGTCTTAAAACCGTCATTTGCTAGAGCGAGAAATAGAGGGGGGGTGCTATCACACGCAGTAGCATCGACAATGTGCTCGGCAGCTAATCGATAAGAGGCCATTCATCAAAGATCTATAGCAGCAGTATGACTTCTAGCCATAGAATAAATAGAATGACTTCTGAAACCGCCATCAGAAGTAAGTTAAATGAATTGGGTCATAATTGTAACTCATTGATTGAACGTCACGAGAACGACAAAATAACTAGCTATTAGTAGGGCAATGTTTCATTTAAATAACTGACAGGAACTGTTTAAATTATCATCGTTACATTTACATTATTTGAGGGCACACACAAAGTGGACCATGTACAGTCAATGCCCAGCATTACCTGATCTCTCTTCTCACACCATTTGCCCTCTTCTTCTATATATAAGAGGGGTCAGGTAACGCTGGTCATACCCTTATCTGGGGTTATTGACCAACTCGTTAGCAATCGAGTGCACTTCGTAATGTATTGTGTCATTGAGTGTTTTGTTATGCTGGTGGTGTTTTCTATGACCTTTGCTTGTTATAGAAACTTAGTTGAGTATGTATGCACCGATTTCTTTGAAGGGAAATCATTATTCAAAATCAAAATTCATTTATTCAAACTAGGCTGAAAATCAGCACTTTTCGAAGGTCAAAATTTACTTTACTTTTTTTTGACCTTCGAATTATTCTTCTTCTACCTGCTTCTTAATCCTATGTGAAACTTTGTTAGGACTTACGTCGCAAGTTGTTACTTGCAATTTATTGGTCTATGTTCGAGGCCATCAAATACTAGCTCCCGACTATTCCTCATGGGGTATGAGGGAAATAGGGATGTTAAACTAGGCTGATAAATAGCATTAAAAAACATCAATCACCCGCCCTTCATCAGTTTATAAGGAAGTTAAAGAAACTGGCGAAGGGAAGAAACCCTAGGGTTTTTTAGCTCGGAATAAAAAGAAAGTCCCTAAGCACATACTTCCAATGCTTCATCCTCAATCATCTGAAAATCCTCTTCTTCAACCTATGGGAACGACTGCTCCATAGACCCAAATCGCAACGGGACACAAAATCAATTCAGGAACAGTCACTAGCAATAATTCAATACCTGTATTCTTCGAACTATAATGACATAACGATACCTAACCCCATACATGCGACAGGTAACTGTGTGTCAAATACTTTGATTACTTTATAATTACTCATCATTGTGTTGTATGCACATTACAAGACTTCATTGTCCCGCAATAAGGCTTTGGAAAGACCGGCTATACGATTTTCCCGTTCCGATATTTCTTCCTTGATTAGTAAGACGAGGAAATTCGGAACAGGATGGAACAATGGTGTCCGGATGTCACGTAATCCAAGTAGTAATTCGTAAATATTATGCAGTTCTTGGGTACTACAGTGTCTACTGTTTTATTGTGTGGTTTATACAAACTGCAGAATTGTGATTCATTAAAGACTGTACCTACTCGTAAAGTCTATTTGAATTCTCTTCTGGCTTTTGGATTATCGTGGTCTTCTCGATTGATAGTTTCCGCCAGCCAAACATAATTTTATCTACCCATGATTGTATTAATAACAGTTTGTCGGGGTCGATCTTCAGGCTAAGCTACGGTTGCCAAGGTTGGTCTGTTAACGGATCCACTCAAATATTTTGACCAATGATTCTCAAGAATTAATGAAAAGATCCTTGTAATACCTGCAGGTCCCTGTTCAGAATTTCATAAAAAGAACGCTTTCATTTCTAAATTACCAATGAATGCTCAAATCCTCAGTAAAGCCTGTTGAAGGCATATAAGATTTACAGATTAATGATAAGAATTGGCCATTCTTATCACTAATCCGTAAATCTCCTGTTGAAATAATATCATGTGATGATGTGACATGTTTTCTACAACTACACTGTCAAGAGATTTAAATACATACAGATAGAGTTTTGAGTATGAATAAGGATGGGTATAAGAGTAGAGGAAGACCAAGAAACGATGAATGAACTGTGTAAAGGTTGATATGGCAAGAACGAAGGTGTCTGATGAAATAACGAGTAATTGATGGAAAGTATGGAAGCCCGTCAGGCACATTACTTTGTGTAATTTATTTCATCACCACTGTTCTCAAAACGGTGAAGGAAAACATCGTGAGGAAACCGGCATGTCTCAGAACCAAAAAATTCGAAGATAATGTGACATCTACCAATCCGCACTGGGCCCGCGTGGTAGATTATAGCCCATCCCTCTTCTAGAGAGGAGGCCTGAGTCCCTGCAGTGGGAACATTATAGGCTAATGATGATGATGATGGAAGAAGACATGCTGCGCCGACGCCAAACTAATTGGGACACGAGCAAGAGAAAGATGATGAGACAGAGTGTTGCTTTTTTGAGATATGTCTAAAGTCAGTAATCATGCGTCTCATACAGCGTGATATGTTTTGGAGATGACAATTTTTCACATTTTTTCATGCTTTAATTTTCTTTCTCTTGATGTGTTTTTGTTTATCCCAAAATACGTATTAAGTGACGACAATAAAGTCATTGTTTTCTTGTCCTTAATGACGACGGTTGCAGTCTTGTCAGCTGTCACAATATTGCCAAAATGACATCATTTCGTCGTCACTGCGACTCTTGGCGTATCGTACGTAGCGTGCGAATTACAAACAAAGTACTGTCTGGAATGTATCGAATATTTTATTTTCTACTATTATTGATCAAAATCTTCGAATTGGAAAATCGTCCTAAACTAATGAACACACATAATAATAATATGCATGGTCCGTTTAATAAAATTAAAACTTATTGAGAAAAGAATATCTAATGCGTACAATGTTGAAATATTCTATACGGCATGTAGCACCCACTTGTTTTGATGAGTTTAAATGACTTCATTTATTTACATTTTCTACAAATGATCGACTGTGAGACCTTGAGTATTGTATGAATGAATATTAATAATAATAATAATAATAATAATAATAATAAATTGTTTATTTCTCACCACAATATATAGTATTCAGAACAACAGTTTTGAGACAGAACATTATTATAGTTTAAGTCATATATTGTGGGAGACTGGTGCCTAAGCTAGGCTCGTAGCCTGTGTTTCAGGACACCAGGTTCCCACCCATTATCGTTGACAATACCTCAAACTTATACTCTAGCGCTGACAAGTGCAGTAAGGAACAAAGTATAGAACTGTTAGCATATCATGTAATGTGTTATGTATCCATGTTAGTGCGTGTGTTTGGCATGTGTGTCTCACTGTAATGTGTATTGTGTTTGTGTATGATGTTAATTATGTTTGTGTGCGTGTGTTTAAGTAGATATGTGTGTGAGTATGGTAAATATGTTTTGGTTTGGGGAATAATTAGAAGTGAATAAGCTTATGAATTATTAGTAATAGTTTGTTCAGTGTCATCATAATTTAACTTTAATAACCAGTCAATTAACTTCTTTTTGCAAGTCACATTAGTAAGATTATATATATGTAATAACTTATTGGTCCGATTGTACAAATATCCGCCCAGATAACAAAAGAAACGCTTAGCAAAAGTTGTTTTATAACGTTGACGCTGCACAGGATCAAAGCGTCTCTTACCACTGGCCTTGGATGGATCATATACCAACAGTTTGTGTTGTTTGAGCAGGATATGTAGAATAAATAGTTGGCGCACTGTCAGGACTTTACACTCCTTGTACAACTGTTCAGTCGGGTACCGATATGGTCGGAAGAACGACACTTTCAGGATGGCTCTTTGTGTTCTCTCTAGTTCTAGCAGAGTAGTTTTTGGAGCGCCACCCCAGGAAGTGATGCAGTAGGTTACTATTGACTGTGCCAGAGCATAGTACACCGATTTTAGGGTATCTTTATCGACTACGCATCTTAGTGTTTTAAAAACGAAAATTAGTTTACGCAATCTATTACTAAGTGTGTTTATATGCTCTTGGAACCTGAGGTTGTTATCAATGATCACTCCTAGGTACTTCACTTTGTCAGTCCTTGAGAGTGGTATACAAGTGCAATTACGGGATCGTGGTTCTGGGCAAGAGTGAGAGACAATAGCATGGGGTAGTGCCATGTTCGATGCGTTGTTTTTTAAGCTAAATGTCATGTAGCATGTTTTAGCAATATTTAAAGACAACAGATTACTCTGTAACCAGTTTGACACAATATTGAACCCCAACTGTGCTTGCTCGTAAACATCCTGCCATGAAACTCCTGTGAACAAGAGGACCGTGTCATCCGCAAAACTAATAATCTTGCCTTTGGGAAGAGTGAGCGTGCCCAGGTCATTCATATAGATGAGGAATAAGGTAGGACCAAGTACACTTCCCTGTGGCGTTCCGTAATTAAGGGTTTCTTCCTCACTCATAAAGTTTTCTATTTTCACTCTCTGTGTACGCTCACTCAGATAATCCTTAAGTAGATCCAATGAAATCCCTCTTATTCCCAAACTCTCCATCTTTCGCACAAGAATCGGAACAGAAACCGTGTCGAAAGCCTTTGCTAGATCCAAAAATATCCCTAGAACCTTCTCCCCACCATCCATGTTTGTGACGATATGGTCCGTCAGGTCATGAACGGCATCGGAGGTGGATTTGCCTGAGCGAAAGCCATATTGTGTAGGTACGATCAGATTGTTCTTTTCTAGATAATTTACAAGTCTGACGTTCATGACCCGTTCCAAGATTTTAGAAAAAGCAGTGAGAACAGCTATAGGTCTGTAATTATCCACACGGTCTCTGTCCCCACTCT
Source organism: Diarsia dahlii (assembly GCA_949775195.1). NCBI lineage: Eukaryota > Metazoa > Arthropoda > Insecta > Lepidoptera > Noctuidae > Diarsia > Diarsia dahlii. The sequence goes on along the minus strand of OX459194.1, from coordinate 20,785,332 downwards.
TGTAAATCGGATGAATTATGGCCTTTTTAAAGACATTGGGAAATTTTCCCGAGGAAAGAGCAAGATTACACACATGGGTCAGTGGTGGTACAATGGCAATTTCATGTTTTTTTAAGAGATCACTACCTATACCATCCCAACCCGCAGCACAGTTACTACGGAGGGATCTTAATATTCTGGCTACCTCTTCCTCGTCTGTTGGCAGCATTACCATAGACTGAGATGGGGCAACATAGTTAGGCCTTTGCGAAGTTGAGGGTGCACATTTGATATTTTTGGCCAGCTTTTCACCTATTTTTACAAAGTAATCGTTAATATAGTTTACGGACAGTTGTGGTGTTGTTGACGAAGCTAATAGATGTGAAGACGTGTTTTCTTTTTTTGATAACCGGCCTGATATGGTATTTATCGCTTTCCATATATGTTTAGGGTTTTTACCAGCATTTCTAACTTCGTTTTTTTCAAATTCTGTTTTAATGTTTTTTAATAACTTATTACAATAGTTTCTGTATCTCGTGTACGTAAGCCTTAAAATGTCGTTATCAGGTGCCTGTTTAAATTGTCTATGCAATCTGTCTCGATGTCGGACACATCGTAGTAATCCAGGAGTAATCCACGGTTTAATTATTTGTTTGCGATTTGGCCGTTTAACAACTTTGGAGTGAAGGTTGATCACGTCCCTAATTAATCGAGTCAATGTTTCACCTGCCTCATGTGGATCTTGCGCTTTATAAACGTCACTAAAATCTAGTAGTTTTATGTCAGCGTCTAGTTGAACGTAATTAATTCGGGTAGAATATGAATTTACAATTTCCCTACGCAAGCGTTTCGTTAAAAATAACATAACTGTATCGTGGTCAGTTAGCGCTGAGTGTGCCACTACTGTTGAAGCTGGTAGACGTGTTTTCAGTATAATATGATCTAGGCATGCATTTTGTCGCGTAGGTATTGTATGTGCAGGTAGTAAACCATATGTGGCCAGCAGGTTTAAATACGTGTATTTGATAGAATCACGGCACTGCTCATTAATATTTATATTGATATCGCCTGCAATAATTATATTGTTATAGCGAGCTAGACCGTTTAATGTATCGTTAAGCGAATTGAGAAAAATTGTTGTATCTTTATAACCTGGAGGACGATAAAGTGCTAAGAGTACAGTATTTGAATCAATTTTTACCTTGAGACAGTTAGCATCCAAGAATGGTGGCTCTTCCACATCGCACAGTAATTGATTATGAACGTAGACTACTACACCTTCATTTTGCGTACAATTATTACTAGTTTGGTAATGGTTGTAGTTCGACAATTCCGGAATTCTTTGTGCATTAGGGAGCCAACACTCAGTCAATACGATAATGTCCCAGTCAACCTTCGTCCTAGCTAGTGTGGTCATAAAGCCTGATATATTTTTATTTATACTTCTTATATTTTGATTAATAATTTTAAATGATTGCTTGGGTATGACTTTTGGTGGAATACAATTTTCTAGTTCACAAATCGAAGAATCCGACACAGAGACGGCATCTATATTTTTAAAATTTTGCTGATTATTATCGAATTTTTATTTGAAGGTTTCCCGGATTGACATTTCTATGAGGTACACTAATTCATGAGAGTAATGACTCACACTAGTATAGCCGCTATGGGATATTGGTTGACATTGATTTAATAGGTTTGATCCCCTATTTGGTTTGTTCGTGATAATGATGTGATGTGTAGGCAATAAAGTTTTATGTGTAGTGTTTGTATTGTATAGTGTAATTATAGGTATTGTTAGTGACAAACTAAGATGTACGGGGTAATATAAATATGACACATTTTTGTTAGGTTTAAAGTTATGCTCTTTTAAAATACAATTTAGAAGTAACGTAAATAGGGTTTTACCAATAAAAATATCATGCAACGGTAAACACATATCTAGTCAATTTTTCCTACGGAGTTTCACGAGATCTTCTTCTGACTTAATAAGTCTGCTAGGCATGCCGTCTTGCTCGCGTACATATACCTTGCCATTAGCAATCCAGCATTGATGATATTTAGATTCCTTCGTTATTTCTCGTGCAAGGTAGTGCAAGCGTCTGGTCATAGTTGTCAGGGCTTCATTGACATATATGGGCAACTTAGGACCGGCATTTCCTAGATGAGTTGTACTAAGCCGATTTTCATTGTGGATTTTATTATACTCTTTTGTTGACTTTAACAATTGCTCTTTGATAGTTGTCGATGTAAAATCCACCATAACTGTGCCCACAGCGTCGGACTTGCTCTTGTAACGGAAGATGTTTTTTATTTCCGACGCACACACGGGTTGATTTACGATGTGGCTCAGTTTGAGTACTGTATCAGTCAGGGAATCACGAGTTTCTAGAGTTGATGTCGGAAGATTTTTAAATTCTAGGGATGCTGCTTTTTGTTGCTTTTCCAAGAAGTCTATCTTCGCGTCGAGTGCTACTAAACGTTTTTCATTTCGGCTACATTCTGCCTTTAGACCATTTATTTCCGCCAGCGCTTCATCATATTTTGCTGATAAGAAATTTACTGACCTCTGGATTTCATTATTTTGGATTCTTATTTCAGAATTTTGGGCTCGTATGTCCTCGAGAGCCAACTGCAATGAGGTCATTTTATCATTTTGTGCACTCTGCTTAGAGACTAATTCAGAAAACTTACCCACTTGTACCAATATTACCCACTTGTTCACTTGCATACTCATATTTCATCATGAGTAAATTGTAGAAGAGTAGATACCCATTGTAGGTACCTATTAGCGTGCTACGAACAACAGTATATCCTACTAATATTATAAATGCGAAAGTTTGTGAGGATGGATGGATGGATGGATGGATGGATGTATGGATGTTTGTTGCTCTTTCACGCCAGAACGGCTGATCGGATCTGAATGAAATTTGGCACAGAGGTAGATTATAGTCTGGAATAACACATGGGCTATATATTATCCCCATATTAACTTAAGGGGGTGAGCAGTATTGCATTATCCATAATCCTCAACTGTTTTACAGCTTGATACTGAAAATACGAAATATCGCAAGGGACATCGAGTGTGCTGTGCAATTTTTCACTTTAGGTGCCTGGTGCGAGCGTTGCAAATCTAAGAGAAAGCTGAAGTCCCTTACGTCATTTCAAATTTCAGGTATCGAACCACAATCGAACTGTCAACTGTCATACTTATATTAAAATAGAAGGTCTATTTCAAGCTGTTTGTCAGTGGTGTTCGTAGCCTAACGGTACAGAGACTTACCTGTAAGCAAAGGTACGCAAGTTCAAATCACAGTCAGAACTCACTTTTTGTGATGTTTTATTTTCAAAAATGTTAAACATGTTTGCGAGTTCGATCCCCAATCGGTTTTCACTTTTTGTATGTTCCAGGTATTTGTTTTTATTTTGATGCTATATGATTTTCAAATCAATTCAGAGTAGATTAATTAACTAATATGATTAGTTTTTGTTTTATTGTAATTGGTGCTCTCCCTCAAAAGATATACGAATTTAAACTATTTGAGAAGAACTTATCATCAATAAGAAACATACATGCAACGACATCTATTGCATCGAAAGGGTACTAATTAATAAATGTGTTCACAAGATAACTTTTAAATCGTCTTTTTCAAACAGTTACGATAGCAAAAGGTACTCTTGATTAGTTTAAATAACGCTGCTTTGAAAATCTACATAGAGTTTTTTTTTGGAGGATGGGAATCATCAAATGACTCCTCCTGCTCTGGGCAGAGTGGTAGGGAATGCCAAAATTCTACTGACTAAAAACCACCCATGTTCCTTCTTTGCCCTTTGTGCTGGGGCCGCGATATCTCTTTCGAACAACCCGCAGCCCCGACGAGCGGCGGCCCTTCCATATTGCTGACATCTCTTTGAGGCGCGCGTGGAACACGAACGCGCCGTCGACACGGCCTGTCGTCGTCATAAGACGGGCGGACGGCGAGCTAGCCCACTACTTACCGTCCACAGGTCCGCGCCTACGGTGGCCGGAAGCCATCACGGGACCCCCGACGCCCGGAGCGTCTCCTGTTGCGGCTGGGACGAGAGGTTCTCTCTCTCTCACATTACGCCACCTCCTTTGCTAGCATCACTGCTTCGCCAAAGGAGGCGACGGCGTACCATCCCCTCTCGCCCCGCACCATGGCTTGAACCAGGACCAGACGGGTCGCCGCCGCCGATCACCGCTAAGAGAACACGACGGGGCTCAACGCAGGGCAGACCTCCACGGTGTGCTCCATCATGTTTCCTTCCGCCTGATTTGGTGCAGGTACCTCCCGGAACAACCGTGTCCGGTGAGGACCTGCGCCAGTCGGAAGGTGAGGGCGCCGTGGCGCCTCTCAAGCCACACCTCAAAGAGGGGACTTACCACCACTGTGACTGTGCCCTGCACGGGGTTGCGACAGCAATGCGACACAATGCCATGAAATCACAACGGGGGGTCTGTCCGCCAAGCGGCAACATGCCGCGGTAGCGGAGTGGGTAACTCCGCTACCGCGGCATGTAGTGCCTCCGCGCGCCATCCATGCAGGAAAGTACATAGCCTAAGCCCTATAGTGTGTGTTTGTTTCCTATGCATTAAATTTTGGCAGTTTAACTTCGTCTTCGACAGATGGCATTGTTCATTTGACACCATTTAATGAATTGCGGTGTTAATATTTGTCGTGAATAGTCAACAAATACAAATTGACAAGTACAAAGTAAGAAAAACAGCTGTAAAAACTTTAAAATAAAACCCTAAGTAATTAAAATTAGATAAGACCCACGACATAAATTTTTTTGTTCAGTGCGGGGATCGAATACAGTATGCAGCGTCACAGTCAAACGCCGAGGCACTGCGTCAACCGTGCCGTCTTATCGCTGTGGCTTCCTCGGTCATTGCTGCAACTTTGCTTAACAATGGCCAGATTGCTCTTTCCGTTTACAAATTGCCGCTGAATCTTACCCCAACTTGCAACATCACCAAAAATCTGCGACTGGCCATGGAACAGATGTCTTTGCAAATAAGCTGCTTTAAACGGGAGAGAGTCGAGTGGAATTAGATGTAGATGCGTAAAATCCACTTTCCGAAGAGTTTTCCCATCCAGTGCCAACAGAAGATGAACTTACCATGCACGTTTTCATAATTTGGAGTAATGTTCAAGCGCTATGTAATAGGGGGCGTTTGATGTCTATAGATATAGTATTGCCATCGACCGGGCACGAAAACCACGCTTCGTGGCCTGGCCTCTACTGCGAAAAAACTTTGCAATCAAACCACGGACCTCATCCTCAGTAGTTGCACTTGGGACCACTCGATCAACGAGACAGTCACACATCAAAATTTCCCCGTGAACGAAGTCGCGGGTAGCAGCTAGTAACTTTATATAAGTAGTATGTACAGTCACGATCACCAATATGTATACAATTATCAACGTTTAGAAGTAATTTTCGCCTAGGTACTACATTGATTGCATTTTCATGATTGTTACGTATCAAAACTAATGGTTTTGGACCTATATTATCATAAAAAAGGTCATAACAAAATTATGTCAAGTTGCAATCGTTATTTCAAAGCATTTATTTAAATAAGAAAGTTACAGGCACTTTTGGATGTCATAAAAACAAATAAAAGCGAAACTACAGCCACAGTCACAACTCACAAGGCATAATAACTTGAACTTTGCCGCGTATACATATTATTGCTCGTCACTGTACACAATAATATTGATCACACAACTATACACGAGTTTGTGGTTTGTGCGTTTAGGTATTCAAGACTTACAAACATCTGTACTACTAAGAACACTCATTATGAACAAACACCAATTTAAAAACCACGTTGGACATTTTGCTTAGTATAGGCATTTTACAAAGAATAAATAAATATAAAAAACTTAGGTACAGTCGACTATGTATGGTCACAAATGATCGTAGGGTGGGTGTTCTATTAAGCATACTTCTGGCTTATCCGTCGGGAAAAATAGGGATGATGTCATGTATTTATTTTACAAAAGTATGAGTAGCACAGACGAAGGGGTGCGCCAAAGTTCACCTAAAATTTCAACTCCGATAATTGGAAATCCGAAAATGTTCTTCCTAACATTTTTCATCCTAACAATCGCAATTCCTAACTTCTCTGTCTCTAATGTTTTAATTCCTAAGCATTCAACTTCATAATGTCAGTAGCAATAAACATCTATTACACTATTATTTGTTTTCCTATATTTTCTAAACATAACCATCTTTTACACTATTATTCAAAGTCATATCTTTTTTTTGTTTATATTACTTTTTATTCATAATAATCAGTATTATAAAAGGTCCCATTAAAATAGGTGGACAAAATTTTAGAAATCATTCAGACCGCTAACATAAGGACAATAGTAAAAAAAAATATAAGAAAAAGACATTAAAATACCTACTTTTATAGGATGAGTTTGTTCTAGAGTGCCGGCAATTTATTATTTTAAGTCAAAATAAAATCACTTTACATAGTGTTTTGTTTTTGTTTAGATGTCTTTAGTTAGGCTTACTAAACGCTGTGTTAAAAGAAGAAGGGGCAAAGTGTCCCTGCCCTTGTAACACTTTCTCCTATATATCAAATGAAAGAGCGTAAAAAATACATCATTTTATTGTATGACAGTAAATGTGTAAATAATGGGGGAAAAAAGTTATTCGCCGATAAAGATAGAATTTTTTTTTTTTTTTCGTCGAACCTACTTGAGTGGGGTGTCTATTGATAGGTCTTTTAAAACGACACTGAGGTTTCTAAAAACATTTTTTCTCAAAGTCAATCGTTTGAAAGATAGACACTTCCAAAGTGCTAAAATATGTGCCCACCCCCTCTAACTTTTAAACTAAGAAAGTGAAACATCTAATAAAAATATATGCTGTAGATCGCAATAAAAACTTCAACCAAAATTAATTTGAATGAGATATAGTCAGCAGTTTTTGAGATATAGCACATTTAAAAAATCGCAAAAATAACTTTGTCATACATACAAACACTATGAAAAACAAACTTATAACAAAATGTGTATTTCTGTTGCAAATATTACAAATTAAAGGGGGCTTTCCAACTACAATAGACAGAACCCTATATGTGCCAGTCCGACTCACACTTGGCAAGTATTTTTATCAAATTCCTTTTTTTTTCAATTACTCACGCGGTTGTACACACGGCTACACATCAAGCTATACAAAACCAGTATAATCTGATCGTTCATTGTGCGAAAAGATCTAGTAAAGTGAGGCCAAGATTAACTGGTTTTGTATAGCTTGATGTGTAGCCGTGTGTACTGTGTGAATAAATGGGGAAAAAAGTTATTCACCGATAAGGAATTGTATTTTTTTTATTTAATATTTTACTAGTGGCCCGCCCCGGCTACGCTCGGGTACAATGTGCTAAAACTTCTTCTTGTATCACTCTGTCTAATGCTGAAAACTGCCCCAAGCTCTCTGTGTGCTAACTCTCTGTGTTAGGACTGAACAAAATAGAAGAATATTTATTTTTTATACGTGCCGCGATAAAATAATAATAATAATAATATTCCACAACTATCACACAACGCCATCTAGTCCCAAGCTAAGCAGAGCTTGTGTTATGGGTACTAGACAACTGATAAACATACTTATATATTTCTAAATACATACATATTATAGATAAATTACACCCAGACACAGAACAAATGATCGTGCTCATCACACAAACATGCGCCCCCTCAACAATTCTCCTGCCCCTATCTCAATTTATTTGGGGTTGGCGCAACATGTCTTCCATACTTCTGTATTTCTCGTCATGTCAGCAGTCACCTCCTTTTTAGCCATATCATCCTTTACACAGTCCATCCATCGTTTCTTTGGTCTTCCTCTACTCTTATGGCCATCTGCATTCATACTCAACATTTTAATCCGGAATGGATTCGATCGCATCACATGTCCATACCACGACAATCGATTACCACACAACTCTTCATTCACCGGCGCCAATTTCAGACTTCCGTATGTACTCATTCCTTATTTTATCCATTCTCATCTCAGCCATATGCAATTGCCTTTCATTTATCCCTTTTGTGGCCCAACATTCCGATCCATACACGACAGTAGGTCTAACCATAGTTTTATAAATATTCCCCTTGAGTTTAAGGGGAATGCAGGAGTTGCATATTGTTCCCGTGAACTGCTTTGCACGAGTGAACCGAGATACCGAAAGTCAGAGCAAACTGGAAGAAGCACGCTATCGCTATGGCTCCAGAACTGGAGAAACCGCCGAAATCGCAAAACATGGATTCAGTTTTACTTCTGCTGATTTTCAAGCCAACATTCTCCAGCTTCTGTTGCCATTTCTCCAATCAGCTCCGGATCTCAGGTCCATCTTCAATAACAAGAACAATGTCGGCAGCAAACAGCATGCACCGGGGTGCCTCTTCTTATATTTTCGACGTCAGAGTATCCATAACCAACAAACTACGCAACGGATTTTAATGCAGTTTTCAGTAATAGTCAGAGTGACTCAAGGGAAAGGTTTTTATGTAGCACATTGCACCCGTACGAAGCCGGGGCGGATCGCTAGTAAAAACTGGCCAAGTGCAAGTCGGACTTGCACATGAGGGGTTCCGCACCATGACTTCAGGTTTTTCTGTATTCTATACGTGTTGAACTAATTTCTGTATTTTTTTCAGAATTTTAGGTCCAGTATTTTCGGAGATAAGGGCGGGGGAATGGTCGGACAGATATACAGACACACGAGTGCTCTATAAGGGTTCCGTTTTTTTTCCTTTTGAGGTACGGAACCCTAAAAATTAAATTAAAAAATACAATTCTTTATCGGTGAATAACTTTTTTCCCCATTTATTCACAAAGTACAACCGCTTGAATAATTGGAAAAAAAAAGAATTGGATAAAAATACTTGCCAAGTGTGAGTCGGACTGGCACATGTAGGGTTCTGTCCATTGTAGTTGGGAAGCCCCCTTTAATTTGTAATATTTGCAACAGAAATACACATTTTGTTATAAGTTTGTTCTTCATAGTGTTTGTATAAATGACATAGTTATTTTTGCGGTTTTTTAAATGTGCTATATCTCAAAAACTGCTAACTATATCTCGTTCAAATTAATTTTATTTGTAAGTTTTTATTGCGATCTACAGCACATATTTTTATTAGAATTTTCACTCTCTTAGTTTAAAAGTTAGAGGGGGTGGGAACATATTTCAGCACTTTGGAAGTGTCTATCTTTCAAACGATGGACTTTGAGAGAAATGATTTTAGAAACCTCAGTGTCATTTTAAAAGACCTATCAATAGACACCCCAATCAAGTAGGTTCGATGAAAAAAAAAAAAAAAAAATTCTATCTTTATCGGCGAATAACTTTTTTCCTCCATTATTTACACATTTACTGTCATACAATAAAATGATGTATTTTTTACGCTCTTTCATTTGATATATAGGAGAAAGTGTTACAAGGAAAGGGACGGGGTCTATACAAATATACCCATTCTTTTTTGACCACCTATTTTAATGGGACCTTATATACTATGCAAAGATATCCATAGGTTAGGTTAGGTTAGAACTGTGACCAACTGCAGCGGCCGGCGAGCGCTACCTCGAAATTGGTCGCGAAATTTTTCTAAGTATTTTTTTCATAGTGCCCCCAAGACGACACTCTGACCTGAATTTCATTCATTTATTTTATTTCAAGACAAAAATCAGTGAAACGACCTTTAGTCATTCTAAACAGTTGTATGAGTGAAAATATTATGGTAATTATGTTTAGGAATAAAAGCGTTAGGATAAAAAACAGTAGGAGTTTAAATACATTTACACTAATGATATTATGAATTCCAATTTTCGGAAACATGAGTGTTATGAACATCGTCGGTAGCACTACAAATAGTATGAATGAAAACTTTAGGATGAAAAATTTTAGGAAGAGTGATCATTCGGATTACAAATCGTTAGGAAGAACAATTTCGGATAAAGAACTTTAGGTGAGCCAATATGGACCCCAGACGAAGCTCTACAAAGTCTGACTCTTTCTCAAACTCGACGTGGCAATCCGTGCCATGTTACATACAGCCTATCTACTGAATGTACTTTTACAATTTTATTTCAGTTCATTTGGCCATGCCATGTGCAAGCGCAAAACGATGTTGATAGGAGATGCCTTGACCTGGTTTCTAAAGCAATACTTCATCGCACCTCCAAAGGTGCTCTAACTAGGTGTTGTAAGACAATGGAATGTTTATGGACCCGACAAAGTGACGAGTCAGGCAGAAAATTGTCAATTGAAAAACTTTAGCAAGATTTTTAGTAAAACTGTCTTTAGCAAGACTTTAGTCTCTAGTCTTTAGTAAGAGTTTAGTCTTTAGTAAGACTTTATACTTTAGTAAGACTTTAGTCTTTAGTAAGACTTTAGTCTTTAGTAAGACATTAGTCTTTAGTAAGACTTTAGTCTTTAGTAAGACTTTAGTCTTTAGTAAGACTTTAGTCTTTAGTAAGACTTTAGTCTTTTGTAAGACTTTAGTCTTTAGTAAGACTTTAGTCTTTAGTAAGACTTTAGTCTTTAGTAAGTCTTTGGTCTTTCTTAATTGTGTGGTGCCTAATCTGGTGTCAGTTTTATGCCGCCCATGGGTCTCTGATTTTGGCCTTACAAACCGTCAAGAAATATCTCTCAGGCATGGTGTTTTCCTCACGATGTTTTCCTTCACCGACGCAAGTGATAATTGTACGATACGGCAACAATCCGAAAATTCAGAGGTGCGTGTCTTGGGTTCGAACTCGAGAGCACTTGGCAGACCGACTTCGGTCAGTCACATCAGTCACACCACTAGAATAACACTGCTATAAGAATCTCAAAGGGCAATGGAGAGGGCTATGCTCGGAGTTTCCTTGCGTGATCGAATCAGAAATGAGGACATCCGCATGAGAACCAAGGTTACCGACGTAGCCCGAAGAATCGCCAGACTTAAGTGGCAATGGGCAGGGCACATTGCTCGCAGAACGGATGGCCGATGGGGCCGAAAAGTTCTGGAATGGCGACCGCGAACCGGAAGACGTTGCGTTGGAAGGCCTCCCACTAGGTGGAACGATGACCTGGTCAAGGTTGCAGGAACCCGCTGGATAAGAGACGCACGGGACCGGTCAATGTGGCGACGCCTGGGGGAGGCCTATGTCCAGCAGTGGACGTCTTTTGGCTGAAATGATGATGATGGTGAAGAATCTCAAAACAGAGTAACATTTGGTCTTGGCGAAGCTACTTCTAGCTAGAGTTATTAACATCTTATTATTTCACCATAAAGGCTTCTTACATAATACTTATTATTTGACAAAACATAAATAACGGTTGAAGAGACAAGCGGCTGGCCTACATAGTTATTCTCAACGATGACATAACAATAAAACTAGCGTATTTTAGCAACAACGATTAATATTTCTATTGTCTGGCTTTGACTGCCTCGTTGACCTAGTGGTCGTAAAGCCTAAGCATAAGCATGGTTTAGGGTTCGATACTCGGCTCGGGCAAAGTTTTATTTGACTTTTCAAGATTTCTTCAGTAGAAGCCCGCAGTCAATACTTAAATATAACTACCGCTGAAATGATAGCGTTGTTGTTGTTGATAGTGTTCGATAGGTAATAATAATAATAATAATAATAAAATAGTTTATTGGTAAAACAAGTTTAGGTCTAAACAGAATTTTGTGATTGGATCCTCCTTTTAGGCAGATAGTGCCTGTATTAGGAGAGTCCGCTCTTCCATATCAAGACGTGAAATACAAATAGCAAAATATAAATGTAATTATTATGCTTATGCAAGCTTAGGTAATGTTACGCATGAGCATCAAGATGTTTATACGAAGAACCTTTTAAAAGTGATTTCATATTTTTGTACTCGTGACCCTGCTTACCTTTAGATATTACAGGTGTTAGGACTTAGGTGTTAGCCAGTTATAGGTATTTTTTTTAGGGTAGGGAGTGTCAGACTTCTACTGTCTAAAAACCACCCATGTTCCTTCTTAGCCCTTTGTGCCGAGGCCGCGGTATCTCTTTCGAACAACCTGCAGCCCAGTCATAGGCTTCAACTCTAAAATGATCTACAGTCTAAAAGCCACAATAAATTAATCATTCAATCGATCTGCATCTTGCGTAGGACTGCACGGAATGCTAATGTTTACAAAAAAACTGGTTTAATTGCACAACTTAACGACTATTACCTCACGGAGTAGAACCTGTCTCACGGTTCAAGTTATTTTAGTAACAAATTGCACAAGAAAAAGAGGCTAAGATAACTATTTATATTTTATCTTTGCGTTATGTAAACCAAGGACTATGAGAAGTAAGTCTTTTGTACTTTTCAGTGTTTTTTGTCATAAGTTATGGAACTTGAATAAGACTGGTGTTTATTGGTTCTGCAGGGCACTAGACTATTCCCAAACCAATACATCTCCTGAAAACCAAATCAACAGTGGCGACCACCAGAAAAGAGCCGTGATCTTGAAGCTACTACGCTACGAAATTAACCAGAAAAGAATAGCGGAGGAGTAAGAAAATATAATTTCCACTTCTGATCAGACTAATAATATGTAATATGTCCCACCTGCTGGAATGTTCCAAAAGTCCTCAGAACTTTTGCAGGCTGAACAACATGTCTGGTGCCGTAATATCGTGCGTGACCTATTATAATAATATGTAATATATAACACATAATTATATAATATTACCTATATTATTATATATATATTTATATATAAATGACCTATTATAATATTATTATATTTCGTGACCGCAAATGTATACCTAGTTAGTATTATGGATGTAACATTGAATACATATATTGTTGGTCTAGTGGTTAGTGACCCTAACTGCTATGCCGGAGGTCGTGGGTTCGATTCCCACCCCGGACAAATGTTTGTGTGATGAGCACGATCATTTGTTCTGTGTCTGGGTGTAATTTATCTATAATATGTATGTATTTAGAAATATATAAGTATGTTTATCAGTTGTCTAGTACCCATAACACAAGCTCTGCTTAGCTTGGGACTAGATGGCGTTGTGTGATAGTTGTGGAATATTATTATTATTATTATTATACGAAAAACCAGCATATATTTTTTTAGGAAGCTTTAAGTCTACATTTTGTAAATACTTTCCAATCACATCCAAGTCCCGACTTTCGAGCAGTAACTCGTGGGAACGTGGCTGATGATGATGACATCCAAGTCTAGATTTCTTCCCCCACAACATCAACAACCTCGATAAATCTTTCACAAGAGCAACAAAATCTGGTTTATTAAGTGTGTCCACCCTTGCCTGCCTCTTTGGTAAACTTATGAAGTTATGTTTTGCTGCCAATGGCGGCTGCCTTTACATAACGACACGACTTAGCCTGACTTCCGAGTTCCAATAGATATTGCACAAACACAAAAATAAACTATGACATTGCGTTTGGTAGATCTAACTCATTACTCTCATTAGACACTAGGTGAGAACAAGTCTCTGAAATGTTATTTAAAAAACTAAAATAAAGTATTTCAACACGAGTTGTTAATTATGACAATTTGTATCCGAATCTTCACGATTTGGACAAAGCAAAAATCCCGTTTTTTTTTGTCAGGGAATTCTGTAAAAATATGGTAAAACCCTACGTATATAAAACCAGACAGTCTTAAATTAGATAATAGGTAGCTATTAAACGTTATAACATGAGACACTATTTTTTTTGTATAGTCTGTCACCTCTATGTCGTTGTCTCTTTGTATTATAGGGATTCCCCCAAAATCGAAGTCACATCAAGTCACATGTCACCTGTTTCAAATTTATTTCGTGTTGTTAATTGTGATTGACGTCAATCATTGTTACTTTTAAGAATTGCCTCTGTGCCCTTTTGAGAACCTGTATTTGTTTTCGATTAGAAAAAGGATGAACCATCAGCATCATCACTTAAAAAAATCCGATCGAAAACCCCCGAAAGACCGACATAAAAAGTCATGATTGTTGCTTATCAGGTTTTTAGTCATTCGAACAGGTTTTGTCAAACAATTTTTGATTTCAAAATGAGCCATTTCGTACGTATGAAACGTTATCAAGTCGAATTGTAGGACTAATCATTTCGACCTTTCGTTCATTGATGAAGTAACAGGCTACAGAGAAATAACTTCAATGAGTGAGAAAAATTTTGACTACGAATGTAGATGGCTATTTAAAGAGTAGACGAATACCAAAGAAACGAAGAATGATAATTATGATATGACAAGAAAGAAGGTGATATGACGAGTAATAAACAAGTATGGAAGAAGAAGACATGCTGCGCCGACCCCTAATAAATTGGGATAAGCACAAAAGAATGATGATGATGATGATGATGATGAGCCCACGAATGATTGGAAGAGTTTTGAGAGAGCAACCATGGAGTTTCTTGCCACTTTATTCTTCATACGAAACACTTTTCTCGACGTTCTATAAGTGCCCATGTGAAACAACAGCATTAAGAACACCAGTAGACTTAGGGAAATCATAAGAAATAGGTAAATACGATTAATTTTATGGAAAATAGAAAGTCCAAGCATATTGTCCTTATTTCGCAATTAATTTAATGTACCTACCTATTTATTTCATTTATGGAATCAACAAGTACAAAGTTTAGTAAGGTAGGTAATGGTTAAACCAACGGAGACCATGAATAAATAGGTATAAACATGGCTAGGTACCTAGTGTGAGTTGTGACGTACATTTTTAAGTGCCAGACCAACCACAGATAACCAAGTTTCGACAGTTTCCTGTTACATACATCTGTTATTAGCTACAATTTAAAAATACGATTCATGAATATGTTACCAAAGGCTAATAGGCTGATAATTAAATAACTATGTACACACGGCTACACATCAAGCTATACAAAACCAGTATAATCTGATCGTTCATTCTGCGAAAAGATCTAGTAAAGCGAGGCCAAGATTAACTGGTTTTGTATAGCTTGATGTGTAGCCGTGTGTACCTATCACCTGACCAGATGTATGAATGTGGATGAGGCAAATGGAGTATGTAAGGATCGTAGTAGTTGACGTTATGTGGTTTCTGCCTTTCCCTATGGGATTTATGGGTTTATATATGTATGTAAATATACCACATATCACTACATAATAAAAAAACAAAGTCCTCCGCCGCGTCAGTCTGTCTGTTCGCGATTCACTCAAAAACTACTGCACCGATTTTGATGTTTTTTTCACCAATAGATTGATAAATAAAAGTAATAGAGTGGTTCTCGAGGAAAGTTTTAGTAGGTTTATAATTTGACCGACATCCACGCGGGTGGAGCCATGGACATCAGCTAGTTTAATATAAATTAATTGGAGGCCTACTAGCCCACTGTTGGGTTGATTCCAAACTGACGATGATGAACATAAAACACGAAGCACACAAACATCAACATATAAAATACAGTTGGTAAGAATTACCGCTCAATATTCTCATATTGAAACAGACTATTTTATTCTAACAAGCCACATACTACGCACAATACACTATCTTAGTACATAAGTAGAGAAATTAATGAAAAAAGTTAACAAAGTATTGTACACAGTAAAAAGAGAGATATCTAAGACTACAGGTTTTATAGTTCTACGCTAATAAGCTTCATTGATAGACATGTGGGATATGGAACGTAAGAGTGAGTGAAAGGGACGTATGTATCAGGAGTGAGGGAGAGAGGGGAGATGGGAAGATGGCGATAGACTCATGGAAGGCTAAGACGTGTGCTTTTTAAGATTTCCTAAAATAAATAGAAGTAGTAAAGATAACCAAGTGTTTTACTCTGAGCCCACAATCCCATAAATTCTGGGGGCTCGTCCGGGATCTGTGCGGCCCAGAGTCACAAGAAAGTAAAGAAAAAAAAAAACTACGAAGACGACCGGGCACGTGGCGTGGTGCGCGCTCGGTGTTCGAATTTTCAAAAGACGTTAAGACGGAAGACGAAGACGATACTTTCTACGACACGGCGGCGGATCACCATCCTACGAAGACAAAGACGGCAATGACGGACGACGGAAGCAAAAGTGGAGGAGCGAGCTCACAGGCCGCGGCGGCGGCCATGTTCAGCAATTTCGAGAGCGGTGTCGCCCAATTCGACGGCGAGGATAAATCATATTCCTCCACCAAATGGGCCCAAGACATTGAGGATAACGCGGAAGTGTTCAACTGGACGGCGCAGCAAAAGCTGATAATCGCACGACGGTCCCTCATCGGTACGGCGGGGCTTTGGCTCAAATCTGAAAAAGTGTTCAGGTCGTATGAAGAACTCCGAGCGGCCCTAGTGAAGGAATTCCCTGAAGCAGTAAATTCTAAAGAGATGCACGAACTGATGGCAGCGCGTAGAAAACGGCGAGAGGAGAGCTACTATCAATACATGCTCATAATGAAAGAGTTGGGTAAGAGAGCGAAATTCCCTGACTACGTTGCTATTCAGTACATCATCGACGGTATCGAAGACCACCAAATAAACAAAACAATACTTTATGGCGTTACGACGTACGGTGCGCTAAAAGAAAAATTACTAATTTATGAAAAGATGAAAAGTAACATGAAGAAGAAGGAGACACGAGTCGACGCAGCCGCTGAAAGAAAAAAAGAAGCATCCACGGCCACGGATCCCGGTTCCACGCGTCGTTGTTACAAATGTGGAGAGAAGAACCATCTATCAAGCCAGTGTGCCAAGGGGATCAAATGTTTTCGTTGTAACGAATACGGCCATATTGGCAAACAGTGCCCTCTCATTGGCGGTGGTGCGACACAGTCGGTAAAACAGAGTTCGGCTCAAGGATCGGCTATGTTCGGGACATCGACCGGTCCGACCAATCAGTGCGAGTGTACGAGCGGCCATGTCATCGATACGTCAACGTCAAACGTAGTGTCAATTGTATCGAGCAATGAGGTTATGCAAATAAAAACAAATCAAAACAAAGACTTAGCGGCTAATAAAAACTTACGAAAACCGGTGAAAACCATAGTAGTGGCGGGCAATCATAGTTCTAGTGCATTAATCGACTCCGGTAGTGACGTAAACCTTATATCGGCGGAGCTGTGCGCTAAACTACATAATGTTGAGCTCAACGTCGGCGAGCTTACGCTAACGGGATTAGGCCGTTCGCAAGTGCGGTCGCTAGGTAAAATTAAGACGATAATCACCATCGATGGACAGTGTTACGAAGATGTCACCTTTCACGTTATACCTAGAGACTGTATGCCTTATAACATTATAATAGGTCAAGAGTTTTTGAGGAATGTGTCAGTATTAATGAGCGATGGATGTGTGGCAATATACAGGGATGAAGGTGAGTGGTTTAATGAAGTAAATTGTATTGCAGGTGTCACAGAATCTCTTGTAGAACATGTCAGCAGTCCATCAGTAAAACAGGAGGCTTATCAGTGTGTTGATATGTACCAACCGGTCCAAGTAAAGGAGGCCCCGTTGGAGCTTAAAATAATATTGAAAGACGATGTGCCAGTGGCACAACGGCCCCGGCGATTGTCATACATGGAGCAGGGTATTGTAGAAAAACAAGTAAATGAATGGTTGAAAGACGGTATAATAAGGGTAAGTTTTTCTGAGTACTCTAGCCCACTTGTGTTGGTGAAGAAAAAGGACGGGACAACTCGTGTATGTGTTGACTACCGGCAGCTTAACGCGAAGATCGTTAAAGACGAGTATCCTCTTCCTATTATCGATGACTTAATTGACAGGTTATCTCAAGCGAAGGTGTTCAGTGTTCTTGATTTGAAGAATGGATTTTTCCATTTGAAAATTAGTGAAGAGTCCATACCGTATACTTCATTTGTTACCCATCATGGCCAGTTTGAGTTTCTGCGAGCACCATTTGGGCTTTCAGTGTGTCCAAAGTATTTTATGCGGTTTGTTGACATAATTTTTCGGGAGCTGCTAGCTCAGAAGATAATGATGATTTTTATCGACGATATTATAATTCCAGCTATTGATGAGGAGCAAGCGTTGCAACGACTAAAGCAAGTTCTGGAAATAGCGGCACAGTATGGATTAAGAATGAATTGGAAGAAGGCAAAGTTGATACAGCGTGAAATAGAGTACTTGGGCCATGTCATTAAAGACGGTGAGATACGGCCAACTACTGAGAAGACGGATGCTGTGGTGAGATTTCCAGAACCCAGGACAAGTAAGCAACTTAAAAGTTTTCTAGGATTAACCTCCTACTTCCGGAAGTACATAGAGCAGTATGCTGTTATTGCCAAGCCTCTAAATGATTTGTTAAAGAAAGATGTGGACTTTGTATTCGATAAGAAGCAGCAATGTGCTTTTCATATTTTAAAAGAAAGGTTATCTACCGGCCCAGTATTAAAAATATTTGATCCTAATTTAAAAACAGAGTTACATACAGATGCATCTAGCATAGCTATAGCGGCTATCCTTATGCAGTATCACCCTGATTCTGGCTTGCACCCAGTTCAATATATGAGTGTCAGGACTAACGAAGCACAAAGTAGGTACTCGAGTTATGAATTGGAGGCATTAGCTATAATAGAAGGAGTCAGAAAGTTCCGACATTATTTGTATGGAAAACACTTCAAATTAGTAACAGATTGTCAAGCTTTTCAGCAAACCTTGATGAAGAAGGACCTCACAGCAAAAGTAGCAAGATGGGTGATAATGCTGAATGAGTATGATTTCGAAGTGGAGCATAGAGCTGGAGAAAAGATGCGCCATGCAGATGCACTCAGCCGTAACCCCTATGTGGCCACAATTACGTCCTTAATCGATCAGGTTAAGCAGGCGCAGGATCAAGACGACGGCATAAAAGCAATCAAGGAGGTGCTGAAAGAAAAGTCTTACAAAGATTATTTTATGGATGGAGAGATACTCTACAAGGGTCCTGGCAAATTGTTGGTTATACCAAAAAATTTTGAAAAGGAGATTTTTACGCGAATCCATAGTAATGGACATTTTTCTAAGAGAAAAATGAAAGATTTAATCTGTCAAGAATACTACATAAAAGATTTGGACAAGAAGTTAGAAGAATTTGTAATAGCCTGCATACCATGTCTGCTGGCTACGAGGAAAGAAGGCAAGCAGGAAGGATTTCTCAACCCCATTGGAAAGGAAAGTATCCCATTAGATACTATGCACCTGGACCATGTAGGACCACTGACGGAGACCAGGAAGCAATATAATTATATCCTTACAGTGATTGATGCTTTCACCAAATTTGTATGGTTGTTTCCTACAAAGAGTACATCCAGTGCGGAGACACTGAATAAATTAAGAATACACCAGCAAATATTTGGAAATCCTAGAAGAATTATAACAGATCGTGGAACCGCATTCACAAGCCATGATTTCCAGGAGTATTGCAAGGAAGAAAATATTCAGCATGTGACAATCACCACAGGGATACCAAGAGGAAATGGTCAAGTAGAAAGAGTCCATCGGGTAATAATCCCTATGTTGACCAAACTTTGTATCGAAAACACTGGGGTGTGGTATAAACATGTGAGCAGAGTTCAGAGAGCATTGAACAGCACATTCCAGAGGAGCATCAATACCTCACCCTATAATTTATTAATTGGCACTAAGATGAGGTGCAAAGAAGACATTGAAGTTTTGAAATTACTTCAAGAAGAAAATGCAAGACAATATGAGAGTGATAGAGAAGAATTACGCCTAAAAGCGAAAGAGCAGATACTGGCTGTTCAAGAAGAGAACCGAAGATATTATAACAAGAAAAGGAAACCGAGCCATAAGTACCAAGTAGGTGACCTAGTGGCTATAAAGAGAACCCAATTTGGTGCAGGTCTCAAGCTGAAGGCTAAGTACTTAGGACCGTACCATGTTACCAAAGTTCACCTGAATGACCGCTATGATATGGTGAAAGCTGATAGTGCGACTGAAGGTCCCAACCGCACTTCCAGCTCAGCTGATCAAATGAAGAGATGGCCAGATGGATGTACCTCAGAATAGTTATGCAGGTGAGTAGCTCAAAGGGGTATGTAATGGTGATGAATGGTATGAAAGTGTGTAGTGTAAGGTTAGGTAGTGTAAGTGTAGTTTAAGTTTTAATATTGTTAAAATAAACATGCATAATTGTAAAATGTTTAGATTAAAATAGCTATCACTAAATTTACCTACTGTGTTATGATGGGAGTCATGATAGTGTTATGTGATTATGGCTACAGAGCCATAATCACATAACACTATCATGACTTATCATGATTTAACAATTCATCACACAGAAAAATAGTGTAGTAGGGTACAGACCCTACTACACTATTTTTCTGTGTGATGAATTTGTTAAGTTAAATTTATGTTTAATTTGTAGATAAATCATGATAAGTACAAATTCATCACACAGAAAAATAGTGTAGTAGGGTCTGTACCCTACTACACTATTTTTCTGTGTGATGAATTTGTTAAGTTAAATTTATGTTTAATTTGTAGATAAATTCAAATGAGTGTAGTAGTATTTACCTAAGTAATTTACTTGTTTGCGGGTCAAATAAAACAAAATTATGCACTTAAAGAAATATTTATTTCCTAGAGAAAACATGATTGTATTAAATTAAGTTAAATTCAGATGATATAAAGGGAGTAAGAGAGAGGTAAGGAGATATGAATGAGGAGGAATGAATGAGGTAAGGAGTGTCTGGGGACAGCCAAGAGAGCAGGAGGGCCGAATGTGGGATATGGAACGTAAGAGTGAGTGAAAGGGACGTATGTATCAGGAGTGAGGGAGAGAGGGGAGATGGGAAGATGGCGATAGACTCATGGAAGGCTAAGACGTGTGCTTTTTAAGATTTCCTAAAATAAATAGAAGTAGTAAAGATAACCAAGTGTTTTACTCTGAGCCCACAATCCCATAGACATGTGTGAAGATAATGAAGAAATACTATGTAGTACTTATCTAAGGCCCTAGCACAAATACGAAGTAAACATTACATAAATTCGGACGACTTTTTAAATCGTACGAACTGTTACAATTTATCTCATTGTGAAGCTGGTCATTTTTTATCGATTAATGTTTCACTGTATAACAAGCACCCATTTTCAACCGACTTCCAAAAAGGTGGAGGTTCTCAATTCGTCTGTATACTTTTTTTTTAACATTGAGAAGACAATAATTACTGTTATTCATTGCTTATTGACTGTCTGTTACAGACTTCATACATAGATACATAATATCACGGCTGTAAACCCCGAAAGGTTAGGCAGTACCCATTAGTACATCCACATTTCGCCAGCTAAAATTATGTTCAAGTCCCATGTAATAGGGGGCAAGCCTATTGCCATCAACCGGGCACAAATCCAGATTCCGTGGCTGTTACTGAGAAATTCCTGATGGAAAACACAATAACAGTTTACCTGTCCTGGGAATTGAGGGAATCGAACCCAGGACCTCATGTACAGCAGTCGTGCTTGCGACCATTAAACCAAGGGGTCTAAAATGGCCATTGACCATTTTACGAATTTTAACGTAATTCATATTATTTTCCTATTGTGATCTATTTTCCTAAATGGTCACAGACGCAGTTACTATTATGAAAGGTCCATTTTACCCTTTTTTACGCAATTCATATTGTGATCTGCTAATGTGGCCATTTTAGACGCCCAGCGTGACGGTCAGAGAAGACAGTCACAGTTATTCATTACTTATTGATCATTCCAGACTTCGTAATATTTTTAAAAGTCATGTTTTCATTGAGCGTACGTCATTTCATATGACATAACAATAATTTATAGGCTTGTTATCTCCTTAACGCACTCGAACGAATAATTATCACTGAAACTAAAAAAGCAAAACGTATTTACTGAACTAAGCTATTATAGTCATCACTAAATAAAGATAAAAATGTATAAATAAATAATCAAATCAGGCTTCGTATATCACTGTAATTAGATAATTGCTTACAGCAATGGACATCGGAAATTCGGATCACATTAAATAGATATACCTACCTAATCAACAATGTACGAAGTTCAAACGATATAACATCCGTAGTTTTAAGACCTACTTGATATTTTTAAGTTTAAGAAACTGATGAAACGCATGTGACTAAAAAAGTGATGGATATTAATTGGATTTGAATGTTGATGGAAGGAGAGGGAGAGGCAAGCCGAAGAAAAGACGAATGGTTTGTATGGAGAATGATATGAAAGCGAAAGGAATACTTGATGCCTTGACGTCTGACAGGGGAGAATTATCATCATCAGCCTATATTGTTCCCACTGCTGGGACACAGGCCTCCTCTCTATTAAAGGGAAGGGGCTATTATCTGTGCGGGATGGTAGTTGTCACAAGTCTTAGAATTTTTGTTTCTAGGACCTGCCGGTATCCTCACGTTGTTTTCCTTCACTCTCAGGGGAGAATGTGAAGATGAAAAGGTGTTGCCCGACCTCAAGTAGAAGGAACAGAGGCTGGAAAATAATGATTTTTAAGGTTTAAAAAGTATTTTTTCATTACGTGGTCGGCAATAAAAGTTTTGGTTTTTGCTATAAATAGGAGGATGTGAAAAATGGAAATCCTAAGGCGTCACTGTAACGGTCTAACCCATGGATTAAGGAAAATCTTACTTGATATATTATATTATATCATCACCCTTGCATACACTGTTAGGTTAAAGTAGACAGATCTGGCTCGCCGTCTGATCAGGGGGTCTAAAATGGCCACTTTAGCAGATCAGAATATGAATTGACCTTTCAAATAGTAACTGCGTCTGTGACCATTTTACGAATTTAACGCAATTCATATTGTTTTCCTATTATTACTTACCTATGATCTATTTTCCTTAATGGTCCCAGACGCTGTTACTATTATGAAAGGTCATTTACGCTTTTTGACGCAATTCCTATTATGAACTGCTAAAGTGGCCGTTTTAGACCCCCTGAACCAGGCTGGCAAAGAGTTGTCAGCCCAGTAGATGGGGTCTGCTAGGACCGGTGCTTGCCAGTTTTGCAGAATTCAAAGAGTTAGCGCGGCGCTGGGACGCAAAGGGTATAAGAAGGAACACGGATAGATTTTAGTCAATAATAATTTTGCACTCCCTTTGCTACACTGAGAGCGGTAGGAGTCATTAATTTGATGATTTCCCATCTTTAAACAAAAGAAGAGTACCTAAGTAGAGATGATGTTGAAGTACTTTGGAGCAAGCTAAGATAATCAGGTACAAAAATTATTAATATTTCAGGCTGTTACTGAGATAATTCCTCGTAGTAACATAATACAATAACATTTTCCTCGACCTTATTTATGAAACCAAAGGACCAATTCCTCCGTCGGGGCTACGAGTTGTTCGATAGTGATAGGTACCGCGGCCTCGACACCAAGGGCTAAGAAGGAACATCAACATGGGTGGTTTTTAGTCAGAAGAAGTCTAACACTCACAAACGCTCTGCCCAGAGCGGGAGGAGTTATTTGATGATTTCCCACACACCAAAAACCAAAAAAGGACCCATTCCTCAACAGTCGAGCTTGATAGACAAAATACGAAACTGGCCTGGTAGCCCTTCTGGTTCCATTTCTTAACCTTGTTTAGCAATTGTGAAGACGCAGGTGTCTTCGATACAATTAAGCGGTCATAAATAGTAACAAAGTGTAAATCTGTATCACTTCGGTTTTACAAAACATTTGTTTCTGTATAACTAAGATAAACTTCTTTGTAACCACAATACAGATAGTAGAATATGATTAAGTAGGTACCTATATGTGTCATATATGGGTTGATCTTCATAATAATCCAATGATAGCAACCGGACTTGAATGAAATCTTATCGAGAAGTACCTACAAGAAAATTTACTTTGCTAAGAAGATTATCGTTTAATTTTACTAGTACGAAAATTTGTGACTCATAAAGACAATGCAGGACAAAGGGACAATGCATTGTTTTGGCGCATATTTTCGTTAAACTTTGTTACTCATCATTTTCTTCGCACAAAAGGAAAATACACAAGGAATGTTATGTTGAAGAACAGAGCCATCTGTTGTTGAGTAGCGGAAGTTTGATTGGCAAAGTAGCGACATCTAGCTTGAGTTTTTGTTTCAATGGATCGTCCTTGTTAACTAGTGTTTTTAATAGATGGCGCTGTCTTTAGTAATATGATCGGAAGTGAACATGTTTTACCGATTTCAGAAAAGGAGTTCGTTTTTGAAAACTATTATTTTAAATTTTACAGAAATAAAACATTTTACTAAATAGGTAAGCAATCTGTTTTAAATAAGAATCTTACAAATTCTGTAATTAATATTTAAGTACCTTCAACTAATTAAACAAAATCACAAATAATAGCCCGCGAATTTCAAAATTTAGGTAGCGGATTGTATGCATGTACTTTGTTATAGTTTTAATGAATTTAACTTATAAATTCATATAAGTTAAATCGCCATACAACCTGTCAGACCGATTTACGTTGATTCAGAAGTCTGATAATCGTAAGAAAAATTTGAATTTTACGGGCTACTAGATATTGTTACTAGAATTTATTGTGTTAATAGTATAAGTAGGTTAAAATGCTCATTAAGTAGGTAGTAGGTACTAGGTACAATAATAAATAAATGATTAGAAGTTGATGACATCACATTATATTCCCTATTCACCGTAAATCATGCGATTTTCTTCTCCGTATAGGTAGTGTCATAATGGTAGTGTGAGTAATTCTGAATTTAAGCACGTAACCGTAACTAAACTGATAAAAATATTTTCATCCCCCCATCTCGGAAAGAGTCTTTTTGCTCTTCGATATCTGAGTGCAAAAGCCGTTTTTATCCTCTAGAGCGATAAAGTAATTTGAATTTAGAACATCGTGTGCAAGCTAAGTCTGTGAATTCAAAACATCATACCGAACATTCACACTTATCACCGATCATTCATTCATTCGATTATTCTCTATGGTGCCGAATTTATCATACAACCTCTTTTTTTTAATTTGTTAAAAACTCAGACTCGGAACTTTCTTGGTGTACTTTTTTTTAATTTGCTTTGCGCGCGCCATTTTCTTTTCAGGTCATATTGTTAAAACGTTAGGAACAAGTGATAAACCTAAAATGAGTGATTCTAGCGACGAAGAAGTTTATTTCTGTAATACTTAGCTATCATAATGTAGTAGATAATACTTAAACTGAAATAAAAGTATCTTGTGATTGTAAATGCTTTTTTTTTGCATTTAGTTATTTCCTCGCTGATGTGGGATGAAAAGTTACGTGTTGCACTCGAGTGCAAAGATTTTTCACCTCGTGCTCTTTTGATTCCCTCGCTAACGCTCAGGATTCTAATTTTGAATCACTCGCTCCGCTCGTGATTCAATTTTAGAATCCTTCGCTTCCTCGGTCATCAAAATTGAGCACGCGGTTAAAAAGCAACTTTGCACTCTTGTATAACAAATAACTATTATTTTCAAGCAAACTGTTCATGTCGCGATTATGCGCTGATAAGATAGTTATGTCCTAATTTCTTCACCTAATTGTATTATTATAAATCGATCGTATTTTATATTGTACCAACGGCCCAAATGGTGACAAAGTACGCTCGCAACATTTTGGAGAGTGCACAGAGACAGAGTCTGGATGTGTGCCCGGTTGACGGTATTAGGCTTAACTAGCGGAACTGTCAGGAGCTCTAACCCTTTGGGGAATGGGGATTACAGGCGTGAATTAAATACTTACGATAATGCAGTGTTCCCAAGATTTGTATGACAGAATTGTTATGTCAACAATACAATTGTTAATAATTGTTATGTATAATAATGAAATTCTTTTATTAGGTATTAAAAGACTTCTATTTTATTTTTAGCTCATCAGTAGTAGGTTATACTCATCACATCACATCACATCATGTATGTATGAGTACCTACCTATCCCATAACAGACACTTAGTTTACGTAATAAATGCTGTTATCAGGTAGGTAGGTACAAGTAAGTAATGATCAATGCTTCCACCACAAATCAAAACAAATCCTAGACGAACAAAGAATGTCTTAACTCAAACAATGCATTGTTTAGATCAGATGACATCGCCTTGCTATCAGAGCTGCCACTATCAACAGTATGACATCATCGTTCTTGTTTCAGCCATTGAAATATAGTAATTTGTACATTCGTCATCGCATGCAAAAAAGAAACGTAACAACCAGCGTCAAAAGACATTAAACATCAATAACAATACAAACGATGAGAGCCCAGGCTTGGTTGGACGCTCACACGTTCCGTAAAGCCTAATCCCTTGAACTTGAGCAGGCGGAACCGAAGTAAACAAACGTCGGGCAACCCGTTGACGCGGCATTTGTCATTTGGAACGCACGCGACTCGCTAGCGCCCGATAGTGTCGTACGCGCGCGCTCCGCGATTTAATACGAACGCGACCAAATTCGCAACTTATAAAAAATAACAACAAATCAGTTTTCTTTCGAAATTCAAACAGTTCGCAGTGTATTCGGCCAGTGAGGAAATTAATTATTATCAGTGTGTGTGTGTTTTGGTAAATTAAGTGATTGTGATATTTCTGTTGTCAATTTGAAGTCATTGTTGTGGTTCATGAAGGAAATGACGGCAGTATGACCGATAAGAGGCTGATACAGCGAGTTTACATGCTGGTTGAATAAGCAATTTTAATAAGAAATTTCGTTGGTAACTTTGTTTTTATTTATTATTTTTATAAGGCGTAGTTATATTGGTTATAATAAACCTTTATAATTTATTATAGTTCTTACCGGCTAGTATTGCCATTTCGAAATTCAAATTGGAATTTTTTGTTTATTTTTTTTTCTATGATAATGTCAAACTTTTATGACCATTTAATAACCTATAACTTTGTTTTGTTTTCGACGTAAGCACACTAAGCACCTATTCTCTTGTTAAAACCGAGGATGTTACCGTGTTACCCCGAATGGTGCCTAATTAGAATTACCGGCATTGTTATCGTTCCTAGGCAACCAATTGTTTGAGCTAACGGTTCTCACGTATATTCGCTAGGCAAGTAGACACTATGTACCTATACCTACCTATTTGTCGTTGTTAGAGTTACTTAGTTTCCTGTAGGTACCCCGCTTGGTACAGAGACAGGTTGCTGGGATTGCTTTGGAATATGTTTATCACGGAGGTGAGAAAGTAGATCAGATGCTGATCAGGTCTTGAGCAGAAGCTCATAAAATGTGAAGAATCGAAAATTCGAACTTATTGATCCAGACAAAACAGAGGTTTACTGCATGAGTAGTTGAGTACTAAGGTAGGTAGGTACATTTAAGTAGGTACTTACTCGGAGGGATCTTTAGATGGAATCTAACATGCCCACTGATTAGGTAGGTAGGTACTCGTGTCTGCGATGTGTCTCCCTAATAAATTCCAAACACGGTGTAAAATTCCCAATAATAAAACCGCATTTTTCAATTGGCGCAAAGAAAAGGTAGCTAGGTACCTACTACTCTAATTTTATATTGAAATTTTAAATTCCATTTAAATTGTAGGTACACGTAAGTACCTATCGCTAGTGTTCTGAGGTCTCGTAACGTAATGTAGATTTCCATCACATTTCTCAGATAGGCATAGTTATACAGGTAGGTGGCTATCCAATTTACCTGAGCAGGCTAGGCTGACTTGTGTTTCCAATGAGCTACAGTAAAGAATTACCTACTTACAATCGATTTTTATTTGCCATACAGCTGTTTGTGTGATGAGCACGATCATTTGTTCTGTGTCTGGGTGTAATTTATCTATAATATGTATGTATTTAGAAATTTAATATATAAGTATGTTTATCAGTTGTCTAGTACCCATAACACAAGCTCTGCTTAGCTTGGGACTAGATGGCGTTGTGTGATAGTTGTGGAATATTATATATTATATTATATATTATACAGCCATGTTGCTCCTATCATCTGTGGTGCACGATAGACCAACCGCTTCACAAACTAATTTTCGTATCATGTACCTACCTACCATAAGCTTGTCAGTCCTGAAGTCCTGACGAAAGTCGCAGGAAAACGCGAAAATCGAAAAGGTTTGAAGAAGGTGTTAGGTTTCTAGTACCTATGAGTCTTAAAATGATAATAACTTTTTTACTATGACTGAGCTATGACTGTACCACAACAGGTAAATAGGTATGTAGGAACCTATCTATTGAGTATCGATCGCCCTGCAGTATTATAAAATCGTAAGTAGGTAGGTCCCTAACCAACACCACGAATGCATGGAATACAAAAATTCCAGTTTAATTACCAGATTTTTCGTTGACAACCTGAGTCATGCCTGCCATGATGGCATTCTCATTGATTATTCAGTGACTTCTTACAACTTACTTTATTAGTTGGAATAATAATTAGGCATGTTTTAGGTACCTACCTACCTATCTGTTTAATAAGTAAAGACGACCAAGACCGACAATTCGTTGAAACTCTACTTCTTCTGGTTGAGGCAAAATGGGTACAGCTCTGCCTAACCCTTCGTGGATTACAGGCGTAATGTTATGTTATGTTTTTCAGATCTTAAATCTTGGTGCACCCGTAATGACCCGTACTTACCTATCCGAAATATACCTAGGTCTATGACTTACAATATTACGACACTGATGTGTGATGTGATGATGACACTACCTACGACAAAATAGTCAAAATCAAGGAGTATACTATTACCCCAATGACGTATTACCCAGTTAAACTGGGCTGTAGACTTGTACTGAGGTCAGATAGGCAGTTACTCTATGTAAAATACAGTACTTAGGTAATAAGACGTAGTATTATGACGGCACGGTTGGCGCAGTGGCTCAAGCAGTTGACTGCCGGCACTGCCGCGCTCAGTGTCGCGGGTTCGATCCCCGCACGGAACAAATATTTGTATGGCCTACAGATAGTTGTTTCGGGTCTGGGTATTTGTGTATGTGAGTTTAAATGTCTGTGAACGCACCCACGATACAGGAGAAATTCCTAGTGTGAAAAGTTTTTTATAAAAAAAAAGTGTGATACTGAAAAGGATGTGCGGGTGGCATTATAAGATTCACACATAAAGCATGTGAAACCCAGTTTCGGTCCCATAGTAAAATCGGTTTTACTATGTGATCCAAACCCAGTTCTGCATGCCCAAGTAGCCACAAATACTGTCCTGAATATAATAAATGAGGGAACAGCAGCAGCAGACAGCTGCCAATACTGCCTCTGATTCAAGATTTGAAAGAACTTGCCTTTGCCTCGGGAAAGACACATCAATCATCCATCATACAAACTCTTTATGTGCGATCGATGTTACCGGTAATAGATAACCGATTATCAGAATATTGAGTCAGGTACCTACTGTTGTGTTGTTGTTTTGCACATTTCCTATCAGCTATCAGATTGCCTTTAGCTGCTAGATTTTTTGTTTTTTTACAACAGAGGCAGAATAACAATCTGCTAAGTCAGGTGCGTGTAGGTGACCAAATGTTGTATGAAAGAGGACATAGCATAAAGAATATGCAAAGATCGTAGTAGTTGACGTTCTGTAGTCACTGCCTAGCCCCATAGAAAAAAGGTTTAAGTTTAAGTAAATGAAAAGCTGCACTTCTAACTATTAAAAGAGGTACCTAACATTTACATTAGACTGCTCTAAAACACCAACC
The DNA here is from genome assembly GCA_949775195.1 of Diarsia dahlii. Classification (NCBI taxonomy): domain Eukaryota; kingdom Metazoa; phylum Arthropoda; class Insecta; order Lepidoptera; family Noctuidae; genus Diarsia; species Diarsia dahlii. The sequence goes on along the minus strand of OX459194.1, from coordinate 20,755,745 downwards.
CTTCATTCGATGGTGTAGCAGTGTAGCACTACACTAGCAAGACAAGCCAGCTGGGTTTCATCTCATCTCGCCATATCACAATACGCAATCACCTGTTCCCAACACTGGCATACCGAGCGTAGTGATTCATAAGCATCACTCACCAGGAGGAAACATTCCTTGTCGATCTTACGAGGTAGGCTTATTTTATGTTTTGAAGGCGTTTGCGGTATTAATCAAAAATACTGTACACAGCATCTTACTAGTAACTCGATCATCATTATATCAGCTGAAAAACATCCAGGAGACGTGTTGTGCCTCACCCAAGCGCTGCCAGTTGCCAACTTGCCACTCGCTATATTGCCATCTAAACTAAGTACCTTAAGTTTTGTCAAAATATAATTTGTCATCATCTTCCTGTTCTATTTGGGGTCGGCGCAACACGTATTCTTCTCACCCGTCAGACGGCATCATTTACTCCTTTCTCTTAGGGGATCGGACAAAAAAAACTAATTAGTCCGTCAGATAGATTTCCAAAAAATATTGACCACATATTTTTTCTTTTTTCACGTAAACAATAAATGAAGACGATACAGTGCTTCGAAAACTCGTGTGACGTCATATTATGATAGTACATTTTGTACCTTCAAGTGACGTTTCAAGCCCCACTCCATGATCTTTGACGCGCTATAGCTTCGTCAATTTTTATTGATTTGATAAAACAAAAAACACGTATCCAAGATTTTTCGATAATCTAACTTACGGACTAAACAGAATCATATTTTTTTGAGTCAGTCCGATCCCCTATTCATGCATCGTTACCTTGGTCTTTTTCTCCCTCAAGGCTCCCTAAATTTTGATGGATAGACGATCAAAATTTATATTCATCACTCTTTGGTCACATGCGATTCGTCTCACCTCATCACAATATGTTCATCCCAAGACAGTCGATTTCCTTTCAAGTTTACTGTAACTGGAGTCAAAGTATTATTTGTACAAAACATAATAGATTCCTCGCTTATTTTATTACAGTCACAATCCCCTATTGCTGGCTAGAGTATTGCAAGGTGCAAAGTTTAAATATTTTCTCGCAGTAGTAAACGGTAGGCGATCCATCGCGTGGATATTTATTCCAGTCCATGTGCCTACATTGTTTGTAAACTGTCAAGCGTTTGTCAAATACCATTTTCGTATGTTTGAAAAACACATGCACGCTGTCAAACAAGTTTGACCAACTTGACGTCAGTTTTACTCAGCCATTCACAGTGTTTGACAATACAGTCGAGAAAAACTGAATGGTTTTCATGAAAACAATTTTCTATTCTTTTTTGTCGCTGGCTGAAATAACAAGCAAGCAAACTTCTTTCACGTCAATATTGTTTGGGAACAAACTGCCAAGTACTGAAGACTACCCTACTACTCGTACCCAATAATTTGTCTTCTATGTAAGCAAGTACATAATTCAGACGAAATTAGTATCTTTGATACTTGGCAGTGAATTCGCGTCGATACTTCACTCGGACCGTGATACATATCATCACGGTTTTCAGGGCACAGCCGACGTGCCGCCACAGCTAACACTGTATTTACACAAAATGGTTTAATTATAATATTAAATGGCGTAGAATATTGACTTCTAAGGAAATTGCTTATCTTCCAGTTCATTAGAATCTAAACTTCCCGCTTTCTGTAAAATCAATCTTCCTTGATAATTAGTTTGTCTGAACTAAAACCGCTCTACACCCTCTAATTTGTCTCTGAATACGTCCTACGTTAGATTACAACCCGATTCTCTTGTAGACATTGTCACCCCGAAAAACAAATGAAATCGATGCTGAAATTGCTTTCTGTTTCATTAGGGCCTCACTGATTTGTAGGTGAGTCTTCTCTGTATAGTCTGCTTTTCAAGTCATAAACACCTTTGTTAAAGTCCGTAATTACGTTGATTCCGTCGCAAATATAAATAAAATCATTCATTTATCATCATCATTTTCTGATCAGCCGAAAGACGTCCACAACTGGACATAGGCCTCCCCAAAGTGTCGCTACATTGAACGGTCCCGTGTTTCTCGCATCCAGCGAATACCCGCAACCTTCACCAGGTCATCGGTCTAACTAGCGGGAGGCCTTCTTACGCGACGTCTACCGGTTCACGGTCCCCACTCCAGAACTTTTCGGCCCCATCGACGATCCCTTCTGCGAACAAATCAATCACATCAAAATCATTCATTATCAACTTGCAATTCAGTTTTAATCATCTCCGAAGTCCGAACCCGATCTTTCTTCTCAAAAATTACTGCGATTAATCTGATTTCATTCCATAACGTTTCTTCAATAACAGCAGCACGTACGTGAACCACTTGAGTCATGCTTTCACGATTCTGAGTCAACCGCTTGTTTTGGTAAAAAACGAATCAAAGGTATTTTATGACTGGTTAGCGGCTAGGAATTTATTGGAATTCTTATACTACGGAGTAAATGGATTAACAGGACTTAATTAAAACGGGGAGCAGTGGTGGCCCAGTGGTGGCGGCCCCGACTTACGAACAGTTGGGCGTGGGTTCGAACCCAGGCAGGCGCATTACTTTGTGTAATTTATTTCATCACCACTGCTCTCAAAACGGTGAAGGAAAACATCGTGAGAAAACCGGCATGTCTTAGAACCAAAAATTCGAAGATATGCGACATCTACCAACCCGCACTGGGCCCGCGTGGTGGATTATAGCCCATCCCTCTCCTAGAGAGGAGGCCTGAGTCCCTGCAGTGGGAATAATATAGGCTAATGATGATGATGATGATGAGGAAACCTTACGTTTCTCGATCTTCTGGTACCTACTCAGAAATTATTAAAGACGAAATGGAATCAATCAAATTTAAAGATAATATGATCCTTGTCCTTCCAAGATTAACAACGTACAGACTGAGCGCATCCACCACCAGATTTTCAACTTTATCGCTAAAAGATTAGGTTCAAGCTTTATTGGGATTTTTTTTACAGTTTCGGGTAGTTTCATGTACTGAAGTTTACTTTACACCTTCGGACCTCATCAGACTTGATGCGCATATGTGACCTCTTCGTTATCGAAAATACCTCTGCCAGAGAAACCAACTTCATTTTATCCTGATTACCATTCTGGATATTGACGATTTGCTTGTATTGGCTAAAACAAAACCCCTTTGAAACTTCAGGAACATTCAGCGTTTCAGTTACAATAACACAATAGTAATACCAAGTATTTACGTTATTTTCCTTAAACGTGACCACGAACAAAGTCCCTGTTTAAACACCACGTTGAAGTCCTTTCATTTTAAATGTAAACAGCCGTTCTTTAGCTAATTGGCGGCAAAGTAAATGTTGTTATGAACTAATTCATTTGTTAAACAAATATGGAATGACGATTGTACACCTACCTAGGTCATAATGAACTCTTTGTACATCATATTGATCACATGTCGATGTGGTTATGGCAAGCAAGGTTAATACATTAGAGAAGAGCTATGTTAGCGCAACGAAGAGCAAAAGTAACCATCTTGTTAGCTTTGTTTAGTCTCCGTTCATCATGATCTTCAATCCATCATGGTTTCCTGCCATATCGGTCAAACAGTCTGCTTTGAGGAGAATTATGGGATAGCTATGACGTCTTTCCCTTACCTGATGTAAGCCACAATGTTAAAATCCATTCTAGTCGGTACTAATAAATTATTACCATGTAAATAAACAAGAATTTTAAGTCATGCAGTCATACAACATTTTCTTCTGTTTAAGTAGCACTCAGCGAATAATAAAATAACGTCAGCAACTGAAGCTGTAGTTTTTGCACAAATAATTTTATCTCCTTGCATACCTAGATTTTATGACATCAAATATTTACAGTATTTTTATAACGATAACACATTTTACGATCTACAGCGAATGACATCAGAATTACATGACAATAAAGAAAACAAAACATCTTCTTACGAGTCTCCTAAGCTGTCTGACACAACGTATCTCGCAATCTAGAACTTCATGACACAATATATCTATTGTTTGTTAGCAATCACGTAAAGAACAACAAACAAATGTTTAAGAAAAATATCAGCGCTAGAGCATGATGATGTCGAATAACGTAACAACGGACGAATCTATGATGAAATTGTTTACGGAAAGAACGTAAAAGAACAATTTTTATATTCCAACGTGATAGAATAAAGGAAATCTTAATTTTATAACAATATACTGGCTAGGAGTAAACTTGGAACTATTTTTGTGCGGTTTCAGAAGGTCAGTGACGAATTTGTGGTGTGTTTTACGATTCGGAATGCAAACAATGCATTTCAGTTTGATGACAGATGTGTAAGTCATAAAGCCCTCGTGCATGTTTTTGGTTATATTTGAGAACAATAGAAAACTACACGCGCTAGTACTAAGTCCTATTATAAGTTAAAATAGCAGTCTCTTTATATTCAGCTAAAACATTCTAGTGCTGGACATGATCTCCGTCAAGAGCATCTCTACAAGCACAACTGTCTTTTAATCTTGCATACAAATGAGCCCTATTGTTTGCAGAATTACTCAAAATTGCAACTCTCTAATAGTGAATGAACTTTGGCTCATATTGGTATTTTGGTCGTGGCAGTTTTGTCGTATGTCCTCAAGCCATTTTCAATATTGGTGATTACCATGTAAGAACATGTTTTTGTTTTAGCACTAGAGTACTTTCTCCTATGTTTATTGACAGCACAATGGTTGTTGGTACCCATGGAAATCTTTGTTGGCCAATTTACATAACAGCTTTTGCGCTGTTTAGGTTCTTAAACAAGAAATGACATCGGTTTTTGTTCTGACCAGAGGCTACTATTTTAAGGCGTATAGGCTTTCAACAGGATTGAAAGCTTTCGGTGGCTTGTATCAGTTTCAGACATTTTTACCTTTTCCATCACTGTTATCGGTGTCACTTATTCCAGTCACTTCCGTATTTTATTTTCGCATCCAGCATTAGCCTACTCACGGATCTTAGCTGTGGATGCCTTATCCCTTAAATTATTTGGTTTGTTTCGATTGATAAGAACATAGAACTCGTATTATCAGCACTACAACTAGCATCATACAATTCATACATATCATCATTAGAATTAATCGTTACGTACCGGTCTACCTATGTAGTTTCTTTTTCAACACTAATGTACACCGAGCTTCTACTTTTATTTAGATGACACATTTTGTGCACTCTTGTTTACATTTTACCCACCATTAAGTTTACCCTTTCGTCTTGTTTGTCTATTAGTTAGCTGAAAGGCGACGTCTTTAGGTCAAGGTAATAAAAAAGTTAAGCGACAAAATAACCACAGTTATTTGTGTCTAGTCAGCTTCATTTTCTTTAGTAAGTTTTACAACGACCTATATTTTTTTAAACATGATGGTTTGTTGTTCACAGTATCAACCCTCCTTAATTTTATGATTACTCCTTATCAAGCTTAAGTTTCTAACAAACAGGCACTTTAAGAGCCTTCCTTTCCTCCTTCCACTTTTCGCGACCTAGTGCGATTATAGGCCAATCCTTTGAGAAAAAGTTCAGCTCATCCCGCCAACTCCTTCTGGCCGTGCCGCGTTTTCGTTTTCTGCTTTTAGGGTTCCGTATTGGTTTCAAATACTAGGGGGCCATTTACAGTAGAGCACATTCGAAAAAGCAAATCATCCACGTTATCATGCTTGATATTATCACAGCTTAAAATAGCTTAGTGTTACCATAGTTACACGATAAATCAAATAAATTAATCTCGTCTTTCCACATCACTGCTCTGTAACTTTCAATCTTTCAGCGCTTAACGTTGTACAGAAAACATGCATTTTTTATCTACACTCGAGTTACCAAAATGTTTTCATCAAATCCAACGATATTGGAGGGTCAGATGATCGATTTTGTTTTATGTTGATTAATAAATATTATGTAGTTGGTTTGTTTCACGTACTTAGCTTTTGAGATGTTAGAACTTTTTCGTGGAATTGCAGCAGTAACTTGGTTTTACATTAACACACTATCAAAATCAATTTAGTTGTGTTGTTGAGAGTAAATTGTTATTTATTGTTGTTTGCAAACCATGATCAACCCAATTACCATTCATCCACTTGATGCTTTCGGTTTTACCAGAACTATTTTAGAAATGACTACTTACCACATGATTTAAGTCACGTCGTCAGCCTAGCCATGCTACACACATTTTGAGAACGTTATCAAAACGATTGCTGCCATTTTTCCTGGAAACGTGTGAATAAGGTAAAATACAAGAATATCACCAGGAAACAATTGTAAAGCAATGATTCATATGTATACTTACACAATAAATAACTTAAAATACTGTGTACCTAGTTGTATTACAACAATACCTGTAAATGACAGTTCATATTCATAGGTTATTTCTATGGCTTCACATTCTGCCAAGACAAGAAATAATTTTACTTCCTAGTATCACATGAATGTAATGCTAGGCAAGAGTCGACTCCGGGTTATAATGGAAATGAAAGACCAAGCAACGTTTGAGACTCCTTGCTACCGAACCTCCTCAACGATGCCACGATGACTGAAAAAAATAGGTAAGACGACCATAAAGAAACTCGAATTCAAAAATGCAAAGGAATGTTGAGCTTTTTTTTTGTTGAAATAAAGGTATTTACACAACAACTCAATCGAACGATCTGTTTTAGATCTCGAACACAGATTGACAGGGCCAATTACATGGTATTCACTATGTCTATCATCGTCAAACATTGTTATGCCGGAAAATTGGATTCTGTTTGATGAGCAAATGTTTCTTTACATATTGGCCCACACTTCGGGTATTGTGACGTCACTGGAATCTGTAACGTGTGTAGCTGACGTTAGTACTGCGTTTACGTTTAGTCGTAAACCTAGCCCGAATTTACCTCAAATGGAGATTATATTGGGTAACAAGGTAGGATAGCGCGAATAAATTTCTAAGTATTAATTCTGAGATTAATTCCTATTAAACCAGGAAAACACCTAACCACGTACACATAAGAACTGATTTCTCAAAGGGCATCGACAAGGAAGACACAATATTTATACATTTATCTAGGAAATTTCAAGTGGCATAATATGTCAGAAAAACCATAGACAAATATAAATTACATATCCCATGATTAAATATACCAAAACATACTCAGAAATTAATTAAATAAAAGTGTAGGCTTTACTGGACACATATTTATATGGATTAATTAATTCTAATGAAACATCATGACTGTCATCGCACGGGATGAGCCAAGGCTGGCCGCTCCCATACAACATAAAAATGTTTATTTTTACGCGCCATTTTATTAACTGGTGGCCATTAACGTAACTGTCATTTTATGTTGACGTCTCAGAATACAGAAAGAACCGTTAATTTAAAATTATTCCATGAGGGGGGGACATTGATGACTTAATTTCTTCATAAAGTATTGTTTTTATTATCACATCATAAAATAGGACGTTTTTTTATTGAGGGCCAGTGTTGGCACTACATAGGTGCTTTCTTTTCCTTTCAGCAGTATGAGGTAGGCAACACGTTCTAAGTTAAGAACAGATCAGTAGGTAGGTTTAGAAGACTATTCCATTGTTTTCTGATGTAATTTTTATTCTAGAAATACCAAGGTTTTGTCAAACTGTCAATCACGGTATAACCCAATTGCAAGATATCAATATCCCCGACATTAGCAGCGATGCCAAGTTTTCTTTGGCATTATTCTATTCGTCAAATACATTCAGCTGTTAATTACTTAAACAACCGAAACGATAAATTACCTAACTAGATGTATTTTTTTATGGTTTATTTTGAAAATATTTAAAAACGACCAAAGTTGTGTAAAAAAATCAATTACCGGAGCTCCATTAGGAGAACAAGCTCTTCGAACCCGTCTGACTAACCTGGTTCCATTTTCAGAGTATTTTTTGTCGAAGGCAAAGGTTACTAATTGCTGCTCTTTCTAGTCTATGATCGCAAGCTGTCATAGATAACCTATATCTCTGGCACTCTGGGGCGCCGTTTTATCTCTGGTTTTTTATGCGTCACCTTGAACATACCATTATACAAACCAGTGACGAGGAAGAGTAAGAAGTATTCATTTCAATAATAAATCATAACGGCGCCATTTCAAGGCAATTATCGGTCTATCTTTCTAAATAAAACGCACCAAGAAGGGTAACCTAGATTATTTTTTACCCGACTACGGCAAAGCCAAAGGAGGGTTATGATTTTGACTGGCTATGTATGTATGTATGTGTGTATCTTCATCTGTTCCCTCATAGCTTCTAATCTACCTATCGGAACTCGGCATATGAGGTATCGTTAGAACCGTCTTAATTTTCCACTGAACATAGGCTACGTGACGTGTCACAAAAAGCGATTTGGCGCCCTCTAGCGGACAAAAAGTAAGGCTTAAAAAATAAAAATGGAGATAAATACGCCGTGTTTGGTATCATTTAAAAGGGCCAAACTTGTACATTTCCAAAATATTGCTCAAATTTAAAATCACGCCCTCTAGCGGACAAAAAGTCAAGAGTAAAAAAAAATATTTAACACCAAAATTGTTTAAATAAAAAAAAGTAAAACGTAGTGCCGTAGTGGTAGTCACACGTTTTAGGTAACAACCTAAACACTTTAATACCGTGTGACTACGGCTTTTCTTTTTGTTCTATCCTGAAAATCTTGTTTCATACTTTTTCAGCGTCGTTTTTTTTGTCGTAGTCGGGTTTTAGTTTTTTACTTTTTTTTTACCCGACTGCGGCGAAGCCCAAAAGGAGGATTAGGTATGTTTTTAGGTTTTCTTCCGAAGATTTACAACTGAGTTAGGATAATGTTTATTATTTTTCTGCAAAAATATATTGCGAATTGTAAGATTATTACACAAATATAACAGACTAGCTGATGCCCGCGGTTTCAACCGCGAGGATGTCGGCTATCGCTACCGATGCCGGTTATCGCGACCAAAAGTAATATTTTCGTACCCCCCTTTCAACCCCTTGAATAAAGTTTTTCAAAATATCTCCATACCTTTCATGCAAATTGGTTCAGTAGTTTAGGCGTGATTGAGTAACAGACAGCCAGACAGAGTTACTTTCGCATTTATAATATTAGTATGGAATAAAATCGTACATAACACAACGTTGTGTGTATTTTTCTTATAATAAAAACGAGCGTTTGGATAAAACCTTTTTTAATAAAAGTTGTCTTATTATTTATAGAATATCTCAGAAATAACCACAAACCTTACACTATGAATTCGTTCCAGTGCCTTGTAACATTCTTTGAAGAAGTTGGCTGATAAATTAAGATTTGACAGGTGTAAAACCCGTGTAAGGTCATTCTCACTATTAATAATTGTGTGACGCGGAAGATAACCAAGTACAATGAAATATAACTCTACACTATTATTACTCATTTGAAACTGTATATTTGTGAGATCATGAAAAATTAGGTAACTAGCAATACTTTTGAATTAAAAATGGTTGCCATCAAGTTGCCATTGTCGCTGCACTGTTGGCGGGAAAATTCGCGAAATCCCACAGATAAACACAAGCATGCGTTCAAATAATAAAAATAAATTAAATCAATGCCGCAGTCTGACGCTAATAAAAATCTGCTGGCTGAACGTTTGTTTAGCTTCTCGAGTATTCATTATATTTTACCTCTTTGATCATGTTATGAATTATTATTTCAATTTTTATCGTCTCATTAAACATACCAGAGTAACAAGAGCAGTCACGGCACTGATTACCGACATATTGTTCATGAGACTATATTGTTTTTCTAGGAAAAAAAAAAACATCACTGACTTTCTTTCAAATAACGAATGCCCGCTGTGCAAGAATGTGGAGGTGTGGCTAACAAAACGCTTTAATTCATTCATGATCAACTTAATGGCTACTTAACAGCACGATAAACGCTAAAAACATCGTAAATATGGACACGTAGTGATTACTGATAATGAGTGTAAGTTGTTTAGTGATTTTTATCTAATTACTAAGTATAGTAGTAGGTAGTGTGTGAGAGGTGGTATAAAATATGTTAATTTGATTACAGCTCGTATATTCCCATAATCTTTTAATACTACTGCTACTGACCGATGAACGAGCTTATTAACCGTAAAAACAATCTTTACATACAATACCTATACAGGGATATTCACTTAGATCATATGAGTTTAGTACCTATTTCAAATATTATTTCACACTTCTGAAATAAAAAGAAAGTTCGGTACCCTACTAAGTCCATCTCTAAAAAAATTTTTAATGAAATGCTAATCATATTTTCACGACATTTTGGAATCATAGTTTTGCCATAGCATAGACAATACCTTGCTGGTAAAACATTTTTTAAAGAAACAAAATGCTTCATTTTAAATCTCTAAATATCGTAACAAATGAATATTACGGCATGTAAAATATAGATTTAATCTCAAAGTAATTAAATTAAAAATTCAGTAACAATGCTTACGTCATCTGTTACCGAGTGTTATGTTTATTCTTTTGTTTAAGATTTCTTTATTACAGAGGAAGATTAATTTACTAGAGTTGCAACGACCTTGTATTAATCACAAGATGTTGTCAATAAAAAAATAATGATATGGTCATGTCATGAGGTGATTAATAACAATCTAAAAGTGTGAATTTTGTCATTAAAATTAACTTATCAGTCAGTTTTTTTTTATTACGGATCAAGAGGCTGGTTTTTCCATTCCACATATTTTAATTGTATAAAGTGAGCTAGTGCCACACTGTCTGAAGAATAAATTGTGTTGAACCACTGACATAAAGGTGCATAGGTTATCTATCTGACTTCGGTCGTCTCTACCTACCGAAATAATAATAAATTGTGTAATAGGGTATTTTACCAAAAAAATCGAATTAGTCCGTCTGTTAGATTATCAAAAAATATCGGATACGTGTTTTTTGTTTTCTCAAATTAATAAAAATTGACGAAGATGAAACCTGTCAAAGGTCATGAGTGGGGATTTTTCACGTCACTTTGTGGGTAAAAAAGTACTATCCTTGTGACGTCACACGACTTGACACGACTTTTCGAAGCACTGTATCGTCTTTATTTTTTGTTTACGTGAAAAAAGAAAAAATACGTGTCCATTATTTTTTGGAAATCTATCTGACGGACTAATTAGATTTTTTTGGTGAAATACCATAGGGTATTTCACCAAAAAAATAATAACATTCCTATGCTCGTTAACGACATGGGTACACTACGTTTCTACAAATTTCCAAGTATCAAGATTGTGTTACGAAAAATAAACTATTGTCTAGCTAGTTGTACAAAATAGCACACAGTGCAGTGACTAAGCTACTGATAAATTTTTATTGGTTTATTTAACGACAAAATATGATTCTGACTCTTGAATTTATTTCAGTGGATGCATAGTTTTATTTGAGATTAATTTGACATTTCTTATTTTATTTAGGTATGTTATAAAAAGTTTATTCACACGTTGCTAATATTTAATGCGGTTATTGACTTTTTTCTAGTTAAATATTTTGAAAGATATTAATACGAATTTACGTAAAATTTCACTCATACTAATTAAAATGTGTATTTTCGGTAGTACTAACTGGGTTGTATGAACTTGTGTGTGGAGGTCAGTTATGCAGTGGCTCCAAGTCAAATAGGTACTGGTATTAATTTGTATACGGTTAGACTGAAAGCCTACCTCAACATAGTTGGGTAAAGACTAGGCAAATGATGATTCTCGGTAGTCAGCACGTCATCAATCAGCACCTAGAGTAACTTCGATAAAAAAATGGGTCTGAAATAGTTTAGATTTCCACCTTGTCAACAGGGATTCATAAGCCTAGTTATGAATATAATCCATGTTACGACCTAGTTCACCGCTGAAAGTGAAACCCTACATTACATCTGATTTACATGGTTATATGTCTTAACCTACATGAACACCTTTAATTTAATTGCAAAAGTCCTTGACACATTACGTACTTTCCATAAAATGAATACACGAGTAGCTATCTGACGTGTGAACATATTACCCTATTTTATTTTACTCCATTCATATTTTAAGTTATTGATTGAGCTACCATAAGGTAAGTTAAACGTTACCATCTAGATTACGAAGTCAAACAAAAACGTGTGAATATTTTCCCACACTAGCTGCGAGTACTGATAGATTGCTTCAGACGCATGGACGAGGAATGACAACATGTCTACTGTAATGATGAAGTCATTATCAATACGTTAGCTATGTTTTGTTTTTGTAGATATGTACTTGGAAAATGCTTGAAGGGAAAACGTGCATGAACCTTGCCCATTTTATTTTATTTTTTTGGTGTTGGAATTCATCAAATAACCCCTTCCGCTCTTGGGCAGAGCGAAAGCGAGTGTCAGACTTCTACTAACTAAAAACCACCCGTGTTCCTTCTTAGCCCTTTATGTCGAGGCCGCGGTATCTCTTGCGAACAACACGCAGCCCCGACGGACCTTGCCCCTTCACTACTGAAGAAGAGACGACTTTTGGTCTACTTACTGGGCACACTTTCAGAACCGTTTTGTGGTTCTGCAATGGCTTATGTCAATCGAACACATATCCCAAAAATATATTGGGTAGATCGACTGTTCACAGTCGTCGCATCTTTGGCAAAGAAATCAAGGTTTTTACTTACAAAAAAGATTGACGCAGAAAAAACACAACATACGCATGTGATACCCGAGGGGTTAGGATGGATTTCAAGAAAAAAATGATTGATGTAATTGACGTAAACAAATGTTTCACCGTCTCACGGTGCGTTGAGTCCTGATTGACTGACAAAGAAACTGCATCAAGCTTGGTATGAATTATACTTAATTTAATCATTATTCAGAGAAACGCTGGAGACAAGAGGAATGAGGAATCGCATTTTGTAATAAGACGGAGTCGTCAACCGGCCATTTGAAGGAAGACGTGCAGGGTTAAAGATCATAACTGTATTGCGAACTTGTATCGCCCACGAAGGCCTCTTGGACATTGTAGACCAGTTCCTGGTTTTCTACTAGTTTAACCTGTGACGAAAACGCAATGACGTAGAAAACAAGTGCCTTTCGACTTCGTTAAGGGTATAAATTATATAACTTCACACCCATTAGGTGCTATTCCTTTACTTTGTTTGAAATCGATATTTATTTTTTTAATTATTGGGCCTATTTGGCGCAGCCGCGAGACACAATATTATTATTTTTCTGTTTAGTTTTTAGTTTAATTTTTATATTTTTTGTTGTGTGAACTTGTGGCGTGTGTCAAATAAATTTATTTTCTTTCTTTCTTTCTTTCTTTCTATATTCATGCCTGCCAAAATTATTTTCAGAACTGTTCAGCTAACTTACACTCTTCTGGTTTAGCTAATACCGTTGAATGATCTGACTTTTACAATCAACTATCAAAGAGGATAACGTTCTAAATAATTTGAATAACTGAGTGAAGCTTTGCGTGGGAGTCGAACTACTTTAACAGCAAAAAAATACAGGATGCGAAAGACAACTGTTGATATTTCCATTCATTCCCAAATATTAACACCTAAATAATTTAAATTCCACTTTAAACACGCGACAATTATCGCGTTTTAAATAAAAATGTAAAAAAAATATATTGTTTTGCTCCCAAACTCATATTTTCGCACATAATTAAATGTTATGACAGTAAAAAGTCCGAAACGATGTCAAGAAGTTTTATATCAAGAGATATTTTACTGCGAATAAATAGTATTTTATTTTTAAAAACACTTTTAGACACATTGACACATTTTAAGACGGTCTCTGTTACGGATTGGCTATTAATTCGTGATAACGTGTTGATAGTCTGAATTCAGTAAACCCTCTCGTTTGGATAACTTACGATGTCGATAAAATTTTTATAGTTAGTGAGTAAGATGACAAAAATTTTGAGTTATTTTTTTCTACAACTAAACGCTGAACGGCCCTCAGTGCTGACATAAATATGCGTGTTTAAGTAAAATTTTCTCGTAGTGTTTGTTGAGTCCAACCATTTAGAATAATTATTTAAGAACTACTTTTCAGTGCCTGCTCTTACACATTTTTGTAATAATGAAACCTAGAAAATATATTTTTTTTCAAAATCCACTTTTGATATTAAATCTAAACAAAAAAAACCGGCCAAGTGCGAGTCGGACTCGCGCACCGAGGGTTCCGTACAAAGGTATTATAGACCTGAGTATTTGGTATGAATTTCAATTTAATACCTCTACGCGTTTATGAGGAAATGGGTAGTAAGTTTAAAATTATTAAAAAAATATATATTATGTGATGTAACTAAAAATTTATGGTTTTCGTAATTTTTCCTTTATCTATGCTATAAGACGTTGCTTCGTACCAAATTTCAAGATTCTGAGTTCACGGGAAGCACCCTGTAGGTTTTGATTCCCTTGCAAGTGTCGAAAATTTGCGGCATAAACGGCTGTATCTTTTGATTGCGTTGGCTTAGAAGTTTGATTTTTTCACAGCTTCAAGGGACAGTAGACCTGAGTAATTGATATAAATTTCAGCTTCATACCTCCACGCGTTCCTGAGAAAAAGGGTCTTGACAGACGGACGGACGGACGGACAGACGGACAACAAAGTGATCCTATAAGGGTTCCGTTTTTTCCTTTTGAGGTACGGAACCCTAAAAATTACAAAAATTTATCAAAGTAATAAAAATGTTGCAACGAATCACACTAAGAACGTGACTATTATTAACTTGAGTGACACTCGCGAAGTCGCAACTTGTGTGTAATTAGATTACGGCTTCATCGCTAAACATGTACATTTTTCATGTTCGCACCATCTGACAGCCGCTGTCATTTTGATTTAGAGGGAGGATTAATGAGGAACTTTGGTCTCGGATACAAATTGATGAAGACGTCACTTGCTCAGATTATGATTAGTTAGAAAAAATGTATTGCTGGAGAATTTATTGCATAAATTGATCATTTTGACATTTGTAAAATGAAAGTTGTGGATTTTGCAATGGTGTGACAATTTGTTTCGACTCTGTATCTTCTGTACTATCAAGTTTTGAATGTAGACATTATTGTAGTATTTTTTATCAGCTTGCACTAGGAAACAATCTGATTACATATCATATCATCAAAATAATAGGTGGGGCTATCTTACTACGTATAAAAGTAAACATTTTAAATAATAAAACTCTAGATAAAATCCTTTCTCGCAAACACCTACAGAATAAGCAATTGAGTATAACTCAGAATTAAGATAAAACATCAACATCATACACAATTAATTAAGTCTTCTAAAAATATTACTGCTATACATTTTCTTGACACAAATTAATATTTATTTTTGTGTCCAGATGTCAAGAATTTTCTTCCCCAGACATTACTCTCTGACGTATGGACCCACACTTTTTCAGTGTCCACTCACATTTAGAATTAGAATATTTACATTAATTAATGAAATCTCTCCATAACGTTATAATTATTACGAAATAGAAACGTCACGTTTACATTACGCTGTTACAGTAAATAAAAAAACTTCAAAACTACAACTACGACAAAATATTTCTTATCCTCTACGATCTTAGTCTTTAGAATAAAATAGACTATCGAGGCAGTTAAAATCTCGTTAATGCTATTAAAATATAAACGATTGACATAAATTAAATAAAACATGGACTAAACAGTTCTGCGCCCAAGCTTATTCGATATTTAAACTTAATTAAAATGTAATCATACCATAAAAAGAGCCAAGCGGCTCACCTAACGCTATTTCCTGCCAGGTTTAATTTTTTTGCGTAAATATCTATCTGTATTTGGATATTTTATTTTCGTAGTGAATAAAAGGACTGGTCGCGGTCAATGATTGCATAATGCCATTAACTTTAGAGAAATAGAACGCTGCGTTTGCGCACACTTGGTGAATGATTCATTCAAGTACGTTTCACGTGAGGGCGCGTGCAGATCTTAATGGCTTTGGAAAGAAAATAAAGTTATTAATTGATTACTCACACAGGAAAAGAAAATAACAAAATTTTGGAAAGAACAATCATGAATAGGGGATCGGACTGGGTCAAAATATTAAGATTCTGTTTAGTCCGTAAGTTAGATTATCGAAAAATATTGAATACGTGTTTTTTGTTTTATCATATCAATAAAAAATGACGAAGATAAAACGCGTCAAAGATCTTGGAGTGGGGCTTGAAACGTCACTTGTGTCGTCAAAATGTACTATCATATGACGTCACACGAGTTTTCGAAGCACTGTATCGTCTTCATTTTTAAGTTTACGTGAAAAAAGAAAAAATACGTGTCTAATAATTTTTGGAAATCTATCTGACGGACTAATTAGTTTTTTTTGTCCGATCCCCTATTGCACTGAACCACAGAAAATTTTACTAGCAGAATTATCTGTGGAGCTACAATACGGCCGTTCATAGATATATATATATATATATCTGTGTATTTAGGGTCCATTCAGCATGAACCATAACCAGATAAGATTGACCAAACATGAAGAGGGATATAGGTCAATGCCATAATACACATGAAACTTTACAATAGCTGATATAATTTGAAAACTTCCAAGCCGCAATAAAAATCATAGTTGCCTTAGTTTAAACCATGCTTAGTTTATTTATTTCAAATGCAAGTCACGTTCGCAACTACTTTTAACAAAACATAAACTGTTTCATAATGTCTAATTAGGCGCCATATATGGACCTCGTTAATTCTCGAGTCACAAGCGCATGTGCCTGTCAACCGATTTTAAATTAAACAAAAAGTTATTTATGCTTTGACATGTCAACAAATTACTGTCTAGTCTTGTACCTATGTCTTAGTTTTTTGTGACCAGTCTAGGCTTTGAGACCTAAGGCTTTATTAATTCGTATGTATTCAGTTGTTTGACAATAATGAACACCGTGAGAACTGGTCTAAGTCCCAGTCAGGGTTTTCTTGTGCGGAATATTAATAGGCTTCTTCTGGGTTAGCTCGTTCCATCGTCGACCTCATCTCTGCCCTTAGGACAAGATTGGGGTCACGAATAGGCCATAAAAAAAATACTTTCCATGTCCAGATCCTTGAAAAAATCTAGACACAAAAATAAATTGGAACTGCCTTCCTTTTATACAAACTTTATAGAAAAAGGTCCATGCTTACATTCTTTTTAATTACAGTGTGTACTACTAGCTAATGAAACTGCGTCAAAGTTAAGCGTAGAGTTAGAGTGCGGAGTTGCGGAGACAATGGACATCAACGGAGAATTGTTTAAATTAGAACTTCCTTCGCCAGAGGTTGCGCGCAGCGGTCCGGTCCTTGTTGGGATCGCTTCCTTTATTTGTTTTATTAATTATTGTGGAACTGGACAATGTAGGACATACAACTAAAAACAAAGAAGTCTCGACATCATTAAAATTAATTAAAACGTACAGAATAATATTTTCATAGAACGAATTTTGTTCAAACAATCATGCTAAATGGCCCACTGTGCGATGAGTTACGACCGGCTTTGACATTCTGTCATACATGCTAATTTAAGTAGCCTTCTTTTGTAAAACACGGAAAGAACATTCTATTTTTAGAAAAAAAAGTAAACATTCCGCATTTTGAAATACGAATTATTTGGCAAGAGGGATGGATTCAGAAGACCGTGAGTAAAACCTGGTGCAGACGAGGGAATCATATAGCACGAATATAAACAAACCTATACTGATACCTAATCATGATGATGATGATGATTCGGAAAAGGCGTTTCAAACTTCAAAATCGATCAAAATACAAAGTCGAAATTTATGTATTTCGTAACGTGTGCGTCAGCTTAAGCTGTATTTATCTACCTATCCTATTAATAGTCACGTATCTCCTACTAATGCAAATCATGTCTGTTTAATTTCGTCTTCAGATAAAACCCATCCATCAGAGATTAGGAGAGAAATGCAGTGTATGCTTCAACGGCTTATCATTTCGCACAAATTGCGATACATGAAATACGTCATGTTTTTGTTGTTACCAACCTTGTATCAGTCGGTAAACACTAAACTAACACAATGTCTCGAGGATTCAGTGACGTAAGCACTATACGATAGGGACAGGCGCGGATCCACCGTTGTGGGCACTGCAGTGCATGCAGTGCCCACGTCGCAAGTCTATTAGGGTTGTGGGCATGCCCACAGGGGCATGCCCACAACCCTAATAGACTTGCGACGTCACATTTTACGGTCTCACGGGTCATAACCCCACCAAGATCATCAAAAAATTGCATTTTTAGGAAATTTGATAAATTTCCAAAAAAAAAATCTGCACAACAGACACTAACCATTCCAAGGCGGCAACCAAATATTGTAAGCTCGCTTCGCTCGCTATTGCATTTTGCCCTTTTTTATTTAGGTCATAATTTGACATTTACTCTAGTTGTCATCTCTGTATGAATAAACAAAAAGAACCCAATATATGGAGGTGGGGTGCGATGCTTAAATTTTGAAGCTCTTTTTTTCTCGCTCCTGCATTATGTTATTATCAAAAGCGGTTTCAAAGGCTTCCGGGGCAACCTAATACTTTCGAGCGCCGGCTTGCTCCACTCGCTCTTATGTGTCTTTAATCTTGACAAATTCTAACTCATCTCGGGGAACCTCCTCACCTTCCCCCGAAATCGAAGCGATCAACCTATCCGAGGCAGAACGCAAAAAAAATCTCGCTCGCTGCGCTCGCGATTATATCCTATATCGTTTCTACAAACATTGCCAGAGTACTTTCTATTCTCAATCCCGTATGAAGGAAAAGAATCTATTTTTTCCGAGGACGTGATAAATTTTCGAGCTCGCTCCGCTCGCTCTACCATTTTTTTAACGTTGGCTGTTTTAGTTACTCCTGACAGGACACAATTTTAGACAGTAAGAAAACCTCTTAAATTCAAACTAGGTACTAACTTTTAGGAGCTCATTACGCTTATTTTTGTAACTTGCCTTTAGAGCTCTTATCGGGAAACTAAAGATGCTCATCCCGCCCTCCCTCACCCAAATAAACCTGTCGGCGCCCATGCACGTATTGATTCAGAAAACTATCGATTTAGTTCCTAATAGTGTCACTATATCGATCATGAGCGAGTTCATACTCCAACTCACACTTGGTCGATTTTCGGGTGACTGTGCCCACAACCTTTTTTGAGGGCTGGATCCGCGCCTGGATAGGGATAGACGGATGAAGGTCTAATGAAAGAAGTCTTGTGGCTTACAATAGCATGTAATCATCTACTGTCATTCACAACCACAACTATCAATAATAACTGAGTTACCAGTGTTACCACACATCTCAGTCTTGCCGCGCGTTTGCCGCAATCATTGGTCATCCCGTTTAGTCCCGTAATTTTTGCATTGCTTGTCGCCTACTTGTCAAAATCAACAATTATGAGATCAATGATAGACCATTCTGACACTATTGAATAGCAGACTCGGGGCCCAGGTGAAGGTTGCTGGTATCCGCTGGATGTGAGACGCAAGGGACCGGTAAATTGGTGACACTTGGAGGAGGCCTATGTCTAGTAGTGTAGTGGACGTCTTTCGGCTGAAATGATGATGATGACGTACGGTGGACCGTGAATTAATGTTTCAGCGTGCTCTTCAGAGTACAATAAAACAGCACAATCGAACGATCAATATTAGTTTCAACTGCAGGGGCGCATCCTCATTAACGAAGTAACGATATCCGTCATCAATGCTTGTTAGTCTGAAAGTGTCAAGTCGCTAAATTGTGACATCCTTACGGGTTTTATGTGGCCAGTATGGTCGCCTTGGGACTGCTTTACCGTAGATCAGTTAACCCAGTAAAGTGGTAGACGGCATCACATTTCATCCCTTTTCAGTAGAAGCCTATTTATAGGTATCTGGATCAGAGGAAGCCCACGGGAAATACTCATAAGGAGACGAATGACGTAGAAGAGTAATACGTGGTAAACAGTGGTGAACTCATCATCTATTCGTCTTTCACTCCGTAATGTAATAGTAAAATCTCCCACGCTTCTCTTGAAATAAATTACCGTGGCTACGTGTAAACATCCGCTCATGAATTGTTTCTTTCTTCTCAGATTAACGAACCTCAAAGTCAATGTCCTTTTTTGCGCCACAATAAAATCACGAGCACTTACTTTTTTGTTGTCACATGTTTTGACAGATTGAAATCGATACTTTCTTTGCCTGCGTAGGCGTTCAAGCGAAAGGTTAAGTGATACAATTTGAAAATGGAATGAGAACGAAATTGCATTTGTAAGACGTATCAATAGGCTCTTTGTTTGCGATCTTTTTTCGATTTGAATATCGAATGCTTTTGTTTTTTTCGACGACGATTTAGACGAGTACTTGTTCATGGTAATATTTTAGACGAGATGTATCCATCTGTGGCTAAGGATCTTAATCATTCCACCCACAGTTTTTGAAATCGACGGTTTCCCAGGACATTATCTCTACCATGTTAAATGTTTTTTCGCTGAACATTCTTTCAACAATAAAAGGCAAGGAGTGTGTATGCCTGGCTAAGTCCTATAAAATCGTTTAATGTGACACCTTCAGTGCCGGGAGCCCTCCTGGAGGGCTCACTCAAATCGTATCACCGATGCCGGGAGCCCTCCTCGAAGGCTCATTTTAAATGTAGGTTTTTCTTTGCGAAAACAGCATGAAATAATGTAAATATAAAAAAAGTTGTATATTTTAACAAGATTTATAAGAATACGCCGTGGTTTTACATTACAAGCAGTTTTATTTTTAATTAATTTTCTACCTCTTCCTAGACGCCGAGAGCCCACGTGGTAGGTTCTATTTCAGAGGTGGAAAACCATTGGTACGATTTTCAATATTTTCTAAAAATAGTTATTTATAGAATTTTTCCAATGTTTCAATAAAAGACCAGTATATATTTTATGTTTGTTTTTTTAATAAAACCGAAAAAAAAAAACGGAAAATTTTTGATGTTTTAAATACATTCTTAGTCAATTTAACGTAGGATATTCTATGCTTTTACTCTTTCCATCATCATCCACCTAGCCTTTTCCCAACTACGTTGGGCTCGGCTTCCAGTCTTACCGGATGCAGTTCAGATGTAGTACGTTACATGAAGCGACTACCTATCTGACCTTCACAACCCAGTTAGACGACAACTGGGTGATACGATCAACCTGTCAAGTCTGACAACTGGGCAGCAACAAATCTTACCAAGCCTAAGACTAGTAAGACTGCTTTGCAACCAGTCTTACCGAAGGTAAGACTAGCCAGACTAGACTGCTACCAGTTTTACCAAAGGTAAGACTAGTAAGACTGATCTGCAACCAGTCTTACCAAAAGTAAGACTAGTAAGACTAGTAAGACTAGTCTGCTACCAGTTTCATCAAAGGTAAGACTAGTAAGTCTGGTCTGCAACCAGTTTTACCAAAGATACGACTAGTAAGACTAGTCTGCAAACAGTCATACGGTAAGACAAGGAAGACTGGTCTGCAATCAGTTTTACCGAAGGTAAGACTAGTAGTACAGGTCTGCTACCAGTTTTATCAAAGGTAAGACTAGTAAGACTGGTCTACAACCAGTCTTACCAAAGGTAAAGGTAAGACTAGTAGACTGGTCTGCAACCAGTCTTACCAAAGATAACGCTACTAGGACTAGTCTGCAACCAGTCTTACCAAACGTAAGGCTGGTCTGCTACCACTTTTATCACTTTTATCAAAGGTAAGACTAGTAAGACAGCACCGCAACCAGTCTTACCAAAGGTAAGACTAGTAGGTTATGGTCTGCAACTAGTAGGTTACAGTCTTACTTTTGGTAAGACTGGTGGTCAGGACTTGACAGATGATCGCATTACCCAGTACTAACTGGGTTGTGGAGGTCAGATAGGCAGATATCGATACCCATCACATATTTGTGGAGTATCGCTAGATTATTTAATTTAACTGATTATAACATAACATCACGCCTGTAATCCCCGAAGAGTTGCGCAGAGGTGTACCTAATAGTAGGTACACCCACATTTCGCCAATTATGTTTAAGGTGAATCCTCCAACCAGCCCGCTAAATTCAAATTTTCTTAAGTTTTTTGCAATTTGCAGGCCAGTGATAGGTTGTATGTTGATGAACATTTGATTCGCGGCTGTAAGACAATAATTGTAGATACAGAATTATAATCATCAAAATCATTAATACAACCCTCCGAGCTCATAAAGGTTCCGGAATGACTTTGACCTTGTAAAAAGTCATTTTTACACCTTTATGAGCTCAGAGGGTTGTATTACCTAATGATTTTGATGATTATAATTATGTAACTACATACGTCTTACAGCCGCGAATCAAATGTTCATCAACATACAACCTATCACTTGCCTGCAAATTGCAAAAAACTTAAGAAAATTTGAATTTCGCGGGCTACCCTGGAACATCAACCTTAAGTCCCACATAATAGGGGGCGACCCTATTGCCATCAATCGAGCACAAATCTAGATTCCGTGGCTGCTACTAGAAATTCCTGATGGAAAAACTCAATAACACTTTGCCCGACCCGGGAATCGAACCCACGATCTCATGATCACCAGTCGCGGTTGTGAAAACTAGACCAACGAAAGATTCTACAAGATTAAAAAAAAACACAAAAGGTTGAGCACCACTTATTTTTTGGTTTTATAACTTAGTTCCAAACCTAATGCCGAGACCCCTCCAGGAGGGCTCACATTTTCCCAAACGTAATGCCAGTGACCCCCTGGAGGGCCCACTTGCAATATGTATGGCGGGATGGCACATGAGTTCTATGAAATGGGGGTGGAGTCGAATGTGTTAAACATAATGGACAGCATTCATCGCAATTGAACAACGAATCTTATTAAAGAAAGGATTACTATTAAAACCCAATCGATCATTTTCCGTATTTATAAATATTTCCGATGGATATATTCATTATTGAATACAATAGTATTATAGTCATTAGTAGTAGGTAGTGTCTGTCAATGAGGCTATCGAAACTCTGGACCTATGGCTTTTCACTCAGCCAGCGTTTACTCTAAGCTGCTGTGGGCACAAATATGGCAAGCCAGTGCATCGGTAGTCTGTTTAACTAGGTAATATTGAAATAATTAGAAACAAAGTGTACAACGAAATCTCCAAAACTGCCGTCATTCTTCATTCTTCCTTAACTCCCAACAGTCCGATGACAAGACATATACGAAAAAACAGTGAAAACAAAAACCAAAGACTCTAAATTAAATGCCTCCGACGGAGACCGCGGTAGACGGCATGCTGTGCCTGTCGAGACACGAGAACTGCCACTGGAACGAGGCTCTGAAGTCAGCTGAAGTCAACTGGACTGGTCTGCAGTACACCTGCCTGAAGATCCTGCATTTGTACTGCAAGGTGTTCGAGAAGGAAGATGTGCTGGATATGGTTATTAGGTGAGTTTAGAGATAGAAGCGTGTTTTTGTTTTTTTTTGACGCCGCCATTTTATTTTGGCTTATGGTTAGGTATGAGGTCTAAATGGACCTCATTCTCGGTATCAGCAAACTTATATTTGTGCGAACATTAGAAAACATGGAATGTTAGTGTCTCATGACGAAATATTATGTAACGTCAACTGCCAGCCGCCGATTATTCCTGTGAATTCAGATGAAGCAAATGTGGTATTACACTATTTCATCTTTCATAAATCTACCAATAAGGAAAATAAACAAAAAGTTTTTCATCAAAGCTTTTGGGAAACCTAGGACGAAGGAACCACTAAACACATTTTTTGTTAATGTAGCTCCACATGAAAATAACAAACTGGTGAAAGATATAAAAGTAATCTACAACCAAAGAGTAACAATAGAAGATCCAAAAAGAAAAACCGATGTAACACAATGCCAAAGATGCCAGCAATATGGACACAGCAAAAACAACTGTATGCGACCGTATAGGTGTGTTAAGTGCGCTGGTACACACGAAACAACTATGTGTACAATTGACAAAAACACCCCAGCAACCTGTGCACTCTGCACAGGAAGTCACCCTGCGAATTATAAGGGGTGCCTAGTATACAAGGAAGTACTAGCCAGAAAACAATCTGCAAACAAAACGCGACCACGTACAAAGCCTACCCACAATATAAAAGGGTACGAACCACGAATCAATGACGACGTACTCACAGTAACTGAACCCGCATCTGAGGATGTTAACAAAACCATGACTACCCAAGCCACAAGACATTTAACCTTTGCGGAATCCCTAGAACTCTACAGCGAAATACTGAAAAACGGACCAAAGTTAAGCAAGAAAATGACATCTGAAAAAGACAACCGAACTCCAATATCTGACTATAAAGGGCCTCAAAAAGCACACACAAAAAATTATGAAGACATCACGCAGTCTCAAAGAACACACAACATAGAGTATGAGCTACAGAGAACTCAACATAACAACGAAGACCATCCAATGTCTCAGAGAACACATA
The DNA here is from genome assembly GCA_949775195.1 of Diarsia dahlii. Classification (NCBI taxonomy): domain Eukaryota; kingdom Metazoa; phylum Arthropoda; class Insecta; order Lepidoptera; family Noctuidae; genus Diarsia; species Diarsia dahlii. Next base: position 20,731,337 of record OX459194.1, on the reverse strand, counting down.
GCATAAATAACAACCATGACTATAGGAAACAATCAAGAACGGATGCTGAAAATACCTCCAGAGAACACAGACTAAGTCTAGAAGACCTCGTAATAACCCAGACGGAAAAAATTGACAAGCTCATAACTCAACTTAGCACCATGATGAACCTTATTTTCACCCTGATTAATAAACTACCATAATGTTCTCGCTAAGAATCGCCACCTGGAATATCAATGGTTTAGTACCAAATAAACAAGAACTGGAACTCTTAATTAAAATAAATAAAATAGATATTGCCTTGATCTCTGAAACACATCTCAATGACCGAAAAAGTTTTAAAATGGATAACTTCAAAGTATACTGTACCAATCACCCCGACACCACGTCACACGGTGGAGCAGCAATTATTATAAAAAATAATATAAAGCATCATCTTCATAGCGCGTTCGAAGAAGACTGGATGCAAGCTATAACCATCACCGTAGAAGAGAAAATGGGCCCTATCAATATAAGCGCCATCTACTGCCCTCCGAAACACAATCCAAAACAGCTCATGTTTGACCGATACTTTCAGACCCTTGGGAACAGATTCATTAGTGGAGGAGACTGGAACTGCAAGCATACGTATTGGGGATCGAGACTGACCACTACAAAAGGACGAGAACTAAAAAAGAGTATGGACAAACTCAAACTTACAGCACTAGGAACAGGCGAGCCCACCTACTGGCCAACTGATATAAACAAGACACCTGATCTCGTAGACTTCCTCATTGTCAAAGGCTTGTCCGACATGCACTTCGAAGTAAAATCCTCACTCGATTCAGTTTCTGACCATACACCAATCATAGCAACATTTAGTGCCACTGCAATATATAAAGAACCAACACCAAATTTATATAATCACAAAACAGATTGGGAATCATTCGGCAATTACCTGGAGAAAGAAGTCAATCTGAAAGTCAAACTCAAAACAGAAGAAGACATAGACAAGGCGACTTTCTACATAACAAACCTCATTCAAGTCGCAGCTTGGCGTGCTACCCCAGAATTGAACGGCACCGCTCCAAAAAATAACATTCCACTAGAAATACGCAACAAGCTAGAGGAAAAGCGAAAACTACGAAGACAATTACATCTAAGTAGGTCAGCTACAGACAGAGCAAGATATAACAAAATATCAAGAGATCTGAAAGACCTCATAAAAGTAAACCAGAATGAGACTTTTCAGAGTAAGTTATCAACTCTTTCCACTCATAAAAGAGACAATTACTCACTGTGGAAAATAACAAAGCAGTTTAAAAGGCCTCACATTCATACCCCGCCGTTGAGAAAATGCCCTAATGATCCGTGGGCCAGGAGCGGTAGCGAAAAAGCAGAGCTCTTCGCCAAACACCTAAGTGAGGTCTTCACACCTAACGAGTCACCATTGACGGAGTTTGAAGAGGAAGTTGATAGAATCGTCAACAGTGATCAACAACTCTCGTTGCCTCTATCACCTACTACTCCCAAGGAACTTATAAAAATGATCCGCAACCTGGAAAACAAAAAAGCACCAGGCTTCGACCTTATAACGGGAGAGGTACTTAAACAATTACCTAAAAAAATAATAGTATTTATAACAATGCTAATCAATGCTATCTTCAGAGTGCACTACTACCCCAAGTTGTGGAAAATTTCACAAATATGCATGATTGCAAAACCGGGAAAACCACCAACTGACCCAAGCTCGTACAGGCCAATAAGTTTGCTCCCTGTCCTATCAAAATTGTTCGAAAAACTCTTCCTATGCAGACTCAAACCTATACTTGAAACCAATAAAATCATACCCGACCACCAATTTGGATTTCGGGAGAAACACGCTACAGTAGAACAGGTGCATGGAGTAGTTCATTCGATCAGACAAACGTTAGAAAGAAAAGAGTACTGCTCTGCTGTGTTCTTGGACATAAAACAAGCGTTCGATAAAGTTTGGCACAATGGCCTATTGTACAAACTTAAAACATTGCTACCAAACTCATTCTACATGATACTTAAATCATACCTAGCACACAGACGATTCCAAGTAAAATATGAACAAGACTACTCAAAATTATATGATATAAAGGCATCAGTACCACAAGGATCAGTACTTGGCCCAGTACTGTACTCCATATATACGGCAGACTTGCCTGAAACAGCAGATGTTATAACTGCAACCTATGCGGATGACACTGCATGCCTCTCAAGCGATGTGGACCCAAAAAAGGCTTCCACTAGATTGCAGGCCCAGCTTGACAAAGTAGACATATGGTTGCAAAAATGGAGAATTAAACCGAACGTTACCAAATCAACGCAAGTTACATTCACTCTTCGGAAAGGAGACTGCGAACCTGTCAGCATGAGTGGCAGTACATTACCAACCAGCAAGACCGTTAAATATCTTGGTCTGCATCTGGACAGAAGACTCACCTGGGCAAGCCACATCAAGGCTAAAAGAACAGAAGCGAACTTGCAACTCAGAGGTCTCTCCTGGCTACTAGGACGACAGTCCCGTCTCTCACTCAGCAACAAACTACTGGTCTACAAGGCAATCATCAAACCAATCTGGACCTATGGCATAGAGCTCTGGGGATCAGCTAGCAACTCCAACCTTGAGATCCTCCAAAGATTTCAGAACATTGCTTTGAGAATAATATCCAGTGCACATTGGTTTGTAAGAAACCTGGAAATCCACGAGTACCTCGAGATGCCAACAGTCAAAGAGGAAGTTAACAACTACTGCACAAAATATAAGGAAAGACTCAACAAGCACACTAACGATTTGGCTAAAAATTTACTGAATGACCAAAGCACAATAAAACGCCTTAAGAGATGGGATATTCTCTCGCTGGACCAGAGGAACTAAGAAGTTCATCAACAGTAATTAGGGCAACTCAATGGAACTGCTCCTAAATCTCGTCCCCCCAGAACACATCTGATTATGGCTGACGAGCCGATGGCAGATAAATAGAGAAGAAAAAAAAAAAAAAAAAAAAAAAGCTTTTGGGAATGACTTTCGCAACTTCCTTCCCACAACTCTAAAATCTCATAAATTCTCGAACTTTTACAATAAATCTTTGAACGGAAACAGGAGCTATTTGATACAATGTAGTTTGAAACTCTGAATCTTGATTCATCTCGCAATAACCGTCAACGTAAACAGAATGCGCCAATAATCTCAACAGCGCACTTTCCCGCGTTAATATTTCATTAGAACGATAATTTTATCGTGTAACAGACTCATCAAATTGGGCATACACCCACGCTGTACGTTCAGGATAGGAAGCTATAATCGGTAGTTCCTGTCGTCTGAAGATAAATGATTTTAGAACAATGTGTGTTTATTTTGTGCTGTTATGATAGGGCGTATAAAATTAGAGGACACTGGTTTTCAGTGAGGTTCTGTTTTGGGATTCAGTTTACAAACTCCATTTGGGTGCAGCGGGCCTGACTGTGGCTCAGTAGTAGCTGGCTCGACAGAAGGAAGTCGTGGGCTCGAACCCAGGCAGGCACACTAATTTGTTTAATTTATTTCATCACCGCTGCTCTTGACACAGAACATCTATCATACTGCACTCCATTGTCCATTACCTCTTATAGAGAGGAGGCCTGTGTTCCAGCAGTGATAATGACTGATAATGCATATGGTACCTACACGCCCAGGATCCTCTAGCTAGCAGATCATGCCAACTTGAAAGCCTTTGCGATCCAACCATTTTGGTTGAGTTCAGACCCATAAACAAGATGGCTGCCAGTTTACCAACCACACATAAACCTTTCCTCGTCTAAAATACATAGTCTCCTAGAATTAGCAAGTCATCCCAATTTAAGGGCCTTAGTCACTGACAGCGGCCATTCGGAGTGATGAACGTGGCATCTGTAGCCAAAATAACTTGCGTATATTACTGGGGAAATTTACTGCTTGTACTTAGTTAGTCAGATAATAGTATTCACATGATGATGGACCTAGTGGTCGTTATGAGAAGCATCGGTGGCATATTCCCAAGATTTACACCTGAGCGACGGAAGGACTGATGGCCTAAGACCGACCTACAAGATCTTGAAGAGAAATAAATGGAGACGTCAAACCTATTTTTGGCGAACTTTTTGATGTATCGGAGAATACTTAATGATCATCATAATTGTCTACTTTTCCCATCAGGATAACCTATAAAGAGATTGACATTGTTAGTTCCGTCACATGAGATGTTTTAGCAAGTCTTCTTTTCTTTCTCGAACCGATTACTATAGGTTTTGCCCGATCAGCACGTAGTGACTTTGGCAGCTCTGTCGTTAGCCTCATTCAAGTCCTGGGGGTCTAAAACGGCCACTTTAGCAGATCATAATAGGAATTGCGTCAAAAAGCGTAAATGACCTTTCATAATAGTAACAGCGTCTGGGACCATTAAGGAAAATAGATCATAGGTAAGTAATAATAGGAAAACAATATGAATTGCGTTAAATTCGTAAAATGGTCACAGACGCAGTTATTATTTTGAAAGGTCAATTCCTATTATGATCTGCTAAAGTGGCCGTTTTAGACCCCCTGGAGGGTGCAATTTTAACAAGTGAAAACTAATCTTAGTAAAGCTTCAGAAAGTGAAATAATAGGTCTTTACCTATGTAATTGGAGATTCTATAACCGGCATTTTCAGATTTAATTATCTGTGGATTGGCGCGTAATTCGAAATTCAAGTAAATTTTTTTTTTTTATTCCACAACTATCACACAACGCCATCTAGTTGGGACTAGATGGCGTTGTGTGATAAGCTAAGCAGAGCTTGTGTTATGGGTACTAGACAACTGATAAACATACTTATATATTTCTAAATACATACATATTATAGATAAATAAATTACACCCAGACACAGAACAAATGATCGTGCTCATCCCACAAACATTTGTCCTGGGTGGGAATCGAACCCACGACCTCCGGCATAGCAGTTAGGGTCACTAACCACTAGACCAACAGGCCAGTCAAATATTCGAAAGACGTGTTATTTTATTTCAAATTCAGTCATTTGTTTTTTGGTAGTTTTTTTGACATTGTGGTAGTTTTTGGCGCCATGGATAAACTGCTAATTCGTACAATTTTCGAATATGAGTTCATACGTAGAAATACCGCTGCACAATCAACACGAAACATTAACGACGTGTACGGGCTTAACACTGCTTGCATAAACACGGTCCATTACTGGTTCAATCGTTTTCAATCTGGAAATTTTGAGTCGAAGAACGAGCCTCGCGGTTGGCCGGTAAACATTGTCGACAACGACGAATTGAAGGCGATAGTGGAAGCAGATCCAACTCAATCTAAGGCTGAGCTTACTGCAGGCCTTGGAGTTAGTGTCAAAACACCATTGAGGCACTTGCGTCAAATTGGAAAGATAAAAAATCTAGATAAGTGCGTGCCACGCGAACTAAGCGACCAACAGCGAGATTTACGCGTCGAAGCATGCATAGCACTACTGCTGAATCGCCATAGAAATTGTTACCTGCGATGAAAAGTGGATCCTGTACGACAACCGTAAGCGTTCGTCTCAGTGGGTGGACCCGGGTACATCACCTAATCAGTGCGCTACAAAAAAGATTACTCATAGGAAGATGATGGTGACTGTCTGGTGGACCAGTGCCGGACTTGTACACCACAGCTTCTTACCGAATGACACAACAGTGACGGCAGATGTCTATTTCAAAGAATTGCAAACAATGATGGAGAAGCTCGCAATTCAACAACCAAGACTAGTCAATCGTTCTTCCCCATTGCTACTCCACGACAACGCGCGAGCTCACACTTCACGAAAGACCATCGCAAAGCTACAAGAGTTACAGCTGGAAGCTCTCCGTCACCCACCGTACTCACCGGACGTTGCCCCAACAAATTTATACTTTTTTCAAAATTTAGATATTTTTTTAAGTGGTAAAAAATTCGACTCCCGAGAGGCTACAAAACGCTTTCGCTGACTTCATCGCCTCCCGTCCGGCAGACTTCTACAGTAAAGGGATAAACAAACTGCCATCAAAATGGCAAAATTGTATAGATCATTTGGGCCAGTACTTTGATTAGCTGAAATAAAAAAATTACCAAAATTTTTATATTTTAAAATTCTCATACAAATCTCCAATTTCATAGGTAAAGACCTAATAATATAGATCCTTTGTCGGGATCTGTCCTCATAGTTCTAATATAATGACTCCGAATTATAAGAGCTCCTAATTTCTGGGTCATACAGTACGAATGAATCAATATGTAACCAGTATATCTAATGGAAGTATTTAAATTCAAATAAACGTGTCCGTTTCGACCGCGCGGCCACGACGTTTTTTTTTAAAAAAAAATGTACCAAGTTTATGTAAAAGTTTGTAAAAGTTGATTCCCAAAACCATAAATTTGTCAAAGTTATGGTTACAAAGTTATAAGGGTATGAACGTGGCCGCGCCATCGAAACGCGGAGAACCGCGCGGCCACGGAGATCTTTAAAACTAAGCGTTGCAGAGACCTGCAATTTAGGTAAATAACAGATTCAATATGTAAAAAATTTGTAAAAATATAGAAAAAAATCCTAGGTTTATATTTTAGGAGCTGTAACACTAAAACCCCATGGCCGCGCCATTGAAACGGTGAAAACCACGTTATCGCCGATATCTCGCTGAAAAAGCATCGTAGAGGTCTGGAGTTTCTTGTAAAACATAGATTTGAATTTGTCAAATCATGTAAAATACAAAAAAAAAACCTTAGGTTTATATTTTAAGTGCTATAAGACTAAAACGCCATGGCCGCGCCATTGAAACGGTGAAAAATACGTTATCGCCGATATCTCGCTGAAAAAGCGTCGTAGAGGTCTGAAGTTTCTTGTAAAACATAGATTTGAATTTGTCAAATCATGTAAAAATACAAAAAAAAAACCCTAGGTTTATATTTTAGGTGCTACAAGACTAAAACGCCATGGCCGCGCCATTGAAACGGTGAAAAATACGTTATCGCCGATATCTCGCTGAAAAAGCGTCGTAGAGGTCTGAAGTTTCTTGTAAAACATAGATTTGAATTTGTCAAATCATGTAAAAATACAAAAAAAAACCCTAGGTTTATATATCAGGAGCTGTAGTACGATATCGCTTAGAACCTTTGTTGTTTCGATAGGGTGACCATGACTTTGTGTTTACAGAAAACTTTATCCATAATGTTTGGAAATTATTTCTCAAGCATTCTAAATTAAATTAAAATGATAAGTTCTTTCATTGGTTCGTTCTTTAATTGAAATGTTTCTTATAAACATTATTATATTTTTGCTTCTTATCGTTTCATTTTAGTTTACTTTTTTTTAATTATAAAAAAACATAATAAATCACCGATTATTCACTAAAAAAAAGTGATTGTATTGAATTTGTCTAAAGGATTTGAAATAATGAATTATGCCTGAAATAACCCCTGTAATTAACTCACGGATTCCAACATCAATTTATTTTGTTTCTGCAACAAATATTTTTTTATCTTTCTTTCTTCCTTTCCATGATAGAGCATGACGTATATACTTATTGTACATAAAAAAAATGTAGTGTGGCTAGTTTTGAACTTTACCACCGTTACTACTTTGTCTTGTAGGTACAAGATAAGTATTTTCAACTGAAAAATCTTTCAATTCTAAGCGTGTTTAAAAATATGCACACGATATGCTTAAGAAGATGCCAGCGGGTCACGTACCAGTCGATGTTGATAAGAATTTTAATGATGATGAGCAAGTTGGAGTTATGGTGGAAAATCGAGTAAGGGTTTCTATAGGCCCTATTGTGTTCGACCGTACCAGTAGTTGTTACGTAGTCGTAGCCCGGTAGAAATCGGTGTCTTTTGTTTGTTGAACGTGGGTGCGCGGTGCGCGTTCAACTCTGGCGGAGATCGTGGTCTGGAAAGACCATAGTGTGTAGTCATGCGTGATGCACACGGGCGATCCATGTGATGGATGCGCAGGCAACGCGATTGTTGATCGGCTTGAGAGTCCGTGAGAACAATGCGATTGCTGGTCGGCTGGAGTGCCGTGTGAGGGCAACGCGATTGCTGATCGGCTGGAGAGTCCGTGAGAGCAATGCGTTTGCTGGTCGGCTATGGTGCCGTGTGTGGGCAACGCGATTACTGATCGGCTGGAGAGTCCGTGCGAGTAATGCGTTTGCTGGTCGGCTGGAGTGCCTTGTGAGAGCAATGTGATTGCTGGTCGGCTGGAGAGCCGTGGCGTTAGTGGTCTTACTCGAGGGTTTCTGTAAGCTTGGCAGTTTTTGTCGCAGTAGAGTTTAAAAGGTAGAATCGAGCGATGGTACGTGGCCCAGGGTGTTGTATTTTGGATTATTTTTAATTTTCCGTTATTATGTTTGATGTAATTGAAGGGTTTTGATTTAAATTAAAAAAGGGGGTTTGAATTTCTTATTTTCAACGATTTTATGAATTTTGAGTTTGTTCAGGAGTGACCGAGTGGAACAAAGCAAACTTGTGGAAGTGTGTGTGCAAGCGTTTGTTCGCAGAGTAATGATCACACGAGGACGTGTGAAAGCAGGATGGCCGTGTCGGCATCGTGTCGTATTAAGTACGCCAGCGCCATCTAGTGGCGCTTGATGGAGTCATTGGTGAGCGCGCGCGTGGGCCGGTCGCGTCGGTACGTCACTATTGAGTAGACAGGCGCGAGCGGCGGGCGCGTGAAACCGCTGAAACCATCGTGTGTTCTGAAATACGTACCTACCTACAGAGTTTGTGTGTCTAACTATCTAGATCTACTGTGCTTAGGACTATTGATTGAGTGTACGAGTCTAGTTTCTTCATCCAACACTACCCACCGACGCCCACTGTTAACCAACGAATATTGCTAAAAATTATCCCGTTAGCCGACATATATATTTTTTTATCTTATCGGTATATGGTCTAATAGATGATTAAGATGTTAAATAATTATATAATTTAAAAAATCTTAGTTTAAGTAAACAATCTGTGATTTATATGATTTTTAATAAGAAATAAATATAATTATATGTTTTTGTATCTTATCGTTTCATTTTAATTTAATTTAGAAGCATTTAGAAATAATTTCTAGGGAAATGCAATAGGTGGAAAGTTTTGCTGTAAACACAAAGTCATGGTCACCCTATCGAAACAACAAAGGTTCTAAACGATATCGTACTACAGCTCCTGATATAACCTAGGATTATTTTGTGTATTTTTAAAAAAAATGATAAATTCAAATCTTGATTTTACAAGAAACTTCAGACCTCTACGATGCTTTTTCAGCGAGATATCGGCGACAATGTGATTTTCACCGTTTCGGCCATGGGGTTTTAGCCTTACTGCTCCTAAAATATAAACCTAGAATTGTATTGTGTATTTTTCCAATTTTTGACAAATTCAAATCATTGCTTTACAAACAACTTCAGCCCTCTGCGATGCTTTTTCAGCGAGATATCGGCGATAACGTGGTTTTTTACCGTTTCAATGGCGCGGCCATGGCGTTTTAGTCTTATAGCACCTAAACAATAAACCTAGAGTTTTTTTTTGTATTTTTACATGATTTGACAAATTCAAATCTATGTTTTACAAGAAACTTCAGACCTCTACGACGCTTTTTCAGTGAGATATCGGCGATAACGTATTTTTCACCGTTTCAATGGCGCGGCCATGGCGTTTTAGTCTTATAGCACCTAAAATATAAACCTAGGGTTTTTTTTGTATTTTTACATGATTTGACAAATTCAAATCTATGTTTTACAAGAAACTTCAGACCTCTACGAAGCTTTTTCAGCGAGATATCGGCGATAACGTATTTTTCACCGTTTCAATGGCGCGGCCATGGCGTTTTAGTCTTATAGCACCTAAAATATAAACCTAAGGTTTTTTTTTGTATTTTTACATGATTTGACAAATTGAAATCTATGTTTTACAAGAAACTCCAGACCTCTACGATGCTTTTTCAGCGAGATATCGGCGATAACGTGGTTTTCACCGTTTCAATGGCGCGGCCATGGGGTTTTAGTGTTACAGCTCCTAAAATATAAACCTAGGATTTTTTTCTATATTTTTACAAATTTTTTACATATTGAATCTGTTATTTACCTAAATTGCAGGTCTCTGCAACGCTTAGTTTTAAAGATCTCCGTGGCCGCGCGGTTCTCCGCGTTTCGATGGCGCGGCCACGTTCAAACCCTTATAACTTTGTAACCATAACTTTGACAAATTTATGGTTTTGGGAATCAACTTTTACAAACTTTTACATAAACTTGGTACATTTTTTTTAAAAAAAAAACGTCGTGGCCGCGCGGTCGAAACGGACACAAATAAACGAGGGTTGACCCAATCGCAATATTTGAACCTACTAGCTACGACGACGCGCGACGTTATCAATTTAGGAAGAAGGAAAAAAATACAAAACGTGTTAGTTATGTTTTTAAAATTTGCATTTACATTAAAACAGTGATCGCTTCCAAAAACTGTTTTTATTAACTTTTATGGAGTGTCAAACATAATTGCAGATTATTTTTACATTATTAATACTGTCCGTTGTATTGTCAATTTTTAAACTGAAATGGTCACGAACATTATCAATATCATTGAAAATGGGTTATTTAACATAATATCTAGCATTAAAAATTTGTTATGAGTACCCTATATTTCGACGCTGTTGCATCGCGATGATCACGGATAAAAAAACGTGGTAAATATCCTGTTTTCAGTGTAAATGGGTAAATGGTTATGACAATTGTATTATTCTCAATGCTGGTTTCAATCCTTGAACTACAGCACAAACTCATCTAGGTTCTAGTAAAGTATTCAGTTTCCATTTGACACTTTCAAACTCTATTTTAAAGCCGCAATGATATATTTAAATGAATTTTCATCTCTTCAGTGTCATTTTCTAATAGCAAAATTAGTCTTTACCTACTTCAATATAATTAAAATCTTCATAACAAAATCTATTTTTAACACCCGCTAAAATCTTTTTAAAATTCATGCATGCAATGATGCAAGCGTCTAGTCAGTGTTTATGAAACGTATGTTTTTATGCGAATATTTAATCCAACAACTCTACCATTATACTCATCTGTTTTAAATCCAGATTTCAAAGAGCATTGTAATGAAAATGTTTTGTTTCTTACCGATAGACAAAAAAATCCTTTGTTCGCCAATCTTCAAGAGTCTCATACACTTATCCAAATTATTTTCCGCAGTATTGAGCTTGAGTTGTTTTTATATCTTCACCGGGTCTAAAAGACTTTTCCAGCGAATTGAATGTCGTTTAACCCTTTCTTTTAGTCGATTCTGGGATTTTCCAAACGGTTTGTATTTGTATTAAAAAGCCTCTTTTGCTACCTTTAAAGAGCTTGACTTTCTTCTCTCTTCAGTGAAGCTTCATCACCTTTTGAATCTACTCACACGATTCTAAAATATTTTGACTTTCAATAGATTGATAGATTATAATGTTCTTAATATCCCTTTTGCATGTAGGATTTCAAATAAGCTTTTCAATTCTTTGGGCTTCTTAACTTTTAAATTTCATTCCATTTAAATTTTAAAGTGATTTGATACTAAATGGCAATTTGGAAGTTTCATCTTCATATCCAAGAATACCTCAAAACACTTTCAATTTATTTTAAGGTATGAGCAAGTCTCTTTACAATAAATACCATGTGTTTACGGCCGCCATTCAAGAGAATTAGATTTAATTTTATTGGTACTTTCGATATCAGCGTTCCGATACGGATTTAATAGGGAAATAAATCTTTTGCATTGTAAAAGTCAAGTAATGACATCGAACATTTTGCTCCAACTACGACGCTTGCAAGCTATCGTGTCGACTCTTAAAACAGAGGTTTTTGCACGTAGTATTTCAACGTAGTTATCTGGGTATCTACATATTAAAATGGCTCTAGCTAGACTCTAGTTCTTTTTACCCGACTGCGGCGAAACCCAAAAGGTGGGTTACTTACTTGATTCTCTACTGTACTTGTTTGTACTCTTGTCATAACACTTCGAGTCTTGTACTCTGGTCATAACACTCCGAGTCTTAGTAACCAAATAGATCATGGAAGTCTCATAAGTCCAGCAAAAACAGAACCAGTTCATCATCAACGGGTCTTGATACATCAATAAGTTGCAGACGCTTTCTGTGCTTGCTAGATTCACAGATTATCGGTTGATGCCCCGAACACCTGTCATTCCAATGCCATCTATACTTGGAATCCTATTAATCCTCCAAACAACAAATAACAACCAATCTATCCTCCATTGCATCATCATACAATTCATCATACGAATAATTTCAATCACTGCCATTTACTTCGAACTAATACAATAAACGATCAGACATGTTTATCAAGCCGTAAAACCCGTTTATGTTTAATTACCCTATTTTTATGTGTTTTTGCTAATTTTATCGGTATCAAACGGGCCAGTAAAACGGTTTTGCGGGCTATAAAGCGCGTTAGTCGGGATGAGTCGGTCGTAACGCGTTATGGCGTGCCTAATGAGCGCCGTGGCATTATGAACTGATGGGTTGAAACAGGAGGGTTGATTTTAGGGAGTTAAAGCTGCGGAGTAGACTGTATTCCCGTGACAAATTATAAGCATTCATTTGCCAGTACTGCACTTCTTGGCTCCATAACTGCCTCGCCACCGGCTCGGTTGTGAATTCCGGCTCCGTATTGCAATAACAAACTTTGCCTACTTTTGGGGTGGGGGTGTTTTATTTTATTGGACATGTAGGACAAAAAAGTATCATCTAAGGTTTTCACGAAAACATATCAGCAAAATAGTCATATAATTTACGACCATTGCAGCCGACTAGTTAACAAAGCTGATATTTCACAATTACGTAAGATCTATCAAATAATCGTACATAACCTAAAGAGTAGAGTTCATAAGTCATAACACATCGTGAAAATCCGAGTGATTGGATGCTGAAAGCTTTATTTACAAGATATGAATCTTGTAAATATAAACATAACACACCTGATCAATGGCCCACATTCGTCTTACGATGTAATAGAAGTTACCAATATTCTGTTTACTAGACATAAACGTCGATTAATCGTTCTTTGGATTGTTTACAAGACTGAGCCTTTTACTCCAGTGCCAAATAAGTATTTCTTCTTCTTTCTTGTATAAAGAAGTATTGAGCATTGCCATAAAAAAATAATGGAAACATATCGACGAGTCTACAAGAACCAAATCATTAGGTACGTTTTCAAAACAAAAAGTATCATCATTCTCCTGTCGTTATCTCAATTCTTAGGGCGTCGTAGCGCTAGGTACACACGGCTACACATCAAGCTATACAAAACCAGTTAATCTTGGCCTCACTTTACTAGATCTTTTCGCACAATGAACGATCAGATTATACTGGTTTTGTATAGCTTGATGTGTAGCCGTGTGTACCTATGTCTTCTTCTATACTAATATTATAAAGAAGTAAAGTTTGTGTGTTTGTATTTTGTATATTTGTTTATTGTTAAATTGTAAGGGGTAATCTCGGAATCTACTGAACCGATTTTAAAAATTCTTTTACCAATAGAAAAAGCCACATTATTGCTGAGTGTCATAGGCTTTTTATCCCTGTATTCCCACGGGAACGGGATCTACGCGGGTGAAACCGCGGGACGTCCGAGCCTTCCATATTATCTATCATACAATCTGTGGAAATTATGTTTTTTCCTACTCCTCCGCTATTCTTTTTTCTGATTAATTTCGTTGCGGGATCCAAGACAGTTAAATCGCTTCTCTGGGACTTCGTCGAGCTTCATTGTCTCGGCGCTTTTCTTGTGGTCGCCACTGTTGATTCTGGCTAACAGGAGTTACAGTGGTTTGGGAATAGTGTGGCGGGCTTGTCCCAATTAAAAAAAAAAAAAAAAAAATACAATCTGTGCATCGTTTCTTTGGTCTTCTTCTACTCATATATATAACCATCCACATTCATGTTCAAAACTTTTCTCGTGACTATTTCTCATTCTTCCGGATCATATGTTCATCATCAATCTATTATCATCACACAACTTTTCAGTAAGTGGCGCTAAACTTCCTCAAACAAAACAAAACAGCATCGATTAAATTATGTTTTCTCAAAAATGGTATGTAATGTTGCCATAACATCTCTAAAAAGTATCCAGAAAGTGAACTTTACCGGAGACTTATTCACAACTGTCCAGTAAGAAGCGAGATTTTAAACTTGGAATCTCCTACTGTCCAGTACTGTAAGTAAGTATGTAATTTACTTACTGGACACTAGGTCATCCTCTTTAGATCTGTTTAGAAAAAAAAACATAGTACCTACCAGACACAGATTAGAGTTTAGCCATTAGAACATGGTTATAGAAGGGAGGTTCCAAATATATATCTATCTCTCTTTTTGGTATGACATTTTATGAGATACATATATTTTTGGAACCTTAAACAGCCATTTTATACGTTGCGTTTTGTACTTAGTAATGTTGTAGAAGTATAGTGTGGGATTTTATGATTGTATTTAGTAATTTCAGTTTATTAAAAAGTTTTTTCTAAAGTTGTTTCCTAAACTGCCTCGTTGGTCTAGTGGTCGCAAGCTCGACTGCAGAGCGTGAGGTCCTGGGTTCGATTCCCGGGTCGGCCAAAAAGTGCTATTGTGTTTTTCACATATGAATGTAACCTTCAATATTCATTAAACGAATTTGTTGTTAAACTTTCTTTAATTTTTGAGAAAAGCATTATACAAACCTCAACCAGTAAGAAAGCCATCCTGGCCTCGTATATAACCAGACCTCATCTGCGGTTCGGTCCGGTTAACTCATACTTGGCCAGGAAGGCTTACTTACTGGATTCTGCAGTAATGTACTATTTACTATTCGAATTTTAAAACTTTGCTTCGATTACGTAATGTACTTTCTAATTTCTAACCGATTACAATATTGTAATATAGACTAAGCCATAACATACTTACTGTTCGTAATTCCACTGGAAACTGAATGTCATGTGACACAGATTAACCTACTAAGAGTTGAGGACATAAACCGAACAGGCTGTGATTTAGTCTATGTCACTAGCTAACCTTCAGCCTTTGACCTAGAAGCAGTGACTTATTTCTATCTGGCAACCCTTAGAAATGGCACATCAACTCTTGACATTTCATGTTTAACTTGCTGTATCGTCTTTCGCTGGGGGCCGAATTCAATCAGGGAATTCACTCAGTGATTGTTGCGATATCAAATGCTTCAAATACACTCTAAAGACATTAATTTCTCATTTATTCTCTTAAAAACATGATACTAAAGTTAAATAAATGCCCATTTTGTTTAGGCAAAATAATGGATTTTGATTATCAGCAGCTCCGAAACGGCCACTACATAGACTTAATCTTGAGCCTTCACACGGCAGAACAGTCAAAAGAAACATTATCAATTTTTCAAGTTTCCTGACGTCCCGAGTGGCCTCTCTGCTTGCTTGGATTGCAAACATACGGAAAATATAAAATATAAGTGATTCATTCAATTTAGTTTGGAATTCAAATGAATCGGAAGAAATAATGTTTGGAACACCTTGAACTCATTACTGATCCATCTCAAATATTTATATAATATTGCATTACTTTACATCAAGAAAAGATTTTATACTAAAAGCAAATGTTACAAACAGCGAAAATCAATTTTTCTCACTGCACACATGTTTATTTCATTAGGCAAATGGGGTTGCAAAGAGGTCACATAAAGGTCTACGGTTGTCTATGCCTCATGGTTGCTACATAAATGAGGGAATGGCTGGAAATAGAACGGAAATGTCACTTGGAATAAATGTAATGGGTTCTGTACACAAAGGCACACGTGAACGTATTTCTAATGTGTTTGATGGATTGATAAACAGAAACGTATAACTTGGAATAAAAGGAATGATGGTAGACGTCAGTAAAGTGACATTTGATAAAGTAAAGTCACTTTATTTTAGTTTAAAACAAAGTTTTCTTTAGGCTTTAAATTGGTCAGTGGAATGACCCTCCACAAGAGTCAGAAGTGAGGTAGGCATAAGTCTTGGCAATAGTCGCATAAGTGGCCTTTGCGAAGTTTCCTAGGGTGCCAGTGGAAGCAAAAGTGAAGCAGTCCAGGTCAACAGCCATCTGAAGCAGCTTGTTGGGGACTGTGGCAGATATTTTAGATTCAGACTTTGTATACTACTTTACTTGGATTTATTAAAATAATGATTACACCAGGTTTAAAAAAGGATTTTATATCGTTAAAAATGCCAAAAGTGCCATCGAAGATATTCGAAGAATTAATAATAAGTTTTATTGATCCATAAAAGTAGCTGCCATTAAATTGTAGAGCGCTGCAATTAAAATAAACATTCTTGCAGATATTTTAATTACGATTTTAAGATTCTTTAGATCTTATGAATCATAAAATGTTACAGAAACATTATTGAAGAATTCAGGCTTAAAATATCAATGTATTTTGGTTTAACATAGTAGTTGGTTCGTGGATGCCGTTGGTCCCCCCTGTTGTTTATACATCTTTAACAGTTGTTACACCTGTAATACTGAATAACTGCCTAGTAGATAAGTGGCCCAAAAGTCTGACAACCAGTCTTACCAACGGGTAGTATTACGGTATTACCCAGTAACAGTACGGTAACGTTAAGCCGTTGGTCCTGCGCCTGATCTCTCTCCGGTCGTGTCGGATTGCCGTCCCATCGGGCTATGAGAGAAAAGGGAACAGAGAGTGCATCTATGCATCACTTGATACTCACTAATATCTCCCGCACCGATGGCTACTGTCCTGTCTATCACAAATAGAAGTGTACAGTACGATCAAATTATCTTGACAGGTCTGAACATAGGCTCTGCGAACTTTTACGCATGTAAATTTGTGAAGAAAACTGTTATTGCCAGATAAACCAATACCTATACGATCAGAAATTATCTAATATATACAGTGAGAAATACAAATAAAATAAATATCAAAACACTTTTAGACATTAGTTGTAACAAAATAACCTGCACGAAGTTCGGACCTGCCAAGATAATTTGATTGCACTGTAGTAGAAAACTGAATGTTCGTCGAAATCATGGAAAATATCCATGAGTTGAAATCGAAAAGAAAAATTTAAATACACTCCTTTGCAAAAAAAAACGGGCACCTTAGGAAATTTACGTTCTAAGGTCGATTTGAGTTAATTCAATGAAAGGACATCATCCACATTTCATACAGTTTTGGTCCAAAAGTAAAAGTGCCGGCCAAATAAAAAAAGTGTTTTATTCTGATAGAACTCGTCCGCCTTAGAATTTCTTTATATGACACCAAAGCTGTAGCATCACTCTAATTGGTATTATTTGAGTTCTAAAAATACTTGAGAAAGCTCAATTACCACTGACTAACTGATTGACAGAATTGTTCTCCCAGATGGTGGATGGGGAGGTGGGTATATTTTGACAGATTCGTAAACAAGTAACTCTCGTGAGTATGGGAAAAGTGCCAAACCCCCCCTTTTCCCCCCCTTTCTCCCCCCTCCCTATCGTATCTCGGAAACAAAGAGACTTTACGAGTTTTTTTTTAGGGATATAGAGGAAGCTCGGGGAAGTAAAAAACATTTTTCAATGTTGACCCCCTTGCCCCCCTTCAGGGCCTTTAGGCGGATCTCGGAAGTTAAGACTTGGAAAAATTTTTTACAGATTCATTGAAAGGAAAAATGTATGAAAAATCAGGTTTTTTTAACATGAATACCACCAAGTATATTGGTGCTACAGCTTTGGTGTCATATAAAAAAATGCTAAGGCGAACGAGTTCTTTCAGAATAAAGCACTTTTTTTTATTGGCCGGCCACTTTGACATTTGGACCAAAATGGATGATGTCCTTTAATTGTTTGACGTAGTCTGTATACTTATAATCGTGTAAATTAATACGCGTGAAGTGAACTGTGGCAATTAAAAAAAAAAAACTATGAATTCTTTAAAACCGATGTACACGGCCAAACAATAAGAAGTGGTCGGCAATAAAGACAAGAAGATTTTTTTACTTTGTTTAATTAAATAAAGTTACAAATGTAATAACTTAATAACGAGTGTGACCTCCTCTTGCCAAAATCACAGCTTGAATCCTTCTGGGCATGCTTTCCACGATGTTTTTAATGACGTTTTGAGGAATACGTTCCCACTCTTCTGCAATGACTCTTTTTAGCTCCCTGATGTTTTGTGGAGCATGTTGCACTGATCCCACCCGTCTCTTTAGAACATCCCAGACATGCTCAATTGGATTGAGGTCAGGACTTCGAGCTGGCCAATCTAAACGACGGATCCCAACTTCTTGCATGTACGCTTCCACGTCGCCAGAACGGTGCGGGCGAGCATTGTCGTCCATAAAAATGGAATCTTCCCCAAGTGCAGTCAATGCGGGTTGTGCATATGGAATTAGGACTTCCATTATGTACCGGTGTGCATTTAATGTTCCATTTTCTATGAGAACTAACTCCGTACGCCCCGTCGAATTAATTGCTGCCCAAAACATAACGGAGCCTCCGCCATAGGGAGTGATTTCTTCGAAACACACTTCCGCATAGCGTTCCCGTGGTCTTCGTAGCACTCGCCGGCGTCGGTCCTCTCCACACAAAGAGATTCTAGCTTCATCAGAAAACAATACTTTATTCCAGTCCTCCAGAGTCCATGAAGCACAGTTTCGAGCAAATTGAAGTCGAGCAACACGGTGCTCACGGAGTAATTTAGGTCCCCGAGCCAGGCGGTAACTCCTGATATTGGCAGCCAAAAGCCTCCTCCTGACGGTCCACAAGCTAACTTCTACTCCTCTTACTTCTTCAAGGCTCTTCTTCAGGTCCACACTTGACGCCTTACGATTCCGCAAGGCCTGACTCACCAAAAAGCGGTCATCTCTTAGTTCTGTGCGTCGTTTTCTTCCCGAACCGGGTCTTCTTTTGACCGAACCGGTCTCTTGATACCGTTGCCAAGTCCTCTGGACAGTTGAACGACTCACATTTAGCCGCTGAGACACGTAAGTTTGCGAACAACCTTCTTCAAGTAGGGCTATAATTTTACCGGCCCTTATCGCTTTATCACTCATGTCGAAAAGTGGTATTTAATGTAAAAAGAAAGATAAAATTGTTTAATTTGCAGAAAATATCCAAAAAGTTTTAAAATTTTAGTAATCAGTAATAAAATCGTTTTAGCAATTCGCGCCATTAGTAAAGCAATTTTACAATAATCTACAATAATCATTATTTTCCTTTTGTTATTTGGAACGTACAGAATCATGCCAGGATTCTTCAAATAACATGCCAATACATCGTCAAATTAATAAAACCTCTTACTTGTCCTTCTTCATTGAAGTAGAGAAAAAAATATGAAGTGCCCGTTTTTTTTGCAAAAGAGTTTAGCTTTCAGGGAATTAAAAACAAAAGGTTTTGTTATTTCCAAATTGACAGCTGTTTTGACTGCGTCTTGTCAAAACAATTTGATGTGGGTTGTTCGAAAATGTGCACAGACATAGATCATGTAGAGACCTAAGTTACAAAATGTTATTATACGATTAAAGTGTTAAAAAGTTCCATTTTCTGAAGTTTCTGGTTAAGTAATGTATTGTTCTTTAAAAAAAATATGATGTTAACCGTAGTCTTATTTACAAACGAATAGAGCAAAGGCTAAAAAAACTTCCTTCGTCACAATTGGCTTGTCATGCGAAACAGTGGCCCTTCCCTGTCAATCTTCGGTACAAAGTTGGCGGATTAACACTACCAACCTTCAGAAATAATCCCGGAAACAAAGCAATATTTACTCAATTACGCATATAGAAGCCACATCATTATAGCCACGTATCTATCATCAAAAGAAGGCACGGTCCTTTGATCTCACGACTATTTTTACTTAGTTCCATTGAACTTTTGCTAAAATAGCCGTTTTGGCTATCAATATTGTGGATCTTGTACGATAATTGGTCCGAAGGCCATTGTAAGCCTTTGCCAGAACTGCCAAGAGTAACTTTGATTTTGTTATTGCGAAAATATTTTGACAGTTCATATCCTGATTTAAATGAGGTTTTATTATTAGCAAATAAAATATTACGATACTGAATACGTAGGAATTTGTTTATTGTTGCTATTTCCTTTCATCTCCGTCTGAAAGTTTTTCCGTATATTCTCATGGTCATGAAGGATCCGCACTTCTAGAAAGAACTATGGGCTTTCCTTTACTGGTAGCGGTTTATGAAGTACCTTGACATCTTCCTGCCTTTGACACATTTTATCTTGGGTCGGCACAACCTACTTGCTTCTTCCGTTCCCCCATATCAGACTGCCTCGTTGGTCTAGTGGTCGCAAGCGCGACTGCTGTGCACGAGGTCCTGGGTTCGATTCCCGGGTCGGGCAAAAAGTGCTATTAGGAATTTTCATTAGAAATTTCCCAGTAGTAGCCCGGAGTTTGGAAGTTGGCGGTATAGTACCCCCGTGCCTCGGAAGCACGTTAAGCCGTTGGTCCTGCGCCTGATCTCTCTCCGGTCGTGTCGGATTGCCGTCCCATCGGACTATGAGAGAAAAGGAACAGAGAGGAGAGTGCACTGTGCACCTGTGCCTGCGCACACACTTGTGCACTATAATATCTCCCGCGCAGATGGCTAATCTCCGCT
Organism: Diarsia dahlii; assembly: GCA_949775195.1. NCBI lineage: Eukaryota > Metazoa > Arthropoda > Insecta > Lepidoptera > Noctuidae > Diarsia > Diarsia dahlii. The sequence continues at coordinate 20,710,722 of OX459194.1, read as the reverse complement.
GAGATTGGCCGCCGTGGCCGAAAAACGGTCAGGCAGGAGGACTATTATTACCTATCAGACTTCAAATCATTCCTCACACACATCTTTTCTTTGGCCGGCCTCTCCCTCTCCATCCATCAATATTGGAGAGGGTATGATGTACCTTCTTAATTAAAACTTACTTGAATGTAGTCTCCTAATGTTGTAATCATTTTATCCGATCATTTTTGAGCCATCAATAAAGAGAACACATTTAAACTTTTTTCATTAAATTTTTCAGCATAATTTATTTGTTGCAGCTACCTCTAGCTAGGCCTTATCGGCACTCGGCAGCCTGACAAGGTAAACTTACAAACTACTGCAAATTCGGTGGTGATGTCACCGCGGTGTCACCCTAAGCCCGTTCTAGATAACGGCAAGGTTTATGTACCGAGCAGTGGCAGTTCTGTGAACTGTCAAGTTTATCAATCTGGATTGTAATTTAAATAACGGTTTCTTTTTTATTAGTTTTTTTTTTTATTTCAAACTGTCAACATTTGGAGTCGGAGTTTTTTTTGAAGTGAAAACTTCTTTAGCGGCGCTGAGCACTTTTTTTGTATGGGTAAAAACTTTCAAACTCGCGTCAGGGTCACGTGATGCTGACGCGAGTTTGAAAGTTAATATTGAAGTTTTCACTTCTGCCGGCACTCCCGGAGTGCTACCTTTTTTTTTTTTTTCTTCCGTTGTCCTGTTAATTGTCACGCTTTAATTTACTTCATATCACAGAATTCATCCATCTTTTATTTGGTCTTCCTCTCCCTATCCATCCATCAACATAACTTTCAACAAAATTATGAAACAATGGATTCCTGTTACCTATCTACATTAGATACAAAGATACACTACGGCTTGTTTTTAAAATTGCTGGCGGGTTATAAAATGATCAGAACATAATCTATTTTTTCTTACACCTTTAAGAATCACAATGCCGTCTCATCACATTTTTTTTAAACTCTAGAGAACCATAAACTGGTAACATTAAAACAAATTACGATATAATCTAAACAAAACACGAACCAAAGGTATTTTTATCACACATCCTTGTTGTCTTATTATTATGAGTAAAACTTTAGCTTCAAACACCTACAGCACAAAACTAAACATCTACTGCGAATTTTGTTTCATTGCAACACTGGCCGGAACCATGACAGGTGTTATATTTTATTCCAGCCAGCCAGTTTTGAACACGGACATAATCAGCTGTTTAGGCTGAATGGTTTTTCCTGTGCTTGTTTTAAGGAAAGAGCTATTTTTAACCGACTTCAAAAAAAGAAGGAGGTTATCAATTCGACTGTATTTTTTTTTTTTTTATGTTTGTTAGCTCATAACTTGCGACTGGGTGAACTGATTTTCATGATTCTTTTTTCATTTGAAAGCTGGTGCTTCCCGTGTGGTCCCATTGTCACCATTTCAATATCTGATGATGGGATCTTGTAGAAATCGGGGGAACTCTTCAATAAATAACAGCAGATTAACCGCGATTGTTGCTATAGCATATCTAAGCATTGTTTACGCCATCACACAACATAATATCACGCCTGTACTCACTACAAAGGTTATAAAAACTATTTGGTGAAGATCTGATGAAGAACTTCGGAGATAGGCAACGGAACTCCTCAATTAATGATAGCAAATGGACTGGGATTGCTGAAATCTCATGACTGTCTATTGTTTACACCAGTTCATAACATAACATCACGCCGGTACGTTGTGAAGGGGTAAGCACATGTGAACCACTAAAAAGTGAAAAACAAAAACTTTTTTACAAAAAATAAAACCGACTTCGACAAAAATAAAACACAAAAAAGAGAAAAATAAAAAATCAGCTTCAGAAGTCGGTGGCAAAAACATGAAATCAACCAAACAAAAGTCACCGACTTCAGAAGTAGATTTTTTATTTTTCACTTTTTTGTGTTTTATTTTTGTCGAAATCGGTTTTATTTTTTTATTATTGTGGTATCTTTATGCAGATCCGGGAATAGCGGGAATGTGCGACATAATTTACCACCTGCTAATCTATGTGAAATGGGTTACAAGCTTGACCACTCGTCTAAGTTTAGAAAATGTCGTATCTCTTTTGTTTATCTTAAACTAAGCTAAGCTAAAATCCTTAAGCTTTCGTGTTAAGCTAAGATCCTTTTTTTTTTAAATAAAGGAAGTCGCCTATATATGTATGGACAAATAATTTGGACATGTCTTATGAGAAGGGGTGAATCGGATAAGACTATAAAATGCAATAGATATTAATGTTGATGGATGGAGAGGCAGAGGAAGGCCAAAGAAAGGATTGACGAATTTTGTGAAAAATTAAGAGAATGGAGTAAATGATGACTTTGACTTTGACATGATGAGTGGTCGTGGCCGTGCTAAAACCGAAATACCTATTAAATTATAATTTTCTAAGAAACCAAGTAGATTTTCATTCATAAATCGATAAACACGCACTTATTTTATTTTCCGGAAGTAATAGATTTCTTTTATGAACATGAATGCCAGCATTAAAAAATGAAATATTGAATGATATACATGTAATTTTTTAATAACAATATGATGGATTTTCTAGTTCAGTTAGGAGCACAGCACAATGTTTTATTCCTAGGATGTCATACAAACGTGGTATTTTACGACCAATAAATTATTTGAAACAACTAACTAGCGATGTTTAGCGACCTCGTCTGTGATATTATTAGATATTCGGATTTACTGTTTTAAGATCATACTAGCAGATAGAAAAACTACGAAGGCTTTTTACTCGATATGCTTTGTCTCATTTAATAGGGCGCCAGTCTGTTGCCATTTTTTGCCATCAAATAGGCATAAATGTAAACGTCGGGATACTCTCAAATTCTAGGATAAGAAGGTAAAGGAAAGTGTCTAATGGGTCAGAGGTGAAACAGTGGGTTTTTCTTTTTAGTATATTATATGTAAGAGTCCAAGATTACCCTCCGCTTGCCCAAGACGGAGGGTATCCCTGAGAATGCTCCCACTCAAAAAAGGATAAGAAGGCTCTTTAATAAAATCACCTAGCATTTAGATGTAGGTATTTAATTATTCTAAAGGTTTTCTTGTGAATATTCGACAGGCCAATCGTCATTGTATCTTTTATTCATAGATATCTATTTACAGGTCGGATGTGGTTAACCTTTATAGCCTGAAACCACGAACGTGTATTATTTTACTAACACGTGATTATTATGAAACTAACACGATTGTTCCAGTATTTTATTGTAAGTAATCAAAATATTATTTAATTTTACTCTAAATGGTTTTAAAAAAAAGGAAAAATAAAAATCCATTTTAGAGGTAACTGAGGTGGGTATTTTTCTATCAGGAAAATTGTAACGAAACGTGTAAAAACTTTTTCATAATAGAAATTGAATGCTACAGTTAAATTAAAACAAGAGCCTTGATCACTATTTGGAGTAATTCTGCACGTGTATACCAATAATTTCTATTACACGTTTCAGCTTCGGAAACTAAATGTTTATTACTGGTTAATTATTAGGGAAAAATACGATTGTTATTAAATGTTTCCTATAGATTTTATTCCATGGCGTAACAGGTAATTTATATAGAATCGGTGAATTTCCTTTAGGCTATTTTTACATAATATTACTACAATTAGCAGCAATATCGTCAACAGTTTCATGACTGAAAATAATATGTTTTCGTCAGTCTTGGTATTTTTCCAGTGCACTATTATAATATTTAGGCAATAAAATTCATCTGATCTCTCTTGGATCTCGGAGCAAGAGAAGAATTAAAACCGCTTTCAAATCATCGCTGTCTTTTTGGTTAATGTAACGCGTTTAAAAAATAATTCTTTTAATATTGTTAGTATTAGGTGACAGAGACAGTGTGATATTTCAAAACACGTTTATCGCTAAACAAACACATAATCTGTGGTCAAGCCATCCTAAGTTTCAAAGGCTAAAATACTCGGCTTCAGACAAGGACTTTTCATTCAAGTGGTTTCGACTGCGTTCGCTCATTGCCATGATCCCAAAGGGCTTCGTATCGAACATACGAAAATAAACTGAAACTTTTGGTTTTATTACTACGAAGAATGTTTTGCGTAAATATTGAACATACTTCTGCTAAAGCTTTGTAAACTTACGATGTGTTAGGCACTACAAATAAGTAGAATATTTCATCGAAGATTTTTTTTAAGATTATGCAGCAATCAATCTTATATTCAAGGCTTAGGTAGGCCCGCCAACTTTGCGGATTTTACGAGACGATTACATTTACACAATAGGGGATCGGACAAAAAAAAACTAATTAGTCCGTCAGATAGATTTCCAAAAATTATTGGACACGTATTTTTTCTTTTTTCACGTAGACTTAATGAAGACGATACAGTGCTTCGAAAACTCGTGTGACGTCATATGATAGTACATTTTGACGACACAAGTGACGTTTCAAGCCCCACTCCAAGATCTTTGCCGAGTTTTATCTTCGTCATTTTTTATTGATTTGATAAAACAAAAAACACATATTCAATATATTTCGATAATCTAACTTACGGACTAAACAGAATCATATTATTTTGACCCAGTCCGATCCCCTATTGGGACTATCCCGCCACACTATTCCCAAACCACTTCAACTCCTAAAAGCCAGAATAAACAGTGGCGACCACCAGAAACTCGCCGAGACAATGAAGCTCAACGAAGTCCCATTGCTCAGAGAAACAATTAAACTGTCTTCTATCCAGCAACGAAATTAATCAGATAAGAATAGCGGATTAGTAGGAAAAACATAATTTCCACATCCCTCCATATCAGCAGGAGACAGAACAGACCAGAGAAGTGCCAATTGGCACAAAGGCACGTATACAACTGGGATAAGCCCAGTTGCTTAAATTCCTTAACACTAACCGAAAAGGCATAATATTTTCAGTATTGGCTACTTGGTAGGACTGATGATTTCAGCGAGCAAACACGTGTCTAGCCCATAATACGAGTATCTCCCACAATTATATATTCATTTTATTTTATTTTGCGGTAGACACAACACGAGTAACACGACAAACTACCTATATATTACATTTGCAAATCCCTTGCAAATCCCTACGACTCGTCTGCAGAATTAGCTCAAACTAAACCCAATATTCTGGTCTCTAATCCTAGATATTTCTTGAGAATGTCAATTATACCCTGTATTTAGGTACATTATTGAATTCCGAATATCTCTTAGCGTTAAGAAACAAGTCATAGATGGGAACCAGCGATTGGCTGACGGCCAACTGTTTTGGCCAAACACTTTGTAGAAACTACACTAATATATAAAAATAAACGATGTCTGTTTGTTGTTCCTTTATGTACGAGTACAACATCAGGTGAAATTGGTATATCGCTCTTATTATTTATGAAGGTAAGAAGAAGAGTAGTGAGTAGACTATGGACTTTTAGTCCGCTGGACAGAAATGACCGCTATAATTAATCCTGTCCATTGATTGCCGCGTTGTTTATCTAACATTTTTTTTATTATTACAGTTCTCGGTTTCATAACAACTTCGCCTGCGGCTCGGTTGTAAATTCCGCCTTGAATGCAATAACCAAGTTTTCCCCCTATATGTACTATTTTGTTCCTTTATTTTTTTTTCTTTATATCGTCTGCTCATTGCCTAAGTGGTTCTCTATCAAAGACGAATAATTGATTGAAACCTGAGTCTGAAAAAATAAATACTAACATTAGTTTATTTATACGTTACTAGCCTAAATCATAACGGCGGAGCGGAGCTGCGGAGGTATGCTAGATTCTCTATAAAATGAGGAATTTATTCGTTTACTTATGCTTCTGCGAATTTAAGAAAAATTCGTTGAAAAAGAGTTTCCTTTGGGAATGATTTTGCGTTACTGCAACATTTTATAGCGATGATTTGTTCTACAAGACTGTTAGATCCAAGTTCTCCTCCTCCACGTGTAAATTATTTCATTACCACTAAACACGAAACAAACGATGAAGGATAACCTGATGAGACTGGTATGTCCCAGAACCATCAATCTAATTATTGAAGTAGTGTCGATACGAAAAGAAAAAAAGAAGATTGTTTGAAGCCCAGAACTGAAAAAAATGAAGACATTAATTGTGACATCTACCAAGCTGCACTGGGCTTGCAGGGTGACCCTTTCACTGAGGCAAGTCCAGTGAACAAACTCTGGAAAGTGAAAGCAGCTTTTGGTGTGAGATGCAAATGGAGAAAGATTTTTAGTTCAATTTACAGTCTGCTCTGTAAGTACTACAACTTAAAAACTATTGCGACAAAAAAATTAATATCTTAGCATTTCATTAATTTATTCACCTATCACCACCATTATTAATATAAAAGGAACAATAATTTAGTCATAACGACAGCCCTGCTCATTTCGGCTTCCGTCGTAAAAAATAAACAATATAGGCCATGTGGCATACAATTATTAACGGCGGGAAAAATTCGGTTCCGCCATTGAATGAGTATATTTTTAGCGGGAATATTTATTTTTCTATTACGTGTACTGGTTTTACGTTTTTCTTTGTATTGGACTGGGAGACGTAGATTTGAGTGGGATTTTAGACCTTGCCTGTGTTGTGTTTCTGTGATATTGGGAAGATAGATGCTTACCTTAGAAACAAAACAGATTAAGTATCGATTTTAATAAAATAGGTACCTTAATTTTCACACATCCTGCACTGCGCGTCTGCACCACCACCTTTTCATCTTGGGCAATCTTAAATCCCTCACTGCCCTCGGGATTCTAGTCACTCACTCAGAAGTTAACTCAAAACTCCCAGGGTGCTCCGCTCGAGAACCCCCTAGAATTTGTGGCTGGGTTCGGGATTCAAAATAGCACCCGTGATGAATGACACTGCTTTACTCCATTGATGCATCATTTAATCTACTATTAATTTCTCGATTAGCGCCAACGCCATCTAACATTATGTGGAATGATTTATAGAACACAAAAGCAAAAGCATGAAACCAGACCCTATGGTATCTACTTTTTTAACTCGAAGACCTTCTTTCTTGCATTAGGAAGGTCTTGGAAAGTTTTCTTATGAATTTACAATGTACCTACCTCTTACTATTTACTCAACAGTTCCTTTCAGCTTCAATTGTTTATTTATCCACACATGATTCTTAAACGTAAATAAATGGTTACAGATGAATGAATGAAGAGTATTATTTAGTTATCGGTCTATACCTAAATACCAACACCGTTTTAGTTGTATGTGTACGCTATGTAAAACAATTTACATAGCGTTCGCCCTGTAAACATAAATTATATTCAAGAAATTGATAAGCACAAGTTTGCTTAGTATAAAAAGTACCGGAGATTCTTTCAAGGGACTTTTCTTGATCATAAAACTTGATATGTGTAAGTAACTTATAGAAATATAGAGCACACACGCATCCAATCATCCTTATTTCCTTTATTATGCGGCGAGCGTACAAATTCGTCAAAACATATTTTTGTTCTGCTCGCCAGCCTTCCAGAATAAAGATTTCTACCCTCTCCCCATTTATCCAAAAAAAGGTTTTAGTAAATAAAACCTAAAACCCTTTTTTTTGGGGCGGGTGGAAAATTTTCAAATAACCCCCCTACCGCTCTTGGGCAGAGCGAAAGGGAGTGTCAGACTTCTACTGACTAAAAACCACACATGTTCCTTCTTAGCACTTTAAGCCGAGGCCGCTGTCTCTCTTGTGAAGAACAACCCGAAGCCCCGACGGAAAACCTAGAACCCTGGGCATGATGATTGTCCGTAAAACGTAGCTGATGCCTTCTTGTGAATAGGGTATTTCACCAAAAAAATCTAATTAGTCCGTCTTTTAGATTATCGAAAAATATTGGATACGTGTTTTTTGTTTTATCAAATTAATAAAAATTGACGAAAATAAAACATGTTAAAGATCAGGAGTGGGGGTTTTTGGCGTCACTTTGTGGGTAAAAAACTACTAACCTTGTGACGTCACACGACTTGATACGACTTTTCGAAGCACTGTATCGTTTTCGTCTTTTGTTTACGTGAAAAAAGAAAAAATACGTGTGCATTATTTTTTGAAAATCTATCTGACGGACTAATTAGATTTTTTTGGTGAAATACCCTATTCTGCCTTCCTCCATGGCATGGCAATATAATTAAACAGTAATTAATAATCACAGAAAGCCGGCACAACCCAACACGTAATTCCGTAGCCGCGTCCAATAAAAACACATAAATCTGTTCCTAATTTATAATGGTCATTCATGTCTTAACGTTTGTGGCCAACTTGTTAAGTAAACACACGATGACACCATCGTGTGTTTACTTGTGCCAAAGGTTAACTTCAAACAAAATCAAAGGGAAAACTCATGTAACATTAGTTTTTCAACTGAAATGGTCCCGTTCCTAAATTTTAGATAGTGGAATCCGGAAAATTCTGGATTTTATAAACATTGTTCAGAATATTTTGCTTTATTCAAGTAGGTAATCTGTGGTCTGACCTCGGTTTTTCTTTAAATCCACTCCACTCAATACCCAGCATTTTGCAATCTAAAATAACCGAGACACATTTTGTCATATATTTTAACTAACCTTACTGTTAGTAGTATTAGCAGTCCGATTTTTCTGTTGTGAGTTTATTTTCCTGTCAAAATTTAAAAAAAATCTGCGTCAAAGTTCTCCAAAACGTCTATTTCCAAGTGTTCTAGTCGAGAAAAAGGGTGGATCTTCTGCATTTACCTACTCTGTGTCTTAGCCCGTAAATCAACAACATATTTTCAATGCAAAGGTAAGGTGCGAATTGTTTAAATGATACATCATTGGAGTCTGTCAGTTGTTAGATCAAACAGACTGGGACCGAATGAAAACAAGACTTGTGTGGGTTGCCAGGTTTATGTATATCTATGTTTATTAACGTGTATTTAATATGTGATTATTTTAATATGTGTTTATGTGTTTAAGGTATAAAATGGTGCTACAAAATCTTATTATTTCATAGGTGTTATGTCTGACAAATACTACCAATTGTCGTGAAAATTGATAAATTGATAATAATAAAGCTAAGCACGATTTTTATGACTTCTACTCTATAAAGTGCATTGAAATTACTGAAGTGTGCATGAAATAGTTTGGCAAATCAGAGAAAAAATCTATTTTAATGCCAATTCAATTTTACAAAAGAATCAATTCAGTATATTTTAGTTTAACGGTGTTAGGGGAAGAAAGGGGTGGACCCGTGGACCCCAAATAAAGTGGGATGGTGCCAAGTGAATCATGAAAAAGAAATCATGAGTTCACAATTTTCGCACTGCATTGCAAACAACACACTAAATCCAAACAGAAAACACGACCTTACGACAAAACAGTCCACATCCATAGTCCTCAAAATATAGTTGGTACAAAAGGCAAAACACTAAACACGGGTGCCCTTGCATCAGCCAATCTGCATGACCTAATTACCAGCAATAAATCTAGCCGAAATATATTTTATGACAGCGTCGCTCGAGTTACTGCTAACCGTGGATAATGCGTAAAGTTATTGGCAAGTGGACTTGCACGCAATGAACTAATGAATTATGAAGAGTTGTGTGCATCGAAAATTCGAAATTCGTTTCGTCTTTGTTCGAGAAGTGATTCTGACAGAGAGTGCTCAAAGAGGTTGAAATGAAAAGTAAATCTTTTTAAAATTTAAACAGGCATCTCTGACCAAATTCGAGAATAAATAAATCTACAGATTTTTTTCTAAGGAGTGGATTTTCAACATGATAGCGTGACGACTAAAAGGGGGAAGAAAAAATTGTGTTGCGACGACTCCAACTAACTTGGAACAAGGGCAGTGGTCAAATCCTACTTTTGTCCTTCATTCAAATGAAAAAAGAAGACCATAGAGTAGAAAACCATCTGTCAAAATATTTTTCCATTCCATAGAGCCTACATTTACACAAAGCGTTTTTAAGACAAAGCCTACCACAATTTTAACGGAAACAATCATAACTTATAGTCATAGGTACGTGACTCGGATGCGTCACAAACAGTTACCTTCTTAACGAAGTAGACATAATGTGAACAGAGTAACAGACATAATTTTAAAGTTAATGATTTTCACGGTGGCACAGTTATGGCTACTTATCCTTTGAACATTTCTGTATTTACGAGAACATAATTTTACCAGTGTTTCTAAAAGCTTCTGGGAATACCGTTAATATTTCACGGTCAAGTTTATTATCTATTTGTCATAGGAATTTATGAGAGTTTTCAGTAATTGGACTGGCTCACTAGAGCAGTCAAGAATTTCTTAAGGATGGTACCGGAACCATTGATATAATAAAACCCAAGATACACACTCCGCGTCTCAAAACCGTCCGCTTAAAATGAGTTCACAATGAACTCATTTCAAATAGTCTCGCGTCGCTCGCGTCTCTGCACGGTCGTACAAAATACTTTTTATATTGCTTTTTATAACTGCATTGTAAAAGGAATCTGCGTAAGGTTGAATTTGCCAAAAAAAATACGTTTAAAGTGACGATAACTACATGTAGTAGTGCGTGTATTGGTGAGTGTTTGGCGACAGCTTCGACTGTTTGTTTTGTTCGAGACTGTGCATCTAGGGTTTTATTATATCAATGACCGGAACATATCAAAGTGAGAACCATTTCGAAGACTCCGAATTGACATTCCATGTAAGCGGAAATGTTGTCTTAAAAGCCTGCACGATGTTCCCGTTTTACGTTTTGATCAGCCAAAAAACTTCTAACTCGATTCTAGTTCGGCGAACAAAAGAGTGAGAGAGCGTAACAGTACATCTACCTAATCCTCTTTGACAAACTAGCCAAAAACAGCAGAAGCATTCATCAAAAGGCTTTGATGAATGCTTCTGCTGTTTTTGGCTAGTTTGTTTTTGGTTAGTTGTGTTTTGGCGCATGCTACCAGAGAGATATTTCACAACGGCATGTAAAGCTAAAGTCAGAGGCCCATGGGCGGCATAAACACTCTGACACCAGCCAGGGTGGCCACTAACCACGCCATTAAGAAAAGCATCAAAGCCTGATCTTCCAAAGAAGCCCTTTCAAAGCTAGCCCTTCTGATGACTTGTCCTTAATGTCCAACTTTTCTCTTCAAACAGCAATCAACATTTATCTCAAAATCCTAATCCACCCACACAATCAGCAGTAAACAACGACGTCATTGAACCCTGCGTACGCGCATACGCGCAAGTCAGCCCGCGCGCATACCAATTAAGTGCATTGGCTATTACCATGGGAATCTTGTGAATTACTCATAACTACTCAGAATGGGGGGACGCTAGGAATAGGACCTATTTATGGACGTATCTTAATTCCTAGTAATAGTTGTTTATCGTGTTTGTTAGTTAGATATGAAATGATAAGACTGGATAGGATCGAAGTCTCTGGATTCTTAATACAGGTTTTCCTTGTATCTACAGTGTATTGAACAGGACTGTGGTGTCAAATACTAATTTGTATGCTTGTGTGCATGTCTTTTTCGCATGCATAAATGGCGTTATATTTTCTCCGATGTTATTTTAAATTCTGGTTGCTACAGGGAATTCTTTTAGCATGAAGTTGACAACACTTCAATGGGCTAAAACAATTCGATATGTTATTCCTAAAACACCTTTCCGGCTTTAGACTATCGGTCTATTTTACAAAGCTATTAGACAAACATAATAGATTTCTTGTTACAGAATCTTATCGGCTGATAATTATTCTTATCAAAAATGTTAGAATTTAGTCATGTTAACACGAAATTCCTATTACCAATAAAAATACCGCAAATACTCAAAATGATTCACGCATTGGTAAATTTTGGCTCTGCACAATTTGCACTGCAGGATACTCAAGTTCTAACACGATGTTTTTGTATGTTTTTATTTAAATAATTGTTACGATGTTTTAAAAGATAAAAATCAAGAATTTTGTTACTTACCAATAAAAATAATGGATACACAATACTCAGAATAATTAACTTGGGCAAATTTTTGTCTCCTGTTAGTCTACTTCGCACGAAACGACATTATTTTGCTACAAAATCTTTGACACATACACACCATAATCTTATATCTCTGACGTCACACGCCGTCGCTTCCTTCTGTCTCCTATAAATATTAATTGTTCTATTAATACCCCCAGCCACAAGATCGCGGTTAACACACATTTCCACCGCATCTGGACCACATCTAAATCGGAAACTTTCGACATTAATCTGTAACTAAAATAAATTATACGTTCATGGTTAAGGTTGAACTTCTTCATCTTTCCGTTCTTCCTGTTCTTGCTGAGTGTATGTCTATGTATGTTCTTTATTATATGCCTATAATAAAGGTCCCACTGCAGGTCTATTCACTTTCACTTTTCGCGATCTAGTGCAATAGTCTCAAAGGATTGACCTCCTTTGAGAAAGAGCCCAGCTCATCCCGCCATTGCCTTCTGGGCCTGCCGCATTGTCGTTTCCTGCTTTTTGGTATCCACTGAGTGGTTATACAAAGAGCTGAGCAAGGAGTACAGGAGCTTGTGATCTCTCTTCAGTTCTTCACAAATCCTTATAATTGTACTCATTACTCCTATTGTAGTCATACATATCTGGTCTTTGTTCTCCTGAATCCATTCTTATGTTCGGAGACTTTAAATAGTTAGTGAGATTGTTCTGAGCCTTCTCTAGTACCAGATTTACCACAATAGTATCATCGGAGACCAAACATTTCCAATAGAACTTGCCGGTGTGACCGCAACCTCATTATCCGTAGTTATACCACAGATTACTTATATAACTCACGCCTTCTAATACCTACACCAACAAAATAAACCCACTCTTATCATAATCCCATAATAGCCTCCGTTCACGGCCAAGGTCAAAGATAAGTCTACCACGCTACCACCACCACCATGGTCCATCGTATAGATAACAGTGCACTTTAGTGGACGTTAAATTCAAGGTGAGGTTACCGCCAGTTTTATGTGAGACAGTGCTGCCATCTGCCGATGAAAGTGTAATTTAGTAAAGTGTTTTTGAAGGTAAATAGGTTTTGAATGTGTTTGGTTCCAACTGGTTCGAAAAAAGCCCTAAAAGTTTTTGGTTTTTGGAATATTATTCTCATTAAAATTCCGAATACTTTGTTAATATTTTTGGACTTTTGGTGATAACGACGCGACGATGATAGAAAAGACTAAAAATGTATGAGTTTGGCATACAAAGCTACTGAAAAGTTTGTCAATCCTGTTGAATCTCATTGTTAAACGATTAGCACTTGTCTAGGTCTTCTTTTGTGCCCAATTAAGTCTCCAAGGTGTCATAAAGTAAAGCGGAATTAATCTTCCGTTTTTTTATTTTAATATTATAAAGTCTCGTTCCTTTTTCACGACGAATAAATATTGCAGTTAAGAATTTCGATTGCAAAGTGCGGTTTCTGCGTATTGTAAATAAAATTTAAACATTTAATATTACATTACAAACAATAAAATTATAATTCATTTATTAGTAAATAAACTAGTAATCCTCCTTGGGGTCACTGACTCAGTCCTATTCCGTACTATTTATGATGACGTGTATAAAGTTGCAAACACTGGAATATGTTTGTCAAATTCCGGGTAACCGTGTGTAATATACAGTTTACACAGCAATTAGTCAGACATCACTGAAATTAACGTGATTTTCAGTTTGACCTAAATGACGGAAATGTTCATTTATTCATTTATTGTTTGTGCCCATTGTATTTCTGTGTTCTTTGATGAAGAATCGTTAAGAAGTTTTAAAGGCAATTAAAAACAGTGAATTTATGAAATAAAAAGTAAATAGGTTAGTAGCGTACCAGCTGATTCTAATTCTTTGCTGCTTCAAAAGATGTTCTTGTCATGTTTAGATTTATTAATCGTCAGACTGAATTAGAGACTAAAGTTTTTTTTCCAAATTTCTAACCTAATTCAACAACACAATCTTTTTTTAAGTGTTATCCTATTTATTTTCTAATTAAGCATACTAATACTTAGTTTACGGCAGCAAGTCATGTTTTGAATCATCGAACCCTAAAACCCATTTAGGGTTCACAGTTTCCAGATATACCTAATTGCATAATGAGCAAAAATTATAACATCAGGAAACTGTATACAGAGTTGTACTTATTTGTACAGAATTAAAATGATTTTTCGTACCTAGGTGCGGCAAGAGGTTGCCAAAACCAACGACACAGTGGTCAACGTTGACCCTGGATCAAAAGAACTGGGGGTCTAAAAGTGCCACTTTAGCAGATCATAATAGGATCATAATATGAATTGCGTTAAAATTCGTAAAATGGACTATTTTTAATAGTAACTACGTCTGTGACCATTTTATGAATTTTAACGCAATTAATATTATGATCTGCTAAAGTGACCGTTTTAGACCCCCTGTAAGGCACGGGGAGAGGTATTTTCCCATCAGTGGGATGATACAATCACAGTAACAGTAACAAAAGTTCAGTTCACCAACCTTCCAGACCACAGTTTGATCCAGACAATCAGAATCACCCATCCCAGACTAAACCTTGGGACAAGCTGTCCTTATTCAAAGCACTTATCCTATTAAATCAGTCTTGTATCCAGTCAATCATATCACGACATCGGCCGCACTTAGCATTTCAATAACATGGTGGGTCATTGTTTGGGGAGGACGCTTCTTATTAACTTCTTGTTTTTTGATGAATGTATGCATGGATTTGGTATTTCGTATGCTGTGTCGTAAATCGCTCTGTGTCGAGAGTATTGTTTGGAAGTTGAAGTTGTCATTTTTGAGATGTTTATTCTAGGTTGTTTATGTTGGTTGGATTTACAGTTATTTCGAGTTTAATGCGGGTCACTTTAATTTTAGGTCTAACTAATTTATTTCTTTTTTGTACTACAGGTCCATCCTTTTTTTTTGTACTAGAGGTCGTAGGAAATAGACAATAGAAAATTGCTGCCAAAGGCAAAGATTGATATATGTCTCACTCTCACTTTTTCATTAGAAATACACATCCATAAGTACCTACCAAAATAGACGACTTCCTTTCATTTTATTCTGAATCTGTAGGTAAAAGTTTAAAAAAAAATCTGACAAAACTTCCTTTCCTTTTCGCCGACAAAATGACTGTCTTGGTGTTTATATTTATCTGGCTGGTTTGCAGTTATAATAAATACTTGTACCTATATTTACCTCATAATAACTACAAAACAATAATAATTATACCTAACACCTGATGTTTGATTACATGGTCAGTCAGAGGTACACTGGCTGATCTCATGAGATTACGTCATTTTAGGTTACGATTAGGTAAGATTAAAATTTATTCGTGCCTAAACAGCTGCTACCTAAACGTTACAGATGCATAACATCATACGTCAGGGGCTCATGGCACAGTATAAAATATTTATAAGTACTGTGCTCATGGTCGGCATACAAACTCTGGTTGCCAGTCTTTCGGGCCACTGTTCGGACTACCTGTTACGACTGTCAATGATCTACAAATTAAAGTAGGGCTTGACGTCCTTTCCGGGGTACGGAGGAAACTCGGTAGTGGTCACCCACATTGACCAGTTTAGGCAAACGCGGCTTCATCGGAAGATTGATCGACCTCCTTTCAAAACCTAACTCCTCCTTTCTATTAACCCTAACTTCAAGCTAGAATACATTAGAAGGTCCTTACATCTATTTTAATACGTATCTCGCAGATGTAACACATTTAAAAGGACCTTACTTAAGGCGATGTTATCAGCCGCCCTTTAAGGCGAAGCTCGATATCGTTACTTTTGCATCCATATAGAATAGTGTACTTAATGAATACATGCATGCTGATATAGCAACGTACATGGGTATAGTAGTTGTGAATATTAGTGAGTCATGTTGTGTTTATTTAGAATATGGTTGAAGGTAAAATATTGTACTTGAACCTAGGTCGATTAAAAGAACAATCTAGATAAATTACTATAGAGATATTTTTTTAGGCCTTGTTTGGGTGAAGGCCTCTTTCCTCCCGAACTTTTGCAATATACTCCTAACTACGAGTATTGTGAATAATTCATTACTTTTACCCAACGACCATACAGTTTACCCAATAAGAAAACGAACGAGCTCCTGGGTTCGATTCTTGGTTCGGGCAAAGTGTTGGGTTTTCCATTGCGAATTTTTCAGTAGTGGCCAGGCCACGTCCGGTTGATGACATTAGGCTGGCCCCCAATTAGATGGGACTTTAACATACAATAACTGGCGAATTGACTGTACTTACTACAAGTTACGCCTCTGTCCAACCCTTCGGAGATGACAGGCGTGATGTTAAGTTTAATAAGAAAATCCACCACAAATATGATAAATCTTAGCACGAACTTGAGACTACATTAATCTGTTACTCTGGCTTCTTTTGTTTTCCGTCTAGACACTGGATTTATTTTCGCAGACTAAGTTTTATTTACCCTCATATAACTTTTAGAGCGACAGGAGTTGACAGGATTGACCGTGCTATAAAATAATTAATTAAAAAGCTGTTAGTTTTTTTTTACCTTTCTGTCGGTGAGTGTCCGTCCCATCGCATGTTATTTGGGGTCGGTGCAACGTTTTTTTTTTATTCCATTATCCCCTTTTTTTTTTGGTGTGTGGAAAATCATCGAATAACCCCGGGGGGGGGTTATTCGATGATTTTAAGTCTGACACTCCCCTTCGATCTGCCCAAGAGCGGGGCTCTTGGGCAGATCGAAGGGGAGTGTCAGACTTCTACTGACTAAAAACCAAACCCATGTTCCTTCTTCGCCCTTGTGTCGGAGCCGCGTTATCCTTTCGATAATCCACAGCCCTCAGTCGTCACGCTATGATTTAGGTACTCCTTTTTCCTTCATATCTGATGACTGAAGATGACTTATTTAATCACATGCGATTCGTCTCTCCTCATAACACGACAACCGATTACCTTGCAACTTTTGAAAACGGCAATTTGACAAGACTGAATATCGTAACGTACTAAAACGGTAAAAAAATCGCGTTTGTTGTATGAGAGTCCCCCTTAAATATTTAAGTTATTTTGTTCAATACTCAATACTTTATTGCATTCCACATGTAGTACTTAATATAAATTTTAATTATAACATAGTTGGTAGGTAAGGTAAGGTTGTTTTTAGTATGTTGTTTGGGTGGCCCTTTGGGTACGGAACTCTAAAAACTATAGTTTCGCCTCCACACCTACCTAACCTACTCAGCAAGTTCCAACTCCCTCCATATCCAATAGTTTACGAGCTAGCTTGTTAAAGTTTACTACATTCTTATTGGTCCTCATCTCATCGCTGCGGAGACGATTGTCTTATTAGGGATAAGCGATGCTCCTTTGTCACGCCAAAGTGCTCAGCTCAGCTATTTTTAGAACCTTGTTTACGTGTGCAAATGAGTTGTGTGTATGTATCCTAGCCGGAGTTAAGTGCAGTATGTGGGTATTTTGTTAGTGGACTTGTAGCTGGTAAAAACCTTCAAGTTTGCCTTTGATTTTTCTTATATTATTGGCAGTTTTTGTCATTAATATTGTTACTTATGTGGTAACATGGTAACGTCTCTTTTTTTCAAAGTCTGCCTCACTCTAGGAATTTCTCCTGTTTCGTGGGTGCTTTCACAAACATTTAAACTAAAGTTCTAGGTGTCCCGGGTCTGGGTGTTTGGAAAACCCAGAAAACCCGAATCATCAGCTGTAAGCCATACAAATATTTGTTCCGTGCGGGAATCGAACCCGCAACACAAAGCGCACCAGTCAATCGCTCGTGAATACATTGTGAATTTCTTCTTCAGTTATAATTAACGAAAACCACTATTTTGTTGATGCGCTCTTATATAATATGACAATCCTCTTCCTTTTTCCAAACCTTAACCAACTTAACAAAAACTAAACCCACCATATCTTTATTTCCAGAAAAACGTGCAAGTCATGCGGCTGCGACCGGCTGAAGCACTCGGTGTACCACGAGGAGTTGGGCTCCGTGAGGGACCGGCTCGGGCTGCGGGAGTCCAAGATCAACCACCACTCTTACGACAGCCCTCCTGGACTTACTGCTAAGCAGGTGAGGCTGTCATCATCTCTTTATGGTTGGAACCATGGTAACCATTGCCCAGCCGCATTGTGGCACCATAGGAACCAATAAGTGGTATCGTGTTTCCCAGGGTATCCTAGTATGGACGCCAGTCTCTCACAAAGGAACATATATCTTGCACCGTGTTAATATGTTAGTCTTCATTAGTTAGTTGTTAGTCTCATTCATTATTATAACTATCCATTAAGGTTTGATGGTTGCTGAAGTCAGATAGGCAGTCGCTATCGCTTCAGAACGCGCAAAAACCAATCAAGCTATACAAATCCCAAATTAAGATCTTTCATTGTACTGGAAGAGCAGTGGTGGCCCAGTGGTTGCGGCCCCGACTAACGAACAGTAAGTCGTGGGCTCGAAGTCTTGAACCCAGGCAGGCGCATTACTTTGTGTAATTTATTTCATCACCACTGCTCTCAAAACCGGTGAAGGAAAACATCGTGAAGAAACCGGCTTGTCTTAGAACTAATAAAATCGAAGACATGTGACATCTCCCGCTTTGGGCCCGCGTGATGATAAATGAGCACCATGTATGAAACAGTCATCATAAACCCAATATTTTTGATGTCAGTGCAGCATATCTTTTTGTTTTTCTTACGGACCAATTTGTATTAATGTGCTTTAGAAATTATGAGAATGACCTCCATTATTGTGTATAAGTTCAATTTAGTCATTGGGTTTACTAATTTGTGAATTAATAAACCAGATACGGTCACTAAAATTAGTTTTCCCTATATTTTAATGTAGCGCAGTGTTGAATTCCCGATGATTCCATCATAACCAAACGAGGATGATTAAAACTACAGTAGGTACCTACGTATCAAATCAAAAGTTTGATATTAATTACAGATTATTTTTCCTTTCCAGACTGAACTGTATTGGACGTCGTTAGCAGAACGTGCCCCGACCGGCCTAGGGGGCGCCACCGGCGCGGCAGCGTGGAGGACATGGCGAACTAGAGCGTTAGCCTCTCAGTTACCGAAACAAGATCTCTCCCTAGCACATTGCCGACATATCGACGAGAACCATCGCAAACAATATGAAGACTTCGTTGCGGCTAGGAATGAAATTGCACTTGACATTGGTAACGAATATTGCAATTTTAGTACAGCGCCATCTTGTGGCAAGTAGTTGAATCTTTTATATTTGCTTTATGTAGGAACATTTGTTTCAGGCGTCGCTAGTCAATATCACGGTGCATCAGTTGATTGTGCGGGATGTAATAAACCTATTCGAAGTGGAAGTATTACCGTTCAGGCGCCGCGGATAGGTGAAGAAGTGAGTATATTTATGAACAGCGCCATCTGTGTTCAGTTGCAAAAGCCAACAGGAGCTTGATTCAATTAGTTCGGCTCCTCGATAACAGATGTCACTGCTAGTAGTAATTTAAAATATATCTTTTTCCTAATTTACATTTTGTTGTAGGCATATTTCCACCCAACATGCTTCTCCTGTGCGGATTGCGACGAGCTACTTGTCGAACTAGCGTATTGTGCGTTAGACGGACGGTTGTACTGCGTCCGACATTATGCTGAACGATTGAAGCCTAGGTGTCATGCTTGTGATGAGGTAATTGCTAACTTAAGTTTATTTCGTTCTATTTCATTCATTTAATTTTTTGTCCCAAACAGAATATTACCCATATCTGTGGACAAATAACTTTAAAACTGTGGACATCATAGTAACGGACATATTTAATGCGGCAATTGGATGCAACTGCAGGTTGTTTAAAGCATGCAGACTTTCTGGAAATCTTTAATAATAATACTTTTACAAAATAATTCGCCATTCATCGCATCTGAAACATTCGTAAACTTCCTTAAATACTTTTGACATTTATCTTTTAATTTTGATAAACTACAGGAGGTCTAAAATGGTCACTTTAGCAGATTATAATAAAATCATAATATGAATTGCGTTAAAATTCGTAAAATGGTCACAGACTTAGTTACTATTAAGAATGGTCCATTTACCGACTTCGCAATTCATATCATGATTCTATTATGATTCTGCTAAAGCTACCGTTTTAGGCCCCCTGTATGCAGTGATGAACAGCTGTTTTTAATCAACGTACCAATTAGACGTTGACAGACTAATGATATTTCAAACGTTACATAAATAACTACATAAATCGCTGATCAAGAAACAATTTCCGCCGTTTGTTACAAATCAATTTGGTGTCGTTCCAAAAACACCATTAGTATTGATGTAACAAAATAACGAAGACGTTAAAAAATGGTTCGTCTGACTGTGCGAAGTAGCGGTTTTTCTGAGATTATATAAAATAAGGTATGAGACAATAGCTTAAGAAAAAAAAAATTATGAATTTCATTTTTTAGTGTTGTAGCCTAAATTGAAATTGATAAAACTGTTTCTGAAGCGCTTCTGAGATACTTAACATTTGCCCGTTCGGGCTGCGGGTTGTTTGAAAGAAATACCACAACCTCATCACAAAGGGCTAAAAAGGAACATGGGTGGTTTTAAGTCAGTAGAAGTCTGACACTCCCTACCGCTCTGCCCAGAGCGGGAGCAGGAGGATTTGATGATTTCCCAACCATCCAAAATAAAAAAAGATACTTGGCATTTTGCAACCCAAGTATGTTTAGCATTTGTAAGTCTGAAGATACCTAACTACATATTTCAGGTAGGTACCACTTACAATCATTTGTAATGATTTCATTTAAACTTTTCCATAGCAACACCCACGTCTAAATACAAAGATCCCCGCCCTAAATATTATTAATACAGGTGGTATTAATACTTAGTAGCACTAACGATTAGTCGCGACGTATTCCAAAGAGACAACAAAACCCATCACGTGGTCTATTACTGTCTCAGACTGGCAATCTGACGGCTTGACATTTGCCAGGCGTTATGTAACGTGTGACTGTAATATAGCCTGAACTATGGTCTTTTGCTAAAGATAGACCATTTTTTGTATTTTTTGTTGAGGATTCGCATATTTTCAAAGTATATAAAGCTAACACAGTAATGGCCGTCTCAATCTGTGTTTGGAAAAACAGTAAAGATTTTGCAAATATTTTATATGATAGAACAAGGTATGAAATCCCCGTACTCGTACCAAGGTGCAGTCATCTTTAGTAGTAGATTAACACTACTTAAAGTTTCGAAACAAGTTTTCTAAAGCTAGGATAGAAAATTCAGCAATCAACTAGTTAGTGTACCATGCTGAGTTAAACAAATTCATAAATCATTTTCACAAAAGTCAAGCAGCGTAACTAGTACTCAAACTTTTTTAATGAGTCTTGACAGCAACGCGTTACTTTATATCTATTAGGTTAATTTTAACAATAACTTTTACGACGATATGCTACGCACTGCTGTTAACACATAAGCTATAAACAAGTGATAGTTATAAACGCCTCAAATGCTTGACTAGTTAGCGCAGTATGTCATACCAATTGATGGACATATGGTTGGGGAGACCTAAGAAAAGATGGATGAACTGTGAGAATGATGGGATGAAGCCAGGTGAAAAGCGAAAAATGTTTTGTGTGATGGTTGACAGTACAGTAAATCATTTTTTTACAAACACCATTTAGCTCTAGACAAAGACAGATGAAGATGGAGGAGTATAAAGAATAAAAGAAGATAACAAACAGGCTAAATGGACTCTGATTGAAGATTGCTTATAGCCTACAAACACAAGTGCTTTGTTAATGCTAAAAACACAAAGAGCAAAACAATGTTTGAAGACATTGTTATTTCACCTGCACTGAACGCTTAAACTTCAATTCAAATTCTGCTCGCAAATCAATAAATTTTAGCTAAGACTTCGAAAGATTCAGATATCTTAATGTTTCCTCTTGAAATGAAATCTATTGGAAGCGGTACACTGTTTAATTTTAGCCGGCTACATAATAATGCATGACTGTGCCACTCAATGCATTTCGGACTAATGACAATATTATTGATGCGTCCAACTGTTCACATTCATTCAACAACGCGCATATCTTGGGGCGAAATTATCGTGGGCTTTACTACTAGAGGCTTACTAGTCGTATGTGAAAGGGATTGTCGATAATAACAGTCGACTGTCGATTTTGTTCATGCTTTGTTTTTTGGAGTAGGGTTAAATCTGGCTTTGTATTTCGCGTATTTGGACATGGGAGATTCATAACCGAGGCTGTTACTGAAAACAAATAACGTTACCCTTGTGCCAATACATATTTCTGGAGTTATGCGTTTTGACTGCCCTGCCTGCTTCGAATATTTAGACTGATCCTTCTCATATCGTTACTAAAATCCAAAAACTGTGAAAGCAGCGTTTACTCCAGACACGCACTCTTCAACATTAGCGATTCTTGTTTACACCTTATTTAGCCCAGATTAATTCGCACCATCGAAGCTCAATCGGTCAATAAACCAGCCGAATGAAATATGTTCGGTATGTGGTTACAGAACAAAAATAAACTGTTAACTAGTTACTGCTGAACATTGGTTCACACCTTACCACTTTAGTCAGTTCTAACACTCGCTGCGGGTTTGCGCGCTTTTTTTCTAGTCCGACCTTTCGGCTGTTAGAAAAAGTTTTGCCTTCGGTCAGTGTTCTTTAGGTATTTGAATCCGGTGGTGGATTACAAAAGATAACGAGGTGAGATCCTAATTTTTCTTTATTGTTGCTTTTTAAAGGCAGCGTTCATTACATTCTCAGCGCGAGTATTGAACGTTTTCGATACACTAAATTACTAATTCACTTGAACCATCAAACTAAATTACTGTTGTGAGTTATACAAAGTTTCCAATGTATCGTAATGGAAGCATCTGAAGTGGTGGCCTATATTCTGCAACGAACGAATTATTGCAAAAGTTCCTACATCATAATATCAGTTACGTTTATAACTTGCAGTGAGAATTATTAAATTGAACTTGTGCTCTACTAACACTGAGAAATTATTCTGTTTAATTTCAAAAGAATTCTGAAGGTAAACTTTAAAACCACTCGAAATAAAAAGGGCTTTTGATGTTTCGCTGTCTGTAAAACTGTAATTTTGCCATTATCCCTAAAACATACTGACGTGGATGGCGTCTCGTTGGAGCAGGTGATGCTCCCGTCTATCGATCTTCCGAATACCGATCGTTCTCTTTGAAGTGTCTGTCGTCCAAGCTTGTTTATAGTCACAAGCTGATGTAATAAATATAATCGACGCGCACACACGACAAGGACCATCTCTTAACCGGACAGCGTTCGCCAACTGTGAACTCAATACTCTTTCGACAGCTACCGAGGACGTGTCGCCTCCAGCGAATTTAATTTATACCTTGGTCTCCAGTGTAATTAAAAAAATAATTTTTAAAAGTCATATCGGTACGCGACGGTCGTGACACATTCGGCCGAATACGAAATTCGAATTTCCGCGCGTTTTTTCCCCACGTTTTTTGGTGTGTTCGGAATTTCGGATACAAGCCGATTAAGAAGGCAGTTTTTGTGAGTGGTTTGAAAATAAGCATGAATTTGAAATTTGTGGTCAAACTAATATAATTTCAGCGCTATTTCATTAAACAAGAGTGAAATGAGTGTATTCCTTTAAAATATATTTTTTAATAATTTTAAAACCGTAGGTTTCTGTGTTTAATTTAATCGCAGTGTTTAATTTACTCTTATGAAATGAGTGTTAAGTTCTCAATATTCAGAACATTACAATGTAAACTTCAATGCCAGACTCTCTGAAACTTTTTTCACGTGACAAAAAGCTCCATACAGTTCAGCTACTCGTCAAGAGATGGCGCTAGTGAAGCGATTCTATTAATAGCAAGATAAACTTTTTTACTTTTTTGAAATTGAATTATAGAAATTGAGCTTGCATTATAGAAAAGGATTTGTAATTTTATTCTATATTTTTTCTTTTATTCAGATAAATGTTTTTAATATAAATGGCGGAGACAAAAAGTTTCGGACGAAATTTTTGATTACATTTAGATAGCTTAGTCGTCATAATCTATTCATATTGGAGCCTTTATGAGCTCTTGAGTCATAATTATCAAGCATGGAACCCTCAATTAAATAATCTTACATAATCATTTTTCTTTACAAATAAGAAACTATTGAGCCCTTGGGGTTATCTCTTCCAACGCTACATTTCTTCAAGCGCCTTACATAATATGTCGACAATGTTTCGCTTGAAATCTAAATTAAAAGTTGTGAGCTATTAGGAGCTCCGATTAACATTTCTCATACGCAGTGTAAGGATTTAATTCACGCCCGTCGGGGCTGCGGGTTGTTCGAAAGAAATACCGTGGCCTCGACACAAAGGGCTAAGAAGGAACATGGGTGGTTTTTAGTCAGTAGAAGTCTGACACTCTCTTCCGCTCTGCCCAGAGCGGGAGGGGTTATTTGATGACTTCCCACACGCCGAAAAAAGGATTTAATTCAGTCTGGTAACCAAAGGGTTAGAAAATTTTACGGGTTTTAAAAAAAGGTCAGCTGGAAGTATGGAAGCTAAGTTTGTTCATTGTTTTTGGCTGTGGCGGTCAAAGTGATCCATGGAGGACAATAGAGGTAGATTCTTAGTCGTATGTTTTATTATTTAAACCGGCAAAAAAAGTCTATTTAGAATTAAAATCGTAATATTTCAACGTCGAAAAAAAGGTGCCCAAGTATGTGTCCCGATGCCTTACACCGTGTATTTTATGAGGAATCAGTTTTTTCTAGGCAAGCGTGCTCCGCTCTAGGCCTCATCATCGCTTCATAAAAGGCGCGTTTTGGCCAAAAAAAAGACATTAAAAAAATATTTATCCTTAAATAAGTCTAGCTGTCTAAAAACATATTCAAAACTCCTTCAGGTGTTTGTGAGTTGCACCTACTCACTTAAGACATTAAACTGTTGACACACACGAACTTCAAGAACACCTTTGCCAATCAGTAAAATGTCAATCTTTTGAACACAACTTAAAAAAATTGACAACGTTAACAAATCACAAGATTATCAAGTCAACGCTGTTTCTCATACTAATCGGTAATTAGCCTTCCTCACGAACCAGTTCACACTTACCATCCATATTTCACAAACCCAGCATTAAAACAACGCAGTATGGTTGAATTTCGTGTGTTTTCTAATTCTGAAATTGTAAAGAAAAGTTGGTAATTTTAAGCTTAGAGTGACAGCTTAATTTTACTGAAGAGATTGGGTTTTGGTGTCAGAAGTATGAATTTCGTTCAAATGTCTAAATGGTTTAATTTATCTTCGTCTCTTGTAGACGTCAGTAGACCTGTCTATTTACTAAGCCCCACAAAATGTATATTGTTAGATACATTGAACTGTAATGTAACAAACATCTTTCGCTGTAATTTTTGAGGACAAGCGTGTCGATGACAATTCAAATTGAGTCAGGCGAGTCAGCCCAAATTTGGCGGCGAGTTTGTCACTTTCAGTAGCCTCCCATCAGCACCTGTGATGTGCAAATAACAGGACAGGCAGGACACGATATCGAGGGCCCCATAATTTTTGGGGCAACACCACATTTACACTCCAGGACAGAGTCATCTATGAATCTCCACCTGAACAGGTTTTCCTTGCTTCAACTCTCTTCTGTGTCCAGAGTCTATTTAAAGACTTCCAGGGCCCCGAGTCTGCTATTCAATAGTGTCAGAATGGTCTATCATTGATCTCATAATTGTTGATTGATGACAAGCCAAAAAGTACCTTAAGGCTATCGACTTAAGGTACTTTTTGGCTTGTCGTCTACTTGTCAAAATCAACAATTATGAGATCAATGATAGACCATTCTGACACTATTGAATAGCAGACTCGGGGCCCTGGTTGACCATGGTAACTCGTGCCCAGGCGGGAAACTTTCGACAAGTGGCACAAATATATTTGGAATCCTCACAATAAGCCTTTTCATTTGATATGTCACACGGTACAGTTTGCAAAACTTCAAAAAAACAAAACTTTTGTGTACCCAAAAGTGACCCCGCTGTTCAAAATCCATTTATTTACGGTATACGTCCGTGTTTGGGTCATAGAAATACATATGTATACCAAATTTCAACTTAATCGGTTGATTAGATTCGGAACAAATTGGCTGTGACAGACGGACAGACAGACAGACACACGAGTGATCCTTTATCGGTTCCGATTTTTCCTTTTGAGATAAGGAACCCTAAAAAGGCATCGAAATGTCGAACTTGGTACATTTATTTATTTACATTAATTCAGTTCTGCATTTTCCACCTGCACTCATAAGTTGATTGAAGTGTAAAATAGTATTGTCAGCTTTTCATGGGTTGGCAGCAGTTTGATATTTAGATACTAAAAGGGCCTGCGTGCCTTTTCTGGTTCCACATTATTCAGCCACCGTGTACCCAACTTGTGTAACTTTTACGTCTGAAAGCTTTCATACTTAGGTAGGTAGGTACTAAACTTCGCCTTTCGAGTATACGCGTCGTCTACTTACCTTCCTCAGAGTGCTAACTCATTTATACGTCTTTTGTCTCCTATGTACCCACAGCCCACTTAACAATGTTAAAATAAAATAGGCAAAATACTTACTTACTTATACTCAAAATTATAATGAAAGCTTAGTATTAGACTAATTTCAGTGGTCGTAAGCCAAACATTTCTTCCAAAAGTCAACTAAAAATAAATCTAACCAAAAACAACTGCATCTGTCCTCATTATAACAAAAAAATACCCAATTAACATTCGAAAGTAAATGTCACCTGTCGCGGCAGACAACCTCAAACTCCTTACGGTTACCAACTTAAAAAAAAACAGGTCTACGATCTAAAACTCTTTGGTTGTCCCTCGTGTCATCGACCCACCTGTTACAGCTGCCAATTTATTGTTTACCGGACGTCGCTCACTTTCCGTCAAAATTATACCTCTAAGTTTGTTGAATAAAAATAGCGCATAATTATTTTGGTGTGATACCTAGTTTCAAACATTGTGAGTCTTGAAAAGTATAAGACTAAAATATGAAAAAATCTTAAATTGGTCTTGTTTGTTTGTTTGTCTTGTTTTACAAAGACACTTCATTTCACAAAGCTAGAAATCAGAATGCAGAATGAAAAACAAAATATTCACTGGGAAAAATGTTTCGTCTGCCTAAATAAAATTCGATCCGTGAAGGATTTACGATAAAAGCGAGTGCAAAAATGTAATGTAGAGAGCTTTCATTGATTAATTTGTTTGTTTATTTGCTACTGACTGCAACATACATGTAAAGACGCCTGCACATGAAGTGTTAAATTGCTTTATTAGATTTTCAACATCGTCGCTAATGTCTTAGGTTCAAGGTTGATTGGGAAAATTGGAAAGTTCGGGATGTGCTGGCGCCTGCACTTATATTCTGCAGCATCCGATAACTAGCTAGGCAGATGATGACAAGGGTGGATGGACCTATTAAAAAATATTAATACACTTAATAAATAATAAAAAAACGCACATGCTAACTACCAATCAAGTGGTACATCTTATTAAATGTTAAATTCATAAATTACAGCTTAATATTGTTTAATGCTAAGTCTTCTGATGTTTGCGCATGCGTTGCCAACGCGTAAAAACGTGGAACGATTTCATGCGTTAAACTTTAACCGCCTTATTAATAAAAATAGTTAAACCTAGTTTAACTTACGCTTGGTTTATCTCGCATGCCGTCACTTTCTTTTGAATATTTTTTGAATTGAGACTGGGAGATAAACAAAGCGTAAGTTAAACCAGGTTTAACTATTTTTATTAATAAGGCGGAATGTGTTTAAAATAGAGTGTTACAATCATGTTATTTTAAGTTACAAAACTAAACTGTGCCATTTTATTTAGTTAAAACATTTAACTCTTTTATGTTAGAAAAACGATTTGTTTTCTTCTTCAATATTGATAGCTAGGAAGAAAGATGGATGGACTGTGAAGGATGGTATGGCTATAGAAAGGAGGTGACGGCTGAGCACACGAGTACTAGGGAAGTACGGAAGAAGAAACCTGCTGCGCCGATCCCAAATAAATTTAGTTACGGGCAGGAGAATGATGAATTGATGATAGATAGCGGGAAAATTCTACATATATAATTCGAGACAGTCTGTCTTTCTAACATATAAATATTATGTTTTCTTCACACCTACTATTTTTCGCGTACACCTACTTAGGAACACGTGTAAGCCTTCACAATTTGTGGAGAACGCCCCTTCGCTGCCAATAAGCTCATTCAAGTTCAAGTGGGTGGAACATCAATGAAACTACGAGTAAGCCTGTCTCGCCATTTTTTTAGATCACACACTTTTACGAATTATGAGGCTTTTCACCTTTCGTCGTTATGTAAAGCTTCTGCTATTTTGTTATTTGAATCACATATGTATTTGTTACTGGAAATCCTTTATACTAATATTAAAAATGCGAAAGCTTGTGCGGATGAAAATGAATGGATGTTTATGACTCTTTCACGCAAAAACTACTTACCGGATTTGGATGAAAATTGGCACACAGATAGTTTATAATCTGGATTAACACATAGGACACTTTTGATCCCGGTTTTTACTCCACACAAGCGAAGTCGCGAGCATAAGCTAGTCCTTTATAAATCTTTCAAACATCAATGTTTCAGGATAAAAGCTTAAAAAATCACTTTCACAATATCTTCCATTACTTGAACGAATTTTTCCCCCAATTTTCCTTCTCCCTGGTTCCCTTTCGTCCACCGCGCTCACTCTTGCGCACGGCCCGCGCTGACGTCACGGGCGGCGGTGTCAGGTTACTGCGCGCGCGCCGCCCGGTGCCGTACTCGGCTCAACTCGGCTCAACTCGGCTGGTACTTTCACTGCGACCTTGCCTTTGACACCGATGTTTTCAGATATTTAGGTAAACGGGGATATGGCCTGGATGGGTAGGGTAATTTGGGAAGGAGTTGGTTCTGTTTTCGGTTTTCACCGGTTAGTTATGGCACATTTGTGAGGTTTGGTCTTTATGTTTTGTCGCAGCGATGTGATTTAAAATTAAGTATTATTTTATGAATTATGTTTAAAAAAACAAAACAAACATGTTATTTAATTTTGTGTACTTATTTCATTGTATGGTTTTCTTTTGAATTAGTTTCGATGTTTCTGCATTGTTATGTAACGTTATATTTTTGGAATTGTTCTCATTGAAATTCGTTTCTGAGATATCAGTTTGTTACTTTTTTTTTAGTTTAAAACTTAGAAATAAATAGCGAACATATTTTTTATGATCAAACATAATATGGGAGATTACTTATTCTGCTATAATTTTAAATACTAAATCGTTTAATTCAGGTTTGTAGTTAATTTAAAATGTTATTTCATTTTATTCGAAGATGTTTCTATGGTTTTTTCGGTTTTTTCCATCGATCTCAATAAATAATTCTCAATACAAGAGTATTTAAGCTACTGGTATTTGCCCATTCATTTTTAACACCAGCCAGTATTTTCATAGACAAACAATAAATAATCCGAAGATAATTATAATAAAACAAGGAAAACAAGCATTTACGCAATGTTTATGTTTTTAAGTATATTTACCGACCGCGTCGTAGCGCGTAGTAATGTGTTTGACAAACCGTAGGCGTTAGGCATAGTAATGTCTTTTGACTTGTTTACAAAATGCGCGGGTATTTTTGAATCGAGAAGATTTTCTGTAATCCACCTTGTATTGTTACCTGCCAATCTCTGTTGGCTAGGCTTTTATTATGGAGGTTGTATTTCGTCGATATAGGGAGAACTGCTTTGCCTCCATGTTTTGTTAAAAGAGTTTTATTAATTAGGTCACGTGAAGTGCCAGGGAAGGCCGTGAAATTCAGTTTTTCTTACGTTTTTTGGATTTTGCCAGTGTGTCAGGTTGTCTATTGATTAAAATTGGATTTGCGCCCATAATTTCGCATTGAATTTCGCGTAAGTTAAAATTGAAGTTATTTATCGCACCGGGTGTCAGGTACAGGGATTACTGTAAAAGAAAATGGAAAATTAAAAGAAAATGGAAAATTAGATGAAAATGGAAAATTAAAAGAAAATAAAATTAATGTAAAAAAAAGCGCTTTTTGGGAATAATATTGGCCTACGTACCTAGTTAAGCTTTTACTATACTTTGGAAAAGCACTGGAGACGGAATAACCAGCTTTTTTGTGTACTTACTGCAAATGACGATTCTCTATGTTCTATTTACTTGATAATTTATCCCTTCTTACTATGATTTTCTTCAGATCCTCGTAAATCAAGAATTTAAATATAGTAGGTAGGTAAAATACATGATTTTCAAAATAATGGAGAGCAACAGCTCCCTGTCAGCTTATATTCCATAACCTACGGTCAAGTTCCTGACTATAAGTATTTTTAAACGGTTTTATTTTTTTCAGAAATGATAGATGATGTTTATAGGTCATCATCATTCCTCAGTGTAAGTTTAGTTGCAAGAAGACAGCATCATTTACAACGAGTGGAGCGGCCTATTTCTAGCTGTCATCGAGAATATCATTGCCAGTTATATTCTATCAAACATACATATTTTGTAGCGTAGTATATATTTTTTGGATTGGTTGAAAACGTTTTAAAATATAGAAAAACAGCCTTAAAAGAAAAACCCCACTCCTCCGAGGCACATTAAATATCTAATTGTAATTGTTTACATCTCTGAATTTATTTTAGGCTTCATGAATCTTTTCTTCACCGTTCGTTCGCAACTGCAGAAATACTCGCTTCTGCCTGAACAAAAACCCAGCTTTTATGAATCGAGCCCCACCCACAGTAGACTTACATAACAGAACTATTTATACAAAAAAGCGCTGGAGTACTTACAGCAGTCGCCAGCCGCTTAATCTAGCGATCACACACATCCAGCGCTAACGTCTATCGCCTACAGTCAAAGCTTTGCTCTCTCGCCTTTAACTTGAGTGAAAAACAGTTCTCTCAATTCTTTATTGCGTACCATAATGTAAACAGTTGGTAGGGAAACAGTTGCATCAGTCTCAATTATGGAGCCTTTCGGGCACAGCATAGATCAAAAGTAGGAGTCTCGTCCGATGCTGTTTCATAGCTTCTGAAAAGTGATGGCCCTTTGTGACCTTTTTAGTTGTTTAAAAAATGTTAGCGGTCACATTCGGCCTCACAAACATCGTTCGAAATTCAAAGACTGTAATGGTAGAAATTTTACACTCTACATTAAAAAAAACCTTATTTCTAATAGAAATGCATGCTTACAATACCAACCATATGCCAGTAAAACCCCGTCAAACAGACAAAAATAAAAAAAATTAAGTACCGTACGTATATGAGTACTTTCATATGCATTCAGTAAAAAGCTGTTATTTTGAAATTATAAACAGACACTTCAACTTTATTTATTTGTATAGATGAAACGTCTTCATTAAAGTTTTTCTCTCACAACAGTTACCTACCTCTCACTCTCACATCTCTTATAGAAACGAAGCCTGAAGGTCCGCCCACACTTTCCATCACACGGCTCCTCTGACGTCGCACCTACGTCACAGCTCCGTAATTAGATGTATGTTGTACCTAAATGAGCGCATCTTACGTACTTGTGTTCGGAGTTCGGAATAATGGCTCTGGAATGGCTGGCGTTTGGAAATTGTGTTTCTATGTCGAATTTGGAGCTGGATATTGTTGAGATTTGAAGTGCATGAGTTGTCAGGTATATTTTGAGACGTGGAACGATTTTACAATGTTATGTGTGTGAAATTATGGCTCTATATGAGTAGAGGGAGACTAAAGGCACGGTGAATGCACTGTGTGAAGGATAATATGGTAATAATGAGGTGTCTCAAGAGATGAGGAGTAATTGAAGAAGAATACGTTCTGCGCCGACACAAATAATTGGGATTAAATAATGACGATAATGTGTGTGACCACCAGCTCTTTTTCTACGATGATAGAAAAGTGAAAATGTATTGCATCAATCTTGAGCTTCTGAAAAGCTCCTGTCAATCGTTTTGAAAGTTTTTGCAGAAGTTCGAAGCTTTGAAAGTTATTGTTTCATAACCAAGACCAGCAGGGGTATTGTGTATCTTTTAATGACAGTGGATAACTTATAGTGTCTATCAAATAACTGTCAAATGGTGAGTTTTTAAGAAAAAAATGTACCAAACCATAACCAATTTACAGTTAATCTATGGACACTTTAGGTTAGCCACTGTCATTAGAAGATACGCAATAAGCCCTGCTGGTCAGAGCATAATTTCACCAAAATCAGTCGAAATGGTTGACTTCAAAGCCAGACATTGCGTGCGTATCTTCAGTTTCCCGTCGTCAATCACCTGAAATTACGGGAATGAGCAGTTACCGCATATATCGTTGATATTTCGTAATCAAACGTGTTGTTGTGGATACCTGAACCGATGAGCTGCCAACTTGTCATGCCTTACGTACGAATATGACGTGGCCCTAACGGAAACGTTGGAGATTAATGCATCATCAGTTTCCACCATTTATGCCAATTATTTGGCGTCGTCGGTGCAACGTATCTTGTTCTTCTTTCACATTTACGTTTAGTATTTGCCACACCACACACACACACATATAGGTTTGATTTTGATGGCTACCGTATTGAGTCGCAAAGATGAAGCATCGCTCTGGGATAGTAAGAATCTTCTACAGTTCTCTACTGCGTTCGTGTCTAGAGTCTAGACAAGGTATATAATATATTAAAAGTAGCTCTTATTGTAATGGGAATAAAGAAAGTTTTGAGTATGAATGTAGATGGATAAGAGTCAAGGAAGACCAAAGAAATGATGGATGAACTGTGTAATGGATGATATGGCAATAAAGGAAGTGTCTGATAAAATGGAGAAATATGGAAGAAGAAGACATGCTGCGACGACCCCAAATTGGGATCAGGGCAAGAGAATTATGGTACTTAAATGCTGTGAATATTGTGCACAAGACAGTTTTATAGAGCAGTCTGCACAATCGGTTCTGGTTCTGAAATACAGTTATTCGTATAGTACCGGATACTTATCTACATAATCGTTTACAATTTGGCAATTCTCCTTCAGCTTTTTCAGTGAATTTTTTTGGGTGACTAACTACTGCTAATAAAGTCAATAGACTAATAATATTCACTCTTGACATTTCCCAACTGTGTATCAAAAATATCTCAATTTAATACTTACAAAAAAATATGAGGCAAATAAATGTACGAAGTAAATCAAATATCAAATAAAATCTTAAAGCACACTTGTTGTTATTAATCTTACGCCATGACAATATAAAGAACTAAATATTTAAGGATTATTCTTACAAATAGGTATAACTATAAAATAATTCTGGCATGATGTCAAAACAACGTAAACGTCTCTTTATAAGAAAACATTCGGTTCTAAAGTGTTCGAAGTTTGTAGATTTAAATTAAACACGTTAGTTACGTGTGCAATTGATTTTTTTTTAATTTCCCAAAGGTCAATGACACATGGTTGGAAGTATTTTCTTGTTAGGGACTATTTTACGGCTAATTTGCTTGGCAATGGACGGAGAGATTGTTGATTGCTTGGATTAGATGTACCTACTGTAAAATATCTCAACAGCTGGTAATAAATTGTGATAGAATTGCGAACAAGAGATAAATTGAAGGAAAATTCCTGTTAAAACAAATTGAGAGAAAAGCAAAAGCTTGGACCACACCCATTTTACCCTCATTTTCGACGCAACACGCTATATTCTTTTATTTTTCCCTATCAGACGTCATTTACTCCAATCTCTTTCATATCATTCCTCAAACCATACATGTATTCTTCGGCTTTCCTCCCACCTCACTTTACCCTGTTGGATAGATAGAAACATTTATCACAATATTATCAAATCATCAGTTCAGTAAACATAGAAAATCGATTCGTCAAAGAAACAACATAATTTAAATCAATTGTAAATCACGATTTAATTAAGTATATTATCTTTCACCAAAATAAATTTACTACCTTTTCATTGTTTTCTCTGACAAATAGGAGTAACATCAGGCCATCCTAGAATATATATGTGACTAAAGAGCTATAAAAATAGTACATAGCAGTAAATAGTAGAGATTTTAAATTTGTTTTCTCGAGCTGCGCAAGAGTATTACATTAAGAAGCTTACAATGTGAAAAGATAAATATATTATCAGCTAGATTTTTTTACGGAATGTTTGTTTTCTTTTCCAAATTAACTTTAAATGGGTTAAGTAATTTAAATTAATCTTGAGTAATTAAACAAAGAAAAATGAATGATAACATAACATAACATGATGCCTGTAATCTCCGAAGGGTTAGGCAGAGATGTCCCTAATATGTAATACACCCACATTTCGCCAAATTTTATGTTTATTTTCCATGTTATGGAGGTGAGCTTTTTGACATCAAAAGGGCAAAATCTAGACTCCGTGGCTGCTACTGAGAAAAAAAAACCTAAAAAAAATAGATCGAAATCTAGAAAATACTCTTTCTTAAAATCTTAATGTCTACAATAATTAAATTATCTCCGTTTTTGAGAAGTAATAGAGGAATACGAAACGTCGATCTGGTGAAATTATGTGCCATGGTCCCCTCATAACATAAGTGACTAACTTATTTCCAAAAATGATCATAGAGAAACTACGCAAAATTGTACATTAACACATAAAACTGAAACATTATTTCCAGCATTTCAGTGTTTCAATGTCAAGATTGTAACCCACGCACTTTATATGACGGTACAGCTGGACTCTTTTATTTACGAACGATCGCTTTGTTGCTAAAAAGAAAGTTACGTACAAACTTTTTGGAACGACTTTATAAATAGTTCATGGTTATTTACTTACGCAAGTCATTTTTCTTGGATTTTTCAGACAAACGTCATACTTTGCGCGCGAAAGTTAACATTCGATATTTGAATTTATTGATAGATGCGGACTGGACTCAAATCGGACAATCGGAATCTGAATTGATGAAAAGACCCGCTCAGACACTAATCTGCATGGTCTTCGGCCTTTTAAGGGACAGGCCTCTGACATTGATATAAAAACTAAAGATACGGTCGTCCGAACATTTTGCTCGATGCGTTCCCCATACAGAGAAACACTAACGTCATCTATAAGAACTAATCAGGCTGCTCGTAAACGTAACCTTGTATGAGCGGCGTGGCGTGGTAATATCGAGGTTTATAGAAATTAAATAAAGCTTTCATTAAAATGTTAATAAAAAAAATGTTAAATTTTCATTGTTAATTTTCATTTTCTTTTAAACTTCGGTTTAGTCAAGACCTATTTGGGACCAAATTCGAGGCGTCATTTTTTTATCATGCGGTCCGCCCAGTCCTTACGCAGTAATATATAAGTCAATGGCCTCTGAGCTTGTTTCTTTTCAGACTTATTGGATGAGAAAAACTTTTTTACAAAAAATAAAACCGACTTCGACAAAAAAAACACTCAAAAGTGAAAAATAAACTTGAGAAGAAAAATCAGTTTCTGAAGTCGGTGACTTTTGTTTCTTTGATTTCATTTTTTTGTCACCGACTTCAGAAACTGATTTTTCTTCTCAAGTTTATTTTTCACTTTTGAGTGTTTTTTTTGTCGAAGTCGGTTTTATTTTTTGTAAAAAAGTTTTTATTTTTCACTTTTTAGTGTTTCACATGTGCTTACCCCTTCACAACGCACCGGCGTGATGTCATGTTAGGAACTGGTGTAAACAATAGACAGACAATATGAGATTTCAGCAATCCCAGTCCATTAGCTATCATTTATTGAGGAGTTCCGTTGCCTATCTCCGAAGTTCTTCATCAGATCTTCACAAAATAGTTTTTATAACCTTTGTAGTGAGTACAGGCGTAATATTATGTTGTGTGATGGCGTAAACAATGCTTAGATATGCTATAGCAACAATCGCGGTTAATCTGCTGTTATTTATTGAAGAGTTCCCCCGATTTCTACAAGATCCCATCATCAGATATTGAAATGGTGACAATGGGACCACACGGGAAGCACCAGCTTTCAAATGAAAAAAGAATCATGAAAATCAGTTCACCCAGTCGCAAGTTATGAGTGAACAAACATAAAAAAAAAAAAAAAAAAAAAAAAAAAAAAAAATACAGTCGAATTGATAACCTCCTCCTTTTTTTGGAAGTCGGTTAAAAAGCGTCCGCGTGTGGATTTCAATGAAATAGACATAATTTTTGAAAACACCTTTAATGATGAGAAAGGGTTTTGTGCACCCATAATTTCAGCTTTCTAGGTCCAAGGGTTTGGGCTGGGCGTTGATGAGTCAGTCAGTCAGTCAGGACTTCTCTTTTTATTTATATAGATTAGCCCTTTTAATTTTTAAAATATTGGAGGTCAAAGGGGTTTGAACTTTTTTGAATGGGAGCTGGCATATCGACCCACCGCCATTTTGATTTTTTTTTTAAATCGCGGCCCACAATGAAAGTGGTATGTATGGATAGAGGACATATAGACGAACAAAAAATGTCCAGTAACACGGTACCCAAAGTGTCACGATACCGAGATATTTGAAGGTAAAGATGGTCATATGAGTACAATGACCACATAAAAATTAGACCTTTTACGTGTCTATAGGCGTTTATTATTATTATTACTGGTTACTGAAAGAGAGTAGGTACATAACATACTACTAGGAGCACGAGAAAACTATTTTTGACATAACATAGCGTTTCATTGCGATGCGAAGCTATTTTATTGTGCGTATAATAATAATCAACCTGGGAACTATTATTTGGATACAATTTAACGCATATACACGTAAAAAACTATTTAAAAAAATATTTAATGATTGTCGTTGTACTTATTTGTCGATCTTTAACTTCAAATATCTCAGTAACGTGACACTTTAGGTACCGTGTTACTTGACATTTTTTGTTCGTCTATATGTCCTCTATCCATACATACCACTTTCATCTTGGGCCGCGATTTCGAAAAAAAAACAAAATGGCGGACAGGTTGATATGCCACATCGGTTCTATCCCCTTTCCAACTTTTTGACAGGTAAAAAAAACCAAATGTATAACTTTACTTTAAATACCTATCCTCAACCTACTAGTTAATGTACCCATCAGCAATTCAGCACACTTTTTTGCGTGCGTTACATTGAGACCTAACATAAACTTTTATTTTTTTGTGGGATTGATCATCCCACAAAAAAATAATAGTCGTTTCATCAGTATTTTTTTTTGTAGAGTTACTTAGTTTTATGTACAAAATCCTGGTTGACTTCGTAAAGGGCCCGTTCACATCTTGTAAATTCATATTTTTGTCTTATAACAGTTAAACAGCTGTAAGCTATACGTTAACGGAGTTCTATTGCTAATAAATGCTCAACATAGGGTTTAGTTATAACATTAATTTACTATCCTCTAAGAGACAATAAATTATTCTAGTAACCACGGATGACGCAGAACTACGTATTTCTAGTGCCTTTGACGGTCACTTGAACATTTGGCAACACTAGCAATTAGTCATCGGCTAAACAGGGATGATTAGTAAAACAAAAGTACTACTGTTTGACCAAAAGAACAACTAATTACTTAATTAGTTACATAAGTAGCATTTCCAGTCAAGTAGTGTACAATGAGAAGGTACTTAGATGCTGGTAACATATATTAAGGGCTTCTGAACGTGGTTTAAAATGAATTTATTCATGTGTTCACAAAACTATGACCCCGTCCTTTCAGAGGGATAATCAGATAAGACGATTTGACACACCGTGTCTTATCATATTTTACCAATTATTATAAATCTACGTTATTAGTTTAACAAATAACCCAATAAAACGCATAAAATTGATGTCTCAAAACTGACGACATTTTTTTTTTTTTAGGTTTGCTATTCACAAACATCTGATGCTCTTACTTGGCATCAATGGAAATCGGTTACATATCTAAAACCAATAAACGTTAACATAAACTTGGTTAACATCATAGAGAGAAGCTCGAGTCCGGTAGTGGCAAGCTTCGATCCTATGTTGATTTACTGATCGAAACATCACAGGAGCTGCAACCAAACGCATTCACTTTAAATCACCAACAAAGTGAGCCGATGTTACATTCCCAATAACTCACTACAGCTACAATCACACGGGTAACAAATCAATCACTGGCTGAAACATTTTTATAGTCTCGTAAACCCACGACCTTCGGCCGAATGATCGAACGAGACATAAAGCTAATGTCTGGCCACAACGCCAAATGAATTCTAAATCGGGACACAAAAGTTTGGCAACTATTACACTTTAATTTCAGTTGTTCAAATCTTGTCTCAGCGTAATCGCGCTGAATCCGTCCTGCTCCCCGGAGACCCTTTTCAAAAGTACCCCTTTTCCATTCCTTTTGATAAGGCCGTGTTTGTTCGAGGACTTTGAAATGGGACTCCTACTGTCTGTCGTTATCTCGTACGCCGGCGCGCATGAAGCGATCGATTGCTTGAAACACCTACTCAGTGGCTTCATACCCAACGACCACCCGGACTTCCAAGAACTCGTCGAATACTACAGCAGCCAACTCAGAAAAGCGACCAACGCATCCTCCACAGCGGACTGGAGCAAAGAATGCGGTCAGGGATACCTATTATTATCGGAAGATAAAAATGGAAAACTAAAATCGGCCGCCGTGAAGTACTACGGTGACAGCACAAACTCGACCGCCATACTGTTCTCTACGAAAATCTCCAGCTTCGGACAGGAGTCAGTCGAGTCGGAGACCCAATCGAACGGAGACTACCGGAGCGACAGGTACATACCGACGAAAACGAAAACTATTGTAACAAACACGTCAGGGTCGATCAGTGTCGGTCAAAGCAACAGATCAAGATCACCTACGCCTCGTGAAACTATTTCAGATTCAAATCACAACAGCTTTACTACAAATTCTGTCGAGCCTGACAACAAGGAGGAAGCTGGGGCTGACGAGAAACTGACATGGCATTACAGACCACTGAGTCCCACCCGCACCCCGCAAACACTGCCCGAAATACATTTCCAATCATTCGACGACGACAAAAAAGGCGAATACAGCGAAGAATTCCTCAGGTTAATATTCATTGATACCGGCAGGAACATTACTCATGTAGACTCTCATGCTTACAGTTCGGTAGTGACCTAGCTGCATCCCATTGCCACGAGTGATCACTGCCCATCCGGACACCACCATATGCACGAGTAGAAAGCTAAGTCATGGTACATACCATTCGCTTCATCTGTAATATACCTACTCATATGTTATGAATTTGTTTAAGATCTCTTGATGGGATTAAGTACCGACCGATACAACGAAGCGACCCGAGTGGCAGACGGCGAAGTTTCAGAAAGCGCCACTCTTCGTCGTCGAATTCTTCCAAAGAGTCGCGAGCGTCCCGCGAGGAAGAACTAAAGATGTTCACGTCACTCGAGGAAGCTGAATTCGAGCGTATGAGTAAAGACGGCAAAGTGGCAGGGTTCGGAAGCACTCCTAATCTATCAGCGCGTTCTTATTCCAGAAGTCGGTCGAGGGAAAACTCGAGGGAGAGAAGGAGTGACCACTGGAGCGTGGAAGCGTCAGTAGACAGTGCGGCTTCCGAAGACCATTCGGACCTAAAACCAATGTTGAAAGACGTTCCCAAACTCAACTCCTTCGAGGAAGAGGCGACTGAAACTAAAGAGGTAATTCAAGAGGAAGAAGAAGATGATGTAGATTTCTGGGGCAACTCGGATGACTAGCTTGGAGCCTAACGCACGAGCGCACTGCTGAATGTGAGCGTCTGTAAGCATGACTGAATATTAAATGATGCCCCGGTTTGTGTTTTGTTTTCTTTGCGAACCCTTAGAAATAACCGAACTCTTTGATATCCTTTGTTGACAGGAATTTGAAAAGGTAGGCTCTAATCTGTATGGCTTGTTTAGAGAAACTGAAATTATGGGACACATTATTCTGTTTCGAAATTGATACAATGACTGGCTTAAAGACACATATTTGAGACAATATGAGGTTGATTTTATTATTAGATATTTAATTGGCTCGTTTACTAGGTAAAACTGATCAAATATTTGAACACGATAAATACATCTAACGCAATAATGAATAAACACAATCACGCAGAGATACACTTTCGATGACACAATTAAGTTCATGTAATAATCACGTAATTCTCTTATTTACTATGTAATTTGTGTTCTACATGTACTATTAGTGTATTACACATTTTATTAGCGTAGTTAATGTTGAAAACTTTATTGGTTGCGAGCTTAGTAATGGCCCAATTTCCTTCGATCGAATTCATGTTGTTTTTGTAATTGGACTGGAAACAAACCGCAAATAATGTTACCGTAACTTTCTAGGTAAATTATTGTTTTTCTCGAAAATCGATTAAATCGAAAAAAGTGAAACCCTATCATGATGACATCACACAGTTCAAAAGGTTAAGTCTCAGCTAAGACCTCTTCATTTTCCCACCTCGATCAGGTCAAGTCAAATTCGTAAAATTTTATTGGAATCGTACCTGCCATATTTCCAATTAATATTAAATTATGAGCGGTTAATCAAAGCTGTTGCACAATAGTCTGAAAATACCCGGCCAACCTCGACCCAGATATGTCTCATTAAATCCAGGGCATAAAGTACCTACGACCTTTAGATTAACGCCATCTACCGGCCAATGCGGATTATTAACGGATTCTGTAAAGTATGTTTCTATTACCCTTGGGATTATTTCAAATCGAACTAGGAAATGAGCTGGGGATTTAGGGAAAGATGAATAGTAGAGGATTAAATGTGGCAATGATTTGATATATTAAGTCTTTTGAAATAGGAATGATGACACACCGCTAGAAACTAAAGTCAGTGCTACTACACACCTGGAGAATTATCGTACACATGTAG
Source organism: Diarsia dahlii (assembly GCA_949775195.1). NCBI lineage: Eukaryota > Metazoa > Arthropoda > Insecta > Lepidoptera > Noctuidae > Diarsia > Diarsia dahlii. Next base: position 20,669,869 of record OX459194.1, on the reverse strand, counting down.
CTGCATACCTTGCATAACATATGCATTTGTCGTGTTCAGAATTCTCTTCAAACGCGGTCTAACATGGCACTGGTCCATGACATGCAAGCTGAAAACATAGTTCAAAAAGTATAGATAGATAAACAGCTGAATAAACCGTAGATAAACTATAAAGATATTTACACAGCTACATTGAATAAATTAAATTTCAATCAATCAATCCTTATAGTGTGCACACTGTACTCTATAATAAATCAGATGCAAGTTAGTGAGGAAAAGATGTAATTGAAATATAGTTACAATTTCATTACACATAATCATATAATTTCCCCATTCATTTTGTATTTTGACTATAAATAAAACAGCGCCAACAAAATAGCAGATGCATCTACAAATGATCACAAACAAGAAACGTAACGAATGCCAAAAGAAGCCGAAATCTTCTAAATAACTGTAGGCGTATTTCTAAAGCCCGAAGCTCTTTCATTAAACCCTATTCATACGCAAAGAAAGATATGCTTTTTATACCGTACCGTATTTTAGAAGCCCAACAAAGATTAGCTCTTACCCGCGGCTTCGCTTCGATTTAAAGTATTCCAAAGAAATGCAGTACAAGGATAATAAGGATCCTATATTCTAGTCCTAAATTGTGGTCTATCCGTATGTAATCTATGCGTATAAAACAGTTTGTCCTGACTGCTCGACAACATTGGACGAATCGGGCTAAAAATTTTCTATCATGAATTCATGACGTAGGCATCCGCTAAGAAAAGTTTTTTGGAAAAATCTATCCCTAAGTAGGTGAAATAGGGGTTTAAAGTTGGTCTATAAATAAAAGCAAAAAGTATCACAATAAATCCGGTCAGCCATTACAAAACTGTGAAAAGGTAATTGACAGACGGACTTACTTTCGCATCTAAAATATTAATACAGATAATGGAGGCTGATGATGTATTATGCGATGAAGTGCTTTCTTCTGTAATTCATATGTCAATGATTTTAAGGTTAGTAGAACATGATAGTAGGAATTATTACTGTACAAGAAGGCTAATGGTGATGGGATTTATTATATTGTTTTCGATGAAGAAAAGGTGTCAAGTTTTTTGCTTATGGTTAAATAGTTTTTGCACTTTGAGTGTATAATTATAGTCATGTTCATTTTAGTGATTTTTAAATTCGTTAATGGTTAAAGGCCATTCGATATAATTCTAAAAAAGCCATAGATGTGCGTATTAATGGGATGACTTTCTATGAAGCTTTGTGGAATAGGACTCTGTAATAATGTCATAGAGACAATAAACCACACATGAATACAGTTGCAATTTGACATTGATAGAGCCTTTATGTAGTAGCTATTAGATTGATTATCGTTGTTAAAGTTTTACCAAAGATCCTAATAACTGTAACTGACTGCAAAATACCACTACTTTCCTCAAAGTTACGCTAGTTATGAAAAGCATCAATACAACAGATCTGTTCTACATTTATAGTCCGACCTAACTTTCCAAAAATACATGCATCTCATTCTCAACCCACAATACTAGTCAAGTCTACTATTACTGTGGTCACAACTTCCGACACACGCGTCATTGAACCACTAGTTTGTGTCTATAGAGCTTCGTAGTCATTAACGACGGGATGTATTCCCGCGGCCTAACTCTTTTATTTGATAGAAACCTAATTTACGACCACAAGCCGTTCTTTTGTTTTCTTTTTATCTAAAATAGTTTTATTGGATTCTCGTTTGACATCACTGTCACTTGTTTTCATGATTTCGAATTTTGAATGTCGTGTGACTACTGAGGTGACTGAATCTTCTATTTTTAAATGTTTGATTTATGGAAAGTAGACGAACTTTTATGTTTAACCAATAAACGCACATACCTTATTTCAGTGTCAGAATTCATAGCTTTGCAGTGAAAATTTCGTTCGACTCAGTAACTTTCAGCAAAGCAAACATTATAATATAAACAGTTGCATTGGTTGTTTCAAAATGTTTTATGTTTAACAATAACAACGTTTCTCCAAAAATATCAAGGTCTGGGTTTTGTTTCACATAACACTAATAGCAGTGATTCAATTCACCACTGTTATAAAAGCAACCTTAAACATCTTCTACTGATCGTTGATATCTCTATCAGCGTAGCTATGTCCCTAACTATAGTCTTACAATCAAACACACTTATTAATAGACCAACTCTCCCTAGCGTAGGTAGTGAAATTATTTTAAGACGTCCCTAATTGTCAGCACTGTCCACCCCCTTCGTAGCCACGTATATAATTACGTCATCAGCCACGACATGGTACACATTACTAAACTGAGCCAAAAAGATGTGCCATTTTTCATCTTGATCAAGAAATATCTTCATCTATCAAGATGAGAATTTATCTATCTCCTTTCTATTTTCCTACATCGTGATTCTTTGGTTTTATAATTAGATGGCTGCCGTTGCCAACCCATACTTCAGGCATATAGAAAAAAGTTAGATTCTATGTAGTTCTTAGAAGTTCGTCTATCTATAGTGAGGATATTTATTTTTAAATTCATAGTCTTGATCATTTCAGTTGTGGATCTGGATTGGTTTTGATGGTTGATATCTTCTTTTCAATCATCCATCTGCCAACTACTGCTAACCTTACCATTTTGAGGTTGGCTTCCAGTATTGTTTTTATAATCATCATTCTCTTGCCTTTATTCCAATTAATTTGAAGTCGGCGAGGCCTGACTTTTTCTTCCATACTTCTCTATTATTCTTCATCTCTTTCATCGTTTCTTTGGTCTCTATTCTTATACCCATCTGCATTCATATTCAAAACTTTCCTCACGACATTTTCCTCATTCCACCGCATCACATTCTTTTAATATTAGTCGTTGAAAGACCTTCGCAATTTCTATATCTTTTTCTTATCTGTTGTTATAATTTTGAATAGGTTTGTATTCGATCGCTATCTCACCTGATCTTAAACGATGATGATGTCAACACAAAATTCCAATTCTCTGTTTTACTGAGACTGAATAATGCTGTCCACTTGATTTATTTTTTCGTTTTTCTTTTCTCTGCGTCGCTCACACTACACTACATCACTAGTAGAAATGGTTTAATCACGGCTTGCATTAAGGCGCGTTAGGAAATCTATTATGCGTAGGCGCAATTATTTATTCGCACACGTCGCAATTATTTACTCTACTACACGTTTTTGTCTATTTTGGATTTAAGGGTATAATTTACGATAGTCTGATTAATCGATACAATAAAATATCTAGGTATTGTTTTTTTGTGATTTTTTGCATTTGTATAGTACAAGTTTGATACTTTAACTATCTAATGTTGGAAGGGAAATATTCTACTTTATAATATTTAAACATCTCCTTATGTCCCTTTTAATATTTTTCTGATACGGAGCTTTTTAAACAAAAAGCTTTTCACTTTCAAATAATTGGACATAAATCCCTTGCCGCGCTTTCTGTCTTGTCTTGAACTTGCGTTCTAAAAATAATATATGACTAAAACAAAGAACCACAATCAAAGAAAATCACGTACGAAACGTGCGAACCCGCCGACAGGCTACGATCTCTAGGACCAAATAATTTAAAAAACATAACCGTTAGGATCATTCATATAATAGTAATTAAATTATCTTCGACCCCTCCGTGTGCCAAATGGCGAGCTGGCAACGATTTATTAATTGGTAACACTATTGTGAACGATTTGATTAATTATTGATTTATATTCGAGAAATAAATCATCTGAGAAGAATTTATTACAGTAAACAGTTTTTATTTGGGCTAGCGGATGTTTGTGGAGAAATAAAGGATTAATTAAAGAAACTAGGCTTCAATATACAAAACAGAGTGACCCATACGATAAGAAGACCTGAATAAATACACCTAACCTATCCAATGGCAATTATTTTTCAAATCTAGGAGGATCAACAGATTTAGAGATAAGGTTTTGTTTTACTGTGACAACATCCTTTTTTTTTACAAACATAACTGAAATACTTAAAACATCAACTAAACCTTTATTTTTTGTTCTCGATGTTAAAAACCCTAGTATAATTAGCTTTTATGTTCGTACTGCTGGAACTCAGATAGCCTAGGTTGCCCCGTTGATTACCGCCCACTACAGACCGAGTTTCCTCCGTGCCTCAGAAAGCACGGTAAGCCGTTGGTTGTCATTTGTGTAGATCTTTGAGAGTCGTTATAGTCAGTCAGTAGCCCGAAAGTCTGTCAACCAGTCTTACTAAAAGGCTATCCTTTTACCCAGTACTAGTTGAGTTGTAGTCGAGGTCAGATAGGCAGCCGCTCCATGTAAAATACTAGTATTGAGGTATACATTTAGCTAGGCTGGAAGCCAAACACAACAAGGTTGGGAAAAAGGCTAGGCAGATGATGACTCCTGGAACTCAAGCTTCCTCTAACAAGGAAAACAATCCAGTGCAAATAAAATACTTTGTATATTAAGAATGTTGTTTACAATCTAGATATTTCTGTTTTTTATAGCACATTTTCGCGGAAAATCCTACAGCGACAGTTTTCTGTAGTATTTTCCGTGTGGGATTTTCCGTCATTTAATAAAAATAACTTTTGTTTTTCGATACTGATCTGGGGCAACCTAACTTTGTCCTGTGTTGTGTAAGAGTTACCGCATGTAGGTCAAGTCTGTGGTATCAAATTATGCACCATTGTCATGGATTTCTGTTAATTAATGTCTGTTAATTAATGTCTGTAATACAAATTTTTAATGGTCGACGTGTATTTTTTAATTGTCGACAAATATTCGCTTATACCTAAAGTAAAAGCTTTCTTTATTACTGTGATTGTTACAAAAATACGATTTGCTATGCAGTCACTCACTATCGTAATTTTGTTTTTTCGTATTCGTAATCTGTAAGTTCTACAGTTTAGTTTTCCTTAAAAACTATATACTTGCAGCCTTTAACCTAATTTCATCTCTATCCATTTCAATATCTTGAATAAAAATAACCTAGAAAAGATCTAAAAAGCTCAATTTCCGCCAATCTCATCATCTCATCATCAATCATGTTCTTCCGACGGTTTTCAATAGAATCAATTCAAAGGGCGTTCGCCCAGGTGTAAAATGTCGGAAACGTAAGCAAAAACGTTATAAAAATAGCTCAATGAATGAAGTTGCTTTGACCAAGACCTCGGTTTGAAGGTTCAATGAAGACATCGACCGTATGTCTAGACGAACGAACAACGAAGGTAACCGACGCGGAAGCTAGAAAAGTATGCGTGAATGTATGTGCAGAGGAAACTGAATCATTCATAATTTTAGTTGCAAGTTGTCTGTAAACAAGTAGGCAAAGAATATTCTTTACTAAAGCTTTTGAGCCAGGTCGATCTTCAACTTTAAGCAACGCTTTCCGAGGTAGTTCTGAAAATGTGTGACCATTCATTACATATCGAGTTCCTCCGAGCCTCGGAAACCTCTTAAAGCTGTTGGTCCAGGCTGTTAATTGACGATCTTTGACAGTCGGAACGGGTAGTCAGTAGCTTCAAAGCCTGACAACTAGTCTTACCAAGGAGTACTCGTATCGTATTACCCAATTATTGTTATGGAGATCAGATAGGCAATCGCTATATGTATAATACTAGTATACAGTTGCATCCGGTAATATTGGACAACATAGAGTTATGAATCATCATTCATAATTTTAGTTGCAAGTTCGCTATAAACAACCACGCAAAGAATTTTCGTGTAAAGCTTTAGATCATGAATCAGTTTACAAAAGAAAATTCTTGTCCTTCGAGTATTTACTAGATTTCTGACGTCCGATCTTGTTTTGTCCGCGTTATATTTTCATAATTATCAATTTTCTCAGAATTGTTAATCATTGCTGCAGTTAAAAACAAATGACGAATACACCATTTGTTTTTCAGTGATCTGTACGATTCGGAAATAAATTTTAGCGGCAATAAAAATAAATTGTTTGTAATTTTTCATTTTGTTTTATGTTTCAATTGCCGCTCTTTCTTCTTCATTTTAAACAGCTGTGTTCGTTCTGTCTACAATTACTATGACTTTTCAAATTACCAAGTTAATTTGACGTTTCCGTTAAGTTTCAAGTGTCTTCCTGAGCAAAATTTTCATATTCTGAAAGCAGTTTCTCAGCCTATGAATCCTAATAATCCAACCTGTTACTGTCCCATTGGGAGCCAAAGGCAAATTTTCATAAAGAGAAGTCACGTACATTACTCCCGCTTAGAGAAAGTTTTTCGGGACCAAAAGATTAACAACTAAATCTGGAAAGAAAGCAAAATATTTATTTTTCGCTGATAATAAAGTGCATACTTAAAAATAAATAAACATACAACACAAAATAAATATTACAAATTAATTAAGGAAAAAAGAAAAAGTTTCCAATTTGCTCGTGCGTCGTGACTACAAGAAGTAGGTCACAGCACAACGCTGGTTTTCCCGTGTCACCTGTGAAAAAAAGTACGATAGTCAAGACAGCAATTACATGAATAAGAACTCCGTAATAACTTGTAATTTTCACTGTTAGACAAAGATCTTGCTATCTCTTTTCCACTAAACAGATGTAACAGTTGCAGAATACACATGCCATCCATCAATATTGCCGTCAAATCACGAGCTTTTAGTACAAAAACTACTAAGAAATGTAAATAAATATTGTCTTTGAAGTTGTTACGTGGAACTGTTTTTCTAACTAATAGATTCTGCTTTTGTTAAAGTTGGCAGATTCTATTAGTTAGCTATTCGCATTCCAAAACTGTTTGATGTTGCGAAACTTTTTGGGTTCTAGCTTTCTTATCATCATCTTCCTGCCCTTATCCCATGTCATTTGGGGTCGGCGCAACACGTTTTTTCCTTCCATTCTGCCCTGTTAGTCGTCACGTTATCATTTATTCCTTTTTCCCTCATATCACTCCTCACACACCATCCATTTTTTCTTTGCATTCAGAACTTTAAAAAAACTAAGTCTTAGATCCACACAAAAGCACAACTGTCTAGGTTTCCATAATATATTGTGCCTTACTGAATATTCCGTTCTTGATTTTCAAAATTTACTTTCCCTCGACACCATTAAAGTACTTATCAATGTCTTCCAGATTCGCTTGACGTCTACTATTTCTCCTTGGGTTCAAAGATGCCTCATGATTTTGTCTTGTTGCATTTTAAGCGTTTTACAGGACTACTTAAAAAAAAAATATGAGAGACTGATAAAGACTGACTGAGAAAGCCATTCTTTCGAACCACGTGAAGTAAAAGTACCTATTCATGTCATCATTTTATTATTATAGATGTTTATCCTTTGGTCCCAGAAATAAAAGCTCCAGCCTCGTTAATCTCATGAGTGATGAGGTCTTGGAGTCGATTTCGGTGTCGGGCAAAGTGTTATTTGGTTTGCCATTAGGAACTTCTCAGTATATAGCAGCCATGGAGTTTAGATTTGTGCCCGGTTGTTTACAATAAGGTTCGTCCGCTATTACGTGGGACCTTAAAAAACATAACGGGTGAAATATGGTAGTACTATTAGGTACACCTTTTTTTTGCGGGTAAAGAAAGAAAGAAAAAGTGTTTAGGAAATCATCCAATGACTCCTCCCGCTCTGGGCAGAGCGGTAGCGAGTGTCAGACTTCTACTGACTAAAAACCACCCATGTTCCTTCTTAGCCCTTGTGCCGAGGCCGCGGTATCTCTTTCCAACAACCTGCTGCCCCGACGGGTTCTGCCTAACCCTTCCGTGATTACAGGCGTGATGTTATAAATGCTCCTAGAACACCAATTAAGTAGGTACTGGCTTGTATTATCCTTGCTTATGTGCTAAGTTGCGTTGGAAGGTTTCATTTCGCGTCGATTCTAATAAAATATGCAGGAGTATTGACGCTTGAAGACATGTCGTCCATTCAAGTGGGGAGGTTACGTTAGTTAAGTTAGCTTTGCAACATAGTACGTTTGCAATTTGTTCAGTGAAAAAGGCGTATTTTCCGCCCTAGTTCGGAATAGTCGATCGAGTTAAGTGTTAAGGCTGTATAGGTTTGGTTTTATTCATAGTTTTTAGATTTGTAGTAAAGTTAAGGCCAGGTATCATTATCATTAGAATGTTTGTTCGCTAATTGCATCTTCGGAAAGTAATCCTTTCGTATTAAAACGGTAGATCGTGAATGGTCCTTTGATACATTCATACAAGCTTCTAATTGCCAGATCTTTATCACGTAATTTATCATTCGTACACTTTGTACTGAACACGCGTTGTTATTAATTCTCCCCTATCTAAACAATATGTCAAAAGCTAACGATGAGCATCAATAAAATTAATCATAATGTCAAACGCATCAATTATCACACCAACCAGTTTGCGCTGCACAAACATTAAAGCTTAATTGTGCATTTATAGGTCGGAAACATGCGTAAATCTGTGATTGTTCTCCTATTTTAACCTACTCGGAAACTCGGCCAACCGATAACCCTGTAAGCTACTCCTGATGTTCATATTCCGCGATCAGCTCGCGTATCGCTTACAAGGGAAGGATAGTAGCGGATCTCGGATAGGAAAACGCGGTTTCAAGTAGCCATAGTTCGGAAACGCCGCCCGCGCACCTGCCCTCTCCGTCACTCTTCCAAATTTAAATCCCAAACTCCCCCCACCGTCCCGAGCGCTAAACATTCTGGAATAATTCCTGCGATTCGGCCACCGTTGCTCGCCATTCGAATTCGGGTCGCGACCGCGTCCGGTGATATCGTATCTTCTTCGAACTACCCCGACTAGTGCCATGGCTGACGTAGACGTACAAGTCCAGTACACCACCACGGAGCGCAAGACCAGGAAGGTCAAAAAGTCCTCCAAACGCAGGGAGTCTAAGGATGGCGAGGTCACCGTCACGGAAGTGGAACAGACCAACACCACCACCAACGCTGACGATGGGTATGTGTTGTGGTGGCCAGTTAGTCGCGCGTGTAGTGACGCAGTGTGTTCGTGCCAGTCTAGTGTCGATTACCGCGTGTTTCTCCCTGTCAGTGACATGCACCCGTACATTGTTTATGTCATGTACTTTGTTAGGCGTGTTTTGGCCACCCTCACATACCCGACCTAATTTAAGGTACCTGTCTGATGTTTTGGAATGATTTTTTGACAGCTACATTATGTAAGACTAACAATAAATATTACCTGTCGGATAGACAATAAAATGACTTCATGTAACATAAACTTAGGGAAAGCGGAAAACATGATGAAAGAAATCATGAACACATCTATTTTTAAAACCTTCTAAACAATATTCTAATGTACGCATTGAAGAATATGATGAATGATGAAAATAAAAACAACGTACCTACACATACGATGAATGATGAATACGAATTTATCAAAATCCATTTTGTATCCAATCTAAGCACCATTTGAATTTGAAAATATTCCATAAAGTCTGTATCAAAAGCTTATGGACCAATTTTCCTAAATCCACTAGATATGAAACATGATTATTCAGGACCAAAGACAAAATGGTCCTATGGTACTCCAAGAAGTACTCTTTCTCTAACCTCATTCTCTTGTTTCAGCTTATTTTCAGTGGCGAATACACCAAGGCGATGAACAAGGACTGGCACAGCGGTCACTTCTGCTGCTGGCAATGCGACGAGTCGCTTACCGGCCAGCGCTACGTCCTCAGGGATGAGCACCCCTACTGCATCAAGTGCTACGAAAGCGTCTTCGCCAACGGCTGCGAAGAATGCAACAAAACCATCGGCATCGACTCTAAGGTTAGCTTCGTAAAGTTCAGATTTTATTGACATAGTTAGATCCATAAGGGTCATTTTTGGCTGTCTGGCTGGAACTGTCTGTATATTATGCAATGTTATTCAAAATCAAAGAAATTATATTTTCTTTTTAAATTTTCAGCATTAGGTCGTTGTGAAATTTTTGTTTATCTTTCTCTTTGTCAGTTTTCTTGTTGTTTGTTCTCCCCTTTGCCTCTTATAACTTGAGCCTCTTGTCAATATTGTGTTAAGAAGATTGATTGCGAAATAAATTGTTTTGATATAGGATACGGTGCAGTATCTAAAATAGTTGAAAGCGCCATAAAATGCTGAGACGAACGCTATTTTCAGTTGATAAATAATAGCTTCGGGAAAGATAATCTTACGGATAAACAACAAACGAGAATTGGCAAAATGCTCGGTTCGTGACAGCTTGATTGAGAGCCCATTGTAAACATCTTCAGTGTCTATACTGACTTTTAAATCACTTTTGTTTTCTTGCCATCTGAAATCCACTCCCAAAACTGCATAGGTCTATGTTTCATTGAAAATATAATTGACACAGAATTCTCAGCGAGTTGTATGCGTGGTATGAATAGGATTAGAATCCACGGCATTCGTCAGCTTTGTTTCGCCGATCAAATTTAGTAATGTCACTCCAGCCGGCCCAGATTCCTCGGGCGCACCTCTGCACACGGCCCCAGGCAGTACGCTGCCAAGCCAACAGAACGTTAACGTTACGCCAAACATTATACATTTATCTCGACGAACACCAATGATTCCACCCGTCCACACGCAGCTGCAAACGCTACTAGTGTTTGTCTGAACCAATTGTTCAAATACACTTACGATAAATTACCATGATCATTTACTGAAATATTATCCCCATGTTGTCCCATGAATCGAATCTAAGCAATCATAGAAATTAAATCACCAATCGCGCCGATTTGATTTGGTAGTGATGGAATAAAAATCAAAGTAACTGAGCCACCGTCAATAAATGATGGCTATCTAATAGATAAATGACAGTTTCGCCTCTGTCAAGTAATGGATGATGTTTCTCATAAATAATAACCCGTGATGGTATTTATCGGCAGTCAAGAACACATTAGCGGTATGTTTACTTATGACGATACACCGGCAATATTGTTAGCATTACATCCAACTGTTAGCGCTGCAGACTGGACTTTAACAAATTGACGATCGCTTACAGAAAACAAATCGCATGTTAGCACAAACTAAACTATTTCTGGGTCGGATACAGTGTTCTGATGTTTTCGTTTAGCACCAACCTTGAAAATCTTCGCTGGATCCGTCAGACGATTCTTTTAAGATTTACGCGAACCAAGAATCTCTTAGAGTTTCGTAATCAGCCAAAATAAACATTCATATTTTATTGGCATTACGACATTCAGTTTTAAATGTACGTTCTGTCGGTCCTCGCACCGGCCAGGAATAGAATCCAGAATGAGGGGAGATTTATTTTGAAACTTGAACTAAACACGTCAAATGCAACGTGAGAGAATGTATTTGAGTTTTTAAACTCAAATGTTAGCGTTGACCCGAAAGTTGGAAATACTTGCGTAGTATGCACTCAGGTTTTGGTGTAAGCCCGTTATTTGGTCAGTGAACTTGATATGAATGTAGCTAATAGGATTTGCAGTCGAGTGTTTATATGAAATCGAAAATGTATGTTTATGAATCATGAACCGAAATAGGTTTTGTTCGATGGCTGGTATTTCCAGCAATTGAGATGTAGGTTGTTATGCAATTTTAGAGCAAATCTAGTCTAGTAGTCACAACTCGCCAGCGCCACTGCTGTTCATGAGGTCCTGGATTTGATTCACAGGTCGGGCAATATGTTATTGGGTTTTTCCATCAGAAAATTCTCAGTAGAAGTCTCAGAGTCTGAATTTGTGCCCGGTTGATGGCAATGGGCTCGCCCCCTATTACATGGGAGTTCAGCATGAAATGTGGGTGCACTAATGGGTACACCCTGCCCTAACTCTTCGGGGATTACAGGCGTGTTCTTATGTATTTGAGAACTGAAGTTAATGTTTTCCATATAAGTACGAGCTCTATTACAATTGATTGGTCTCGGTATGTTACCAGCAAGTTGAAGGTAATAATTACCGCCTACACGACGTAGTCAACATAATGTCGTAGAATAATACGTTTTTTGTGCGTAAATACTGGTTTTCCCATCTAATTGAAGAAGATCTGATAGGAGGAGCGGAGGACCCCTGATTAATGTCTCTCACGTCGGATTTAAACGAATTAATTATTGCTATCGTGTTTCGATGCGATGTACTTATTTTTTTGTAAATCGCGCCTTTATTTAAATAAGATGTTGTCATGTCTATTTCTAGTGTTTTTCAATATTTATGCGCGTCTCAGCATTATTTTTGTTTGGCCGATGTCATTTATTGAAAGAGAATCTTTACATAGTATTTAATAAAATAAAGTTGCTCCCGCTGTATGTACGCTGAGGTCTTTTAAACTACGAAACGGTCTTTTAAATTTTAATGCAGTTTTCAGCAATAGATCATTATAGATTATTTAAGAATAAGGTTTATTTATGTAGTACCTATACATCTACCAATCCGCACTGGGCCCGCGTGGTGGATTATAGCCCATCGCTCTCCTAGAGACGAGGCTTCAACCCCTGCAGTGGGAATATTATAGGCTGATGATGATGATACATGCATATTATAGTACGGAAAAGCCGAGAATTTCAGTATCTACATTGCACCCGTGCGAAGCCGGGGCGGGTCGCTAGTGGAATAACAATGTTTTTAAAATTCGAGTCACGCCCTAAAAACAATAGCGCGTTTTGCATCAGATTACGGAATTTGTAAAGTTAAAATTGGTTTCTGTTTTTGTTTCTATGTTGTCTTATTTTTGACAAAAACTTTAACATACGGATTAGGTTAAAAATTGGCCATACTTGTGCAGTCATTATGATGACTTTCAAATCTTTAGTTATCTTTTCCCTGACCATTAATGGCTACAATTCTGATATTGGTGCAGGTAGTCGTTACAGGTAGTCAGTGGCCCTAAAAGTCTGACAAGCATGCAGTCTTACCAAGGGGTATCACAAGAGCTATCCACTACTAACTGGGCTATGGAGGTCAGGTCAGATAAGTAGTTCTGCATCCAATCCGATTGGGAGCCGACCCCAACATAATTTGAAAGGCTAGGCAGATGATGATCACTTCTTCCGCAAGTTTTTTTCTAGTTTTAAAAAGAGACTGTAGTTTGGTTTTGTATTTCATCTCATGAGTTGTCAGATAAGACCTTTCTAGGCTCTGATTTAAAAGAGTGTCCCTAGGGTTTCTTCTCCATACAGATCTACGCTAGGGAATGGGCAACTACAGTACACTCACAGCTGTTATGCCTTGTGACTGGAACTCTAGCTTCTTTTGTTTTGTATTTGTTCGACTATTCAAAAGTGCCTGTAACTGGCTTACTTGAAATAAATGTCTTGATTTTAATTTTTGATTTTGATCTTATTTTTTTTTTCAACCGATTGACAAAATATTTTTATTTTTCCATTAGGACCTGTCGTACAAAGACAAGCACTGGCACGAGGCCTGTTTCCTGTGCGCCAAGTGCCGCGTGTCGCTGGTGGACAAGCAGTTCGGCTCCAAGCTGGACAAGATCTACTGTGGCAACTGTTATGATGCCCAGTTCGCAAGCCGCTGTGATGGCTGTGGCGAGGTGTTCCGAGCTGGTGAGTACTTGCCTTTATTTTGGAGAAGAACTAAGGGATACTGTGTATCACACTTGAAGTTGTGACGATATTTATTTTGACAGTACAATAATCCAGATATCGCACAATATAAAGGGATAAAGGGAGCCTTTTGCCCAGAGTGGGATACATGAACTGCACGGAAATAAATATTCGTTGCGTGGTTTAACTCGTTGAGTAAATATATTGTTGTTTTGTTTGTTGGTTTTCAAAGTACCTAATGAAGAAATTAATTTAGAATTTCTTCCAAAATCTTGTTGCTTGCTTTTTGGTCCTAAGGTACGAGTTTGTAGGGTTATGTCGAAAAACAAAATGGTATTCGTAGTGAAATAATATTATGGAGTATCGGAATTGACATGTCCAATAAGATAAGACTATATTTTATACGCTGTCAAAATATCTACGAACATTAATCTTCGTTAGATTTTTTTAGCTACTTTTTCTAATAAGTATCATATATCTGTTACAAGTAGCAAATGAATAAAATATTTGTCATTACACTTCGTCCTTATAAACGGAACTTATAATAACATAATTTACGCGTTCGACGTAACTATTAGATCAAACACTTAATAAGGTGTAACATATCGCGTTGTACACATATCCTAGTTTATAGCTAATTGTACATTTCACATGCCGACCGACACTTGTATTTGATACACACAGGCGTAGAATGTGACTGGCTGAAAAGGAATACTAACTTTAAAAAAAAGTTTGCATTTGTTTTTTTTTTATTCAAGCCTTTTTGTAAGTTGTCTTTTTTCGTGCGAGTCCACTGGCCAGCTGTTCTCGCTCGTTTTTGTCTTTTTTTCTTTTTCATGCTTCTGATTTTGCGAATAACGGCCTATCTTTAATGTAGGATATTATGCAGCCAGTCAGTTTACCGCTTTGCTTGTTTGACTTTATACGTTGATTGGAGTTAGGCAATGATAGGCCCTTACACTGTCGAACAAAGAGTTTCAACACGTAACCAAATCTAAATTACATACTAATGTCAAAAGTATCACCAAACAGACAGAAATGAAAATGTGACACGAGTTTCACTCTCACCAAAAAAAAACATTGATATTATACCTATAGTAAAACCTCATTGCCCGCAACCGTCGTTCGCGTGAAATTTTCCTTTTTTAAATCGGGTTTGTTGACCAATTTCAAGGGTCGTATTTTTTTACACGAAACACTTAAAAGTGTTTCGTTACAAATAAATAAAATAAAATTATTTTATTTATTTGTATAGTTTTTGAACCATCTAATCTTAGCAACAGTATATCCTAAAGCCCAGGTTGCGCCTGCGCCGATATCCGTACAAGGAGCGAGCGTCATTACCTCCCCCCTTATGGTATCGTAAGGTAAGGACCAAGAAAAAATGCCTAGTGTCATTGCCACAACCTCGGATACGCTTCCATGCTCATAAGTGGAAATGAAATTTTGCGAATTTCGAATTTTTATATATATGGGATATGGCAACACCTTCGCGCTATTTTTAATTTTTTTTGGAACATCTGGCTTTAGTTATGGTTCACTTTAGACTTCTGTTAACTTGTTGGACGTAAAAGGCGACGTTTTTTGCTACTGTAGCGCATTTTATTGAAGATTTCGTGATTAAGAGATCAAAAAATACCTATTACTACCAGGCACAAGTATCTGGACTTGTGCCTGGTAGTAATAGGTATTTTTTGAGTAGATATCCTTATAGAAAATTATACTTAGCTCGACCAGTGACTCCAGAACCTCGTCCTCATGTAGTCAAAATCAATGCAATATAAAGACCTACATTATCTATAGTCATATAAAAGCGATTAACAAATAATACTACGCAATACCCGGTAACCTTAGAAAAGCGATCATTCCTATCCTTAAGCTGCCCACAATAAACAACTAAAAACATATAAGTCGAACCTAA
This sequence comes from Diarsia dahlii, assembly GCA_949775195.1. Lineage (NCBI taxonomy): Eukaryota > Metazoa > Arthropoda > Insecta > Lepidoptera > Noctuidae > Diarsia > Diarsia dahlii. Next base: position 20,654,491 of record OX459194.1, on the reverse strand, counting down.
TCTCAGTATTAACCGAAAACACTTGTAAATTGAAACACAATGACCAATTACTAGCGAACAACCACATTACAAGCATAATGATACCTTACAAGATTCATGTACGGATTCCTATAATTGGGCAGAGGGCGACTCCTACTATTGTGATTAATTTAATAGTAGGATAGTAGGCTATATGTATAAATAACAGTGATTTAGGTCTTCTGAGAAAATAACAGTCAATTCTGATGTAAAGTTTTGTATTGCGGATTCTTGGTAGTATTAATTTGTATGACACAGCCGATTTGCGATTCATTATGTCGCCAATAATTTTGTCTTACATGGAATTTACTTCACTGAAGTAATAGTTTATAAATAAATACCCAATTGATGTGAATTGCAGTTTAAAACCTAGCATAACAGGCGGTACATAATACCGTACATACCGTAGAAAGACCGAAAGAACAATATTTATTAGTCTCGCACAGGACAGCACAAAAAGTGGTCTAAATGATAAAAACAAAATTATACAGAAGGAAACAAGTTTTTTTTTTATAAAACAAACAAAATTGGTCTTGTACAAAGCTAAAAAGCAGGCCCTAATCTCAGCATGGTGCTAAAACATAGCACTAAAAAAACTCAAACTCAAACTCAAATTTTTTATTGCATTCATGTGTTTAAAAGTTGTTACAATGAATTTGGTTCCAACATGAAACCCGGCTAGGGCACGGCAACATAAATTAGGTAATATTAAACCAAGTCAGTAGTCATACATAACTCAGATATAATTAGGTACATACTATGACAATTTTTCTAGCATTAAGTTATATTTTTATAGTTATTTTAATTAATCATTATCATCATCGTTTGCTTAAAGTTTTTAACAAAATGTTTAAAGAATAACATCGGTAAAATAAAATAGTACCTATACCATAGCCTAAGTACCTATACCCGCAGTAACAATACCCGCTACTGTTCAGAACAACAAGGCTAGGTCAAATATTTAAGACAGTAAAAGATTACAATCATCTCATTTATTTTCTAAGAAGCGCAGTGATTCATATTATAAATAAAATAGAAATGAAAATTAATAACATCCTTTGCACTAACGGGACGGTAATGAGGTACAAGTGTGGTTTTAGCGCAAAATTAATGTACAATGACTCCCACACAGGTCCAAATGTAACGATGACACGGTCGGGACAGAAATATTGGATTATACTCTTTGGTGATTACGGTAATCAGTTTTGGAATTCAATTCTTTTTTTATTGAATTGAATTGAAGTAGGTATAGTTTAGCCATAAACTTTCTAATATCTATGACTGGATCTCTTGATAGTTTTGTTCCTGTGCTTCTGTAATCCCTGAAGGGTTAGGCAGAGGGGCCTTTTACCTAAAAGAACACCTACATTTCGCCAGTTATGTTATGTCCCATGTAATACGGGGTTCGCCTATCGCCTGTGCCTATCGCCATCAACTGGGCTCAAAGCCAGGCTACGACGCTGCTACTGAGAAACTCCTTATAACATTTTATTTTGGTTTATCTGTCTGTTTGCTCCGATTAATCTCCGAAACTGCTGGACCGATTTAGACGGGACTTTCACGGGGCATAACTGATGTAGGAAGGAGTAATTTAGCTACATATTAGGGTTCCTTGTAATAACCCATGAAATTGTTAACAAATCCGATTTAAATAAAGAATATTTTATTATGATAATTTCACGCAGCCGAAGGTCGCGAGCAACACCTAGTTTACAAATATAAAGGCAAGGCGTGTCGCCAAAATATGATATATTAAGCAACAAACATGATGTCATCGTTATGTCAGAGTAATCAAGTATCCATGTCCTCTGAGAAACCTTGTTATACCAGTTCATAAGGCGGTCCGGTCGATCAAATAGTTCTTCAAAGTACTGCCGAGAACACTGACGATCACTTTCAACCTTATTTCTTGAGGCATAAGACTGAAAAGTAGGCCGTCAATAAATACGGTAATACGCACAGATTAAATTACTTGTCTCGTAGGTAGTTAACCGCAAGTTAGCTATGGCTTCCGATTCCATTGCTAGTGAATAGGGATCAAATTACGTTACGGCTACTTATTGCCAAATAATTGCAGATATTTCAATACTTACGAAGTTTTATTAACTGTTTCCTAAATCACTCAAGGATGCACCACTGTTAAATAACGGTATTTTTAAAAGAAATAGTTATTTACGGTTAAGTTTACAGTACTCGTTTTTGGTTTAATTCTAAGTCTAATTAATCCTTGTTGAGGTGGACACGCCAGCTTAACGCACACCAAAGGATAAGCCAATCAAAGGCTAGAGAAATGACGTCATGCTTTTCGGTAATTGGATAGACGCTGTTTATGTGCGTTTTGATGGCGAGTCCAACTAAAAATTATGATTTATTTTTAATTAGATTAAATCATTAATCAAGCTCAGTCTACCTCTTATACATTCGAATTTAATATCCGTATGTTACTTTTATATCTTTATTTTGGGATCCGATCTAAGAAATCTAAACAAATGAGCTAATAAATTATTCATTTAAAAAGAACGTCTGGTTGTATCTATAATTATTTTTTATAAACACATAAATAATAAAAGCGATAAAAGACCCGTTAATTGATTCGGGACACCGCAAAATAGAAACAGTTTGACACAACCCACATGGCTTCTTGTCTTGTTGGTTTAGAAAAAAAAAACGATTGTCTATAGCTTACCGGATCAAATATGATCATCTATTTATCGCCGTGACACTAAGTAAAGCCTGAGTCACACGGTGTGGGCGAAAAAACACGCGATTTTTTAATGGCGAAGTAACATCAATAATCCGGTCATTATTTGTGCTTTACTACGAGAACTAAACGTCCTTGCTTCACTCGTGTGCCCTTATACGAGGCATTTCACGATTAAATAACGTGAATCATCGAAAACGGGTGTAAACGCTCAAGCTAGCTTGTAAACGGTAATGACAAAGGTCGGACATTACTGCCAGTGGCATTAATGATATCAGAAATGACACTTATCACTTCATAAAGATTTATTGCTGCTCTTGATGACATTTCTAACTAAAGATAGAATCTTAAATGATTTATTAATAAACGTAAGCACACGTTAAACACACATGTCGGATATTTAAAGACATTACAATGTTTGACAGCGGCAAATCTGATGTCGAGACATTTTGACGATGGACAAATGACGCTGTCAAATACGACATAAAGATCATTTTGGCTGAGCAAATACTTTGTTTAAGAAGGATGTTACATAATATAATGACTTAAAGCACTGTTTTTCCAAGTAAACGTAAAATTAACACGGAACTCTTGACTTAAGCAACAACAAATTACATTTAATGACACAGGACACAACGATACATCATATTTAATTTATGCAGCACAATTTACTACTTGACAGTTTTGAAACAAATTACGACAGTACAAAAAGAACATTATCGTTATCACAATCGTTTTTTTATCAGAAGTTTTATGACATCATATATTACTGTAACATTTTAAAGAAATAAATATATCATTGGTACACATTTACCTCACTATTCCTGGTTGACTCCTGGTAACATGAGGCTAGTTTTCCTATCTTGGGTAATTATACAGTAACTTGATTGTTCTATCCTTGAGATACCAGCTTATTAAATAGCCTAGCTTTGTAAAATTAGACTCGTGTAACCCAATACAAAGACTGCACAAACTTAACATAATAACAAGTCTAGTAATACTTATATTTCTTTTTACAATTTATAATACATACAATTGTAGAGACACAATTATTATTTATTACACACATCACAACACCAATAAAACCTTATTGCAATACAGCCTTATCGGCTAACACAATACAACAGCATATCAAGATAAACTACATAATCTATAACATGCAATAAAGTCATGTGTGCAATCAATTTTACGAGGGCCAATACTGGACTTTTCCCCCTCTACCTTCATTAAACAGTCAGAGACCACTCAAATGAAAATTAGTTTATATCCATATACTAACAGATCAATTATTGTTAATCGAAAACCAAAGAGTCATTGACATTTTTAACCATTTTCGAATTTATCTGTGGAAATTGTACCGAAAAACAAAATGGCGGCGTTCGCGCCAAAAAAACCACGCAGCACTAGTGTATCGTTCCTTTTTCAAAACGGTAGTGTCATTAGAAAACCATTGTAATTTCACAATCGACCACATCGTTATTGCTAACAAGCCAAAGACGTTATTGCCATATCCTTTTATTTCATAACTGTAAAACTAAATCTTGTAAACAACATCATCTTATAAAACCGTTTTGAACTATTTAATATTCGTCATAAATGTTCGTCCACAGATTACATCGGCCATTCAAAAGATATATGGCGTCAAATCATTATTAATTGAGTTGATTTGATTTATTTTTACGATGATGACAACATGACGAAGTTGGTTAAAGTCAGAGTGCGTAATTCTTGGTTAATATTTATTACTGGAATATGAAGCATGGTCAAATGGTCATTAGCTAATTTACAATAAGACACGGGCCTTTTTAGGGTTCCGCACTTCAAAAGGAAAAACGGAACCCATATAGGATCACTCGTGTGTCTGTCTGTCCGACCATTCCCCCCCCCCCCTTATCTCCGAAACTACTGAGCCTAAAATTCTGAAAAAAATACAGAAAATAGTTCAACGCGTATAGATTACAGGGAAACCTTTAAAGAAGTCATGGTACGGAACCCTTCATGTGCAAGTCTGACTTGCACTTGGCCAGTTTTTTCTAATTAGTTTAATAGACTTCAAGCTTTTGCCGAAGCTTTTAGACTAGAAATTATCCCATAGGAATATACTGTATGGCTAAAATAGACATAGGAAATGTCCTAACATAACATGTCCAATCCGTGAGCCACTGTCAAATCCGTTCAGCGTAAAAGGTAACAAACAGCCAGACACTTCCTTTCACATAAGCTTTAACAGTGTTTTATGGATGATTATCATTTAAATAAAGGCAAGTAATGTAATCCAATCAATAATTTCTTTACTACAGGTATTTTTCTCTGCGTAGGTACCACCCATCTTTAAACACAATACACTGCAACCTTTTAAGTCTCCATTTATGATCAGTAAATAAGATGCAGCTAATTGATCGTAGGCAGCAATGCCACGTTACTAGGTCTTAGGAACAATAAAATCCTACTTAAATTAACATTGAAGTGCTCAAGAACATATCTTAAATATAAGATGGTTACTAAACAGTGATGTATGAGAAACATAATTATGGTTCGGTTTGTGGAAATGGAAGTAAAACGGGTTCTAGGTAACAAGATAATGGTGCTTTGTCTTTTAGATTTCGATGTAGGATCTGCTTCTTCTACTGAATACTGAATATGATTAGGTAAATGCTTAAACACGCAGTTGGTAAAAAACACCATCAGTAAACTTGGTACTACGGTACTTCGGTAGAGTTCACTAATGGTCGACCACTTTTCATGAAAATTGCGTAGGGGTGAAAAATGACCAGACTAGACCGTCAGTTACCGGAGTAGTATACATTACCGAAGTGTAGCTACCGAAGCACACCTCTGTCTAACCCTCCAGGAATTACAGCCATGATATTTTATGTTGGTTTTTTCAGCGAATTTTCTTAAATTCCTTAGTACACCACTACACCTTCTGCTCTGATAACTACAATTTCCGAACGTCATGATTCTATTTTTTTTCAGTAGTTGTTTGGTTTTGTATAACACTCAAACACAAGTATGCCACCTGTGACAATGATTCACTTACCACTCGTAGAATTATCACTCAGCTGCACTCCACATTCATTTCCTCCTTAATGAAGAATACTCATTAACTCATTACTTAGTTAATGGGCTGCCGCACAGTAAACGTGACATCGGTTAACGTTAACACGTGCGTTCACGTTATCAGTTACATGCACCATTCATAACGTACCTTTGTTTTTAAATGCAGCACTTTTGTTATGCATATTATTATTGGAGACTGGCAGTTTTCAAAGAAATTGTTTCGGTTGAAGCAAACTAACTTCATATTTTTTGTTAAGCTGTTGATTCACAAAAACTAGCTTGTTAGAGAGACGGTATAAGTTACAAAACCTAGCAACAAAAACTAAATATTTAATCGCAGCAGCATCTTCATACATGCCTATTCCAATTAATACCAACGATGTACTTCCTCATAGCATAAACGAGATACATCTCTGAAGGGAATCCGAAACATTTCTTATCGCGTCCGATCAATTAAGTTAATCGACAGCCTACATCATGCCCACAGTCGGCTCGCTCCCTCGGTGTAGTCCGTCAAACCGCTCAGTACAGCACCGCGAGCCGCGAAGCCTACACACGCGCGTATCCGAACAAGGCAAACGTCAAACTTGGCGCGCTTTTTTACACATATTTTTTTTAAAACAAAGTTGCTACTCATACAGCCAAAAATGTCAGCAGACGTGTTGAGTGAAGACCTTAAATCTCGACTACATTTAACAACAAAAACAGTTGGACAAGACAGGATACGACGGGCGCGGGAAAATAATGAAGATGTCGCGATTCTGTCTATGTTCCTCCCAAATGCAACCGCTGAAAGAGAAAATAAGAAGTTTTGTTGTGCGTTAAGGGATCAGTGTCTGCTTGGTGACTCAAGGAAAACAATTGCAGGTGTTTATTATACATTTTTTATTTGTTTTTACACTCTTTGTAGAGTAGTGGATTATTTTATAATGCCTCCGACTTGGAAGATTAAATCTTGATGTCTTCATATCGTTGACGTGATTAGTAGTTAAGTAGTCACTTTAATCTAAGTCTTTAGTTTAATCTTCACGGAAGAACACCTCAAGATCAAGAGAGTGATTGTGGCCTTTCCCCGACGATAACCAGTAGTTCAAAGATTAACTGTTTTTAGAACTATAGATAATAAAGTAGAGTTGAAATAGAAATATACATGAATAAGTAATTACGAAAGCCACACTTTCTATTCAACTGGTTTTCTCAATTATAACAGGTTTAAAGGCGCCATGTCGGTCTAGAGTTCTAGACTGACGTCCTACTAAGCCTAGTATCTAGAAATGTTTGTTTTGTAATTAATTCTTTACACTATTCATTGGTGAACTGGGGCAGAGACAAGTCAACATTACCAAGACTGCTCATTTCAGTATATTCTCGTTTATTCACTTACGATCTGAATAAAAATAGGACTGAAGGCAGGCTGTGTGGTTCTAACTTTTCAAATTACCCATGTAAAAAGACAAATATTTTTAAGAGGCAACACAAAACTAGCTTTAAAATGATGCTTCTAAAATTCGTGACTCGAATATTTTAAAACTTAAAAAGATGTTATCGAAGCTTTAAATGACGTCAACCTGTATGATAATAAAATTTAAATATAAAAGCTTGAAGTAAAATGAGAATGCAGAAAGTCTTCTGAGAAATAACGTTTCTAAGATTCTTAGGTTTTTGATTACGTACTGACTATACCTATGTAAATGGTTTTGTCTAGAACTCTAAACATAATTATTTTTTGCTCAATCCTTTTAGCAATTCGTGACAGTAATAACTACTATTATTAGAAAAGTTTAGCCATTTTGTTATTTTCGACAAAAACTCATACGTTAGGTACGTTTTCGTGTCTCAATCGACATCGATGTAAAAAATGGTTGTTCGTTAATTTCTTCCGACAATGGTATCTACCTTTTATCCTCAAAGCTAAAAGTCGTAACTTTTATTAATAGCCCACTTAAGAAAAAAGTCCCTTTAATCTTTCGCTTCGAATACTTATTTCAATATTAAGCACACAGATTCATTTACATTCATGAAAACTCCGTAATTCTACACACCATAACAGATATTCTACACACCATAACAGATAGGTACTTCATTTATTTATTAATTGAATGAACAATGACCGACTACTATCTTTTCATTCAATTAATCTTCCATTAAATGGAGGTCAGGTCTTAATTCATTTAAACGCACGTTCATGTCATCATGTGTTTGCTAAGTAAATGGTTATGGTAAACGTTTTTGGTCATGTTTAATTTGTAAAACAGACGTGTGTACTTATATGTATAATTAGCGACTACTTTTATGATGTGTTCGGCGTAATTTTAATTAGTAGGAACATTACATATAAGCCTCTTTAACAGCTAATTAAATTACGGTTCGTAAAAAGCGGGAAATTGAAAATAGAACAGTCTTTTTCCTCTATACATAGAGATTTCGATGCAGTTTTTCGTACTAGCACACTAAACATACTAATTATTACCCCATGTTATTACCTACCTCATTATAAGGAAAACAAACTGAAATAGGTGTGACATTAAAATATTTGAGTTTGACAAACGTAGATCTTGCTCTTCTCGAACCGCTGTGTAATTTATCGTTGGCGGGATTTCTTTTGAGTTTTTTTTAATGCATGTTTGCACGGTAAATGTCAATTTTCGGTCAGATTTCAACCTTCACCCTAATTTGTGGTTCAATGATGATATGCCCTTTTAAAGAGGTATTACGGCATGACACTTACGTTTACGGCAGAACAAAATAAATATTATGCTCTAATATTTGTATTACGAGTTTTTTATGTAGGTTTAAGCGAGACTATGTAAACTTACTTTGATTAACAAATAACTATTTACAATAAGTAAGTGGGTATCTGATTCTCTTGCCTTGGTTCGGCGGTCGTACAAGAGATAAGTGCCAGGTTTTTTCCCCTTTCGTAAGAACAGACGGATAGTTTTTGAGAATAATATCGTCTCTAAACTTCGATCAATAATAAGTCTCTAAAACACAATTAATTATATGTTATTTACACACACACAGAATATTCATATATGCAAAGTTTTTGGTAAATACGTCGTGATGAGCACAGGAAGTCGATACACCTTCGGATGTCGACGATTAAAAAGTAGTCGAACTTTTTACCGTACTGATAATTTTTACGACTTAAGTATTACAGTTTATTTTAATGCAGACATCAAAGTATCGTGGGGAAATAAAAGTTTATTCATAGACTACCAAATGGAATCCGATATCGACCTAATTTCTTAGGAGCAACGTTTTATTGACTGGTAATAAATTACAGAGTTTAAAAAGCGTAATGTTGGCTTATAAAATATATATTTAAATATTATGATTGCGTTCCAGTTATTCTATTTGAGAAAAAGGAAAATATGAATAATTTAAAGGTTCTAAAAAATAATATAGTTTTATATTTATGTTCTAAATTTCCATTCAACATCTATTTATTTACAACGCACAAACAAAGCTTTTACATAAACAACTCTGAAAAATACAAATTACCCGCATTTACATGAAAAACAACTGAACTTAGTCGAGTTTAACAAGTCGGAAACTGAAACGCTCCCGTATAATTCCGTAATATCTGTCTGCGAAAAAATATTATTCTATGTTCAAGCATTTATGCCTGAAAATACTGAATACGGATTCTAGAACAGTGCTAAAGCGAGAATCTCAGTAAAGAGATGTTCTCAAACAGGCTTTTTTTTTAAATCAAGATTTTCAAACGTTGCGCGTCGTTCCAGAATAAGGCACTCAGACTGCATTACGCGAAACATATCGGAACTTTACCGCCATGTTTGTTTAATGCGACGCAGTTTTACGTTCGCTTTTCAAAAGGAAGGGAAACAAATGTACGCGAGTTTTTTTTTTGCTTTACGCATTTGTAAAGTAATCTAGGGCGCTTCACGCTTTCCCTATAGTAGATTGTAATTACAATTAGTACCAAAATGTGGGCGCTTAGTTTATTACGTTGCTTGAAAAGCTGGTAAATTGGATTGCCCCTAATGAGCCTATATACAAGTATGTCGACTTGTTAATTAAAATAGGGCAATACGGCATAACAGTAACGCGACTTATAGCTAGAATTTATGGAATAACTTATTATATGACGGTGAAGGACTTTCCAATAGAGGAAACTCCTTGCATTGTGCACAACATGCGATATTTTCTTGCAGTTTATTTCTGTTTTATTTCACCTGTACATATGAGATATTTTTAATCATAAATCTTATCGATACTTTTGTGATAAAGGCTGGTGTAACAAATCGTTAGTAATTAAAATTAAACCAAAGAAGGACGGATTGATGAATATTTTTCTTCTTTTATAATGTTAATTTTGTCGTTGATATAAAGGACTTACGTCATTAGTTATTGATTACAAACCCACACCCACTTGTGCAATTATAAATTATTATATTCAATTTCAATCTTACCATGACACTTCATATATTTATGATTTAATTTAGTATTTATTGAATTCAGAACGATTCCAAATGACAATATTTTTAACTTTAACAAGATCAAGGTAAGCCGGAGATGCCATAAATTCAGTTTTATTGATAGCCAGAGTAAGCGTGGGATTTGATTGTCAAGTTTAAACTTGGAAGACCAAAACACGCCATTTTAAGAATAATATAACGTCGTTTGATTTTCCAAATAAACATTGTATGTCTTTATAGAAATACTTAACGGAGTTTGGGATCCAAAAATTTGCAAGTCAATTTGCTTTATCCCCGAGGATGTTTCACGTTTAAGGCTGACAGATTTACCACAGGCCTTAAATGTCGGTTGCTTCTGGAAAACCTGTAAAAAGCAAACGTAGTAAATGGTCATAAACAATATATTTTTACTTTTTATTGTTCCCAGCTTTCTCATAATAAACTGGGCTGTTTATTATTATTACAGAGCCATTTACGGCAATAACAATATGTGACCTAAATGCTTAACACTCGTAATAATTTGTCTGAACGATAATTTCCATATTACGCATGCACGTTTATTTTTATTTTATTGTCCAAAAATGTATGAGTAATATATAAATTCGCATAGGTCAAGGGTTTTAATTGATTTTATAGTGTTTACGTAATTGTTTATGTTGTTTTTAAACGATTTGTATCATTCCGATGTGATTTATTTATGAGATATTAATTGAAGTTTGTACACACGGCTACACATCAAGCTATACAAAACCAGTATAATCTGATCGTTCATTGTGCGAAAAGATCTAGTAAGGAGAGGCCAAGATTAACTGGTTTTGTATAGCTTGATGTGTAGCCGTGTGTACCTATATTTTTTCTCGTAACAGGTAAAAAAACAATTACTTTAACATTATGTTATTAAATAACATGTAAATTAAAATTCGTTTAAGTTTTTTTTATACAAAGTACTCTCTACGTTTTACTTCTATGACTTAGCACTTTCATGGGCCATGCAGTACCTTGAATAACGGTGGAAACTCGATCCCACAACGAGTCAATATAGGCACCTACCTGCGTTAGTTAACTTATACAACCTGTTTCCCGGTTCCAAACGACTGTTTATTTAGGCTAGGAACACCTGGACTACCCTTGCCTTCTTCGTATCTAATTACTAAACCACATTAGAGACAAGTTACGGAAATAACTTACACACACATACATACAAACAAACTGCTGACATAAGACTAGAATACGTTTTATTTTCCCTTTTGGGAAAACTCGACTAAGTAGACGTTTCTGTCAATAAGGGAATGAGAGCTGACACTTTTCCGGTTCGCCAATTCTCGCATATAAATTGACGCCACTTTTGAATTTAGAATAGAGGAAGACACGGTTTAGGGCTGTCAAAACTTGGATACCCAAATTCATTCGTTGTCCTTTTTTTGGTGAGATTTTTGATATCTACACGAATTTTAATTTATATTTTATAGCTCTCATTTTCTTTTATCTGACCAGACGACCGTCTGGTTCCTTTTCAAAATACAACAATCCTTCAACTTACATTAGCCCACTTTCATTCAACCTTAAGTCACAGTTCAAGGTCCAGAATTTCTCGATGCCAATTAAACTGACAAATGACGTCATAATTCAACAAAAAACACAAAAATATGCCTTATGTTAACGGTATAAGGTCGTCAATAAGATCTTGGTGCTGACAGTGATGCATTACATCTGTATATGGATGTAGGAACAGATGGTGGATCACCATGACCTTCGGGCCCCTTATCTCGTTGGTTTTAACCTCATAAGTCATGTAATGGACAGTCGATGTCTAATAGACAAACCTCCATTTATTAAACTACACATGCAGTGCACATCATGCATTCATGCCTAAATACTAGATACAGTTGGATGTAATTTAAATAAAAATGCAAATGAAATCAAGACAGACACTGTCTAGTTTTTAGTAGGAGAAAGTGCCATTTAATCAATGCATCTGTCTGCAGTTCATTAATTTAGAATTTATAAAATCAATGCATTTTTAATGTAAACTGGCACAACCAATAACTCTTTAGTGTAAACTTCCGTTTGACATCTGTCAGACGTAGATTAAAAAAAAACAAGTTTCAAACTACTTTCGAACATTATGACAAACCTCCTTGCAATAAATCACGATAGTTTCCATCGAGGTACATAACTCTATGCGGAAATAAGTGAGCGTGTACGTAAAACAAGGTACCCTTCAGTTTTATAGTGTAAGCCTCGTGGCTCGTGCGTGGCTACGTGGGGTGAGCCTTGTTTACAACCAGTCAATCGAACAGTTCGGTTTACGACGTTAAAGTTCAAGGTCAGACTCGCGAGGATTTTTGGATTGCCTGTCTTTCGAAAAAGAACTGTCCTGCCACAGACAGCAAAAAAAAAGGAAATCAATATGTCAACTTTACAATGTAGAGCTACATTGGAAAAGACGTTTTTCCGCTAAGATTTCTGAGGTCATGTCAATATGACGGCACACTAAATCAAATTATAACGATCACAATTTTCCATTTTCAAAGTACCTACCTAAATAACTAAATACCGAACATCAACGAACCAATAGCACGAAGTCCTCTTATCAGATTTAGCGTCACGTGCATCACATGTGCACGCAACACGCTCGCACACGTGCATTAATCAATTTAGGGAACTGCAAAATGGCGGCCGTCACCATTTTCCGACGAAAATTTGTTTGTTCCGTTTTGCATGCTAGGAATTTCATTCCGTGCTTTACGACCACGATGAAATGAGAAATGGAGGTATTATTTCAATTTTACTATTGCCAATTGTATTATCATTTTCGATTAGTAGATGTTTCTGAACGAAAGGTTCCGATTTCGTCTTCGTTTTATGTAAAATGTTATTTATTTTTCTGTTAGAAAATGGAATTCGATGTTATTGTCAATGTAGATTCTATATTGAATTGCCGACCTTTATAACAAGAAACAAAGAATGAGTCCAATTTCGCAACAATCTAAGAAGAACCATGATACAATTTTTGTCAAAGGAACATTATTTATGCAGTAACCAAGCAGGTAACATACACCAAGGATGGTTAAGCTATGTAACTTTATTTATAACTAAAGTCTAATGGCATCCACAAGTGCCTTGTAACAAAATAACATTAACATTGCAGCCAGGAAAATTACAAAGGAGTCCACATTACGTATCAATCGAGATCTCAGCACACAATGCTGTGTAAATTATCATTAATCATGTCACATTATCATGGCAAAACAAATCGGAGGACGCTGTTATATAATCGATTTTGCGGTTCAAATAAAATATGTTATTGTAAAAGCATGAGGTTTAAAATAGAACAGCAGTTGTCATGATAAATACGCCATTTTAGAGATTGTTTCAAGAATTGTTATAGAAAAAATATCACGTGTGTTTGGTTTGAGTTTTCCGAGAAAATAGGAATGTCACATTTATTTATTTTATTTATTTATTTATTAGGTACACCAACAGCAATACATACTAAAAAGTTAAAAATAAAATATTATAATACAAAAGTGCTGGTATGTAAGCCCATAATAGGTATACACATGTTATTACAAGAAAAGGAAATCTTGAGAAGGAAGTTTAAGTTTCCATAGTTTAACTTGATGTTGATTATGATAAATGCGGTAACCGAATAGCCTACTTATTTACTCAATTTAGTGCTTCACTGGGTAAAAGTTTTAAGCGTTACAGAAAATTCCTTTCAAACATTTTCGTACAGTTTATGAATACTCGAACAAGCTTTACAGTGGAAGTTAATAGCGCTACAAATTTAATGAATAAAATTCTCTTTTTATTCCACTTTTTGCGGGCGATAAAAATGTTCACGATTTTTAAGGCCGGGTGTACACCGGCGTAAAAGTCCTACGAATTTTCTAGCAACATCGATCAGACTACCTCGTTGGTCTAGTGGCCATAAACGCGACTGCTCTGCATGAAGTTCTGAGCTCCAATCCCAGGTCGGGCTAAGTGTTATTGGGTTTTTCTGCTAGGAATTTCTCAGTAGCAGCGACGCAGTTAAAATTTGTGTCCGTTTGATGTCAATAGGATCGTCCCCTATTACATAGGACTTAAACATAACTGGCGTACTATTAGGTACACCTGCCTAACTCTTCAGGGATTACAGGCGTGATATTTGATCAGACTGTACCCGATATTATGGCGTTATAAATAATACTTTTACTACATGCCGTAATAAGGCTCGTTTTTGTTAATAATAGCCCGTCCCACGCTGACCGAATGACATCATCGTGGCCTTCATAACTCATTCGTGTTTGATCTTAACTTCGTTCATAACTTGGACAAACGATGCCCCGACAATGCATCGTAACGTAATCATTTGCTATGAATGCATACTATACAATACCCGCTCTGATATAGTTAATATTATGCTAATTTACAATTTAGTTATCTAAAACAGAATGTAAAGAAGATGATGCGGGACTGGACTGTGTGTGGTTTTAAGGGTTTTTTTACTTACAGTACACTCAATAGCACTTAGCGTTTAGAAGCCATTTTCACCTACTGTATTGATTTCATTTGCATTGTTGCGTAACGAAATTGCAAAATATTGGTATCATACGCGTTTGAACTTTGCCAAATGTATACATATACTGGTCGTGACTGTACATTATACAGCTTTATGTTATTAGATGTATTTTTTTAATATAATTTAAACACGTTAATCAATGCACTCATGTCACAGCTCAACGAAATGGGTTGCTACTGGGAGGTTTATTTCTCTATTTCCCGAGCTCAAACTCTAGCAATTGACAAAGACTGTGAATTTTCGAGTCTGTCTTTCAAACGAGATCCTAAAAGCATTCAATTCAGTCCATTATGCTTCAATTGAATTTTTGAGTCTGAATTTCCAGTTACCAAAATGAGATCAGACACAAAACTTAACGGTCGCAATTCCTTTTCGGCCAGTATCTGACAGATATCCGCTTAAAGCTATGCAGATTAAAATAACATTAATATTTAGCGTATCCTCATCCCACGCTCAAGAAACGGAGCAAACAACTTTCTCGGTGCCACTTAGAGCGAACGACTAACGAGTTTAATTAATTACCGATGCATTGGCGCTCCCACCGGGGATATGATAAATAGAACTGTCGTAAAGATAGAGCTTGACCGTTTTATTAGACTTGATGATTTTTATTTTATTTTGTGGCTTTCAAAGTGTTTGTAGGAGTTGCAGAATTGACTAAAACGCCAATCTTCTCTCCATTTAAAATATGTACTAGGAAGTGATGACAACATTTTGGGAACTTTTGGATGGTATTTCGTTTTTCTAAGTGGTTAATCTCAGTGCAATTTTAACAAATGCCATTTATTGGCTATCTTTTTGCTTAACTGTACTTATCTACACACAATCACTACTATTCTAACTTTAGTACTTAAATATTAAAAGGCCATCACTTCGTCATTTTCTTGCTCTTATCTCAATCCTCATTTGGGGTCAGCACAGAATTTCTTCTTCGTCCTTCGGCACTTCTCTTTTAATCGTCATCCCATCAGACAAAAGGCTAGCTAGTCCTATAAAATATTAGTAATAACTTAAACGTAAACTACTCCATTGTGCCCCGCGGTTAACTGTAACAATTTGCAAATGAAATAGCCTAGTTATTACTGTCCGATAGCTCTAGTGGGCGTAAGGGCCCTTTCACCGAGCACAATGGAAAAGTGGAACGGTTTAACTGTATTGTGTGTTCGCAGCTTTATTGTTTATGGTTGTGTTGATGCATCTCTATCTGTAGACAATATGGCTGTAGACTTTTTTGTGTCTATGCTTTTGAATCATGGTCTGAATAATTTGTGGATTAATCTGTGTGGCAAAAAACAATAGACTTATTATTTAATCTATGACCACTGCAAATAAAAGAAAAATAGGAAAGTTTATTAACAACTCGGGTACACATGCACATAGGCCTAACGAATTGTTAAAAATTAGGAATCTGAATGAAAGGTGCAATAAGTATATGTACAAAGTGTCAAGACACCTTTTTAAAAAACCAAAATAGTTCAAAAAAGTATCAAACTACCCTTGTCAAAAACTTTATTGAATCAAACAAAAACAGAGTTTTAAAACAACAATCCACCATAGACAAGACAATAAACAACAACCCGTATACGAACAAAAGCGCGAGAGAAACGAACCTCATATTGCAACGATTCCCGAAATCGATATGAAATACGATAACAGGCGGGGTTCAGAGACCCCTGAGCTGCAGATGTAACCGAAGACTAGTCACGAACTACAATGCTTTAGTTTCCGACAGTCCGACTCTCCTGACACGCGATATTTAAACTTTATGCATGTTCTTTTGTCTATACTTGCCATTTTCCCTGGCTCCGTTTGCGAAATGTTTAACCAGAAGTTTTAAGTTAGTTTTATGGCTGACATTGATATTTCAAGAAGAAAATAATCGAGGAAAAGAAAATTAAGTTCCGAACATGCTTATTGCATGTTAGTTACCTACTTATAATTTAGTCTTTTCACTTATCCAGTCTGCTCTTTCCTCAGCCGGAAAAACGATTTCAATCACTCATACCAAAATTGTCTCGCATTCTGTTTCAAAACTTTTTTTTAAACATTCAAAGACAAATGAACTCCCATTTCGATGTTGCCATAGACAATTACAAATCACTAATAGGAAAGTTTTCCCATTAGAACCGCGTCTAATGATTAAAACTAAACGTGCGTTTTGTTCGCTGATGGCCGTGGATAACGTAAACTTGGACAGTTTAAACGTATCAAACATTTATTGCTAATGGTTCTATTTATTTTGGTGGTGATTAATTATGTAACATTGAGGTTTCGTGGGAGAAATGTAATATGTACCTATATCGCGTATTTTAAGTTGACTAACGTAAGAGAAATGAGAGAATCTGGAACACATTGAAATAAAAACTTAGTAAACCCGCCGTAATGAGCTATTTTTACCCGACTGCGGCGAAGCCCAAAAGGAGGGTTATGTGTTTGACGTGTATGTATGTATGTAAGTATGTATGTATGTCCGTTTCTTTGTTCCCTCATAACTCCTAAACGGATGAAGGGATTTGAATGAAATATACGTCGTTAGATTCGTCTTGATGACGCGAGTGTTATAGGCTACAATAAAATTAAAAAAACAAAGAAAAATTGTGGATTTTGGGGGCCAAATCGCGAAGTTCAAAATTTTTTTTTTCCAATACCATCGAGTAGGGTATCAAAATAAAGGGTTTTAAAAGGAGATTACAAAAATATACAACACTTATATGTTTAAAAGAAATTCAAAGTGAGAAATCCTATAAACAAGCACAAAAGTTAAATAAATCATCTGCGAAGAATTTTACGCGACCAACGAAATAACAAACCAAAGAACTAAAAAGTTGGAAATAAAAAAAGTAGTTAAAAAACTAAAAAACCCGACTGAAAAAACTGAAAAGCAAAAAAACAAGCACATTTTAAATTAAACAAAACTTGGAAGCAGGCGGGGTTCATTTGAATATTAAATTATGAAAAGAAAAAATGATGAAAATAGAATGGACCCCGCCTGCTTCCAAGTTTTGTTTAATTTAAAATGTGCTTGTTTTTTTGCTTTTCAGTTTTTTCAGTCGGGTTTTTTAGTTTTTTAACTAGGTACTTTTTTTTTAAATCAGCTGGTCCACCATGATAGTGCAACATAAATCAAATATTCACAAATTGAACCGTGTAAAATCGCTTTGTGATTGCTAGGTGCATGTTGCGTGCATCAGTCAAATATCCCATGGTTTCAATGTCAAATGCAAACGTCAAGGACATCATTTCACGTCCGAACACGCGATCATTTAAGTACACTTTTACGACGTAATAAAATATGCACATATCGCGGGTAAACAAACCAAATGCAAGGTGTCAAAACTAATATTGTCTATGAAAAAGAACAAAGATCGACAACTGGCTGTTTAATTGAATTGACATCTGACAATGAACAATGTTTAAAGGAAACTTAAAGGGACATGTTCATTGAACATGTACCTTTATGATTTTGGATATCCTTCGACGTTCAAATTGAAATTAATGGAACAATACACCTTTTCAGAATTCAAATCCGATCGATCGGAGTTAACTGAAAGGTTAAATTTCTGTGGAAAGTTTTTGAAGGCATTAATATGAAACTGCCTTTGCCTTTTGAAAGGATTCTCCCAATAAAAAAGTTATGAAGTTAGTCAAGTTAGAGGTTGCATCGATTAAAATAATGGCTTCAAAATTGGTTAGAAATTATTTTGGAGAGGCGAATTGTGTTTTCAATCACCGCGCACCGTAACGAATCAAGTTATATTTTTATTTAACACTCAAAATAAATATTTAAAAACCTATCGTCAAATAAGGCACTTTTGTTGCACTGAGTACAATTTTTAATCTGAAATTAATATTCGGATAGCGTTTCTGCACGCAAAAACTATACCTAGCTCTTCAATTACTATTCAATGCTCCAATAAAATTTTATTCGCTCAATTAATTAGATTTAGGTATATTAATGTTAGTGAAGAAAAAAGCTCACATTGAAAAGAAATGGTGCTCTAAAAAATATCCTTTTAATTCAGTAACTTTACTATGAAAAGAGTCGCAGTTTATTTTTCACAAAATTTTCTTTTTTAAATGATCATCTTCTCTCGCTACAACATAATTCCTTGACCCGACTTTGACCGTCAAAACGATATATGTATTTAACAAACTACGTAGCTTTAGCGATCATTTATCATCGACAACATAATTATAGACTGTTAAAATTGCTTTACTCTTTAATTACATATTTCCCATAATAGTTACGGCTTTATTAAATCCTTGTTTGAAAATATGACTAAGATTAATTTGAAGATAAGGGCCGTTACAAGTACAACCTTATAATTACTAAAGAATAAAGATGATATATATGATTAAATTGATGTTTTTTAAATTTTATTTACATCTGCGTGAATCATCATTCTTCCGACGTTTTTAGGCCAATTTATTGTTTATCTGTTTTTCAAAGAGGCAATATTTGAACCTTTAAACGCTACCAAGTTTTCCGAATACAAATTGAAAAAGTTCATACTTCCTGAAAAATAACATTCTACGCCACCCTATTAATTTACCTATCACGAAAAAAGGACAGCAAGCCCTTAAAGAAAAAAAAACTTTCTCTATTCCACTTTTAAAATTTCCCTCCATAAAAAATCAAAGTGACGACGTTGACATTCCGAACTGTCATTTCCGTGATTTGTCAACCTTGGACTGTCTAACGCTGCAAGGACAGACCCATCACCATATTGAAATCGAATGGTACCTGAAATGACATTGTGATCGTGTGATCGCATGATAATGTCCATGTGAATATATAACCTACCTACGTCCGTCCGATAGGAATAGGTAGTGAGAATCGAAGTTAGACATGTCATAAGTAACGAAGTTGTCAATCAATAGGAAAATACCTTGGGACGAGAACTTGGGTCTATTTAGTTGGGCCATTGAACTGGCTGAATACTTTCTGGCTCTAAACCAAAAATACCACGTCGAAATTGATTGAGTGACAGACATGTTGTCACCCAAAATCTGACCTTTTAATTAAGCTATTAAATTATCCATACTAATATTATAAATGCGAAAGTAACTCTGTCTGTCTGTCTGTCTGTCTGTCTGTCTGTCTGTTACTCTTTCACGCCTAAACTACTGAACCGATTTGTGTGAAATTTGGTACAGACATAGTTTGGAACTTGAGAAAGGACATAGGATAGTTTTTTTTTTTTTTTTTTCGCGAGATAAACCAAAAATCTGCCGGAAGTCACTATTCCACGCGAACGAAGTCGCGGGCAAAAGCTAGTAAGCTATAAATCAACGTGACACGTAGTTAAATAACTAGAAATTCAATCATGACGATACCTGGCGACAGCCTAGTTACCAACAAATATTCTCGGCAAACCTACAACAATGTTAGAACTCCAAATATTCTAGACATACTTACTCGTACCTTAGGACCGAAATCTCCAACCATCACTAAATTTCCATACATTCCTGCTGCTACATGTGGACTTCTAAATCTAAATCCTCCTCCTTTCTCCAGGAACCAAGAAGATGGAGTACAAGACCAGGCAGTGGCACGAGAAGTGCTTCTGCTGCGTGGTGTGTAAGAACCCCATCGGCACCAGGAGCTTCATCCCACGGGAACAAGAGATCTACTGCGCTGGCTGCTACGAGGACAAGTTCGCTACCCGCTGCGTTAAGTGCAACAAGGTAGGAAGAAAGAAAGAAAAAGGCTGAGGTGTACCTAGTGTACACCCACGTTTAGCCAGTTATATTTAAGTTCTGTGTAATAGGCGGCTTATTGCCATCAACCAGGCACAGATTCTGGCTGTTACTGAGAAATTCTTACTCCAAAGACCCGGGAATCGAATCGAGGATCTCAAGCTCGCGACCACTAGACCATTGAGGACATAGGTAATCAAAATCATTTGGACTATACGTTATTTGGTGACAACGATAGCGGGTGAAACGATTGAGGAAAGTCATTAGAAGCTCATTGTAGATGTCGCGACCATAGCTAGATCCCAATCTGACCAAAAAAAATCCGTAGGTCATATAATATGTAATTTTCCCTTTCATTTGGGTTTTTTCTCCTTCAGAGACCTAATGACATCCCAATGTGCTCATCTATTAGTCCACTTAACTCATTGGACTAATTCCCCCAATTACGATGATCTATAACCTCCATAGAATTAGGGCACTAGGTTATTGGAATATGACGTTTAATCGCACATAAATAAGGTATAATGCTGTACCCACATCTCACACCCACAGCGTTCGTTTAATCATCTTTATTGTTTATGGCAACTGTGACATAGATGTTGTTTATTACGAAGTTATAGCCTTTAAGAATGGCAGTCACCTGTTAAAGGTTAGATCTGAGATAATAGGAAGCGAATAAAGGTTACCTACATCTAGATAGAAAGGTTTCAAGATAAATGGCGAAACACGATTGGTGATAATGACATACTTATCGGAAGAAATGAAATTGCACTTCCTGGAACTATAACTGAACTTCGAAATATTTATTATTTCAAGAATCTTAGGACTAGACCGTATATTTGCAAAGGAGGTTTGGGATTTCACTAAAAATCATCGCAAAGATCAAGCGAGAATAGTTTAAATATTTTGATCTAAGTAGAGAAACTTTGTTATTGCATTCAAGGCGGAATTAACACCCGAGCCGTAGGCGAGGTTATGAGCCTAGAACTGTAGGAACAAATGCCCACGACGTACATGAAATGAAGTTTTTCAATACACTTTCGAAGAAATAAAATAATGGAACGAAATATATTTTTGTCACGAATTAATTTCCTTTTTTTCTGCGCTTTGCTATCGCCAGGATGAAGATGAAGCAAAGGTATGAAGCCGCTTAACAGCCTAATACAAAAAAAAAACAAATATTTTTTAATTTTGAACACAAATCTATGTTAATTTGCTCATATAAGTAAATTGTTTTAAATAATCATGTTTATTTATGATAATTATTCTATTTATAAACACAATTTGAATATTCAAAAAATATTTATGGTGTAAAGACCGAGGTTGGAGAAAAAACAATGACCTCCGATTAATAGGAATTCAATCAATTTGGACTTGTTGTCGTCTATGGTTTACGTTTTTTCCAAAATACATTGCATGAAATAAATTGCATGTTGAACTTTATCATAGTGTGATAAGAGCCAGTTTTCGAGGAAGTGTATTGAAAAAATATTAAATCTATTATCGGTTCTTCTCTGTAGATGAAATGCCAATGGAAACTGCGCTCCTTTAGTTTTGATAAAACGCATAGATACTAAAACTTTATCATTATCTGGCCTTTATCCCCATTTATTTGAGATCTACGAGACTACGCAGCATGCCTTCTTCTTCCATACTTTACTATTAATCATCATCTTAGTAGTTGACTGGCCTGTTGGTCTAGTGGTTAGTGACCCTAACTGCTATGCCGGAGGTCGTGGGTTCGATTCCCACCCAGGACAAATGTTTGTGTGATGAGCACGATCATTTGTTCTGTGTCTGGGTGTAATTTATCTATAATATGTATGTATTTAGAAATATATAAGTATGTTTATCAGTTGTCTAGTACCCATAACACAAGCTCTGCTTAGCTTGGGACTAGATGGCGTTGTGTGATAGTTGTGGAATATTATTATTATTATTAGTTCCTCTATTCCTTCTTCCATCTTTCAAAGCCAATCCATCGTTTCTTTGGTCTTCCTAAAAATTAGCCATTATGTAGTGTAATGAAATCGTATGAACTTTGCGTAGATAGTGCATTTTCTACTAAGCCATTTGCAGCTAACTTCAAACCGTTCCTAACCAATCAGCTTCCTTTTCGCAGATCATCACGCAAGGAGGCGTGACATACAAGAACGAGCCGTGGCATCGCGAGTGCTTCACCTGCACCAACTGCAACACGTCCCTAGCGGGCCAGCGCTTCACGTCGCGTGACGAGAAGCCCTACTGCGCTGAGTGCTTCGGAGAGCTGTTCGCTAAGCGGTGCACTTCCTGCACCAAGCCCATCACTGGTTAGTATTTGGAATTCTTTCTTACTGACTATCCAGCCCCCCGTGGGTCTCTGACATGACCTTACATGCCACCGAGAAATATCCCTTGGGCATTTTGGTTTCCTCTTGATTGGGAATTCATCTTTATAGGCATTGTCTCTGGAATGTAAAAAGAAAAAGGGAACCATAGATGGATTAACTCTGACAAATGTCGATAGATGGCGCTTACTCTTGACCCGGCTGTTTGTTTGTCATCCAATTTCATAAAAAAAACTGAATAACTCCTATCACTTCATATAACAGTAAGGAATATTGACATTCCGATTTTGGATTGGTTTACATAGTTTGTTATTTTACACTGTACGAGGTGGTCCTAAAAATGCTTTGTCTGTTAATTATTGTATATAAAAAAGTATTTCTATTATTTCCAGGCATCGGCGGCACCCGCTTCATCTCGTTCGAGGACCGTCACTGGCACAACGACTGCTTCATCTGCGCGCAGTGCAAGACCTCCCTCGTGGGCAAGGGCTTCATCACCGACGGCCCCGACATAATCTGCCCTGAGTGCGCCAAACAGAAGCTCATGTAAATACGACCTCCACGCACAGCTCACTAACGCTTCCTCTCCTGGCATCACATAACAACATAAGCTTTACCATCGAGTGAATCAAATATTAAATAAAAACAATCAATTAAATCCTCAATCGATTCTCCCCAAGACAAATGTGACTAATGTATTTTATTTGTGTGCTTTATAGCGAAAAAACCATTCTACCGGTTGTCGCTAACGCCAGAGACTGGGTCGCGTCAAAAAAGCAGGAAACATCCAGCGATGTGCTTTTCGACCTCATTGACAACGTAAACTTTCACAAGGTCAATGTCAACCCTTAGAACGATACTTAGAGCAACTTGTTGACGATATTTTTATACAAAAAAAATAACGAAAATCACAAAAAAAAATGTGAATGCACAAATTGTGTTATCAAGTATTTAATTTCGCTTTTGAAATCTTTTATTTATATATATTGACTGTTTAGTTCTGACTAATTCAAGCCCTGTATCTATTGTTACGTAGGTATGTATACGTGCTAATTGCCATATAATTTCGCTTTGGCTGTTGTATTAGTCTTTAGATTTATAATTGTCAATTTACCTAGTGCGATTCACACGATGCCTTAATAACATATCTAAGTCAATTTCGAGGGTATATTATTTCTTGTTGTATAGCCACCTTATTTATAAATTTTGTGATCTAAGTCTTGCCTTTCTTTGTACTCGTAAAAGGACAATCCACTGTGTTCAAGGTTTATAACTAAAGAGGTCCTACAACGCTAGTCTGGTGTTGCCAGATATATAATTTCTTTTATTAATAGACATCCTAATGGGTGGTAATAAGTGCTTGTCATGTAACATAGTATATAAGAAATTTATTGAAAGAGTAATGTACGTGTTATATTTTAAGTATTTATTTATATGGGAGGACGCACTTATTATCTGTGGGGACGCCGATGGTGTTGCCGTGTCACATTAAAACAGAATGAGATTTTAGATGTAGTGTTGCCATATACGCCATCGGTAGGTCGCTGCCTAACACTAATGTTAAGTGACATCTAGTTTTACTAATAAAAATAATAATATAAAAAATATTTTTGTTCTCGAATAAGAATCAATCGCGTTAATTGAATGTTATCGATATTTTTACATAAAGGTAAGCTATTTAGTAGTGGTATATAAGTGAGTAACACCTGTGTTTAGATCGCATGCGCGAGCCGACCATGTAATGATTGGGGAACACTTTATAAACGTTACTTGTTAAGGATTAAATTATTCGAATGTTGAATTATTAATTTATAATAATGTGTACACTTAAAAACAACCGCTTAGCTGTGTGATCTGATCTAATGAAATATTTCTATCTATCTATAGAATGTAAACTATGAAACTGAAATAAACGATTTAAAGTAATTTTATTGTTCGTTGTTTATTTGTGTTATGTCCTTTATTCATGTAATATTCGTAATTGCAACCAAACAAACATAATGTCAAAACCTGGGAACTGGGAAAAACTCTGCGAAACCTATCATATGTAGCTCCTACCTCTGGCTTAAGGGGACGGTGAACGAACATTCTCCATACAAACGTAATACCAAAATCATTCGCGATACGAACATATTACCAACTTAAAATTATGTTATTCGGATACAGACGATATTTATCTAGGTTCCTATTAAACTTTTTTTTTAAAACATTTACTATTTACGAAATGCAAGCGAATTGCTATTTACTATTGACGAAATGCAATTCGCTTGCATTTCGTAAATAGTAAATGTTTTTAAAAAAAAAGTTGGTAATATGTTCGTATCGCGAATGATTTTGGTATTACGTTTGTATGGAGAAATGTTCGTTCACCGTCCCCTTAATGAAATCCCTTGACCCAAGTCCCAACCACGCTTGGATTAAAATATTCTAATACTTGATAGACATTTTGAGATTTGGACTACGAGCGACTTGGTCTATTTGTGATCCAGTCATTCTGATACCAACCCATAAATGGTATTATTATTACGTAAATGGACAATATTTCGATTTTTTCTCCGTTTTAAAGTAATATTTTTGTCCTAATTATACTTCATCGTTGATCTAGTGGTCGCAAGCTCGACTTCTAAGCATGCGGTCCTGGGTTCGATTCCTAGGTCGGACAATTTGTTATTGGGTTGTTCCATCAGGAATTTCTCAGAATCTCAAAGCTACCATTTAAAATTGAAAAATGAAATACACACCAAATGGTTGTAAAACTGGGGTTGATTGTTATTTTTGTTATTAAATTTCCATTTGGGAACCCATTTTGTTTAAAGAAGATGTTGCAAAAATGCCCCACTTCCGACAGCAAAGATTAGTATCTCAAAAAAAGCTAAAAATAAGTATAAATAAATGATATACTTCCGGTGACCATCCTTACTGGCTAACACATTTAAAAATTGCTCTAAACATTCATTCAGGGGCAGATTACCTTATACAGTGCGATCAAATTATCTTGGCAGCTCTGAACATAGGCTTTGCGAAATTTTACGCATGTAAACTTGGTAATAAAACTGTTATTGCCAGATAAACCAATACTTAAACGATCAGAAAATATCTAATTTAAACAGTGAGAAATACAAATAAAATAAATATCATAACACTTTTATACATTCGTTGTAACAAAATGACCTGCACGAAGTTCGGAGCTGCCAAGATAATTTGATCGCACTGTACAACTCATAATTTTAGTTTTAGAATAGGATTGAAAAGCAATTAAACACTGTATTAACTCATTGCGATTATTTAAAAATAGTTTTTATACATACTAGGTTAATAATAACATATTTATAAAGTATTATTTAAAGTAACGCTTACTGCGTCGGCCGGCCTCAGGTTACCATCGTAGTTTCGTTCGATATTTTTTTTTTAATAAATAACCTTCTTTTAACAAGAAAGCTATAGTTTAACATATTAGTCATCATTATTTCACTTTTTATGATAGTTATAGTAGTAGGTATTGTATGATTGAAAGTAAGATATTTTTAACATAAAAAATACTGCGCCTGAAAGAATCTTTGGAGCAATTTCTAAGTATGATTGCCAGTAAGGAGTACAATCGGAAGTATGCAGTATAGCGACACACAAGAAAGTTCAACTTTTAATAAAAAGAAAAGACAATTAAAAAATAGCTATTTTTTAGTTTCAAGTTAGAAGTTCGAGTAAAAACAGATTTATAATGTTCAACTAGTAGCTGAAGTTTTTCTTAGAATCTAAAATATGTACTTGATAAAAAAGAAGTACTGCTACTTTTATTTTATTAATTCTGAAGTTATTAGAAAATTCTAAGAAGCACTCCACAGAAGTTAGCTTTTCTTCAGTCCATGCATGTGATTGTGGTGTGGTGTGTGTTGTGTTGTGTCATTCTCCTTCATCTAGCTGACCTCTACGCACTGGGCCGTGATGGGCATTTTGTTACTATACCCGTAGCACCGAGGGCCTCAGATACTTGTATGTTACGCCTCAGCATAGCACATTCTGTAGCTACTTCACGAGACTGGATTCTGTTTCGAATTCATAAAAACCATCTTACTATTGTACTTGTCAACCTGTTCGACGGTAGGGAAAATTCGTATAGTCAACTGCTTCGTTGGCCGAATGGTCGCAAGTGTGGCTGAGCAGGAGGTCCTGGTTTCGATTCCCAGCAGTGTTATTGGGATTTTCCATCAGGAATTTCTAAGTAGCTGCCAAGGAATTTGGATTTGTGCCTGATTGGTAATCCACCTGTTGGCTAAGCTACCCTACTACATGGGACATAAACAAAACTGGCGAAATGTGGGTAAATCTCTGCTTAACCCTACGAGGATTACAGGTGTGATGTTACGTTATGTGTATCCTTGAAACCGCCAACTAACACCACTCTTTGCCTATCAAAGAAGTGGACAGGTGGACTTTGATTCAATAGCAACCAAAATTTAGATTTGATTTCAGCAACAAAAAAACTTCTAACAACTAAATCAATTAATGAAAAAACTAAATAAATGCCACAGTAGTTGGGCTCACGCACGGTGACTAGTAAATAATAGTAAACCCATATTCTGTCAAGAGTTTCTGAGGCATCATTCTGAGGGGACGGCGCGTACGCAGTCCCCACTACCAAAAATTACGCATCCGAGTTATCCACATTAGGGATAATCGCAAGGGTCAACCTAACCGCAGTGCAATGGAAAGGCCTCGCCCTGGGGGAACCGCCTATTTGATCACGGTTTCCCCTATGCCAGGTAAGTATGATTTAGTTAGAGTACCGCGGGGTAGTCATTCGACGGCGGAGAATCTTAACACCGCGATTCAGAATCGTGACGTAAAAGATCAGCGCCACCTAGTGGCTCTCGGCGGAAAGGGAACGAAGCCCAGGGTGACCGCCAGCCGCGCCCCCTTGCGGAAGCACCGCGACAGCCATTGTACCACTAGATGGCATCATCAATGCCGCAATCTAGTGGTACTGTGGTACGATTGAAACTCATCTTCTCATTCACCTTGTGTCGTAACGGGGCTTAAAAGGCCACGTTGGCAGATCATAATATGAATTGCGTTAAAAGCGTAAAATGGACCTTTTGTGAACTTCAATTTTTTTATATGTTTGTAGTACTAACCTAAGTGGTATATTTGGAGTCACCTGTAGTTAATTGCTTAAATTCAGATTTTAAATAAAAAAAGGCAATTTGACTCCTCTAACCGTTAGCTTCACTCTTCCGCGTGGTTGGATGTCACTATGGGGTTCTACAGTCTTTCGGGATCCGAATAGTAGGAACACACAAGTTCAGACTCCGTGGCTCAGAATTTCTTGATGGAAAAACCCAATAACACTTAGCCTGACCTAATAAAATCGAACACCAACACAGGCTCTCATGCCCCCCCCCCCCCCCCGTCGGGGCTGCGGATCCCGTCGTGGCTGCGGATTATCGAAAGAGATAACGCGGCCTCGGCTTCAAGGGTGAAGAAGGAACATGGGTGGTTTTTAGTCAGTAGAAGTCGGACACTCAATTCCGCACTGCCCAAGAGCGCGGGGGGGGGGGGGGGGGGGTTATTTGATGATTTTCCACCTACCATAAAAAAAAAGGCTCTCATGGCCAGCAGTAGCGCTTGTGATGACCAGAGGGTCTAAAATTACCACTAGCAGATCATAATATGGATGGACGAATTTTAACGCAATTCATATTATGATCTGCTAACGTGGCTCTATTAGACCCCCAGACCTTTATGGCAATTAATTCTCATTACAGACGTCGCGTATTGTTACGCTTGGAAAATTAAAAATAAACCATGTTTGGTCTTCAGTTATTTAATTACAAATGAAGCAATTCAGTTAAGTGACTAAATACATTTAATTAATAACTAGTACCTCCCTGCATTATCACAAATGTATAGCATTTATACTAATAAATAGATCATTTAACTTAATACTACATTTAGAGATTTGGATTGCTACTATAAAGCTTTACTTATTAATTAGCCATATTTAAGTCATTACATTTAATTTCATATAAGTACTGATTTTGCAAAAATATATAAAGTATCTAGCCGTTATTTGTGAACTCTCTCCTTATATAATAATATTCATTTAATAGTAATATAATTTAAGAATCTGTTGTGCATAATGAAAATGTATTATTGTGAATATGTCTTCTATATTTTCTTATCTCTACTGTTTCATTTCATTGTCCAAAGTAATAATACTATTATATTCGAATCGGATTTGTCCTTAAACTCGTACACTGATTTACAACAGCCAAAAATCAATTTTTAGAAAAATAATACAAATCAATAATAAGTACAAAATATCGAAACATGAAAATAAAGTTCTCAGTCAAAAACGAATTTCATATCTATTCAAAATAAATAAAAACTTGTCAATATTAATCCATAAAAAAATTACTTAGAAGACTGCAACCTTTGGCAAGAGATTGAAACAAGTCTGCCAATCTTAGAAAAAACTTTACAATTTCATAGTAACAACTTGAGTGCAAAAATTCATACAGTGAATGCATACTTTTGAACTATTATAGTTCAAAAGTATGCATTCCTGCCCTGAATGTGACACCAAAAGTTGTTCATTGTTGTCATTCCTTTAAATTAATGCCAATAACCATACCAATAGATATGGCTATACTTACTAAATAAAATTGCAAATACCACTAAATTAAATAAAAACAACTAAAATAAAAAGCTACATCGGTACAATAAACTAAATAAGTACTTGCTAAAACTCAACAATGTCCTCATATCAGTCTGTCCCAAAGTATTTCTGCCCGAAATGGTTTGGGGCTACGGGATGTAGTTCTGAAGTCAGCATCTTCATCTTAGGGACATAGTCGACAACAGCTTGGGCCGCTGCAGGAGTGCAAAACAGGTTGGATAGGATGATGCGGTCTTCTTTTACACCGTGTTGGGTTAGGACATTCACGGCCTGCAAAATATGTAATACTGTGTCAGTGTCTAAAACATCTGCATTTTGTATTATGTCAATTAACAAGTTCAAACGAAATGATGAAGAAATACTAGCTATTGCCAAAAAAAAATAGAAAACAGTTCACATCAGTTTTGATTACAAATCCAAGACATATTTTTGGTGTAGCCACTTACTCAAATGCTCCTAACAAATTGTAATAATTTGCTTCAACAAAAACACCTTGTGTACAGATGAATACACAAGGTGTTTTTCAAGTTGACGCGTATATTTTTAAATGATACCATTTTATTTTCACAAAAATAAAAACCAAGTTCAAATTATTACCTGTTTCACGGTATTGCCCGTAGACATGATAGGGTACATGAGTAACACCTGTCTCCGTGCGATATCTTCAGGGAACTTCGCATACACGACGTGTGCCTCGTGCGTGTCTGTATCACTCTCTACCAGGATCTTGCCGATACGGATGGAGCGGCAGCAGTCTCGGAGACCCTGGAAAATATTATTGTGAACTTTTAAGTTTTACTGGTTGATAAATTGTTTCTTTTCATGTTACAATGCCGGGCGGCATAATCGCATGTGCGACAAATAAAAATAAATAAATAAAATAAAATATCTTTATTTCAGACCTAAGCAGTCCATACGTTGTTAGTGGTTAGTAACAAACTGTGCTTACATGCTATGTTAGTGTTGTTAGTACTTAATCCTATTTAACATAAACCTATACCTAATTCTACCCAGTGCCTTTGGATGGGGCAGTCCACTCTGCTAACAATCATTTTCAGGATGCTGTTCTGAGTGCTACGCAAACGTTGCAGTAGGGAAGCCGCTTTCTTACGCATGATGGCGTGAAAGCCATCCGTACGTGCTTCAGCAAACATTCCCGACAAAGCCCTTTTTATTGAAATAAAAAAAAAAATGTTACAAAGCCATAAATTGTGCACATATCCACATTCTGGGCTTCTGCTGAGAAATACCACAAATGGAAAAACCCAGCACCCCTTTTGCCAGACTAAGGAATAAAGTCAAAGACCTCATGTTCAACAGTTGCACTTATGAAAATTCAATTCAACATCCATTGAGGATTTTATAACAATTTACGAGCTATTTTGATAAATTATGTCTTACTGCAAAATAAACATAATTTTTAAAACATATTTTTTTTTTTTTAAAGACGTTGCCCCACACTAGGAATTCTCCTGTATCGTGGGTGCGTTTTACAAACATTTAAAGTCACATACACAAACACACCCAGACCCGAAACAACTATCTGTAGGTCATACAAATATTTGTTCCGTGCGGGGATCGAACCCGCGAGTCCCTGTAATGCCCGTCACAGTAATGCACATACCAGCAATGCACGACACTGGAATGTACAACACAGGAGTGTACGACACAGTAATTGGCGACATCGCGATGTCGCCAATTACTGGGGTGTACCTTGCTGGTCCGGCCCAAGAATGTACAACACAGGAGTGTACGACACAGTAATCGGCGACATCGCGCGATTGGTTGGCCGACTAGTTGGGCAACTCGAAATTTTGGGACTTGGATACTAGGTAATTGAGCTAGGTAGTGCTGCCGAATTAAATTGTACTCCATGACGTGCGCTCGCTACGCTCGCATATTTTATAACACTAATATCTTCTGTCCCCGAAGTGCCGGGCCTCCGCCGGCCTCCTTCGTCGGCCTACGGCCCGGTGCCCATGCCGCCCCTATAGGATACTGTCGCGAGACGGTCGTATTATAGGAACACGAAGAAAAAAAGAAGGAACCACGGAATTTTCCAGTATTTTATTGTATCACCCGTCCCTATTGTCACATGGCTTTTTACTTTTTTAATGTGACGTCACTGTTTGTGATGATTCCAATTGGCGTGTCGTACATTCTTGCCCGGACAATCGAGGTCCGGGCCGAGAATGCACGACACAGCAACGCACAACACTGGAATTCAAAACACTTGTCAAAACGATGTCGCGCGTTCTCGTGTCGTACATTGCTGTGTTGTACATTGCTGGTTCCCGAACCCGCGACACGCAGCGCAGCAGTCCAATCGCTCAGCCACTGCGCCAACCGTGCCGTCAAAACATATTGCTTACATAAAGCCATAGCTCTAACTGGTTACCAATTCCAATTAATCAGTCCCTACAATGCTTATAAACATAATCATGTGCATGGATGCACCATTGCTTTTTAATGCAATTTTAATAATTTATAAGCAGTGATTTGTGAGCAGTGGTGGCCCAGTAGTGGCCGTCCCGACTTCCGAACAGTGGGTCGTGGGTTTGAACCCAGTCAGGTGCATTACTTTGTGTAATTTATATCATCACCACTGCTCTCAAAACGGTGAAGGAAAACATCGTGAGGAAACCGGTATGTCTTAGAAAGTTAGAACCAAAAAATTCAAAGACCAATCCGCACTGGGCCCGCGTGGTAGATTATAGCCCATCCCTCTCCTAGAGAGGAGGCCTGAGTCCCTGCACTGGGAACATTATAGGCTGGTGATGATGATGATGATGATAAGGGGGCGTCCATAAATTACGTGAGGTGTTTTAGGGGGGGAGGGGGTCGAGTGAAATCTCATCTAATCTTACGTTGGAGAGAGGGGACCCCCCCTCTCTCCAACGTAAGATTAGATGAAAATCACGCAATTTTTTTTCTGTATAACAAAAAAAAAAACTATTTTGGTCCATTTAATCCAGATTGTACATGCATTATTACTGTTATGTATGTGTGCGTGCGGCACACAACCTCGCGCCACCCGCCATGTTGCAAACGATTAAACGTCAGTACGCTAACAGCAAGCAGTGGTTTCACTTGTCCCCGTCCTACGTATCTATCAGTGGCGACGAGCATAAATACCTACGTTATAAAAAAAAAAAAAATCAGTAACGGAAAATGTCCGGTGCAATTTTCGGGATTTTGTCATCGTTTGACCATAATACTCAGTCTTGGGAAACGTACAAGGCTCGTATTTCACAGTGGTTCATTGCGAATGACATAAACCAAACTAAAGATGCGGCGGGAACAAAGCGACGAGCGATTCTACTTAGCGCGCTCAATGATGGCACGTACAAACTGGCAGCTGACCTCGCTCTGCCAAAGCAGCTGCAGGACGTGCCATACGAAGATATCGTCGGATTGCTGGACGACCATTTCACTCCGAAGCGCTGTGGGTTCAGCGAGCGGTTCAAGTTTTACGCGGCAACGCAACAAACGGAAGAAACGTTTAGTCAGTGGGCAGCACGCCTGCGCGGGTTGTCGGCGCACTGCGGGTTCACTAACGTGGGCGAAGCTCTCCGAGACAGATTCGTCATGGGAATGAGTTCTGGCCCTGAGAGGGATAAGCTCTTCGCACAGGACCTTAAAGACCTGACTCTGGCCAAGGCCGTGGAGTTGGCGGAGAGTGTACATTGCGCGCGCGCCTCTCGCGCATTGGCCGTACCCGCCGTACCCGTTCCATAGAGTACATTGCGATTTCCTCGGCCCTATTAACGGTAACATATTTTTAGTAATAGTAGATGCATATACGAAGTGGGCAGAAGTGTATAATATGAAGAACGCGTCGACGTCTGCGGCAACAATCGAAAAATTTTGCGATTTTATGTCTAGGTATGGAATTCCGTATACTTTGGTTAGTGACAATGGCACGGCATTTACTTCACGTGAGTTTGAAACCTTTTGTGCACTGAACGGTATTTCGCATGTGACGTCACCGCCATATAATCCGGCTAGCAACGGACAGGCGGAATCCTATGTTAAAATAGTCAAGAAGGGCATTAAAGCAAGTCTGCTAAGCGTCAAAGGAGTACAGAATTCCTATAAAAATGTTTTGAAATACTTGTTCGATTATAGGAATTCAGTACATACAACAACTGGGGTTTCGCCTGCCGAGCTAGTATATGGGCGCAAACTCAGGTCACGCTTGGACTTGATTAACCCTCATCTGTCGACGCCCTCATCTCCGGCGCTAGCTAACGTCGTACGTAATAAACAGTGTTCACAGAATAAGGCATCAGGAGGCCAAAATAAACAGTGTTTCTCGCAAGGAGAACACATAATGTATAAGAAATATACAACAAACGGTAAATTTACATGGTGTCGGGGTACAATTGCAAAGAAAGTTGGCAAAATCGTATATATAGTTAAAGACAATATCACATCAATGACCTTTAAAAAGCACAAGAATCAAATAGTGAAATACAAGGGCTGCGATAGCAATGACCATGTGGATATTGACACGGAGATTCAGTGCGATGACTCATCACCGGATGTCGGTCGTGCGCCTTTGGAGGACGCGCAACCAATCGCGGAGGAGGAAAGAAGAGATGACCCTGTTATTCAGCTTCATGACAGCCATACCCAGGCACTGCCAGGTGGAGATTCACATGAGTCATCGAAAGTACCAGGCCCGGACCGGTCGGATGATGAAGAATTTCAGGAGGCGTTGCCTGACCTAGAACCAACCGTGCAGTCAGCAGAGCCCACACAAGGATCCAGCAGTAGTACCCTGGCAACCACTCCTCGGTCTAAACGCACTCGCCCTAAGGTTAATTATAGGCAATACTTTTAGGTTAAGGCAATTGTTAATTTGTTATTATTATAATATTGTATAATGTTCAACTGACGTGTATCTAACTAAGGGGAGGAATGTTATGTACAGTGCGATCAAATTATCTTGGCAGCTCTGAACATAGGCTTTGCGAAATTTTACGCATGTAAACTTGGGAATAAAACTGTTATTGCCAGATAAACCAATACTTAAACGATCAGAAAATATCTAATTTAAACAGTGAGAAATACAAATAAAATAAATATCGTAACACTTTTATACATTCGTTGTAACAAAATGACCTGCACGAAGTTCGGAGCTGCCAAGATAATTTGATCGCACTGTATGTGTGCGTGCGGCACACAACCTCGCGCCACCCGCCATGTTGCAAACGATTAAACGTCAGTACGCTAACAGCAAGCAGTGGTTTCACTTGTCCCCGTCCTACGTATCTATCAATTACACTTATAATTAAACTCTCAGCAATATTGATCTAGTCTTAACTAGTCATAAATAAAAGCATGAAGCAATTATTATTTTCTTTTTTACAATAACAATCCAACACGTTTACGTAAGAAACCCACATTTTGAAAAATCTCACGTGAGATTGAGGGATGGGGGAGGGGGTCGAATAAAATCTCACGACATCTCACCAGGGGGGGAGGGAGGGACAAAAAATTAAAAAAAAACACCTCACGTAATTTATGGACACCCCCTAAGCAGTTATAACATTTATTACCTGTTCCATAGCTTCCCCGGACCTGACAATAGACACTCCGCAATTCCCGGCCCCATACTTGAGGCCCTTATACAGTGCTCCTGTAGGAGTCACCACTTCACAATCAGTGAACGGCAGCTTGTTCAAACTTTCCTCAATGACTAGACGAATGAGACGGTCTGCGTAGAATTTGAAGTCACTGCGGGATGTGTTTCTGAAAATGTATCAGGAATGTTTTTTTAGTTTAAGTAATTATTCCAAGTACATTATTTAATTTAGACATTTTATAAATTGCATTAACTTCATTTGCAATGGCTTTAGGTGAATAACTGGTAACTATATTTATTCTATCAAAATTATAAATAGCACCAACAATTTAACATGTCACGAAGTCAAAGAAAAAATTCTGAATCTATTTTCTTGAAAGTACTAATGAAAAAACACAATTTTTTAAATTGGGTCAAGCTATATAAGATTCTTTAGAAGTTGTTACCTTAAAAGCTACCTACATGTTTTTCTCCTTGTAAGCTAATCAGCTGCTGTCAATCATATTGATAGTAAATAATATGGCAATGTTATTGTTGACTTAGAGGTTAGGATTGAATCTGAGTAAGATTCATTAGAATATAGCACTTAAAACATACCTACATCAATTTTTACATTAAATATAATTAACACATTGTTATTTGTATTTTGTCAGGTTCAGGTCAATTTAACCAAGAGCCACTAAGATATGAGTTGTGCCTAAAAATAGCACAAAACACATTCAAAACGGACTCTTTATTGATCTTCTATAAAATGAATAAATGAATGGGTAGATCGAATGTACCCAAAATTATTTGAAATTAACAACATTGAAGAATCTTCCAATCAATGTAAAGGTAGGAAGCCACAAGGCCTGGTAAGTAACCTCACTCACTTGTCCCGCAGAATGGTCTGAAGCTCCTTAATATTGTCGTTGAGGGGCAGCAGCGTCAGGTTGTCACCAAATTGCTCCTTCACATCGGTGGCGTCCCACTGCCTGATCTCGTTGTCAATTAAATCCATGATGAATAGATTTTATAAACAAAATGCGAAAATTGCGAAAATATTGACGTGAACAGGCTCACTTGCAAGTTTGATATTTTGACAGTTGAAATGTCAATGTCATGGAAGGGCCCTTGTCAACAGTCAGCTGCTGGGCGTTCGTTCAGAAACTACACTTCTTATAATTAGTTTGTTTTACTATTTTCAACCCTAGGCGGTAGGCCATATGTGTGGCTGTGTGGCACAGCGCAAATGAAAGTGTATCGAAACACGAGTCGAGCACTGTTGTACATTTTCATCCCAGATAATCATCAGGGGGTTATCATTATCCCTAGTGTGTGGGGTCGTTAGACCTTAGTTTCCACACGTTAAAAGATGATCCAAACCACACGCGCGATGTACTGTGTGCACCGTGTAATCCCGCAGGCAAAACTGTGGTTAAGTGCGTGCGTGTAGTAGGCCCATAAGAGGTTGGTAGTAAGTGGGCCGCTCAGATGGGCGCGGATGCGGGCACTGCATGTCTATGGCTTTTCATGAGCCCGATGCTACGTTCTGCCGACCTGTTAGGAGAAACCGAAGGTTTTGTCTGTGCAATTATGGATAAAGTTATGATGACGAGTAACTACCGGATTTTACCGGAGATTTATGGTGAACGACGGCACAGCTGAACATTCGGGCATGCCACCAAACTTGCATAGACGCAACTTATTTATCATCGTCACTGACAGGCCCATTGTAGATGACATTATAGTGGTAGTGGTGGATCGATTAGAACGGCGCGCAATGATTGTTTATATAACTGTCCCTAGGTAAAAGGCGAGAAGGCTACTAAGCAAATCAAGTATCTTGACTTGGGTCGCGACGGTGTGGACATGTGGGATGTGAACTCGGGGATCAAGTGGTTTCAGCCAATGGCTTAATTTCCAAGAGCCTCGACCTATACCCGAGGACACCCTCGGTAGGCAGCTGAATCAAGGGCTTGTTTTAGAAAACTGTACACGGCTTGTATTGTTAGGTTCCTCTCTCTAAAGCCTTGGTTGCCGATAGCTTGGAGCCTTGGACTCTGTGCACAAAAGTGGGACCTCGCAGCCCTATTGAGACACCTCTGTAGAGACGCACCCGCTCCTACTTGCTTAGATTGGACAAAGCAACTATCACTCACACACACTTAGTTTTCACAAGCCATGCAGTACCTATTGGATGAAAAAAATTAAACAAACAAACATAATGATTACGCATAACTCTTTATTTGCCCAGAAAATACAAATTAATGATTGCAAGAATATTTTCACTTCAGGTTGTAGATTACAATGCTCTGTCACTATAATTATTATAATCCTTAGTTCTGTATGTTGTAACCACAAAACTTCAATCACAAAAATATATTTATTAAAATATTTTAATATGGAACTGTAACCGCTAATTAGTTCTACTGAGAACATTTACAACAACAGTTTTCTTTGTAAATGCGAAAATATATTACATAATAAATAATAATAAATGCGTTAGTGATTACTTTTTTTATTAACTATTATTACCCTGAATCATTTCTCAGAAATGAAACTCAGGGGTTTGGACAGGGTTATATCATAATCATTTTTGTAGTGTATACGACGAAATAAGAGTTTTTTTTTTAGAAATACAATGATAATTTCTGAACCGATTCAGAATACAAAGTGCATCAAAGACAAATAAAAGTAAAAAAAGTATGCATTTTTTGCAATTCTAACCCCTTGACTACGTTTGGTGTTTTAAATTCATTGACGTAGACAAAAACAGACGTAGTGAAACACGGTGTTGAATAATTGTAAAACTTTGTGATGATAATTCAAGTCATTGACGTCAACACAACTATTGAGTTGCACACAAAGCGTAGGTCAAAGGATTACATCAAGCGAAGTAGCTTTTCGTTTACAAGATTAGGTAACAATATGTTCAACTGGGTTGAATGTCCACAAGATTTAATTACTGATGACGATCTCGCAACAAAATAAATAAAAAAGGTGTTAAAAAAATAATTACAAATAAAAACTCTTCGCATGTATGTACTGTTCCCCGACGAGTGTTTCGAAGAGGCGATATTACAGGCTACATACCTCAACTGCATTGTTTAGTTCGGACTAAGTACCTAATTCCCGATTCCCTATTACACCTAGTCATTCCCCACCTTATGAGTCGATTGTTAATACTACAAGTACTCCTATAGCTCACCATCGTTAATGACAAAGCAATGAACTGGACAAAAATAACAGCCTATTTCAATAGCCTAGGTATATTAAAATTGTGACTTCTATTAACGGTACTAGACGAAATTGACCTTCGCTAAAAACTATGCTAATTTGCACACTGACTCTTGTAAGGCTCAGCTTTAGGGGGTATCACGGTTGACCTTAGTTGATACTTTAAATATGAGCTTAGTTTTAAATCGCTTCATTAAAACGTTGATGGTGTCATCTCATCATCATTTTCAGCTTATAATGTTCCCACTGCAGGGACTCAGGTCTCCTCTCTAGGAGAGGGATGGGCTATATAATGCACCACACATCACATGTCTTCGAAATTTTTGGTTCTAAGACATGCCGGTTTCCTCACGATGTTTTCCTTCACCATTTTGAGAGCAGTGGCCATGATATAAATTATACAAAGTAATGCGCGTTACAACCCACGACGTATTGTTCGTAAGTCAGGGCCGCTACCGCAACTAATGATGTAACTTTGATTAAAATTAAGCTCCCAGATTAAGTCTCAAATATGGCGCCTGTGATTGATAAAACGCGAGCCTTTTTACCACAAAAAGGTCAATTAGCGGACAGTTACAGGGCATTTTTCTATACTAATTTAGTAAGAGTGAAGTTAGAACATCGCTATTTAGCGTTGCTTCGTTTATCCAAAGCCTTCGTGTATTAAATTTAACGGATAAATCGAGTCTAAATTCATCACATCAGTGATCGCCGACGGTAATCGACATTAGATAATCGTGAACGCGATTGGACATTGAATAGACGCCTTATATAATAATTTGTATGCGTCCAATATCAGCGTCGCGGACTAAATCTAATTAAGTCTATGTATTCACAACGACCGCGTTTACGTTACATAAATGCCGTCGGTTGTTAGCTTTCACGCGATAACGTTAACGCACACGTTAACGTGCGTGGAAGTGTTGATTTGAACTTTCTTCTGCCCCGACCTGGGTCGCGCTACGTCACAGGCACACGTTCTTTGCTAAATCCAAACTACCCGACTTATGAAAGAATGTGTGCCGATATTAAAATTAGTTTATCATCGAAATGTATACTAAACGCGCCCAAACTGTCAATGTAACCGAAACTTTTCGTTTTTATTGCTTATTCCACTATCCGGAATTACATAATTACACTTTGTGCACTTGTTTGACAAGCATATCAAAGTATTACACCTACGCACCGCACTCAACGGTTTACATGAAGCGCAAAACATCGTAACATTTACAAAGTGTATAGGTAAAACTATCCCTTTAAAAATAAATTATTTAAAAAAAATCACTAAGTTTTTTCTTTAAGTAATAAATACGACACAATAACAACAAAGTAGAGCTTTTATACAGGTCTTGATGAAACAATAATTTAGGAAAGTGTACAAAATTCAATTAAGTCAACAAAACATTTGTACGGATTTCTTAAAAAATTATTCTCACACATTTCTATACTGGGAATGTATCTTCCATAACTATAATATGATTTGAACAATTTAAAAATTCTTATAAATTATTCAGGGTCCTTGAAAATCAATCTTCCAACTAAAAATTAACTAAATTTCGAAGATTTCACACAACGTCAAACTTAAATTCTTAATTCACTCCGAGACCCTGTAGTAAAGGAATTTGTCAAATAGTATGTACTACAATTTGTAACAATTTATATTTACGTAATGGCTCACTTCCTTCATTAAAAACTAGTATTTACTAAAAATATAGTTTTGCAAACTGCAACTAAACATAGTCACGACCTAACTGCATCGAAATTGTTTCATGTTTATTGTAACAAAATTATAACATGGACTACTCAAATAAATGTCAAACAAGATTTATGTAAAAAATAACTGAATAAATTAGCGATTTTAAAATTGACCGAAAAAAATACAACAACAAAAAAATGGCAAGATGTGTGTCAATAACATTAGACATTACATTTTATTTACAACATTGAAACATCAATTCTCTAGTAAAATGACTGTACACGACTCTAAAATGGAGCCTTACTGTATAATATGGACATTCTGTCAATTCGATGCAGCCTTTTACCTCAATAGCACGTATCCTAAATCATCGGTACACAGATCCTATATAAAAGCATGTATTTGACACCATGAGAGCGCCGCCATTATCAATGGACCACTGACCAAAAAATACGACTGTTGGAATTATACCAAACAAATGCAAAGTTGCTTTTGTACTTAATTCGTCCTATCACTAGTGATGTGAGTCTTACAGAACCAACCCACCAGCAACCTTATTCTAACAGCAATAAAGTTCACTTTATTTTATAGACTACCTGTGAAAGGACTGTATAACCATGTGCCAATTGGGTTACATTGGATTTTTTTTAATAGAAATAGTAGATTATTAACCAAGGGGATAAAGCGGTGTCTTATCGCGAGCGTAACGAAGGACTCGAGGTTTACTCCCGAGCGTAGCGAGGGTGTTAAAAACTTAAATCACGAGCGAAGCGAGGGATTTAAGACGAGTCCTGAGTATAGTGAGGGATTTAAGTTCAACCAAGACTAAGACAGTTTTATCACCGAGGAAAATACTCTACTTTTCGTACCATTTGCGAAAAAATAATATGAGATAAGCATTTATTAAAAATAATGACAATTAAAAGTAAAAGTTAACATTCGAAACATTGGTCCAATTATTGATAGAAATCACATTCTCCCCCTAGAGGATGAATGAAATTCAGTACAATTTTCTTTTTCCAAATTTAAATCACATTCTCCCCCTAGAGGATGAATAAATTCAGTACAATTTTCTTTCTCTGTTTTTAACAGATTAAAAATGACTATTGGTATGTTCGCTTTTTGTGGCATAGAATGTCACTTTTTTGAGCAAGTGGTACGAAAAGAGTATTTATATATATTTTGTACATACTAGTTCATGGTCGACTTATGAGGATGATTTTTGTCCAAGCCTCAGTATACCCGTCAGTTTTATAGGAAAGTTCCTGTCCTAACAGGTTTTTATAAAACTGGATAGATAAAATTTAATCCTAACTGTACTAAAGTAAGGTATAATTCAGACAGTCGTGATTATCATCAGTGTTAACAAGAGCCATGCACCGGCCGCATTGCAAGCAAACAGTCGATCTAGCGTGGAATGTAACGCGAGGCGACGTCTCCAGCGTCCACTGACCACGATTGGGCACCACCGCCGACAAATAACAAAC
Source organism: Diarsia dahlii (assembly GCA_949775195.1). Taxonomy (NCBI): domain Eukaryota; kingdom Metazoa; phylum Arthropoda; class Insecta; order Lepidoptera; family Noctuidae; genus Diarsia; species Diarsia dahlii. The sequence continues at coordinate 20,613,008 of OX459194.1, read as the reverse complement.
ATCCTTATTATTATGCAAATTCTCATAAATCCTAAAAAAATTGAGTGAAGGTAAAATTATAGTAACGTCATTCAGAAAAACACTGGTTGGTATCGGATATTGGCAACGGTCTGGACCCTGAGGGGTGCTTAAGACCAGCGATCGAGCCCAATCGTGACCAAATAAATAACAGCCATAACCTGTACAATATAACTAGTACATATCACAATGTGACGTCGACTAGTGCGCGACAACTCCGTTCCTTTGCCGCGGGTAACCATTGTAATTCACTTGCTTGCTGGGAACATCTGGGATGGGTTCCGGTTCGGTTTTCAGCTTTTTGCCAGTTTTGGGGGAGAGGTACGCTTTGTAGAAGAACCGAGCGAAGAGTACGAAGTACGAGAAGTACATGGCCATGGAGAATTTGAGGTTAATTTGGCTGATGTGACAGCTGGTAGGGGAAGACGAGGACATGTAGTTGTGCGCCCAGATGTTGATGAAGCAGCCGACGATCATCTGCGTGAGCTGCAGCACTGTGATGGTCATCGACAGCATCTTGGGCGGGTGCTTGCCCATGCTCACTAACGCGAAGTATGAGTACATTACACTGGAAACAGAAAAAGGAATCATTAAAATTAGTTATACAAGACAGATTAAGTTTTTATAGTTGGCAGACTGAAATATCTTGAGATTAGATTTTTCGGTTTTCCTTCTATATCTTCAATTCATTTCGTATTGGTTTTTAAATGGTTTTCTCATTGTAGTCCCAGCTTGATGAATTAATAACAATTTTATATGTAATCTGTTTATGTAGTGTTTCTCGTGTAAAAAGATAAATGTGGAAGCAATTATGAAGTCAGTTCATATAAACTGGTTTTACTAGTTAACTGCAACCGCTTATCTTAATGTTTTAATTGTTGTTTTTAATAATCATAGCCAGTAGTTTGCTATAAATAACATCGTATAAAAGGCTGTAACAGTAATCGGCGATAAGCTTTTTAACTTTTAATCAACATTTTATCCTCAAAAAAGTAAGATTCTCTCAAGTCAAGATCTCTTTGTAAAGATTCCGACCAAACCGCTATTTAACATTTATTGTGCGAACGGCCAGTCGGTGGAATTCTCTGCCGGCGTCTCTGTCTCCCGATCATTATAATCTAGATCTCTTCAATGTTTTAGTGAATTGGTATTTTCATCGCTTCATATTAGGTGATTTGTTGCCTATTTAGCATCCTTACATAGTATAAAACAAAGTCGCTATTTTTGTCTGTTTGTTTGTCTGTATGCTTAAATCTTTAAAACTACGCAACGGATTTTGATGCGGTTTTTTTTTTAATAGATAGAGTGATTCAAGAGGAAGGTTTTAGTATATAATTTGAACGACATCCACGCGGGTGAAGCCGCGGGCATCAGCTAGTAAAAAATAAAATGTACCATTTCTTATCATACAGACTCTATTTTGTGAAATTAGAGTCTGCATTAATATTAATTATACTGATATTCTTATCAAGATTCATGAAGTATTACGTACCGATACTTTTTATAACGCGACCACAAGGATCAAAATTAATCAAGCTCAAAGTAGTCGACTTATATTCAGTAAAATTATTAGTCATTAACACATACATTAATTCTCATTTACATCTGTTTGCAAAAAATAAATCTCTCAGATTAATCAAATGAATTGTTCTTTATCATAATCTTCACTATATTTTTTACGTTCCCATGCTTATTCTGGCAAATGAACTTTCCAGGTAGTAAATGTAGTAATGATACGGCAAGTTCGTAAATACTTAGGAAGCCGACTACAATTGCAGGCGGGGCTATGAATAGGGCAATTTGCTGGGATCAAATACCATGTCTTCTGCGAAACGGCTCAAAGGAAACGGTCACTTGGGAACTCCGGAATGATACACAGACGTAGTATTTTATACCTTAATTGAAGCAGTTACGGAACTTTTTTAAATACAAGCTATTGGAAAAAATCATAGAAACTTATATGCCCTTTTTAAATAGTCTTTTGTAGAAGATTTCACGTTACTAGACCCAAAAGTTTTAGGGTGACCATCGTAAAGTCAGAGAATGAATTTAAGATTACTTTTTAGTAGAGGATATCTGGTGCATTTATTGTTCAAAGAAATCTATCAGTACGGTACCGTGACCCTGACAAAATTTTATCAAAAACACTTTCTCACATGACGACTAACTCACGTAACTCTTATTATGATAACATAATTATTTAATCCGTGCCACACCCCTTACATATCTTATCATTATCACCTACTGACTGATTTATTGCAAACGTTTCATTTAAATCCAGGTGTTGTTTCCAACCAAATCCATTCATCAATCATTCACAATTCATTATACTTACCTTACGAAAGTAATACTTTTGTATTACGTCTTGGGGGAGAAATGAATGGAGCTCCTGAAAAGGCCTAGTCATTCGGTTTTATTATTATTGTTTACTGAAATTTAGAGCCTTTCTCTTGTAAAAACCTGATGGATTAGCTACGCATTAGAAAATCTAAAGTCTGGTTTTAGTTCAAGTGACAATATCAAACGTCGTGATCTTATCTTTCCCTTATTTCTCAACCAAGATCCATTCATGTCATGTCTCTATTCATGATAAGCTAATAACCCAACGCGCGGTGGTCAACCTAGATCCCCAAGTGATGTCACTGCAAGTAATATGGTTTCACAATTCGTTTCATTTTTGCACATTCAACAGGCATTTTATAATTTACTTGGCTTATTTTCAAATATGGCATCAACTTTTCCATACTACAACTTTACCCGTATTAAGGACACACTCCTCAGAGTGTGTCCTTAATACGGGTAAGTTGCAATGAGATACGTACTTATAAAATCATTCTGTATTTGTCAATTTCAAGCGGTTGACAGAAACGGAAGGGATTATATACACTTTTAAGCATAAATGCAGGTATTGTGCAAGCCCATAGCAGGCCAACACCCAACACCAAAACCCAATAACACAATCAGATGAGCTGCGATCACCATCTCAAGGTCCATAGGCTGCCATTAGAGCAATGAATCGACTTCCTCTAAGAAATAATTCGTTCAATTTAGTTGTTATCGACACTATAGAAACTCAACGGGACATCCATATCTCTTCGTTGAATGCCGAAGTCGTGGGAGGATTCCAAATTGCAAATGGTGACTGGTAGTGCCTGCTGTATAGATTTTTCTAGAACCCCAACTGGCATTGTTTCGGTTTTTAGATTTGCATTTCGATATGTCGTACATTTGCAAGCGGATAGCTTACAAATCGGGGCGGGTACAGAGAATGTAGACTAGTTTTAATGCACTTATCGTGTTTAAAAATATTACTTTGAGCTAAGCATCTGATGCTATGAAAATTCTAACCGTGATGATTTGCGTGGTATTTTATATTTATGTTTATTCATACTTCATGGCGCCGATCATGCTTCAAGGTTTCATTGGTTTGATTCCCGGATCGGGAAGTGTTATTGGATTTTTCCATCAGGAATTTCTCAGTAGGAGTCCGGATTTGTGCACAGTTAACCCCCTATTATATGAAACTCAAAAATAGCTGGTAAAATGTTGGTGTACTATTAAGTACCTCTGCCTATCACTTCGGGGATGACAGGCGTGATATTATGTGTGTTCATGGCGCCGATCATCAAAAAACAAAGTCTACCACCCAATACCAAACATAAATGATCTTTCAATCAAACATCTAATCAATTTAGATGGCTTCTTGACATAATTTGAGTACAAAGCCATCTATGGCTATTCCAACGCTGTCACACTACTCTATACAATGAGGTTCTATGTTCGGACACGCCCTCACGTTCATTACTCAATAGGGTAAACAAAAGATCCATCAAAGAAGTAATCAACTACTACTATATTTAATTGATTGCTTGGTAATAAGAGGCTTCTGGTTAAAACAACAAGAATACTATAACACATGCTGTTGAGGAGTTGGTTCTGTAATATCACGCCTTTAATCTCGAAGAGCAGAGGTGTACCAATTAGTAGGTACCAGGGACGTAGCGTGCCCATAACTCGATTCCCACCGGCTTCCCTTCGGGAAATTACACTCATAATGTCTACTTTAGTAAAAATATTTAATACATCATATAATTAAAAATATTACAAAAATGCCAACATTTTTGATGACAACAAAGAAAGCAACAGACAGCGCCAAATAAGCCGGTGCTCGGGTGTCAGAATTCAAAACTAAAATTCGTATGAGCGCGCTCACGTGACCTCTGTCGCTCGCAAACCGTTTATAAGGAACTCAGTAAGCCGAATATTATCGGGTTATGACAAGGCAGGAATCGAGACTATGTATTAGGAGAGAAACGTTATAACTTCGTAATTTATGAATCGGTTTTTAAAATTATTTTTTTATTCTATAGAATATACTCCCGAGGTGGTCCCATTATCCTCATGTCAGGATCTGATGATGGAATCTCAGGGTAATCGAAGGCAACCCTCAAATTTTATAGGCAGGTATAACGTGCCTTTTTGTATTATTGACGCTTCGTTACTGATAGGTACACCCACATTTCGCCAGTTATGTTTAAGTCCCATGTAATAGGGGGCGAGCCTTGCCCTCAACCTGGCACAAATCCAGACTCCATGGCTGCTACTGAGAAATTGCTGATGGAACAACCTAATTATACTTTGGCCGACCTGGGAATCGAACCCAGGACCTCATGCTCAGTAGTCTCGCTTGCGACCACTAGACCAACGATGTAGTTAGTAGTTAGTTATCTCAAGGTATAAAAAATCTTAGTCATCATACTCATCATTCTCCTCATACCATTTTTGTTCGTTCCATACTTTTTGTCGTCTTCTAAGTGGTCACCCTATTTCCAGCCATATCATCTTACGTAATTATATTCCATCCATCGTTTCTAAGGTCTTCTCCTAAGCTGATAACTATTCATACTCGAAACTATCCTCACGACATATTATAAATAATCTTAATCATCATCATCATCATTTCAGCCAAAAGACATCCACTGCTTGACATAGGCCTCCCCCAGGTGTCACCACATTGACCGGTCCCGCGCGTCTCCCATCCAGCGGGTCCCCGTAACCTTCACCAGGTCATCGGTCCACCTAGTGGGAATAGTGCTAATGGTAAAGTTTAAAACAAACAAAGATCTCTTACCTATGGACACAATAGTTCATGACGACGAACCAGCGCGCCGAGGACGTGTACTCCGTGAAGGAGTACCAGGTGTATAGCAGGACGGTGATGTGGTGGTACCAGTGCAGGAAGATGAGCGGCTTCTTGCGTAGCACTATGAACACGGTGTCGCCTAGCTCCGGCAGCTTCGATAACACGAACATCCATGTCCAGAAGCCTGACACTTTGTCTTGTTCGATGAAACTGGAAATTAGAGAAAGTATTTATTAGTATTTTGTAGTTACAAAGGTTTTATTTGTATGGAAAGTAACAAGGTTCATAATTGAAGAAGAAAATTGCTTAAAAGTTTCAAATACCTAAAGTCTATATTGGAATCTAAACTATTCAAGATAGGCGGAGAATTTGACCAGTGGGAGGTCTAGTCTGAGGTATAGACCCATTAATAAAAAAGGAACAACGAACCAGACGAACTAAAAACTGCCAGCTCATTTGTAACACCTACCCAGACTAAAGAAAAATGCGAGAATCTAGCTAGCTAGTCTTAAGAAAACCGACAAATTGCTCAAGCGTGTCCAAGAACTAGAAGATGTAGAACTGTGACTAATTTAAACAAATCAGTCATGTTTCGATAACTGGTGAACAAGTGCATGATTGATGTACACACGTATATTACAGGCATTATCTGGTGTAATGTGGCGTATAAACGGCGAATGTTTTTACATGCCTGATAATAACTAAACATTGCGTGCGCATTAGAGTAGGACTGGACACGCGAGCAATGGCTATGAAGCTGTCTTGTCTATTAGGTAGGACGCTAATTTGTGCCGGTTGTGTGAGAATGTGCTGGAATTAGCAGTGATCAGTTCAGTTAATGTTAGAGCATGGACGCTTCAAATTAAGGTCTAGTCCAGAATCAGTTGTTTTCCACCCACGCATGGTTTGAGATAGAGACATATTCGCTGGATACAAACAAATCAAGAGCATTTCCCAATACTACACATATACGAAAACATAGTGAAAGGGAAAACATAAACAATACTTTAAGTGCAGATATCAATAATACTTCACCACAGACATTGTGGCGCTTACTTCGAGCTTCGCGACAAAGTGAAGAAGGATATGATAACAATTTTAGATGAAGAAGATTCTCCGAATGAAAGCTGGCCTCATCATGGTAAGGAAAAAGGCTCAGCAGATGATAAAGATTCTCCCAATGAAATGTAAACACAGACAGTTGAACATGCAATCAATATCGATGTCCCGCCATTAATTGAGGCCACAGATACTCTTTACATAATGAGAATGACATCATAATAGAAAGGGGTTCGAACTGTCATATGATACTAATTACAGGCAGGTGGTGCTGCGAGTCGGCTTTCAAGTTGATTAATTAATATACTGGTACTGTTGGCCTGCGCCATCCCACTGTTGAGCAAAGGCCTCCCCATAACTTCCAGTTATTTTGATTCAGGGCTAATGTGGGTCACTAATCGTGGGATTTGTCCAGCTATCTTTTACGAGGTCCGACGTGACACCTTCTGGCTGTGTCAAGGCCCCACCAAGTCGCTATTTGGGCCCACAGCTCATTCATGAATTACTAGTTACAGTTGAGGCTGAAACCGTAAAAGCACTTATCTTTTGCGGTTTGACATGAAAGGAAGAAGGTGTGGTCTTCGCGCAACAGTTGATTACAGAGTAGTTAGTGTATACCAAAATTAGTGTTAAAACTATGTCGAAATAACTTGATTTCTATTTATAGTATTTTTAACCACACAGGAAAATAATACAAAATAAACAATTTATCCTTTTGATTTCAAATATTTTGTCTTCAATTTGTCTAATTATTTTGCCGTCAACCTTGGTGTACTGAATTACGTTTATGAATCAGTTTTAATCACAACATTAGAAAACAGGATGTGCTTTTATGAGTAGGTACCACCGTACCACGAAGATAATGAAACGTGGATCACCGCAGATTTCCTGTACCGCTTCAATATTAAATGATAAAGTCGTAATATTCTAAACTGGTGTATTGTAACCTGATAACTCAATTTTGACATCTCTCTCACAATCCAGGACTGAAATGGTAATTGAGCGGTTAGAAGTTTGCCTCGACAGCAATGGGACTTTTACAAGTACAGGGCGCAACTGTTATAACTTGAAATTTTTACAGAACAGATGGTCTAATCAAACGCAAATCGTTTTCAGAGTGTATCACATTAATACAACTTTCCAGAATGTTTGAAATAAGCAATTTGGTTTTCAAACCATTAGATTGTCTTTAGCACAGAACATAACTTTAGCATAATCGCTGACCGAATTTCATTTTAGTCAGACCCTCAGGATCGTTCTCTACTATACTACTACTATTTAACCATGTCCTATTCCCGAGTTAATTTCAAACAAAAGGTTCTACTGCGAATTATTACAACAACAAGAATCCCTACAACGAAATGAATAAGTCCTAACAATTCTATTGTGGCTCCATCTATATTGCTTTACAATTGAATTCTGTTTAAATTGTTACAAAAGTGGAACATATACAGTGTGATTTATTTGAAGTTAGTTAATTAGTAAGTTCACAGTACAACACAGTTACTCAAGTACAAATAAGTTGAATGTTATGTAATTGGTAATGTGAGGAGTTACAGTAATGCGGCAGGTTTACTATGTGTGATGGACGTGATCGTTTAGAACTTTAGATCCACACGATCTAACACTCTGCGAATACAGTAAGTAGTACGGGTGTTTCAATAGTAATGAGTTTAGAGTCTTTGTTGAACATTAAATTTAAAACGGGCTGATTTTAAGCGTAATTTATTCGTTTTAGGGACTCTCTTATGTATTTAAAAAAATACATAAGAAAGAGGGTCCTTAAAACGCAAGTCCGCGAAGGACGTGCGTTTTAATTTTAGCAGAGGAGAAGAAGAAGCCTAACAAACGGCGGTGTAAGAACGGCAACTCCTGGATGTGGGATTCTAAGCATCACCACGAGTAGTGCTTACCAAATCGGATTCTACCGACTATAAGTATGCCAGTCTTACATTTTGGCATTTGAGACGGAGGTTATAACACAATCAATCTGATAAATAAATTAAAATATTTAACATTATGTTCCGATCAATCTGACCATAACATCGGATCAAACTGCTAACAATTGATGCTGTAACCTCGAACCAAAATTCTTGTCCCCCAATTTATTTACAAGACCAGTCTGTCCTTTTGTCGGTCGACATCGAACTAACAGAATTCAAGGCAGCGAAATATCATTAGGGCACACAATTACCTTTTTTGCGAAAGTCCAGTCGAATGCCAAATTAGGCTTTTTAGCTTTTCGACAACACTAATTGCCACTTGCTTGGCCAACTTTGACAAAGAACAAGAACCACGGTATAAAAGTAAAATGTATGATTGAGAAATAAGAACATGCGAGCTTTCCTAATATGTCTCTAACCCCAAAAGTGAAATGAACAGTAACATTGCTAAACTAGCAATGATTGCATTTAAAAACGTACGTTCTCCATCACGATTATCCCATAAACCCCATACATAACCATCAATAAAGGAATACCAACACGAGCCAACGAAAGAAGACCACTAGGTTAATCAAACTGGTATTCTACGCGTAGTCATGGCATTCGTCCCAAGCGCATAATTTTCTACCTGACGTAAGTCCGTAACTGACACACCACTTTCTATTTCCATTCGAGCTACAGACTCTGATGTAATTTTTTCCAACAAAATCTTGTTTACACCGACTTTTGACACAACCTGTTTTTAATAACTAGGTGAGGAAGGCTGAGAGGAAGCTTGCCTTTACGTAATTGGTACGCTTTGATGCGATTTTGGCGAATCGATTCTTGAGATTTATTTATGGCGAGACGAAAAGCAAAAACAATGGCCTTGCGTGAGTCTTGCTCCTGTTGTGGGGTCCACACGAATAGTTGGCCAGATTGACAGAACAAAATACAAATAAAAAATATCGAAAAACAGACCTTTAGTGACATTTGGATAGACATGTTTTGAGGCTTATGAACGAGATATATGAAAGCTTCGTTAAATTAATCTGTGGCCCAATGTCAAGTCAAGACACTTGATGGCCTTGTCATTACGTCTAACCAATCATAGCTCTCAAGAGATTTGACATCAAATTAACTTATTCAGAATTTCAGACACCTCGTTTTAGTATTCCGTTTTCTTCGTACCTTGAGCAAAGAACCCTGAAAAGGCGCTTAAGACACCCACCGTCTTACAAGATTATAAACACTCTTCGGTGCTCCCCGATTGGATTAGGCGCGCAATTTCTTTTGATCCGCCCGTCTTTAGATCTCTGTGTAATATTTTGCGCGTCTTAAGAATTTTGAGAGCTCCGTCATATTTTTAGCAGACACTAAACTTCTGTTAGCATTAATGTCGAAATATTGTGAATGATGTTCTAAATAGCAGAACGTGGGCAGCCTTTGTTTTTGTAACAAGTTTCTATCATCATTGTTTTATTTATGGTAATGTTTTGGTAAAAAATGTTTGCTTACTCTCAAAGAGATGGGAATAAAAATATTACAGCGCAAAAATATTTTATCGTCAAATTATTAATTATTATTGCAGTTATGGTGCTTGTAAAAACTTTGAACCTATTATATTTATTCATTGAAATCGCAATTTTAGCATGCTTGATATGCTCTTGACCCAGTTGAAGATTCGCAGAATTCCCGATTCGGAAATGGTTTGGTTTTATTTTTGTTGCTTGGTTTTTTTTACGAATTGGGCGTTCTGCATAAATACTCCTAAATTCAGTAGGCAATGAAAATCCAATCACGACAACGATTACAATTTAAATTGCAAAATTATTCAATCTCATTATTCTCAATGCTTTCAAAAGTTCTTTCTTCTTTTCCTTATCGTATGGTTAACCAAACCGGGGGGCCTAAAATGGCCACTTTAGCAGACCATATTATGAATTGCGTTAAAATTCGTAAAATGGTCACAGACGCAGTTACAATTATGACAGGTTCATTTTACGCTTTTTAAGGCAATTCATATTATGATCTGCTAAGGTGGCCATTTTAGAACCCCTGGTGTCAGTTTTATGCTGATCTATATACCTCTGACTTGGCTTTACAACCGTCGAGAAATATCTCTCAGGCATGCTGTTTTTCTTTACCGAAGCAAGTGATAATTATACAATACGCTCGTGAATACGAAAAATCCGAGTTGCGTGTGTTGTGGCTCGAACTTTAGACTTGACAGTCGGACGATGCAAATACTAGGCCATTACTATTGTGTAAAACTGTAAGCATGTAACATATGGGCCATAGCACATCATACCATACACCTGTACTATCGCAATCACATAAAAAAATCTAAACAGTCAGACCCCAATAGGTAACTCTGCACCACTTTTTGATCCAACACAGCATAATAAGCTAAGAAATAACTAAACATACAATAATAATTACTCTCGCACAGGTCTCGAGAGGTAAACAGTAATTACAGCATAGTTATAATTATATACAGACAGACATCTACATACGTAAACGGTTTAATTAAGTGTAATTACACAAGTTACTAAATTACCATGCTGTACTGTCTACACTGAGATAGGATGTTTTAGTTTATATTAGAGCGGTTACTCGGTTAGCTAGATGGATATTTGCCCCAAGGGTTATCTAGGCTGCCGCGGATTTTAGTACGAGATGACGTGGCCTCGGCACAAGGGCAAAGAAGGAACATGGGTTCGGTTTTTAGTCAGTAGAAGTCTGACACTCCCCTTCGCTCTGCCCAAGAGCGGGGGGGGGGGGGGGGGTCATTTGATGATTCTCATTTGATGACCTCCATAACCTAGTAAAGTGGAAAGAAGCGAATGTTGACATAACATCACGCCTCTAATCCCCTAACGGTCAGAGGTGTACCCAATAGTGCCTAGCGAAATGTATTTGTACAATTCGCCGGACCCCATGTGATTGTCCTATTGCCATCAACCGGGACTATAAATCCAGACTCTGTGGTTGCTACTGAGAAATTACTGGTGGAAAAACCCAAAATATTTTACGGACTTGGGAATCAAATCCAGGACCTTGTGCTCAGCAATCGTGCTTGTGAAGTTGTGACCACTCGCACAAGGAAGCACCTAATGTGCTACATAAGTAAAATCAACCAATCGCATAAGAAAGAAATCTAAATCGCACAAACAAAAGCGAAAAGATAAAGCAGATATCGTTCCTCATTATCACTGAGGTAGACCTATCTAAAATGAACATCTGGCAATAAAAGGGAAAAAACGTTGTCTAGTCCGTTGAGAAATTAAGATCTTGAGAAGGGTGTGTGTCTGTGTGACTCCCCGTGGGAAGATTTGTTCGCGATAACTAAGAATCACAAACTTCTTCGTGTATTTTCAAGTAGACAGTCTGCTCTTAAGTTCGTACAATTTTCCCTTGAGATAGAATTCAAGGTCGAATTGTACTTCCCTTAAAACTATGACAGAGGGGTTTGCTATGAAGTTTGAAACTATTTAGCCTAAAATTAGGCAAACTTTAGAGAAAATTGTAACAATGTGTGGAATTAAAGAGAACGTCGAGACTGTCTCGGATAGTTCAGTGGTTGCATTCGTAATTGCTGAGGGAAAATGCTATCGGTTTTTAATAAATTATTTATTTCATCAAAGTAACATGAGTGGGTATAATATAAATCTTCTGCCAAACTGCAGGACAGTTTGTTTTTCTATCAGAACGGATATTTGTGCCCAGCTGATAGCAATTGGCTCGCCCGCTATAACATAGGACTTAAACAAAAGATTCCCGAAATCATCTCTGCCTTAACCGTCGGGGATCACAGCCGTGATGTTATGTGATGTAAAAGACTTATGAGATTTCAAAAGACTTACAATTCTCAACTGAAATCGTAATTCAGCCTCTATTCAACATCAGCATCAAGACGAAAGCGACAACATCGCAGTTAGCCGTGAACAAGGAAAAACGCAACTCGACGAAGTAAATGCATGTTAGTTAATATGATAATTTTGATATTTACCTGACAACTTGACAAACATATGAAACATATACTCACACGTGGTTTGCCCACGTTACCTATATACTAGCCTAACAAGGACATAAAACTGAAGTGAGAAGTAAATGGCTCCCAATAAAAAAGTAATCTATATAAATAAAAAGAGAAGTCCTGACTGACTGACTGACTGATTGACTGACTGACTCATCAACGCCCAGCCCAAACCCTTGGCCCTAGAAAGCTGAAATTTTGCACAGAGGTTCCCTTTATAATGTAGACAAGGAATAAGGAAGGATTTTTCGAAATTCAACCCCTAAGTTAGATAAATAGGGGATGAAAGTTTGTATGGAAAATCGTCATTTTCACGCGGGCGAAGCCGCTGGCAAAAGCTAGTTGTATAGAAAATTAATTAGTCAATTGTTATTTTATGTCGTTGCTTATAGGTATTTTATTTAGCCTTCACGTTTCTTGGTTTGTAAAAAGTTTATATGCCGTGAGATCTTGGTTATATAATATTCTTCTACGTCTCTAAAAAACTAGATGCTAAAGAGTTATGTAAGCAACTAAGCATACTCGGTATATATCATTGTAACAATGCAAACGAAAATACCAGAAACCTTTTAACAATAGTGCTTATAGAAGGAATGGCATCCATCAGATTGGACAGCCGAAATAGGTTGGAATCCATCAATCAATTGGAACCGTCAACCAAATCGAACGAATTCCAGTTGTTATTGGGAAAAGATCGGTTTTGGCTGAATATAACTGGTCTCCTTAGAAATATTCTTTGGCAACATATTTGATTTTATTATTAGAAACGTTTTAAATCTTCATCGAATGATAAAACTGTATTTATGTTCAGATGCTTAGATGGAGCATTTTATATGAAATCTATAAAATACACATATAACATAACATCACATCTGTAAGCCCAAAAGGGTTAAGCAGACATCAATATAATAATAAATTGATCCGTTCAGAGTACAAGGCTAATCTTATATTTAATTTATAAAAATGTGATGTTGGTTTGTGTACGCTTCAAAAACTCAAAAAGTTCTGCACCGATCGAGCTGAAATTTTAGAATGATATATTATAATCCGCATCAAGGATTGTTTTTACAGTACCCACGCGGGCGAAGCCGCGGGCATCAGCTAGTTTATGAATAAAAATTCAACAGAATAGACGTTTATAACAAAAAACACGTATATTGGATACGTGTTTTTTGTTATTAAAAACACGTATATTGGATACGTATATTTTTCGATAATCTAACTGACGGACTAAACAGATTCCAATTTTTTTGAGTCAGTCCGATCCCCTATTGTGCTTGGCTTTTACTGAGAAAACCAGAAACAAAATTATAGGGTAGGTAACTGAAACTTTAGATATATCAAATTATAGTGGGTACGCCACATATTCGTAAAAAGGTAAAATTATCCAACTTAAAATTCAGTGCGTGTACTGAAACCATTCTAAGAATGAATTTTTCGTTATCGTACATGAAAGCTGTAATGAATGTAAGGGAGCTATGCAAGGGCGTACAAATTAAAAATCCATACTGAAAATTGAAATTAAACAAGCTAAAACTACAATCTTCCCGTAATTTCGAAACGGAATAATGCAGATATTTCAGGGGCCCAATTCTGTAACTTAGAGATAAGCAACATGCCATTGTCAATCTATCGACACACTACAGACATTATTATGCAATAGGGAAAAGAGGTGTCGTTGTTCGATGGCTTCACAATGGCAGTTCGATAGCCAAACACGATAGACACAACTGTCAGATTTCACTTGAAATATATTTACTTACAGACTACCTTAGAGTCCTACTATGGCGTTTCAATGTCACTACAGTGGCAAGTCAATGACCATAAATATTTGTAGAATACCAAATGTCAATGAGTAGTCTATTGAGACACAACCGACACACTATCGACACACTATTGATAAGTTAGCTATTTTACAGAATTGGGCCCCTGTTTTTTTGTGTTTGAGGCGTATGGGAGAAAAAATAGGATAATAACTAGTTGGCAGTTAATTGCTTATTCTTCTAATGATTGCATTTTCCATTCAAGTAATTTAACTACATCACGATTAGTAATGTGCCTGGTGGGAATATTGGGAAAATACCAAAATTGCCAGCAGCATTGGAAATATTGCTAAAGTTGCCGGTGAATGTAGATTAGGGCCTATTAATGCTAATTATAAGTGTATTACATAGTTTCCGTACTTAATTTGACTTATAATTAACAAATACTCTGCGAATATTCCCACTCCCGGCAATATTCCTGGGAATTTTGCCAATTTTGCCGGCAACGGCACATCTCTAATCACGATCCATACCAATAATGAAATTTTTGTTAAGTTTATTTTTTTCTATACCAGAATGCTGTCTTATTTGACCTAAATGTTGACTAGTAGAGAATACCTTGTGGCATTAAGTCCTCCAATGTACCACTCTTGAAGATTAAATAAATAAATAAAGTCTCATTAAACTATTTTAGCAGCGACCTGCAGTCGGGTTGGTAGAAAAATTATTTATCTAAAATTGACGAAAATTATTTTTTATCACGCCCTTGGAAGTAACGTGAGGATGTGCTATTTACAACACTATTTAACAATTAATATGACGTAAGTAATTATAATTTTATCCTCGATAGTCATGGCTGTTGCCCTTGTACTGTGACCGGGCACAGCCGGGGTTCGACATTGACCGTGAGCCCACGAGTCCATGACTCGGTCTGCAAACGGCCTAAATCGATATTTGTATAGGGTTGTCAAACATTGTGGTTTCATGCTAAATAGCTAAGTTCGTAAATTATCGAAGTTGGATAAAGGTTAATACGAAGTAAGCAGACTTAGATAGGGTATTTTGAAGTGAAGATTAAGTATTGAGCTAAATTAATGAATATTTATGACTGTTGACAAAAGCTGAACCCTAAATAAATGTTGTCCCGATATCAGTATACCTAATTCTTGAAACGTACGCATTCTAATCTCAGACGTAATCTGTCAAAACATCTCTAATCTTCCTACATGTTTGAATTGTTTTTATCTTGGGGTATTGGCCTTCTGATTTATTGATCATGATTTCATGAATCCTTTAAGAAAACCCAGTAGAAACTTAGTAAAGGGTTAAACGATGACAAGCCAAACATGCGCTACTTGGTTTTCACTCGTAAATTGCACACACGAGATAGGGATCAAGAATGCTCACGTTTCCCGTAACGCATAAACTCGCGTCAATGCCAGATGCGATGACCGACCGACGTACAGAACTACAGAAACAAAGTATAAGATCTAAGATCAGAACCGTGCCGACATATCGCCTACGATAGTAAGAAACTGTACTAAATGTATTTCAGTTTTTCTCAAATTAGAATGTACCATAAATAAATATTACAGTGACCCCGTTTTCACTGACGCATGTATTTGAATTCAAGAGCAGTTTTTAATGTTTTTGTTTTGGACAACCCTATTTTGGACTCGTCAAAAAATGGGGGAGATACTGTAAAAGTCCACGACATATGGCATAGTTTATGCGTTTAATAAAAGTGCTTTACGCAGCACGGGCCTAAAGTTTTTTATTGGGGCGATACGATTTTTTGTCACGATCGCCCTTGCTGACTGTGTAGTTACACTGCGGTCTACCATCAACTTCTAAATTAAGAACAGTACTGTTTTTATTGTTTAAATAACATGAAAACAGTAAACTGTAGAGGACTCTACAGTTTACTGTTTTCAGCAGAATATAAACTACTTCTTACTAGCGAAAACGAAAGATTTTTCTGTAAGCTCGTTCCATCATCGACCTCGTCTCTGTCCTTAGGGCAAGATTGAGGTCAAGATTACTCTCCTCTCTCTATTTTCTCTGTCCTCTCTTCTTTCTTACGCCCATTTCAAAGTAAACAAAGACGGTAAGAACTTAATTAATTTCCAAAAAAAAAAGGCTTAACAAAGTAAAACAACAAAACAAACTGCGTAAGTCGTAAATTAAACAAACTTAAATAATATGATTTGAATATATAGCCTTTAAAACTGTATTTAAAATTCGACAAAAAAAACGTGTGAATGAGAAAATTTAGATAAATCATTGTCTTTTTGACACTTTAATTTATTTAATGTCATGTTTTTCTAGTGTTCTTGAGTTGTCAATGATAAACAAAAAAATGCTAATTTCTTAATTAAAAATTCTGTTAATGAGATTCGCCAGTCGTTCTTCATGTATCTTAGACTGCTCTTAACTTATATAATACTAATAACTATAACTAAGTCCTATGTAGTTGTTGATCAAGGAACTCTGCTGAACCTATTCATTTGTCGATAAGATTGGCCACTGAACTTTTCAGTCTTTTTCAGATAATTATGTTAAAGAGTAGAAGTAAAGAGAAGTCCTCACCGACACGTCCAAAGAACGATTATTGGATTTGTCCAAGCAATTTGACAAAATTGAACACGTCTCTTAAACGAGACGACAAAAAAAAACCTAAACGGATTAATTTAAGCCCTAACTTTTCCGGCTTAAACAGAATAACAATAGGGTCTGGAATCGACCGGAATCAAGAAAACAGTCATATTTCTGCATTTGACACGGTCGGGCAATCTAGAAAAACATTTTTTATTGGTTTAATAGGTCTCGTCATGCTACAAATCGAACGCTCCAACTAATAGAATAAATTATTATCGTTCTAGATTAAATCTGGAAAGTTCTGGAAGTCTAAAACTTCTGGCTACGGCAACACAAACTGCGTCTTATCTCTCGAGTTGAAATGGAAGTCATGTTTTTGAGTTTTTCCAAGTTCAAATTGGATTGGTCCAGTTTTTCGCACAGCTCTCTTGGACCTAACTTTTATTTTAAACTTAGGCACAGCAGTCGAGAAAAATAAACAGGGCCTTATCCAATTACTTTGCAAAAGTTTACAAAATAGTTTCATCCGTTTTGGAGCCGTAGCATAATTTAGCCTATAAATTTCTCACTGTTGGGACACAGACCTCCCTATGAGAGCGAATGGGCTATAATCCACCACGTGGCACAGTGCGGGTTGGTAGATAGATATCAATATCACATGTCTTCGAATTTTACGTTTAGAACATGCCGGTTCCCTCACGATGTATACCTTCACCGTTTTGAGTATTGTAATTTGAGATCATTTGTTTACCAACATCCTTTTAACATAAAAATATTGTATCCGTCTCTAAACCAAACAGTATGAGTAAAAAACACGTGACCACATCACTTATACTACCTTCCCATATATTTGCTCATCACTACACTAAACTAAAAGTCTAACTAAGTTTATTTACACATACTCTTATGTGCTTGCACACGTAATATATTTCTTGTGGACACAAAGATATCATTTCCATGGCGTATGTGCTAAGTCAATGTTATAATGATCATCTTGTCGGATGACGCAGTTGAGACAAAAGTGCTTTTTTTGTAGAGAAGTGTGCAAATTATGTTGATTTGCCAGTTTGGAAGCCAAGTAAGGAACTTATAAAGGCCGGATTTCAATGGCGTTGTGCCAAATATGTCAAGTTAGATAGGTTGATGGAAACACTTTGTGATGTCAACAGTCTTCTTTATCTGTGCCTAACTTGGTGTGAATTTTTATGCCGACCATGGGCCTCTGACTTGGCTTTATATGCAGTCGAGAAATATCAGGCATTTATATCTATCTATATATATAAAAATGTTATGTTGGTTTGTGTACGCTTCAAAAACTCAAAAAGTTCTGCACCAATCGAGCTGAAATTT
This sequence comes from Diarsia dahlii, assembly GCA_949775195.1. Lineage (NCBI taxonomy): Eukaryota > Metazoa > Arthropoda > Insecta > Lepidoptera > Noctuidae > Diarsia > Diarsia dahlii. Next base: position 20,595,116 of record OX459194.1, on the reverse strand, counting down.
TAGAATGATATATAATCCGCATCAAGGATTGTTTTTACAGTATCCACGCGGGCGAAGCCGCGGGCATCAGCTAGTCTATCTATCTTCTATATACTTCTATCTATATATATAAAAATGTTATGTTGGTTTGTGTACGCTTCAAAAACTCAAAAAGTTCTGCACCGATCGAGCTAAAATTTTAGAATGATATATAATCCGCATCAAGGATTGTTTTTACAGTATCCACGCGGGCGAAGCCGCGGGCATCAGCTAGTATTATATATTTTCCTTTACCGAAGGAAGTGATAATTATGCAATTCACTCATGAATCCTGAAAGTCCGAGGTACGTGTCTTGGGTTCGAACATGAGACCTATGTCTTGCCATTTCGTCGGTCACACTAGTAGGAAAAGATAAGAAAAGAAAGAAGTTCAGCAACAACTTCTTTCTTTTCTATTCAAAGAAAACAGAATGTTAACAGTTGCAATACGTAAAATCGATTACAGTGGGAACCCCCTTATGGTTTCGTTTACTTACTAGTTAATAAGAAGCGTAAGCAACACTGTTATTGTCGGACGTTCAAAAGAAAAACGTATTTTTCCAGTGAATATAGCCACGAACTTTGAAGGACGATTGTTTAATAAATAATTGATTCAACTACTGTGGCTTTTTGCGACCAAATGAACGTTTTTTGTGCCATCTTACATCATAGGATGAATCATGACTGATGCTGTATTAGATTGCATTCTGACAAGTTATCACATAAAAGGCAATCCGATAATCCAGTGGGAAGGAAATAATTTAAAATCAATGTAAGTCCAATAACATTTTTACGACAATAGAATGTAAATGCACAATAGTTGTTGTATAATGTAAACACACTTGTTGAATCACTATTGTACATAATTTGTACGACATACGTCAATTAATAGAATTAGTATTCTTACTAGCAAAAACTGCTGAATAATTTGGGCGGTTAAAGGGAGCATTGTACTTTGAATAATATATTCTATTACACCATGATACGCCCTAAAATCGGTATTGCTGATGTAAGCAACAAGTTTGCAAGGGTAAAAGAAAACGGCCGGGTCGTATCTGAAGATACAAGAGTTAAGGGTCCTTAAACCCACATTATGTGGATCTGCAGACAGGAGTTAACATAATTGACGCAAAAAAGATGAGGCAAATCTGAAGGTTATTAGAATAACATACATACACTCACACCTTTTTCGCATGTGGGTAGGCAGAAACCACAGAACGCCACTTGCTACGATCCTTACATACTTCATTTGAGTCGTCCACATACATACATCTGGTCATACACGCATGTCGGTTGCGAGTACTACGCACCTGTAACCTCACTTAAAAATCTATTCCTGAAAGTTTTCTTTTTAGAAGAACTGAGTCTTTTACAGAGTGCCCCTACTTTTCTTTTTACCCGACTACGGCAAAGCCAAAGGAGGGTTATGATTTTGACTGGTACATGTTACTTACGATAATTGAATATGTCTAAAACAATGAAATCGTTTCACATGTATTCTACAACAATATCGAAACCTACACGTTCCAATTACTTTAGCAGACGTGATGTGAAAATAAAAATTCTTTTACAAAGCCAAAATGCTCAAGAAAAAAATATATAAGTACTAGAATATCGATTTAGAGTCTGAACACTGTAAAAACTTCTCATGTTACGAAACCAAGTCGATAACAATTTCGTATTTAGTTTTATGACTATTACACTGTTACAGTACATTAGATAGAAAAGGTTCTGAGCCTATTTGCCCAATGCCCATGAACACCTAATAACTATTTATTACTATTTACAGTCGACCCTTACGATTTGGTTGGAAAAACCAGTACATTTTATGCTCAATGAAAATGTATTTTTCATGAAAAATGGGCTCATTTTCTTTCGAAGTATGTACGGTTGGCGTGCCTATTTTAAATAAATAAATATTATAATATTTAATGATTATGCTACATAATTTTCATTTATGATAATAACAACAACATTGATTGGTCAGATCACCAATCTGCCTGTGAACCCATGATCAAGACTGAGGTTAAGATATTTGATCTATGCACACACTGAAAACGTGCCCCTTTTGTTTCTCATAAGTACTGTCTACTTCTATCCGAATCAGATTTTAACTTGTCTCTGCGGAAAATTCCAGAAAACACATCAACGGAAATCTCGTCCTCCCTCGTTAAGCATGAGGTACTGGAATCGATTCCCGGGTCGAGCAAAGGTCACGGAGTCTGGATTTGTGGCCGGTTGATGGCAATAGGCTCGCTCCCTATTACATAGGACTTAAACATTACTAGCGAAATGTGGGTGTACTAGGTACACGTCTGCCTAACCCTTGGGGAATTAAAGGCGTGATGTTACGTTATATCAACAAAAAGATGAAAGGTAAATGTATGACGAAACATAAGTATCGCTGGTTTAAAGCACTTAAATGCAGGCAAGCTTAAATGTCTTATCGTGATGAAGCGCCAGTTTTACAGCCTCCGTTTAAGACAAAGGCATTTGAAGCTCGTTACCTTGAAATTAAAACTTTCTTACTTTAGGAGAAGATGCTTAATGTTTGATGACTAGTCAAGTTGAAGTTTTTACGACTGGCCTATGGGATAAATAAATCGTGAAAATGGCGAATCTTTTTACAAAGTTTTAGGGTAGATACGGGATGGACTGCGTAAAAAAATAAATCTTTGTACTGTGACAGTGAACGGTGGTTAACACATCCCCTGGGTGTACTTGGTTTTGCTGGAGGAGTCACTTGGACATTTAAAATCGTTACATAGTAGTAGCTCAATAAATTGACGACAAAATATTGTGTATGTCATAATATACACAACACATGACATTGACAACATCACACACGATAATTGATTGACGATGATGTAAATTATTTCTAAATAAATGACTCATGACAACTCTAACCAACCAAATGGAGACAAAAAATTCAGAGCCTAGAATCGTATGAAGAGAAATGGCAGAGACGACGCTGAAAATGTCTCGGAATTCGAAGCATATCCAATTGAAAGAGATTTACTTCAGCACGAAACTTTCACTTACAGCTTTGGAAGTAACGAGAGCAAGGCGAAGTCCGAAACTTGTTTCTGTGTAACTTTTCAGCTCGTAACAGTTACTTTAAATATTTTATAGTCCAGAACTTCTCGCTGCAACTTAAATTGCTTACGAAAGAAATTTTGATCTGTATTGCTATCTGGCATAGATCTCATAATGTCAAAAGTGAATGCTATAAAAATGAGTAACCTAGATGCGATATAGAAAGCACTAAGTTCCCAGCGGTTGCAGGTTGTGGTCGTGATTTTGATGCAGAATATTTAAAAGAGACGGTTGAATATCAGGCTAAAGGTATTGCATAGACAGAGAGCGTAAAGTCCTCTCAGTGGGGAGTCTGGGGCGTAACATGCTCGCAAAGTAATAAGTCTTTAGCCATCGACTTCAGAAGGTAAAGTATTTTTTTGTGTTTTGGAAGTCGGTTTTATTTCTTATCATTCATGTGTCTTTGAAATATTTATTTTATTTACATAATTTAAAAATCATCATTATTCTCCTGACTCTGACCTTATACAAATTAAGTTGGGGCGCAGCATGAATATTTAATGTAGAAATAATTTATTTAATTATCGAACCTAGATGACCAGTATTTCCATGGACATAATAGAAAACCGCAGAATACTTTGTGTGGTCGGAAAAACCAGCATTTAGATCTAGTCTGAACGGATAAGTGGAATAGTTCAGCCTTATAGTAAATATTATGATGATCAGAATACAATGGAATTTTTTAGCGAACAGGAGATGAAATAGAAATTAAAATTTACTGAATTTCAATACAAGAACCACAACAAAGGTTTCGAATTCGTTTCATGAATTATGTGTTGTACGTTTCAGCTCTGATTTATCTCTTTGTCGATAAAATTCAAAACAATAGGCCAACGAGGCAGTTGGAAAAAAACCCTTAAATTTTCTATACTCTACTTATTTGTGATTTAGTTTTTTACTAAAAGTACAGATAACTCTGGCCTTGCTTTCTTAAATCTGCGATGGCTATCAAGTTATCAAAATATATTTTAAATTTATAAAATAAAAATATATTTTTTTAATATCATCAATGCCAAATCATCATCAAGGCCTTGGCTTTAATGATATTAAAAAACCGGCCAAGAGCGTGTCGGGCCACGCTCAGTGTAGGGTTCCGCAGTTTCCCGTCCGTCACAATAAGTGTTCCCACTTATGAGTTTAAAGGTATCCATTATGTATATATATATTTATTTTTTTTCACTTTCAAAATGATTTTCCTAGAAAGTCCTTATAAAGTTCTACTTTTCAGATTTTTTTCATATTTTCTAAACTTATGGTTCAAAAGTTAGACACATTGTTTTTTACTTTTGGAGCGATTTTTTCCGAAATGATTGACATTATCAAAAAATAATTTTCCCTATTCATTTTTAAATACCTTTCCAACAATATGTCACACGTTAGGGTTGAAATTTAAAAAAAAATCACTTCCCACTTACATATAAGGGGGCTACCCTAATAAAACATTTTTTTCCAATTTTTATTTTACCACTTTGTCGGCGTGATTGATATACATATTGGTACCAAATTTCAGCTTTCTAGTGCTAACGATCACAGAGATTAAGCGAGGACGGACGGACGGACAGACAGACATGGCGAAACTATAAGGGTTCCTAGTTGACTACGGAACCCTAAAAACAAATAGAAACAAACAAATCAATGTTCCCTAAGAAGAATTATTTGGTACCAAAGTCCTATTTTACCAGTTAATCAAAGCTAGTTTGATTAATTTATTAGGTTTCTTACGTAGGCTTCGAATATTTTTTTTGTTATATTTTTTTATAGTCATCAATTATAACAAACATAACAAGTTATTAACAATCAGTTATTAATTCGGCGTCTGCGCATATTGGAAAATTTGTTTACAACGCCTATCAAATCTACCTCAGAGTATCAGATACTGGACTCCAATGTTGGAATGACGTCAATCGAATCCTGACTGACGCGGTCAGCAATACCTTGGACCGGTCTATGGATTAGATGTCTGGTTTCAATTAATATGCGAACTTTCCGGTTTCATGTTATTCTCGTATCGAACAGGCCTGTTTATAAAACCTTGAACTGGATGGTGCATTTTGGAGGCTATCCGGAATATAAGATGAAATCTACATTTTTACCCAACTGCGGCGAAGCCCAAAAGGAGGGTTATGTGTTTGACGTGTATGTATGTATGTCCGTTTCTTTGTTCCCTCATAACTCATAAACGGATGAACCGATTTGAATGAAATATACGTCGTTAGATTCGCCTTGATGGCGCGAGTGTTATAGGCTACATTAAAATTAAGAAACAAAGAAAAATTGCGGATTTTGGGGGCTAAATCGCGGAGTTCATAAAAAAAAAATCCAATACTTTCGAGTAGGGTATCAAACTAAAGGGTTTTAAAAGGAGATTACAAAAATATATAACACTTATATGTTTAAAAGAAATTCAAAGTGAGATATCCTATAAACAAGCACAAATGTTAAATCATCTGCGAAGAATTTTATGCGACCAACGAAAGAACAAACACAAAAGAACTAAAAAGTTGGAAATAAAAAAAGTAGTTAAAAAACTAAAAAACCCGGCTGAAAAAACTGAAAAATTTGAATATTAAATTATGAAACGAAAAAATGAAAATAGAATGGACCCCGCCTGCTTCCATGTTTTGTTTAATTTAAAATGTGCTTTTTTTTTCTTTTCAGTTTTTTCAGTCGGGTTTTTTAGTTTTTTAACTACTTTTTTTTTTAATACTATCGTTATCACCTAGTGCTAACAGGATTGGGAAGGTCAGGTAGGCTGTTGCTCCATGTAAAATACTAGTTTTCTGCATCCGGCTAGACTGGACACCGGACCGTTTGGAATAGGCTAGGCAGATGATGAAGATGATGGCGCTTAGTGACTTTGTATCTACGATAACGATGATGAATACTTCAAAAATCTATTGGATATTCCAAGAAACTTATGCCAATCTTCTCATAAAGTTATAGAAATAAGAAACCCTTTGGTAGCGCAACTTGTTTTGAATTTTAGGACAAGATCGAATAAGACTTTTTTATTAGCCTTTTCTGTCCAACTGCGGGGCAAAGGCCTCTAATTCTTGTCTCGTGTTTTGTTTTGCCTTCTCTGGCCAATGTATCAGGAACGAGAAGAGCGGGAATGAAGAGAGGAATTTTCCATTCAGCCGTGACTCTTCGATGTGATTTGCGTGATTATAGATTTGTAGTGTTAAATTGCCGTCAAAATAGCCATTGCGGTGATGTCGCATGGGTCATTGTTTACACACCATAAGAAAAAAGTGCTAAGTTAATTATCAAAGTGTTTTGTACTAACGCAATTGCGTCTCATCGCCACTATATTAGTAAAAGATCCTAGTTCCGTGTTTACTTATAAAATAAACAGTTTTGGTTTAAAAAAACATGGCTAAAACATTTATTCACAGAGCTGGTTAATTTAACGTAAACAACACTTAAACGTAAACAATTTAAACGTTTATAGTTTCAGAAGTTCCTAGACATGAATTTTATGGGTTTCGCATTATTTCGAGTTCGATGTAATTTTCTATTTATAAACGGTTCCCTGATTGATTGACTAACTGACTGTAACAGGCAATTTTCATTTTAAGCAGCTGGATAAAGAAATATTATTGAGAGAAGATAACACGATAGAATTCACAAAAAATGTAGAAGTTCTAAAAATGTCCAACTTTTTACCCGATTATGGCGAAGCCAAAAGGAAGAATACTGTTTTTTTTGTTACACAACTCCTGAAAGTCAGAAACTACAGAGACGTCCACCAGAAAAGAGCAGAGACAATGAAGCTTGACGATGTCCCAGATAAACAGTGAACAACGATAATATTCAGAAAATAATGACGGAGGAGTAGGAAAACCATATTTCTCACTTCCTTCCAAACCTAATCTGTGTTAGTCCAAGGTTTGAATAAGATTAAAATGTGGTTACATAATCAATTAGCCTTCGATTTGGTCAAAGAGGTAGTTCCGGTTATATTGACCGTGTTAGCGATGAGAGACCGCGAAGTAAGACTGTATTTCGTTACTCCGAAGTTCGAAATACCGAAGTACGGTATACAGAAAGTTTGTGAGTCCGAATTACGTTAGTCAGAATGTACGCTATGACGAAGTACGGTATTCAGAATGTTCGTTACTCCGATGTACGTTACTCCGAAAGTTTGCTACTTCGAAGTACTGTACTCAGAATGTTCGTCACTCCGATGTACGTTATTTCGAAAGTTTGCTACTACGAAGTACTGTATTCAGAATGTACACTATCGCGAAGTACGGAACTCCGAAAGTTTGCTATGACCAATTACTCAATAATAATTGAGAATTACTGACTTGTAAAACCTATTTGCACAATAATCATCATTTATACTTGACTAATTCGAAATACTCTTCTCTAATGAGGAATATTCTCAATTATTATTGAGTAATTGGTCATAGCAAACTTTCGGAGTTCCGTACTTCGCGATAATGTACATTCTGCATACAGTACTTCGTAGTAGCAAACTTTCGAAGTAACGTACATCGGAGTGACGAACATTCTGAGTACAGTACTTCGTAGTAGCAAACTTTCGGAGTAACGTACATCGGAGTAACGAACATTCTGAATACCGTACTTCGTCATAGCGTACATTCTGACTAACGTAATTCGGACTCACGAACTTTCTGTATACCGTACTTCGGTATTTCGAACTTCGGAGTAACGAAATACAGTCGCGAAGTAATTATGGTCAAAGGCCCTTTTACGTAGTTAGTGGTCGATCGCGGCAAACTTATAGCTATTGCAAATATGTGACTACTACTACCAAGGACCTTCGTCGAGGTAATCTTGTATGAGCAAGCATTAAACTCCGTTTTAGATAACCAGCTGGTTTTGGTATAATCAGCCTTGTCCATGGGTTTTTTATGAAATAGATCGTCACCAAATCTTTACATCTAATCTAAATTATATATAACTCAAAGGTGACTGACTGACATAGTGATCTATCAACGCACAGCCCAAACCACGTGACGGATCGGGCTGAAATTTGGCATGCAGGTAGATGTTATGACGTAGGCATCCGCTAAGAAAGGATTTTTCGAAATTTATTAAGGGAGTTAAATAGGGGATGAAAGTTTGTATGGAAAATCGTAATTTTCACGCGGGCGAAGCCGCTGGCAAAAGCTAGTGGATCATAAAATCATAACAATGGAATTATAGCATAATTTTAATTTTTGGTTTTCACACCAAATGCCTAAAATATGTAGGTAAGTTTACATAATAAGTAACAATAGGTTCGGAAAATATTTTCAGTTTTTCACACATTACCGCGCTCAAACAATTAAAAGAATGGAATACCGACAGGAAATATGTAATTTGATGTTATTATAAAGTCTACACCTATTAAATTAACATACGCACACGTGGATAAGGATATACGTAATGAGTACTTTAACTATTGATATTTTAAACCAGTTTTGCCATTAACCCGATAATAACAAGATACAGCTTAGATATATTATTTAGCTACTATTAACATAGATGACTAGACCTAGAAACGTGGACGAAGCGAAAGGAGTATCTAGATAAGGAAGTTATGGTAGCTGCTGTTTTTGCCTACCGCCATGGGAAAACAGCGTAAGTGCATGTTTCATTGATTTGAGTTCACAAAGAATTAAACCAGTCGCGAAAAGCTCAGAAAAAAATCCAAATAATATTATTGGCAAAGTAGACATGTTATATGACTATCAGCACGATTAGCACGCTTTGTATTTCCACCTAGTTCGTACAAAACACGAAATGTCTGGACTTAAAAAGACCTTGACATTTGTGTTTATTTTCAGAAAATATGAACGTTTGTTTTATCTACAAAAACTGGAGAAGGGATGACAAGCTGGTTGGTGACGGGTGGGTCGGACTGTTTTATTTGAGGTAGAGGAGAAGTGGAACACAATATTCCAATGAATCCCTCGAAAATCTTCGTCCATCTTCTATGGGGTTTTCATATAAAAGAAAGGGTGTACTATCAGGTACACCGCTGCCTAAACTTAAGGCGAGGTTACCCTACTTTGTTTTTATGTACGCACGACCTCACCCCCCGCCCTGCCGCGCGAGCGATATAATGCCTAAATTTTGACTGTTTTTTTCTCTCTTGGAGAAAAATGATAAAGAAATTATACATTATGTGACCCGAGATAATACACATTTTTTACGACCTTTATTATGATATAAGTTTTATTTTTCAAAGCCTAATATAACTCAAGTAGAACGATTATTTAGCCATCATTTGGACATGTCTTTGCGATTTAATTGGATGCAGTGAAGTGTAAGTAATCGTGTATCGCATGCCCGACATATCATGATCGAAGAGTCAAAAATGTAATACATTTTTTTCAAAATTTAAATCCGTTCCATGTACGAGTAAAACGCTATTGTTGACGACGTTTATCGGGGTAACCCCGCCTTAAAATACGAAGGAGGCTCTGCGAAAGAGGAGCCGGAGAAATAACAAAAAAAAAATTGAAAATAACTTACAGACAATTCAATAGTAAAAGAAAATAATGTGACAATTCAGATCCTGGTTGTTAATATGGAAATGGATAATAATGAATAGATAATGCTGTTTACGGTCATTGTTCTTTGAAAGTTGTGTGCAAAACTTTTTAGCAAGCTGCTAAGTTCCGTAAAGAACCCATTAAGTGGTGATAAACGTTTCTCTATTTCCACGAAAATGACATCAGTATAAACAAGATCTGCTATGAACGTCATTTGTATCTGTGACATATCAAGTCAAATCTTTCTAAATATGCCTAATCTTGTTTTGATCTGTGGTTTGAAATAAACAAGTTATGTCGTATGGGTTTTTTACGTTATGCAAATTCTCTATCTCTATATTTTATATTTCACGATAGTGTTATTCCTAACGGTAATTTCTTCTAATGCTGATAATATTGTTGTGGCTATCGTATCGTATCGTATTCATATTGCCTATCAGAATCCGAAATCGATTCTTAATTTTCGTTTCCATTCAAATCTATCGTAGGAAGAGCTGATTAAAGCGATATTGTTATTTAGGTACAGGCCACTGATAAATCAACAATTTATTCTCTCTCCAGAAATAAAGACAAATGTTCAACCTTTTAATTGAAAGATCACAGGGTTTCTGACCATTCAATTGTACGGGATTCCTATCAATTAGAATTTGTTCGAGAGATAATTTCGCAAACAGTTCGCGTAGCTGCGATAATGAACAATACCGTATCGTCAATGATTTTAAAGACGCATTTACAACATCAAGAATCAAGCGCTACATTACACATCCTATTGGTGCAAATAAAAATAGGAACGTACATTGATAGAAACGCAGTAAGATTGGTTTCAAATAATAAGTCAGCTTGTTCGAAGCAATTACAGTGCAATTTAGATTGGAATCAATCGATGTTATTACTGGCTGATGTTATTTCTATTTCAATGGCTGTAATACGTTTTGTGGCAGTAAGTTAGTGTTGGTGGTATAAAAACAAGTGATGATTCATGGATTGTACGTCGACTAGTGTTTACTGACAAATATTTAGATGTCGACTTTCAAGAACGACCAGGACCATTGATCAGATTGACCTTACTTTGTCATTGCACATATCATGCACTATAAATAAGGTCAGAAGCCATCTACTTCAAAACAATTCATAAAGAAAACTTCCCGTAGCAAACAAAACTTAAGAAAAATAAGCTACTCCTCGCTAAGGAAATAAAGTAGCAAGTTTACTGTGGAAAGCAGGTCATGTTTACGTAATACAGCAATGATAGCGAACTTGGTTACGTATCAAATGAGTGGGCTCGCCCTCTGTAAGCCCAAATCCCTTATCGTGGCAAATATTTGTAAGGTCAACATCTGTGGAGCCAATATTTGCTCAGATGTTTGTGGCGATTTGGACTCGTATAAGGGTACAGTTCGCCCACAACGGGGTTATATGATCCATCGAATTATGCAGTCATAGGGCTGAAAATCCTTTGATCTCAATGGACTGTAAAATCCGGCTATTAGAATCGGTATTCGTTTTACAAAGGCCTTTAAAATTTGATGTACGCAATAATGGAGGATAGTAACAATACATGTAGAAGATAAGAATTAAATACACCTTTATATTCACAAATCTAGCGAGAGGATGTAAGTAACATTATCAATGAAGTAAGCATTGTTTATATACATGATAATTGGTAATAACAAAAATACAAACTTGTTTAATCTCTGACAGGGTCATCAGGTACCAATATCTAAAGATAACTTAAGACGACATACAGTCTGGAGAGTCCGTTGATGTCATCAGGTTATGAACTATATGGCCATTTTTCGTAAGTAGTTATTTTCCGACTAAACCTAATATCGTCAAGGTCGACCTAGGTATACTTCAGCAGTTGCCTTTGACTGTATCGGAACTAACATCACTGAAGGCCTGAACATTTGGAAGACCGCCAAAAACATGAACGCTGAGGATGCAATAGCGGGCGAAATGAAAATTGTTGGATAACAGAATCTGGCAACGGTTCTAGCAGCTTTAGAAAAGACTTGATATAACAAAAGAGTCTGATTCCGTGTTCGCTTTCTGCAAAGCGCACTGAAGTACCATTGAGTCGGCGGAAGACACCTTTGAGTTTTGTGTGTCCGTCTAGAAACACATGTATAGATAACAGAAAGCTGGGAAAATTTTCGCTGACATTGTTAATTTCTTGAATGTTGATGTCGATTTAAGTGTAGAGCAGACGGATTATAATTCACTCTTTGGAGCTGAAACTTTTGTACGTTTATAGGAGATCTTTGTAAAAATGTGCAGTTTTGTCGTATTATTAATGTCCTTAATAATATTCACTGAACATTTAAAATTTAATTCGAAGACATAATTATGACATCTACCAACACGCACTGTGACCTCGTAGTGGATTAGCCCATTCTCTCTCATAGGGAAGAGGCCAGTATCCCAGCAGAGGGAACATTATAGGTTGATTATGCTTATGCTATGCTTATTACAAAGTAAGATCTAGAACTGAAATGATTGTTACTAAGAACGTAATAAGAAAACGTTTATCTAACCTCATACGTACCATTTAATTAAATGCACTATTGTTTCGCTTAATTGCAATTAACTTTGTTCTATTCATTTTTATTTGTATCGGAAAATTACTTGAGATATTTTCCTTATTTAGTAGTAATCTTAAAAAAAGTATCAAGTTATTATCAAAGACTTTTGTTTATATTATCATAACTGGCTTTTTCGATAAGTAATATTACTTATTGCATTTAGAAATGTTATAGTGTTATGATTATAATTTTCACTTGCATCAGTACATTCATACATAACACCATAACACTAATATTTATGTTTTGAACTCTTACATCATTTCAAGAAATACAGTTTATGAGATGATCTATGTTTTTGTTTACTTCTTATATCGGAAACTGTAACTGTGATGATATTTATAAATAACATGTTTATTCATGTGTAGCAAACTTGTTAGGTTAGGATGCTGATATGATTAAAAAAGTAAACATATTACCTGATTATTCCTTGTAATTTTCCAGCTTTCGATAAATTAAATTATAGATTAAGGCGAGGTTACCCTACTTTGTTTTTATGTACGCAAGACCTCACCCCCCGCCCTGCCGCGCGAGCGGTTTGAACTTTTTTGTATGGGAGCTGGCATATCGACCCACCGCCATTTTGTTTTTTTTTTTAAATCGTGGCCCACGATGAAAGTGGTATGTATAGATAGATGACATATAGACGAATAAAAAATGTCCAGTAACACGGTACCCAAAGTGTCACGTTACCGAGATATTTGAAGGTAAAGATTGACATATGAGTACAATGACCACATAAAAAATTGACCTTTTACGTGTCTATAGGCGTTGATTATTATTATTACTGGTTATTGAAAGAGAGTAGGTACATTACATACTACTAGGAGCACGTGAAAACTATTCTTGAAGATTTGACATAACATAGCGCTTCATTGCGATGCAAAGCCATTTTCTCATGCGTATAATAATAATCAATCTGGGAACTATTATTTGTATACAATTTAACACGTAATAAGGCTATTTTTTAAAATATTTAACGATTGTTGTTGTAGTCATTTGTCGATCTTTACCATCAAATATCTCGGTAACGTGACACTTTAGATACCGTGTTAATGGACATTTTTTGTTCGTCTAAATGTTCTCTATCCATACATACCACTTTCATCGTAGGCCGCGATTTCGAAAAAAAAACAAAATGGCGGACAGGTTGATATGCCACATCGGTTCTATCCCCTTTTGACTGTTTTTTCTCTCTTGGAGAAAAATGATAAAGAAATTATACATTATGTGACCCGAGATAATACACATTTTTTACGACCTTTATTATGATATAAGTTTTATTTTTCAAAGCCTATTATAACTCAAGTAAAACGATTATTTAGTCATCATTTGGACATGTCTTTGCGATTTAATTGGATGCAGTGAAGTGTAAGTAATCGTGTATCGCATGCCCGACATATCATGATCGAAGAGTCAACTATGTAATACATTTTTTTCAAAATTTAAATCCGTTCCATGTACGAGTAAAACGCTATTGTTGACGACGTTTATCGGGGTAACCCCGCCTTAACCAAAGATTGAAATCACTAGATAGTTAATTGACGCGGTGGGGTGAATCAAACGATTACCATCACGCCTGTAATCCCCGAAGGGTTAGGCACGGGTATACCTAATAGTAGGTACACCCATATCTCGCCAGTTATTATGTTTAAGTTCCATTAGGGAGCGAGCTTAATGCCATCAACCGGGCAAAAATTCAGACTCAGTGGCTGCTACTGAGTAATTTCTAAAGGACACCAGGAAAAACCCAGTAACACTTTGTTCGACTCGGGAATCGAACTCAGAACCTGATGCTTAGCAGTCGAGCTTTTGACCAGTAGATCAACCAATTATTAAAGCGACGTGATTAAACAGACCAACGATTAAATCCTTGAGATGAACGAATAAATCAAAACTCAAATAAGCGTTAAGGAAGTATTTCTGACCCGTAACTTACAAACGAATGATTATTTAAATCGACCCTAGTTGACCTTGATTTTGACATTGACTTAAATCTTGTCCAAAGGTCAGTGTCAAATTTTGTATTCTTTTCAATTTTATGATATGAAATCGTTGTAGCTTGAATAAAATTGAATATTTTACACGTTCGTAATAGAAACATTATTAAGTATGATATATGTATAATATAAATAGGTCTGTTGTGTTACAATTTAATCTGTATTTTGCTTTACTTCTTTATAATTATCATTTATGTAACGTTTATGGGTCAAAAATAATTGAATAGAAATAGCTTTATATTGAATTCACTATCGTTTGGATAGTTTTTGAAAACAAATTAAATAGTTTTATTTCATGTTGACGGATTATGAACTAAGATCTATGAAAATTATTTATTTTATGGAATACTAGCTGATGCCCGCGGTTTCAACCGCGCGGATGTCGGTTATCGCTACCGATGCCGGTTATCGCGACCAAAGGTAATATTTTCGTACCCCCCTTTCAACCCCTTTGATAAAGTTTTTTTTTTTTATTAAAAAGTAGCCTATGTCCTTTCTCGGGTATCAAAATATCTCCATACCAAATTTCATGCAAATTGGTTCAGTCGTTCAGGCGTGATTGAGTAACAGACAGACAGACAGAGTTACTTTCGCATTTATAATATTATGGATCGTAATCCCAGGAACAAAAATACCATTTTGAGAAGCCGCTTCTATACTGTTGTACCATGCCAAAATAGAATGTATTTTAGGTAAATATACATCCGGATTTCTGATCTATCCTTGCAGAAGGGTAAGGCAGAGATGAACTATAAATTCACTTATCCCAGCGGTATTTCAGTTTCATATTTTTGGTAATCTTTAGTTCATAACAATATTCAAATATAAACACATTTGCGCCCTCGTACTGATTGACACAATTGCATACAACTATTGGCGAAACAACAAAATGAACTTTCACTTCGGACATCGCCAGAATAACATTAGACATACTAAAGAAACGCGATTAGAATACAAACGTGAGATTCTTATAACAAACGTACTGCTTCACGGACGTGACAGTTTTCGCCGACGTAGCGTAGCGATACTAGCGATAGTCGGTCGCGAAGATAACACGCTTACGTACGTTAGTAAAAGTTATGTAAACAATGTCATCGGACGTCGATATTTTTTCTATCGAACTATTAAATGTTGTTTGATGAGCACTTTGTTGCCATCGGTACTGTTTTTTTTTTAATGGAAAATACGTATGACGTAAATGATTGAGGTCACTATTGATTTGAAACATAAAAAGCGTAGCACACACACTGCGTAGCAAAAAACAGTGGCGTAGCGCTTTCGTAGCCGCGTAGGCCGTCTTAGAGTCGAGTTGGATAAACCCCTTTGTAACTTTCCGTAACCAATAGGTCCTCAAGTTGTAAGTCGTTACTAAACTTTGGACATTACCAACTTATTCAATGCCGATATTTTACTTAGCGTAACTTATACTAAGTCCCTTTACATTTATAACTTGGGCATAAACAACTTACTAGGAGCCATTAATTTCTATGTACATATCTTTAGAATTACGGAGTTTCTGGGTCAAAATGTTGCCTTTTTACCGACCCAAAAAACACGAAGGAAGACCCAAGCTCGCCGAAAGGCACGTACGTTCCTGTCATATTTTTTAACGACTACCGTTAAAATCCAGCGAGCGTTAAATGTATTCACAGCTATGTCCGCAATTAAAATGAAAATCTCAAATTCGTGATGTGTATATTATTAACATAGCTCTTGGGTTATGTAAAAGGTTAGATAAGCCGCTCTCGTGTCAGCAACTACGGTTATGAAACATTTTAAGGGCCGAGCACTGTCTGACCTGAAATGTTTTATACCCTTTCGAGAACGGAGCATCCGAAATGTACTTCAATTTACAAGAAAATATCACTCAATGAATCTTTTATAAATGACAGCCGGGGTCATAGATATCTATATGAATAAAAAGAGAAGTCCTGACTGACTGACTGACTCATCAACGCCCAGCCCAAACCCTTGGACTTAGAAAGCTGAAATTCTGCATTGATTTTTCGAAATTCAACCCTTATGGGAGTTAAATAGGGGATGAAAGCTCGTATGGAGAATCGTCATTTTCACGCGGGCGAAGCCGCTGGCAAAAGCTAGTAGGTAATAAATAAATGGCCTGGACCAACAGCTCAACGTGCTTTCTGAGGTGAGGAGATCCATTACTACATTATTTTCAAGGGATTCCTGTAATATTAGTTTTATTTAGATACTTAGTTCTAGCAAGTCAGATCAAAATATAACTGTTCCTATTCAATGGACCTGTTTACCATTAATATTGTTTAGTATCATTATCATAGATTAAAATGGTAAATTGTCCAAGGCCACAGTTGCTGAACTTGAGGTCATGCATGTTCTAACCAAACAAGCGAACAAGTCACGTTCGTAATGTTCGGCGAACATGAACACAAATGGCGTTCTCTGGTTTTCGAAATAAATGAACGCGAACATCGCGTGTAATTTACGCAACCGATCGCTTCACTAAAGACACTGTTTAGTTCCTAGTTATAAAAAATGTTTATTAAAAAATAACATAATAACTAATTATGTACAACTAAATATCATGACAAAAAATACAAGGTTAAAAAGCAAAACAATTTAGTAGATATTTTTGTTCGTCGCAAATAAAAACAACCGACTTCAAAAACACCTAAAAGTGAAAAATAAACTTCAGAAGAAAAATCAGCTTCTGAAGTCGGTGACATTTGTTTGTTTGATTTGGCTTTTTTGCCACCGACTTCAGAAGCTGATTTTTCTTCTGAAGTTTATTTTTCACTTTTAGGTGTTTTTGAAGTCGGTTGTTTTTTTTTTGCAAAAAAGTTTTTTATTTTTTCATTTTTAGTTGTATATCTTATAGAAATATTTACTATGAAACCTATACTTGTATAGTGTCAGAAAAAGCACGAAACACGTATTAAGTGCCTATGAAAGGAGATGGCTAAATTCAGTTAGGACGACTGAACCAAGCATGTATAAACATGGCACCTAGCAAAATGCAACGCTGAATAGCTGAATATTAGTATTTCATATAAAAAACACTTTCGGAAGTTGATCATATGTTGAAAATCCTGAAAATGAAATCGTTTGGCTCCTACGTCAATACGTATAAAAACTGCAAACAAATGTCATTGCTATGAACTTTTACTTAGGCATTTGGATGTATCTGCATTGATATTGATATAATTGTATTAAAGACTAAACGAGCCACCCCGATTTCGCATGGTGGTACTTAAGTAAATATACACAAAGGGGTAATTGCACCTAAAAATGTAATACAACGGGCTTTTTTGCAATCCGCGCAAAAATTACTCCCACCCGCGTGTTTACTCTTGTAAAACCTAACGTACTCATCCAAATGAGTAAAATAAAGACGGTTTTCACAGACAATATTCATAGGTAGTGTTCTGCCTGTGTCGAGTAGCGAGAGGTCCGTAGGTAGGCGAGCGAGGGTCATTGAAAATCCAAAATAAATAATCCAAACGAACATGCAAACGGCAAAGCGTTCAAACGACATCTGACATATGACGTTTGATTTTTATAGAGATGGGATTGAAATTCAAGTGTAACAGAATCGATACAATAATAATCTAAAGATTTTAACATAAAAAATATTGAAAATAAAACAGCAAAAACGTGAATGACTTTATTCTTTTCTGTTATTCTTGCCTAAAAATAAAGCCGGAGCGGATAGCGTGTTCTGGTCTCTCGCCCATCCCAGATACCAGATCACTGTCATTACATGACAACAGCCCAGAGTTCTGTTCCCCACAGCTACAGCTGCAGTAATATGACAGTATGTCATCCAGGGGATTATTTGTAGTTTGTCTTTTATATAAAATATACACGTAGTATATTTTTTGACTTAAAAGTTGAGGTCTTCATCCCCCTAAATGGAAGTCACATTTGTTCGATGTTTCTTAATTAGTTCTAGAATAATTCTAACTGTAGATGACTTACCTCAATAACCTACAAAATAGTTAACTCACGATGGTTAACAATTAAGGTAAGTCATCTAGGGCTCTTTGGGGAGTGACTAGAGAGTAGGTAGCCACGGCGCCCCCACCTTCCGTCTTACGCAGGTTCTCACCGGACACCAATGTTTCGGGAGGTACTTGTACCAAATCAGACGGGAGGAACGCGCTCGGATGCTTTCACTGCGAGGATCGACCGGAGGACACGGTGGAGCACACTGTGGAGGTGTGCCCTGCTTGGGCGGAGCCCCGCCGTGTTCTCGTAGCGGCGATCGGCGGGTAGGCGATAGTCCGGGGCGAGGAGGAATGGGACGCCATCGCCTCCTTCTGCGAAGCAGTTATGCTAGCGAAGGAGGTAGCGGAACGTGAGAGGGAGAGAACTTCTCGTCCCAGCCGCCGCGGGAGAAGCTTTGGGCGTCGGGGGCCACGTAATGGCTTCCGGCCACCGTAGACGCGGGCCTGTGGACGGTGAGTAATGGGCTAGCTCGCCGTCCGGCCGTCTTATGACGGCAGCATCGACCGTGTCGACGGCGCGTTCGTGTTCCACGCGCGCCTCAAAGAGATGTCAGCAAGGAGGGGCCCGCAAGGGCCGACGCCCGTCGGGGCTGCGGATTATCGAAAGAGATAACGCGGCCTCGGCACAAGGGCGAAGAAGGAACATGGGTGGTTTTTCGTCAGTAGAAGTTTGACACTCCCTTCCGCTCTGCCCAAGAGCGGGAGGAGTTATTTGATGATTTCCCAGGCGCAAAAAAAAAGGTGAGTCATCTACATTTAGGATAGTAAGTAGAGCAGCAGGCAACGAAGTGATGATATGCCGCCGCAGTCTTTGCGTGGTTATACCTACCGCAGTTCATGTATAGCATGATGAATATACTGCTAGTCAAGTCCGTGTTGAGAAGCAAAAGGGTCAAAGCGAGGGTGGAAATCCAAAATATAGAAGCACAACGAACAAATAAACGGCAAAGCGTTAAAACGACGTCTGACATATGACGTGTGCTTTTTTTAGAGATGAAATAAAATAATCGAAACAATTAAAAGAACTACTTTTTGCCGATCACTATTCATCAGTTCATATTTTTCACAAAATATGTAGCACGATTAAATGAATAACCATAATTCGAAGCTATCCCTTGTTTTATTTGATTTTGATTTAATTAAGTTGAATTGGGTAGAATCGACAGTCCTTTTCAAACAACCCCGTTTTCAAAACACAAGGAACTAAACAAGACACTGAATTGCACGCCATAGATTCCCACCAAAAATTCTGATCACCACTTCTTAGTTTCAGAAAATAAATCGTTTTGATAACTATTATTAAGTATCGATATAAGTACTGCTTCGAATTAACATTCTGAAAAGCGATGTGGACCATCCTTAGCTTGCAGTTGCTATAGCAACTAGCAGCTGTATTACGAGTATTTCACCATTTTATGTCAATGAAAAAAAAGATTTAATTTTTGCTTTTTCTTTAGTTCACGCAACTTCTAGGAAATTATTAAACACTAAATAATTAATGTTTGATTGTT
The DNA here is from genome assembly GCA_949775195.1 of Diarsia dahlii. Lineage (NCBI taxonomy): Eukaryota > Metazoa > Arthropoda > Insecta > Lepidoptera > Noctuidae > Diarsia > Diarsia dahlii. The sequence goes on along the minus strand of OX459194.1, from coordinate 20,575,417 downwards.
TAAATACTACGAGTCAGTGTGGGAATCCTATACTTGCTGGAGGCAGTCATTTAGCCATCTCCTTTGAGGGTTGTCCTCGATTTCTCTGGGATTCCATCACCAGGATCTGGTTTCCATATCCCTTGAAATATCTCCGTTCCAATAAAAAAAGAATCATCAAAATTGGTTCATAAACGAAGTTATTCGCGAACACACAGAAAAAAAACGAACATTAATTTCATAAATTATAAAAAAATGATCATAAAATAAAAAGTACTGAAAAGTAAGGGACCAAATGGCAACTATTCTGCATCAAACTAAAAAAGAATCACGTAAATCGGATCATAAATCGCAGCGTAATCGGTGTACATACATAGAAAAACAAAAAAAACATATCAATCGAATTGAGAACCTCCTCCTTTTTGGGAAGTCAGTTAAAAAAAGCACAAAAGACCACATTTTCAGACGACCATAATGCTGGATATAGGCATTGGCTTCACCCAAATAGTCGGCGAGTCAGACAGGCAGTCTAGACAAGTCACCTTATCCGTAATGTTGTTTGGATGACGTAAAAAAGTTTATGACTCGCCTAGCCTATTATAGGCTGTCTTTGTTACTAGCCGACAATCGGCGCTCTGTGTTAGTGACCTTTTTATCTCTGGACTCTATAAATCTTGTTGTTATCCTGGTACAGAGAAAAGGGGTTTCATTTTTTTGGCCTGTCTAACGACCATTACATTAATATTTTTATAAAAGCAGCCTATATTACTCAATAGCTGGTAAGAAATTATCAACAACATACAAATATTGTGTGACAAAATCTTCTAAAGCTTCACATTTCCGAAATTTAATTATAGTACTTATAGATTTTATGCGTGCAGTCATGCATAAAACAAAATTGCGGAAATTGGGCGGGCCAATAAATTCAAACCTATTTGGTTGAGGACTAAAAACCAGCACTATCTGCAAGGCTTCTGATTGACCGAACCTTTTGACACTCTACGGACGCGGCATGCGGCACTGACCAATAATTTCCTGAAGTATCTGTCGGTGAACCAACCGGATCAGGTTATGTTTTTTGCTGGGGCAAGTATATAGTTGCTCCATTGTATCTACTATGGAGATCTCTAAAGGTATTTATGAATAAAGAAACAATATTATTGAAATGGCTAAGAAATTTACATTGCACGAGGAATATTTTACTTAATATATTACTTTTTGCATTTATTTGGTTTTATAAGTTCAACCAATAACTAGTAGGTACATTGTGTTACTGTGTTATAAATTGGTTATAAATATATAAGTACCTAATGTCATGTGTTTCAGTAAGTCGCTATTATCAACTATTTTTCCGTGTTATAATTTCGATTAGATACGAAAAAAACGTAATGTTTTATACATATTATCTACCCATATTCGAGTTTATGTTAGGGGCAAGTGCTGTACCTATGGACGCTTTTACCTGTGGACACCGTTAATTCTGGGGAAACGGGCAACCCTAAAATTCTAATTTGAACACAGCCGTAAGCATTTGTCTATGGTTGACAGATTTGACGTATCGCCATCTTTTTTTTCCGTGTTGTTTTTGTTATGCCGGCGCAGAAAGTTTTTGGACCGAAAAAGTAAGTTTTTTAGCTGTATTTGATCAAGTTTTACAGTAAAGTTGTAGAACATAACTGATAGATTATATGTGCAGTGTGGTCTCTGTAGTTTCTAGCTTATTTTCTTAATTTTAACTAATGCTTTAACCAACGTATCGGTGGACATAGACCTAATTATGTTTTTTTTGCGGATATTTGTTCCTATGGACAAACAACTGTGTGTACCTATGGACTGTCCACAGGTACAAAATTATGTTTGTACCTATGGACAGTTCAGGTTATTTTTTTCTAATATCTTACTAATTAGTCCAGTTTTTATTTTTCCAAGGGTTTTCTTCAAAGACAACATGTTGAAAGGAGCTCCACCAGGTTCACTGGGTAATATAGTGAAAGGTTTTGAAGTTTCCGGCATATATCCATTCAACAGGGATATTTTCTCAGAAGAAGACTTTTTATGCTCATATGTAACCGATCATCCAGAATCAAGCCAAAATAAAGAGACTTCAACAACACTGCCATTACAATTAGATAGTCAAACTACCATTCAAAATGATCCTGCTTCTGAATTCAATATTTCTATTGAAAATGATTACCAGCTACATTCGGGAGAACCGGTTTTGCCAACTCCAGCAATAATTACACCCGAAACCGTACGCCTTTTTATTAAAGCTCATCCGCGAAAAGCTGCACGAGGAAGAAAACCTAGAAGAACAACAGATACGCCAGAAAAGGATGCTATATTAAATGACTCTTTAAAAAAGACCCTAAGAAGAAAGCTAACACGAAAATCACTAAAATTACCTCTACTACCATAGATATTTCTCAACCGAGTACTTCGACAGCTAACACTAAGAGGATACCATCATAATTATCATTAAGTGTGTTCCACAGTCACACAGGCAAAATTTTGATTCTGACGATGAGAGTGAAAGTTTTGTCTGCATAGTTTGCTTTGTATTAGCCGATACTAGCTTTAGTAATGAATCTACTAATAATTTATTTGAAGAATGTCGTAAAGCTTATGAATAATATTATTCATCAATTAAGCTATCATCGGCTAAAACATAAACACCTATTGGAGAGGTCTATTGTTTTGTTTTTTATTTAATTTTATTATATTAAAAAGTTCCGTCTCTAGGTACAACACAGTCCATAGGTACAACTTTGCTGTCCATAGGAACAATTGAGTTATGAACCTGTGGACAAAACCGTAGTTTTTAAGAAAAGTTGATTATTTTCATGAGTATAATTCATTTCGAGGTTTAAGTTGATTTTTAAGAACGGCTGATTATTATGTAAGATTGCTGATTTATTAAAAAATAATAAATGTTATTTAGTTCAGATTTAAAAAATATTTTATTTCGATTATTGGAAAATGTCCATAGGTAAAGCACTTGCCCCTACATATCATTACTATCTCTCTGTATGCAAATAATATCACGACTATATTTAAATTTTCGCAGACATACATTGTTTATTTTGTGCGACATTGTAATAATTTAACTTTGAAATGAATACAGTTTTACTGAATGACGTGTCGTTCAGCAATTTTATTCAGCAGTTAAACTACATAAGTTTGTACTCCTAACTAGTTTGATGAGTTGGTTATTTTGATAAAGGTGGTAGATACCCGTCAAAACATAACAGTCAATGAAGGTCAGACATAACGAGTCACTTTATTGAAGACACAACATAGACTAATAAATGGAATTCAACAAAACATGACTGCTATGTAACAATCAACGCCATCATTAATACTAGACTCATAGGAAGTCCTAACCTTGAAACAAATTGTAGAGAAGACTAAATTTTACTAAAATGTTTAACTACAATCGACAAATAACATAATCGTCATGACACATATTTGAATGTCCACAACCACATGGCATTTGGTCCCATTAAATTAATGCTCGTATCTATAGTGATCGTCAAGGCCCATCATAAAACAGTCACACTATATAATCAATAATATACAACTGTGGTCTAAAATAGTTACTATGTAGAACGCTATACTAACACAATTACAAGGCAGATCTCGTGGAAGATAATAGGATGAGCTGGACAAAACCAACCGAAGATGTGGACCACCGGCTATTGAAAGCACTGGAAATCATGGGATAGGCTTTGCGGAGGGATAATGAAAAAAAAAATGGATGGCAAATTAATTTAGGACTGCTTTGAGAAAAGGTTGGACTGGCGATGAACATGTCGAAGACCAACTTATATCAATCACCGCTAAGCATAGGATCATCGGGCTTTTGCCTAGGCAGTAGGATGAAACAGGCTATAACAGTATCAGTAACGTTTCAGAAAACTGTACTCCTGGAACGCACACACAGTGAGGAGGTTCGGGTCTCCTTTTTTTTGTTAAAAAAGTGTAATTTATACGTTGAACAATGAATAAAAGGAAAAACTATAGTAAAACTTACCTTGGCACACAAATAGAGTGATAGATCCCGTAGTTCCGTAACACATGAATGAACTCCGGGAGTGTCCGACAGGCGCCCATGATACTAAACGCTGCTAGTGAACAATTCCATATCATTAATGTTCGCCGTAAATCGAATCTGTGGACAAGACAAAGTAAAAATTAGTTAAGAATAAAACAAACAGGAAATATGGACAGTAATACCGAGAACTAAAACAGGGAAAAGAGGGGGACGCGGACGTAAAGAATTAAATATGAATCTATTGGTGACACAAATACATGAACAGCTTTCGAAAATACACACATCAAAAGTGTCTAGGGATCAACATATATTTTTGCAATAACTTTTCTCCTGATTGATATTAATTAAAATTTTCTTTAAGGATTCATCAAATAAAGTGTTTTCGTTTGTCACAGTAACGATAAACCAAGTCACCTTTGCATTAATAAAGAAATTTGCCATTTTCCTAATAAAAGGATTTTTGACATTTGAACCACTTACATTAAAGTTCGAAAAAAAGACTGAAATAACACATTTTTCTGATTAAAACCAACGTTATTATGGAGCGGCGACGTCATTTAAGCAGGGAAGAAATGCTCAGAGCCGTGGGAATGATAGAAGCTGGTTCCCGGCAACGTACTGTGGCTTTAGCTCTGAATACAAATCAGAGTGTTATCAGTCGACTTTGGACACGTTACCGAAGCACTGGTACCGTGGCTGAGCGCCATGGAGGACGGTATCGCTGCACCACACGGGGACAAGACCGATACATTCAAATCTTAACTCGAAGAGCTCCAACAATAACCGCCATGATGTTAGCCGTGAGGCTTCATCACTCTTCAGGGAACTTAATTAGCGACCAAACAGTCAGAAACCGCTTGCATGAAGTGAACCTTCATTCCCGAAGACCGCTACGGGTACCACCTATAGCAATGCACAATCTTAGGATTCGATATCAATGGGCTCTTGAACACAGAAATTGGGCAGAAGAACAATGGCGTTTCGTGTGCTTTTCTGATGAGTCTCGTTTTGGTATGAGACCGGATACAAGACGTATACGACACTGGAGAACCCCTGGACGCCAACAGCGATTAAAATCCTGCCAGGAAGTCCATCCTTATAGTGGTGGAACCATCATGGTATGGGCGGGTATTTGGATCGGCGGATGAACTGAGTTGATTTGGATCAGAGGCAACCTCAACGCTCAAATTTATGCTGAGACGATTGTATCAGACGTCATCGTTCCTCTACAAGTGCAAATCGGTCCCTTATTTCAGTTAATGCATGATAATGCACGACCGCACACCGCAAGAGTTGTAAGACAGACTCTCGCCGCAGCTAACATCAATGTCCTGCCCTGGCCTGCTCAGTCGCCAGACTTGAACCCGATTGAGCATGCATGGGATATGCTACAGAGAAGAGCTCTGCCGAATATGGAGGGTATCCAGTCGCAAGAAGACCTTTTTTTGTTGTTGCAACGAACATGGGCGGCCATTCCACAGCGTGATTTGGATGAACTCATTTTGAGTATGCCAAACCGATGTTCTTGTGTTGTTAGTGTTCGCGGTAGAAACACGGATTATTAATTGTTTAAGTTACCCACTAAAATTTTAAAGAAAACTGTTATTTTAGTCTTTTTTTCGAACTTTAATGTTAGTGGTTCAAATGTCAAAAATCCCTTTATTAGGAAAATGGCAAATTTCTTTACTAATGCAAAGGTGACTTGGTTTATCGTTACTGTGACAAACGAAAACACTTTATTTGATGAATCCTTAAAGAAAATTTTAATTAATATCAATCAGGAGAAAAGTTATTGCAAACATATATGTTGATCCCTAGACACTTTTGATGTGTGTATATGGAAAACGTAACAAGTGCCTATAACATTTGAGGGTTGCCCTCGATTTCCCTAGGATCCCATAATCAGATCCTGACTTGGCGACAATGGACCACCTCGGGAGTATACTCTTTCGAATGCAAAAAGAATTTCGAAAATCGGTTCATTAATGACGGAGATATTCGGAAACAAACATACGAAAAAAACATACAGACGAATTGATAATCTCCTCTTTTTTGGAAGTCGGTTAAAACAGGGAAAAGAGGTGGACGTAAAGAATTATGAATCTAGTGGTGACGCATGACGGTAACAAATAACGGTAGTGCTTACTCCTCAGGGCATTGTCATGTGGAGGATTTTTCTTTGAATGCTTACGGCCACGTTGGACCGTTCTTTTGGAGCACCATTATCATCTGCCTAGCCATTTCCAACTATATTGGGGTCGGTTTTCAGTCAAACCTGCTGCAGCTGAATACAGGTTTTTTACGTGGATTGACTGCATAACTGACCTCCACAACACAGTTGGGAGTACTGCGTAATACGATACTCCTCGGTAAGACTGGCGGACCATATTAAGTTAATTAATTAACAATTTTAGGTAGGTCTGAGGTAAGCTGACGATGTTAAAAGGAACCGTCTAAATTACCGTGATCGGGAAATTCATTCAGGATATTACGTAGCGTAAAAGGCCTTGAACTTCATTCAAGTTCAAATGTGGGGTATCTTGCAGGCACTTCAGAAAGGTCAAGTTAAACATGAAGTTGCAGAATCTGCTACAATACTAATTGCTATGTAATTGCAACTAATTTGCAGTACTGGAATCTGTGGTACTGGTGTCAAATAATTATACCTTTGCACTTTACAGGTTTAATTATCAGGTAGTGCTACTTTGATCCCTATTGTGTATACGTTTTAAGAACATTAGAAATGTTTTAGTAGTGTTCCTAGAATGATGATAGGATAGTGAGAAAACTTTACATCTACACACTTTCAATATTTCAACATGGATTGTGTCCAATGAATTTTGAAAGAAATTACTTATTCATTGCTAAGTGAAAAAAACTTTTACTCTACCATGATAACTATTGGGTTATGTAAGTAAAAGACCGCTGTTTTCCTTCGTATGGTCAACAACGCGTATTCGATATTGATTTGGATTACAAAAAAATAATAATAATGATCGGCATAGTCAAATGTTTTTAATATTCATAATAGTAAAAGGATCAGTTATATAAAAACTACACGTCATACTGATAATGGAAAGCCGTTAAGTACAAGACACATACTGTCATAAATGTGCCATTTGATAATGTCAGATAATAAACATATTACCATAAACCGGGTCATTAATAGGGTTCACAGAATCGCAGTTATTAAAAATAAAATAAATAAATAAAGGAATTACCTAACTTTTAATCTCTTGACAGTTAAGACAACATAAATAATAGGTCTTCACCTTCGATCAATAAGTCTTTACCTATGTAATTGGAGATCGAAATTCAAGTAAATTTTATTCGAAAGACGTGTTATTTTAATTTCAAATTCAGTCATTTGTTTTTTGATAGTTTTTTGTTTTTGTGACATTGTGGTAGTTTTTGGCGCCATGGATAAACTGCTAATTCGTACAATTTTCGAATATGAGTTCATACGTAGAAATACCGCTGCGCAAACAACACGAAACATTAACGACGTGTACGGGCTTAACACTGCTTGCATAAACACGGTCCATTACTGGTTCAATCGTTTTCAATCTGGAAATTTTGAGTCGAAGAACGAGCCTCGCGGTTGGCCGGTAAACATTGTCGACAACGACGAATCGAAGGCGATAGTGGAAGCAGATCCAACTCAATCTAAGGCTGAGCTTACTGCAGGCCTTGGAGTTAGTGTCAAAACACCATTGAGGCACTTGCGTCAAATTGGAAAGATAAAAAATCTAGATAAGTGCGTGCCACGCCAACTAAGCGACCAACAACGAGATTTACGTGTCGAAGCATGCATAGCACTACTGAATCGGCATAGAAACGATGAAATTCTTAATCAAATTGTTACCTGCGATGAAAAGTGGATCCTGTACGAAAACCGTAAGCGTTCGTCTCAGTGGGTGGACCCGGGTACATCACCTAATCAGTGCGCTACAAAAAAGATTACTCATAGGAAGATGATGGTGACTGTCTGGTGGACCAGTGCCTGACTTGTACACCACAGCTTCTTACCGAATGGCACAACAGTGACGGCAGATGTCTATTGCCAAGAATTGCAAACAATGATGGAGAAGCTCGTAATTCAACAACCAAGACTAGTCAATCGTTCTTCCCCATTGCTTCTCCATCTCCACGACAACGCGCGAGCTCACACTTCACGAAAGACCATCGCAAAGCTACAAGAGTTACAGCTGGAAGCTCTCCGTCACCCACCGTACTCACCGGACGTTGCCCCAACAGATTTCTACTTCTTTCAAAATTTAGACATTTTTTTAAGTGGTAAAAAATTCGACTCCCGAGAGGCAGTACAAAACGCTTTCGCTGACTTCATCGCCTCCCGTCCGGCAGACTTCTACAGTAAAGGGATAAACAAACTGCCATCAAAATGGCAAAATTGTATAGATAATTTGGGCCAGTACTTTGATTAGCTGAAATAAAAAAATTACCAACATTTTTATATTTTAAAATTCTCATACAAATCTCCAATTTTATAGGTAAAGACCTAATATTATTTTGTACTATCTGCGGTGAAGCCTAAAATTGTTTGGAGTGCTAACAATACCTGTTTTATTTTACCTAAGCAATTACATACAAATGATACAAAATTGTCACTGTGTAAAGACAGTATTAACTACAATGACTGTTTATAGCCAGCACAGTGTTTACATTTACATTTTTACTATTACAACGTAATGTAATTACTTTTACTTTCTAAAAACTTAGAATTTGATTTGCATCTGCACAAACATTTTGCTATCGTTTTGTAGCACGATTACCACATCAGTATTAATTATTTTGATTGAGAATAAGCTATTTGCCATGTTGTAATTAAAACACGAATTAACACGAGAGTAAACTCACGAAGCACATTTTCTATGAAAAATCGTCATAAAGGACATTGCCCATTTCAGACAGGACATAATTGCGAGAATTCAGTCTACGCCTTTGTTGCCGCCAAACTACAAAGGAGCCTCGGAAACATTGCAGACATAATAATAATATAATAACGAAGGCTTTGTTGCTCCACAATGAAACGTTATTTAATTTTACAGGACAGTATAATTACATGGATATTGTTTAAAGTAGGACTTTTAATATTATACACTAAAAAGTTGAAATAAATGGTAACTAATATGATAATAAGCTTTATAAACATTTAATTGTCATGTGTAAATCATTGCATGGTGACTCATCAAAATTCTTTTGCTATTTTTATTATTGTAGCTACTTAACTTTTCAACCTTTTGTTGAAATTGTAAATAGGTAATACTTTTTGCGTATAAACAAACAGAATGGAAACATGATAATTAAGATAATTCATGTAAAAATGTTCATATTGAATTCTAATAGTCACTGATAACCGTTTTTCAATACAGTATAAATATCACGACTACTTAGCAAAAGATTATTCCTAATTCATCATCATCATCATTAAATTAGCCCAAAGATGTCCACTACTAAACATAGGCATCCTTAATCGACACCATTACTATTAATTGGGTCAACACCAATTCGAAATGGCGCCTACATTACAGAATGCAGTTAAGGTTGATGTTCCAGGGTAGCTCGCGAAATTCAAATTTTCTTACGTTTTTAGCGATTTGCAGGCCAGTGCTAGGTTTTATGTTAGTGAAAACTGAAAATATGATTCGCGGCTGTAAGACGTATGCAGTTACAGAATTATAATCATCAAAATCATCATTACAACCCTCCAAGTTCATGTAACTGTCAAGAATGATTATTTCATCAAAAGGTCATTCTTGACAGTTACATGAACTTGGAGGGTTGTAATGATGATTATAATTCTGTAACTGCATACGTCTTACAGCCGCGAATCATATTTTCACTAACATACAACCTAGCACTGGCCTGCTGCATATCGCTAAAAACGTAAGAAAATTTGAATTTCGCGGGCTACCCTGGAACATCCACCGTAACTACTTAATTAAAATTTTAAATAAAACATTATACTACATACAACTGGTTCAATTTGATAAGGTCGGTAAGAGATTGTTTATTTTTAATTGCGGCTGTGAAAGGTTATTTCGAATACATCGATCGCTTTCAGGGGAAACACGTCTATGAATAAAATATGACCTGTGAATTTGGTGCCTATTTTTGTTTACTTGAAGCCTAGTCTAGACTGAAACAAAGCCAGTTTAAAAAAGCGACGAAAAGACTATTTCTTAGTTATTTATTTGAAAATAATCTCGTCTTTTACCTACAATCATGAGAAGTAATTTTATCAAAATGTTTTTTTTTTTAATAGAAATACATTGTACACAGTTATTGAGCAGTCTCTTCATAGACAACATTCTTGCCAAGATATGTTTTTGATTTATTAGATCGTGTCCCTGAAAAATTATGACGGCTGAATTTTTTCTCGATCTGATTGACAAGCCAAGGCCGCAGACCGTGAAAAAATAGAAAACCGTCTACATTATAAATATCTCAGGATTATTATTTTGATACGCGTTATCGTCAATTAATGAATGTGTTCTAAACTTGCTATTGTATTTTTTTGCGCGACCATGCAAAACTTGTTAAACTGTAACAATTGAATTCCTATTGTATCGATATTTATACTGTGTTTATACTATGTATTATTATATTACATAGTATATAATATGACTTATTTGGTACTAACTATGTGAGATTCGAAAACGTTAGCCCTGCACTCAAACATTCGTCTTCCGACAAATTAACATATATATTTATTTCTTGCAAAATGGTTAGAAAATTACCGTTATTAACATTAATTTAATAACTTATACGTATTGTTATGTCATGTATGGAAGACACGTTGTTATGGTAATAGCAACACATGTCTCTGCATAACGAGGGAGTTTAATGAATTTCGTTCTGTTTAATGACAGGCAGTTTCAAGAAAATTGTAGGCTCGCCAATTTTAAGCACCTTCATATTAATGTTGACTACTTTCTTAGTGTTACAGAGAGAAGAGGACTTTATAATCACTTGATTAAGAGCAAAAAACATGCTGGATATTCAATCGAAGAAAAATCAAAACTTGGCATTGGTAAGGCTGTTCGGCGCCAGTAAAAGAAACACTAGGAACTATTATTATTATCGGTAAAAGTTTAAGGATAGAGTCAATTTTGTTTTTCCTTTTTACTTTGTTTTTTCTTCTACATGATATCGAAGTTGTTGATATTATTCGGTGTAAACAGTAACATAATTAAATACTAATTTATTGTATAATAAAGCGTAACCAGAATAATCTTCCCCGAAGAACATAAAAAGTACATTAGGACCGAAATTTTATAATGATGCCGTTCGTCTGGAAAAGCCAGGGAGGCATAATAAATAATAATGATAACTTACTTTTTGTGAAGGAGAGGCAATGCCTTCCGATGTTGGCGATGATATTACAAAAATTAGATTATTTTTGCCGAAACATACCGACATTAAATTAAATTTTAGACTCATTAAAATGTTTAAAAATTACTCAGTTCAATGTTCAGTTTGATTGCTAAATTTTTCGACAAGCAAATTCATTCACGGAAGAGGAGGCCTATGCAGGAGTGAGACAGAATAGGCTGGGGAAAAAAATCATTAGTGTTTAATTGTTTACTTCCTCAATCGCTTAGCACTGTAAATGAATAAAATAATGGCATCAGTCGTTCTGTTTACGAAGTAAATTTTACTGTAACTTAACGGTTTAGCTTTTCGCACGCTTGAAACAAAACCTTCCTTTTCGAAAAAGTTTTTTCAGACTATCAGTAATGAAGAAAGCGAGAGTATTTTTTTTTCTGTTTTCATGGCCTTGTATTGAGTTCAATCTTGCCTGATGAAAAGTAAAGGATAAGGTCCAAGATGGAAGGAGCGTAGAGAAGACCATTTTATTTTGAAGATAGAACATTACAGAATGAACGCTGAGTTTGAACATAGCCGTGTTCATTAAAAAATGGGAGAAAATCGCTATACATATTTTCATTATAAGATACGTCTTGCACCAAGATGACTCACAGCTTTCTCGATAACAAATCATGACCAAACCAATAAATCACACTACGACATTAAAAAGTAATTAAAACGCTTGTCAAGCCACTTGACCAATGAATTAAATCTAATGTCAATATGTCAGAATGTATTTGACATATTGGCGTATTAAGTTCGATAGCACCTAATTCCCTTGCTTATCACCAAGTTGTACATATAATTACAATATAATTAATTGTACAGTGATTAGTATTGGCTACTGAACTGTGTCTATGATTGATAGCTTGGCCGATGACAGTACGATTGTTAGGGTCATCGTATTTGGATAAGATAATTAGATAAAAATGTAGTACATTTATATAGGGACGTAAAATTTGGAAGGATGTGGCAGTGGGTTATCTTCGGTACTACACATTCGATTCAGAAAATTCTTCAATCTTGGGAAGTTTCACTATCCCAGAATTTATTCCAATGGAATAACTTCGGACCATAACGAGTGAAGTCCACGCTCAAGCTAGTAATGTATAAATAACATTATAATATACCATCACGCCTGTAATCCCAAAGGGTTAGGCAGATGAGTAACTTAATTACATCCACATTTCGCCAGTTATATTTGAGGGCCTACCAACGAGGCAGTTGAATGTAATGTTATGTATAAATAGTTAGTCTGGTTTATTGTACGTCCGAGGCATATGGGCATTATCTTTTGTCAACATCAGTGCATTTGACTAATGTTTAGGTGTGCGTGTGTGTGAGTTAGCTTAAAGCACAAGTATAAAGCACTACGCCGGACTAGTACAACCTCACCTAATTTTTACTTCTGATCCAGATGAGAGGCGATACCGATATGAGAATTTCATAGAATACATTGTGAACGGTTTTTTTTTCATGGGACAAGCCCGCCACACTATTCCCAAACCACTGTAACTCCTGTAACCCAGAATCAACAGTGGCGACCACAAGAAAAACGCCCAGACAATGAAGCTTCACGAAGTCCCAGAGAAAGGATTTAACTGTCTTGGATCCCGCAAATCAGAAAAGAAAGCGGAAGAGTAGGAAAAGCGGTGTTACGGTTTTACGGATCCGATGCATTGTAAAATATTTATATTTTCTTTTAGAATTCAGGGTAATTATACTGAAACTGGCATATCAAAATACGATCACTTCATTGGTGAATGTTGTTACTGTATATTTAAATTACCATTTAAAATCAAGTTGAGAATGCGGAATTAATTTGCTGTTTTTGTTTACATTTAATTAAAAAAACAACTTGTTTTTGAACCTTTACTACAAAATGTTAACCATGTCATTTACCCGAAATATTCAATTGAGTTAAATAACAGAACTCTGCTATAGTGCACCTGTGCATAATAATATGTCATGTAAGTATGAAAATCAAAATTAATTAAAAATACTGTATTTTTGGGGTTAATGTTTTAGTAGTTTGAAAAAACTGTATAAAATATCTTTGCATTTAAACGTGTTTAGATATCGAAACTCATTGACCTTCTACAAAATTGATATTATTTATGTTCCAGTAACCAAACCGAAGTCTTGGTTTTGGTTGTCTTTGGTTATTCAAACGAAAGTAATATTGATTGATTTTCCCCTCCCTTTCTGATTTGGCAAGTCTTCAAATCTTTGCCGGTTGATTTCATGTATTAAAATAGTTTGTACAATACCTATATAGGTAAGCAGTTCTTGGGAATTAATGTTAATTACTTGAGTAATAGAGGCAAAAACCTGATTGAGGCTAGCACAAGATCTGACCCGCAGAGCGTGAATTTTAGGCTGTGGATGAATTGTAGCAGTTTTCTCTAAATGGCAATAATGGACTGTTTAAACCTATGGAAAATAATGCTATTATTTAATTAAAATTGCTAAACCAGCCAGCCATTGAGGTATTCAACAATGTTGCGTCTAATTTTATAAAAGCGACCATTCAATATTAACGTTACAAAAAGTGTATAAAAGCTTTTAAAATGCGGCGTTGCGTGACCGCTGTGACAGTTAAATGTGGTTGAAATAACTAGGTATTCATTGATTGTAGGCTCATTATCACTGTTTTTAGATTCCAAAGAGAAATAAACTACGGTACAAGTCGATGTCAAATGAGGTCAACTAAACAATTACCGGCCATTCACAAAAATAATAAAGAATATTGAAAAAGCACGAATTTCGAATGCGCCTCAACGTTTTTGCTCAAATTCGCACGATCATTCGCATTTGACGGAAAATAGTGTAAAAAGAACGAGAGTTTTGCAACTTACTTTCACATTTATATGCAGAATCGTGAGAAAATGTATAGTGTATGAATTCTTACTTAGTTAAGTATTTTATTATTAATTTCATTTGATTATTGTGAATGTAACTGTGGTTTTAACGATTGTCTACCAGTTACTGTAATATAAGCGACCTATTCCATATCAGACACTAATCTGCATTAATGTGAGTTGACGAAAATTGCCTGTTCGTGAAAACCAATTTGCTAAATAACATCATTTTTTATTCAAACAAATGTTTTGAACACGAGAATATTGACCTAATTATTTATTGGCTTGAAGTTGTGAATTGACAAAATAAGGAAAGTAATTAAATAATTTTCCTTATTTATACCTATTTACCTTCAAGCGTCGTAGCAGAATCAGCCATGAACTTTTGACAGCTGTGAATGTATGAATGATTTATATGTACCGGTTGCGAAAAACGTGCATATTAAGAAAATAAAAGAAATTTTAGTTAAGCCTATAAGCGATCAACCGGCGAGAACACAGCTGTTTAGGAATAATTTTCTAGTTTTTTTTTTGGGACTATAAACGGAAGTACAAAATATTATGAACTTATTAAGTGTTTCAGTTTCTCAATTAAATAACGCACATTTTATTCTTAAAAAGACATTTGTTTACTATTATACTTCCAATAATTATTATTCTTTTGTCAGTCAAAAGGTCAGCGAAGTTATTGTACTTGAACTTGGTAGAATTATTATTGTAATCAGTTACAAAATTGCAATATTATTGTGTCAAGAACGTTTAAGATAATAACATTTCCCTATTGATAACTGTTGAGCGGTGACGCATATAAATAATACGACAGCTAGTATGATAAAGCGATGTTGATTGAGCAAATCTTTTTATCTACGCACGGAAAAATCAACGGTACTTTGTAAAAAATATGGACTTTAAAAAAAAGTGTTTCTTTTTTAGCCATTTGGCACCGGAACCCTCTGTGCGCAAGTACGACTCGCACCAAGACAAAATAATTTATTCAGGCGAAAACACAACATTCGGTCCAAAAACCACATCAAGAACCGGTCGCACCAAGAATATCTGCAAAAAAATCCAATTCACTTGGAAATCCAAGATGGGTCATCGACATGAAACAACATTTTATTTGACTTTTTTTTTCAACTCGGCTCATAACAGGTGTCTCTACCCTATTTCCTGATCTCCTTGTGTCAAGGCTCTCGTGGTAGGAAAACTTCGTAATTACCCCTCTAATAGTATATAATAATTTTAAGGAAAATTCTTGTTTATTGCATTGGTTTATTGGTATATTTTATTTATGTAACAGACTTTTATTTGCGTTTTCTTGGATTTAATACAGCAATTTACGCATGTAACATGTTTATAATATTTTTAAATAAAGTACATTCTTAGGTCTAAATATTTACATAATGAGTGGATTATACAATCCCCTTTGAAATATTTCCAGAAGGTTCTTCACGAATTATATAGAAACACTCTGATACCAATTATATTGTACAGGCAAGTACCTACATCAAGTTACCCGTAACTATCAAATTTATCCAATGAACCTTGAACCTAATGCTTTAGCGATAAAGTCGTAAATCTGTAGCTTTATGTGCTAGCGTCTGTACATTCTAAAATAATTCTGAGATTTACATATTTACATAATGAGTAGATTATACAGTCTCCTTTCAAATATTTTCAGAAGATTCTCCACGAATGACGAACACTTTCATACCGATTTAGAATTCTTTAGCTAGGTAATCCTAGATTGTGTGTACCTATGTGTATTTATTTTGCTATGGATGAAGTATTAAAATCCAGAGAAAAATTTAAACCATTAGAAATCGAGATTTCTAATGGTTGATTTCTAATGTTTATAAAAAAACTGTGTCTGTACATTGAATATATTAAAAGAAAAAAAATGAGGGGGTTTAGAAGCAGTAGTAGAGCACGAATCCAAAAAAAAAGATCTGTCTGTTTGTCTGTTCGTTTGTACACGCTAATCTTCGGAACTACTCGACGGATTTGAATGTTTTTTTTTTTTGTTGTATAGGTATTAAGTTTGTACAACTTAAAGGCTATAATTTATCTTGGAAACTTGAACACCTAATGCAGAACCGCAACAGACCAGCTAAACTATAAGAGATGCGAAAATTGTACCATAGCAAAAATTGTTCCGCGTGATGAGCATTTTCTGCTAAGAGAATAAATTTGAAGATCTGGAACACCTCATGTGGAACTCCAAGAGCCCAGCTACACTATAACAAATATAGGAATGACGGCTTAGCAAGAGTTGTTCAGCCTGATAAGCACTCTCTGTTGACGTATAAAAATTGAAGATCTGGAACAGCTGATGTGGAACTCGCAAGAGGCTGGGCTCTTACTATAATATATATAGGAATGACGTCTTAGCAAAAGTTGTTCAGCCTGATGAGCACTCTCTGTTGGTGTATAAAACTTGAAGATCTGGCACACGTTGACGTATAAAAATTGAAGATCTGGAACAGCTGATGTGGAACTCCAAGTGCCCAGCTACACTATAACATATGCAGGAATGACGTCTTAGCAAGAGTTGTTCAGCCTGATGAGCGCTCTCTGTTGACTTAGAAAAATTGAAGATCTGGAACACCTGATGTGGAAATCAAAGCTATCACTAATTTCACTGTATAACTATAAAATAACGTTAGCTGGGTGTACCTCCACGCGGTGAAGGCGGTATCAGTTTAGGACTGATTTTCGATGTAAATTCGATGAATCATTGAAAATTTGACTCAACTGGCCAAAACTCCCATTTATTATTTTATTTTATCGAATAAATATGCCTTCGGGCTTTCCTTTTCCATTTATCTTCGTGACACGGTAGCCTACCCGGTAACGCAGAAGAGCAGTCATTTAGATTTTAATTGATCAAGTATCTTCGGAAACCAACTACTTCAAATTGCATAAATAAATAAATAAAACTATAACCATGCCTAGAAAGAGGTCAAAATCTTTCCCAACGTTCCAAAGGAGATAAAAGATTGAGGATCATACGATCACAAGAATCTACCCAAGAGCGTCAGGAGAGACTTGATGCTGTTCGAGAACATCAGACTGCAAATCGGTCCGTAGAAACCTCTTCGGATCGCGAAGCACGCCTGCGTTTTTTAATTCTACATTAGACGTTTCAGATTTTCGATTTTGACGACCCCGTTGTCGCTGGCAGAAGCTAGTAGGAATAATAAAATTATACTTATGAATAATGAATGATCAGAAGTAGTAGCATCGGTTTCAGCCAGTCACAAATTATTTTATCAATCGCATATTTAGGATTCTGAGTCCATTATTCATTATTTTATTTCAAGGAGGTGATTAAACAGGCATGGTGTTGAATACAGGAATTTAAAATTAAATAGTAGAGTGAAGAGAAATGGACCAATTGCTAGAAACTGGATCCCAATTTCTTTGCATAATCTGCATATTGACCTAAAAACTTAAGGCTATAGAAGCAGCAGGTATTCTCTTGTAAATATTTATACAACAAGAAACATACAACTTATAAAAAATATTTAAAATACAAAAGGACGGAACAACGAAAAGAAAAAAGATAACAGATTACACGTCATAACTGCGACAAACAGGTTACCACTCAGCTTGAGGCTGTGCTACGGGGAACCCACAGCACAGAGCTGGTAATTTAGAACTCACTCAGGGTGACTGATGTTCGCGAAGTGGCAGATAAAGGCTGCAAATTGAAAGAAAAGTGTCCCAAGACTGCAGAAAGGGCAACTGGTAGACTATCTGTTATAAACTTAGAACAAAAGTCTTGGTTAATCACCAAAGCGTTTGGATCCCTCATCCCATAGAAAGAAGACTACAGGCCCAAAATTTCAAGTTCTGCAGAGAATCAGCATAGCGGTTACATCACTCACGTGAAAAACAACCGACCTCCGTTATCACCGCGATAGGTATTATCAACGCATGATGCCAAGTGGTACGATACTGATAATGGCAATGTGCCATTACATACTGCTGGACGTGGATGCAATAAACGTTTATCTCGATTTACTTGGTATTTTATCGATTTTACTTATTTATTGTTATTTTTAATGCTGGCCGTTCCGGTTTTGGTTGAATAGCTTGTGAAAATTGTTGTCGTCAAGGTAATGTGTATTCAAGAAATATAACGTGTGTTTATTCTGGTATTAAAGCAAAATTTATGTGGCCTGCCAGAAGCCAATTTTATAAAGCCGTAAAAATAGCACAGCACTGATCAGAAGAAATAACAGTGTTTCTGTGACAAATAAATCGATGTTTTATCTGTCTGTTCTCTTACTACAACTTAGAAAGAAAAACTGTTTATTCTGTAGGTAGAACATACACCAGTCGAAATCATAACCGTCCTTTGGCTTTGCCGTAGTCGGGTAAAAACTCGCAGATATTCTACCAATATCTATTTTTTCTTATGTATTTTAGACGCTAGTGTGATTTTCATCCCCCAAGTCACCTTTGCGAAAATAAAAACAGTTTGCCTCCAAAAAATACAAAAAGGCGTGAAAGATTTCGTTCAGTTTTTATTAAACCTACTTTTGCTTTCGGTGGCAATGGCTTTCTTGAAAAACTTTTTACTGAACCTCTTTGTTTCTTACAATGAGACGCAGCAGGTAAAAATAAAGTTGCAAAATATTTTCCTTTGGGTTTTTCCTATTTTTACCAGCTGTTAGGACTTTCTAAATTATAATAAAACTGTGCTACCCACAATTAACAATGTAAGACACACAAGGATTAACCTTTAAACGAAAGTTGTAGTTGTTTTTAGATTGTCGTAAAGATTGCAGCATATCTTTTGCTATCTTAACGTTATACTTTTGAATCTATACTTATAATAAATCTGTAGAGAGGTCAATTCTGTACATGATATATATTTTCAAAATAACTATCAGGGGGTAATTAGTGATCGATACTGATGCCAAAAATGCAATCAGTAAATTTTTTGTCTGTCTGTCTGTCTGTCTGTCTGTCTGTCCTCCTGTCTGTATGTTCCTTATAGAAACAAAAACTACTCGACGGATTTTAACGAAACTTGGTACAATTATTCTTCATACTCCTGGGGAGGTTATAGTATACTTTTCATCACGCTACAATCAATAGGAGCAGAGCAGTGAAGGGAAATGTTGGGAAAACGGGAGAAGTAGCTCCATTTTTTAAGCTTCCGTCGCGTGTGCAGCCTTAATGGTTAAAGCTACATAAAAATTATTTATGACGGAAATGTTCTACATAAAATTATCTAAAAAATATCCTACAACAGCATATGTCTATCTTTTATGGTTGACTCACAATAACACGTGTAACTCCCGATAGCTTAGCAGTTCGGAGCTTTCTGATTATACAGGGTGGAATTTTGTAATGCCACCTGGAGGGAAAGTACTCTTAATACTGCAGATAGAAAATTTTACTCAAAGGAAACATTCCTTTATTTTTGAATAGAAAGCAAACTGCATTCAAAGATTTTCGAAAATTCTCTTCTCCCACACCCGGGAATCGAACCGGCTAAAATCTGAAAAAATTATACCCTGTAGATACTTTTATTGCATCGATCGTTAGGGTCAATTAAAAGGATGAAATCTCTCTAACAAACATGATAAATTAAATGAAAGGAAAACCTGCCTGCGAGATCGCCAGATATCATCCCATTAGATTTTTTTTTGTGGGGATATGTAAAAAATCAAATTTACATGAAATCTTATGCGAATGACAAAGAGATTCCATCCATATAATTGACCCTAACGATCGATGCAATAAAAGTACAGGGTACTTAATTTTTTTTACAGATGTTAGCCGGTTCGATTCCCGGGTGTGGGAGCAGAGAATTTTCGAAAAATTTTGAATGCAGTTTGCTTTCTATTCAAAAATAAAGGAATGTTTCCTTTGAGTAAAATTTACGTACTCAAGACGCTTTTTGTTACGTAAGAAAATATGGACGTCCCGACTTATTACTGTAACTACCAAGCCCAAGTGGGATGAAATCACTCGGGAGCTTCTTGAGGGTCAAGCACCGCATGACCGCCATGATATTATCGAAAGAGTTTTTCATTTAAAATTAAAATTAATGATAGATCTACTTACCAAAGATAACATTTTGAGTATAACGCGGACGAAGTCGCGGGCAAAAGCTAGTATATAATATAAACATGGCATTTTAAGATATTATGGTTTAAATTACGGAAGGAAAGAGGCACTGACTTGAAAACTGTGGTGTCTCAATAAAACAAGATTTTATCGGAATATTTTGACAGGTTTTGTCGCCAACATTTTTTTTATTTTATTTCTCATCGGTATCGGTAAATCCAGGCTGTACAAATATTATTGAACTTTGGCCATATTCGAGATACCGTTGTACTCGAAAACAAATATAGCACCTAAGTTTAAATCATAAGACTTTAAGTCCTATTTATCTAAGTTATGTACCAGGCAAACATACCAAGACTGCGTTAAGTAGCATCAGGGGAAAAACAGTTAAACATAAATTCATTTAAAAATTCAATCATTAATGTCATATTAAAATTTAAGATTGAATTGTTCAGTTATAGGTCATTCTATTTCTCGAAAGTTTGTCACCGATATTTCTGCACGATTGAAACATTATTTACATACACACAAACGTAATTTATCCGCTCGTACAAAAAAAGGTATGCTTAAAAAGTCTAGATAACTTGAAACTCTTTGCTTTCACTTCCTTGCATTCGTCAACAGTGTGATGAAATATGCAGTTTATCGCTACAATGTTAGGGTTCACATTTGTTTACAAAACAAGAGGCTCGCGTGATGTGGCATGTTCACCCACATCAGTCATCAGGTATATCAGTATATGTGTACCTAAACAGTGACTCAAGATAACTGAGAAAGTGATTATTTCGGAGATAAACTAAGAAATATATTTCTTTCAAGATTCAAGGGGATACAAGTGGAATAAAAACTTGAGTGGAGCCACAAGCATCACTTATTAGATTTACGAGTACTTTTCTCGAGTCACGTTTTTCGAGTATTGCTTTTTATTGGTCCACGCTTGGCGGTCCTTGGGCTGTTGGGCACAACATCATCTGTCTAACCTTAGGCATAGTAAATTAATTTAACCACAGTGACCTTTTTAGATGGTCGAAAAACGAAACCATGATGCTATAGTGTACCAATCGTGGGGATTATTCCAGTTATTCTTCTTAGTCTTTCGATGGTAATCTTCATAAATATAGTCGGCCTAGAACGTAGGGAAAAGTTTAGAGCGCTATCGCTATAGCAAACGTCCAACAATTTTTCCAGCAAGCAGGCATCATGGGGCACGTGGGACAACAGCCATAAAATTGCACCGTAAAAACAGCAAGGAAAAACCGTAACAACTTCAAACATTCCTGAATTATTCAGTGTTAAGTATATTATTCATTTTTATTATTATCAGGCAAAGCGCGAACTTAGGCAACGTGATGTTCATCGCGTAAATCAAAGACAGTATCACTGACTTTGGCAGGCCAATGTCCAACTGAGTGGACTTTGATCCGCGAAAACATGAATGTCAGTTGTGATTGGACTTTGATTGTTGAATTTCTTCATTCTTAAGGTCATTTCGTTTAACGTGATTATACATAATCTAGTTACCTAGGCCAGTAATATAGATACCAATATTACATACACAAATAAACATGAATTTTTCCATGAGTTTCGATAGTAACTACATAACACCGCCAGCTACGATCCTTACATCATACTTCTTTTGCTTCGATCTCTTTCATATTTATAAATATAACCTACATATTATAAAAGCATCTACTTAACCACATCAATAGAAAAACACAGTTAATGCTAAATGCACCGTCATTTAATTTTATGCAAGAAACTGCCCACTTAGCCAACCAATTGGCCTCGTCGCAACTATTTATTTCCGATGAGATAAACAATTTGTTCTATTTATTATTCATAGTTTATGACCACAAAGTCCTATTATTAGCTGTATATGGGTATTCCCCGGACTTATTACCACATTCAATAGAAACATTATAGAAACTGAGGCAACAAAAGAAATCAATTGCATTGAAATCTGACAATGAACATTTTATGGGAATTATCTTTTTAGCAGCCCAAGGTTTTCTCTTATTTGCAAATCTGCAAACTTTGTCATTCTGTTTTTAAATTACCTACTGAATGCGCAAACTGTTATCTCGAGGAGGTTATTATTTTAACGGCTTTGAACACTAATGACAAATATCTACATCCTGGATTACATTAAATATAACGAACCGATTGTAACCGAGTCGTTTAGATTATTTTATTCATGAGTACAGCCACGTTTTTAGTTAGCGACTTTCCAGATAACAGTAAATGTTGAATAAATTCAGGAAACTTCAGTTTACATGATCGCATTCTTAATTATGTCATACATAATAGATAAAACAACATTTATTTAATAAAGCTATAAATCGCTCACTGTAGTATGTTAGTCCCCAAGGAGGCAACCCTTACCTGTCTCAAATATATCACACCTATCATAAATGATCGATTACCGAAAAAAACTCGGCGAAAGCAGAAAAAATTAAGTGCGAAATTTTCGCAATCGTTGGTAAAAAGCGATCAGTTTCGGCAAGATTGCAGCAAAGTGAAAATACTGTGAAATACGTTTGGTGGCATTTCACTCGAGGTACGCAAATTACAAAGTTACTCGCCTTGATTTAACGGTTCTCGCCTTCGGGGTCGATGGCCGAAAATTAAGTGTAAGTAAGTGGAAAAAATACATCTACGTTTACAGAACCTAGTATTTAACCCCACGTTCAAGGTTTAGAGAGAATAACCTTAAATAAAGGAGTATTTTTTATTAACACGCTATGGTTTGTCGTGACTTTGGTTCCGTTTTACACTGCAGACATTATAAATGAGCTTCCCATTACACAGTTTCAACAAAGTTAAGGGACAAAAAGGAGAAAGGAGGATCCCAAACATAAAACCTCTGAGAGTGCTGTGTGGCTGGCCGACTGACCCTACGACAAAAGATGAGGGTTATCAACCAAGTATCCCAAACCGCCAGAATTCAGCACAAAAACAAGTAATATAAACTCGAAAAATCAATAACAAAACCACAAAAGCTAAATACTTTCCACGAGAGTCTGCATTATTCGCAATTTTCAGCTGAATAATAAACTTTTGGATACTGTTCAACGATCCTCCATTCCAAATAAATTTCACAAAAGCGGGTAGTCAGAAAATGGTTGCGGTTCCCCACCCCCGACCTTGACGGTGTATATCTCGATGTTCTCAGCATCTGGACTCTGGAGTTTATTTCGATACAACGAGCATCCAAATAGGAAGAGGGTTTTTAGATTTCAGAAGAAATTCGTTCCAAAAACGGATTTGGGTTAAAATCTGCCATAGCAAGCCTTTTCTAAAGAGAATATTATGATTCATTTCATAAATCTGAAATGTAAGACATATTACGTAAGGATTTTAGCAAAAAGCATTCACAAGGCTTATGTAACTAAGTCGAGCGAGATAATACTTTATCTTGAAGAATAATAAAATACAGATATGTTCCAGTTTCATATTCAAATGATTCTCTCACATAGCAAATGGAGACCTGACTTTACGTGACATCCCAAAGTTTTTCCTTTTTATTAGTAAAGCAAATGAAAAATAGGCAATTTCTAGAACTAGTAGGCAAGTAATAAATATAAATCTAATATTGACTATGTTCATTACCTCATTACAATGTTTGTTCAAGTGCTCTTGTCCCTGAGGCTATGAATGAAGAACAAATTTTAATATATGGGTCAACAATGAAGATTCATGATTGCAGTTGTCTCTTTTTGTCTTGTAGGGAGAAGGCAGGACAAACGCTTTTAATACAGCTTCAATATTATTAATTGATGTAATAGTCGTTAACGAAAAGGTTGTGAATGTCAATATCGTTAGACAAACTGACCCCGGGCGGGGGTTAGTGACCTTATTGACACGTTGGAGGTTCTAAGCCGATTACCCGATTAAATAAGTGTTGGGCGACGATGAAGGTAAAAAACAATTTTAGAAAATCGTGATAAAGTTATATTTTTTGTTATTTTTCGTCACTTTGTCATTACTCATTTCATTCATTTAATAAAGATTTATTGTTAAACTAGGATTACATTACATGGCAAAGTATAAGAAGTCAGGTCAACTGTACCCACTCGAAATGGACCCGCCTGATCAGACGAACAAGTAACATTTTGTCTTGGTCGATTTGTTCACAGTTCGACTCGGGCCCAGTAGCAAATAGGGCCGGTCCAGTTGACCAAAGACTCAAGAAAAAACAAAAGCTTTTCTATTTACATAAAAAAGTGGAATAACAAAACCGTTCAAGGCCTGTAAATTATGCTAGAGGCCATATAAATGAAATGTCATAATGATTGTCTGTCACATTTATTAAAATGTTATATACGAAATAACAAGATTTGTCATAGTTAAAAAACTAAAAAACCCGACTGAAAAAACTGAAAAGCAAAAAACAAGCACATTTTAAATTAAACAAAACTTGGAACCAGGCGGGGTTCTATTTTAGTTCTATGTTTTTCATTTCATAATTTAATATTCAAATGAACCCCGCCTGGTTCCAAGTTTTGTTTAATTTAAAATGTGCTTGTTTTTTGCTTTTCAGTTTTTTCAGTCGGGTTTTCAACTTTTTAGTTCTTTTGTGTTTGTTCTTTCGTTGGTCACGTAAAATTCTTCGCAAATGATTTAACTTTTGTGCTTGTTTATAGGATTTGTCACTTTGAATTTCTTTTAAACATAGAAGTGTTCTATATTTTTATAATCTCCCTCTAAAGCCCTTTATTTTGATACCCTACTCGATGGTATTGGAAAAAATAATTTTTGAACGCCGCGATTTGGCCCCCAAAATCCGCAATTTTGCCTTGGTTTTTTATTTTAATGTAGCCTATAACACTCGCGCCATCAAGACGAATCTAACGATGTATATTTCATTCAAATCCCTTCATCCGTTTAGGAGTTATGAGGGAACAAAGAAACGGACATACATACATACATACACGTCAAACACATAACCCTTTTTTGGGCTTCGCCGCAGTCGGCTAAAAATGAGAGGAATCGTTTAAAATAATCTGAATCTGAACCTAACCAATAAAATTTTAAGATCATGGTCTCCAAAAACACTATACGTTTAGCAACATAAATAAAATATTCTAGGTTATTAAAAACGTATCGATTAATGCCACTTCCGTTATTTAATTCGGAAACTAAAAGAATCGTTTAAAATAAATTTACCTGAACCTAACCGTTTAAAAAAAAAATGTTTAAATCATTATAACATAACATTAATTTATTGTCAGGCAACTTTGGTCTTTAGAAACATATTGACATTATCATTATTTGAAAGATTGGCATTATCAGACTGTATAAATATGACGCTTGCTTCCTATTCAGAAACAATTTACCTACTTTTCTTCAAACTCACAAACGTAAGTAAGAATAGCATGAAAGAAAACCATACCACCAGAAATAACCCAATCGATATTCAAACTAATTTCAACAACGACCATAGAGTAAACAAACTTCGCCAAAGCCCAACGAACACGAAATTAAATAGTAAGACACGAACAATGAATGGATTCACGAGAAAACCCATCCACAGTGCACACGAATGAACTTTACTGTGAATGACGTCCCAATTTAATGGAATATACTGGATTCGACAATTAAGACAAACGGTACTATCAACGAATGTTACGTATTATAGAACTGATGAAATATAGAGACTATCGAATAAACAGAACAAATAAAAAAGTTTAAACATTAAACATAATGACGTCTTTAGACAAAAAAACGCCTTTTTGCACAATCCTCTTTATTCCACACTCCACTCTCGAGCATAACAATCTGTTGGCATTGTTTACTTCGAAACTCCATTTGCTAAGCATTTTATACATAAAAGAACATGAGAAATGTACTGTAAAATGTATTCGAAGCATTCTCTAAACAGGAGTCAATGTAGAACAAGTACCAGACCACTCAGGCGGTACAATGAAATGATTAGATTTTCAAGGTCTGGAAGATAGATGTATGGTAATCTAAGTAGGTCTACAAAAGCAATTATTCTAACTCAGCCAAATCAGCTCAATGAGGCTTACTTTCATCAGATTACTCCACATGTACCATTAAACTGGAGTATCTCGTACGTAAAGTAGGCGTAATCTGCGTAATTGAACATTGAACGTACCGAGTTATGCCACCGAAGCCTCGGGATTACACTGAAATAGACGACTTACACCTTGACCTACATATTACTTTGTTTTATAGTAGTACGAGTATCATCGGTAATCGATGTTTAGAATAAACAGTTTTGACTGACATTGTCATAGCGTCCCATAGTCGTACTTCAGTGACCTACAAGTCAACAAAAATACAGCACAACTGGAATACTTTCTTCAACAGAATGTTATTCAATATGCTCGCCGTCATAGTGACAGCCTCGGACCACATGTGATGTCATACATACACTGTAAGTGAGATCAGTATTCAATCCATTGTGTTAAACTTTCACTTAATAGCTGACGAAGTACCAAACGAAAGCGATACTTCAAAAAGAATGGACCGAAAATGAATACGACGTTGTATAAAATCATGAAAATGGGCAATATGAATGAGTGGAAAATGCAGCGTGAAAACGGTTTTATTCATGAAAGCGTGCCAAACGGAGTTACGTAACGTTGCAGATCAGATGCGGAGTTTCATTCATGAGATTCACCCCCTCGGGTCTGCCCGCCCGTCCCACCGGAGCCGTCGAACCGGCACGTCCCGGTCACACACGCTCAGCAAAATATCGCTTTTGTAAAGATATAGAATTAGATAATCAAAACTTATTACGAAAACGAATATTTTGTTTTACGTAATCCCCGAAGCACGGTCCCAATCTAGACGTTAAGAAAGTATGTTCAAAGCGAATGTTTTATTTTTGGCTTTTTAATTAATCAAGTCTAGTTTTTGTAATGCAACGAATTTGAATGTAAGTTTGTATTATTCATCATTTCAGCCAAAAGACGTCCACTGCTGGACATAGGCCTCCCCCAGGCATTTTTGGGGGGGTTTGCCATAATCGCCACGCTTGGCAGGCGGGTTGGCGATCGCAGTATGGTTGTTACAAAGACACAGAGAACGCTGCTGCCCATTCTCTGGTACATCCCTTAGTCGCCTCTTACGACACCCACGGGAAGATATGGGATGGTGCTATTCTTTACGTCCGACACCACACGGAACTCCGACACCACACGGAACGCCGACACCACACGGAACCAAGAATCAAGTTTGTATTATTAACTTTTCATTTTAGAATCAGTAAGTTCTACTGCGAGTTCTTATAGGGTACACACGGCTACACATCAAGCTATACAAAACCAGTTAATCTTGGCCTCACTTTACTAGATCTTTTCGCACAATGAACGATCAGATTATACTGGTTTTGTATAGCTTGATGTGTAGCCGTGTGTACACGTAACAGCCAGCAGTAGATTTCCACTGCTAAATATGGATTTCTCCCCATAATTACAAGGCTTGATGGACCGGTTGACGATCGCTCTATTATGAGGACACAGCTAGATCCTCATTTACCATTATTAGTAGTCTCTTCCTAACTAAACCATGGTACTCGTATGGACTTACTGCTTGCAGATTACTACGACGAAAATTTATATTTAGTCATGAATAAATGAATATTTGCACATGACATGGACGCGCGCGAGAAAGTTATAAAAATATAAGCCAATATTATATAGGAGTATCGGCGCAGTGTGCTGTGCCAAGGTCGCTGATGAGGCTGGGGGTGATGACCAGGATTGCGCTTCCGCTGCATGCTGGTGGTCAGGATACCCCATGAAGCCGTGGATGCTGGCTGACGGTATGACGCGCTGCTCGAAGGCGAAGGGGAAGTGATGTGACGTATGAAGAAGTTGCACGAAGGCTGCGCTGACGTTCATGCTCGGGGCACCAGTTTGGGGGCTATGAGGAACAGGGTGTAAAGTTCCTCATCCCCCGTTGAAAAGGGAGGATCCTCCGACCGGACGGGTGTTGTGTCCGGTGGGCTAACTGCCCGACATTTTGTAGGTCGGGATTTTATATTTAAGCTAATGTCGCGGATAAAGTTCATAGCGCGATGTAGGAATTTCGCCAATTAGTTCGCAGGTGTTGCGATAGATGTCGCTAGTCGCCACAGTATGTACCTACCTACGATTGAATCGGAGTTGTACGCCAATCAATTTATCTATACTTCTATAGTAATGACGTAGGTAAGAGTAGTTGAGCTAATTAATGTTTGTTTCAAACAATGTTTAGTTTTATTTAATTCTTTAATGACGTATTCAATATGCATATTGTGGAATGTCTAATAAAATATAATGTGCAAATAATTTTATTTGCATTTTAATGCTAAAACAGTAATATTCATAGATCGTAATTAATTCGTGTTTACATACAGTATTAGTTTATCCACTGACTTTAACACAATGACATTATCATAATGAAGGTGAGAAAATTTGCCAAATAGCTTGTTGATGCTCATAGATATCCAGAGTTATGAATGTCATGTCCCTTTTTGAAAATTCTGACGCAAGTTTGAGCGAAGACCTACGACTTATTCATGAACGATAGAATTCAAACTCAAAACAATCGAGATTTCCATATTATGTTGAACTTGGCTAAGGCTTTTGACACAGTCTCGGGTCTCCAGTTATTGTTAAAAAAAAAAACTAAAACGTCGTTGTGTGGCTTGCTTAGTTTGAACTAGCACACCTATTGCTTCACAAACAGTTTCCTGAGTCACAGTCATTGAATCGACCATTATGATCCTCTCATAAGAAATGGGGTACCACACGGTGGTATATTAGGTCCGCTGATATTTATAGTCAATATTAATTACTTTTGTCAAAAGAAAACGCAGTTCGTAGTTCCTTTCCAACTTCTCCCTGGGAAAGGTTGATAATGACATAACAAGTTAACATTTAACCTTCCTAAGTTTTTATTTATTACTATCTTTCATAATGTCAATGGGTCAGTTATAGATAAGAAACATGCGATGATTTGATGCATATTATCCATGTGTGGTAATTAGCAGATTACAGGTTAAACCTTCACATCAACCTATAGATCACCACTTTGTTGCCGTGCCAGTACATTTACCTGATAACTGAGTCCACGTGATGGAAACATACTTGTTTACATACAGCTTTACTGTTCTCGAATATTTACTGTTTAGAAATAGATATATAAGTAGAAGACAGGAGATAAGCATGGGTGAACTACAATTGAAATCGTTGGATTCGCCATGCTGAGATGATGAAAATTGGCCCACTAGACTATCGTCAGTTTTTGTGCGAACTAATACATGGGTAAACATATTCAGTTAATAATTCATTATATTTCGTCGCTTCATTCTTTAGATACAAATATGTTGTCGAGAAGTTATACTTGGCTTTAAAATAACAGCCGCTCGGGGTCGATCTTAACCCGTTGGTCGCGGCTGTCATTTGTAGAATTTGACAGTCGTTACAGAGAGTATGACTCATTGTTTTAAGCATTGACCAGTGCAAACTGGGTTATAGAAAACAGATAGGCAGTCGCTCCATGTAAAATACTGGTATTCAGCTGCATCTGGCTAGATTGGAAGCCGACCCCAACATAGTTTGGGAAAAGGCTAAGAAAATGATGAATTCTGTTGTCGAAATGCGATAATGACAGGTCATTACCATGCAATTGTCAGCAGATTTTTATCTTTTCCTCTCATTTCCTGCTCAAAAAATACAATCTAGCATCACGAAAAACATGCAAGATAATTATGTTTGTTTCATAATTGTGATAATTCATCGTACTCACAGCTGTACAGATGACTTTTTTCTTTTTAATCTATAAAGGCCAATTGGTAATTAGTATTATCAATTATGATTATTTGCAAACAAACATTGGAATTAAAAGAAACCACCTGTTTTCTATGACGCTTAGTTTAGATATTATTTATCTCATTTTAGATTTTGCACCTGCAAAAGTAATTAATAATTTGATTTCCTGATAAGATGTCAATATCACATTTATTTCATGTTTACAACAGAATTGCTTGCGTTTCTTTATTACTCATGCTATTATTGTTATTAAGATGATCAATTGATTGTGTAACCACTAGTGCTACTCTGTATTGTATTCTAGTTTCTAGTACTAAGTTAGTCAATGCTTTTGTTTTTGCTGAATGGTTTCTATAAATCTATGTTTATGACTAAGAATAGAATAGGTACTCACTCTTGTTCAGTTTGTAGGTTTATTAAATAGCTAGCTTTGTTTACCATTATTAGTTCACGTAGAAGGAAACTAATAACCTGTTTAGTCACCTTAAACTGTATTGTAAAATAATATAAACAGGATATACATTTAAAAAAAACTGTTACTAATTGTTATATGAGTATTTTTAGGGTTCCGTACCTCAAAAGGAAAAAACGGAACCCTTATAGGATCACTTTGTTGTCCGTCTGTCCGTCCGTCCGTCTGTCAAGACCCTTTTTCTCAGGAACGCGTGGAGGTATGAAGCTGAAATTTATATCAATTACTCAGGTCTACTGTCCCTTGAAGCTGTGAAAAAATCAAACTTCTAAGCCAACGCAATCAAAAGATACAGCCGTTTATGCCGCAAATTTTCGACACTTGCAAGGGAATCAAAACCTACAGGGTGCTTCCCGTGAACTCAGAATCTTGAAATTTGGTACGAAGCAACGCCTTATAGCATAGATAAAGGAAAAATTACGAAAACCATAAATTTTTAGTTACATCACATAATATTTTTTTTTTTAATAATTTTAAACTTACTACCCATTTCCTCATAAACGCGTAGAGGTATTAAATTGAAATTCATACCAAATACTCAGGTCTATAATACCTTTAAGCTGTAACAAAATCAAACTTCTATGTCAACGCAATTAAAAGAAACAGCAATTTAAGCTGCATATTTTGAAACTCGCAAGTACTCGCAAGGGAATCAAAACCTAAAGGGTACTTCCAGTCGACCTAGAATCTTGAAATTTGGCATGAAGCAACGTTTTATAGCACACATAAAGGAAAAATTCCGAAAACCTTAAATTTTTAGTTACATTACAAAATATATATTTTTAGGGTTCCGTACCTCAAAAGGAAAAAACGGAACCGAACGTTCGAAGGATTACTTAAACGATAAAGAGATCTTTGTCTTAAATTTATGCTCCTCCATCTTTCCCCATTGTAATGTTATGAATTTCATTTTGCAATAAAAATACCATAGTTATGACTCGATTGTCGTAATGAACGAACTTTGTAAACCTTGCAGGTTTGTATTGTACGGAACCCTCGGTGCGCGAGTCCGACTCGCACTTGGCCGGTTTTTTTCTCTAGTTAGATTTTTAAGATTTTCTGAATGTTACTGTATAGGATGTAATTTTAGGAAACAATATTCATTGCTGAAACTGCTTTTGTTACGGTTACCAACAAACACCACCAATCATAAGTACCATCAACTGGTAAAACAAAAAAAAAGGTAGATAGTAATTTAGTAAAGAAAACACCTGCTTTAGCATATCAAGTGTGGAAACAAACAGTCACAGTAGGTACCTAATAGTGTGATAAATTAATTATTAAAAAAGTTTGACTCATTTTTTACCGTAATTCGGTTGACCAAATAGCTCATAGTTTATTTATAAAACTGTTGGCTACATGACATAAGGTAATGACCTTAGCTCTATGATAAACTAAGGCAATACACCAAGGAAACCCAATAATACACTAGTAGCGATGGTAGGCACTGGTCATCATCATGTTTAATAATATACAATCTACTTGAATATTTATTTATAATCTTCTAACTTTGAATACAGAATATGTGATGATAATAGAAAAAAGCAATTTATTTTAATTTGTCATTCTTAAAATGTTTTTAGGATTTAAATGACTCATTGTTTTAAATTATAAATATGTAATAAAAATTCATTACATTTTAATGAACTGTGGGAAGTAACATATTCAAGTTCACACCTACGCATGTCTTTTTTATTCAATACTACCAAAAAAAAAGGTTAGTAATATTCATGAAGAAATATAAGCGTTTTACTTTTAAACTATTTTTTTTTTGTTGATGCCTAGTTTTATAGGTAGTAATTAGTATCAATAACAAGGACTGAGCCTTCCTGGTGTAAATAATAACTGTAAGTCTTTAATTGATATTTATCATACATTAAGAAACTAAGATTGTATTGAATAAAAGTTTTTTATAACCTTTATTTATTTTGTATGTGAAAGCAATCAAGAATAATTTAATCCTTTTTGTCAACAAGGTCTAGCAGTAGGTAGTAATATAAATGGATGATATAACAAGTCCTATCATCTTCGTGTGTATAATGTTTACAAAATGATCTAGTTCTAAGTGGTGTGATAAATCAATCTTCAGGAAGTATTGGATAGGTCATTTACAAGTAAATGAGAAATAGCTAACAAACTTGTGAGAACTACATTCAAAGTTACAAAAAACTGTTGATGTTTGGTGATTAGGATTGAGAATAATATTTTTAACCATGACGTCAGCTGGACAGGAATCATAAATTCTTCACATACTGATCATTTGTTCCCAAAATAACTTATTTCAGGGAAAAAACAGGCTAATAGCTTAGTTATCAAATATTTGAAGTAATGAGAATTTTTATTTGACTCATTTCAAATAAATTCCTGTACCAATTAAAAGTTTATCTAACTCATCATGAGTATTTACGAGTTATAAGCGCGCTCACAATATAATAATTCCGAAAATGACTAAACCCTGATGAAAACTAGAGAAAATAATTTTTATACAGCCTGTGTAACAGCTAGTACAGCTACAGCCTGCAGTCAGTATGCTCTTGTAAGAGATTACGTTAGTTCCTGTATTACGTCAATTAATTCACATTAGTGGGCCAGTAGACCACTGAACTTGGCACAGAGGAAACACCTCGCTACTCACCTGGGTCTGTTCTGCATGTAGTATTGACCGCCGAAAATGAACGCCATGTACACCCCAACATAATAAAACGCCACAGTCCAATTTTCCGTCATCCATTTCCGACGGTCTGAATGGCTAAATTCGTTTTCGAATTCGAAAATGTACGAGTAATTCGGCGATGCATCGAACGCGTACGCGTATAACGAGGAGGACTCCATTTTTCTAATAGTTCAGTCCGTTTGCCGGTCACGAGACACGGGACCGCACAGTCCTCAAACTTTTAAAATGTTGCACTGATCATCACACGAGACTTTTAACCTAAAATTGATTATCAGGATACCACTGTATCGTTATATCACAGATGACTAAATGTTCGAAGGGGCGGCCGGGCGTGCTGCCTATATGACACTAATTTCGATAATGGTCACGAAATGTCCTCGGTTTTACTATTTATTCGCGGTGACGAGGCGTCGGCTCGAGCCCGAACTTCTTTGACTCGCCACAGCGGCAAGAGGAAAAGATGAATGAACTCGTTTCACGCCACGCCGTTTGTCGCTGTCGCCTTCATTTTCTATTTGACAGACAAACCCGCCCCGCGCCCGCCGCGCCGCGCAATGTTACCAGGTTATAATTAAAAAAACGTACCACATCGTACGTAATGTTTTTGCCTACGTGTTGTTAAGAACGCGTTCTATGAGCAAATTCTCAAATAAATTGTTTATTAAGTTGGGATCTTGTGATATCGAACTCAGTTACCTATAGGTGATTGTTTAGTGATTCGTTGGTTGAATTCGTAGCTTTTGTGAATTTTATAGAATGCTTTAACTGCAAAGAATGTGGTGTGGTACATACCTAGGTAATTCTTTTCTGTTCTTCTTTTCTATTCCAATTCCAACTATGATCTGGAACTCTCAATATGGTACAGTTACAGATTTTGAACTAAACTATGTTACAATATATAAAAATTACAAAAATCGTAAAAGAAGCGCGTACCTGCTTGCTCGTCTTTCTCGTTTCTTTCGTCGATTCTGTTGTGTGTTTTAAGTTACGTGTTTGTGACGTCATTTCGTGGTCAAAAATGTGCAAAGCTGTGACATCACTTGACTTTTCGAAGCACTGTATCGTCTTTATTTTTTGTTTACGTGAAAAAAGAAAAAAAATATTTGATCAATTTTTTGTAAATCTATCTGACGGACTAATCAGTTTTTTTTTGTCAAGTACCCTATTATTATTAATATAAAGTAGCTGATGCCCTTCGCCAGCGTTAAAATTATAATTATACTGAAACCTTCATCGATAATCACTCTAACCATTGGCGAAAACAGCATAAAAATCGGTGCAGTAGTTTTTTTTTAGTGAATAGACAGACAGGCAGACGCTGCAGAGGATAATATGTAGTGATGTCAAAGTCAATGTCAAATTATTTATTTGCAACAAATGTGGTAGGTACAAGAGATGGTAAAATAATAAATATGTACCTACATTCCAGTAATGGTACGATTTACAGTAAGATAGTTTTAAAAATTCTGCTACGGAATAAAAACTATGTGAAATAAATGATAATGACTAGCTATAGCCCTTCAAGACCACGTGCCTCATTGGTCAAGTAGCCGCAATAGTTAAACCCCTAAGACGACCCACTGACCGAAAGAACTCCTGGGTTCAATCAATATGGTTTTCAGTTTTTTACACGTGCTTTACTATAAGATATTACTTCTTACCAAATTTCATGAATTTTGGTCAACGGGGTGTACCCTATAGATTGTGATCCCATTGATACCGCAAAATAGATGGCATATACGGTCATATTTTTTAATCGCATTGACTTAAAAGTTCACTGTTCCAAGGGCTAGCTGACTTGAATATTTGATATTAATTTCAGATTTTTTACCTCGACGCGTTCCTGAGAAAAAGGTAATGTACAGACAGACAACCAAGTTGCTGAATGAGTTACGTATAACGGAACTCTAAAACTTTATGAAAATAAGTAAACAAAGTCTATTTCTTATTTTATTTATTTCATACAATTCCCATTTTTAACAAAAATCTATGTATTTTGTTGAAGACATGGTAACACTATTTTGCAATGCGTTCAAAAAATAAAGCAGCATCTAGATTCTAGACGCGTTCACAAAATGTAGGAACAAATATTTTAAAAATTAGGAAGTATTATTAGATATCGGTTTATTTATCTGAGATCTTCTAGTAATGGCACAATACAAGTTAACTAATTAAATGAATGAAAATAAATAATAAATTAGAGCTGGCAGCACAGTTTATGCGCGTTTTTTCAAAAGATAGTCTAAGCTAAGATAACAATTTTTAAGATTTCAATCACCTTGGCACTGAATGATCAAATTATAAACTACGACCTACATTGTGAAAATTTAAACATTTGAAATATATTACTGACCACCAGCTCGGCAAACATTATCATATTTGTAAACCTTCTGAACAGTTCTGTAAAAACCGGCAATTTAGGGTTAGGCAACTTGTCTTTTTCCAAATTCACTACAGTCTTATTGTAAAAGGTGTACATATAGAAGGCAGGGTCTTCTCCAATGTTCAGAACTTTGTGGAACATTCCTGAGATGACGTGGACGCGGTTTCC
The DNA here is from genome assembly GCA_949775195.1 of Diarsia dahlii. Classification (NCBI taxonomy): domain Eukaryota; kingdom Metazoa; phylum Arthropoda; class Insecta; order Lepidoptera; family Noctuidae; genus Diarsia; species Diarsia dahlii. The sequence continues at coordinate 20,539,565 of OX459194.1, read as the reverse complement.
TCTGGTCAATTTGAAGGATTGTCCGATTCTTTTCTTGGTGACTTCCGGCTCAAAGATTACGACCCCGTCGAGGATAGTTAGCGTGACATTTTGCAGCTCGACTGGGATGTACTTTTCTTGATCGTATCCTGCGAACATAGAAGCCGTTAGTTGAATAGAATGGGTCAATTGATATTTATAGACGAGAATGAGTCAGACGTGACAAAGGAAGACTAGTTTAGTAGCGCACTGCAATTGATTATTCTTGAGCTGATGCCAGAAAAGGGGTGAGACGCCGATTAAACAAGAATTATGGAAGATGACAACATACTCCACTGCCTCAAACAAATTAAATTGAGTTAAGGGTAGGAGAACATACGAACTATGTTTTGTGGATGCAACCTGTCTTGTAGCATGAGTTTGTAGGATACGAGAGGCCACGAATCCCTCCGTGCTGCTACTGAGATATTCCTAATTAAAAAACGCCAAACCCGAGAAGCTTTCCAGGACCTCATGCAAGGTATATAGTCGCGCTTGGGACCACTAAACCATCAGTGAGGCCGTCATATTATCTGCTTATCTGACCTCTACAACCCTGTTAAACGGGCGACACTATACCACTTGATAAAGGTCAGGATTATGGGTTTCTGACTGCCTGTAGGCTTTAACCCTTTATTGCACCGATATCTTTTTTTTGGAACGTGGGAAATCATCAAATGACTCTTCCCGCTTTGGGCGGGGCGGAAAGGAGTGTCAGACTTCTACTGACTACAAACCACCCATATGTTCCTTCTTAGTCCTTTGTGTCCGGAGCCGAGGTATCTCTTTCGAACAACCCGAAGCCCCTGTACCTACCGATACCCCGATTACCGCAATAAATACTTGAATACTTCATTCATTAACTATCAAAATATTATTAAAGCGGACATGGCGACAACTATGAACTTGTATTCAATATACCAATGCTTGTATAAATTACATAATTTTCACGCGCATTGTTTTCGCCGTTTTCAGGCCAGACATTAGTTGGTTACAAAATTCATGAATTAATTTGTAAGTTGTCATGTAGGTAGGTATTAATACGTAGGCAATTATTGCAATTTGAGGTCAGGTCAAAAATTAGACGGAATAGTGATATCTTTCTTTTATTCACAATTGTTGGTTTCCCTACGATCCCTAAAAAAAGTGTACAGCTTGTGAAGTTCCAGCTTGTACACCAGTTAGAGAAGCTTGGCTCTCCTCTACATGCCATCTGGTATCTGATAACTCTTTGACAGAAGCCACCATGGTCTCGTCTTGGCAACATTTTACATGAAAATGTGGGATGAAAATGAAAAGGTGGGATTACTAATATACGGTTACACATAAGCCACAAGTCACAACAGCCATAAGCCAGCCATAAGCCTTTTTCCCAAACTATGTTGGGGACTTCCAGTGTCTATCTGACCTTCACAACCCAGTAATTGGGTAAAACGATATAACTCGGTAAGACTATGGTTGTTAGACTTTCGGCTTTTGAGTACTCGCAATGACTAACAAATCCCTTCTGGCATTTGTAGATCACAAATGTCAGTCAGGCCCAGGACCAAAGGCTTAAGCTTTCCGAGGCACAGAGGGAACGCGATATGCAGTGATGGTTACCCTTCCTCGGTCTAACCTCGATAAGCACGGCTGAACCTTGAAGGTCGACCCGTTCGACTGTTATTATCCACGCGCTCCTCATTCTATTTTTAGTACATAATCTTCTTCTTAGCGTGTCGATGGCAATCTAAATTGTGTCGGCCCAGAATTGGGCTACTAGTTTGGCGCTTTCGGTAGCGTCCATCAGTTCCTGTGGTGAACAGTCAGCAGGACACGCAGGGCACGATACTAAATGCCCCATTGTTTGAGGAACAGCACCACATTTACACTCCAGTGCAGAGTCATCTATGTATCTCCACCTCAGCAGGTTTTCTTTGCTGCGACCAACCTGGGTCCGGAGTCTGTTTAAAGACTTCCAGGTCAGCCACGGCAACTCTAGTCCAGGAGGGAGGTGTTCAGCAGGTGGAACAAATAGGTAAGGTAAGGATGCACTACCTTGCCGCAGCTTTAATCTTTTTTTTACACTTCAGAAAGCTGTTTCGGCTTTTCAGCCTTTGCGAAACAAGGCTGTTTAGTACCTAATTATGTTTATTAGTAACTTTATTTTTGTTAATTATCTATTTTAGTTTTTAATGCCTCGTTGGTGTAGTGGTCGCGAGCGTGACTGTCGAGCATGGAGTCCTGGGTTGGACTCCGGGGTCGGGTATAGTGTTATTTGGGTTAGGAATTTCTCAGTAGCAGACGTAGTCTAGATTTGTGTCCGGTTGATGGCAATGAGCTCGCATAGCTGGTGATATTTATCTGAATTATTTACAATATTTAATACGGCCGTCACAGAAGGCTCTGTATTCTGTAAAAAAATTACCACAGTCAGATAATCTTTTGTTAAGACGTGGATATTGGTGTGGGTTACATGTTTGTGAGCTTTAAGGATTTTTGTATTTTCTATAGCATGTAACTGTTTTATGTCCCTAATAAATAAAATAAAATAAATGTGGGAGTACTAAATGGCCTAGCTAATGGGTACACCTCTCACTCTGTCTAACCTTTCGGGGATTACAGGCGCGATGTTATGTTATATCACTTTGGGGAATCGAATCGTTAAGTTGAATACTATTGATAAAAAATAAGGTTTGACTGGCCTGTTGGTCTAGTGGTTAGTGACCCTAACTGCTATGCCGGAGGTCGTGGGTTCGATTCCCACCCAGGACAAATGTTTGTGTGATGAGCACGATCATTTGTTCTGTGTCTGGGTGTAATTTATCTATAATATGTATGTATTTAGAAATATATAAGTATGTTTATCAGTTGTCTAGTACCCATAACACAAGCTCTGCTTAGCTTGGGACTAGATGGCGTTGTGTGATAGTTGTGGAATATTATTATTATTATTATTATTATTGATTGCTCCAGTTTTCACCAAAACTAAGTGACGGTGCGTTACGTGATGACGAACATCTTACTTAAGGCCTAATGCAAGCTTTCAACAACAATAAGGGACGGCTAACACAAGGCTGAATGTCCGTTTTCACCATCACTTAGTGACACCTAACTCAATGCCTAATGCCCGTTTTCCCTAATTCATTGGGGATTACTGTGTAATAATTTGGACACTGGTACCTTTTAGGTTTGAATACTTTGAATCAAGGGATCTATCGCTATTAGTTTCACTTACACTCAAAAATACCTACCTGGAAAATCAGCATAGAACACAACATCGCTGTGCTCACTCCAAGAATGTACCTCACTCCTTATGTCATCCAGATCCTTCCTCCAATGAACAGCCTCGTCTAACAACGGCATCAGGTAGGGAACCTCATAAAACGGTGACCAGGAAGCCTTAAGCATATCCACTTTAGGATCAAACATTCTTTGGACGAACCTCCCATTCATTGAACACCAGATATCAACGTAAACAGATATATTGGTGGAGAAAACCTTTGATGGATTATTCCACATTTGTTCCATCGCTGTATCTAAGTTGTTCTTCAAACATTGCGCGTATTGTAACACCATGTCTCCATGTCTTGACCATCGGTCGTTGAGCGTGTACATTTCCGGATCGATATACATTTCCTCGTTTCTCTCGTTGTCCACTACTTTGACGATTACGGAACTGATGTCCCACGTGTGGACCATCATGTCCCAGGAGTAGCCGTAGAGGCCGTTTGTCCAGTTGTTGTATCCCTAAAACCAGATTTAAAAATCTGTTTGAGATGAGAAAAATACATAACTACCTACATATCTAAAATCCTAGTCGGTATACCATAACATTTATTTAAATAACTAAATAAATTTAAATTTATTATAATTCATCAACTACAGTCTTATACTTATGGTGTGTAACTGTAAAGTCAAGGCATCGATTGGAAATACGGTCAAAGAATCTACGAAACGAAATTCTATAAAACAACTAGCTGTGCTTCGGCGACCTTCCTTCGTGTGAAATTATTATAAAATGTTATTTCCCTATTTCAGTCGAATCTTTGTAACAATGTCAAGGGTTTTAATTTTATTGTACGGAAGTTTAATATTTTTTAGGTTTCCGTAGTTAACAAAGAACCCATATAGTTTCTGTGTCCGTCCGTCCGTCTGTCTGTCTGTCCGCAAGTCTGGTGGTAAATTCGCATATTTTGATGGGCAACTACGGAACCCTACATTGTGCGTGACCCGACATGAGTTTGACCAGTTTTAAGGGTTCCGTAGTCAACTAGGAACCCTTATAGTTTCGCCATGTCTGTCTGTCCGTCTGTCCGTCCTCGCTTAATCTCTGTGACCGTTAGCACTAGAAAGCTGAAATTTGGTACCAATATGTGTATCAATCACGCCGAGTCGCCGACAAAGTGGTAAAATAAAAATTGGAACAAAATGTTATATTAGGGTAGCCCCCCTATATGTAAAGTGGGAAGTGATTTTTTTTTAATTTCTACCCTAACGTGTGATATATTGTTGGAAAGGTATTTAAAAATGAATAAGGGTTTACCAAAATCATTTTTTGATAATGTCAATAATTTCGGAAATAATCGCTCCAAAAGTAAAAAACAATGTGTCCCGGGGGGGACAAAATAATTTCTGGACTAAGTTTGTAGTATAATCGTATATGCAAGCATTTTTTTAACTTCGTTTACATATTTTATTATCCTGATTCCTGAACGTATATTTTAGCAAACAAAAAAAGAATTACCACTACGGAACCCTACACTGAGCGTGGCCCGACACGCTCTTGGCCGGTTTTTTTCTAAAATAATAGTAGCCCAGAAGTTACTTTGTATAACACCAACAACAGTCCGGGCAAAATCAGTCAAGCCCTTACGGTGATTAAACGGAACAAATAGACCGACAGAAAGACAGACAGACCGACAGAAAGACAAAATAAAAAAAAAGTAAAAATACCGTATAATGCTTTCATTTGCATTCAGTAAAAAGCTGTGTTATTTTGAAATTACAAATAGACACATCAATAATTGTATTTTTATAGGGAGATGTACCAATATAATAAAATAGCTGAATAAGTCAATGGGTGGCAAATTGGCGACTTACCATATTCCCATTCCTTCGTTGTTTAAAAAACTAAGCTCAGCGATAGTTTCGAGATTGCAGAACGAAGTTTAATATTAAACCGCGGAGTGGCGATTCTGGGTCAAATATGAAAAGGCTCTTTCATTTTTCAAGAGCACGCCCACGTTCACCGCCTACAGATTATAACTCCATGCTGCTGAAATGCCCCTTTTTACCTGTACAGGTATGCCTTCTAAGTTAATACGAGTTTCTGCCTTTGACGTTTCCATTAGTCGTGGTATGCACAGATAAATTAATATGCATTAAACTGAATGCTCTACAATAAACTGTCCAAATGCTTTTATTTATTTTCCAATACCTAAATCGATATAATCGGTTATCGTGGTACGGAGATGTGAAGAAAATGAAGTGAGTAAAATGTTGAGTATGAATGTAGATGGCATGGCTATAAAAGTGGAGGAACACCAAAGAAACGATGGATGGACTGTGTGAAGAGGTCATCACCACCTCCCGTCAGCCACCTCCTTTCTAGCCATCATCATCATCATCATCATTTCAGCCAAAAGACGTCCACTGCTGGACATAGGCCTCCCCCAGGCGTCGCCACATTGACCGGTCCCGTGCGTCTCTCATCCAGCGGGTTCCTGCAACCTTGACCAGGTTATCGGTCCACCTAGTGGGAGGCCTTCCAACGCAACGTCTTCCGGTTCGCGGTCGCCATTCCAGAACTTTTCGGCCCCATCGGCCAACCTTGGTTCTCATGCGGATGTCCTCATTTCTGATTCGATCACGCAAGGAAACTCCGAGCATAGCCCTCTCCATTGCCCTTTGGGTGACTTTGAGCTTTCTGATGAGGCCCATTGTGAGCGACCACGTTTCGGTCCCGTATGTAATCACTGGCAACACACACTGGTCATAGACTTTCGTCTTGAGACACTGGGGTAAGTTGGACGAGAACATACCGCGCAACTTCCCGAACGCTGCCCAGCCGAGTCGGATTCGACGATTGACCTCTTTCTCGAAGTTAGATCTACCCAACTGGACCGTTTGTCCCAGGTAGACATAATCGTCCACAACTTCGAGCGTAGAGTCTCCGATCTTGATAGGAGTGGGTGTTACATGAACATTCAACATAACCTTGGTTTTGTCCAGTTTTGTCCATGTTCATTTTAAGACCCACTCTTTCGGAAGCTCTACTGAGGTCATCGAGCATTGCACTGAGGTCTTCCATGGTCTCAGCCATGACCACTATATCGTCGGCAAACCGAAGGTGAGTGATGTACTCGCCGTTGACGTTGATGCCAAGTCCTCTCCAATTCAGAACACCGCTATTATGCACGATCTTAATGTTCTTTTGTTATGTACCATCACCTGCAATAATGCATGGGGAGTTTAGAAAAAATACCGTGTGAAGCTTCGATCAATAATAGTACTAGATTAAGCATCAGGAACAAAACTAACTCGCTCAAGTGGCCACGTTTGCACACACGTAAACATCTACATAAAATCTTAGAAAAAAGTTCAATATTATTAACAACTTCAGATGATTATAAACCTTAACACTTAAACATAACGTTTAATTATCATTGTAAAGTATATTCATTTAAGCCCTTTCATCGGAGAAAGATTAGAAGCAAAACATTTTAAATGTCGCTCCAAAGTAAAAAGTCATCAGTACAAAAATATTCATTCTAAAATGAAACTTAAGCTCTAAGTAATACGGTTAAAAGCATTTTGTGTACAATGTCGTGCTTATTCTATTGCGGAACTAGCGTTCCCTGTTCAAGAACATGATACAATAGTTGGTGCGTTGTAGCAAACATTGGCCAAACAATTATAATATTCGCTGATTTAATTATATTTACTGTTTAATTATGTTTAAATATTATGAAAAAGCACATAATGATATTAAATTACCGAAAAAAAGATATTACTTCCTGTCTCACACCGCGCTGCAGAAGGATAGGTTCCGAGGTCTGGTCCTGAAGTCGGACTGACATGGTGGCGTTTTTGTACGAACACTTCAATACCTCGATGTACCGGTAGTCGATTTGGCACCGTTGGAGAGACTGCAGCACAGCCCAAGTCTCGATCGAATCGAAGGCTTTCTCGTAGTCCACAAACGCTAAACAGAGAGGCAGGTTATACTCTTCGGTCTTCTGTATAACCTGCCGCAGCGTATGTATGTGGTCTACGGTACTGAAGCCTTTTCGGAATCCGGCTTGTTCGGGAGGCTGGAAATCGTCAAACCTGCGTGCGAGACGATTCGTGATGACTCTTGAAAACAACTTGTAGACATGGCTTAGAAGTGAGATGGGCCAATAGTTCTTCAACTGGGCATTGTCACCCTTTTTGAAGAAGAGCACCACCACACCCCTGCACCAAGCCTGTGGCGTTTTCCCCTCGAGTATGACGGAATCAAACAGCTTCTGTAGGGCTTTAAGGACCGGTTTGCCACCCGCCTTCAGAAGTTCGGCCGTAATTCCGTCATCACCCGGCGCCTTGTTGTTTTTAAGCTGTTTCAGAGCCATCCTAATCTCGTACAGGCTGACGTTTCTAGCCATAGCAATGACGATACGGATAGAAAGGAGATGACTGCTGAAATGCCTACTGATAGAGAAGAATGGAAGAAGAAAACATGCTTCGACGATCCCAAATAAATTGGGATAAGGGCAGAAGAACGAGGATGATCTCCAATAAATCGAAATTCTTCAATTACTTGAAAACCAGTAATACTCGTAAGCAGTTCATTAGAAATGGAAAGCCTAAAGAGTTATATTGTTATTCAATTTACCTTTGTTATAAAATGTGAATACGGTAGAAATGCTTGAATGAAAACGTAAAACATAATCAGGTAAATTGTAGTTTTCTTCCTATTGTCATCTTTAATGACATCCTTGCTCGTCGTTTCAAGATTTTCTAATTCGTTTTTAGTAGGTTGTTCGTCTCCTCTAGCATGTTCTTCTTTTTCGTGATCAACTGCAGCGTCTAACTTTGTTATTTTATTGTTATCATCAGTGTTGTCTTCAATTTTAGTATTTTCTTCTGGCTCTTTAATAGTTTCTTCGTTAAGCTCAATTTCTTCCTTATCAATGACAGCCATATTTTCATCAGATCGATGTTCATTATATTTAGTACAATCGCAAATAGATTCCTTTCTGTATTCTTTAATTTTCTTACAGAAACATTGCTTCAGTGTGGCGAAATATTCTTTAGAGTGCGATGCAAGGATTTTCGGCCAGTTGAAGGGGTAGAATAAAGGCATAGTCGCCAAACAAACCCATGGAAACATGCCTGAAAAAAATACAAAAGTAGGAGCAAAGCAAGGTGGAATTTTCTAATTAGTTTTAGTACAAATATTTACGGCTATAATCGGCCTTTTCGTAAGACTAGAAAAATATTAAATTGTTTGTTGAATGCTTATTGATTAGATTGGTCATTTGCGGTGACCGCATTTTTATAGTAGGTATAGGTATCTAAAATGACATCCGTTATTCATAACTAATCCAACAGTAAAATGTGTAAACTTAAACTCAAAGCATTTACACATACAATAAACACTGTATCAGAAAGTTAGTTTAACATACCTATCCGGAACAGCCTGCTGTTCATGAGATGGAACATGGCACAGAACAGCATGGCCACATGTCTGGTGGAGCTCCACATCATCCACATTGCCACCGTCAGGTCGAACACAAACACAAACCAGTGCACCACCAGGTAGTCTGTCTGAGGAACTGTTAGGAAATATCTGTGGATGGAAACAGGGAGGTACTGACCGCATCTATCTGGCATAACATCACACATCACCTAGTAGTACATCCACATTTCGTCAGTTACTTATGTTTAACCCCCATGTAAAAGGGGGTGAGCCTATTGCCATCAACCGGGCATAAATTGCAATTTTTTCCAAAAGATTTCATAGGCTAAGTATATAATTATCTAAGTTCGTCTTATAAGCATAATCGTGAAAATAATTTCAGCCATGTCAATGATTCACGATTTGCTACTTTATACTTACTTAAAAGGGTCAAAAACCCAATGCTCGCTGAGGTTCTGCACTGAATACCCGGTCAGCCATTCCGCAGTGCCCTTCTTCATGCCAGCCATGAAGTACAGGATAAAGAACTGGTACTTCAGTATGAAGTAGTTCCAGTATGGCACTGTTGACTTCTTCTTACTTGGGTCGAGGTAAGTGTCTAGTGACCTGTTGATAAAGGCAGATTGAATAGAAAAAGATGTGGTTTAATAAAGTTAACCTATACTTAAGGATAACAGAAGCTATATAGGTACGTGAGTACTGAGTTGGTTCAAGTATTACAGCTAAGCTACAAAAGTGTTATTTTACAGCTAAGCTACAAAAGTGTTATTTTACAGCTAAGCTACAAAAGTGTTATTTTACAGCTAAGCTACAAAAGTGTTATTTTACAGCTAAGCTACAAAAGTGTTATTTGCAAGTTGGCACTGCAACCTTTAAGTATAGACAGTAAATAGGGTTAGTTTTTACCAAGCGGAAAATTCTTACACCATTATCATTTTGGCTAGACGCGGAGTTGTCCGATGGAGCAAGGCTTTGACTGTGTGGTGTCCAAGGTTAGGTCACAGAAACCAGGGCCGCCCTCAAGCTCGTAGGGTGAACGATAACTATCGTCAAAGTCGCGGGAAACACATGGATAAGGGACCCACAGTGGCCACAGTACAGGACTGGAAAATGAGGTGGAAAAAGAGGAGGACTATTCCAGCAGTGGGTGATTCCGGGCTGATATGATGATGGAAAATTTCTCGTGCACATAATGTCTTATTTGTGCAAAGTTAAGCACTCCTTAAGTAGGTTTAGAATTTACCAATAACAATCAGCCTGAGTACAGCTGAGCAACAGTGCAACCAGCCCAAACAGATAGCTGTGGTTGTTCCAGAAGCTCTTCTCTATGAGGAACAGGTACCAGTAGCAGGCGGTGAACACCGGTGCAGCGATGCAGTACTTGTAGCCCAGCATTAAGCATAGCGCTCCTGGAAGATAGTGCTTAGGGTTACTGTTTTTCTTATTTTATTTTTAGATTTTTTGCTGAACGTAAGAATAAAATAAATTATAATTTTATTGTTTTTTTTTATACAATAGAAGTCATCTGAACTAATGTTCAATGACTTCTATTCTATTCAAATGGTACCTAGTTATCTATTGATTTTTCCGGCGGGGTCATCTCGGTTTCGGGTCGTAGTACGTAGCAATTCATTCTCAATACATATACTTAACTAGCTTTTGCCAGCGGCTTCGCTCGCGTGAAATTGACGATTTTCCGTACAAACTTTCATCCCCTATTTAACTCCCTTAGGGGTTGAATTTCGAAAAATCCTTCCTTATTCCTTGTCTACGTTATAAAGGGAACCTCTGTGCAAAATTTCAGCTTTCTAGGTCCAATCGTTTGGGCTGGGCGTTGATGAGTCAGTCAGTCAGTCAATCAGTCAGTCAGTCAGGACTTCTCTCTTTATTTATATAGATTGAGTGGTGATGTATTGTGTCTGACCTGTTTCAACTTTTTGGCAGAATCTTTTGAAAAAGGAAAACCAGGAACCCGAGTCTGCTATTCAATAGTGTCAGAATGGTCTATCATTGATCTCATAATTGTTGATTTTGACAAGTATGGTGTTATCAAAATCAACAATATTATGAGATCAATGATGATAGCTTAGACCATTCTGACACTATTGAATAGCAGACTCGGGGTTCTGTTGAACTGACTGAAGGTTCTTTAGTGTTTCTTAATCATTATAGGTAGTGTTTAAGTAGGTAATACACCACACGAAAAAAATGTTATTATTCAGCTTGTTATTCAGCTTACCTAGCCATAGTGCAGCATACACGAGCGCCATGTAAGGCATGCCAACAGACGTCAGTATTGGGACCAGCGGAAAGTGACAGGTCTTGGGATCTCCCCAGCGTTTGACCAGTGAGGCCCCGCCGCGCTCGTCCGGAATGTCGAATAACATCGCCAGACCTGTTGGTTTGTGAGATGATAAAATGTACCTATAAGCGTAAACTTCCGAATTCTGGGACACATATTTCTCCTCTTTGTGGAAAGGATCGAAGGAGTGGGCCCTAATCCACCGCGCTGGTGTTGTGTTGTTTGGCAAGTAGCGCATGTTGGTTCCTTACAATGATTTTTTTGTTCAAGGATTTTAGAGCAGGTGACGAAAGACTTAAAGCAGTATTGTTTTAATCTTTTTCCAGAGTGGAAAAGATGTGGCGCTAGATTATTATTATTAAGACGTCATGGTATAACCCCCCAGACAAAATGACGATTTTCCATACAAACTTTCATCCCCTATTTAAATCCCATAAAGGTTGAATTTCGACAAATTCTTCCTTATTCCTTGTCTACATTATAAAGGGAACCTCTGTGCAAAATTTCAGCTTTCTAGGTTCAAGGGTTTGGGCTGGGCGTTGATGAGTCAGTCAGTCAGTCAGGACTTCTCTTTTTATTAATATAGATTTACACGTCGGGTTCGATCCTAACACATACAACTTTTACATTTGGCCATAACTGTCCCATGGCTGCTTTGATGACGGTTCCAAATGCCATTGGTAATTAAGGATTTGGAGGTGAACAAAGGGTTTAAAGAAAGAGTTACCACACCACAACTTATCTAGAGAGAGACATTTTAACCTGTCTTACCAAACAAAATCCTCGTGACAGCCAAGCTTGACGAATCCTTCGGTGCGAACATGTAGTCCAAAACTTTATGGAAAGTCGCATCTTTAATTTTGAACCCAAACTGCTTGCTAAACTTGTCATCAATCTTTTGATACACCGCTTGGAATGTGTCCCTTGCTTTCATTTTGTCCGTCTTTGTATCTGTAACGCAAGTTTTGAGTATGATTGTGAAGGGGTGTAAGCCCGTGTAAGGATAGAAGCCAAAGAAACGATGAATGGCCTGTGTAAAGGATGGTTTGGCAAGAAAGGAGGTGTCTGATGAGATGACGAGTATAATGATCGGCACGGTTCTTGAGCGCTGACGCAAAAGTGAGTTATTGGGTCCCTTTGGTGGTATGAAGTGAGACGCGGGGCGGGGAAAGTGCAGTGATTGGCCCGTAGCGCATCGCGTCATAGCCGTCACTCGGGATTTGTTCTTTACTCCTGCTGCACTTACCTCACGACCAATAATTAATAAACGGGTGTGCGTTTTATAAAGTGTACGATGCGCACAGCGATCCCCACTCTTCCGCCGAGCGCTCAAGAACCGTGCCGGGTACTTTACCTAATAAGAAGTATGGAAGAAGAAGATTGCTGCACCAACCGGCGACCCTATTCAATGAATTGGGATAGGAGCAAGGAATGATCATGATGTATCTGCAACGCATAAATTATTCTAACTAAGCTTGTCCAAATACTTAATGTTTCTTAGAGTCATCAGCAGCAAATATGTACTACAGGTAGTTCTATTAAAGTGCTCGTGCTAAAACAGCTGTCATTAGAGTATCGACAGACCCTTCACTTGTTCATGTCAACTTTTGATTTTATGTTTGTTTTCATCACGAAACAAAGGATGAAGAAGAAAAATGAGTTTATCTGTTCCGTCCGTGGTTTTCACTTTTCTAGGCAAACCTAATTGAAAACCTAAATGTAACGCTAAGTGGCCAAGCTAAATTAAACGTTGTTATAAAGGGCATGTATTTAAAGACTGTATTTCGTTACTCCGAAGTTCGAAATACCGAAGTACGGTATACAGAAAGTTTGTGAGTCCGAATTACGTTAGTCAGAATGTACGCTATGACGAAGTACGGTATTCAGTATGTTCGTTACCCGATGTACGTTACTCCGAAAGTTTGCTACTTCGAAGTACTGTACTCAGAATGTTCGTCACTCCGATGTACGTTACTCCGAAAGTTTGCTACTACGAAGTACTGTATTCAGAATGTACACTATCGCGAAGTACGGAACTCCGAAAGTTTGCTATGACCAATTACTCAATAATAGTTGAGAATTACTGACTTGTAAAACCTATTTGCACAATAATCATAATTTATACTTGACTAATTCGAAATTCTCTCTAATGAGGAATATTCTCAATTATTATTGAGTAATTGGTCATAGCAAACTTTCGGGGTTCCGTACTTCGCGATAATGTACATTCTGAATACAGTACTTCGTAGTAGCAAACTTTCGAAGTAACGTACATCGGAGTGACGAACATTCTGAGTACAGTACTTCGTAGTAGCAAACTTTCGGAGTAACGTACATCGGAGTAACGAACATTCTGAATACCGTACTTCGTCATAGCGTACATTCTGACTAACGTAATTCGGACTCACGAACTTTCTGTATACCGTACTTCGGTATTTCGAACTTCGGAGTAACGAAATACAGTCGTATTTAAACCGTTATCTGTATATTCCCTTTTTTCGAACAAAATATTTTAAAGTTACACCAAAAATACTGACTTGCACACAAATTATGCACACTAAAGAAATCAAATTTAGTATCCTTTTTAATGGCATTTGCAGAACTCTTTTACTGAACGAATAACTATTATCAAAATAGTATATCTAATAATTATTTAGTCTAACAAACATTTAAAAAAAACCTACACCTGATTTACTCCATGACGCGCGCTCGCTTCGCTCGCATATTAAATAACACTAATATCTTCTGTCCCCGAAGTGCCGGGCCTCCGCCGGCCTCCTTCGTCGGCCTACGGCCCGGTGCCCATGCCGCCCATAAAGGACACTGTCGCGAGACGGTCGTATTAGATATCAGTTTTAGAAATTCCGTAGTAAGATTGTACAATTTAGAGTGCAAGTTAGTATTTTTGATAAGCAATTAGTATTTTTGTTTTACAAATCATATATCCGATGTACTAACTACATTTTTGGTGTGAATTCGGTTAAAAAGGTCATCTCGTTTTGTGTGATTTTTTTGACTTTTTTGTAGGACATGTTTAGTTAATCAATTGGTTTTTTTGCACAGCATTCATTTTTCTGGTATGCATTCAGTTAATTATTGGAGTTACCTAGTGTGCTCAAAAATTAAACAGATGTGCATTTAAATATAACCCGTTATAAAGGCATTAATTTCTAAGGGTAGGGTTTTGTGTTAATAAAACTAATACTTCATTCAGCCACGGTATCTTACTCAGTCTTATGCTACTCAACTGTAGTTAAGCAGGCAGACAGGCTGCAGGTCTCAGTTATCTGCGTCATGAGTTTATGACTGCATATAATTATTATTGTCAATATTGGTAATTTTACACATTTAAAAACGCTAAACTGTTGAACTGGTTTTAGACATTTCGGTAGGTATTGTGTTGTGTGAATTAAACTCAGTGTTATCATCATCTGCTGGTCAACCTAGTCTTTTTCCGGAGTAAATAGGTACTTACCTCCTTATAATACGTCAACCGACTGTATGCCCATGTATATCGGTAAAACTCTAGTGAACAATCCAATCTTATTATAGCTAAAGGGAACATAAAAGACAAGACAGCCCAATCAACGGCTTCTATAATAAATGAGTACAGTTTAATGCTACACTGATAACTTTAACAGATTTAGTACTTACCAGTTTCTTTAAAATTATAACAATCACTAAAAAAAAGAAAGCTTTCTCAACGAAGTCAAAATCCCGACTGAAGGGAAACAGTGGAACACAAATAAAGAAGTTTACTGAACAATATCCTGAACACACGCTCCATTTATTTGATGAATTATGTCAAATTAATTATGAGCAGATACTTATGAGTTAAATGCGGCGTGAACGTGTGTGGCTTCGATTATGTTAATATCATTAATTGGGAATAAGACTTAACAGGTAAGGGGTCGTCCTTTAATGGCGTCAGGTTTGAACAAGGGAGAGGAAGAAAATTAATCACGATGGATGGAAATGGGAGAGGATAATGTTACCTATGGAGATCAGTTTGGCAGTCGCTCCATGTAAGATACTGGTTTTCAGCTGAATCCTGTTAGACTGGGAGCCGACCCCGACATGGTTAAGAAAAGGCTAGGCAGACGATGAATCAATTACAAACCCGAGCAATCGAGCTCTTATCCAAAAAAAACGATTCCAAAATATGTTTTTTTTTTATATCAGATCTGAACTTTTCAGTACCTAATACAAAATAGACGTGTAACTATAGGGGTAGGGGGAGTAGTAGAGCCATAAAAGTGACCTAAAAACATCACGTAACTAAACGATGACCCCTCAACATGACTCAGAGGCGGTGTGTGTCAGCGGGCTGTTAGTAGAGTTTTCTCATGTTTGATTCTAGAAAGAGTACTTGCTTCAATTTGCCACGTTTTGCTGACAGAAACTGGATTTTGGTACAATAAAAATAAGTACCTAGTACCTAGGTAACTAATCTAGACATCATCGCACAAAAAAATGCTTGCGGCATTAGTTAAACTGGTCGTTGTTGTTACAAGTTTTAGGGAAGGCCTGTAATATACCTATTGCCTATATATCCAGTACAGTCACTTTATTGCTTGCGAGTTTTGATCAATCAAAGGATCGACCGCGGGGATTGCGATTGCAAACAAACACAAACTTGTCTCATTACGTTATAATTCGTCATTGCGCGTGAAAGTTTTTGATTTTTTTGTAAACTGTTGAGTTTTTGTGTGATAATATAATGCCACCCCCGTTGAAAAGTGGAATATGGACGTTTTTTTTTAAAGAAAATCAGCATCGGCATCCGCTGATGTGAAAAAAATAAGCAAGCCCAGTGTGGGTTGGTCAACGATACATCAAGCTCTCTCTACCTTTACGTTTTGTATAAACTAGTCCAATGAGAGCTTGACCGTCGTGTTCGGTACCTACATGTCACATGGCTTCGATATTTTGGTTCAATTACATATCAATTTCCTGACTATATTTCTCTTCATCGTTTTGACAGCAGAGGTAAAATAAACTACACTAATTAGGTAACGTGTCTGCCTGGAATCGAACTGACTTCATAATCACTGTGCCGCCAACCACTGCTCTCAAATAAGAATACCTAAGAATAAATTTATTAAGTCATTGTTACAATAGTTTCTTAATATAAATAGCACTAATAATAAACGTAACAAGTAAAATATTACCATTGTTACAAAACAGAGGTCCCCAAACTAGGCTGCGCCTGTATCTTGGGGGCCGGAGTTGCGTTAACTTAAAATTAATATTAATAAGTAGGTCTTTAAACAAACACAAAAATAAAATTAGGTAGGTATATTATTATTACAAAAATTAAAAAGTATTATAATGTGGTGTGCTAGTGCGTGTGTATTTGTGTGTGTGTATATTTTTGGTGTAATTTAGTTAACTTAAAACTTGTTCCGTCTCTTCGTGCGATAGTTTGGCAAACCATTTTAATAAGTTTTCTTGCATGAAAAGTTGTTCAAGTTTTTAATGTCGCAGCTTTTATTAATTTTATTGTAAATATGGATATGCGAGTAGAATGGGCATCGCAAAATCCATGAAAGAGTGAACATTTCAAAAGAAACAACAATTTCATTTCATGATGAACTGAAATATAATTGATTACAGTGTAGTTCCCAATTCGCTAGTATTTGGCATCGCAGTTTTAGAGAAAATAAAACAAAACTTTTTCTCTATAAATTGGCAACACAGATTTGACACTTCTTTTTCGCGCGTTGAACGGCATCGCAAGTAAAAATGGTTTCTGAAGAAAAACTTATTGGAAAAATGTGGAAATACTCTTGTATAAGTTGGATTGACGACGTCGAAACAAAATACGGAGTCCCGATGGTGT
This sequence comes from Diarsia dahlii, assembly GCA_949775195.1. NCBI lineage: Eukaryota > Metazoa > Arthropoda > Insecta > Lepidoptera > Noctuidae > Diarsia > Diarsia dahlii. The sequence goes on along the minus strand of OX459194.1, from coordinate 20,522,741 downwards.
GCCAAACGCAACCTCAGTTTAAATCAACGGCAAAGTGTCGAGGACCGGACTTGACCGGAGCCCTTTGCTCGTCATTACTTCGGATAACGAAGGTAAGCTTTTTGTTTTAGGTGCAACTAAGTCAAAAAAAACGTGGCTGGCTACAGCAATGGTCGAGGATAATATACCGTGTTGGTACGAGATACTTAAACACGAAGATCAACTTTGATACGAGATATCAGCTTTGATATTTATAACAGATTTCTGTTACCGGCACGAGTTGCCGATGCCGACCAGCCCCACATGTGCTTACAGTACGAAATACTGTTTACCGTGTTAGTACGAGTTACCAAACACGAAGATCAACTTTGATACGAGTTATCGACTTTGATGACAAACGGCACGAGCTGCCAATTTGATCTAAACCAGCATGTGCTTATAGTACGAGATACTGTTCAGTGCTATTCTAATGCTGTTGAGAAACCTTACAATATACAGTGTTTACCAACACTACAAGATATCAACTTGGATGTCAGATTTCTATTATATCGGCACGTGATGCCACTTGATCAAAACCAGCATATGCGACAGTACGAGATACTGTGTAGTGCAAGTCAAATGCTATTGAGAAACCTTAAGGGACCAAGTAAGGTATTTTTTCATCATTTTTTGAGAAAAAAATCATTAAAAGGTGTGAAATTTGTCAAACATCAGGCCCTGATGAATAACGTGACACTCATTTTGTTGAAATCCCAGATATTGAATCCTTATCATCACCAAAGTAAAGCTAGTGATCTCTAAAATGGGAATAACTAGAAATAAGTGTATCGCTCACCAGCAAAGACAGGTGGGCACAGCACTTACAATAATAGACAAAATCAGGTCTCTTATAATAAAAATCCTACTAGATAAAATAACTATTTTAAAATCACTTGGTGAAGCAACAAGTTGGTGTGTGAACTCTATCATTAAGAAACTAAAAACAAGGTCTGTAGTGGCTCTGCACAAGCATTTCATAGAAATTACTCATAAAACTATTTTTAAATGGTGGCAATTTATCAAAGAATTGCGGTAAATAAGATGCCTAATACAACAGAGTTCAAATTCTATTAAGAAAACTGCACCAAGCCAGCAATTTCTGCTTAAAACATAAGTAACAAATATATGGGAAACAGAAAGAGTCAACCACAACAGTTGAAAGCATCAACCAACCAAGGAGATGGTATGAGATGGACCACAGACTCGACCACAGCCATCACACCGCAGAACATCCTTGAACCCACAGCGTTCCGAGAGAACCCGGGATGTCTACCACAACAGCAGGAAATAAACAAGGTACATATTTTGTTTGTTGGTTGTAATCAACAAATGACCCCATTATATTGCAGTGGATTAAGGATTTCATGTCCCTTTCATGTCTCAGTCCTAAAAATAATTTACCTGATTGTGAAATTACACATATGCAGGAAGCTTTTGTTCATAATTGTTCACCTTTTACAATTAAGAGCTATAACACCATATTGTCATCCAAAGGGAGAATACATCTCAAAAGATTTTCCTTGTTTCAAAACCTGATGGCAAACAGGTTAATTTTAAATCTAAAACCTTTGAACAAGTATGTAAAAGTCAGCACTGCAGTAAGGTTAATTGCTGATCATTAATAAGTGTGTTGCATAGACATAAGGAAGTCATATTTATGATTTAAAGTTCCTTTGTTTTGAATTCAATGGAACCTTATATGAATTTACAGCATTGCCATATGGACTATTTGTACTGCACCTAGTTTGTTCATCAAATTGTTAATACCTGTGGTTGTTTATGCAAGAAATTTAGGCCACTTATTCATAATCTACATTAATGATATTTTATATATTGACCAAGCATATTACAAGGAGTGTTTACAAAACATGAAAACAACAATTAGTGTGTTAAAGTTCATATGCTATTATTAGGGTTCCGTAGTCAACTAGGAACCCTTATTAATTATGACAAAAGTACCCTAGTACCTTGTTAATGTTGTAAACTGGGATTCATGATTAACTCCAAATCATTGTGCCTACCTACCAACCATACCTTTTGAAAAAAAGAAATACAATGAAGAGTAGGTATGTTAAATTCTAAAATTTAAAATAAGAGAATTTTGCCTTGTTTTTAGGCACATTAGTAGCAGCATGGCCAGCTTTATCATAATATGGCATAGTACATACAAAACAAATGGAAATGGAATACCATTACTGAAATCAAACCATCTTTTTATCAGACAATCAATCAATTATTTTATTAATTATGATGCATCCATGACATTACCTATGGTTTACTTTTTCAATGGTCATCATCATCATCATTTCAGCCGAAAGACGTCCACTGCTGGACATAGGCCTCCCCTAAGCCCCCCTCGCCACATTGACCATGACCAATAATTGACCGTTGACTTTCAATGGAGAAGGAATATAATTATGTTATTCCTCCACCAATAACACCATGCTTATCAGCAAAACTTAGAAGCATAGCAGTGAAGAAAATTTGATTTACAAGTTTATACAGACCTGACAGGTTGGGATACTCATTGCTATGGTGAAAATGTTGGAGGCCTGTGGTCACAATCAGAGCAAATATATCACATAAACCAGGTTAAGGGCAATATTTTCTGGTTTAAAACGCTTTGTAAATTAAAAAAATAATTGTGATATTCTTCTTCAGATTGATAACACTACTGCCATTGCTTGCATTAACAAGATGGGTAGTGTTCAATGTCTAACCTAAATGATGGTAGTAGAAGGATATGGGTTTGGTGTGAAGCTAGGTGTATTAATCTCCAAGCATCTTACATAAAATCTAAATATAACTTGTCAGATGAGGAACCAAGGCATACTAACATTGCCACAGAGTTGGAATTATCATTTATGATTTATTAGCCTTACATAAAATCTAAATATAACTTGTCATATGAGGAATCAAGGCATACTAACATTGCCACAGAGTGGGAATTATCAATTATGATTTACTAGCTACCGGAGTTAATTCAAATTGTAAAGCATATGTGTCATGAACTTGATATAGAGACCCATATGCATTTCAGATAGATGCCTTCTCATTTAAATAGAGCTCCTATTTTTTTTATACACATTCATACCATTGACATTAATTACGAATTGTCTTCAAAAATTAAAAAAAGGGGGGGGGGGGGGCAAGGAAATATGAGTAGGTGTAGGTACCCACCGTGGACTTGTCAGATATCCTTTGGTAAAAATGACGATGGTTATAAAACCAATCATATTCTATTCTAATAATAATTTATTACAATCTCCTTTCAGTACCAAACACCCATAAAGCAACCAGCTTACTCCGGCAGCGACCATCTTTTGCAAAATGCATTCACTTAAAGAGTTGGTACTTATTCTGCCAAAATCACAGTGTGATTCAATACCAGATCTAATACAATACCTCACTGAAATACATTATACATAAACCAAAATAATGTTGGCTACAGCTTGTTACATTAGGCTAGATCAATACTTTCGCTTCTCTGTTAAATGAATGAATTGACAGGGATGATCACATCAAGCGTTTTCTCATGGGTCTTTAAAGAATTCAACCCGCTTTATACAAGTATGGGAATACTTGTGATCCTACAATAGTAGTGTAGTAGTAATCACTGTCTAATTGGGGATAATCTGAATTTTAATTTAAAAAATTAAGTAAAAAGCTTGTCACCTTATTAGCTCTTGCTACTGCTCAAAGAGTGCAGACTCTATCAGTTATTAAAAGACAATATGTCCATGTCACAAGACATAATACATTATGTACATTACTATTCTTATAAAAATATCACTGTCATCAAAAACTGAAACCTGCTTTCCTTTTATAACAGGCATCCAAACAAACAATTAGTAGAAGAATTAAATTATTAATGAAGGGAAGTGGGATTGACTGATATATTATGTACCACACATAACACACTTTATGCAGACACATATTTTGCTAAACAGGCAGGGGTGTCATTAGATGTCATTAGGAAAACTATTGGCTAGCCAGATAGTTCTATTACATTGACAAGGTTTATGATGTATCAGTGAATGTTAATGGTTTATGTCTGTTTGACGGCACGGTTGGCGCAGTGGCTAAGCGGTTGGACTGCTGAGCTGCGTGTCGCGGGTTCGATTCCCGCACGGAACAAATATTTGTATGACCTGCAGATAGTTGTTTCGGGTCTGGGTATTTGTGTATGTGACTTTATATGTTTGTGCACGCACCCACGATACAGGGAAAATCCCTAGTGTGGGGCAAATACCGTCTTAAATACCAACTTGAAGATGTAAATCATATTTACATTCCTTTATTTATCTTTACACAAACTTAATAAGTTAAAATTTAAACATTCAGTTTTAAGTTTTATTCAAACATTCCTTATTATTAATGATTATTTATTTTATTTGTACACTGTCATTAATAGTGTTTTAATTTAGTAATATGGCATTATTAGCTATACATACTTATAGCATTTATTGTTTCATATTGTATCTGATTATGAGACAGGACTGATAGTATTTTATTAGCATGAAAACACTAGTAGCCAATTATCATTGGTTTGTCTTTAATGACGCCCTAGTTATGTAAGCCACATAATGGCTATTTTGTCTTTTTACACATACATACTTATTATATAATACCTTAAGATTGATGATTATGAATCATACCTACCTAAGATATACAAGCATAGGTTGACTATTTTGGTCTCAAATAAATTTGATTCATGTAACAATAAGATTGATTTGGTAAGTCTTGTATATTTCCAAAAGAGTGGCCCATGTCGACTTAGACTCTAAACAGCTACACTGTAATCAATTATATTTCAGTTCATCATGAAATGAAATTGATTAATCAGACGAACTTACCTTAAGTGAAGTCCGATTACAATTTCATGAAGGATGAACTGAAATATAATTACCCACCCAACCCATCCTTTTTAGGATTAGTCCCTTGTCGAATGGGCTAATAGAGCAACGCTATCTCTAAAGAGTGTCAAATCTGTGTTGCCAATTTATAGAGAAAAAGTTTTGTTTTATTTTCTCTAAAACTGCGATGCCAAATACTAGCGAATTGGGAACTACACTGTAATCAATTATATTTCAGTTCATCCTTCATGAAATTGTAATCGGACTTCACTTAAGGTAAGTTCGTCTGATTAATCAATTATTTGCTGAAATATTTATTTCTTCATTACAATATTCGTTACAGGGCTTCGCTTCCTAATAGACATTTATTATTGTCAATCAAATAATCATAATCGTTACATTTCGTCCATAATTTTCAACAAACTAATTTCTAAAACTATTTATTTTCATCAACATTTAATTTTTATTATCATTTAACATTTGGGTTGTTATCTTATGGGCGTAGAAGCGAGATTTCGAGTATTTTCGGCCGAAGTGGAGTAATTGACGCAGATCAAATGCATACCTAAGCTTTGTCTATATATACAGAACTGACTGACTGACATATCAACGTACAGTCGAAACTACTGGGGCTAGGAATGTGAAATTTTGAATTAAGAAGGGGTTTTTGGAAATTCAACCCCTAAGGGAGTTAAATAGGGGATGAAAAATCTAATCTAATCTAATCTAAAATTGTATGGAAAATCGTCATTTTTGTAGTTAAACCGACATCCACGCGGGCGAAGCCGTGGGCAAAAGCTAGTTTAAAATAAAATACATAACATAACTTCACGCCGGTTATTATTGAAGGGTTAGGCAGAGGTGTACCTATTAGCACACACACCCACATTTCACCAATTATGTTTAAGTCCCGTGTAATAGGGGGCAAGCCTATTGCCATCAACCGGGCGTAAATCCAGACCCAAAGAAGTACCTATGTAATAAAGTCATCTATTTATAGCAAATATTCGAAAAAAACAATTCTGTGATTGACGTCAATGCAACGTACCAAAATGCGCTATTCAATTAGCAGTACTCCCATTATCATTAGGTATACTGGTAATGTTGTTGACCAGTTTTCAATCTTATTACTCAGGTTATAAGGGGGAAAAGTGGTCAACAGTCAGTTGACGCGGTAGTACCTAACCTATAAAAAGATGTTACAGATGCTGTTTTTTAGGTAGGTACTGATCGTGTCATTAAAAGTGTCATGTTTATTTTTTTATCGAAACTAAATGGCATCGACACCTTAATAAACGCTTTATTAATGAAATGCTCGATTTTGAATTCTGAGCACTAAACGTTACCTACGTATAAAATCCAACAGCAGACCATAAACTATAAATTGAAAACAAGTGAAAACGGGCTTGAAATCTATATAAATAAAAAGAGAAGTCCTGACTGACTGACTCATCAACGCCCAGCCCAAACCCTTGGACCTAGAAAGCTGAAATGTTGCACAGAGGTTTCCTTTATAATGATGACAAGGAATAAGGAAGGATTTTTCGAAATTCAACCCCTAAGGGAGTTAAATAGGGGATGAAAGTTTGTATCGAAAATCGTAACGTCATTCTCACGCGGGCGAAGCCGCTGGCAAAAGCTAGTTATTATATAATTAAGTAGGTATAGTTAGTATAGTACTTTAAAAAGCAGGGCTCAAAGTTCAATTCTCATGATTATAATATATATTTTTACTTCACAAGATTGTATTCTAAATCTAACGCGTATTAAAGGTCAAATTATAAAAAAATCGGATTTAATTAGGTAATCAGAAAACAGATTTCTTTGGTTTATTTTTGTGATAAAACCAAAGAATAGCACAATTAGTTATTAATACAAATAAAAATTAAAGTGTTTGTTTATAACAAACAATAAAAAAAAAACCCGTTCTTATCAATTTTTATCTGACTGTTTGTTCCAGCTAATCTCTGAAACGGCTAGGCAGATAACTGATGTTATAAGGCCTAACTGAATTGGTAAAAAAAAATTGATTCTAAAAGGGAAGTAAGTACCTACTTACCTAATGTTTTCTAACAATTATTTCACGCGTGCGAAGGTCGTGTACAACAGTTACCAAGTTATATATTTTATATTCTTTACGTAATATTATTAGTAACAAAATTAAAATTCTTAGTTTTGATAATTATCATATAAAATAATTATCTTGTTATTTAAGAAACCTGCTTTAGAAGAAGAGCAAAATATTATATTCGTCGAAACCTACCTAATAATTATATGCAGATATTTTCCGACGTTTATGTCATTATTATGTGCTTAAAAAATATTTTTTAGAGATTATGCGAGTACCTACCTAAATTAGAAAACAGTTTTACAGACGTGAGAAAAAACTTAACTAGCAATTGTAAACAAATGAAGTTTTTAATCTACAACGTCATGGAAACACACTCAGGGTTAATAGTGTTTGCGATAAAACAAAATAATAAGAAAATTAAAATATTTATTCCAAATAAAAATCAAATTAACAAAGGAACATTAAATAATAATATTTTTAAATAATTTTGTGAAACTTAAATACTTGATGAGAATTGTAGATTTACACTATTTTTACATTAGATTGGTTAAACAATGATACTTAGGCTTACGTCTAACACGTTGTTTACAATGTGAATCTTAGAATATACATGAATGTCTCTTCAGGTGGACAGAATTGTGATATTTAGGTACTTGTTAAGTGCAATAGACGCTATTACTAAATACTAAACTGATATAAGACGCTTTACCCGAGTAAGCAGCTCAATCAATATGTTTCATGCCTTTTTCATAGTAAACTAATAAAAATACATAGGAATTGTAGTTTTACTTTGTTTTGAAGTGAAGGAGCTGATCAAAAAGAAAAAAGTGAAGCATCTGATATCAGCTTTAGAGTGACGAACAAAAATCGATAGGAAAATAGTTAAGATACTTTATAGCAAAAATTTAATCTAAATGAATTTGTTATGTTTACCAGTAAACTAGGAACTAAATTGATAACTCTGAAGAGACTGTAAACTTATACCATTACGTAGGAACTTCTACACATACCAAGATACATCTCGTTTGTAATTTCGTTTATAAAATAATCTCATCACTGTAACACAATCACAGTTCGAACTAAAGTATATTTTATTACAATAACACACGTATTTTATGTATAGGGTATTTTATCTATACATTTAACTGATTATTGTTAAGTGCGCTAAATAAAGATTTTAATGTAGGAAGCATGTGTAAGTATAATAAATGCTCTAGATTTTAACCAGTGCATAAACGTTTTGTATTAAATATATTACAATAATTCCTACATGTATATGCTGGAACTATTGATGGAGGCATCTTCTGTTATTTAGTACTATTAGATAAACAGGCCTATCGTATAACTGGGACGGTGTCTAAAGATACGAGAGAGGGATGTTCACTCCTGTAAGCAGGAAGATGACAGAAGCCACGCAACACGTGACCCCAATCTTCTCGTTCCACGCAGCTTCCTAAGACACAGTCGCAGTCACTGACACGGACAGATTTCAGACTGGCTCCGACCGACACCGTACTTCAACAGATATTTTATTTGTAGTTTTTTATTACACTAAAGAGGCTTGCGTTTGGCTGCAAATCGCCTGATGTGAAGCGATGATAGGGCCTAGGATGGAGTACGCTTGCCTAGAAATACCTTTTCAAGTCCGGTGTCGACAATCCGTACCGTTTTGACAGAACCCTTTCGCGTCCTGTAGTTACTCTTACAAGCAAACAACAATAATATTTGACATAGAATACTGACTACACATCGCATACAATCTAAAACAATAACATTAAAAACAGATTTATAATTTAACGAACAATGTATCGAAGTTCTTATGACACGCGAGATCACTATCCGTTCATTGATTATTATAACGACATTACATGGTTCGCAATATGACGACGAATATATGTTTTTGCGGACCGACTAGGGTATATTATAGAAAAATCTTCAAATCTGAATACATGTTTAGTTTGTATGATGCAATGCATGGTTAGATAGTGACGTCATTTTCTAAATCCAATACGGCAGACTGCCAAAGATAGTGGAATATGTAGTTAATTTTTATGCATTCCCTTGGTGCGGGTATCAAATGAAAGAGTTTGCAAAATGATTGACTTTAGAGTCGGTGTGCGAAATAGAAGCCCAGCAATTTTTAAATTCGAATGTCATATTGCAAGTAAATGATACATTTAATGAAAACCTATGCGTTACCAAATAATATTTGGCATGAGATATGTATAATTAATGAAAATCCTCTATAAAACGTAATAACGACCAAAAAGTCTAAAAAACGGAATGTGATTACACATAAAACGATTATATCAAACAGTATAATGTTATCTTAAAAGTAAAATTAAGATCTAAAATAGTATTCGACATTCTATGTACGTCAGATATACGTAGGGTCACGCGTAACAATTCTTTTGTTCACTCGCTTCGGCTGCATATTGTATGTGTTATTTTCAAATGATAATGTTAATAAAAAAACTTTAAACATTTTTATATGATTTTTAAAACAGGTTGTTAATAGCCAACTACAATGCAGCTTAAATATTATTGTCGCTCCTCTTCAATCAGAAATAAATAATTTAAAATAGTAGTCAAATTAAGACAATACATTGATGCAAGTTGATGATATAACATTAATATTGTTTATTTAAACTCTACTACATTATAAATAAGATCTAGTTTTGTTAACGTTGGTAAGGAGGCGTCTATACAGCGGCCCTAATCTCGCCCTAATGTTCTACAAACGCTATTAATTGATTGTTCAATTCTTTGGCGACTGTAGAAATTTCAATATAAAGTAATCTAGAAGATTTTTCTGTTTAAATGACAAGTTATATTATATATTTGAAAATATTTTAAAACTAATCAGAGTTACTTCATCAAAGTTTGTTCGTTATCCTACAGTCGCCGAATCATCACAAAATCGGACGCGAATACATAGTGACATATCAGTGTCACAAATAGTTGTGCTAACCTAATAATAAGTGGTATACACAATGACCCATTGCTGATAATAATTTTCCAACAGACTTTTCCATATCCAGTGAGGCAATGGAGCTCTGCAATCACGAGTAAGTGTTGGAGGGATGTTGAACCTTTTTACCCGACTGCATCGTAGCCCAAAGGAGGGTAATTGCTAGATTGTGTTTGCAGCGGCCTACTTGGGTGCGCTTTCCATATATGCCATTGTAGATCATATCCTGAAGGGAACTGTTCGTGGAATTTGGTGAAGTCGTTGGTGGATGCTTCTCTTCTTCTCAAACTGGTGGTCTGTTCTTGACGGTAGATAGTCCATCCAGCATGGTACATTGTGTATAGTAGCAGTAATACATGGCGCCACAGTGCGTGGCGTGGTGTTCAGTTTTCGTAGATGACGCCACCTGCTCCGGGCAGAGTGGACTTGCCCATTAGGTAGTGGTCGACTGCTCTGGCTGCCTGTCGACCTTCTGATATCGCCCACACTACTAGAGATTGGCCGCGGCGACAATCTGTGAATAGATAGGAATATTAAACATACATGTAATAAGAATCGAAAATTCGACGATATGAGACATTTACCAACCCGCACTGGGTTCGTGTGATGGATTATAATAGCTCATGTACTCTCATAGGAATAGAGGAAGCCTGTGTCCCAGCAGTGGGAACATTATAGGTTGTCCCAGGAGTGGGAACATTATAGGTTGTCCCAGGAGTGGGAACATTATAGGTTGTCCCAGGAGTGGGAACATTATAGGTTGATTATGCCTGCTATTAAACAAAATCTCATGGATAGGTAGTAAAGAAATTATAGAACATCATGTGCTAGAGTATGATTATAGTTTCTTGGAAAATGGAATAATAAGTTCGAGTACTTATATTTATTTATAATATGGGAATTTAAACATACCACCAGCAGCGAAGACATTGCTAACAGGTGTCTTGTAAATGTCCTTCTTTTCGGTTTCCACGTTGCTTCGGGCGTCCAAGGGGAGGTCTGAAAACAAAACCATAATATTAGAGATAGCAATAGATTTATTGAAAAGATACACTATTCCCAAATCTAACTTCTATAATGCAAACAATCACCGAAGGGTAAGAATGTGAAGTCGCCGCGCAGATCGGAAAGGGGATAGAACCGATGTGGCATATCAACCTGGCCGCCATTTTGTTTATTTTTCGAAATCGCGGCTCACAATGAAAGTGGTATGTATGGATAGAGGACATAATATAGACGAACAAAAAATGTCCAGTAACATGAACTAACATGGTACCCAAAGTGTCACGTTACCGAGATATTAGAGAGAAAATCGCTTCGCATCGTGTGTCAATGAATAGTTTTCTCGTGCTCATAGTTGTATGTAATGTGTGTACTCTCTTTCAATAAACTGTATTAATAATCAACCCCTATAGATACGTAAAAAACCTATTTTTAATATGGTCATTGTACTCATATGTCGATCTTTACCTTCAAATATCTCGATAACGTGACACTTTGGGGTACCATGTTTCATGACATTTTTTGTTCGTATAAATGTCCTCTATCCGTACATACCACTTTCATCATGGGCTGCGATTTCGAAAAAAAATCAAAATGGCGGTGGGTCGATATGCCAGCTCCTATACAAAAAAGTTCAAACCCCTTTGGCACATCTAGTCTAGACCCTGGGCTACTACTGAGGAATTCCTAGATGACGGAAATCGAACCGAAAACCTCATGCTCAGTAGTAGAACTTGTGACTACTAGACCAACGAGGCAATTAGTCTTGTCTTTATATATTTAATTCTTCTGTGCGTGTGTATGTGACTAAATTCCTCTTAAACGGCTGGCCCGATTTTGATTGAAATTGATTCATAATTGGATGCGGTTGCGCTGCAGTTGATATATGTCACTGATGTTGTCCTAAGCGCCAGGGATGATTTTAATGATATTATTTAATGTGACGCTGCTGTTCCGGGCAGGACGTCTGTCGGGTCCACTTCCACTAGTAGATAAAGTAGTAGTTACCCAGCTGATTAGCCACATATCGCTCGGGTCCCAGGAAGCCCATAGCGAGCAGCACCAGGTCAGCCTTGTACACCTTGCTGGAGCCCGGCAGCTCCTTCATGTCCCACCGTCCACCGGCGCCGCGCGACCACTCCACCTCCACCGCCGACACGCCGCATACGTTGCCTTCACCTGGGGGAGACGAGATTATTAGTTTCTTGAAGTATGGAATTTTACAGATTCATCATCTGCCTAGCCTTTTCCCAACTATGTTGGGGTCGGCTTCCAGTCTAACCGGATGCAGCTGAATACCAGTATTTTACATGGAGCGACTGCCTATCTGACCTCCACAACCCAGTTTATACTGGGTAATACCCCCCCTTTGGTAAGACTGGTTGTCAGATTTACAGGTCACTGACTACCTGTAACGACTGCCAAAGATCTATATAATGGCAGCCGGGACCAACAGCTTAACGTGCTTTCCGAGGCACGGAGGATACTCGGTATGTCGGGCGGTCACCCATCCACAGACCGACCTAGACAAGCACAGCTTTACCTAAAGATCGACACAAGTGGCAGTTCCTATTAAGCCACGAGAAAAAAATAAAAGCTACGAATGCACATTGCACACAGCAGTGAGAGACTAGTGATGTGACCGTCGAACTGCCAAGTCAGGTCTCGAGGTCGTATCCTTGGATACGACCGAAAAAGTGGTCCGTGTCTTGACACGGACCACTTTTTCGGATTCATGTGCGTATTGCAATAATCACTTGCTTCGATGAAGGAAAACATCGTGAGTAAACCAGCATGCCTGAGTGATATTTCTTGATGGCATGTAAAGTTGAGAGCAGCGGTGGCCCAGTGGTGGCGGCCCCGACTTACGAACAGTAGGTCGTGGGTTCGAACCCAGGCAGGCACATTACTTTGTGTAATTTATTTCATCTCCGCTGCTCTCAAAACGGTGAAGGAAAACATCGTGAGGAAACCGGCATGTCTTAGAACCAAAAATTCGAAGACGTGACATCTACCAATCCGCACTGGGCCCGCGTGGTAGATTATAGCCCATTCCTTCTCAAAAAGAGAGGAGGCCTGTGTCCCAGCAGTGGGAACATTAATAGGCTGATGATGATGATGATGATGTAAAGCCAAATCAGAGGTCCATGGGCGGTAAGAAACTCACCAGGATAGGTACTAAGCATAGGATAAAGAAAGAAGAAGAGTAATAATGACTTACCGTCATCCAAGAACTCTTTGGTAAGTGTTGAGAACTTCCTCGGGTCGTTTCCGAATTTAACTTTCACTTCCTCGTGTCCATAGTCCACCCTACGAAATATAACAACACATTGTAACTAATACTATTAACATTGTAATTGAAACTGATAAATAGTGGAATAAACAAATATAAGGTCCCATTAAAGTAGATGGACAAATTTTAACACAGCGTTCAGTAGGTCTAACCAAAGATATCTAAACAAAAAAAAACACTAAATAAAGTGTTTTTTTTACTTAAAATAATAAATTGCCGGCACTCTAGAACAAACTCATCCTTTATGAGTAGGTACTTAAATGCGTTTTTCTTATTATTTTTTTACCATCATCCTTATTTTGGTGGTCTGAATGATTTCTGAAATTTTGTCCACCTTATATGTTTATTCCACTATTTATCAGTTAGTTTCTATAGACCAGGTACTTTTTTGTACAGTCGAACTAGCTGTTTGGTATACACCTAGAAATCTTTATAATTCTAGTAGACTGACATTATTGATTGCTGCGCGACTGGTGTCAAACGCTGTATCGTGTGACACCAGTCGCGTAGTTACTGCCAATCTTAAGGTTGCACAAGCCAGTCATTCTTCCATACAAACGTAGTATGGTGATTACTCCTCTGGTTGACGGTGTAGGTTCAAAATTAAAAATTGTATCAACTGGTCTTGTCATTATCTAGGCCTCTATGGAAGCAGAATTTGAAAAAAAATATTGGTTTGGAAGTTATGAGCGTCGAAACTTTCATATTTTAGCCCTAATTTTAACCATCTTTGGGCGTAAATAAGTTACGTATATAGTACGAAAATGAAAAAAGTGAAACCATACAGGCATAGATTAGTTATTAAAAAATTCAAATAATTTTATTTTGAACAGATACATTCAATGGATTTTTCATGGTATCCATACTACCAAACGTCTGCATAGAAACAATCGCGCGCCCGTTTTAGTTGTGTCTCTTTCGCTCTATGCATTTCGCTCGTGATGTCGGATGAAATAGCATGCATTTTAGCCCCGCCCAGCAACTAGTTCGTGCCGTTGGCTTGTTTACCCTTAAAAGTACATGCAAGTTAAGTAACTGTATACATAATACCTTGTTCGATCGTACTAGTTGCTAAGAATAGTCAGTGTGTACTAACCTGAACGTTCTAGGCCACTGCGGCCACGGGTTGTCCTGTCCCCTGGTGGGTTTGGGTTCGGGCAAGATCTCGAACGTTGTGATCGTCTTGGCGCCCTGACGCAGCGATGTGGCTATGCAGTCGCATCTGGAGATGAAAGGGTTGTTTCATGACAACTTTTCGGAAGTGGCTTAGGGCTTATGGCGATGTTGATTTATTAATAGTAGTTTATGCCACTGTGCATAATGAAGGGCATTACAACACAAGCGTGTATTTATTTTTTATTGCATTACACTGGTAACAATGCTGGTCATTTCCCTATGGTTCCTGAACCCATCATAGAGCCCTTATGATATTTGGGTAGATAAAGTAGTGTATGCAACTATACATAATTAGGCATTACAACACTCGTGTGATGCTATTTCTTAAACCCACACTTGTGTTGTAATGCCCTTCATTATGCACAGTCGCATAAACTAAAATGTTTTATTTTTTATTATTGTACACCAAATAAAACAAACATTTAAAAACACACCACACATCAGCATCAGACCTCACTTTGCTTGTGCCAAGCTCCATGCTCTTCTGCCATCGTCTAGGATATTCCCGCAATGGCAACAACTGGAACTATCCTGCCCATCCTGAACAACCACTTGCTCCTTTCAGGATTTACTCGAAGCAAATGATAGGGAAACGGATGGATGAGAGACGCACAGAACAGAGAGTGGCAGAAGTAAAGGGAGGCCTATACCCAACAATGGGTGATTTCGGGCTGAAATGATGATGAAATGATAAGAGCAGTGCATGTGTGCAATAGATCATAATATGAATTGTGTTAAAAAGCGTAAAATGGACCTTTCATAACAGTAACTGCGTCTGTGACCTTTTAGGAAAATAGATAATAGGGGATCGGACAAAAAAATTTAATTCTGTTTAGTCCGTCACTTAGATTAACGAAAAAATATATTGGATACGTGTTTTTTATTTTATTAAATCAATAAAAATTGACGAAGATGAAGCGCGTCAAAGATCACAGAGTGGGGCTTGAAACGTCACTTGAAGGTACAAAATGTACTAGCATATGACGTCACACGAGTTTTCGAAGCACTGTATCGTCTTCATTTTAAGTTTACGTGAAAAAAGAAAAAATACGTGTCCAATAATTTTTGGAAATCTATCTGACGGACTAATTAGTTTTTTTTTTGTCCGATCCCCTAATCTTTCAATAGCGATATATATATAATCAATAGCGATTTTGTCGTTATCACTAGACTAGACTGCCGGCCCTGGTGGCTTCAGAGGTACTGGTCTAACACGATTTGAGCTCATCGACACGTAAAGAAGAAGAAGCTACATACCCAGTATCACCTCCGCCGATAACCAGCACATTCTTGTCCTTAGCCATGAGCTCCGGGTTATCCTTCGCCTTGTGATGACTCTCGTGAGTCGGTCCCATTTGCTTCTTTTGCCAGTTCTCCAGGAACTCCATCGCGTAGTGAATGCCGTTCAGCTGACGACCCTTGAGGGGCAGGTCGCGGGGCCAGGTCGCGCCCATGCAGAGGACTAGGGCGTTGTATCTGAAGGAAGGAAGTTTGAATTAGTAAGTGATCAGTAGGAAAAGTCTTGTCTGGCACAGCCGGCAGCTCGACCAATTTCTCAGCCTTTTTCTTGTCGTATCGATGTAACTAGCACATTACATGGTTTGGGCCCAGTAGGTAGCAACGTTTAAGGTCACGTTTACGTAAAAGGACACCTGGGACACAGGTGGCGCCTTGTTTGATCTGGAGCGCCGCATTTCCACTGTGTTGGTGAAACCAATAGTAGCCCACATTTTGGCCAGATTATGCGCAAGGTAGTGTTTCACAGAACACTTTGGTTATTTTCCGAAACTAATCAAACGTCGACTGCCTTGTTGGGTAACGCAACGTTGGGTTCTATTCTCAGGCCGAGGAAACGGCTATTGGGTTTTTCTAACAGGATTGTTTCAGTAGCAGCCACAGTCTATATTTGTGAACATAATAACTAGGCGCCTAAAGTGAAAAATTGCACAGCACGCTCGATGTCCCTTGCGTTATTTCGTATTTCCAGTATCAAGCTGTAAAACAGTTGAGGATTATCGATAATGCATTACTGCTCACCCCCTTAAGTTATTATGGGGATAATATATAGCCCATGTGTTATCTACCTCTGTGCCAAATTTCATTTAGATCCGATCAGCCGTTCTGGCGTGAAAGAGCAACAAACATCCATCCATCCAACCCACAGATCCAACCTCACAAACTTTCGCATTTATAATATTTGGGTACACTATTAGGTACAGCTCTGCCTAACCCTTCGGAGATTACAGGTTGATTTATGTTATTCAAATTTTACGGAGGTTTATCATCATGAGCTAAACACTTAGGGCTTGTTTACGCGCGGCGCGTGCAGAAGGCTCGTCTCGTGCTTTTTTATTAATTTACTGAGAGGCGGGTCCACCGCAACAAACGCTGCATTTTAAACTAATGAGCGAAAAATCGCTTCTCGTAAAATCGATGTTTGAAATCGCGACGCCCGCCTGTACGTAAATATGCACTTACTCATTAGCCAGGTCGCTAGCCGAGATATCCTTCCCCACGTCGACGTTACACTTGAAGGCGATGCCCTCGGCCGCCATGAGCCTCACCCGGCGCTGCACCACTTCCTTGCTGAGCTTCATGGTGGGTATGCCGTACTGCAGCAGGCCGCCCGGCCGGTCGTTGCGCTCGAATACTGTCACTGTGTAGCCCGCCTGGAAGGGGAGTTGGTTGATAAGTGACTTTGTCTAGTATACTGAAATTTTGGGCAATTTATAGGAGTTCGGTATTTCATTCCCCAAAGTAACAACCTACCCAAACCCAACCCTACCCAAAAATATTGCTGGAAGACGATTTTTTTTTTAGGTGAAACATCAACTTCAATGGGAAATTGCAATGTAGCATACTTAAAACATTGTGCTGATGTATGCTTTGGATAGTCATGGAAGTAAAGTTACAATCAGAAAAACTAGATTTAATTGAAATAAATAAAAAAATATACTTCCAATATCTCCGTAATTAACACTACTAATTAAAAAATACGATTGCAATGACGGGAACCACCGCCTTTCAGCTTCGTTAGGAGTATTTTCAAACCTTTGATAGTTTTTAATAAATAATCTCTTGCATGAAAATGTAATTATTTTCTCCTTTTCATAGACGAGCATGTTCGTTCTATATAGGAGACAATTCAGGAATGATGAGAAACAAATGCTTATTATGTTGGATTATAATTGCTTACCTTATTCAACTGATGTGCGCACGCTAACCCGGCCGGTCCAGAGCCAACGACAGCTACTGTCTTTCCATTCCTGTGTGAAGGTATCTGTAAAACAAACGGGATTTTTGTATTTAAGTTTTTTGTACCCAATTACAACTCATTGCCTACATGAGACAACCAATTTATAATTAAATCACTAAAAGGACTTGAGCAAGCGTGATGATCAATCATTCTAAAGAGAGTTTTGCTCAGCAGTGCGACAGTTAAGGCTTGTATCGAATGATTCTATTTAGAGACTAACACCCATATTTATAGTGATGACTCAAGTTTACTTTTTAACTTAGGTCGACTGTCGTTGTTATGACAACAGGGAGACATCGCCCACCAAATCAATCCTAGAATTTCTTGACCGCAATTGGTGGATCCTCGAATAAGGTACTTTCTCCGTATATAAGTTTAGTACGTTGCCTCCTACATCAGCCATCCAAATTACAAAAACATAGGGCGGAATGTAAGCGTGTCAAGTTCGATTCAAGTTTAATCTAACGATACTAGTGAATCTCTAATTTCTATAACTAGGTTGATCGCATACATACATCAGGCTTTATCCAGCCGCTCTCGAAAGCGTGGTCGATGATGGCACACTCGATGTTCTTGATGGTGACGGGCGGCTCGGAGATACCCAACACACACGCGCCCTCGCACGGCGCCGGACATACGCGACCCGTGAACTCTGAGGAGTAACGAGTCAATGATGACGTGGTGTAAAACAGATGAAATAGCAAACTTTAACAATAACAAAGTCCAGAAAGGATAGTTTTGTAACTCGACTAATTTTAGTATGAGTGCAGTATAAATAAATAAAAATAAAAAAGCCTTATATTTCTCGATTTTTTTTTTACAGTTTTCACAAATACTTAAGTTTAAATAATATTATAAATTATAATTATTCGAGAACCCCTGAGGTGAAGACCTCCTCCAGAGATTGCCAGCTTTCTCTGTCTTTCGCTACGTCCATCCAGCGAGATCCAGCTATACGAATGATTTCGTCTTCCCAGCGACTGTGTGGTCTTCCTCGTTTACGTTTGCCAACCGGTCCCTTCCAAGAAGTTATCTTTTTGGCCCAACGATTTTCCTGTAGCCTTGCAACGTGGCCTGCCCATTTCCACTTAAGTTTGAGTGCGTGTGTAAGGGCATCGATTGCTTTTGATGTAGATCGAATTTTTGAGTGGCGAACTCTATGCTGTTTCTTTATGTTAAGCATACTGCGCTCCATTCCCCTTTGGCATGTAGTAATTTTGTTCTTTATAGAGCGGTTAAATTTCCATGTTTGGCACGCGTAACATAATACTTGTACTAAAATATTTTGAGTAAATGTTGCTTCATTATACTCGTAAGTGAAATTGTCTATTGCCAACATACACTAGTGTACCAATTTGTCGATTTTACTGATGATGATGCAGCGTTAGTTTGTATTATCACTGAGTATTTCTGCACGTTATGTAGCAGAATATTTACTGCCGATATTCAGTTGCAAGTTTCTCGAGCTTTACTACAGTAGGCCTACAATAAACCGATTGCTTACCGAAACACAGACATACCTGGGAAGTTATTAGTCTGCAGCAGCTGATTGAGCGCCTGATGCCAGTCTCCCTTGAAGATGAGATCGTTCCACTTGGGTATGATGTTCCCGAGCGGACAGCCGTGCGCGGACTGACAGAAGGGCACGCCGCACTCCATACATCGCGCCGCCTGCACGCGCAGCCCGCGCCGCACGTGCGCGCTGTTGTAGATCTCGTCCCAGTCGCGGAGGCGCTTCTCGGCCGGACGGTACATTGTGGTCTCGCGAGGGTATTTGATAAAGCCCCTGGATAGAAAACGAAAATAGTTTGCTTATAACGAGTGTTTTAAGGAGCTTTTGTAAGCAAATTCGATTCGATTGGGATGTAAATGCTGCTCTCTTTGAGCAAAGTGATAGCCTAATCGGGGTCGACGAGAGTATGCCTCGGTCGGCGGATCTGACTATTGCGAGAGGGTTCGTATCGGGCGGCCGATGCGATTTGGGAGCTACGGTGCTTCAGGGCAGAGTCAAAGAAGCGCTTAGCGAGACGTTTCATAAACTGAGCGTTAGTAGGCAATCTGAAGTTTAAGTGTAGACGATCGTTGCGGACGGTCTGCATCCTATAACTATAGCGAAACTTGGTGTGTGCAAACACGACACAAGCGTAAGACATGATGGAACGGATACACCGCGGATTTTCTTGCTCCTTCCATAACTTGCTGTTTGCCGTTAGCAAGAAATAGAGCCTACTCACAGCAAAGGCAGGCCGGCTACGAGCTACTATGATGTGTTTCTTGAAAGTGAGATGGTGGTCGAGAATGTCTCCTAAGTACTTGGCTTGTGTTACCCAAGGGATCGGCTTACTGTACATAGTGATCGAGCAAGGGGTGAGGGGTTTAAGACTCGGCTTTGAAAACAGAACCGCGTGACTGTTATCGGGATTAACGTCGATCCTACACTTCCTGAAAAATTCGCTTAAGGCGTTGACTGAGGTTTGGAGCGTGTTGCCGATAGCGTTTGAATTGAGGCCGGTGTAGTAGCCATCTACTACGATAGGGTCATCCCTGTCGTCCGCAAACAAGGCTAACTGAGTTTTGTTGCTCTTGGGAATAACGATAGTGAAAACTGTAAAGAAAAGAGGCGAGATGACGGAGCCCTGAGGGACTCCTGCTGCGATTGGGTGAGGGGAGGAGAGGACTTCCCCGATGCGATAGCGGAAGGTGAATTTCGTTGCAGGATCCAAGATAGTTAAATTGTTTCTCTGGGACTTCGTCGAGCTTCATTGTCTCGGCGCTTTTTTCTGATCGCTACTGTTGATTCTGGCTTTAAGAAGTTACAGTGGTTTAGGAATACATAGAGTGGCGGCATTGCCCCATTTAAAAAAAGGCCGGTAGCTCGAGGGATCCGCTTTCGGTTTACTTGGTTTGGCAATACCGAACAGTGGCGTAACACAACATTAGACGACCTCACTTTATATCGCTAAAATATAAACCGTCCAAGTGAAATTGCTCGTTAGTTTCGTATTATAGTACGATTCAAACTTAATGGCGGCTCCGAACAACGTACGTTCTGATGAGCAGAACGCAATTTTGGGTATCACTCGCCCGACGTCGAGTGCTTCGAGTGTATGAGTTACATCCGTATACTGCACACGCGCGCGCATTCCTGTTTACGTACAGTTGAGCTCATTATATTTTTTTTTCTTTTGTTTTTTTGCCGTTAAGATTATTATTGTTATTGACTGTTTTGTTTTCATGCGTTTGTTATCTTACCAGTGGTTTCATTTATTGTCGTATTGTCGGCACCACCCTGCATTTTATTCATAAAATCTGTTTTATTTTTAACCGACTTTAAAAAAAGGAGGACGTTCTCAACTCATCTGTATTTTTTTCCTTGAACCCTCCTCATACTTGCTAACTGCCATGTATTACATGTACAGAACTTAAAACACAAAACTTTCAGTTATTCAAATAATTACAATGAGCCTAAATATTGTCAACTTGACTGTACCTGCGCGCACCTGCACTCGCAGCTCACTTCCGAACCGCCATTAAGTTTGAAACAAACCGTACACGTATGTTACTTTGAGTTTATTGATTTTAGACCTATTTGTTGTTGATTGAGTTGAAAAATGTAACATGAAAGAATGAGAATAAACACGATGAGGCTATATAATTAGATCCGCAAAAGGTGTTATAATTAGATCCGCAAAAGGTATTATAATTAGATCCACAAAAGCTAAAAAAAAAAACTGTTGAAAACAATTCAAATTGAGAACTCGGATCTACCATATTTTTGAAGACGATGATCTATAAAAGCGCTAACAGTAAGTAACCCTTAACTTTGTTCCTAATGCGCCTACAACACGCTCACACTTCCCCATGGGTTTACTTGCGCAAACTGGCTTGAACGCGGAGCACTGTGCGTGTGGTTGGGAAAACGAATCACGCGCAAGCCCCGCGCAAACCCCACGGCGCGGCCTGAGCGCGGCTTGAACGAACGGCCTGCGCGTACTTTTCTGTGCGTGCGTGTGGTTGGGCGTTCAGTGCTCACACCGCAGTCGAGTATATCAAAAATGTCATTTAGAAAATGGCAGACCTACGTACGTATGATCGCGACTTTTTAAGTGAATTTTTAAGTCTATATAAATCCCTGCCTGCAATTTGGAAAATTACATCGAAGGATTAAAGAAATAGTTCTTCACTGGGAAACGTTGTTTACACGACGACGATTTTGACAAAAATGAGGCCTGCGCGTACTTCACTGAGCGTGTGGTAGCGCCGGGAGCGTTCAGTTTTTTTCGTGAGGTAAGCTCGCGCAGGCTCGGACTATGGTGAAGTGTGTGCGTGTAGTAGGCCCATAAGGTAATCTAAATCGATAATCTAGATCGATTGATACATCAATTAAGCCACAATTTACTCACCTAGTCTTATCGAGAATCTTCTCCAAATTCTTAGTTTCCAGCTCCACATCTCGTACAGTCTCCTCGATATCCTGTACACCATTCTCGGCTTTTCCATTGGTCTCCAACTTGGGTTGGGCGGGCTGTTTGACCGCCATAGACTTGAGAGCGCGTTGGTATTCGAATGGGAATACTTTTATGAACTTCTTGGCGGGTTCTGGCCAGGTCTTGAGAAATTCTTCGGCGATTATGGAGCTGGATGGTAAAAGGTGTTTTTGTTATTTAATTAGAAACAGAAAAATCAATACATGAAATTAGGAAGAGCACATTATGCATACAGATAGGTGTTTGTATAAAAATAGAGAGGAGTGTTATGGATACCCAATTGGAACAGAGTTCCTTTTTATTTATTAAAGGGTATTTAATTTATACGCCAAAAATATTACATAATTTGCATATTCTCAAAATTGACGGCAAGCCGAATTGATTGAAAAAAGTTTTAGTTCTCTAGGTGATGTGGAAGTGCCTCAAAAATCACTGCTAAAAGATGTCAGTTATTGGTATCGTTTTTCTTTGTTACATAGGTACGTTTAACAAGAACGTTTAAAGTATTTATAGAACTCCGTTCGAAAATATTTTTTTATACCAAAAAAAAAAAACAAAATTATTTTTTTTTCGAGAAAATGGCTTTTGATTATTACAATAGGGGATCGGACTGACTCAAAAAAAAACATGATTCTATTTAGTCCGTCAGTTAGATTATCGAAAAATATTGGATACGTGTTTTTTGTTTTATCAAATCAATAAAAATTCGAAGATAAAGCGCGTCAAAGATCATGGAGTGGGGCTTGAAACGTCAATTGAAGGTACAAAATGTAATATCATTATGACGTCACACGAGTTTTCGAAGCACTGTATCGTCTTCGTTTTTTGTTTACGTGAAAAAAGAAAAAATACGTGGTTAATATTTTTTGGAAATCTATCTGACGGACTAATTAGTTTTTTTTTGTCCGATCCCCTATTATGTAAAGTGTTTGTGTTCAATGTGTTCATGTACCAGTTTTAAAGAATGACACGTTTCAGTCTACGGGCACGAAACCGAGCGATGGCGGCGGCGGGGCGACGCGACGGGACGGCGATGTAAACAAAAGCATTGCACAGTATAGTGACGCGCACGGAGCGGGCGGCGGCGGAGCGGGGCGGTGGGGCGCTGCACGGAACGTCAACAAAACAGTTTGGTTTTGTCGCTTGCGCGGGTACTACAGTCTTTTATTTTACGGTTTGTTTCGTGCCCGCGTGAGATATCGCCGCCTCGCTGCCGCCATTGCTCGGCCGCCGCAAGTTTCGTGTCTGCAGACTTAAACTATTATTATTTCGCAACTCACCCAGTGTACTGTAGGAACTCCTCCAACAACTGCTGCACATAGTCCAGATCTTCCTGCAGCTCCAGAGGCAACAGCTCCACCATCTCGTGGTTGCACTTGCCAGAGAATGAGCCGTCGATGTCGTACACGTACGCGATACCACCTGGGAATAGTCGGTGAAGATGTAGTGCTATTGATTGTAAGGATATCGTTGTGTAGCGAACGCCGAAGTTGTTATAACTACAAAATATGAACAACACGCGGTCATCTTCAAAAAAAAACTTCAGACTGGCTCTTACTGCAGGATTATATGAAAACAGAGTTGTTACTAACAAACATCGCTTGACATCTAACATGTCAAAAAAAAAAAAAAAACACCACACATACACACACACATACACACCCTCACCCACACACACACACACACCCATATTGATTAATACTAAAACTAATATTAATATAAATACATTTAAATGGTGGATCGACACACCTTCACTCTTATAAAGCTCATTTTTATTAAATACAAATTTTGGCCGATCACTGTCTCTTAAAATACAGGTCTCCTAGTTTAAGAGGCAGGGTTCATTATTATTGTAAACATAGACTATTATTGTGAACTCAAACAGTTTATGCTCAAAGCTATATTATTATGTTCATTGTATTTCTGTCATTTTCTTTTTAAACTGTGTCTGTGTGCATTATTGGGATAAATAAACAATTTATTTATTTATTTTTTTATCATTATTGTAATTTGACCTATGTTTGCAAATAAAGCATTCTGATTCTGAATCCGAGTTGTCGTTCGTGGGACGGTTTTTAGTACAGTGCGGGTGCACAAGATAGCATGCACACTGCAATACAAAAGTAGGGAGACTTCACAGGAGATGCAATTGAATTCCTTTGCGTAAAGCCTTTTCGTGTATTTCTTTTATTTTAAAGGCGCTTCTTTCCTTTGAAAATCTACTTTCGCACGAATATTTTTATTTAATTTAAAACTAGTATCAAGTTCTTTTTTTTCGAGGTCGAGTTATTTTACCCCATAACCGATATGTGAGTGATATTTTAGAATCACGACCTTTTCACTTGACGTGTTTAATCTAAGTTTCCATGATAGGAGTCAAAAATCTGAGTCATTAATAAGTATGTAACGATAAGAATTGGTTGTTACCGCTCATGCCCGCCGCGAAGTTCCTGCCAGTGAGTCCGAGTATGAGCGCGGTGCCGGCCGTCATGTACTCGCAGCCGTGGTCGCCCACTCCCTCCACGACGGCCACGCACCCACTGTTGCGCACGCAGAAACGTTCCGATGCTATGCCTCTGTGGACAAATGTTGAGATGGTTAAAACGGGTGTTATTTTAGTGGGTACAAATTGGGTTTCTTATACATATTTTCGCATTATGGAGGAAAAAGTTGTGAAGTACATTTTGTGTACGAATGTGGAGTTATAAGAGTAGAGTAAGACCTAAAAAACATCGTGGATGGACTCTGTAAAAAATAATATGGCAAGAAAGGAGGTGTCTGATGCGATGACGAGTAACAGAGAAGTATGGAAGACGAAGATATTCTACGCTGACCCCAAATGAATTAGGGTAAGGGAAAGAGAATGATTTTTCGGTAAGAAATGTATTATTTGTCTCATCATCCCCTCCATCCTCTAACCCAATTTGTTTGAAATCGGAGCAGTATTTTTTCTTTTCCAATATTTACTTGAATACTATTCATACAATGTCAAAAAACAGTAAGTATCGATAGATTAACATGATAAAACGAAATGTATGGGTCCTTGAACCATTACTTTTAGAAAGTCTGTTTACCTGAAATAGGCGCGTCCGGAGGTAGCTCCATACAGACAGACATTTCCTACGATGACGTTGAGGTGAGACTCGAACGGTGACGCCTTTGGTGGGAAGATGATCACTGTGCCACCAGACAAGCCCTTACCTGGAATAAAATAATATAACAAAATAATATAATTATAGTTGTGAAGAAAAAAGCCTGTATTTGCTAACACTCCCAAGCTCTACCAAGTAGTCTTATATTGCATGATTATTAGATGGTACTCCCTTACTTCTCCTAAAATTGTTTGTCCGAAAATCACTTTCCATAACACGTTTGCCATAAACTTCATTAACCATAATGTTCAAATTGGCGAAATTATGTTTAACATAATTATCTTTAGTTCTAAAAGTATTCTGTCTTAATATCGATTACTATAATAATTGAATCTCCTAATTTTACATGACCTAAATTAATATGTCCTAACTATTGCTTTACCTAATGTGTATTATTCCGAATGTTCGTTTATAATAAATTGTATAGTCCTAAAAAAATTCGAAGTCTCTAGTCGCCCGATTAGCGGATGAATAAAATTAATTAGTCGTCCGATTAGCCGGATGAATAACCAAAATTATAGGCTGTTGCTAGTCGTCCGCTAAGTGGATGAATAACCGTCTCGCGACAGTATCCTTTATGGGCGGCATGGGCACCGGGCCGTAGGCCGACGAAGGAGGCCGGCGGAGGCCCGGCACTTCGGGGACAGAAGATATTAGTGTTATTTAATACTAGCTTTTGCCAGCGGCTTCGCCCGCGTGAAAATGACGATTTTCCATACAAAGTTTCATCCCCTATTTAAATCCCTTAGGGGTTGAATTTCGAAAAATCCTTCCTTATTCCTTGTCTACACTATAAAGGGAACCTCTGTGCAAAATTTCAGCTTTCTAGGTCCAAGAGTTTGGGCTGGGCGTTGATGAGTCAGTCAGTCAGTCAGGACTTCTCTTTTTATTTATAAAAAAAAGATGCGAGCGCGCGTCGTGGAGTACCTACATGCGTTGCATGTATGAGTGACGTGACCAAAAGCTTTGTTATACTTTGTTCTAATAATATTTATATGATAAATAAACATTATGTTATTTTAATTTAGGACTTAAAACTTTTATGGAAAACGATTTTATGTCTTTCGTATATTATTGATTGTAATATTTATGACAAATGTATTTAGGACATATTATATTTAGGGATTTCAATTTTATGGCATGTGATATTATGTGATATTTAGTTCGGGTAAGTTATCATTCGGACAAATGATGATTAGGACAAAAAAAGTTATGGCATTTTAAATTATGGATAAAAAAGTTAGGTGACACAATAGAGAACCTTATTAGATACTTGATATAGAAGGACAGCACAGTGCAGGGGGCTCCTACCACCACATCTTATGGTTATATCTCCAAAACTCTCTGGGATGGAGCTCTTTCGTACACGGAAGCGTCATTATTTGATTGATTAAACAATACTTTGCGCTGGTACAGTCTAATAATGTAGAAGGGTATAAGGTTTTTTTTTATAGGACAAGCCCGCCACACAATTCCCAAAACACTGCAACTCCTGTGCGCCAGAATCAACAGTGGCGACCAACAGAATAGTGCCGAGACAATGAAGCTCGACATCCCAGAGAAAGAATTAAACTGTCTTGGAATCCCGCAACGAAATGAATAAGAAAAAAATAGCGGAGGAGTGGGAAAAACGTAATTTAAACTTTTCTCCATATCAGCAGGAGACAGAACTGAACAAGGACAATAGGCACAAACTATTAATATCATAAACGGGATATTTACCATGTTTGATTTTTGTTTCGAGTTCCCGATATTTCGGCGCTGTTACAAGCACCATGATCACGGCTAAACTGAAGTCATTGCAATGGTAGTGGTGCCGAACGCAAAAAACGAACTAGAAAGAGGGTAGACCGATTTGTCTGCTCATAAACATCCACCCGCAATGACTTCAGTTTATCCGTGATCATGGTGCTTGTAACAGCGCCGAAATATCGGGAACTCGAAACAACAATCAAACATGGTAAATATCCCGTTTATGATATTAATAGTAGTGTCAGTGACCATGTCAGTTTAAAAACTTATAATAGGCACAAACTACAAAGGGTTGTATATAACTGGGATAAGCCCAGTTGTCTAGCACCACTTAGGGCTCGTTTACGGAGACGCGGGGCGTCGCGGGGCGCGTGCAGAAGGCTCGTCTCGTGCTTTTTTATTACCACCACCACAACCAACGCTGCATTTTAAACTAACGAGCGAAAAACGCTTCTAGAAAAATGGACGTTTGAAATTGTTAACGTTTTCATACATCGCCATGTTTGAAATAAAAACGCACAACGCGCCGCGCGACGCCCCGCCTGTACGTAAACATGCACTTAGTGTAAAAGGTTGTGTACTCACCAACATAGTCGTTAGCATCGCCTTCCAGTGTGACAGTGATACCCTTGGACAAGAACGCACAGAAGCTCTGTCCGGCCGAGCCGTTCAGTGAAATGTTCACCGTCTTGCCGTCTGGTAGACCGTCGTCGCCATATTTCCTGTTTATCAAATTGCATTGATTTATATTTTGACTTCGCGAAAAATTAAGTTTACGATCTGATCAATAGTTAACGTCGTGCAAACGTCTTCATAAAGTGATCCGACAATCGGTGGCCAATGTGATCTTGTAAGCAAACACAAGAAAAACATCTCAATCTTTATTGCAATCCATAATGGATTATAGTTGGTAGTCACAATTATGGGCTCTATCGGGCACTAGTTTAGTTTAGTAGGGCACTAGATCAAGAAGGATACGAGAAAGAACACTGGGTGTTTAAATTATCGTATTTACTAGTATAAGTGCCAACTTTAGTCGCACATATGAACTGACATGCCCACTTCTAGTTTTGCTAGCGATATATCAACTTACATAGCGATATGGTAAGACAGCGTGGATGTGAAGGCGCGATCCTCGTTAGTGATCCTCATGTGTATATCCACATGTTGTTCAGTTCCGTCCCAGATGCTGCTGCACTGGGCGATCAGCTGGTTGTCTAGACGCTTCTCCAGTTGGAAGTCCTGGGAAACGAAGGGATTATTGTAGCTGATATTAACGGCGAGGTAACAGGGTGGTTATCAAGATTACAGTTTGAACAGTAATTGCTAATTGTGTTACTTGGAGAATAGTAACATAACATAATATCAAGCCAGTAATCCCCGAAGGGTTAGGCAGACATGGAGAGGTAAATTTCGCCGGTAAGTTATGTTTTTGTAATAGGGGGCGAGCCTATTGTTATCAGCCGAAATTAATAATAATAGTTTATAAGTACATAAAACAATAGCAAAGTACATAGAATGTTGAAACAGTGGGTTGTACTAACAAGTTTAAGAATAAGGTCATTATTCCGGGCTCCTAAAAAACTAGGTACGCAGACCTGTATCTTAGGAGTCGGAGATTTTGGAAATTTTGAATTGCTGATAGAAAAACCCAATAACACTTTACTTGACCCGAGAATCGAACCAGCAGCCGCGCTTGCGACCACTAGACCAGCGGGCAGTCACATTTATGTTAAAGATTTGAATAATCTTACTGAACAGTTACCATAAATTCTACGTTTTTAGGTGTACACAAGTGTTACCTGAGACTTGGATCCACCAATAATATTAACACCAGGCCTCATGTGCAGCGCGTTCTTCAGTATCAGACTAAGGTTCAACATCCTCGCCTTCGGGTTGTCATTGTTCTCGCGCACCTTCAGCAAGTCTGTGCGACCTATCAGGTCTTGGAAGCGACGGACTCCGACCTCGGCCATGTGTGTGCGGACCTGATTGGGAAAATAACTTTTAATAAACAGGGAACTGGCTGTCACACAGGGTCATTCCCTTTCTTCACTTCTAATATTTATCTGTACCTATTGAAAGAAAAGAAATGTGGGTCGTCCGGTGGCGAGATGGGCAGACGACATAGTTGCCATCGGGGGAAGCCTGGATGAGCCTAGCACAGGACCGTGGAGATTGGCACAAGTAAAGAGAGGCCTATATCCAGCATTGGGTAAAGTCAGATTGTAGGGGGGCGTCCATAAATTACGTGAGGTGTTTTTTTAGTTTTCTGTCCCTCCCTCCCCCCCGATGAGATGAGATGTCGTGATATTTTATTCAACCCCCTCCCCCATCCCCCAATCTCACGTGAGATTTTTCAAAATTGATTATGTTCTTACGTAAACGCGTTGGATTGTTACTATAAAAAAAGAAAAAAATATTGCGTCGTGCTTTTATTTACGACTAGTTAAAACTAGTGGCTACGATTAAATCTTAAGCATGTACAATCTGGATTAAATGGACCAAAATAGTATAGGTAATTTTTTTTTGTTTCAATAAAAAAAAATTGTGTGATATTTGCCGATATTTGCCCCCTCTCTCCAACGTAAGATTAGATGAGATTTGACTCGACCCCCTCCCCCCCTTAAACACCTCACGTAATTTATGGACGCCCCTAGATGATGTTGATTCTGACCGTATGGATTCCGTGTCCAAATACGATCTTTAAAAACATTACCGTTTCCTTGCAGTCAAGTAAAAATATAATGCAGTTCATTTCGCAATCTCCAAGTTTGTCGCGCTATACAGTACCCTCTATGAAGTTTATTCGCGCTCTACAGTTAGACACAAAGGTCAAAAATATTGTTTTCTTGTTTAAAAACAAAATAATGTAAGCAACACGTTACCTCTTCAGCCAACATGAACAGATAGTTGATGACATGTTCAGGTTTGCCAGCGAACTTCTTGCGCAGTACGGGGTCCTGTGTAGCGATACCGACGGGGCATGTGTTCAGGTGACATTTCCTCATCATTGTGCAACCTGCAGAAGAGAACATGAACTATAGTAAAAGAGAGAAAATATTTGTTTTGTAATATGGCAATTCAAGTTGAAATTAAATTTGAATACTTTTCGAGTTTTTTGTTAATAGTTGCTTTAGCTATGTAGTAAATAGTTTCGGCATATACTCTGGAAGAAAATACTTCAGTGGTAAATTTGGTTCGAGGTGGCGCAGCAGAAGAGTACTTGGAAGGATATGGGAAGGCCTTTGCCAAGCAGTGGGACATCCAAGGATTCCAAGGCTACTTCAAAATAAAAAAAACAGTTTTGAAGCGAATCATTGAAAAACTTTTTGCAATTTATACATAGTTACACTTGAGTTTGAGTCATCGTGGTGAAAGGATTAGTCAGCTAGACTCTGCGTTACCGAGTGCTAGCTGTCCAGGGTGCGCCGGGCGTTTGGAATCGTAGTTCGATTGAGCGCCACAGTCACGTATAGACGACAAGTCGAACAAGCAAAAAAGTGCCTTAAGTCTGTCGGCTTAAGGTACTTTTTGCTTGTCGTCTTACTTGACTGTGGCGGTCAAAAGGTTAACGCCGCTCGGGGAGGCTCCTTTCTTGCGTTGAGTTGTCGACTCGAAAAGAAGAAGTTACACTCACCTAGAGCAATAAGTGGTGCAGTACTGAATCCAAACTCGTCAGCACCAAGCAGTGCAGCTACCATCACGTCGAAACCTGTCCTGATTTGTCCGTCAGCTTGTACTACCACTCTGAAAGTTATAATTGTAACAATATTGATGGTCTGAGGGGAAAGAGTAGCATTGCTGCTTTTTGGGCATTTTGGAGTGTAAGGGCTCGTTTACGGAGACGCGGGGAGTCGCGCGGCGCGTGCAGAAGGCTCGTCTCGTGCTTTTTTATTGATTTACTGAGAGACGGGTCCACCACAACAAACGCTGCATTTTAAACTAACGAGCGAAAAATCGCTTCTCGTAAAATCGACGTTTGAAATCGTTAACTTTTTCATTTAATGCCATGTGTTTGAATTAAAAACGCAGCACGCGCCGCACGACGCCCTGCGTGTACGTAAACATGCACAAATAGTTGTTTTGCGTCGATGTGTCGGATATTTTCCCTCCAGTTATTATTTTTGAATAGAATAGAATCTGTGAATAGAATAATATTTATTTCTGAGTATATGGTAGTTACAAGATTTTAATATGTCATTGTTCTTTCTTATGTTCATGTTTTAGAGAAAATGTATCTTTTTATTTCATCCCATTGCAACAAAATGATGAGCAAGCCGTCACCTGGATCTAAGATCATTCAGCACCAGCACTTGATGTGTCTCAGCGACTCCCAGCTCCCACGGCAGCCCGGCGCTCTTGATGCCGGTCCACGAGCTGGCGCCCGTGCCGCCGTCGTGGCCTGAGATCACTATGTGTTCCGCTTTACCCTGCGAAACAATCACGTATTGTTGTAAGAAAAAACTTGAAAAACAAACAGCGCGATTTATTTAGGCGTTTCGAAGGTGTTGCCTAAAAATGGGCACAAAACAAAATAGGATCGACCCAAAGAACTCTTAGCCACCATTTTTTTTTTGCAATCACGCCTTTGCATATAGTACAGGCTGTAAACAAAGTCCAAGCAGCGTTGACAGTTTGTATAGTTGGCTCAGTTGGCTGTGGGTAAATCTTTATCCAAAATTCTATTTGGTTATTTCTTCAAGCATTTTATCAGAGCCTATAAACAATTTAGAATAAAGAATATTCATATCACTCAAAAGGTGGATAACGAAATGACGTACCTTAGCCACACCAGAAGCCACAACTCCCACACCGACTTCGGACACAAGTTTGACAGAGATCCTCGCCCGAGGATTAGCTGCCTTCAAGTCATAGATGAGCTCAGCCAAGTCCTCGATGGAGTAGATGTCGTGGTGAGGAGGTGGAGAGATCAGACCCACGCCCGCCACGGAACAACGAGTCTTGGCTATGTCTTCTGTTACTTTGTAACCTGGAGAACAGAATATGTTGATATAGATTAGCAAGTATTTAAATAAGTACTATAATTCACACAGGCTGAATGAAAGACGAAGTCTGAACTAGGACCGTATTTTTTCCATTATTGATCAACAAGTTAAGCATTCGTAACATCAGCAGACTAATCCATGACCTATCCGCAGATCTCCAAGATTTCAGTCAAGCTGTCTGCTGCTATTACATTTTCTTCGTTGTTTGTAATTTGCAGGTCAGTGTACAATAAGATAAAATGCGACCGTAACAAATAACAGACACCTTAGAAAAAAATAATTAGGTGAGATATGGTTGGCGATAAAGATTGAATATGGGATAAGGGAAGGAGGATTGTCACTAATCTGTAACTGTGTCCGCTAAATAAATAGATGATGAACTAGTACGTTACCTGGCAGCTCGCCGCCCTCGCCCGGCTTGGCCCCCTGCGCCATCTTGATCTGCAGATCGTCTGCGTGCGCCAGGTACGACGCCGTCACCCCGAACTAGTACGTTACCTGGCAGCTCGCCGCCCTCGCCCGGCTTGGCCCCCTGCGCCATCTTGATCTGCAGATCGTCTGCGTGCGCCAGGTACGACGCCGTCACCCCGAACTAGTACGTTACCTGGCAGCTCGCCGCCCTCGCCCGGCTTGGCCCCCTGCGCCATCTTGATCTGCAGATCGTCTGCGTGCGCCAGGTACGACGCCGTCACCCCGAACTAGTACGTTACCTGGCAGCTCGCCGCCCTCGCCCGGCTTGGCCCCCTGCGCCATCTTGATCTGCAGATCGTCTGCGTGCGCCAGGTACGACGCCGTCACCCCGAACTAGTACGTTACCTGGCAGCTCGCCGCCCTCGCCCGGCTTGGCCCCCTGCGCCATCTTGATCTGCAGATCGTCTGCGTGCGCCAGGTACGACGCCGTCACCCCGAACCGACCGGACGCCACCTGCTTGATGGCTGAGCGACGGTTGAACTCGGGGTCCTGACACACAACTAATGGTTAGTACTTTATAAATATTTCTGTGACGAGACTTTAGTTGCGTCAGTCTAAAGGTAGTACACTGACTTTGGCAGGTCGTGGTCTCTAAAATATAACAAGGAGTAGAGTAACCAGAGTGATATCAGATTGGAGTAGGTTGAAGAAGGCCTTTGCCAACTAGCAAACGGACTTATAGAGTTAAGAAGCACCAAATACATACATAACAGTGCATTAGTGTAAGAAATAATTATTGTACGTCTATTTTCAGCATAAAAGGCTTTATTATTATAAACACTAACACACTAATCTTATTTTTAACACCGTCGCCAATAAAACAAGAAACGTAAGTAAAACATCAAACCGCATAAGGTCAACAAACAAATTACCTGGTTGAGATATCTGTCAGCATTTTCCCCACCTTCTCCAGTGTTGGACTTGCCGCCGATGCGGTTCATTGCGATGGCCAGCGTTGTGTGTGCCTCCAGGGATATCGAACCGAATGACATCGCACCTGGAAGAGAACACCAAATATTACTAACATAAACGGTGTATCGGGCTAGTGGCTGCAGCTCCACGTTCATATATTCATTCATTTCAGCCGAAATACGTCCACTGCTGGATACCTACATCCAGCAGTTGACTGAAATTTTCCATTCTGCAAGAGTCCCCACATTGACCGGTCCCGTGGGTCGTTTCATTAGGAGGGTTTCTCATAATTGCCAGGTTTGTACAAAACCATTGAGAATGCAGCCCACTCTCTGGTAAGTCCCTTAATCGCCTATTACGACTCCCACAGGAAGAAATGGAATGGTGCTGGTTCTTTACATCTGACACCATACATTAAGCCTCTATTTTGCGTATACGTGGGAACATTCGATCCACGCCAGCTACTCAAAACGGAGCGGGAGCACATCATCTATTTGCATTCAAAAAGAATGAAACACAAAGTGGTCCTAAAACTTTTCGTGTCAATTATTGCGCAAGATAGATTTTGTATCAATTAAACATAAAATAAGTAGGTAGTTCAGTTCAATACCTGTAGCAAATCGCTTGACAATTTCAGCAGCTGTCTCCACTTCACTCAGAGGAATAGGTTCATCAAGTTTGACGAGCTCCAACTGACCACGCAGGGTGCACGCACGAACTGATTCCAAAGCACTCTCCCTGTTGAATTAATGGATATTTAAATGTTGTCGGTGTACAGTCTCAAATCTCCTTTATACATAACATTTTTGAGTGTATCTAGTTTGTTTTCAACCAATCAATTACAATTTCGTACCAGTAGAAAATAATTTGGACAAAAACCAAATATGTAAGCATGACGACCAAACTATACTAAACCAGTTTATGTGGATCTTTGATTGTATTGGAAATTGATACAAAGCGAGGCCGTGTTATACTAGAAATGTGTGGATATTATGTTTCTCTTCTCTTATTTCTCTTTATCTTCAAACAAGAGTAAAGTTATACATATCCAGTATAACCTGAGCTAGTTTTGTCGAGCTTAGCGTTCAATGAGAGACCAACTTAATTTGGATTGCATATCTTAAACACATCAGTAAAAGAGTAACCTGTATTTATCGTAAGCAGAAGAGCTCTTATTGAGCGCGGCCTCTTGCAAGTTAGCGATGGACATCGGGTCGTTGATGTGCTTCTCACCGCCCGCACGCCAGTGGTAGTTACCGGGGTTCCTGGAAACATAAGTTACCGTTAGTTTTTTATTTATTTATTATCCTTACTGTTTTCGTTACTATAAAAATTTAAAGTAAATCATATTTTTTTGTGTTAATGTCTTAGCTGGGTGGTGTGTGACTGCTGTTTTTGCTATTTACCTCAAAACCAATGCGTCCTTGACGTCGCCATAAGTCAATGCATGCCTGTCGAATATTTCCTTTGACAAAATCTCGAAGTTAACACCACCTAAAAACAAAATAAAAGTAATGATTACACAACAATGCATTCATCGATCATTTATTTAAAATACGTCATACTTTATTTGAAATCAAATACTTCTTCATTTCGAAAAAAAGGTCCTTATAGTAGTTATAGTAAGTAAGAGAAAAACTACGCGAACTTCCTATTTGGCACAATACAGTCATAACGACTTATCCAAAACAACACTTCGTTACTTCTTGTATGAATAGTAGAGGTACTGATCCATTACCCTTGTGCTAGCCCCAGTAACTATGTCACCCTAGTAGACCATATTTAAAGTTTACATCAATGAAATGACTTAAAATAAACTTACCAATCCTAGACTGCGTGCCTCTAAAGCACTTATCAACAACTTCCTCACATAATCCAACCGCTTCAAAGATCTGCGCACTCTTATAGGACTGCAGGGTACTGATGCCCATCTTAGCCATAACCTTAGCCAGCCCAGTCTCTATGGCCCCCTGGTACGCTTGGTAGATGTCTTCGTCCGTGAGGTTGGGGTCTAGTATGTTGTCTGTGCGGAGGGAGAAGGCGAGCTCGAAGGCTAGGTAGGGGCAGATTGCGTCGGCGCCGTATCCTGAGAAATAAAATTTGAATATTAAGTGCCAGGAAAGTATATACTGATACTGGTAGTCTGCATTATACAGTTGGACAAAGTAGACAACCAGTTGTTTCGATCCAAGGCCAATGTCAAGGCCTCGGACACAAAGGGCTAAGAAGGAACGTGGGTGGTTTTTAATCAGTAGAAGTTTGACACTCCCTTCCGCTCAGCCCAGAGCGGGAGGAGTCATTTTATGATGTCATGTGGACACCATGACATCATAAAATGACTCCTGTCATGTGGTCTTGTCCGGATCGTCCCGCCATCTACTACTAGGTCTACCGTGACGCCTTCTGGTTGTGTCAGAAGTGGCTATTTTGGCTCACAGCTCCTTGGACATGCGGCAGACCTGGCCAGCGTAGTCCCACTTCAGCTAAGAGCGTAATTTGAGTAACGTTTTATATGTTTTGGCTAAGATATTATTAAGTTCCCGTATCTATCTTGCATATTATTATAGTATTTTGCAGAATGTCTTACCAAGTAGAACGCACATGTGGTGAACCTCTCTGGCTTCAGCAGTTTCAAGAATGATGCCAACCTTCATGCGTTGACGGGTCTCGATCAAGTGATGGTGGACGGCTCCTATAAGTAACAAATAAGTATTAATAAGTAATTAGTATCTTGATTTTTTCATTAAAAATTGTCCTTGATTCGGTGCTTCTGCTTGATCTTCTTCTTTTCGAGTTGATAATAGGGGATCGGAATAACTCAAAAAAATATGATTCTATTTAGTCCGTCAAGTTAGATCATCGAAAAATATTGGATACGTGTTTTATGTTTTATCAAATCAATAAAAATTGACGAAGCTATAGCGCGTCAAAGATCATGGAGTGGGGCTTGAAACGTCACATCATATGACGTCACACGAGTTTTCGAAGTACCGTATCGTCTTCATTTTTTGTTTACGTGAAAAAAGAAAAAAATATGTGGTCAATATTTTTTGGAAATCTATCTGACGGACTAATTAGTTTTTTTTTGTCCGATCCCCTATTCAAATTTTATCTGACCATAACGTAAACTGGGCAGCTCTGTCGTTTGCTTCATTTAACCCGTGAACATTTGAACGTACGTAACGCAATAAGTTGTGCACGACGGGCAAGAGAGGAGGTGTGGCACATCCTTTGTTGGGCTCCACACTCAAATTCTATCAGGGATGGTTCAATTATACCCCATCGAGCAGGATTGGATCCGCAGCGGCCCCAACTTGGGCACGCAGTCTGTTTACGCTTCCTATATCGGCCACCGCAGTTCGTGATCAGGGGGTAGTTATTGTTAACCCTGTCTAATGTTAAAAGTGTAGGTTACCTAGTGCCAGCAGCATGCTGACAGGCACCCGACTAGGTCCAGCAGCCCTGTCGCTGAGTACGAGGAGCTGGTAGCCTTCAGACGCAGCCGCGTACGCCTCAGCGGAGATACGTCCCAGCGCGGGCTCCATGCCCGACGGACCTTCTAGGTAGTCGAACGAGCAGTCGATCACCTTTGTCTGGGGAAAGAAATATGTTGAGCTTATCTTTGGTGTTTATAGGTTTGATAATCAGTTTTAGTCAATGTTTTAACTAGTCTGAAGTAAAGTTGAACAATTATAGGGGATCGGACTGGGTCAAAATAATATGATTCTGTTTAGTCCGTAAGTTAGATTATCGAAAAATATTGAATACGTGTTTTTTGTTTTATCAAATCAATAAAAAATGACGAAGATAAAACGCGTCAAAGATCTTGGAGTGGGGCTTGAAACGTCGCTTGTGTCCTCAAAATGTACTATCATATGACGTCACACGAGTTTTCGAAGCACTGTATCGTCTTCATTTTAAGTTTACGTGAAAAAAGAAAAAATACGTGTCCAATAATTTTTGGAAATCTATCTGACGGACTAATTAGTTTTTTTTTTGTCCGATCCCCTATTGTATAGTTTTTTTTATTGGTATCATCATCAAAAATTTGTAAAGCTAAAATTTTAGCAAGTCTGGGACAGTCTGGGTTCATTCCTACTAAACAGGTCTACGGTAAAACTAGTGGGAATTTATATTCCAACGATTCAGGGTAGTACAAAATCGTAGAACAAGTGGGAACAAAACTCCCACTAGTTCTACCGGTTCTTTGACAGAATTTTTCTTTAAAACTAATGGGGTGCACCTTAATAGTAAGGTAGTAGTAATAACGTAATAGTAAGGTAGCAATTTATGGGGAACTGCGCGAAATAATCCACAACGAAAGGACTGATCGCCCGCCTGGTGTCTGCAGGCGTCCCCGAAGATAAATGGAAGGTAGCAATAACTATTTACATTTTGCTAGTCGTTTTAAAGATGTGGTGGTATTTGGTAAATGCAGAATAAGTAGTAAATAGCATCTAAGATGTGTTACCTTCCATCCCCGATGAGTGGTATGCTTCAGAGCATACAGGTCAGGCAGAGACAGGATGGGCTGCGGTAGGAACAGTCGGTGCACGAACTCTGCGCTGGGCTGCAGGATGTTAGGTGCCGGGCCGATCGGGCATAGCAGAGACATTACGATCTTCTCCCTGTAATTAAATAATGATTGATAAGACATAAATAACCTAAGCTTTTTTCACATGGGATAGCAGAAACGACAGAACGCCACTTGCTTTAGCAAATGTTAGCAGGTTATCTTGCTGGATGGCTTAGATATAAATTCAATTCTCTCTCTTATTTTCTAGATGACCATTGCAATTGAGTAGGCCCATTTGGCAACGAGTTTGGCATTTTCAGTAGCGCCTATCAGCTCCTGCGATGTGCAAGTAACAGAAGAGGCGGGGCACGATAACAACTGTTCCATATAAATTCAGTAGAATGTCTATAAAATAAAAAATAAATTTACTTTCAACGTCCAACTCAACTGCTGTGCAAAGATTTCTCCCAGAAATTTTACTCATGCCTTCAACCGTCAGTCCAATACCGAGTGAAGGTTCTTTACCAGTCGACAGACATAGCACCAAATAACTTACCTGAATGGATCAATAGGTGGGTTGGTGACTTGCGCGAACAGCTGTTTGAAGTATTCGTAAGGCATCGGCTGGAACTGGGACAGGCAAGCCAGCGGTGCATCGTTACCCATGCTGCCGAGAGCTTCTTTCCTGTAATCAAAAGTAAAGATATGCATATAGAAAAGACAATTCGTGTGCCTAATCAGATTACCTATCGGAAATATAACTTCCACACAAACCTTATAACCTGTCAAGGGATTTTCAGAAATCCTTACTTGGTGTTCAAAAGGAATTCTAGACCCAGCAGTTTATAGCCTAAAATCATCGATTGATTACGATTACGAACGAATATAATATTATCGGAAGGCAATAGGGGATCGGACAAAAAAAAACTAAGTAGTCCGTCAGATAGATTTCCAAAAATTATTGGACACGTATTTTTTCTTTTTTCACGTATACTTAATATGAAGACGATACAGTGCTTCGAAAACTCGTGTGACGTCATATGAAAGTACATTTTGACGACACAAGTGACGTTTTAAGCCCCACTCCAAGATCTTTGACGCGTTTTATCTTCGTCATTTTTTATTGATTTGATAAAACAAAAAACACGTATTCAATATTTTTCGATAATCTAACTTACGGACTAAACAGAATCATATTTTTTTGACCCAGTCCGATCCCCTATTGCATAGATGAATTATGTCTTGATTGCATCAATAGCTCT
This sequence comes from Diarsia dahlii, assembly GCA_949775195.1. NCBI lineage: Eukaryota > Metazoa > Arthropoda > Insecta > Lepidoptera > Noctuidae > Diarsia > Diarsia dahlii. The sequence continues at coordinate 20,483,536 of OX459194.1, read as the reverse complement.
TGATTGAGTTTTGCAGATTTTTCTTCCAAAGCAGCCCTATAATCTTTACACTGACTAGATCGTCATCTGTCTTGCCTTTTCCAACTAAGTTGTGGTCGGCTTCCAGTCTAACCGGATGCAGCTGAATACCAGTATTTTACATGGAGCGACTGCCTATCTGACCTACACAACCCAATTAGTACTGGGTAATACGATACCCATTGGTAAGACTTTTGGGTAACCTGTAACGACTGTCAAATATGTACAAAATTTTATATGGGCTTACTCTTGACCCAAGGGCAGAGATGAGGTCGACGATGGAACGAGCTTACAGTACGATCAAATTATCTTGGCAGGTCTGAACATAGGCTCTGCGAACTTTTACGCATGTAAACTTGTGAAGAAAACTGTTATTGCCAGATAAACCAATACTTAAACGATCAGAAAATATCTAATTTAAACAGTGAGAAATACAAATAAAATAAATATCATAACACTTTTATACATTAGTTGTAACAAAATGACCTGCACGAAGTTCGGACCTGCCAAGATAATTTGATTGCACTGTACCCAGAAGACGCCTATTTACTCGCGACTTAAATAGATTGTTTAGTTTGTGAGTTTAACGTGCTTTCAGAGGCACGGAGAAAACTCAGTATGTACCCTTAGACGGTTGAATAATTAACAGTACACATTAAACTTACTTGTTCTGAATCATAGGCAGCAGCAACATATGGATAGACTCAATAGTGTATCCATACAACGGCAAGCGCCTATCAGCCAGCCCCGTGATAATACTGCCGTTGGTACCATTAGTGCCGTTCGACACTACGGCAGGAGTACCGTTCTCTGCGGCCACGGACTTGTGGATGTCTTCCATCGTTATCTGGAATTGTTTGTGAGGATATTGTGGTAAGTATATGGTGGTAAGTTAGGTTGATATCAACGGCTGACGATGAAATGTATTATGAGCCTTGATTGACGTGAAATCGGCTTGAGTTGATTAAAAATATAGGCATAAGTCTATGCAATAAAGTGCATAGTCCGACGTCGTGGTATAGGCCGGTATAGCACCCGAAGGAAACTGTTTTTAAACGGTTTTATTTAGCTCACCCCGTTTGTTTTATTCTTTCTTGGATCAAATTTAGTAATTCAAATTTCACCCTCTTCCTGTCAACCGATTAATCTGAAATTTTGTATACACTTTGGATTTTGGTGACAATACAATTATGTTTATTCATTATCATTATAAATTCAAGATGGCCGCCGCTACAAAATGGCGGATAATTTATGTTTTATTAATCCCATCAATATGGGTATCAAATGAAAGGGCTCAACAAGCAGAATACAATATACTATAAAAAATTGAAATCCAAGATGGCGGCCGCTACAAAATGGCGGATAACGTAGGTTTTATCAATCCCATCAATATGGGTATCAAATGAAAGGGCTCAACAAGCAGAATACAATATACTATAAAAAATTTAATTACAAGATGGCGGCCGCTACAAAATGGCGGATAACGTAGGTTTTATCAATCCCATCAATATGGGTATCAAATGAAAGTGCTCAACAAGCAGAATACAATATACTATAAAAAATTAAAATCCAAGATGGCGGCCTCTACAAAATGGCGGATAACTTAGGTTTTATTAATCCTTGCAATAATGAAGCACTAAATGAATTAAACAGAATGCGAAATAAATACTAAAAACTAGAAAATAAAAATAGGTAAAAAAACTTTTTAAGTTAAACGGTTTTATGTTAAACATACATTGCAATGTTTAAGATAAATGTACTAAAAACCAAAAAATAATAAAATAGATACAGTCGTGGGAATTATAAACATATGCATAGACTAGACTAAAATATAAAACCGTGGGGCACGTCAATTGTCTACAATCGTTGATTAAAATGTTTGACGTACCCCACGGTTTTATATTTTAGTCTAGTCTATGCATATGTTTATAATTCCCACGACTGTATCTATTTTATTATTTTTTGGTTTTTAGTACATTTATCTTAAACATTGCAATGTATGTTTAACATAAAACCGTTTAACTTAAAAAGTTTTTTTACCTATTTTTTAAATTGCAAAATGGGCCTACTCTTGACTTCGATCACGCCTGATGGAAAGTGATGGATGAAATCTATGATGGAACGAGCGTGTCCAGAAGATGCTTATTCATTCTTGGTATTTTTTATTTTTATAGCATAGACATACTCTTTCTATCCGGCTCAAGCCAATTCCGCGTCGATAAGTCTAGTCACTCACTTAGTTCAAGTGACAAATATGTGAGCAACAAATAATAAAATTAGTCATTCCATAGTCAGCCGTGTAAGTTTGCTACAACATCTAACAATTCCTAGAAAGCTTATCAAAAAATAAATCTTCTGAGAACGTGTAAAGCTGTAAACACGACGCCCGTATTGGTCCTCTCAGTCGTGGAGATATTGCTTCACAAAAATACGAAAAACAGTAACTCAATGTGTTAGATGAAGCGGCCCTTTCTGTAGTTAAGAACATGCAGATGTCATAATCGTCGCGAGTAGGATAGAAGACGTGATTAGCTCTCATATTTTACTCAAAAACACAATATTACCAAGGTACTTATTCAGGAGTAGCCATTACATATCTGAATGGCATAATAAAACTATAATTTTATTATGCTATAGAGTGAAGTAATAATGGCTACTCTTGTTTGTTGGGTACAAGTACAAAATAATAAAATTGAGTACAAAATGTTTACTACTACTGAGACTGACATATAAATTTTCATCATCATGTAATTATTTGAAGTTGACTGACATGGAATGATGTTTTAAATCATTAGTTGAAATGTATTTGAAAGAGTAACAGACCGAGGAAATCACGTCTATTACCGACCCTCACGAAATAGTAGTTTATGCGATTGTGCATAATGAAGGGCATTACAACACAAGTGTGGGTTTAAGCATCACACGAGTGTTGTAATGCCTAATTTATGTATAGTTGCATACACTACTTTATCTACCCAAATATCATAAGGGCTTTATGATGGGTTCATGAACCATAGGGAAATGACCAGCATTGTTACCAGTGTAATGCAATAAAAAATAAACAGGTTATTAGTTGCATTCGTCGCTGCATTTACGATATCTGGCGGAGTGTTCATGTCAATTTCTGAGTCACTATCACTCATTTTCGACAGAAATAAAGAACTTATCAGAAACATTTTCTACTCGTAACTGGAAATAAAAAGCTAACGAACAAATGACAGCTCGAGATGGCGGCGTTTCGGATATCTGTTCTTTTTTTTAAATCTTAAGCAAACAAACAAAGTCACTATTCTTGTGTCACTCGAGATCAAAATGTCGTGCGATTTATAATTAAAATCATACTGAATTGGGATTTCGTATCGATAGGTATCTGTTTTAATGTAGATACTAGAATAGCACACTCACTTGAATTTGACACCTGTTCCAAATTTAAACTCATAACCTACTGTTTTCAGTAGGTTATGAGCTCATTACAGTTCTGTTTATTTCTGCTGGTTGGTAATGCTGGTCATTGCCTATGGTTTTTGAACGCATTAGAGAGGGTTTATGATATTTGGGTAGATAAAACAATTTATTGTCTAGCCCTGCGCTCGTAACAGAATAGAGACAAGTCAGGGCGCACTACCCGACCTCTCCCTGTACAGTTGTCAACAGCAATTTAGAAATTCGTCACTCCCCATGCGGCTAACCAAACTCACCATCTGAACAAATGTTTATAATGTATTTCCCACGTACGGTAATGCATAGAAAAGAGAAACAAATGTTAACAATGTGGATATCTTTGTAGAATGTATTTTATATAAAGGACTGTGTTTGATATATATACACAAATAATGAAACAATACAATACATATGGAATATGAAGTGATTTTTTTTAGCTACTGCACCACCACCTCTTATAGTATTGCTTATAGCTTCATAAGTCAGCGAGGTTAAAATGGGACTGGGTACCCATTTACATTTCCACGATGGATCAAGACAGATGGACCAGAATCGTCGCACAGTGTGTGCCTGAAGACGGTCGCCGTCACCGAGGCAGGCTCAAGAAACTCTGGTGTGACGATTTTGACTCGTTCCTAACTGATTGGCCAGAGAAGGCAAAACAACGGGAGAGTTGGAAAGAAATAGGGAGGCTTTTGCCCAGCAGAGGGACACAGCAGGTTTATAAAAAAAATTAATCCATCTCTTGAAAATTGAAATGATACTGCTATGACAAGTAGTGGTGGAAAGCCCTCAGTACCCAATTTTGAACTATGAAAGAATAGAATATAAATTTTATACCAAACAAATCTGTTAAAATTGTGTTGTTTTTACCTTATCCTGAAGCCACTCAGAGTGAGGTCGGCTGCGGGCGATTTCCATCTTCAGTTCAGCATCCTGAACTAGTTTCTTCTCAACGGTATCGACCAGCAACATACGACCGGGTTTTAGACGACTCTGGAACATTGAATATGGTTGCTAAGTATCAAGATTTACTCGAAGCAAATGTTAGTGCTGTGCAGGTGGCTACATACTTATCTAACACAATTTGAGTTAATTGACTCATAAAGAAGTATCAAAATAGTGGGAATAAAGGTCCATATCCTTTGACATGAGATGGAATAATAGGTTTCATGAACCTATCCATAGGAATGACGCCAACACATCAAGTTACTTCAATCTGTCAAGTTATTTTAATAGATTTTCAACTTTTGGCTAAAGCATTAGGTTCAAGGATGATTGGATTTTTTTTACAGTTTCGAGTAGTTTGATGTGCATCTGTTCCATGGCCCACATTTCATCTCGGTCCAGTATATTCCTCCCACCCGTTCAATCTATACTAATATTATAAAGCTGAAGAGTTTGTTTGTTTGTTTGTTTGTTTGTTTGAACGCGGTAAACTCAGAAACTGCTGGTTGGAATTGAAAAATTCTTTTTGTGTTAGATAGTCCATTTATCGAGGAAGGCTATAGGCTATATAACATCACGCTACGGCTAATAGGAGCGGAGCATAAATCAAATATGTTTCAAAAACGGGAAAAGGTATTTCCTTCTTGAGAGCTTCCGCTGCGTGCGCTGCGAAAACGGTTTAAGTTACACTAATATCATGTATGAAGGAATTGTTCCTCTTTAAAAGTTCTAAAAAAAAGTCCGCGACAGCATGTATCTATCTTTTAATATTGACTCACTGTAACCTTTTTTTACAGTTAAACTGTTAGGTTAAAAAGAATTATTTTTTGCGAAGCTTATTTAACCCATATGGTATTAATCTATATCTAAATAAATGTGTTTCTTAGAACGTAAATTTAATATAGAATATTTGTGCCCTTTACTCTATACAGTTTAAACAAATATCTTAGAAGATATCGCAATGTAAAAATATCCGCGCGGCAAATATTTCGCGCGTCGCAATGTAGGTTGGGAATTCAATTCTGGCTGGCCTCCGGGAAATTCAAAATACTTACTGCATCATAATGTTTACAAGTATAGTGTTATAGTATATTTAACAGTAAGAGATACCTATAGTAATTCATACTTTAATATAATCTAAGCTAATCTAAACCATCTGAACTATTATAATAAAGAGGAAAGATAAGATTTTTTGTTTGTTTATTTAGCTTAATTTATGTCGGATAGTCGATATCGAGAAAGGTTATAAGCTATATTTATGTGACGCAGACGAAGTTGCGTGGGTCAGCTAGTAGTCATATAAAGATAAACCAATGCAGAAAGGGTGGTCTCACCTTCAGGATAACCTTGTCAGGGTCTACATCATAGACACCAACTTCGGAAGCCATGACGAGTATATTCTCGCTAGTGACGTAGAACCGTGAGGGTCGCAGACCGTTCCTGTCCAGAATGGCACCTGAAAACATTCATTTGAGTGTGAGACAGCATACATTAAAACGGGTTTTAAAATGACGAAGAACCTACTATCTTCCTAGTCGGGGGTGCGTGTGAATGAACTTGTATCTCCCGGGTTCCCCGGGACATGGTAGAAGTAGGAACAATGGGTTTTTAGTCGGTTCTAGTCACATAGCCCTCCGCTTGACCCAGACGAAGGGTATCCATGAGGATTTTCACACAATTTTCAAATGTCATAATAAAGTTCATGTAAGTTCTATTACCACTTACCAATATACCGTCCATCAGTAAAGGAGACCAGTGCAGGTCCATCCCAGGGTTCCATACAAGACGAAGCCCACTGGTAATAGTCCCTCTTCTCCTTAGGCATGGTGACGTCATTCTGCCACGCTTCGGGCACCATGGTCATCACAGCTTCGGGCAACGAACGCTGGCCGGCGTGCAAGAGGAATTCTAGCACGCAATCGGCTGAACCAGAGTCGGAGAGATTCGGTTCCACGACTGGGTACAGTTTTTTGAGATCTGGAGACAAGAGTGTTCGATTTTAGAAGGGTTGTCATGATATTAAGATGATATTTTTTTTTTTTTTATTTCTATTTTTTTTCGTTTGTGTAATTTTTTGTAATTTTTATTCAACCTATAACTTATATGTATGGTGTTCCTGTTAGTATAAGTTGGTTATAAATAAATAAATTAATTAATATTATGCTGAGAAAACTCCATTTTAATATTATTAAGAGTTTCTACTCAAGTAGAATCTGTGTATTGCATAACTGAAAGTTCATTTGGGTGTCAAAGATTCGATCGTAGCCTCTGGGTTGTGGAGGTCAGATAGGCAGTCGCTCTACGTAAAATACTGGTATTCAGCTGCACTCGGTTAAGACTGGAAGTCGACCTCAACATAGAACGCAAGATACATTTGAGACACTGATGCTGACTGCAGTTACTACATAAAATTATAATAAAATTTTAAAGATAACGTTCATACCTTCTCCGAACAGTTCGCTCTTCATGACACCTTCACGTGCCTTCATTAGGTTGACATTACCTCGCAGCGTATTGATCTCGCCATTGTGAGCGAGGACTCTGTAAAATAATACCAAACAGCAGATTATTAAGGATACCCAAACCTCCACCTCTTTTGTACAGAGAAATTATTATGAGGTTTCTTGTACCAAACGAAGGACAGGAAATTAAAGAAGTTATTAAATACTTCAGAAAAGGCTGGAAAGATGTTGAATTTCATAATAATATCACAAACCTCAGAGGATGAGCTCTCTCCCAGCTGGGGAAGGTGTTGGTAGAGAATCTGGTGTGCACCAATGCCAAGTAAGTGGTGAAGGCTGGGTTGGTCAGATCCTTGAAGTACTCCTGCAGAGAAAATAAATAAGAATGAGTTCATATGCCTAATCGTCAAAAGCTTAGACTGAGATCTGTTTTAGAATGTTTGAGATTTGTTTTTGAGGGTTTTCTCAACCCCATATAATAATTTTATCAGTTGAATTAGAGTTTGGACATCCAGTGCTTATTGGCATTTTGACTTTAAGTTCAGCACAGAAAGTTGAAAATCCAAGAGCACGCTAAATGTCGTCACGGCATTAAGCTCTCCCTCTTTAGCCCAAATTTGTACAAATAAGCATAAAAAGCAAGTTTCCACTCACCCATAACTGCTGAGAAGTCAACAGTCCCTTGTAGACGACAGTCTTCAACGCAAGACTGCAGATGTAGAACCTGGCTCCAGGCACGACCAGCTCATGGGACGCACGTTTGCGCAGCACGAATATCTGAAAATACGCGTACACTCCACATACGGAAAATACAACACACGATGGGATGCCTGAATGGAAAATATGGCCCAGATTTGTACACTATGATAATGAGTATCTTTAAATATGTAAATGTGTGGAAATTTTTATAAATAAGTATCAAAGACAAACATCTCGTGATGTGATAATTAACATACAAATTGCTACGTATGAGGATATTAATTCAAGATATTTTGATAGATTTTTGTATCTGTACCTAAGTGTACGACCACTTTCAGAATACAGGCATCCCGTAGGGATTATGAAAGGGTATGTAAAATTTACGTTTAGCACGAAGTGGTCGCGTCCGGCCGGCCAGTGTGCTCGCAACGATCTGAAAAAACACCTATAAGAGTTCCTTACGTCCTAGATCCGCGCTCACTACCACTCATTTCAAGAGGATGAATTTGCAACGGGTACCATTGCAAGTTCATACTCTCCATACCCTCTCTCGCTCTTGTGTGTTGCTTCGTCTCGTTCTTACCTGTCTGGCTAGTTGGTCGTCGTCAGAATCTCCGGTAACAAACACTTGACGCATAAATGGCTCCGAATTACGAGCCACCTGACCTGAAAGCGAGCCAAAAGAGCCCATTACTAACTTCACCAAGGGGATGTGTCAACTTTATACTAGCAGATTTATATCCTATTTTATTAGAACACTTTAATGGCAGAGAAATCAAATGGTATCTAGAAATGTCATAAATGTTTAATGTATTTGGTACTGTATGTAATTTGAACTGAACAGATGGCTACATTTATGACAAACTTGAATGACTGTAGACATGACAACATTACCATTTAAGCGTTATTTTATGAAAAAGGCTGCATTTGTTTGGACTTGTTGATATTTAACTCAAGATTCAACAAAAAGTGAATGATGCAGACTATAATTTAAACAAATAACACATAAAACTAATGTTCATCTAATGAATCTCAAGTTAAAGTGACAAGTCATTCTATTTATTTGTTTTATCAAAATCTTCGTACGATCCAAGCATCAAAATATATTTATTTATTTAAACTTCATGCACAACAGTGGTACATATATCTGTATTCTAACAATTTCGTTCCTATTATTTGGGAAATCCGATTATACTCTTCTATGTATATCCTTCGATGCTTGTGACAGTACGTACCATTACTATTTGCAATAATTTTCCAAGCGTATCCACACATTTGCAATGCAAATCATAAACATCGTATCCATGCAAAATCATAGTCTTTTAATGAATTAATCCATTCTAAAAGCGAACGTTGTGAATACGTTATGGAAAATTGAATAAGAACCTACTAGGCGTAATAGAATCACTGAAACAATGAAAAAAGTACTAAAACAATGCTGTAACACAAATTGTCGGTGCCTTATTTGGGACTTAAACATAACTGGCTAAATGTGGGTGTACTATGAGGTACACATCTGCCTAACCCTTCGAGGATTAGAGGCGTGATGTTATGTTTGTTTAGGAAAGCAATTTGCACTACTGCTTCCAGTGATTCTAAAACGCATAGTATCGTGTCTGATGTCAAATCGCACAAACCGTTTGGTCAAGCTTCGCATGACCGCATTCAGCCGCGTTTAAACGACCCGACATTACTACGACCTGCAATGATAGTCGCAAACAAAAATCGCAACGTCGAAACTGGCCTTATATCGAGCGACAAATATCGGTGGACTGTGGACATCGTCAGTGAGTGACAGGACAATATAAATGATAATATCTTTTCATTCTACTATACGTTAGCTTTACTGAGAGCCTTTTTATCATTTTCCCATTATGGCACGAAGCAAGTGCTTATTTTGAATATTATTTCATGTTTATTTCAAGTGACAGCGAGATATAGACGTAAATATAGAATAGTATGGTCTCAGAATAAATCTCCCATCTAGTAAACAACAGTTCATAATAAAATCAATACGAGCGTTCGCTCCCCGGCCATGCAATCGGTCCAATATGCTTTAAATTAAAACACTGATTCAACTCAACTAGTCGAACACTCCCATTGGCTGCGACTATAACGACGCCATGTTTATTTTCTAGGCAGGGTCCTGAATGTGTTCTATAATAATTAATGTTGAGTTCAATAAAAAAGGCTCTCAGTAATTCTTTTCAAATGGTTCCCTATTCGGAGGTCTAATTTTTTCTCACTTTATTATGGAGATGACCAATTAATGCAGTTATTGATTTTTCCAAGTCACATTTAGCAAATGTTCTGTTTGGTTAGCTCAATAATTGAAGTAGGTCTGTTAATTTATTATATTAAATCATAATTTACAGAACAAGTCAATTAGTTTAATTATAAAATTGGAACAGTTATAAAATATGAAGTTACTGGCTTGCCTTACTTTTACAACAAGTCAAGGCAATGAAATAAAAAGTTAAGCTGAAAGCTACTCTGTTTCAATTCTGATTAATTAAAACTTTGAAATGAAACTTCTAGCACATAAATGTAGAAATTATTTTCTTTTAGCGTACATTGGCTAAATATGGACTTGTTAAAAAAATACTTAAAGGGATTTATTTTTATACTGAACAAGTATTTCTTTCTTTGCTTCAAAACATACTTATTGAGACACTCATGAAAGTAACTAAGTAAATTATAATACTTGACAATCATGGTAGCAGATGGCCAAATTATTCATATAATAGGTATAATATTAATTTGATTTAAAAAAATTGGCCGTCATCTATAGCAATATATGCAATAATGAACATGCATTCTAAGGCCCTGACACAGAATTCCTTAACCAATATGGAATTGAACCTCCTCTCAAAGGCATGCATGAAAACTCCCATTGATTTATGAACAACGATTGCTATGAACGTTAAAACACTGAACATACTAATATGTAACAAACGACAAGTGAACCGCTTGTATTTTAAACATTCCTAAAATGAGCCCTATAAACTTTAACTGTAGGTTTCTATTGTCTTACCGATGGTAGAATTGTTAGTAGGGACCGTGCGCCAGCATAGCACAGTCAGACCAAGGCTCACTGCAAGCTCCCCGAACTTCTTCTCGATGTCCTGGTGGTGAAGCTTGTCGAGGAAGAAGATGCCGGTGGCATATCTGCCGAACGGAGGCAAGTCGATCTGGTGCGTATCTCTGTGGATAAAGGAAAAGAGAGTTAAAGATGATTTTATAACATGAGTGAACGTATAGGTTGGTGTAAAGCTCTGCATCCCGTTAGACTGGAACCCAACCCCAATATAGTTGGGAAAAGGCTTAGACTAATGATGTGTGAACGTAAATATACTGAATAAAGGTTTAAAAAAAAAAAGTATCTACATGTTTTTGGCTTGAACGACAGGGTGTTTTTTTTTATAGTAGGTTGATAATGGCAAATGGTTAAAGTTCATAATGGTAAATTGTTTAACCACGGGTATTTCATACTAGGGAATACAAACTATCAACAGTAGAGATACGGACAATGAAAATGAATATTGACTTTGTTAATTAATTTTTCTAACTTTGAATGATCAACGCAATGCAAAGTAAACAGTAATGCAATTATGGTGCAAGATTTATATTTTTAAAGACATATTTTGGTAATACTATCGTCAACATTTCGATAACTTATGGTGTGGTTAAAGTGAACACGCAGTGGGGTCAAAGTTTATATTTTATCGTAAAACCATACTCTATCGCGTGATATTTTTATGTCAAAATGCGTCCTTAACTTTATCATGTGGGGAAGCCGATAGCAGTGCGCAATTGCGCATAACAATGTATTGTAGTTATGCACGCATTTTATCTTGCAGCAAGTATCTTCGCATAGTGTTAACAGCTGCTTACTAAAGATATGTAAAGATGTTCTTCGTAGGAAACTAGCAACTTTGTGCTAAAATCTTGTTAGCAGGAACAGTAAATTGACAAGTTTTTGAAGTTTTAATTACAATTACCAATTAGATAGCTTCATTTATGATGAAACAACGTCGGAAATCTTAAACGAGTATAAACTTTTCAAAGGACTTGAAGTTATGTTTTACATTAAACCCATTAAACAACAAAAAACACCGTACCCAAATCAATACCAAAAAACTTAATCATAATTTCGGCTATGTAATACCGCCTAACAACATATCAACTAGATAGCCCATGATAAGACCATTATTAGCCATGATTAGACCACCACGGAGGCTGCTACCACATGCGGTAATATCTGTTATCACGTAAAGGTCATAGGGACGGCTGCGCGCGCATCTACGTCACATTCAGACCGCAATATTGACCAACAAGCTGCGAACGCGGTGTATGAGAGAAACATTGAAAATCTAGCTATCTGCGTCATGTATGCACTAATTGGATTGATAGTTTTGGGGTGTGTCGGGATGGATGAGTTCTGATTGGTAGCGTTGGATTTCATTGATTTTTGTTCAGAGTACGGCGGCGCAGATTTGAGGTTGAAGTCCACGATGCTGTTTTGTAGTATATTTCAGCCAAATCTAGACTACTTCTATTGGTTTTTTAACAAAACCAATAGAAGTAGTCTAGATTTGGATTTATGATATTTAGGTATATGGTATTTTTGATAACTACACTCACAGTATTCCTTGAGTATCGCGAGTAAAGAGGATTAACTCCTCGCGCGCCTTATTAGAGACACAATAAAATTAAGAAGACATTGTTTTATGTACAGATGGTGTTCGTAAGGCGCAAGAGGTGTTAATTAGTTTCCGGGCAGAGATTTGTGTCCTACCTAAACCATTGCAAATATTTGCAAAGTTTCTTGAACAATCACAAACGTTCTTTGAACAATATGCGAAAAGATCTTCAGAATGGAACAATACAACAGTAACGGTAATTCTTGACAACAACAACAAAAAGAATTGATTCCTGGACTAAATACAATCAGAATCAGTAGACTATCAGTTTGATATGTACTCGTAACACTGAATCATATCAATTAATCTCACGAATTCTAATGCCCTATCAATGTTTATAGAAAAAGAAAAATCTTGCTTATATAAAGATGTTTTAAAATAATGCTCGTGAATAGGTCTAAATAGTTTAAAGGAAAACCGCTATTGTACGCTGTAATTTCCAACTAAGTTGAAAAGTCTAGGATTAATAACATACGAAATACAACAGTTGCTATTATGTAGAATAGATATGGTAGCGTGATTGCGTCTCCATTATCCTCCCGTCCGCTAATAAATCTCCAGGAGATTTATAACAATGGCTTTTTAATTGTGTCTATAATAAGGCGTATGAGCTCTTATCTTGAGCATTTATCATAATTTGTCAAGCCTTTTCCCAACAATGTTGGGTTCGGCTTCTAGTCTAACCGGATACAGCTGAATACCAGTATTTACATGGAGCAACTCTACTGACCTCCACAACCTAGTTAGTAGTGGGTAACAAGATAACCCTTGTTATGACTGGTTGTCAGATTTTCGGCCCACTAACCAACAACGACTGTCAAAGATCTACAAATAACAGCCGGGAAACAACGGCTTTCCGAGGCAAGGAGGGAACTTGGTAAAAGCATTGAAGTCACCATCATAAAATATTGCTCTAATGACCAATTATTGTTGGTTTACGAGTCGAAGTGGTAATCAAAGATACACTTTTACAACACATACTATCATTGCAATCAAGGTTTCATTGTGTGCAAGATCGAAGTGTGCAAGGAAGCATGAAAAGCCAGCTTATTGTACTTTATAAATCAATGCGATACAATGTCTCTTTCACACTCCACATCAATCAGTCCAATATAAAGTCGTTAATTGTTGATGGGTATGTATAAAAATATAGTCTTTGATTAACGCAACCAGAGCGAGTTTTATGAAAATACGTAGATAATTTATGGATGTCCTTTTCACAGTACTTTAGTCTGTGTTCTCTGTTATATATTATTTCAATTACTAACACTAAATATAAGTTATTTTATTGTTTACTAACACTATGGATCACGTTGTCTGATAAATAAAGAATTATTATTATTATTAGTAATAGCTGGGAGTGCAATGGCTTATATATTTGTGGTAATAAAAGAAACGTCGTTCTTTCAACAGGAACAATGAATGTCTCATTATTTGAGGAACAATTCCGTATTGCGGTAAATTATCTACGTATTTTCATAAAACTCGCTCTGGTTGCGTTAATCAAAGACTATATTTTTATACAGACAACAACGTCAAGTATCTTTGCATCATAAAAGATTCTTTGAGCACATGATGTTTGCAGGATGTCAAAGGCGAGCTCCCCTGCCCACACGATTTGTTTTTAACCGACTTCAAAAAAGGAGGAGGTTAGACGTTCGCGTGTATATATATATATTTTTTTATGTATGTTGCCTGATTTCTCCCCCATTTGTGGACCGATTCTCAAAATTCTTTTTTTATTTGAAAGAGTATACTCCTGAGGTGGTCCCATTTTAATTTGGTGAAGATCTGGTGCTGATCTTCGGAGATATACAATGGAACTCTTCAAAAATAGACGGCAAATCTGTCGTAATTGCTGGAATCGCTTGGATGTTTATTGAATATACATTATCATGACGTAACATCACGCCTGTATGCTCGTAGGGGGTATGCAGATGTGTACAATACACATTTTTTTAGTTGTTATGAATTTCATAGACACGTATTACGTGTTTCGTGCTTTTTCTGACGCTATTCAAGTATTCGCATCTAGCAGTCATCACTTGTCTTCATGTTGATGAGCTGATAATGGGTTTTTGCTTTCAACGGAAAACTTTTTTGCAAAAAAAACAACCGACTTCAAAAACACCAAAAAGAGAAAAATAAACTTAAGAAGAAAAATTAGCTTCTGAAGTCGGTGGCAAAAATATGAAGTCCAACAAACAAAAGTCATCGACTTCAGAAGCTAATTTTTCTTCTTAAGTTTATTTTTCTCTTTTTGGTGTTTTTGAAGTCGGTTGTTTTTTTATTTTTTCAGTGTATTTTTTAGTTAGGCACACCCAGAGTACACGCCTTCAAGCAAAATTCATCATTTGTAGTGTTAACAGTCACGATAAATGATAATGAACTCTGAGAACCTGATGAATTAATCAATCAATGTAATTGTTGAATCAAGTAGGTACATTCCATTGATTCAGCAATAAATGAAAGAAACTGCGTCGCAGAATTAATTGATTTCAAGAAGCGTAGACAGGGTCCATTCATCGTATGAAACCATGAACATAGTTGTTTGAAGTTTGAAATACTCGTAATATATAATTTATGAGACGCACAAGTGAACCAAGAGAATAAATCTTGATTACTATGGCAGTAATCTTTAATGATACTCGCAAGATTAAGACAAATTGATTGACATAAAAATTATCAAAATCGGCTCACGCGTGTGGTCTCTAGAGTCTAGAGTGCCACAAAGGAACAAACATTATATAGGCTGATTATAACATTACCCTCCTCAGTCGGGTAAAAACAGAGGAAAATACCAAAGTATCGGAAAGTTTCCAAGTCTCAAAAAGCTCGGAAAGTTCCCAAAATTAGCATGGCATTCGGCGAAACAAGAGTACCTATAACCACAACACCTACCGTATTTACAGGTAAATAAACGGTTCCATAAAACCAGCCAAGTCAATGTATGTGCATAATAAAATAGCTGATGGCAAATAAACCACAAGTGCGACTGAATCCAATCCAAACACCTAAGATTTGTATAAAGTTATTAACTAGCCAGCTTCGTCCGCGTGATTTTATGATAAAAATATTACTTTCCTGTTTGAATCCGAATTTGTTATTAATTTCAAGTTTTTTTTGCACGGAACACTAATTCTTTTTCTAAAATAAAAGTAGTCTAAGCTAAGTTACTCCTTATAAAACCTGCTATCTGTCAAAATCATTCCAGCCATTTTGGAGATTAGTCGAAACAAACAGACAGAAAAAAACTGAAAAAAGTAACTTTTATAATAATATGCATTCAGTAAAACGCGCGAATATTCTCTTTATTTTCGTATAGATAAGTGCAGCTCTTAAGTGTTGGGGTAACTGGAAATGGTTCTATACTAAACCGCGTTCAGATTGAATCTTGTACCTGTACTATGTTATTATCAATGTATTTGGAAAAAATCGAAGGTCACAGTCGCAGAACTGGAAAGATTTCACATCTTCCTAACTTTTTTGACCTTTACAAAGATCTAATCAGTGTTACCCAACAAACTTTTTCAGGCGAAACCTTCACGTCATGGCACTCCCGAAAACCACTTCGCTGCGGATTTTGCAAACTCATCACTTATCACTCAAGACAGCAGCGGCTACTAGCTTAGCGTGTCCGAAAATTTCACAAAATAGTGAGGTTTGGTGGGAGAAAGGGAAGGCCTATGCCCAGCAGTGGGACACAATACTTATCTATATATATAAAAACTAGCTGACCCACGCAACTGCGTCACATAAATATAGCTTATAACCTTTCTCGATACCGACTATCCGACATAAATAAAGCTAAATCGTTACAAACAAAAAATCTTATCTTTCCTCTTTATTCTATTATTTCAGATGGTTTAGATTAGCTGAGATTATATTAAGGCGAGGTTTCCCTACTTTGTTTTTATGTACGCACGACCTCGTCCCCCGCCCTGCCGCGCGAGCGATATAATGACTAAATTTTGACTGTTTTTTCTTCTTGGAGAAAAATGATAAAGAAATTATACATTATGTGACCCGAGATAATACACATTTTTTACGACCTTTATTATGATATAAGTTTCATTTTTCAAAGCCTAATATAACTCAAGTAAAACGATTATTTAGCCATCATTTGGACATGTCTTTGCAATTTAATTGGATGCAGTGAAGTGTAAGTAATCGTGTATCGCATGCCCGACATATCATGATCGAAAAGTCAACTATGTAATACATTTTTTTCAAAATTTAAATCCGTTCCATGTACGAGTAAAACGCTATTGTTGACGACGTTTATCGGGGTAACCCCGCCTTAAAGTGTGAATTACTATAGGTATCTCTTACTGTTAAATATACTAACACTCTATAATTGTAAACATTATGATGCAGTAAATATTTTGAATTTGAATTTCCCGGAGGCCAGCCAGAATCCCCCGTACCTACATTGCGACGCGCGAAATATTTTGCCGCGCGGTTATTTTTACATTGCGAAATCTTCTAAGATATTTGTTTAAACTGTATAGAGTAAAGGGCACAAATATTCTATATTAAATTTCCGTTCTAACAAACACATTTATTTAGATATAGATTAATACCATATGGGTTAAATAAGCTTCGCAAAAAGTAATTCTTTTAAACCTAACATTTTAACTGTAAAAAAAGGTTACAGGAAGTCAATCTTAAAAGATAGATATATGCTGTCGCGGACTTTTTTTTTGAACTTTTAAAGAGGAACAATTCCTTCATACATGATATTAGCGTAACTTAAACCGTTTTTGCAGCGCACGCAGCGGAAGCTCTCAAAAAGGAAATACCTTTTCCCGTTTTTGTAACATTTTTCATTTAAACTCCGCTCCTATTACCCGTAGCGTGATGTTATATAGCCTATAGCCTTCCTCGATAAATGGACTATCCAACACAAAAAGAATTTTTCAATTCCAACCAGCAGTTTCTGAGTTTACCGCGTTCAAACAAACAAACAAACTCTTCAGCTTTATAATATTAGTTAGATGATACCCGTTTTCCGTTGTCACGACATAGCATGAAAACGGCTGGACGGATTTAGCTGAAAATTGGTAGGGAGGTAGCTATATAAGAACCAGGAGAAGGTTCTTTGATACTTTTTTTTTTTTTTTTTTTTTAGTTAGGGTAGTAGGTAGGTAGGGTAGTACGTACGTAGGGTAGTACGAGGGTAGTAGGTAGGGTAGTAGATAGGTAGGTAGGAAAAACGCATTGCAACGCATGCGCGGGTTCAGCTAGTAAGCTAAAAAAATAAAGGGCTGCTTTCAGTTTTTTTTTGTATGAGGTGTGCATACTCTTGACCTCAACCTTGCCCTAAGGGCAGAGATGGAACGGGCTAACCCAGAAGAAGCCTATTAACTCGCGATTGAATTGATTGGATTCAATAAGGTTGCAATATTGCTCAACCGGATTATCACATCCCCAACCACATGGCACAAAATACTTCAAGCTTTCAAATAATTCATGCCTGAAGTTCTTGATAGACCTATGTTTTAAAATGTCCACTACGTTATGAAATTTTCAAGTAAGATTGCGTATTTCGTATTTCGCGACCCAAATTGTCGGCTGAACAGTGAACAGTCTGTGTTTACGGCTCGCCAGGAATTCCGGCCGGAATTCCTTGAATTATTTCGGGAACTGTTGGCGACAGGAAGCGTTATTACTTAGGACTTGCAAGTTATTAGTCTAGGAACTCTGGGACATGACTGGAATCTAGGGGATCCTGACTCCACTAAGAATCGATTCTTTTCTTGACACACGATCGGACGTAAAACAAAATGTAGATGCAGTTTTCTGATATTGTATCGGACGAGGCAAGAGAAGTATTTAAGGATCGTAGCAGTTTCTGACTACCCCCCCTGGGAAAAAGACGTGAGTATAAAAATAACAGATTGTAACTTTCAAGAGCAATTACTATTATATTTGTATTTGATGAGTAATCCAGCTGCCGCTTTTCTATTACACGATTATACAAATATAATCTAATCTAGCAAGGGAGACGACTCATTAGTAAACAAACAACACGCTAGAAATAATGTAAACAAAACGGCACCGCCCATATTTTTCTAATATTTGAACTATTAGCGAACCAATTGCGCAATAATATTCCTCATCATGATATATCGTACCAAGATTGTTTACAAAACAGTACTAATAGAACTTATATATATCTCCTAACTTAGCATTCTAGCGTGCCTTGCCTCTAACCCCCGTATTTATAGTCAAGTCAAAGTAATTACTTGGAATTAAGTAATTACTTATGCAAATATTTTTATGCAATGGGCAAGAATTTAAACGAATTTAGAACCGTCAATGAAAGCAAAACTAAGAATTCTAACGTTTGATAGTTCGAACATTAAGGAATTACTAAACAACAGAGAAAAAATCGTATCTTAAACAATGACATTTACTCAAGTAATAGTAATGACTTGTTTATAAATACGGGTGTAAGTCTATGTCATAGTAAGACTGAATAGTATTCCAAAAGGAACGGCGTGGGTAGAAAGAGAAAACGTTGTTAGGATACATTATCCCGGATGGCTTATCCAGCACGTTCCCTTAAGTGCCCTAAGGAGGGAGGGTAGTTTGCCCTAACATTTATCTAAATGGACGCTCAAATTGCAAAGTCGTATGTAGTAGAGATAAAGTATTTTTGAAAGCTAGAAAAATATAAGATAACTGTTGATCGTGACTTCCTTTGCATACAATCATGAAACCAACCCCTTCACCCGCTATTTTCTATTTTTGTTAAATTGTTGTTTTTGTTAAAAGGTCAGAGACGAGTCCAAGAGCTCGTGGCTTTATAATAACTGCTCGGGTCGATCTTAAGGTTAAGCCGCGTTTGCCTAGATTGGTCTGTGGATTGGTGGACCACCCTTTACATACCGAGATACCGTATCGATAGATCTTTGGCAGTCGTTACAGGTAGTCAGTGACCTGAAAGTCTGACAACCAGTCTTACCAAAAGGTATCGTAATACCCAGTATAAACTGGGTTGTGGGGGTCAGATAGGCAGTCGCTCCATGTAAAATACTGGTATTCAGCTGCATCCGGTTAGACTGGAAGCCGACCCAAACATAGTTGGGAAAAAGGCTATGGAAATTATGGTCAGAAACGAATCACTCAGTTACGTTAATATGTCCGTGTTTCCTTCCTTATCTTAGTTAAGTAAGTAGGTGTGTTACGTACACACGGCTACACATCAAGCTATACATTTCCAGTTTACGCTGATCTCGCACTGTACGGAAATCCTATACAATTCGAGACCAGCTTATACTGGAAATGTATAGCTTGATGTGTAGCCGTGTGTACGTATTAGAAACATAATTAATTAGCATCTATGTAAGGAGATAAATAAAAGTTTATTAAACACAAATACTTTTGATAATATCGACTTTAAAACAATGTAAATGTCACAATAGTAAGTGCAGATAAACAAGGTGAGGCGTTATCACGCGTACTATTCGGAGACGAACGACAACATCCGTTCGATGATAAAGCACGCGTGAATGAGGATAGATGACACGACATGATAAGGGCGGGACAATGCTTTCTCGGTAGCGGTACCATTAGGGCTAGGTTAGGGAAGAAGGAATTTTAAATAGAAATAAGTGGGCAGCTATCAATGAAATTTGTGTGGCGCTTAGATTGGCCACGGCTCCTATGTGGTAACTTAGAAACATTAATATGTTAGTCAGTACAGTACCTATAAAATATTACTTATTTTTGATGTTATTCCATCCCAGCATTGCAAATAGAAAATCATTATAACAATCATTCACCGCAAAGCAATATCCCAAGTGTTCAACAATACACACAAAACAGATCGCTTAGAAGACGAGAATAAATTATCTCACCTCAAAACACAAACAACATCAATTCAGCATTTCAGCATCATGATGTACGGAATCAGAGCACGTGACCGCGCACATGGCGTGATCGATGCCGCCATAGGAGACGCCGCAGGAACGCTTGGAAAACTGCCAAGATGGCGGCCAAATCGGGATATTTACAATAATAATTAGTGTCGCCGCGGACGCTGAACTTAGACTGTGCAGTAATTGTGTGATTAATCGCAGATATCCGCCCGTTACATCACCTTCATGAAAATAATCTGGTTTTTCTAATGGGAAATCATAGTTGCATTTTCTCTTGCAAAGGAATAAGGAAATATGTTTAGGAGATTTATTGAGGAAACAATAAACATAGCCACAAATTGGTTTTAACTGAGCGGTTTGATGATTTGCGCATGAATGTGAAAATCAATTGAATAAGTTATCATTATGGTACTGTCTTAGAGCAACGATGTATTGTTTAAGCCGCGGAAGACTATCGTGTAATACAAAATCATGTCGTAAAATTATTCTCCCATTGATTTATGAGATGAGGCGAGTCCCTATAATGCCCGTCACAGTAATGCACATACCAGCAATGCACGACACTGGAATGTACAACACTGGAATGTACAACACAGGAGTGTACGACACAAAATTGGCGACATCGCGATGTCGCCAATTACTGGGGTGTACCTTGCTGGTCCGGCCCAAGAATGTACAACACAGGAGTGTACGACACAGTAATCGGCGACATCGCGCGATTGGTTGGCCGACTAGTTGGGCAACTCGAAATTTTGGGACTTGGATACTAGGTAATTGAGCTAGGTAGTGCTGCCGAATTAAATTGTACTCCATGACGTGCGCTCGCTACGTTCGCATATTTTATAACACTAATATCTTCTGTCCCCGAAGTGCCCAACTTGTCGGCCAACCAATCGCGCGATGTCGCCGATTACTGTGTCGTACACTCCTGTGTTGTACATTCCAGTGTCGTGCATTGCTGGTATGTGCATTACTGTGACGGGCATTATAGGGACTCGATGAGGCATGGATGGAGATTGCTCAATATTAATAAAAAGTCTATCAAATCACTGAACACTTATGAGTGCCTACTTGCCTAGTACAATCCTTACATAGTATAAAACAAAGTCGCTATTTTTGTCTGTCTGTTTGTCTGTATGCTTAAATCTTTAAAACTACGCAACGGATTTTGATGCGGTTTTTTTTTAATAGATAGAGTGATTCAAGAGGAAGGTTTTAGTATATAATTTGAACGACATCCACGCGGGTGAAGCCGCGGGCATCAACAATAAAGTAGGAGCAAAAACAACAATCGTAGAAGATGTTTTGTTTGAACAACTGCATGAACAAGTATAATACGTCAGCTTCATAATTTGTTTGATAAACATTATTTGTAGCCATAACCTTCAAAGCAAATCGTTTAAATAAAAAGGATGGAAGAAAAACTTCAGCTATTAAAAGTGAAGGAAAATACAAAGAAGGGCTGGATGATCATTTGCTGGGAAATTATTCTAGATTTCATTGTAAGTTGGAACTGATTGGCTAATATGTAATAAGAAAAAAGTAAAAAACTAAAACCCGACTACGACAAAAAAAACGACGCTGAAAAAGTATGAAACAAGATTTTTAGGATAGAACAAAAAGAAAAGCCGTAGTCACACGGTATTAAAGTGTTTAGGTTGGTACCTAATCTATAACGTGTGACTACGGCTTTTCTTTTTCCAGACAACCAGTCAAAATCATAACCCTCCTTTGGCTTTGCCGTAGTCGGGTAAAAATGGCTGATGGCATTGGAATCGTTTAGAATCTGATGTCATTTGCAAATCTAAATTTTAGTTCTCATCTTACGCTGAATCACCAATGGTTCTTTTGCTTAATGAAGAATTTTAATTGATAAAAGCTCCCACTCCACCTGTGTATGCAAAGATAACAACTACAGTGACTTTCAGTGACGCAACTGAAGTTCATGCGAGTCAATGAAATCGATACAACATCGTGTACAGGTTATCGCAGTCCGGTGAGCGTGAACGACCGACAGCTGACCCAGATTGGACCTGTTCCATAATCAATAACAGAAAATATTTTATAATAAGCGTAATTTTGTTGTGAGAGAAAGGAAAAGTGAACTGAACGAAAGTGAAGTGAACTGTGTTGCTCAAAACTTGTAGAGGTAAAGGACATCGACAATGAAATACAAAAGAAGAACCTTGTGGATTTAGCAACATCTAAAGAATAAATAACATGCTACGAAGATAGTCTTTTTAAACGAACAAACAAAGCGTATGCCAGGCCAGTAAAGCAAGCATAAAAAGCAGACACTCATTAAAACTTGTCCGAGCATAAAATTACAAGCAAACGCTGGAACCAACCAAGCAAATCCCACTTAATTGTGAAGCATTTTATTAAATGTCACGGAAGATAAAATAGGATCGTGTTCCAGGGCGATAAAGGTCAGAGTTGAATTGAAACGTGCCAAGATTGCATGTGGAAAATTTTAAGCTGCGGTATTAAATATGACGAGGGTGCTATATTAAATTGCCGAAACAGATTCCGATTAAGTGAATACCCGATTATTTAAACTGTAGATTCTGCTATATTAGATATTGTAGAATATGGAAAGAAAAAACCTAGGCGACAACAAATATTCATATCAAATGGATACAGGTATGAGCGAAGAACACATACAAATCACAACTGGAAAAACAGATAAAGATCCAAGGATAAGAAAACACAATATTGCAATTCCACTGAAAACAACGCCTATGCAGTTAGCTGAGACAACTCTAAATTGAACATGAAGTCTAATAATAGATGAAACTGTCGTGTTTTGCTACGTACGAACGGAAAGATTCCGCATTAGTTAGTGTTTAAAAAAAGCTTCCAAAGATGAAGATTAGTTCGAGATGTTACGAAAAATATTCTTGTCCCTGTTCTTCCATTTTCCCCTGTTAACCAAAATCTAATGAGTAAAGCTGAGTAATTTGAGATCGCTGTTGTCCAAGAAATAGTTGCTAGGCGATGAAACTAAGAGGATTATTGATCGATCTATAAATAGTCCAAATTAATATCAAATGTAAGAAACATGTGGGACGAACATCTATTTTATTAGCCGTCGAATTTCGCTTAAAACGTTTAGGTACAACTTGTCTGTCACGGTATTTATGATCTTTTCTTTTATATTTATGATGAGTGGATTTTGTTCTACATAAACGTTGAGTAATATCGACTAATGCAACATTTTTTTAGCGTTTCCTATTCGCTAAGATTGCTTGGAGAGTTTTACATTACTAAAAACGTTATTTTAACAAAGGATCCTGTCAACGAAAGAGCAGCATTATTATGTTTTCAATTTAAACTTAAACTTTCAAGACTGAAATGAAATTGCTTTTATACCTGACAAGCGAGGAGAAATGTCTGAAGTCTTTTTATTTTATAGACCGTTGAAGAATTTAATAAAAGTACCGTTTCTAAGTGCTTCAGACTTCGCTAGTTATTCAAGGTAGTGTTCTTGGGATCAAAGTCCTAGCTAGTAATTTGCACAGCATACCGTCAGCAATCTAGTTTCAATATGTGCGGGCGTTGTTTTTCTATGTCTCTAAGAATGTCATCCTCATCACGTTTAATGAACAAATAATCGTAGCTAATGCCAACTACTAGTCTGATGTCTGTTTAGTTGTCATTTAATACACCAGCTGCCGTTACGGTTACGGGATCTAAAAGATAATAGCTTGATTAAAAGTAATATGTTTTCTGGCAAGCTTCCAAGAACACCAGTATTTCATGAACATAAATGTGGTAAGTTAGCTAGTTGGTTTACAAAATACTTCATAATAAAACTATTAGATAATGTGAAAGATATTGATTGTATTTGCCAACCACTGCAAAACAACTGGCATACGGATTTTTGAAGCGAATTTTTCTTAACAAGATTTTTCATTCAATGCCTTTTCTTTATTTCATTCAAGCTTTAAATGACATTCAGTCACCAGAATTCTTGAATGAAGATACAAAATTGCAATTATTTTACTAACACTAGTAACGATTGCCAACAATATCTATAGCTACCGATTACAAAAGATTTGTCAGCCAAAACAGTTGCATTACGGTAACTTCATTCATTCATTGACTATATTTATTTTGTCTCACAAACAAAATTAAGGTCTTATCTATTGCATAATTATTTCATAAATCATCTTAATTGCATCTAATTGTATCGATAAATTTTGGACTTCAGCCTTCTCGGTTTTATCAGACTTCCACATTGTTTAGTTTTAGCTATCTTCTCATTATTCATTACTTTCTATAACTGGTATTTCGTCTACAAATTTTATCTGTCCTGCGTCTGTGTTTTTAGTCAAACGATGACGTCAGTTTTTACAATAATAGCAACAAAATAAGAAACTATTGCGTGGTTATTTTTTATCAACAGGTCATTATTTTTAGCCGTGTTCTTCTTCTTATTATAAACAAAACAAGAATCAGTTTTATTATTAGTATCTTGTCTGACTACTAAATGTTTGGGAATGAGGTAAGTACTTAGAGGACTTACGCCCGAATACTCGAACGTCACTCAATTTTAAGTTGCACTTAAATCTCGTGCTGTCTTTGTTACTTTAAGAAGCCGGGGTAAGAAGCTCGCAATTGCAATTCGAGGCGAGCATAAAAATCGAAC
This sequence comes from Diarsia dahlii, assembly GCA_949775195.1. Classification (NCBI taxonomy): domain Eukaryota; kingdom Metazoa; phylum Arthropoda; class Insecta; order Lepidoptera; family Noctuidae; genus Diarsia; species Diarsia dahlii. The sequence continues at coordinate 20,458,728 of OX459194.1, read as the reverse complement.
GATACATTGCTATCTCTATCTGACTTGTCGCGGCGCAGCGCGCAGCTGTGTGCGTGCGTGTAGTACCTATGTTTGTAGCGAATCATTCATAATGACTGATAACCATTTCATTGTAATAATTTTGTTCAATATTTGGTTTATTTTTGTTAACTAATTTGGGGAATCGTTAGTGAACGCACAAACCCGCAATGCGTTTTTTGGAGATTACTCTACAATGGCTACATTAGAAGATTTTAGGACATTATCTAAAATCTAATAAAATAAAACGTCTACCTATATTTAAATCTCTAGATTATAGAGATATTTTTTTTATATAGATATAAAAATAGACGTTTTATTACCACCACCGCAAAGCGAAACAACCTGAACCCTATTCCCAAAGACTCAGCGGCTTGTCAGTGTCGACTACGGTTTGTCTTTAGTAGATTTTCAACTTTACAAATAGGATAATGCAATACAGCATAATGAGCTACCTTGGTCATTACTCTCGAGGGTAAAATACCTACAGTCCGAGCCTAAGCCGGAAGTGTAATGGATAGGAATGCGAATGCCTATCTTAGGCTAAGTTCACATGACCGCGCGGCATCGTGCGTCTCCGTGCTGTGGAAGCATTCACATGATAGCATTTATGTACGCGCGGCAGTCTAGCATCAAAATGGTCACGGTTTGACACCATACCTACCACACCAGATTGTCTCTCCACCGCATCAGTGATCGATGCTCAACCGTGAACATCTGAACGGGTCGATTTAAGTTTGTAAAACTTTTTTTTTTCTTTCTTTTTTAATAGACGGTAAACACTGATTATTTTGATTTTGTCCCCGAGCGGTCATCTGAACTTAGCCTTACACGCGCTTAGTGGGTATTATTTGTTACCAGTAGCTAAACGTGTCCGCTTGTCACTACGTACCTATTATGTATGTATGTAGTGTACCTACAGACGCTACCACATCAATCTAACCTAATTTATTTTCTTACTTTTGCATTATAAATCCATTTTTGTAATGTGTACAGCACTGATTAAAGTCAACTAGATAAAAAGTAGATAGGTAAGTTGTAGATCAGATAGGTACTTACTGTGAGATACCTACTGTATCCCAACGTTCGTGGTCCATAACTAAAGTGACCATACGTCCCGTTTTGAACGGGACTGTCCCTTTTCTCGATCATCTGTCCCGTTGTCCCCAAACAAAGCTCTGGGACACAAACAGTCCCGTTTTCCGAAACTGCGTGAAATTTTTAAAACTATAAAACTCGTCAGACGCAACTGTGGTAGACGTGGTAGACCACGTCGCAAGGGCCGACGCCTGTCGGGACTGCGTGTTGTTCGAAAGAGATACCGCGGCCTCGCATACAAAGGGCTAGAGAACATTTGTGTGATTTTTTAGGGTTCCGTAGTCAACTAGGAAGTAGGAACCCTTATAGTTTCGCCATGTCTGTCTGTCCGTCCGTCCGTCCGTCTGTCCGTCCTCGCTTAATCTCTGTGACCGTTAGCAATCACGCCGACAAAGTGAAGTGAAATCACGCAGCGCGGCATTCCATTGCTTGAGCCACTGCGCTAACCGTGCCGTCAAAGTAAATATCATTCTAAAATTTCAGCTCGACCGGTGCAGAACTTTTTGAGTTTTTGAAGCGTACACAAACCAACATAAGATTTTTATATAAATAGATTAGCATACCGTTTTGGTACGGAACCCTTCATGTGCGAGTCCGACTTGCACTTGGCCAGTTTTTTTTCAGTAGAAGACTGACAGCGGGTGCCGATCCGCCTAGAGCGGGAGGAGTAATTTTATGATTTCTCAAATTCCAAAAAAAAACGACCTACCTAACTGGACCGTTTGTATAAGGTAGACATTTATCGTCTACAACTTCGAGTGTAGAGTCCCTGATCTTGAGAGGAGAGGGTGTTACATAGGCATTTAACGTGGCCTTGGTTTTTGCTAAAGTAACTGTCAATATAGGTGTATAAATCCATGTCCCGTTCTGAGTTAAAAAAATAATGGTCAGTTTATCCATAACTTCACTCAAACCAAATCGTGAAAAAATCTAAGCCCGTAAACAAAGCAAAAGTCGTAATAATGTAGGTTCCACAATACCAAGTCACAAGGCAAATCATTATCCAAGTCCGTAGCAGAGGTCAATAGTGTCAGAATAATTTATTACAAAACAATTTCGCAAACAATAACGCACGCGCAAGTCAAGTCAAGTAATTATGTAACACTGACAACCCCTACTACCCCGGAGCGGAGGCCAGCGCGCGGGCGCCGGGCGGCGCGCGGCGGCGTGGTCATTCATACGAAAACGGTACGCTAGTGTGAGTTTCTGCGATCACGTCTACGACCAGTGCGTACACGCACACAAACGCAGCCCATGCTTGATGCGACAGCGCTACTGCCGTTCCAGATTTGTGATAAATTTGATTGTGTTCCGTAATACCAAAAATTATGAATGAAAACTTGATATTTTTCCGATTTTTTTTTGATAATCTGCTACTAGACAATATAAGCTATGTTCCTATTACAATAACATTACGAATATTAATGTTTTTAATACAGAATAATTAAGTTGAAAACATGCTATTAGCGGTGTTAAAATGTGCGAAATGCAATTCGCTTGCATTTCGAAAATAGTGAATTTTTTTAAAAAAAAGTTTAATAGGAACCTAGATAAATATCGTCTGTATCCGAATAACATAATTTTAAGTTGGTAATATGTTCGTATCGCGAATGATTTTGGTATTACGTTTGTATGGAGAAATGTCCGTACACCGTCCCCTTAACGCAGAGTGACAGAGATAGCACGAGTTTTGAGGGCTACTTATAATTGAGTGACGTTCGAGTATTCGGGCGTTAGTGCAAAAGGATAACACAAGCAATATTTATAAGTTTTATCACGCATACGATGTGCAAAAAGGTTTGGTTAGTAAACGTTACCAGTTGATTTTTTTTCAGACTATAGGAGAATAGGCAATGTAACTGTACACTAGCACGTCGCCCGCGGCTTCGCCTGCAATAATTTTGATAGTGCGGCTAATTTGCATGATATAAATATAATATTGCACCCCCGAACAACGCAGCTTTCTGGCAGTGAAAGAATTTTTACTTACAATTATTTATAATATTAAGTTTAGATTCAATTTTCTCAGTTCCAGAGAAGCATTACAATCGAAATTATCGATTACCTATCCGATTGTTTTTAATGGCAATATCAGTCGTAATATCCACGAGACCACGACCCACTGATCATCAAGACGATAACGATACGTTATCTTATCACCGAGTACATTTGTTTCCTACACAACTACTTGTAATGCCATCATAATACAATATACAATATTGATAATCGCGATAATCCGACAATCGAGATTCTAATCTTTTAATTATGTTGATTTGTTTATGTTGATAGGAGTCATTTCAAATATCTTTCAGGAGGCATGACATATTGCAAGAGAAAACTAAAGTAAGGTGGCGGAGGCCGCTTGGGTGACAAGTCAGTCGCCAGTAAATGCGTAGCTCACGGAGAGAAACATATGAAACTGGATGGTGATAAAAATATTATCAGCACTAATTTTGAACAGGATCGATGAACTGTAATCAGCACCAAACAGAAGCATACTATAAAAAGATTGTGGTTAATCATAGATGCAGACCACAGACAACTACAGATAAGTAATGGAAATAAAATAAAAGATAGTGGAATCCCCCACGAGCTCACCACGTGGTGACTGTGTGCAAACATGGCAAACTTTATCTATATAACAATAAATTGTTAGATACTATAATCCAACTGTTATTGAATATCGTCCCACTGTAGACACGTGGAAAAAATATAGGTACCTATACTCAGTATTACGCCGGATGAGAGACGTACAGGATAGGGCGGTGTTTGGGGAGGTAGTGTCCAGTTGTGGACGTTTCAGTGGCGTGCCTATAGGAGTCAACAATACGCTAAGTGCATAAGACTAGCTAACTGATCAGAAACCCTAACATCATGAAGAGTAAAAGTTTGCATAAGGCAAGCCAAGCTTTCAGGCTAGTATATATATCAGCTGGTATGACGGTTGATAATAAAAATATGCCATAAACCCAAGGCGTACTAAGAAACCTAAGCGATGATGGAATTGCAAAAGTCATAGATTTTAACAAGTAATTGTGAATAGTGCTACTCCTGGAGAACTTGAGTTTCTTTTATAAAAGAGTCAATATGGAATCGGTTTTGATTTTTGGGCTTTCTTTGAAGGAGTAAAGGCCCGTACGAAACTATGAAATTGATACGAATGTATATCTAACAAGAGCTATACATTCTATTTAAAACTAGCACGATCAAGACAGAATAACTTACCATGAAAATAACACAAGCAGTCACGAGTTGTTATCGAAAACTTTCTTGTAACTAATTCTACCAAAGTTAAGGTTACTGACTTTAAACGTAATCTAGTGCTTAGTTCCACATTTGGACCTAATCTAAGTGTAGTTAAATGTGGTAATCAGGTGGTAACCCTAGCCACGAAGGCAGTGCGTGCTCGTGCCGTGCTGTAGTAATCTTTTGTCAAGGCTTCAGTAACATAATCTTTATACGCACCTAGATCTTAAGCATGAATATAAATAAATAATTCTAAACATGAGTAACACACTAAATACAAGGACATTGAACTTAATCTCTTGTGCCGTATTCACTCTCGAATAAATTCGACACGTTACGGTAGCGTCATACAAGGAGAAACATCGATGCTCCCTGTATTGATCTCACGAGGGAGCGCTAATGGGCTCGTCGATCATGTCTAAAGTCTGAACAGAGAATAATGACGGAGCAGTGTGTCGACTGACGTAACGCTAGACGTAACTCCAGACGGTGACGTCGAGTTTTCGGAAAATTCTCGAACAATTTATAAATAACTGTAAGGAAAGGCTTAGGAGTTAGGACTGCAAAAGATATTGTTAGTTATTAGGTTGTTTAGAAAGAGTGCATAGTTCTGATACCCCACATGGTGTCATAGTTCATTAATCATAATGATAATGAAATCAAGCGAAAAGCCATCGGACAATAGACTATAGAGCTCGTTCAGAGAGAGCTACAATAGCCATTAATTCATGGTGAAATAGTTACTGACAGTCACGATATCTAGAATATGAATGATAACTGCTGTAATGAATGAGCAAAATATTGTTTCAGTCAACTGCATAATATGTGTTCTACCATGCCGCATCAATCATTGATACATCATACAATATTATAAAACATATAATCGCCGAGAGATTGTAAGTTTTGAAGATACAGACTAATTACTTTTTTTTATTTAAACAATTTTGGTGTTAATTTTTTTTTTTACTCTTGACTTTTTGTCCGCTAGAGGGCGTGATTTTAAATTTAAACAATATTTTGGAAATGTACAAGTGAGGCCCTTTCAAATGATACCAAACACGGCGTATTTATCTCCATTTTTATTTTTTAAGCCTTACTTTTTGTCCGCTAGAGGGCACCAAATCGCTTTTTGTGACACGTCACGTAGCCTATGTTCAGCGGAAAATTAAGACGGTTCTAACGATACCTCATATGTCGAGTTCCGTTTAGTAGATTAGAAGCTATGAGGGAACAGATGAAGATACACACATACATACATACATAGCCAGTCAAAATCATAACCCTCCTTTGGCTTTGCCGTAGTCGGGTAAAAACACGTCTACGTATTTTTGACGCAGGTTTATATGAGGCAGCCATAAATGAGTAATAAGATATTTGTCGAATTTTGATAGCAAGAATTTATAATTACGATTTATAAAAATCAAAATACCAGAACTAAAAAAAAATCTAGATACAAGGGATTAAGATAATAAGGAAAGATGATATTCCAGTAAGTGCAATTACACCGGAATAATATAATAATAATCATAAAGTGTTTTAGGGTTACAATAAAGTTTACAAGGCTGTGGAGATTACAATTGCATGCTCTTACATTCCTAAGGTGTATTACAATAAAGATAAAGATGATCAAAATACCACTAAATACCACTACTTATTAAATACCACTGTTTATTCACGTGATAATATACAACTCTATAAACAAACTACTGATGCAATTACAAATTTAAATAAGGGTAAATGAGGTGGCAATAAAAACCACTATAACGATCTTGAACGTTTTATAGCGCACAATAAAAAAGTAATGAACCTACGATGTGACATTGAGGTTTAGTAAAATGTAGAAAGAAACAATCAAAACCATATCATCCAAAAACATTGACACGATATGACTGAACACGCAAACAAGTCTACACATAATGCAAAGTAACAACATGATGTTTTTATTTACAACATTTAAAAACTACTATTTACAGAACTAAGATAATAATAAAATATATACAAGTATCAAAAAGGTGAGTAATTATAGGGCGTCAAAAAATTCGTCCACACCGCTGTCAACAGGAAAAGTGCCCAGAAGGCTGGCAGCATTGCCACGTTGGATGGCAATGCTGATTCTTTGCCCAAAAAATATTCCAGCCCTCTGGTCACGTGAAGAGTCGACCAAACGCTTGGCAATTTCCTGATAAATTAAGTGGGCACTCGGACCCCATGGCCCCAGTGTTTCAACCCCAAACGGCTCAAACACATAACCACCAATTAAGTTATTGTATTTGCGCCGTTTGAGGTTTTCAGCACCGGCAGCAGCCGCCCCAGCACATCTCACCGTGCTAGGAAGATGGGATGGCGCAAGGGTGTCGCCACAAGTTGCATCCCACACCAAAGGCCTACCCAACTTCCAAGGCATTATGGTCCTATACAACATTAACAACATTTCATCATTTGATTACTTTGTCGCGTGTATTTTTCCAGGGAAGTTGGTTTATTGCATGAACCGTTTCAGAGTGGCTACACCTGGCTACAAATACAGAATAGGTAGGTAGGTTCCGTAAACATTTTTATATTCAGAATGTCGTATTGTCGCCGAGAGGTATCTTCTGTTGACATTATGATCCCCTGTGTAAACTCTGAAATACGCTTATTGAACAATGAAAGCCTGATCGACAAACAACTTCAAATCCAGAGCATTGTGTGAGGTCATTCTTAGAAGTGCAGTTTTATTTGCTTCGTTGCCGTTACTTCTATTTGTATCATCGAGTTGGTACAATTCTATAATATGTTGGTTATTAAGTAATGAATGATCATCGTTATCAATATTTACATCATTTGCGTAGATTTTATACGTCACACTTCGCAATATATTATTAACACAGTAACAGAAGGTCTATTAAAATTAATGGTGGTATGATGTTGAAGTGCTAGTTACAAGAACGTCACAGTCAACATAGTCTACAATATTCAATATTTATGTACACTTACTATAACCGGTTTCCTTCAGGTTATTTCTTGATCGTATACATTCTTTGTTTTTCTATTATGGTCTAGTTGGCAGTGTAAATATAAACGAACCCACAAGGTGAAGGTGATGTTTTGACTTGTGTTAGGGACTTTATTCTATTTAGAAGTTGTTTTGGATTTTACAAAAACTAGAAATCTTCGCACAACAGTCCTGTAATCGAATTATCTCCAGAAATAATTTACGTTACGGGCATCCATATTGTTGCAAGGTGTTGTTGAATGTGTGGATTTTTTTAAATAAAATACCATAACCAGTCAAACATGATAATTGCTAAATAAAAAAAGAAGCAGCTGTTGTAACACTTGTTTGCAATGAAGCTATTATTACCTTTACGAGTAAGAGCTGAAGTTGTCAATCAAATGATAAAAGCTACCTTTGAAGAAAAGGCACAATAAAATCCAAGACATAAGAAGGTGCCACGGTAGCAGTGTGAAATTCTCTTCTATAGCTATACAATAACAGCAAGTCTGACCTTGTCATCACTACGCAGTAAAACACTAGCTCTTTACTCACACATGAACTGGTCTAATGGGTACTAATTCTTTGACTACAAGTTAACATACGACTCACGTTACTTTCAAATGTAAATGAGAAACAAATACACGGTAAAGTGTATAGTGTAGGCAACTTGTTAGTGAAGAAACAGATGTTTCTGATGATGAAATGAATTCATATGTAGGGAGAGATGACTACAAGAGACTCTTCATAGATTGGTATCTGCTGCAACAGCAGCTAAAGAAATAGAAGTTGTCACATGGATACAAATTATGATTTTGAAGGACTTTTGGACTGACTCATGTTATGAACATGATGCTATCTAGTACTGTCTGGCAGATTTGTTTTAGATATCCAAAATTCTGGAAAATTTAGTATGACAGACTAAATTATCGATTAAATTGTGTCATTGAATGATTCTAAGAATTGATTTCGTAGGAAACAAATTGATTATTACGAATGGAACTTTTATAAAAAGTGGAATTTGAACAGGTACATGTGAAATAATCTCGATAGCGGAGACCTGAATTTTTCATACCGAAAGTCTATTGGCTACAACATAATCACGTTATAACTATGTGATCTTATAAAGCAAGCAACAAATATTTAATGCTCACAATACGTAATAGGCCTTCGCGAGCGTTAATCGATGCTGTTGACATGGATACCTGACATATTCTAGTTAGAGCAAATATTATTACAATACATGGAGCCATATGAATACCAGATTGATTTGGTTCGAGCCAACCAGAATTAGGATAGCCTTGCGTAATTGTCAGACTAGTGCTTGCTGACGTATCTATTCCAAATTTAACGAGTATTCAGGAATGTGGCTTCTATATCGGTTTTCCATTAGCTGTTGTTTGTTGCTTCTACATTATTCTTCATAAAAAATGGGTTTTAGTAATCGGCATGCAAAAACGCGATATCTCGATGGCAAGAGTGTGGAGCCAGAAATACCTAATTCTTGTAATGATGGTTGCTTAATAAATAGATAATACAACATTAGGGAAGTGAATCGATACAATACATAAACAATCGATAACAGCACTTCACTCCACACCACTCAAGATAAGCTTGTAGCGCCGGGTGAAGAATTTCAAGAATGTATTTATTAATTCCATTATCCATGTTTGCACACGAAGATATCTATAATTTTTTACGATGTTATCCAGTTTCATCTAGAGTTGGACTGTTTTAGGGAAAATGCTATCTAAAGTAAATATTATGTTGGTATCAGGCGTTGGGTGCATGTTCGGATTATTTATTTGGATGTCAATTTTGTGGTGATAGTAAGAATTGGACGTCAATGGACGTGACCGATGTAGTTATCGTTTTTCTATCTTTAGAACAATTATGTTTTGTTTACTAATGAAATGTTCTTTGCTCACGATATTTCGTGTCGTTGTTTAATTTTTTGTAAGGAACGTGTGAAACACATTTTTTAAAATTTTAAAATCTATCTGTTTTCGGTAATATGATACTCGGAGATATGATTTTGATTAGGAAGATAGAAAAGAATTGATCAAAGTACTCGTATTTCGTTTTCGTATATTTGAGTTTTTAAAGAGCTTCTCTTTGAAGTGGTAATCACAATTTCTCGGTATTAATCGAACGTAATGATATTTTTGACGTTATTTATTTTTTGTGAAAAACATGCTATTGAATTCGATACGAAGCCAAAGGTTAAGGGAAAATTAATTTATCACAAATGAAATTACTTTTGTAAAGAAAACTTGGTTTGGATTTAATTATGAGGCTTAGGTTAGGCTTATTATTACGAATTTTGCGTAAACTGCTTAATAACGAGATCCTTGGTACATAATATGGAAGAGTAACTTATTAATTTAACAAGAAATACGGTCATATTTAATCAGTACAAAGTTATCCGAATCTGTAACCCTATTTAACATTTTGAGTGCCACCTAATTAACACCACCCACCACCACCCTATCGAAAACATGCAACAATGGAAAATGAGATGAATTTCATCGTTATTACTGTTCAAAGAAGCAGCCAACGCGTCTAGAAATAATTGTTCCATTTCCGTTCTCACAGCGAGACTTCGTTTTCCAACTGTCAACTGAGCTATCATAAAGAGACACAGAGTCGGTCCCGCGGAAACACAGAGACAACTGCGCCACAACTTGGAGCTCAGAAAGCGTCCTTGAAAATGCGGTTCTATGGAGATAACGAGCTGAATAGCCTCGTGATGGTTGAACAGGCGGGTAATTTAATGGTGTTGCTTGTTAAATTATTGGCTCTTTTTCAAAGCCAAGGTTGAGTTATCAGGGTAAGTAATGTAATCGCGTGATTATGTAACTTTGCGGTAAAACAACTTTTTATACGCTACTAGTTTAGCCTTGTTGTGGTTTAAACCGCAGGAATTCTTTTTCGGGCTGTAAAATTGTTTTCACTTCTCTCGCTCTAAAATTCGTCTTTATGTCGTGCGTAGGCGACATAAAGTCGCGTTTTATGCTCTAGAGCATAAAGTAAAATCTTCGTCGAAGATCAAGGTAATCGGCACAGGTAATCGGCCCAACAGCCACAGGAACAACTTCATAAAATAACCTCTTTAATTTAATTCGTTTCGTTAGTATTCAAAGAACAAGGGATTACTGCTTTTCATTACGAATACAAGGAAAGTTGATAGAATAGGCTTCCCTCAATTACCTAAATCGCTTGATGGCAATAGGCTTGCTCTTAATTAGGTGGTTGATGGCAATAGGCTTGCTCCTAATTACATCATTTGATGGGAATAGGCTTACTCTTAATTACATTGATTGATGGCAATAGGCTTGCTCTCAATTACCTAAATCAGTGGGTGGCAATAGGCTTACTCCTAATTACATCGGTTGATGGCAATAGGCTTGCTCCTAATAAAATTGGTTGATGGCAATAGGCTTGCTCCTAATTACATCGGTTGATGGCAATAGGCTTGCTCCTAATAAAATTGGTTGATGGCAATAGGATTTTCCTAATTACATCGGTTGATGGCAATAGGCTTGTCCCTAATTACATCAGTTGATGGCAATAGGCCTGCTCCTAATTACATTGGTTGATGGCAATAGGTTTGGTCCCAATTACATCAATTGATGTCAATAGGCTTGCTCCTAATTACATTGGTTGATGGCAATAGCCTTTTTTTTTTTTTTTTTTTTGGTGGGTGGAAAATCATCGAATAACCCCCCCCGCTCTTGGGCAGAGCGAAGGGGAGTGTCAGACTTCTACTGACTAAAAACCAAACCCATGTTCCTTCTTCTTCGCCCTTGTGTCGGAGCCGCGGTAACCTTTCGATATCCACAGCCCCGACGGGCGTCGGCCTTGCTCCTAATTACATTTGTTGATGGCAATAGGCTTGCTCAAAATGTTTTTATAACTGAGCAGTATGAGTAACGACATAAGTCAGGTGTTATGTCAAGTTTCCTACTGAAAAAAAAAGGAAGTTAATTGGCGGGAACCATAATTATTTTTACAATATTTACAAGTTGCTGTTTCATTTCCTCGCAATCGAAGTGAAAAGTAGAGTGTAAAACTCGTCCATAAAACCCATTTTACTCTCTACTTTATATCCATCCTCGCTCGCAAGCTCGCATCGGATGGATAAACGTCTCGCGCAAAATGGTGCGTTTTATGCACTTGGTGTACAATCTACTATTTGTAGGTCAGACTTCCTTTTTGCGGGTTTAAAATTATTTGGAAAGCTTCCCAGAAAGTTTGTATTATAAATAGCTAGATACAGAGCGACTTGTTTTGCACACACACAGTTGACATTTGTATAGGAAAAATCAAGCAAGGGAAATATTCTGTTTCTAGTCTTAATGAGGTGATTTGTATTGTCAAAATTATAAAAAAAAACATTAACTAAATACGACGCAAGATAAAGAACAGATAGGAGAGATACATACGTTCCCACGCCCGTTAGTTATCATAAATTAATATTGAGAAAGTATTTAGGAGGAAGGAAACAAATGTACACATAATTAAGCTCTTTCCCGAGATAACATTCAAGGTCTTGCAGCAAGGCTGTCCTATATTAGAACACAAATATTGATATCTAATGGTGAGGGGGTAACTGTCGACTTGGAACTGAGAGATGTTTATTCAAGAATACCATAATTTCTAATTACCATTATCAGTTCATAAAAATTGAATGTTAGATTGTTGGCCTTTAAAAGGCACTTTATCTATACTAATATTATTAAGGTTGATGTTCTAGGGTAGCCCGCGAACTTCAAATTTTCTTACGTTTTTAGCGATTTGCAGGCCAGTGCTAGGTTGTATGTTAGTGAAAATATGATTCGCGGCTGTAAGACGTATGCAGTTACAGAATTATAATCATCAAAATCATCATTACAACCCTCCAAGTTCATGTAACTTTCAAGAATGACTTTTTGATGAAATACTCATTCTTGACAGTCGTCTTACAGCCGCGAATCATATTTTCACTAACATACATCCTAGCACTGGCCTGCAAATCGCTAAAAACGTAAGAAAATTTGAATTTCGCGGGCTACCCTGGAACATCCACCTTAAGGAGAAAAGTTTGTTAGGTTGAACGCGCTCATCTCAGGAACCACTGGTTGCAATTGAAAACTTCTTTTTGTGTTGAATAATCCATTTATCGAGGAAGGCTATAGGCTATACTCCACGCGGACGAAGTCGCGGGCAAAAGCTAGTTTTACATAATATCCAATTCTTCCTGTTGGATTGCATCTGAGATTCTGAATAATTCCATAATGCCGTAATTTATTCCGCGAAGACAACCAAGCTGTTGACTTCTGCTCGCTTCTGAAGTGTTTACTTTTTGATTAATGCATTACATTAGTACAGTGCGATCAAATTATCTTGGCAGCTCTGAACATAGGCTTTGCGAAATTTTACGCATGTAAACTTGGGAATAAAACTGTTATTGCCAGATAAACCAATACCTAAACGATCAGAAAATATCTAATTTAAACAGTGAGAAATACAAATAAAATAAATATCATAACACTTTTATACATTCGTTGTAACAAAATGACCTGCACGAAGTTCGGAGCTGCCAAGATAATTTGATCGCACTGTATCTGTGTAAACATTAGTATGGTCGATAATAATAACATGCATCGGAAAGCACGCATATGGGCCATTAGTAGCTCAGTCCTGGTGTATTGGCGAACATTCTGGAATCCGAAAGGATCAAATAATGATAAGGAAAGGGAATATATTATTTCACTCTTGTGGAAGACAAAAGTTTAAAATTTAATATAGCCCTAACACCACAGAGAATGGTGTGACCGTCGGACTATAAAGTCATAGGTAGAAGTATTTAACAAGCTGGTATACGATATTACGGCACTAGTCACAACAAATCAAATGCCCCATGCAGGGTTATCGATAAACTCCTGGCTAGTAGTTCCCAGCACTACTGCATAGATAAATCAAACAACTGCGCAGCTCTGCCTCAGAACGGCAGCCATTATCTATTTGTTGGCGAATAGGTGACTGGGTCAGACAAATTGACTGTTGATATTACGGACACTAGATCGGGAGGGGTCTATTAAACCTCGTGCTATGACTATTATGTAATTGACGTCTTTGAACTGCAGTACGCGAGGAGCAATGGCAAATTGCGATCTAGATATAAAAATGGGCTCTGGACCATGTGGGGTGCGGTTTTGCAGAATTGGTTACAGGAATAAAAGCAAGGGTAGTTAGGAGCTTTAGGCTCGATTTTAGTCGTTAACTAACGGGAAGCATGGGCTGTCGCTGTTTTTGTTGAACCGTAAAATCGCAGGGTTTGCAATTCAGGTACTTAGCTATCTTCTTAACGTAATATGGAACCCATTATATTTCTGTCTTCCCTTCTCAATTTTGCTATAAACTTTCTCATGATCACTGAAGTATACTTGCAAGGAGTTACCATCAAATGTGTCGATACAAAGCACATTTTCTGGAGCTCTGCTCAGATTCTACATTATTGAGATCCCATCTTTGACGGTAATTGGTCCGTGAATATTTAATTATCGACCGGTAGTCTGGCACTCTAACAGAGGCCTTTGAGGTAGAACCTCTTTGTGAGCAAGTAATGTATACTGCAAACCGCAAAGGGTACTGTCACACTCACATAGGTAGATGTAACGTTAGACACAATCGAGTTACCTTGTCCTTTGACTCTGATCAAGGCAGTCCTTAGTACATTACATAAATGGTCTTCAAAGAGCTCCAATGTCATATTTCAACGTTTGATTACTTCGTTTGACTACAAAGCGGTTCGTATGTCTAAAGGATGTTCAACGGTGATTGTCATTTTATGCTTTTCGGAGAGTGCTGTGAATTCTATACTTTATTGACCCTTTATCATTTTGTTATCGGTGATAGAAAAAACCCCGTCCGTACGTCTTGATCTTGGTCCTTAGCGATATCTTCGTAGTCTTTCATCTTTATTCGTGTTCTTCGTTATACGTGTAGTTAGTGAATAAATGGAGTTGGGAGTTTTCATGCCGCTCATGGGCTTCTAACTTGGCAGGATTTCTCTCTCAGGCATGCTGGTTTCCTCCGGACGTTTTCTTTCAACGAAGCAAGTGTAGTAAAACAAGACGAACGTGAATGCGGAAAATTAGAGAAGTTTTTGGTAAAAACTTTTCTACGAACAAACAGGCCCTTTCCATTGGCTTAACAGGAGAACTAGTTGATTCATAATATGTATCAATGGGTCTTTGTGACGCAAAATATGTAGACTAGGGGCAATGGACTTGTTATGATTGAATCGTTATTCCCTCTTCTTTTCTATTTTCATCATGTTTTTTCTGAATTTATCATTCAAATCCTAGTGTTTGTGCGGTCCCCAACCTCGATCTGCTGAATTATTTTACATGACAGATGTATTCTTTGTGTATCTAACGGTAGACGAAATAACTTATGTTCCCTGTTGAGTGAAATGCATTATTCAAAATCATTTTCCTAGTTTTTTTCCCAAGTATGTTTGGGTCGGCTCCCAGTCTTACCCGATGAAGCCGAATACTAGTATTTTACATGGAGCGACTTTATATCTGACCTCCACAACCTAGCGCAGAAATACATTATTCAAAGTACCGGATAAAAATGGCTGCTATTTTTAGAACATTTACGAACATGGGAAATGTACTTTACAATCTCAACGATTAAATGTTTACTATGTAAGAGCAGTTTCACACTTTGTTTGTTTTTACTCGTGTTTCAGTTATGTATGAATGACCGTGACTTTTAAAACTGTTTGGAATATTGAACTTGAATGTACTGAGAGTAGTTAAACTTTACATTATATGCTTTATTAATAATACTTCTTTGGATTTTGGCTCGATCTTCAAGTTAACCGTGGACCGACAGCTGGACCTCCATAACCCAGTTACTACTGGGTAATATGATACACCTTAGTAAGACTGGTTGTCAGACTTTCGAGCAACTGACTGCCGGTAACAACTGTGAAAGATCTACAAATTACCTCTTGTGTTCCTCACGACAAAATCACACAATTTTCCACTCTCTACCAATCAAGGACTGTCGGATTCTCTGCCAAAACACACAAGTCTGCTAAAATCTTGTAAAAATAATCTTCTGCCATTTTCCCAGTAAATTTCCTACGCTGGAGAACGTTTGCTCCAGTTTGTCAAGTCGTATCGATTTTCCTACCAGCTGGCTAAGTGCCAAGTATAAGGCTGTGAGCACGATTGTTCTGATACCGACTGGCAACTTGCCACACGCCACAAAGTTTAGACTTTTAATCAATTAAAACAATGCTGAAGTAGCGTGTTGTGGTTTTCTGTCAGCTCTTTTCGTTGACGTTTTAGGAAAGTATTTAGTTAGTGGAAATATTTTTATTTAATTCAGACACGAACTAAAATTAGTTTTGTGCTGTTGCTGCAAGCACACAGATTAAGTTTAGATTATTATTATGTGACTTTCATGAAAGTACTAAGTATTGTATCTAGGTTCTTTGGAGTAAAATTAGGTGACAGCGTTTTGGTTCACGCAGACGTAATTTCTTTGATCAACGACAGTGTAAACAGACCTCATTGCACAAAGAACATTATTCTGATTTCGGTAACGACCGATAATAACCATTCGTCTCAGTACTTACTTAATCTAATACATTAGTGACGCATTGTTTTGACCACGTGAAGATTTAGGTCTTCGCGTGAAATAACAACAACGGCTGCCAACACGTTTGTATTTTGTTTTTAGTCCGGATAGTAAAAAAAAACTTATAAAAAATATTTGTAGCGGATTATCGTGGGTGGTACTTTAATAGACGTAAGTTTACGGTGTACACGTGGAATTTGAATGAGATAGCCGTAGAATGGCCAAATCTGCGCTATAACGTAAACATTCGCAGCAGCACGCAGAAATAGCCACGGCAATGCTGGATAAGTCATATATGTGTTACTTCTATAGAAGACAAACGGAGAAAATTCCTCAACATCTATTAACAAACACATAACCCTCCTTTTGGGCTTCACCGCAGTCGGGTAATAAAAAGGGAGGATCCTCCAACCAGACGTGTATTTAGTTTTATATTCTTTTTTGTTTTTGTTATTATTATTTTTGTAGTTCCTGTGCTTGTCCCAAATTAATATTTTTCTTTCTTTTCTTTCTTTCTTTCTTGTAGATCCCACTGCACTCATCATCATACCCAGCCTTAATTCACCCACTGTTGGGTACAGGCCTCTCTTTTCGTGTGCCATTCTCCACCGTCCTGTGCCAGCCTCATCCAGGTTTTTCCCCGATCAACACGCTCCGCTACTAAAACTTTACTCCTGAGCTTTAAATAATCTTACATATCTTAGAGTCTTACCTGAGCTGAGCGCAGTAGAACTGATGCGGGATGGCAGTTAGCACTCCCGCGCCGTCTCCTGTGTCGTTGTCACAGGCGCACGCACCTCGGTGCTCCATGCGTTTTGCGAGCGTCTCTGCATCTCGGACGATCTACGGAAACAATTTGATTTTGAGTATCGGTATTTTTCGAGACTAAGAGGGTAGGCCAGCTACAACTAACTAGCTAATCTTATGATTAGAACGAATATAATACCGATAAAATCTTTTTTCAAGAAACAAGACTTTTGTCGCTTTTGGGAAATTCCCTGATTTATGTTATTTCCCGGGCTCTCCACGCCCTAACCTTCAATTCCCCGCAAATCGGGGATTTCCCCGCGAACGCGATGCAGTTTTAGTTAGGTACCTAACATAAGTAAAAATAAAGTTTTTTTTTAATAATTCATGTTGTATCATACTCGCATCATAATCAAAACTACTAAGCAGTTTCAATCATGTTTCAGTCATCTAATTAAAACAATACTTTTTGAAATCCATTCGAGATCTCGAAAATGCCGAGATCTCGCCGAGATCGAATTTCTGATCCCTCGTGATCTCGACTTAGCGATCACGTCTCGAGATTGCATTCCCTAATTATGATACCCCTTGGTGAGGCTGATATTATAATGGGATGGGAAACGGTAACCTTCAATTCCCCGCAAATCGGGGATTTCCCCGCGAACGCGATGCAGTTTTAGTTAGGTACCTAACATAAGTAAAAATAAAGTTTTTTTTTAATAATTCATGTTGTATCATACTCGCATCATAATCAAAACTACTAAGCAGTTTCAATCATGTTTCAGTCATCTAATTAAAACAATACTTTTTGAAATCCATTCGAGATCTCGAAAATGCCGAGATCTCGCCGAGATCGAATTTCTGATCCCTCGTGATCTCGACTTAGCGATCACGTCTCGAGATTGCATTCCCTAATTATGATACCCCTTGGTGAGGCTGATATTATAATGGGATGGGAAACGGTTTTAACTTTAACATGGATGTATAGTTGCCAAGAAAAACTCCATAAAACCCCAGTCCCCCTTTGAAGAGTTTCCAAATAATATGCAGTTAAAATTGCACTCCATGAAACCATGGCGTAGTACTTTGACATGGGTAATGGATGCCTGCCAAAAGCAATTCAGAATATGACTATGCTTCTAAAGTATACTGCGTGGGGTAAAAAACCAGGGGATCTAAAATGGGTGCTTTAGGAGAATCATAATAGGATAATAATATGAATCTGAGAGCAGTGGTGGCCCAGTGGTGGCGGTCCCGACTTACGAACAGTGAGTCGTGGGTTCGAACCCCGCCAGGCGCATATCTTTGTGTAATTTATTTCATCACCACTGCTCTCAAAACGGTGAAGGAAAACATCGTGAGGAAACCGGCATGTCTTATAACCAAAAAATTCGAAGACATGTGACATCTACCAATCCGCACTGGGCCCGCGTGGTAGATTATAGCCCATCCCTCTCCTAGAGAGGAGGCCTGAGTCCCTGCAGTGGGAACATTATAGGCTGATGATGATGATGATGATAAATCACGTCGAAATTTTTAAAACGTGTGACCGTTTTAAAAATTTCGACGTGATTGACATGACATGACATGTAGGTAATATTATGAATTGAAACTTAGTAAACATTTTACGAACTGTTTAATGGATTAGGAATGGCTGTATTGATTGACACTCATGTTGAATGCAATTCATATAATTTTGAAATAATCGCCAGGAATTTCCTAAGTCTGCTATATTGTTAAAACTTTTTCCCACGTGGATAGATATAAACTACGATCCTTACTTATTTATTTTCTTAGTTCATATCTTCATACTACGCACCAAGCCTGTCGTGATGTTGTTCAAATCACAGAATATTTCCAACCCTCTGTGACTTATCTTCACGCCTTTGGGCATAAGCTACCCAATTAGTGCCTTCAAAGGGACATCAGTGTATTGATCTATAGATTCGCTGGACAATGGCAAGCACAGACAGTTCTCGTCGCAAATTAATTAACGTTACTAGGCAACAGAAGATAGGGGCGCGACCCCATGTGAGATCCAATTTCGGCTTAGAGCGTTGCTAGGGCTTATGGAGTCTGGCTTTCGAATGTGAGCAGTATTTACAGTGACGAGACTGTATAGTTAGCCCTACGCATACATGGAATGAGGAATTTGTGATTTTAAATGAGATTGAGAACATACTTAGTTGAAAAAATTCTCATGAAAAACCGCAAATTCAACGTGACCAGAGTCACGTTGCTTTCCGCCAGGGGTCGTGAAAACGTTTTCCTAATAAATTGAAAAGGAAACGTTTCGAAACTTCAGTGTAATAAATATAACAGGAAAGGTCAAAGAAAGTTGTAAAAGAATGGCTGGTTGCGTTAAAGAGCTTTCTGGAGTTGAAGAATTTAATACGCTTCAATAATATGGTTGTGCAAGAAATATACTTGGTTAATTGTTAATCAGAAATGAATAGAAAAGTTTTGTTAAACTTGATTGGTTGCGCAAAATGTTTATATAAACTGGAGTCGAAGCATTCAAGAGGCTTCGATGAGTTTGCAAGAAAATTACGGTTGATACAAAAATAAGTAGAAAGAATTATTATATAAAAGGAAATTAGTTAAGCAAAGTTTTGCAAGACAAAGAACTTGGGAATCAAATGGGAACGGAGGAATTCTAGTTAGAAAATAAAGCATTGTTAACTACTTTGGAGTTGAATTTCTGCTAAGACTTCGGGGTTGTGCAGGAAATTATAATGACGAGAAATAAAATAATTGTTTCAGATTGGAAATATTCCTAAAATTTTCCTAGCTGAAGGTTGTTGCGCAAGAGTATTACTTACTTTATGAGTACGTTTTCCGTCGATAGCAACTACGAATCCAACTCCACAGGCTTCGTGCTCGTTCTGAGGGTCGTACAAGCCTTGCTTGGGCGGCCCTTCCCACTCCATACCTGCAACAAGAAGTTCAGACTTGAAGACCTATAAACTACGTTTTTCAAGATGAAATAGTATACTTTTTGTCGTGAAGATGGTTCACTAACGCCGACTCAAAGTGTGGGAATATTTAACAGGATAATGTATTGTGTTTAACGTTTTTGAATTGATGTCAATGTGAAGAGTAGAGGAATACCAAAGAAACGATGGATGGACTGTGTAAAGGAGGATATGGCAAGAGAGGAGTTTGAGTCTGATGAGATGACAAGTAATAGAGAAGTATGGAATAAGAAGACAATGACATGCTGCGCCTACCCTAAGTGGATTAAGAAGACAATGACATGCTGCGCCTACCCTAAGTGGATTGGGCAAGAGAATGGTGGAAGATAGTTGTTATAATATTCGGATGTCCCGCCGTTGATTAATAACAGCAAGCTTCAGGAAACTGACTTTTATTTGGGTTTTACTTCTAATAACACAAGAGCAATGCTACACGTATGGAGCGGTATGCAAAGAGAGTGAGTGAGAAGAGTGAACGAACGAAGCAAGTTACCACAGAATCACAGATATACTACAATAGTGATAATGTGAGTATTGGACGTCTTATTAGACTGTTAGACCTGATTCAGTTTTAAGCCTGTTCTTTAGGAATCGAAATGTACTTGACAACAGTAAATTGCATTAGTCACAGTGCAATTCATTCACAGAACAAACTATGGCATGCGAACACGTGCAATGCTCATGTTCAAAGGTTTACAAGGCTCAAATAAAAAAGTATTTCGCCTTGTCCTAGAAATAGCAGGTTCATTGACATTACGACTATAAACAAGTGCACGATCCGGTTTGCCTAGCGTGTTTATTATCGTCGAGTTTTCTTTGCGATAAAACTAGATTATGGCACGTGTAATGAAAAATTCTGGAATGCCAGCTTGTTGTACGAATTTTTATTAGTGTATGTTCATTTGATGCGGCCGAAGGTTTAGTTTTGAGTAGGGGATAGTTTGGCATTATTGGAATCTCAATTTTTATCGAGTTTTAGGTTCTTATCCCTTAGGCCCTTCTTTTTTTTGTGCGGGTGGAAAATCATCAAATAACCCCTCCCGCTCTTGGGTAGAGCGAAAGGGAGTGGCAGACTTCTACTGACTAAAAACCACCCATGTTTCTTCTTCTTAGCCCTTTATGTCGAAGCCGCGGTTTCTCTTGCGAACAACGCGCAAACCCGAGGGGCATCCCTTAGGCCCTCAGGTCAAGCTTACCAGCACTAGACCGAGGCAGCGAAAGTCAGATTAGATCCGATCCCGATGCAATTGTGCGAGGAACACCGGTGTGGTTTTAGAGTTAGACATTACCCGCCTTATTACAAAACGTAGTTAAACCTGGTTTAACTTAGACTTGGTTTATCTCGCATGACGTCTCACTTCAATAATATTCAAAAGAAAGTGACAGCATGCGAGATAAACCAGGTCTAAGTTAAACCAGGTTTAACTACCTTTTGTATTATGGCGGGAGCTGGCAGCAGACAGACTCCTTCGCTCTCCCTAGGGCGGGGGATATCTATTGCGGATTTCCATATCGAGAAAAAAAAAGGTTTCTATAATCATTTTCTATTCCTTTCCGACCATTTCGGGCAGCTGTGGCCAAAAAAATCAGATGACCACGCGAGTGTCAGACCCTTTTCAAGGAACGTGCCTATACATGCTATACAAATAATTCTTAGTTTTGAAGGCAAACAAGATTTACCTATTTCTATTTCGACAAGGGTACATAGGTCAACCTAACCATAGCTGGGTATGTATAGTACATGTACATTGTGGTTACTTCTTGGTTTATTTATATTATGAATTGTTGGATGACGTTCTGTTTTGAATTTACCTCGCCTTGACTGGTATCAGTATATTTCAAACAGAATCTTGGAACATTTACAAATTCTCCATAGTTGCTTTATCTTTAAGTCCATTCCCTTTCATATTCGTAAATAGACGGTTTATGATCCTACTATTATAATTATTATACTGCTTTTCCACCAGAGATGTGTTATGCAGCTATGCTACGAAGATTTAAGGCTCCTTCCACAAAATCATCTCAGTTTGATCAATTTTGATCGCTTGGTGTGGGAAATCTATGAAGAATTTGAAGCTTCCTTTTGGCTATTATAAGAGACGAGTTCTTTTTCTGGTGGATAGGTTTCAAGAATTTTCAAAATAATGTTTATATTAATGACAATCACCCGTATTCAAAAGCCCTTTTCCGCACAAATACCGATCGAGTTACGTTTGGCTTAGCCGAACATAACACTACAAACGATTTTAAACATTAAAAAAAATATAAATAACATCACCGTATGGTCTACTGGCGGACCTATTTGTCACATTTTCAACTTCAATACAAAATATAGCAGAAAAAAAATGTTAAAACATCGCAATTTTTACAAAATGTCTCGACAAATAAGATTTTTTTTCTATACCTTAGAATCACGTTAAAGAAAATTTAAAAACTACGTATTAATTTTAAGGTAACCTTCTAATAGAATCGTATTTTTATTTTATCAATAAACTATAATTTCATTTCGTAAATTGAATCCAAAGTTAACTATATTATCGACCGCGCAAACTCTATCTCGCCAGTACGAATCGGCCACTGCCAAAGGACGGACGTATCGCTTTGTGTCACAAACGCTCCCGTGTTTTTCGTAAACATATTTTCGAGATTGTAAGCCGATTACCACAATTTGATACACTTATTAATTTTGATCAAACATGTTTTTTTTGCTAGTTATTAAAGATTGCTAAAATTTTTTTCATCTTCAGATCGAAGTCGAATTTCACGATCGATTGTTGTTGTCGATTGTACTTCGATATATATTTTTAACCGACCTCCAAAAAAGAGGAGGTTCTCTATTCGTGTTTGTATGTCCGCGAATATCTCCGTCAATTGTGGACTGATTTTCAAAATTCTTTTTGTCTTGGAAAGGATATACTCCCGAGGTGATCCCATTGTCACCAAGTAGATATGAGCGCCGATGGCCAATCTTCTGGCGGCGGCGCGCCGATTTTTTTAAGTCGGCGGCGGCGGCGTCGGCGGCGTGACCTTCATTTAACTACCTTAATTGAAATAAAACAATTTTTTACGTACAATTAAGATTTAGTATAATTTTTGACGTGACAAATGAATTGACAACATAATTTTTAAAAGAGAAAACAAAAATAAAATTAAAACAGTCTCATATTCCGCAACTTGGCTGTTAGTCAATAGGAAATTAGGAACTTAAACCACGCTTTAATTACGTTATTAATATAAAATAATTACATTAATCATCATTACAACCCTCCAAGTTCATGTAACTGTCAAGAATGAGTATTTCATCAAAAGGTCATTCTTGCGAGTTACATGAACTTGGAGGGTTGTAATGATGATTTTGATGATTATAATTCTGTAACTGCATACGTCTTACAGCCGCAAATCATATTTTCACTAACATACAACCTAGCACTGACCTGCAAATCGCTAAAAACGTAAGAAAATTTGAATTTCGCGGGCTACCCTGGAACATCAACCTTAAATTGAATGCCCGAATGCCGCCGCTCGGGCTTGCTCGACGCGCCGGCGCCTAGGATCGGCGGCGGCGGCGCGGGGGGAATCACGGCGGCGGCGGCGCGCCGGCGCGGCGCTCATGTCTATCACCAAGTCAGTTTCTGATGATGGAAACTCTGAGAAATTGAGGGCAACCCTCGAATATCATAGGCGCACATAACGTTTTCCATACATTTTCAGAAGCTGTTCAAGTCTTTGCGTCTGATAATCATAATTTCATGTGGCTGCGCTGATGACGGAAGGTGCAACTCCTCAACGGTCAGGACTTGAAAGAAAATTCCTTCAAAATTATACGTACTTATGGATCGATAGTTCTATTCTTTCAGGCTATTAGGTTGAACTGATGATAGACGGTAAATCTCATTAACCGACTTAAAAAAAAGGAGGTTCTCAATTCGTCGGCTAGAAAATTTTTAGGTTTTTCCGTCATGGGTGTCGTTTTCATGGCTATAGGGGTCGCTGATTACGAAAATGAGGTTAAAATGAAAATCCAAGATGGCGGTCAAGAATTTTTTTGGTTTTTCCGTCATGGGTGTCGTTTTGATGGTTTTTGGGGTCGCTGATTACGAAAATGAGGTCAAAATGAAAATCAAGATGGCACCGACGAAAATTTTTGGTTTTTCCGTCATGGGTGTCGTTTTCATAGTTTTTGGGGTCGCTGATTACGAAAATGAGGTCAAAATGAAAATCCAAGATGGCAGCCAGGAAATTTTTTGGTTTTTCCGTCATGGGTGTCGTTTTCATGGTTTTTGGGGTCGCTGATTACGAAAATGAGGTCAAAATTAAAGTTCAATATGGCGACCAGGAAAATTTTTGGTTTTTCCGTCATGGGTGTCGTTTTCATGGTTTTTGGGTTCGCTGATTACGAAAATGAGGTCAAAATTAAAGTTCAATATGGCGGCCAGGAAAATTTTTGGTTTTTCCGTCATGGGTGTCGTTTTCATGGTTTTTGGGGTCGCCGACTACGAAAATGAGGTCAAAATGAAAATCCAAGATGGCGCCGACAAAATTTTTGGTTTTTCCGTCATGGGTGTCGTTTTCATGGTTTTTGGGGTCGCCGACTACGAAAATGAGGTCAAAATGAAAATCCAAGATGGCGCCGACAAAATTTTTGGTTTTTCCGTCATGGGTGTCGTTTTCATGGTTTTTGGGGTCGCCGACTACGAAAATGAGGTCAAAATGAAAATCCAAGATGGCGCCGACAAAACTTTTGGTTTTTCCGGCATGGGTGTCGTTTTCATGGTTTTTGGGGTCGCTGATTACAAAAAAGAGGTCAAAATTAAAATTCAAGATGGCGCCGACGAAATTTTTGGTTTTTCCGTCATGGGTGTCGTTTTCATGGTTTTTGGGGTCGCCGACTACGAAAATGATGTCAAAATGAAAATCCAAGATGGCGCCGACAAAATTTTTGGTTTTTCCGGCATGGGTGTCGTTTTCATGGTTTTTGGGGTCGCTGATTACGAAAAAGAGGTCAAAATTAAAATTCAAGATGGCGCCGACGCAATTTTTGGTTTTTCCGTCATGGGTGTCGTTTTCATGGTTTTTGGGGTCGCTGACTACGAAAATAAGGTCAAAATGAAAATCCGATAAAACGGGTTTGTTAAACATGAAATCGAAATAAATATTAATAAGTTATACTATAGACTACTGGCCCGTGTTGAAAAAATTATGGGTTATGTGAACCACCAGGTGACCTATCTAGAACGATATAAGAGCATAAAATAATGAGATTCAGCACTATGCCGTCACTTGTAAGCTGTCCAACCGAGTGCAGGTGAGAATTCAAACACTCGTAGGACATTTTGGTCATATATTTTTGTACGGCATTCTTACCATCGATAGATCCATGAAAAATAATAAGAAAACGTGTAGTGCCGTAAAAAAATGGTGCGCCACAAAGTCGGAATTTATTTTTTATTTTCCGACAATTTCCAGGGTAAATTTGGTCATTTGATTTTGTACGGCATCAGTTTCATACTATTTCAATATTTTCAATACTGCTTCTAATCCATTATTCCGCAACGCCGTACAAAAATCATGCGACAAGGGGAAATAATCGAGGGTTGCAACCCCCTCTCTTTCCGTGGTCAAGGGGGTGATTTGATATAGTTTTTCGATGATTTTCCACCCACCAAAACAAAAAAAAAAAAGGGGGGGTGATTCGACACAACATAAAATTAATAATTACAACATAATTTTAAAAGTATTTTATGCATAGATAATATTTTTTCATATGCCGTTTTCGTTGGTCCAAAGAAAAACATTTTTTTTTTCTAAAAAGTGATTGTTTTATTCATTCACATCATTAGAATGAAACAAATCAATTATATATGACGCGGCGGGAAACCCTCTGGAGGGACGCTGTTCCTAAATATCAATGGGCTCCGCCATATTGTCGTCGCCTTAGATTCCTTTTCGTGGCTGATAGGTAAATGGGTAGTTGAAATCACACACATTACTTGACTCAAACACCAAACGTTTATTTACATTGCTCCATTTACAGGCACATAAAAACTTTGCGGTTTGAATCGCCCATTCGAATACATGGTTGGTCTTTTAGGAGAAGAATAGGCAAAGAAACTCCTTATACACTGTTATAAATCATGTTACAATTATCATTTGCACTATTAACATTAATCACATCAAAAACCACTTTCATTTACTTGAATTGCAATTATTCGCTAAGCGCGACATAACTTGTTCTCGCGTCTCAACTTTTCGTCGCATGCGTCTGTGGTCCCCAGCGGAAGTACCACAAAACCAGTATAGTAATTAATGACCTAATTAGTTAAAACTAACAATCATTACTAAAATACTTCACAATTGATTCTATTAATTATTTTACAATAAAACAATACCATTATTAATGCAATGGCGTTAATGTCTAGTTAATAGGTTCATTTCTTTACAACAAAATGTTACAAAGCATTTCCGGTTGATTTAGGATTTAAAACAGACAATGGGTTTTCTATTATTGAATTGCTCTACAAAATGATCTTATGACTTTTTAAGTTTATAATTACATAAAGAAACTGATTTAGTTGTAGTTTCAGATTATAAATTGAGTTATTGACCATTAAAATCGTATTCGCCGCCATCATCACAACATTGTGCGATGACGTCTCATAGACAGCCTCATTCCAAGTGTGGCAATCATTAAAATCCCAATATTCATAAAACATTAGCTTATCTTCATTTTAACTATAGTTCTAGTTAGAGACTTCTGTTTAATAAATTACTATTCGAGTTGTGGAACATTTAATTACATTCCATCTATTGAAGTGGTGGTTTTAGCAGAAAAGTCAATAGATGGCACTGTCGCACTATTGACCTTTGTAATAATTGTGCCAGCATCTCACGAGATGGCAGGTTCATCAATTTAAGCTGGTTATCAATGAGATTGAATAATTATCTTAGCCGAAAGACATTCTTGCGGCGACACGGCCATTCTGATCGTAGGTGCGCGCTCTGCACCTGACGTTGCCGTCCGCTCGTCCATCCGTTGTCGTATGTGTAGTCTCGTGGTTGTTATCTGAAATAGTGGAGATAATATTTTGTCGGCAGATTATTGTTGCTTTTATTATCCTACAATGTTCATTGAATAGTAGGATTTGGTAACAAAAAGGTTCATTCAATATAGAAACCTTGTCATAGATCTGACATTCAATGCTTTTTTTTTATCACCTTGCTAGGCATACATGCACAGATACAGACATATAGCTGTTTGCAATTTTTATTTGAGTTTATGGATGCTTAATAAGCAATTGTTGCCTGATGATTCAATTACATTAATTGAATTGAGTTGATTGATATTGTTTGATCAGCTACTAGCTGAATAGAATATTGTTGGCGATATTATTCAACAACATTGATAGAATCTATTGATATTGTTTGATCAGCTGTTTGCTTTTTCAGCAAACAGATAATATTATTGTTGTACAAGCAACAACAATACTCATTAAATTGTTAACCTTACTATGACTTGACTTTGAAACCTTGTAATAGGTCTACTCTCTACTAAATTCGTTTTAAATAAAATTATTGATAGCTTTAGCCATTGTGATTTGTATTTGGTAAATGTAGTGTGAGTAGTATGTTTTTATTTGTTCATTCTCACGGGAAGGTAATGCTCTGTGATAGACACAAAGTCTTGGATTTGACAGGATAAAAGGATAGGATCAGGAACACCGCTCTGTGATGGACACAAAGTCTTTGATTTGACAGGATTAAAGGATAAGGAGTTTAGGACCATTGCTCCGTGACAGGCACGAAGTCTTTGATTTGACAGGATATAAGGAACCAGGCTCTGGGCGTTTAGTACGCCGTGGACCCAGCAGGATAACATGAGAGTATTATTTTATCAGTTGCCTCCACGGCTGCTGATAGTTCATTTGTTTTGTTGGTTCATTATCAGTCACCTCCACGGCTTCTGATAGATCATTTGTTGTGTGTGTTCATTATCAGTCGCCTCCACGGCTTCTGATAGATCATTTGTTGTGTGTGTTCATTATCAGTCGCCTCCACGGCTTCTGATAGATCATTTGTTGTGTGTGTTCATTATCAGTCGCCTCCACGGCTTCTGATAGATCATTTGTTGTGTGTGTTCATTATCAGTCGCCTCCACGACTTCTGATAGATAATTTGCTGTGTTTGTTCTTTACCAGTTGCCTCCACGGCTGCTGATAGATTATTTGTGATTCATTGTAAGTATTACTTATTGAACTAGTTGTTTCCTCCACGGATACTAATAGCTTTTTGTGAGTATTATTATTTTTTACTTCATTAGTTACTGTATGTACTAAAACTTTGTTATTGTTAATAGTTGTTGCTTACAACTGGCAGGATTACAATAACATTAAAATAATGAAAATGATACTGATACTCATCACACATGAGCATCATGTAGGTTGCTCTTGTACTACTTGTTGCAGGAGGCTATTGTATTGAGCCTTTTGACACAACATTTTTGGTATCAGCGGTGTAGTGTAAGTAGTTTGAAAACTCCTCACCTTTTATGTTAACTTATGGTGTGCGAACACTGAAACAGTCATTCCGGGTTGGCTGTCTTCATGTTGTTTCGCATTTGTTAGGTTCATAGCCGGCGACACGGTCATTTTTGTTCACCAGGCTGTAGTACTTGAAGCATCAGGTTATCATTTCCTCTACGATAAGATAATTGCTCGAATCTGGAATGTGAGAAGTCATGCAGGTAAATAATAGAACAAGAAAAGATGTTATGTAAACATCACACCTGCTATCCCGGAAGGGTTAGGCAGAGGTGTACATCAACACTTTGCCAGCGTAACGTCTAAGCCTCTTGTTAAAAGGCAAGACTGTTTGCCATTCATATTTATAGTTTGGACTGCTACTGAGGAATTCCTTATGGGAATACCCAATAACACTTTGCTAGACCTGGGAATCAAATCCAGGCCCACAAGCTTTAATTGTATGGTTCATGACCACTAGACCCACGAAGCTGTCTGACTAAATGCTTGAATTAGTAATGAAAATAATTATGGTAATCAATTGTTTTGAAATAGTTATCATACTTAGATTCAGTTAATCAAACTAAGATGTGTAAGTTAATCTGATTAAAAGTACTTTAAAAACACTATTGGTTGTGGTATTGTACTATGGAAACATTCACAATTTAACTTATTTAAAGCTTTGCTTTCTATTGAAATATTGCACTGAATTTCATAGTCACAATTTGTTGAACAACGTTGATGTATTGTTAATTGTTTTATGAATCAGTTACGTTACATAACAAAGCATCATTTATGTGAAACATGTGCACCCTGGCATTGAATCTGACTCCTATGCCATAATAGGAAATAGTATGACGCTATAATTGTGTTTTTCCAATAAAATTAAGTTTATTGTGGATCAATTTTTAATCTATTTATTTATTAATTAAAGTTTAAGCTAATCAATTAGTGATGAATTATGGTCAGATGCAAATTTGATTGATAGATATTCATTAAAGAAATAATTATTGTAATATTTAATTTTATCATGTGTCATTACAATACAAAGATTCACATCTGCCGGGTGTCCCGTTACGGACAACTTTGTTTATTTTAATGATCTTAAAACATGTTGTCCAATACAAATGTTTAGAAGTTTGTACAAAGCACTAAAGCTTGCACTTAATTGCAATTTCTCACTGGAATGTCGAGTACGAGGCATTTCTAATAAGAATTATTTCTATTGAATGACACAACAAGATTTAATACTAGTTGATACTTAGTTAATTAATTAATGAATGCAAGTAACTATCATTTGATTCATGAGATCTGTTTGTGACACATTACTGGTTCATATTTTAATAATAACATTGAACGGGTAATGACCTAATTAAAAGAAGTGATAAGATTTCTTAATATTTCATTTCCACAGGTGTCAACTTAAGGAGGCATCAACCTTGCCAGTGTGTGATGTAAAATATTGTTAACTGTAAATAGGTACCTATCTACAGTTTTTATGTTACTAAATTTAATAAAACAATTATACTTCCCGGGTTTGATGATTCATCTCGCAGGTCATTTATTGATAATTATGCTTTCAGAGTGTCCATGTTTATTTGTTCTGCTGCTCTGGTCATTCTGTGTTGTCCTGTATGTTTGTCATTTTGATTGGATGATCACACCATTCACGTACGCAAATGTTTCCATCCAGATCGTAAGACGGGAGAAATATTTCAGTGTGTTCTTAACTCTTGGCGGTTGTTGCGGGGTAGTAAGCCGTTCACTCATAGAACGCATCATGGTGACCATTTCGGCGAAAAATTCCTTTGACACGCCGTCGGCCATGGTCACAGAAGCAGTTCCTTGTTCTGGATGTCCAGCAGTGCGGGCTGAAGGGGATCGCGGGGGCGATCCCACTTCTGATGACGCGGCGGGAAACCCTCTGGAGGGACGCTGTTCCTAAATATCAATGGGCTCCGCCATATTGTCGTCGCCTTAGATTCCTTTTCGTGGCTGATAGGTAAATGGGTAGTTGAAATCACACACATTACTTGACTCAAACACCAAACGTTTATTTACATTGCTCCATTTACAGGCACATAAAAACTTTGCGGTTTGAATCGCCCATTCGAATACATGGTTGGTCTTTTAGGAGAAGAATAGGCAAAGAAACTCCTTATACACTGTTATAAATCATGTTACAATTATCATTTGCACTATTAACATTAATCACATCAAAAACCACTTTCATTTACTTGAATTGCAATTATTCGCTAAGCGCGACATAACTTGTTCTCGCGTCTCAACTTTTCGTCGCATGCGTCTGTGGTCCCCAGCGGAAGTACCACAAAACCAGTATAGTAATTAATGACCTAATTAGTTAAAACTAACAATCATTACTAAAATACTTCACAATTGATTCTATTAATTATTTTACAATAAAACAATACCATTATTAATGCAATGGCGTTAATGTCTAGTTAATAGGTTCATTTCTTTACAACAAAATGTTACAAAGCATTTCCGGTTGATTTAGGATTTAAAACAGACAATGGGTTTTCTATTATTGAATTGCTCTACAAAATGATCTTATGACTTTTTAAGTTTATAATTACATAAAGAAACTGATTTAGTTGTAGTTTCAGATTATAAATTGAGTTATTGACCATTAAAATCGTATTCGCCGCCATCATCACAACATTGTGCGATGACGTCTCATAGACAGCCTCATTCCAAGTGTGGCAATCATTAAAATCCCAATATTCATAAAACATTAGCTTATCTTCATTTTAACTATAGTTCTAGTTAGAGACTTCTGTTTAATAAATTACTATTCGAGTTGTGGAACATTTAATTACATTCCATCTATTGAAGTGGTGGTTTTAGCAGAAAAGTCAATAGATGGCACTGTCGCACTATTGACCTTTGTAATAATTGTGCCAGCATCTCACGAGATGGCAGGTTCATCAATTTAAGCTGGTTATCAATGAGATTGAATAATTATCTTAGCCGAAAGACATTCTTGCGGCGACATATATATGTATCAATAATGTTTGAAGTATAATTATATTAAACCAAAAAGTATACAAAACTGTTGATACTGGGATTGACAGTTTCAATTCTTGGATATAATATAAACACCGTTTCAGTTCAGTTAGACGTCATAGTGATTTTATCATATTATCAATAATTGTTCTCTACAAAAATATGTTAATGCCGTACTGTATCAGATGGCCTATATCAGTGCCCTAGGCCTGTATCAGTACCCTTAAAATGGTAGCGTCATTTTCATCAGCCTAAAAGATATGGTCTGCATTAAAATGTACGGCATCATTTTTTCCTAATTTATTTATGTTAATACTATTTAAAACAAGGGATGAAATTTAGAAAACTGCTATATTTCATTAATCTATGATATTTAAACTTTTGCAATAATTTGCAAAATTTCAGTTTTTGTATTTCTCTATAACTTTTTTTAGAACAGTTTCTTTTGAACGGCAATACTATATAGCAATTGTATTTTACAATATCGTGTTAAAAAAAGTTCCCGTACAGGATCAAATGACTTTACAGCTTTAAAAATCAAGGATACGATGAAATAAAGATAATTATTGATATACATTTAAAATGAACAATAATTTTTTGACGGCAATATTTTTAATAGTAC
Source organism: Diarsia dahlii (assembly GCA_949775195.1). NCBI lineage: Eukaryota > Metazoa > Arthropoda > Insecta > Lepidoptera > Noctuidae > Diarsia > Diarsia dahlii. Next base: position 20,426,865 of record OX459194.1, on the reverse strand, counting down.
TTTTGAGTGCTAGATAATGTTTTGGATCGGAAGGTTGGAAAGACGGGGCAGGCGAGCTCCTAGATTTCCTATTGATCTGCGGAATACTTTTGATGCAGTTCTTCAGGAAATTCCCCGAACGAACAACTCCGTTGAAGGCTTTCACAGGGAATTCTCGTCACTTCTATCGGCTCATCACCCATCTATATGGAAGTTTTTGGATGAACTTCGTCGGCAGCAAAGCCTGACAGAGCTGAAATTGGAGCAAATTTTGTCTCGTGGATCACACACAACTAGTCGGCCAAAATATAGGCAAACATCGGCAAGATTAAAAGATTTAGTTGAATCATTTGGGGAGAGACCACTCCCAGATTACTTACAGGCCATTGCTCATAATTTTGAATTCCAACAAATATGATTAAATAAATACATAAAAAAAAACGAAACAAACAAAATGATTAAACGTAAAAAACTAAAAAGCATAAAAATTTAAAATAAATAATCATATCTATCTGGGGTCAAAGTCTAAATACTGCATACGGCCAATTACCGTTTTTTTTTACAAAATATGCCAGCATTCCTTCAGGCGTGATCGAGATTCTTGACCTCGAAAGCACAAAACCTAACAAAAAATCAAATGTTTTTTTTTCCTTCATCACGTATAATACTTAAAATCTGATTTTGTGTATAGAAATCAATGAAAAATAAAAACAACCAAAAAAAACACAAAACCTATCAAAAAATCAAATATTTTTTCCCTTCATCACGTATCATACTTAAAATCTGATTTGAAAACAACAAAAAAAAAACGCTGGGTGTCAGTCCACCTCCACGTGGTGCCCGGTGGAAACGTGATAACGGCTAACGGACTATTTGAATGACAATGCCTACAATTCCATTTTTTTACTGTTCATGTTATTTTACATTTTGTCTAGTGTAACTTATTAATATTTATTTCGATTTCATGTTTAACAAACCCGTTTTATATATTATTACTAAATTTTGAGCACATTTTCGTAATCAGCGACCCAGAAAACCATGAAAACGACACCCATGACGGAAAAACCAAAAATTTGCCTGGCCGCCATCTTGAATTTTAATTTTGACCTCTTTTTCGTAATCAGCGACCCCAAAAACCATGAAAACGACACCCATGACAGAAAAACCAAATATTTTCCTGGCCGCCATCTTGGATTTTAATTTTGACCTCTTTTTCGTAATCAGCGACCCCAAAAACCATGAAAACGACACCCATGACGGAAAAACCAAATATTTTCCTGGCCGCCATCTTGGATTTTCATTTTGGCTTCATTTTCGTAATCAGCGGCCCCGAAAACCATGAAAACCACACCCATGACGGAAAAACCTAAAATTTTCCTGGCCGCCATCTTGAATTTTCATTTTGACCTCATTTTCGTAATCTGAGACCCCAAAAACCATGAAAACGACACCCATGACGGAAAAACCAAAAAAATTCCTGACCGCCATCTTGGATTTTCATTTTGATTTCATTTTCGTAATCAGCGACTCCTATAGCCTTTAAAACGATACCCATGACGGAAAAACCAAAAATTTTCGTCGGCGCCATCTTGTTTTTCATTTTGACCTCATTTTCGTAATCAGTGACCCCAAAAACCATCAAAACGACACCCAAGACGGAAAAACCAAAAAAAATCCTGGCTGCCATCTTGGATTTTCATTTAAACTTCATTTTCGTAATCAGTGACCCCAAAAACCATCAAAACGACACCCAAGACGGAAAAACCAAAAAATTTCCTGGCCGCCATCTTGGATTTTCATTTAAACTTCATTTTCGTAATCAGCGACCCCAAAAACCATGAAAACGACACCCATGACGGAAAAACCAAAAAGTTTCCTGGCCGCCATCTTGGATTTTCATTTTGGCTTCATTTTCGTAATCAGCGACCCCGAAAACCACGAAAACGACACCCATGACGGAAAAACCAAAAATTTTGTCGGCGCCATCTTGGATTTTCATTTTGGTCTCATTTTCGTAATCAGCGACCTCAAAAACAATGAAAACGACACCCATGACGGAAAAACCAAAAAAATTCCTGACCGCCATCTTGGATTTTCATTTTGACCTCATTTTCGTAATCAGTGACCCCTATAGCCATGAAAACGACACCCATGACGGAAAAACCAAAAATTTTCGTCGGCGCCATCTTGATTTTCATTTTGACTTCATTTTCGTAATCAGCGACCTCAAAAAACCATGAAAACGACACCCATGACGGAAAAACCTAAAATTTTCCTAGCCGACGAATTGAGAACCTATAATTTTGAAGGAATTTTCTTTCAAATCCTGACCGTTGAGGAGTTGCACCTTCCGTCATCAACGCAGCCACATGAAATTATGATTATCAGACGCAAATACTTGAACAGCTTCTGAAAATGTATGGAAAACGTTATGTGCGCCTATGATATTCGAGGGTTGCCCTCAATTTCTCAGAGTTCCCATCATCAGAAACTGACTTGGTGACATTGGGACCACCTTGGGAGTATACTTTTTCAAACAAAAAAATAATTTTGAAAATCGGTCCAGAATTGTCGGAGATATGCGCGGACACACATAAAAAAAACATACGAATAGAGAACCTACTTCCTTTTTAGAAGTCGGTTAAAAAGAGACGGAAACATTATTTATTTTTGACGTGTGTTTGTTGTAAATTGGTTGTGAAAGCACTTTATGCTTTCACAACCAATTTACAACAAATATTAAAATCTGTGATTAAAATAGATATCATAATTTTTTATTTTAATTCATCTAACACCAAATTGAACCATTTTTATGTTGATTGATATACTGTACCTATACACAACACACATTCCAGACTTTTTTCAAAGCCGTACGCGTGTACTTCCTTACTATAAAATTATGTCACTTAAAATAATAATCGTATAAATGATCAAATTTTTCAACCGTAGTACAACGCTCGAAATGCCCGTGTGTGCGTTCGTCGGTGTTATCGCTGCACACAAACATAGCATCGCACCGAAATTGCCTAAAGTTCCGCAAGTCTTGTCTGTACAAGGCCCCGTAATAGCTAAGCTGTGAAACTAGTATGTGACCGTTCCCACTGATGCTATGATGTTTCAATAGTAGGGAAGATAGCATAGCAACACATAGCACGCATCTTTCCACATAAAAAATATAGCTTAGCTGAGTCCGTTTCCACCAGTGCTAAGCTATGTGAATCAATGAATATGATTGGTGGATAACAAACGCATCCATAGCAACGTAGCATAGCACATCTCTGGTGGAAAAGCCCCCTATATACTAGTATGTCATGACTAGACTACATTGTTTGGTCTAGTAGTCGCAAGCGCGACTGCTATGCACGACACTCTGGGTTTGATAGCCCAGATCGGGCAACTTATTATTGGGTACTTATGTCTGGATTTTTCTGTCCGGTTGATGGCAACAGGACCCCTATTATATGGGACTTATACATAACGGGTGACATGTGGGTGTACTGATGGGTACTCCTCTGCCTAACCCTTCGGGGATTACAAGCGTGCTGTCCACCTGAGTAAACTTCCTTATGTTAAATGCATAGGTAAGTAAGTCTATACTGTATTAGGAAGAAGTACGAGTATAAGGAAAATTGTTCAAATAATATTAATACAATTTACCACGTATAACGGAAACCATTAAATTGCAATATTTTAATACTTATTTACTGCATGCTAAGGAAAAATCTCGCTCTGAAATAGGCCTAAGATCGTCAAAGAAGATTATATGGGCCTGTCCGAAATTAGATCAAAATTTCGAATCCGACCCTACTCCCTATTACTTCTTCATATTCTTTATGGGGTTTCAGGTTTCCGCACTTAATCCTTATGGTGGACCATTGTGCGTGATCCCTATTACTTTCAGATTCATGAGTTTTGAAAACACATCGACACAACTGTTTAATTATGTTGACATTCATTTTTAGATCGGAACCCTAAATAGGTACTCTTATGTCCGTAAGCGATGCGCTTACGGAGTACGAAATCCCCGAACTACGGGTTTCGCGATTATTAAGGCAATCATGGAGTGTCCTCTAATGTAAGTGGAAACAGGCACTAGGGGCCAATTCTCGGTTTTAGAGATGGGGGCCAATTCTCAATTTTCGACATTTATCTCGAGTTCGAGTTCGTAAGTCTATCTCTATGTCTATCAAAAATATCTCTATCTCTACCAAAAAATTTCGAATTGAGCAGAATTCCGTATTCTCAGTCAAAATAGAAATAAATGTCACGAAAATGTCGATTCGAGTGAAGCTAATGTTACCATTATGAAGAATCGCGCGTTCCGTTTTAGGTAGCTATGAGTGAATGAATGATTTTGTTTTAAAACGCTGACTAAACCTAACTATTTAAGTATAAAAGAAAGAAAAAGTATTTATTGGTTTCACAAACAAACAAGTAAACATAATTATGAGAAACACTTAAAATTAGGACATCATTTATATATTTTTGAATAAGTCCCGTGCAAAGCCAAAGTAAAACGAAACGTTTAGTGTAAAAATAATCAGTTTGACAGCTGACTGCCTGTCAGTGACTAATAAAATTATGAAGCAAACAATTATTTACCTTCGTTTTCAGGTCTATTTTAGTGGTATCCTGAATTACAGGAGCCAATAGATCTAAGTATTAGAACCCTTATTAAATCTTTATTTAGTCTGAAGTTTTTAATGACTTCTGTTTCGATCAAGTCGTAAATATCGACGGCGGGATAGCTGTTGTCGCCGTGTATTGGCCAGTTGCTCGCCACTTTCCAACAACTCCGAGATAAAAATGCTAATAAACTCGTCCATCTTTCAGTAGTTTCAAGTCCAATCGTAGGTACACAAATTACAGAGTCTGTTATCTGCGCGAAGGTCGTCGTTTCAAGAAAACACAATTCACATATCAAAGAGTATAAATCGAATTTCCAGTATGAGATGCCAAGGCGTATTTTATTTAAAAACTAAAGAAAAGAAAACACAGTGTACAATCCAAAACTCAACAAATTCACTCAGAAATGACGTATCTATATAATCGACATGACATCTCTACTGCTCAGAAGCACTCGACATGAACTCTAACGTTAGCCTTCGACAAATGTCGCATTCGACATCCCCAGAATAGCAGCTTTTAAAATTTCTCGAAAAAATGACGTCATTAGAAATTTTTCCTGCAGGAAAAATTTCTAATGACGTCATTTTCAAGTTCATGTCGAGTGCTTCTGAGCAGTAGAGATGTCATGTCGATTATATAGATACGTCATTTCTGAGTGAATTTGTTGAGTTTTGGATTGTACACTGTGTTTTCTTTTCTATAGTTTTTAAATAAAATACGGCTTGGCATCTCATACTGGAAATTCGATTTATACTCTTTGATTTGTGCATTGTGTTTTCTTGAAACGACGACCTTCGACACCATCTCTAAAACCGAGAATTGGCCCCCGGGGGCCAATTCTCGGTTTTAGAGATGGTGTCGAACTCGAGAAAAATTTCTAATGACGTAATTTTTTCGAGAAATTTTAAAAGTTGCTATTCTGGGGATGTCGAATTCGACATTTGTCGAAGGCTAACGTTAGAGTTCATGTCGAGTGCTTCTGAGCAGTAGAGATGTCATGTCGATTATATAGATACGTCATTTCTGAGTGAATTTGTTGAGTTTTGGATTGTACACTGTGTTTTCTTTTCTTTAGTTTTTAAATAAAATACGCCTTGGCATCTCATACTGGAAATTCGATTTATACGCTTTGATTTGTGAATTGTGTTTTCTTGAAACGACGACCTTCGCGCAGATAACAGACTCTGTAATTTGTGTACCTACGATTGGACTTGAAACTACTGAAAGATGGACGAGTTTATTAGCATTTTTACCCCGGAGTTGTTGGAAAGTGGCGAGCAACTGGCCAATACACGGCGACAACAGCTATCCCGCCGTCGATATTTACGACTTGATCGAAACAGAAGTCATTAAAAACTTCAGACTAAATAAAGATTTAATAAGGGTTCTAATACTTAGATCTATTGGCTCCTGTGATTCAGGATACCACTAAAATATACCTGAAAACGAAGGTAAATAATTGTTTGCTTCATAATTTTATTAGTCACTGACAGACAGTCAGCTGTCAAACTGATTATTTTTACACTAAACGTTTCGTTTTACTTTGGCTTTGCACGGGACTTATTCAAATTTAATATATAAATGATGTCCTAATTTTAAGTGTTTCTCATAATTATGTTTACTTGTTTGTTTGTGAAACCAATAAATACCTTTTCTTTCTTTCTTTTATACTTAAATAGTTAGGTTTAGTCAGCGTTTTAAAACAAAATCATTCATTCACTCATAGCTACCTAAAACGGAACGCGCGATTCTTCATAATGGTAACATTAGCTTCACTCGAATCGACATTTTCGTGACATTTATTTCTATTTTGACTAATACGGAATTCTGCTCAATTCGAAATTTTTTGGTAGAGATAGAGATATTTTTGATAGACATAGAGATAGACTTACGAACTCGAACTCGAGATAAATTATCCAATTAAGGCGAGCCGTTGACAAACAATATCAAGTCAAGGCTGCACTTAAATCACAATGCTTACACAGACGACACTGATGGATTGAGCTTATTCGTCAATCTAATAATAAAATCTAAAGATGGAAAACTTTTCACTTGCATTGATAACGTTTTCAATGGTAATTCCCACGCCGTCATGACTAAACTGTTGTATTATGCTGCTCATGGGCATCTAACTTGGCTTGATATTCATTGTAGAAGACATGGTACGCCCCTGAGGGCCTTATCATACTAGCGGATTGCGAACGTCTTCAAAGCGGAGCGGGCGCGCAACGACTTCGTTACGGACACACAACGAACACGCCGCGCATGCGCAGCGAATTCGTTGCGGACGCGCAACGGGTTTGCCGTGAACAGTGTATAAAACTGATATTTTGCCAGCTACTTGACTCATCTTTTGAAAGAGTTATAAAAAAAAAAATAGCAACTGGAAGGATTATGGGAAGCCTCTGCTGAGAGGCACAGAATAAGCAAATAAAAAAAACTACGATATTCCATGACATTGAAGATAACATATTTCATCATAATTTCTCCAAACTCATATGAACTCTTTGAGCATGAGCAAAGTCAATTATCACTTGATTTCATCTAATAAATGTGAATTCATCATCATTTGTCTAGCCTTTCCCCAACTATGTTGAGGTCGGCTTTCGGTCTAACCGGATGCAGCTTAGTACCAATATTTTACATGGAGCGACTGCCTATCTGACCTCCGTAAGCCAGTTCATACTGGGTAATTGGTAAGACTGGTTGTCAGACTTTCAGGTCACTCGGTATGTAATGGGCGTTTACCCATCCACAGACCAACCTAGGCGCAACCTAAGCGCGGCTTATCCTAAAGATCGACCCGAGTGGCAGTTATAATTAAACCACAAGCTCCTATCAAATAATACCTAATCAAAAGTAATGTAATTTATAATGTCATTTCAAAATTTTTTAAATGTGACGTAATTATTATAATGTTAGGCCTTAATTTTTAAATGTAAAGTTTAATTTCTAATGTAAAGTAATTAATAGTAAAAGAATTTTTATGCAATTTAATAATGTAAAGTTTTAATTTTTGAATGTATTTATTTTAATGTAATTGTAATCTCCTATTTTTTTTTTTTTTAATGAACCTAACATAGTTTTTAAGTCGTTACTAACAAATATTATGGACCAAAATGTCTGAAATAAAAAGATTTTATTTTTATTTTATTTTATTTTTTAAAAGTGAATTGAATAGCAGAAAATGTGAAAATGGACCATGGAAAACACCTGGTAAAAGAAAAGCATCAACATAAAATAAACGGATACTGTGTATGACTGTTTACTATTACTGTGACATATAGTGATTGGTCCACTTTATCTTATTTTTTTCACATACCTACCTGAATTTTAGGCTAAATATAATTTTAAACTTTTGGCAAAAGTTCTAAAGCAAATGACAAGTAGATAATAATAGACACATTTTATCATAATCTCTGTCAATGTGAACCAAGGACATAATTAAACATGAAAACAAGTAAATAAACAGTAAGTTTATGATTATTACCCAATTTGAAGTGCAAATGAAAGCCAGACAGACAGTCTGACAACATGTATAATAAAGTTCTTAGAAATCAAATAAAGATTAAATTAATCTGATATTAATATGAGGTGACTGGATAATTGACATTTAACTGTGTTAGACGAGTTGTCTGGTGTTATCTTAATTACTTGGATTGTGTCATAAAAAGGCTATGTTTCAAGATTCCGGGTTAAGGTCACATTGTAGACATATAGGATTCTTTTTGGTTTCTGATGTTGTTGATGGATAGAGAGAGGAAGACAGGAAACATTGGATGAATTGTGTGAAGAATGCTATGAAAGAAAAAGGATGGAATGGATGATAAAAAGTGTTAGGCCGACCCCAAGTAACAAGGGCAGGTAGTTATGTATATTTTATCTAAAATAAAACTGAAGACCAGAACAGGTTAGAAATACCACTGTATTTTAGATACAGTAATATGATGGTCCTGGCTGGGCTGCAGGTTTTTCGAAAGACATAGGTATATTGCGGCCTCACTACAAGGGCTAAGAAGGAACATGAGTGGATTTTAGTCAGTAGAAGTCTGACACTCCCTACCCCTTTGCCCAGAGCGGGAGGAGCCATTTGATGATTTCCCACGCCCCAAAAAAAAATAAGCAATAAGTAGGTACGAGTAGGTATATTTTAAGAAACAGAGGGTGGATGCGAGTAAGTTTTTTAATTACTTAGCATTTATTACTTTACACACAAATAGATTATGAAGACAGCGGAAATTACATGTATTGTTCTGTTCCATAAATAATAATAAATAAATTATTACTTAATGGTATACTTGACCTAGTCATTAAAGCAAGGAAAAACACTGATAAGGCCAAAGGGTAGAAGATAATTCAATGTAATATTAGGTATTACATAAATTGCACAATACAAGAATAATAATAATTAAAGTTTTCAAAATACAGCGTTAGGGGCAAGATTTTAAAATATTTATGTAAATTAGGAATCTAAAGCAGATGACAGATCAATGACCGCCAAATTCTTAGGTCATTGCTGGCGCTAGACCGGTTGCGGCGCAGAAAAAAAAGAGATTCGAATCAATTGAACGTGTTAATATCGGGATCGGGAAAACGATTACCGTAAAATCTCAGATGCTCAGATGTTATTTTTACTACCTACGTTCTTATTCGGTTCTAATTTACGATTGTTTTACGATATTTTGGATCGACGAATAAAAGGGCAATGAAGGTTTCGGGAATTAAAATATATCTACTAAAACACGCTGCCGATTTATCTTGTGCAACCGGCTAACAGGAAAATAGAATTGAATTAGATTTTTTACAAACAGAAATACGTGAGTTGAAAAATTTATGAAGAAACGGAGTGGATTTAAACACTGAATGAATGGGCCGTGATTCTAGATCGGTAGCACAGATTTTTCACTGCGTATGCATTACACGTGGAGAACCAAGTGCTTACGAAAGACGTGCCAGAGACATACATAGCCCGTGAAAAGATCTAAAGAAAGCAACAAAAAATCCCTTACCTCAAAGTACTTTCGGTAAATTGAATGAACTTTTCCCGCCTCCAACACAACTTAGTTCTCACTTTCACACACAAATGTTATCAAATAACAACAGATGTGCTGGATGGAGAATTTGATCAATTATGACACTGAAAAATACCGGCGAGCGCGTAGTGACTGCTCTACAGACGACTACGATTACCGGCAGAACGCGATTAACTGAATGAGCGACTGAACGGGAACTCGGGAAGTATTTCAAGCCCTAGCTTTGGATTGGCTGGCGCTTGAGACTGAGTGAACATGATAAAATGAAGATGCGTTTTGATTGGTCAATGTGAAAACTCAGTGTTGCCGTAGAAAAGTTTGCTTTTCATACAAAATATCTTCTACTTTTATACGTTTTTACCACGACAAGTGATTATATTCGGATATTTAAAATCATCACGTCTTATGTCAGAATAATAGTACATTAACATTCCCCTTCGATATTTTTTTGAAATCAAACAAATTATTATTTAAATCTAAACTAACATGTTCATTTGTATTTCTTTGAAATTTAGTCTTGTAAATTAAATTACAATTAATTAGAACATAATTGAAACAAATAATAGGGTAGTTAACAAAACAAACTAATTAATCCGTCAGACAGATTTCCAAAAAATATCTGACACATAAGTATATTTTCTCTTTTTTCACGTAAACAAACAATAAAGACGATACAGTGCTTTGAAAACTCGTATGATGTCATATTCTAAGCCATCTGTAAGACATTTCTTACCGGTGAGTGACGTCACAACCCCCCACTCAAATCTTTGACGCGTTTTATCTTCGTAATTTTTTATTGATTTGATAAAAGAAAAAATACATATCCAATATTTTTCGATAATCTAACAGACGGACTAATTAAAATCATCATCACATTGGTATGTGCAATGTTCATTGCACAGTAATTCTGAGTGCCTGAAACACATTATTTTAATATGCGTATTTTTCATTATTTTATGTATTATATTGTATTTGCCCTCCTTCTTTGAAGATGAAACTTGTTCTAAAGGTACAAATCTCAAAGGTATATTTTAATGTCTCAATGAAAGACCTTGTGTCATGAATAGCTTAGGTGGCTTTTCCTCGAACCAGGACACTTATTTGAACTTTAATATTGTTAATCACGTGATGTCTTTAATTCCTGAAACTGTTTTTTTTTTTAGTTTTTACAGTAAACTAACTATAACATTCACACACAATACCAAAACATTTCAACTTTCCAAGAAACATACAAAAATTTTACCTACGTGAGTGGGCGCGCGGTGAGAAAAACGCCGCCCGGCGACACCTGACAGTAACAACCTCCTCACCAAGCGGTCCCCTGTGCTCTGATGGAGTCCAGCCTTTAGGCACGAGTTGCCAACGAAAGTAAGGGCAGCTACTAAAAAGTGTAGGGCTATGGTCTTACGAATTATTAAGGTTTCTCTGGCGAGGGCGGCAAAATGCTCATAGCGCGCCCACTCTAGGGTTAATGAAAAAAAGTACGATGGAAGGTAAATAATATACACTGGTATCACTGATCTGTCAAAGTGAACTGCGATCGATCTCCGGTCGCCGTCGGACGGTCGGAGTCCGGCAGCCGCTAGAGAATAATTATATGTTCTGTGCCGGCAGCTGCCGGCAGCTAGTATAGATAGTACAGTAATATCATTTAAGCTAGTTCAAAGAGTATTAAAATGGGAGAGCTAGTTTCAGTAGCTCTTGAAGTTTTATTCTCCTCCGCACATAGGCCATTCTGGCCGTATCCCGGACCATATGGCTTTTATCTACTACTGGGTCTGGGACTGGAATGTTCTATCAACATGATGATGAAACGGGTGATAACCAAGTGATAACAACATAATTCGGTTCTACAAACATGTTTACCGCAGTCAATATGATCTTATATGTTAGGTATGTTAGAAATATTAATTGAATTGGTGTTTTTCTTCTGCCTAAAAATTGGAAGTTTAGGTAATCTGTGGTTTAGGTTCCTATATTTTTGAAACGGTTTACTGAGTCAATGAGGTACCTACACACATCACTGAATGTGCATTATAGGGAGTAAGTTTTAAGTAACATAACATTATTATGCCAGTAATTTCCGAAGGGTAAGGCAGAGGTATACCTACCTAATAGCACAGCACAAATTGCCAGTTTTCATTTTAAGTTCCACGTAACAATGGAGCCTATTGCCACCCATCGGGCTCTAATCCAGACTCCGTGGCTACTACTGAGAAATTCCTGAAAGAAAATCCCAATGGCGCTTTGCCCGACCCGGGAATCGAACCCTGGATCTCATGTACAGCAGTCGCACTTGCAACCTCTAGTCTAGACCAACGAGGCAAACAAGTTTTTAAAAATACTCCTCCAGCTCTGGGCAGAGCATTAGGGAGTGTCAGACTTCTACTGACTAAAAACTACCCATGTACCTTCTAAGCCATGTGTCAAGGCCGCGGTATCTCTTTCGAACAACCTGCAGCCCATTATAATTAGACTTACGGCTACATTATGAATTGCGCCTAGATTTAAATACCACGTTAAGTCAAGATACAACATTGCTATTATTTTTCTAAAGGCGCTTTATTTATCGATTAAAACAAATAGGCACTGCGTAAATTGATCATCACCACTAGCAGCTCTCAAAATCATGACATAAAACATTATCAGGAAACCGGTAGTATGTCTTGGAATCAAAAATTCAGAGACATAGACATGTGACATCCACCAACCCGCAACGTTAGATGGAATCTGGTCCTTCACGATTTACACAGTGGTGTGGTCCAGGTTGGGACCCGGGAACATTAGGTTGATAAGATTGGGATCTAAGTATATAATAATAATAATAATAATAAATGATTATATTTTTAAATATTTTATATTTTTATATATTTTATTTTTATTTTTAAATGTTTTTTTTTTATATAGGAAATATTTAAAAATGTATTAAATTTGTTAGAATGTGATTACAGGGAATAATAATAATTTATTTATAAATCAGGCTACAAAGGTCCACTGTGTTAGTAACAATATTAACTTAGCCTAAGTTAGTACTTAATACAATAAAATTAAAATAAATAAACAAAAGAAAAACTATTGAGAAACTACAACCTCCTCTCCGGCACTCCGGCAACGACATGCCTGTTGGAGCAATGCCGGAGGAAAGGACAGTCAGTCCTTCCCCCAATCATCACAAGCACGATTAAGATGCAACGGCAAAATTTCCCATCCACACGCTAAGAACAAGAAATGTTATTGATAGGTACCTAGTTACTGGAATTTCAAGCAAACTTCCCAATACAAAACGAGAACCGTCAATTGAATGATTGTTCAGATATTGCATGATTGTGTCACAATTTAATTAAATTCGTAAGAGGGTCATCTTAGGGGCGAAGTAAGCATGTGAATAAATACCTTACCTATAAATACTTTACCTCGACTAGACTCTCATGAAAATATTGATCGATACTTCTTCATTCTACTTAATTAGGTATCTTCATCATCATCATTATCTTACCCTTATCCCAATTCATTTGGGGTCGGCACAGCATGTCTTCCTCTTCCATACCTCTCTGTTTCTCGTCATCTCATGAGACACCTCCTTTCTTGCCATATCATTCTTAACACAGTCCATCCATCGCTTCTTTGATCTTCCTCTATCCTCTACTCTTATACCCATCCACATTAATATTTAAAACGTAGGTACCTACACTACTGTGGTCTCCATGCTACAGCGGAAAACATATAGAATCATCATGAAAATACAACTCAAAGAAAATGTTATTCGTCAATCCCCTATTAGCGAATCCGACGCCAGCTCCTAGACTTCATTCACCATTCGGTCAGTCAACCGATCACGCGCGAAAGTTGCGCACGTTCGTAATTCGTCGTTCAAATAATTTACGAAATAAAATCTATTTTGTCAGCTGCACAGAAAGATTGATTTCGCTACAAAGTTTTGCTCAAGGGTTTCTTACTGAATTTATTGAGTTAGACAAACCTTTTCATGCATAAATTCTGTGCAAATATCGTGATTTTGTGCTAGTCTAGTGTTTGTTGTACAAATAATTACTTTCCCGCTTTCGAAATTCGAATTGCGTAGTCTTTGGTATTCCTGGGTTAGTGCAGAACATTAGGAAAATGAGTCTTAGCCGATTGTGCCGTGTCGTGAAGTGCGATCTGGTGAAAGTTCAGTCATCTAGTGCCTTGGTTTCGAAACTTTGGGGACCTTGTAATGCTAGGGAAGTGAGCACATCTAGCACGCAACGAGCAAGTGTTGCACAACACAACTCGAAGCCAGATTGGAACCGAGCAGTGAGTGAGGCAGAGAAGATCGTGGGATATCCGACCTCTTTCCTGAGTCTCCGATGGGTATTGAGCGACGAGATTGCGAACGTAGCGCTCCACCTACGCAAGTTGGTCGGGAGCAACCATCCCTTATTGAAAACTGCTAAGTACGTGTCTAAAATCATTATTCAAACCAATTCAAATATTCTAATGAACCCATAATGAACCATGTAAATCAATAACTCCCAAATGGCACACTAACTTTGGTTATTACCTTTTTAATTGCCCCAAACACGCACAACATTAACTTCCCTATTGAGCGTGTCAACTTATATAAATACCTATCTCTACCATCTACACGCATTTCAGTCTATAAAAAACTGCGGCTTACAACTTGCAACTATGGCCTCTATGTGTGTGCCTTGCAAGTCTTGCAACCACTTGGCCATAGAGCAGACCCAAGATGGTCAAATTAATTTTTATTTCGATGATTTACTGTTTTGAAGTGGCAGTTACATTAAAATTACAAAATACGTTGCTTTTACTTTGCAAAGCCTTTAATTAAACTTGATTCAAATAGCCTGGTTTTGCATTTTTATTAGGTAATATAAATAAAGATTTATTCGTAATAACAATAAAAAATATTTATAAAAACAATTGCTAGCAATTCTAATAAAGTTCATCCACATTAAATGCACAAAGACCAGCCAAATACAGAGTATAATCGGTTACTAACAACAAAGCTGTGTGGGTCAGATTGTGGAGGTCAGATACGCACTCGTTTTGTATTCAACTGCATCCGGTTAGACTGGGAGCTAACACTAACATAGTTTGGAAAAGCCTGGGCAAATGATGATGAAAAACCAATACAGACAGACATAAACAAGACAGACTGAAAGTAAAACGCTAAAGCTGCAACACTTGTCATTAAAACACTAAAAACAATGATGAACATCATAAAATTTATGATAGCCATTTGTTGTGGTTTCGAGCATTCGTTGTTGCGGTTTGCGTCGCTGCGTGCTTTCGTGCTTGCAGTGTTCGTTGTTGCGGGCATTCGGTGGCGTGTGGTTCGGCGTGGTGGCTTTCGGAATGACGTATTGCACTCGTAGTTTCGTTTTTTTTTGTGAAATGTTCTTCTGACATTCAAAAGTGCCTGTAATGGCTTAATTGAAATAAAGAATTTGAGTTTGAGTTTGAGTTTGAGTTCATAGTTAACAGCCCGACTTTCAACTACACTGCTAATAGAAAGTTAGTTTATACCGAAATCTATTATTTACTCAATAATTTCTACACTTGCACGCATACGCATGTCAGGCACATACCTACCCCATTCATTAACGACTTAACACACATTTTGTAAGTGTTTAACTACTAAATCAGGGTTCTGTTAAGAATTGGGGTGGTTAGGAGCCCTCTGTTACGTGCGCTGTTATCAATCCTTTCATACCCT
This sequence comes from Diarsia dahlii, assembly GCA_949775195.1. Lineage (NCBI taxonomy): Eukaryota > Metazoa > Arthropoda > Insecta > Lepidoptera > Noctuidae > Diarsia > Diarsia dahlii. The sequence continues at coordinate 20,411,505 of OX459194.1, read as the reverse complement.
TAATCTACTCTACCACTGCTGCTTCTGTTTATCATCAGTCAGTTTACTCACCTCAAAAGTCACAATATTTCCCTCTTCAATATTCTTACTATCTACTTACTTACCTTCATACCTGGTGGTGTTTACTGTGATATCTCTCGTCTCCAAGATGTCACCATCATCATGATCACGCCTTCCGTTTAAAACCATCATTGTTTTTATTCAGTGCATCTTCTACCATACACCTGAATCAGCCGTCATCTCTAGCTATCTATATCATCTCTCACGGAATCAATCGTGTCGTGTTGGTCTCAGTACTCCACTCTCATTTATAAAATTGCCTATGTTTCGTACCTATAATACCAGATACCATAATTTTGCATGTTATGTCTCTGTAGTCTTGTCTGTTGACAAAACAAAGGCTTTCATAATCCCTTTTCCGGCATCAGGTTTCCATATGAAGTTCATGATCGTATTGACGTCTTGACGACAAAAGTTTTTGTTCTTAATATAAGTAGAAACTGGTTTACGAAACTTGCCTGTAATTTGTAAATGTTAACAATCTTAATGTGCATTTATAACAAGAATGCTGCCAATGTAAATTGCAGTATTGTTCTGAACTACTATACTTTAGTAAGAAAGAATATTCCGGTAATTCAATTTTTGTATGTGAGTCTATTGGAGGCCTTTCGTCTTTAAACTATTTGAGAAATTCTCTCTGCTTCTTAATGGTACCCCTTTAGAAATTGTTTTTTTTTCAGTTACTCGATGGATCTCCCTTGCAATAAATGTCTCTCAAACTTCCGGTAATATCTAGGTTCTAATGAGCTCTAATATGCCTTGAAAGAATATGTCCACAACTGCACATACCTATTCTTCATCTAGACTCCCTTTTTCTGCCCTAGCATCTCGCAATGCAATTCAAGTTGAAATCCCAACACTATCTGTAGAAGAACCTATGAAAGCCATTCTCTACGAGATGGTTCATAAATTGTAGTCTTTACCTACATGTTCAAACTTTGTAGTATATGAAATTACCAAGTTATGAAGTTACCTTTGTCTAAAGTACGTAACACCTCGCGTGCAGAGGTAGCTGCCGATCGCCGATCAAAGCGCATTCCTCATTGCAACATTGCACATCATCGGTCATTTAATCGCTTATTACATTGATATTAGTATTCCACCAACACAACCTTTACTGTAACATCACGCAGTGCCCTGTGCGCCGTAATCCATCACGCGTCTTCAAATATTTGGTTCGAGGACTTCGGTTCATCTAAAATTGTGAAACCATCAGCAGCTTATCACCAAATTTAATTTTATTTAAAGGTATTATTTTTGACAACACAGTTTGTGGTTCTAAACATTTGCAAGTTGTTGCTAAATCGTTATTGTGTAACACTAAAGGACCGTGCAAGAATCTGTCAAAACGCGGTACGATCTTTGAATTCGACCTAGTTTTTCGCATCGTTCGGGCTATGCTCGCGAATTTTAACTACTTGTGAATCGTAAAATAAATGTCCCAACACCAATGAGGTCCTTAGATAACTTCGTCCTGAGAATACCTGAAACGATTTCCTGTGGTTATGGAGGTTAGAGTTGCATACATATAAACAATAGGTACAAAATCAACCTAAAAGTTATTCAATTAAATTAGACGCGGAATAAACCCTTTTTGAAAGTCTATTCACCAGTTCTTAGTGATCAAGCTGTGAAGGAGAAGTGCAGTAACAAACTCCCCAGGGTTTTCAGCAACAGCTACAGTATTTATGAGATATACGTCCAAGGGTCGCAACTGGTTTCCGGTAAGAGCAGCCTCTCTGAAACCCTATTCTAGAAAGTCTAGGAATTAACGAATACATGTATTTGACCAAAAAGAGTAGGATCAGAAGATTATCATCATCATATTATAAGCCCGGAATCACACTGCTGGGTATAGACCTCTCTTTTTTCTGCTACACTTGCCAGTTCTGTGTGTCCCTTATCCAGGTGTAGGAGCACCAGATGCTCCTTGCAAGAAAAATGATCTTAACCCATAACTCTTTCCCCAGGAACCTGATCTACAATGGCAAGAACAACATGCAGGCGTGGGGCCTCATCGTGCTGCTGGTGTCGAAGGCAGCCGGCCACAGCCCGGAGATACCTGACATGGAACAGGATAAGGCCGCTGGAGTTCTACATAGGTGAGCTAAACACGCTATGAAGAATAGAAATGATACTAACAATATAGGTACCTGCTTGATTTAATATGTAGAGATAGAGGAGTCAACACTCGAGACGGACCAGTTGACGTCCACAGTAGAATATATCTAACTGTGTATATATTTGTGGTTCTAAATAATTATAGTGCCTTTGCCACTTAGGCATCATAATAAAAATCGAATACAAAGTATTGATTTCGAGTAGCCCAGTTTCAGATACTTTTAACAAAGACAAAAATAATACGAAGCTCCACGTCCCAGTCACAAGGCATAATAACTTTGAAAGTACTGTAGGTAGTTGAACATTTCAAAGCGTAGATCTATAGAGAAGAACGGGCAAGAAACTCCATGAAGGCTCTTTTAAATCAGAATATTGTACACGTAACCTTGGTAACATAGATTTCTTTACTTATGTACATGTATTTGATCTAAGGCAATAAACATGGTATTAAACTAGTATACATTGGGGTTGGCAGTGGTAAACTTGGCACGCCTAGCCTGTAAGGGAGGAAAGGTCAGCTCCAAGCAATTTAAATGTTGGGGCTGATCCAATACCATTCACTTCTTTTAACATCATAAACAGCATTTTCAAATAAAATGTCTTGGCCATTCCAGTTTCAAACTCATCATTCTATCTCAGTTTCATCATCACCAGAATCATCAAATCACTTTCGAAATTCAACCTTAGAGAAGAGAATGCCTATAATTTTCCGTTCAATAATTTTATCAATCTTTCGATATACGACCTCCATATTTTATAAAAACCGACATGAAGCGTGCAATTTGCCGCGCACTGCATCAACAAATTATCGAAAGGGCATCGGCCGGTCGAAGGTTCGAGAGTGAAAATTCTACTTCCTTATTTATCCATAAAACTACCTGAGGATCACGGATGTCAGTGATGTATGATTAATTGTAAAGATATTTATAATGCCAAGTGATTTTGCATGCTCATGTGGCTGATGTATGGTCTTAAGATAATTCTCCGTGACATTTTCATCGTGTGTGGCCAACAGGGAAATGAACCTTAAGGTGGAAAGGGTAATTAGTCATACAATGGGATTATAATGAACTTCGAGGGCTGTAAAGACGATTATAATAGGGGATCGGACTGACTCAAAAAAATAAGATTCTGTTTAGTTCGTCAGTTAGAATCGAAATCGTCATTATCGAAAAATATTGGATACGTGTTTTTTGGTTTAACAAATCAATAAAAATTGACGAAGATAAAGCGCGTCAAAGATCATGGAGTGGGGCTTGAAACGTCACTTGAAGGTACAAAATATACTATCATAATATGACGTCACACGAGTTTTTACCCGACTACGGCAAAGCCAAAGGAGGGTTATGATTTTGACTGGCTATGTATGTTAGTTTGTATGTATGTATGTATCTTCATCTGTTCCCTCATAGCTTCTAATCTACTTCTCGGAACTCGACTTATGAGGTATCGTTAGAACCGTCTTAATTTTCCGCTGAACATAGGCTACGTGACGTGTCACAAAAAGCGATTTGGCGCCCTCTAGCGGACAAAAAGTAAGGCTTAAAAAATAAAAATGGAGATAAATACGCCGTGTATGGTATCATTTGAAAGGGCCTCACTTGTACATTTCCAAAATATTGCTCAAATTTAAAATCACGCCCTCTAGCGGACAAAAAGTCAAGAGTAAAAAAAATTAACACCAACATTGTTTACCTAAATAAAAATAGCCAGTCAAAATCATAACCCTCCTTTGGCTTTGCCGTAGTCGGGTAAAAAAGTAAAAAACTAAAACCAGACTACGACAAAAAAACGACGCTGAAAAAGTATGAAACAAGATTTTCAGGATAGAACAAAAAGAAAAGCCGTAATAGTCACATGTTATAGGTACCAACCTAAACACTTTAATACCGTGTGACTACGGCTTTTCTTTTTGTTCTATCCTGAAAATCTTGTTTCATACTTTTTCAGCGTCGTTTTTTTGTCGTAGTGTGGTTTTAGTTTTCGAAGCACTATAACGTCTTCATTTTTTGTTTACGTGAAAAAAGAAAAATATGTGGTCAATATTTTTTGGAAATCTCGGACTAATTAGTATTTTTTTGTCCGATCCCCTACGTCGTGAATTTACAGCTTGACTTGTCCGACAAATTGCAAAAATCGTAACAAAATTTGAATTTCGTTGATATTTTATTTAAATCTAACATACCAATGAAATCGAATTTTCTATGTGCTTGTTTTACATCGTCGATTGAAGGAAGGTTTAGACATACAAAGCAATGTACTTTACGAGTTTTAACATTTTTTTTTTCGGAATTATGAGAGAAAAGTGCATTACTATGCCATGCTGAATTTGACACTCCAAAATACTCTTATCCTGGCTAGCTCTACATCAGATAAAATGGCAATATTAATGTACCTAATTGTGAAGTGTGAGTAAGTGGAAATTGGTTTCTTATGTACATGAGGAAAGTAACACATCATAAAGTAAATCTCAACGAAGTCTGTGATTACCTTTCGCTACACAGCCTTCGTGCTTCATCAGTACATGCATGAAGTCGCAGCTTAGCGCCTTTTAACTGGTCATTTAAGCATTCGTTCCGTATAAATTGTTTATCTATGCACATGGGGACATGGAATGGGACAAACCGTTAACTTAACTTTCTATGTAACGAGTTAAACAACGTTTGTTATTCTAACCTCGTAAAAAAGCATGGTGGCGCGAAAGTGATAGAATCTATGGTCTTCGGGCCACAGCAGATTTGCTACACTTTTAAGAAGCTAAAGCACAGTAATTACAATCGCAAAATCGTGAATTGAAAGGAGCGTGCGTGCTGTGGCCCTTTTTATTTTGGATGGTGGAAAATCATCAAATGGCACCTTTCGCTCTGGGTGGAGCTGTAGAGTGTCAGACTTCTACTGACTAAAGACCACTTAAGTACCTCCTTAGCCTTTTGTGTCCGGGGCCGCGGTATCTCTTACCGCGGCCCCGGACACAAAGGGCTATTTCTTGCTATTGGGAGTAGCTCGTGGTTGAATATTAACCCGTGGTTGCCATGGCTGGTCCATCGAGCGGGTGACGTCCCACGTGTATTAGTGGCTCGAAAATCTGACAGCCAGTCTTGTCAGGGGACATCTTATTACCCAGTACTGACTGGATAAACTGGATTGTGGATATTTAAAATGTCACATATTATGGGATATCTTCCGTGATTTTTATTTGTTTTTTTTTATAAAAATCACGGAAGATATCCCGTAAGTGACATTTTAAATATAGTTATGAACCGTGAAAGCATAAAACAGTGTTTGGATTGTGGATGTTTAATATACAGTCGCTCTATGTAAAATACTGGTATTCAGCTGCATCTGGTATAGACTGGAAGCCGTCCCTAATATAGTAGGGAAAAAATAAGTTTGTTAATTCGTTATTTCCAAAGAGGAAATAACGGAGGTTCTTCTCTATAGCTAACCAGTGTAACCACCAACCTGAACCGTGTACATTACCTCGACAATGAAGCTAGACGAAGTCCCAGAAATACAAAATTTAACTGTCTTGGATCCCGCAACGAAATTATCAGAAAATAATAGCGGAGTAATAGGAAAAAACATAATTTTCACTAATTTAACAACGTTTATCTTCAAGTGTTCATATTTCATCTTCATCTTTTTTTCTCATCAGCCAACGCGCCCTCGCAGAAGTGACAGAGATGATCCGGACCTCCCACTTAGTGCACAAGGGGCTGGTCAACATGAACTCCCGGCAACCCATCGCCGCTGAGCCAGACGACATGATGTTCGGTAACAAGATAGCCTTGCTGAGCGGAGACTATTTGCTGGCTAACTCTTGCTCTGAGCTGGCTAATTTGAGGTAACTGATCTGTTTGCTATTGAAAGTAAGCTTAGACCGCGAATCAGCAAGCGTAAGGTGGGATGCCCTCAGAATCGTTGGAGCGACGATCTTCGCAGAGTGGCTGGTAGTAACTGGATGAGAGTTGCTAAGAATCGTGCGATTGAGGAGGCCTCTATCCAGCAGTGGTTGATAACTTTTTTATGAAATAGTCTAAATAGCAGTAACTATGTACATACGCATTACGGTCGCGAATATTTCCATAAGATATTCAAAACTTTGAGATTAAGAAATTGATTGAATTGGAAATGCGTGTTTATGATTTCGACATTATCTTAGACTAAGTATTTAAGATTTTGATATATTATTATTCTGTCTTAAATCAAAAATGCACCCAAACCTGTTGTTTCGCGTGGTACGTTATGCAAATGAGACAGATTATCTAGGTGAGAGGTCGCATAAATCTTCATTGCGATACACTCAAGAGGGGAGCTACTCGTGTTGAAAATGTATGGTGATTCAGTAGAGGGGCGACGACACTGCGAGCTAAACTCGAACGAAGACATAATCGGATATGTGTTACAAAATATTATGTTAAATGAGTAAATGATGCGTGATGAATGAAGGAGGCGAGCTCCTTCTAGGGCTAGATAATAATAGCCGCTCGGGTCAATCTTCAGGTTCTAGGTGTCTAACGCCCAAATACTCAAACGTCACTCAATTTTAAGTTGCACTTAAATCTCGTGCTGTCTTTGTTACTTTAACGCAGAGTGACAGAGATAGCAGGAGTTTTGAGGGTTACTTATAATTGAGTGACGTTTGAGTATTTGGGCGTAAGTTGGTCTATGGATAGGTGACCACACATTACATACCGAGTTTCCTACGTGCCTCGGAAAGCACGTTAAGCCAATGGTCCTGGCTGCCATTTGTAGTCCTTTGACAGTCGTAAACTCACTACTCGTAACACCTAGTCAGTGGCCCGCAAGTCTGTTAACCAAGGGGTATCATATTTCCCGTCGGGGCTGTGGATTATCGAAAGGCATAACGCGGCTCCGACACAAGGGCAAAGAAGGAACATGGGTTTGGTTTTTAGTCAGCAGAAGTCTGACACTCCCCTTCGCTCAGCCCAAGAGCGGGGGGGGGGGGGGGTTATTCGATGATTTTCCACCCACCAAAAAAAAAAAAAAAGGGGGTATCATATTTACCCAGTACTAACTGTTGTGGAGGTCAGATAAGCAGTCACTCCATGCATAATACTGGTATTCAGCTGCATCTGGTTGGACTGGAAGCCGACTTCTACATACTTGCCAAAAGAAATGCATTTTTAACTGCCCATTTGCTAAATCTTCATAAATAAACATTATTCTAGAATGTCTCTACCATACTCGAATATAATTTCGGCCCATCGATCACTATAAAAAAACGATGTTTCGGCCCCATCAAAATAATTGGCTTTTCTCTCAGGCCTATTTCTCTGGCATTCGTGACTCGACGCATGAGAAACACAGATTCCGAGAGAAAACTGCATGTTATACTGTAGAGGTTACATTGTAAATGGAAATGATTGGACCATCTCATTGTGACTTGAGAAAGTGTTAGAGAGGCGTGCTTGTTGCGTAGTACTAAGAAGACTTATTGAATAGTCTATAATGAACTACGCTGTGACGGTGTCATTAACGGGTTATCTTCCGTGAATTTCTAACATTTTAGACTCCCCGATATCCGAGAGCTGCTCGTGACTTAATAAGAACATCCACTTGGGCCGATCTTTAGGTCAAGCTGTGCTTGCTTAGGTTAGTCCGTGAATAGTTGACCAGCACGTTAACCATTGTTCCCTGCTGTGTTTCAAGTAGTCAGTGGCCTGAAAGTCTGACAACTAGTCTTGTATTGCCCAGTCTAACTGAGTTGTGAAGGTCAGAAGCAGTCAGTAAAATACTGGTATTCAGCAGCATCCGGTTAGTCTGGAAGTCGACCCCTCATAGTTAAGAAACGGCTAGGCAGATGATGATGTGAGCTCCGGAATAGTGCTAAACGATTTAGTTACCTCTCACAATCCAGTCTAGGACGCAACGTAATATTTAACGTTCAACGTCAACGTTACGTAACGTCAGGCGATGATGAGTGCACTTGACTGCAATAACAGTGAAAGTTAGAGTTAGCATAGTGTTTTATGTGACAGTGCGCAGAGCTTCTAATGTGACAGGGACTAACAGATTTTGGTGTAAATCGACTATTTTAAAAAAACCCCGTTGGTTTCTGCTAAAGCCTCTTGGTTTTGATTCAAAAGTCGGGTAAATTGTAAGTAATTCAGCTTTTCCATTAAGTATTTCTCAGTAGCAGTCTGTGTTTGGATTTGGCGGCCGGATCATGGCAATATGCTCGAACCTAATTTTTTAACCTATATTGTCCACTGCTGGGCAAAGGACCCGTACCTTTACCATACCCTTCCACTCACTCGCCTCTCCCATAATTCGACACGCCAGTGATTTAAAGCTCTCTCTTGGCAATGACAATACATAAACAAAAAAATGTGGTGTATTTACAATATTGGTATATCACTAATACCAATATTGTAAATACACTAATTACTAATATAACATCCCTAAAGACTAATTATTTAGGGATATCAGCTGTAGGCGTGATGTTATGTTATAATGACCTGTTGCCAATGTCGTAGCCCCAGTATTGCATCTAGTCTCATAGACTTTCGAATTCCTAGGCACAGGTGTAGGACTAAAGTATTAACTATAGTTCATTGGCAGCTAGACGTACGGACCTTAGTTAGTTATTAGCTCTTGCCCGCGACTTCGCCCGCGTGTAAATGATAATGAACAAAATTTCATCCCCTATTTAACTTCTTTAGGGGTTGAATTTCGAAAAATCCTTCCTTACTCCTTGTTTACATTATAAAGGGAACCTCTGTGCAAAATTTCACATATCTATTTCCAAGGGTTTGGGCTGACGCTGAGCGTTGTTGGGTCAATATTTATAGTTAGTCATTTAGGTATTGAAAACAAGTTTACAAAATATTATACGGCAAATAGTAGTTTTGTTGTGACCTTGACCCTATTGAAGATTATGCAAACTAAATATTCATTGAATGCATAACGTCATTGATATTTTTTTCATTTTCAATTCACTTACATCGACTTATGTTCATTTTATAAACATATAATTCATTGTAACCAACTTCTTTGTATAATTTTAACATTTAACTTGCAGTTTATTTATTATAATGCTGCCAACTGAATTTTATTTCACTAACTTTGTTTTATAATAATGAAATTATTTAAAGTCTGTAGTATTTAACATAATCTAGATGTAGGTAATCTTATTCATGTAATAGTTATAAATATACAAGTTTAGCCACGCTCTACATATTTTGTTTATAATATTAATATTATTTTTCACATTTTTTTTATCGGTAATTGCTCAAAAACTTTTTTGTTTTAGCATCCCTGATTAGCGAAAGGCTACAATTTAAATGCTTGAAAGCTAGCGAAATGTACCATTGTATCCTTCTTTATTAGTTAGTCAGTGGCCTATTTGGAAAGCCCTGTACCGATTACGCACCCAAGTGGGCAGTGGCCCGCTGCAAATATAATCGGGCAAAGTGGGGTATTGGTTCCTTCAACACCGAGGGCGAGTGCGGTGCTCCGTATCAAACAATGCCCCACCAAGTCGAGTGTCCCAGAACTCCTAGATGTCCTTATACATTTACTCTTGATGACCTGAACAACGCCTCTGCAGCTGCAATAAATGTGGCTACTTACTGGGCCCTAAACTTATAATATGGAAGTAGAATCGACACGAAAAGAAGAAGAAGAAAAGTTATTATAATATTCGTCTTTTACTTAATTATCTTTCTTTGTCTTTTACTATAATTTGAAGGTACCTAGTAATCAAACTTACCCACAAACAATGATATTATAAATAAAAAGAGGTAGATATCGCATTAGCACGCACAAATTGTTGAGGACAAACTACGGCAATTGGTGCAGTTTAGTAAGTAGCTATCTCTTTTTAACCTAAACGTTCCGTATTATCTATCCCTGTCGTAGAACGCAACGATATCTGAACGCCATTCAGTATGAACATG